>OX637513.1:20048264-21318160 GCA_951799955.1 Apamea anceps | reverse complement strand
TCTAAAGCTCCCTGAAACGTTCCCACTAGGATAATTGACAATTTTCGCGAAAAACACTTTTTCGTTTTTGACTTGTAAAAATTTCACTAAAACTCCTTTAAAAAACACTATTTTTAATTTTCTTCAAAATTTTCATCTAAATTCCCGTTCCTGTAATTTTAATTGATACTTACCTGCCTTACCTGTGCTCCCGTGCGCGTTCCGCGTGCCAGAGTCCCGTTTTGGTAGTGTTATTCCAGGTTTTTACATACATTTTGGTCGTAAATTCAGTTTTTCCAGGAAAATTCCCGATTTTTCTTCGGGACAACATCCAGGAACGCCATAGTTAGCTAGCCCGCGCGGAGACGCGTCTTTTGACACCTCGCCCGTGCGCCTAGCCCACATATAACACTAAAATTCTAGAAATTTTTGCATTTCATACATAATACAAACTGACGAAATCCACCTTAGGGAGTCCTGATTTTGATCAAATCTATATAACTTTGCTTCCCGGTGACGCAATTTCAAGCTGTTTTCAGCAAATTAATTCTATCTAAAGCTCCCTGAAACGTTCCCACTAGGGATAATTGACAATTTTCGCGAAAAACACTTTTTCGTTTTTGACTTGTAAAAATTTCACTAAAACTCCTTTAAAAAACACTATTTTTAAATTTTCTTCAAAATTTTCATCTAAATTCCCGTTCCTGTAATTTTAATTGATACTTACCTGCCTTACCTGTGCTCCCGTGCGCGTTCCGCGTGCCAGAGTCCCGTTTTGGTAGTGTTATTCCAGGTTTTTACATACATTTTGGTCGTAAATTCAGTTTTTCCAGGAAATTCCCGATTTTTCTTCGGGACAACATCCAGGAACGCCATAGTTAGCTAGCCCGCGCGGAGACGCGTCTTTTGACACCTCGCCCGTGCGCCTAGCCCACATATAACACTAAAAATTCTAGAAATTTTTGCATTTCATACATAATACAAACTGACGAAATCCACCTTAGGGAGTCCTGATTTTGATCAAATCTATATAACTTTGCTTCCCGGTGACGCAATTTCAAGCTGTTTTCAGCAAATTAATTCTATCTAAAGCTCCCTGAAACGTTCCCACTAGGGATAATTGACAATTTTCGCGAAAAACACTTTTTCGTTTTTGACTTGTAAAAATTTCACTAAAACTCCTTTAAAAAACACTATTTTTAATTTTCTTCAAAATTTTCATCTAAATTCCCGTTCCTGTAATTTTAATTGATACTTACCTGCCTTACCTGTGCTCCCGTGCGCGTTCCGCGTGCCAGAGTCCCGTTTTGGTAGTGTTATTCCAGGTTTTTACATACATTTTGGTCGTAAATTCAGTTTTTCCAGAAAATTCCCGATTTTTCTTCGGGACAACATCAGGAACGCCATAGTTAGCTAGCCCGCGCGGAGACGCGTCTTTTGACACCTCGCCCGTGCGCCTAGCCCACATATAACACTAAAAATTCTAGAAATTTTTGCATTTCATACATAATACAAACTGACGAAATCCACCTTAGGGAGTCCTGATTTTGATCAAATCTATATAACTTTGCTTCCCGGTGACGCAATTTCAAGCTGTTTTCAGCAAATTAATTCTATCTAAAGCTCCCTGAAACGTTCCCACTAGGGATAATTGACAATTTTCGCGAAAAACACTTTTTCGTTTTTGACTTGTAAAAATTTCACTAAAACTCCTTTAAAAAACACTATTTTTAAATTTTCTTCAAAATTTTCATCTAAATTCCCGTTCCTGTAATTTTAATTGATACTTACCTGCCTTACCTGTGCTCCCGTGCGCGTTCCGCGTGCCAGAGTCCCGTTTTGGTAGTGTTATTCCAGGTTTTTACATACATTTTGGTCGTAAATTCAGTTTTTCCAGGAAAATTCCCGATTTTTCTTCGGGACAACATCCAGGAACGCCATAGTTAGCTAGCCCGCGCGGAGACGCGTCTTTTGACACCTCGCCCGTGCGCCTAGCCCACATATAACACTAAAAATTCTAGAAATTTTTGCATTTCATACATAATACAAACTGACGAAATCCACCTTAGGGAGTCCTGATTTTGATCAAATCTATATAACTTTGCTTCCCGGTGACGCAATTTCAAGCTGTTTTCAGCAAATTAATTCTATCTAAAGCTCCCTGAAACGTTCCCACTAGGGATAATTGACAATTTTCGCGAAAAACACTTTTTCGTTTTTGACTTGTAAAAATTTCACTAAAACTCCTTTAAAAAACACTATTTTTAAATTTCTTCAAAATTTTCATCTAAATTCCCGTTCCTGTAATTTTAATTGATACTTACCTGCCTTACCTGTGCTCCCGTGCGCGTTCCGCGTGCCAGAGTCCCGTTTTGGTAGTGTTATTCCAGGTTTTTACATACATTTTGGTCGTAAATTCAGTTTTTCCAGAAAATTCCCGATTTTTCTTCGGGACAACATCCAGGAACGCCATAGTTAGCTAGCCCGCGCGGAGACGCGTCTTTTGACACCTCGCCCGTGCGCCTAGCCCACATATAACACTAAAAATTCTAGAAATTTTTGCATTTCATACATATACAAACTGACGAAATCCACCTTAGGGAGTCCTGATTTTGATCAAATCTATATAACTTTGCTTCCCGGTGACGCAATTTCAAGCTGTTTTCAGCAAATTAATTCTATCTAAAGCTCCCTGAAACGTTCCCACTAGGGATAATTGACAATTTTCGCGAAAAACACTTTTTCGTTTTTGACTTGTAAAAATTTCACTAAAACTCCTTTAAAAAACACTATTTTTAAATTTTCTTCAAAATTTTCATCTAAATTCCCGTTCCTGTAATTTTAATTGATACTTACCTGCCTTACCTGTGCTCCCGTGCGCGTTCCGCGTGCCAGAGTCCCGTTTTGGTAGTGTTATTCCAGGTTTTTACATACATTTTGGTCGTAAATTCAGTTTTTCCAGGAAAATTCCCGATTTTCTTCGGGACAACATCCAGGAACGCCATAGTTAGCTAGCCCGCGCGGAGACGCGTCTTTTGACACCTCGCCCGTGCGCCTAGCCCACATATAACACTAAAAATTCTAGAAATTTTTGCATTTCATACATAATACAAACTGACGAAATCCACCTTAGGGAGTCCTGATTTTGATCAAATCTATATAACTTTGCTTCCCGGTGACGCAATTTCAAGCTGTTTTCAGCAAATTAATTCTATCTAAAGCTCCCTGAAACGTTCCCACTAGGGATAATTGACAATTTTCGCGAAAAACACTTTTTCGTTTTTGACTTGTAAAAATTTCACTAAAACTCCTTTAAAAAACACTATTTTTAATTTTCTTCAAAATTTTCATCTAAATTCCCGTTCCTGTAATTTTAATTGATACTTACCTGCCTTACCTGTGCTCCCGTGCGCGTTCCGCGTGCCAGAGTCCCGTTTTGGTAGTGTTATTCCAGGTTTTTACATACATTTTGGTCGTAAATTCAGTTTTTCCAGGAAAATTCCCGATTTTTCTTCGGGACAACATCCAGGAACGCCATAGTTAGCTAGCCCGCGCGGAGACGCGTCTTTTGACACCTCGCCCGTGCGCCTAGCCCACATATAACACTAAAAATTCTAGAAATTTTTGCATTTCATACATAATACAAACTGACGAAATCCACCTTAGGGAGTCCTGATTTTGATCAAATCTATATAACTTTGCTTCCCGGTGACGCAATTTCAAGCTGTTTTCAGCAAATTAATTCTATCTAAAGCTCCCTGAAACGTTCCCACTAGGGATAATTGACAATTTTCGCGAAAAACACTTTTTCGTTTTTGACTTGTAAAAATTTCACTAAAACTCCTTTAAAAAACACTATTTTTAAATTTTCTTCAAAATTTTCATCTAAATTCCCGTTCCTGTAATTTAATTGATACTTACCTGCCTTACCTGTGCTCCCGTGCGCGTTCCGCGTGCCAGAGTCCCGTTTTGGTAGTGTTATTCCAGGTTTTTACATACATTTTGGTCGTAAATTCAGTTTTTCCAGGAAAATTCCCGATTTTTCTTCGGGACAACATCCAGGAACGCCATAGTTAGCTAGCCCGCGCGGAGACGCGTCTTTTGACACCTCGCCCGTGCGCCTAGCCCACATATAACACTAAAAATTCTAGAAATTTTTGCATTTCATACATAATACAAACTGACGAAATCCACCTTAGGGAGTCCTGATTTTGATCAAATCTATATAACTTTGCTTCCCGGTGACGCAATTTCAAGCTGTTTTCAGCAAATTAATTCTATCTAAAGCTCCCTGAAACGTTCCCACTAGGGATAATTGACAATTTTCGCGAAAAACACTTTTCGTTTTGACTTGTAAAATTTCACTAAAACTCCTTTAAAAACACTATTTTTAAATTTTCTTCAAAATTTTCATCTAAATTCCCGTTCCTGTAATTTTAATTGATACTTACCTGCCTTACCTGTGCTCCCGTGCGCGTTCCGCGTGCCAGAGTCCCGTTTTGGTAGTGTTATTCCAGGTTTTTACATACATTTTGGTCGTAATTCAGTTTTTCCAGGAAAATTCCCGATTTTTCTTCGGGACAACATCCAGGAACGCCATAGTTAGCTAGCCCGCGCGGAGACGCGTCTTTTGACACCTCGCCCGTGCGCCTAGCCCACATATAACACTAAAAATTCTAGAAATTTTTGCATTTCATACATAATACAAACTGACGAAATCCACCTTAGGGAGTCCTGATTTTGATCAAATCTATATAACTTTGCTTCCCGGTGACGCAATTTCAAGCTGTTTTCAGCAAATTAATTCTATCTAAAGCTCCCTGAAACGTTCCCACTAGGGATAATTGACAATTTTCGCGAAAA
Source organism: Apamea anceps (assembly GCA_951799955.1). NCBI lineage: Eukaryota > Metazoa > Arthropoda > Insecta > Lepidoptera > Noctuidae > Apamea > Apamea anceps. The sequence goes on along the minus strand of OX637513.1, from coordinate 21,313,318 downwards.
ACACTTTTTCGTTTTTGACTTGTAAAAATTTCACTAAAACTCCTTTAAAAAACACTATTTTTAAATTTTCTTCAAAATTTTCATCTAAATTCCCGTTCCTGTAATTTTAATTGATACTTACCTGCCTTACCTGTGCTCCCGTGCGCGTTCCGCGTGCCAGAGTCCCGTTTTGGTAGTGTTATTCCAGGTTTTTACATACATTTTGGTCGTAAATTCAGTTTTTCCAGGAAAATTCCCGATTTTTCTTCGGGACAACATCCAGGAACGCCATAGTTAGCTAGCCCGCGCGGAGACGCGTCTTTTGACACCTCGCCCGTGCGCCTAGCCCACATATAACACTAAAAATTCTAGAAATTTTTGCATTTCATACATAATACAAACTGACGAAATCCACCTTAGGGAGTCCTGATTTGATCAATCTATATAACTTTGCTTCCCGGTGACGCAATTTCAAGCTGTTTTCAGCAAATTAATTCTATCTAAAGCTCCCTGAAACGTTCCCACTAGGGATAATTGACAATTTTCGCGAAAAACACTTTTTCGTTTTTGACTTGTAAAAATTTCACTAAAACTCCTTTAAAAAACACTATTTTTAAATTTTCTTCAAAATTTTCATCTAAATTCCCGTTCCTGTAATTTTAATTGATACTTACCTGCCTTACCTGTGCTCCCGTGCGCGTTCCGCGTGCCAGAGTCCCGTTTTGGTAGTGTTATTCCAGGTTTTTACATACATTTTGGTCGTAAATTCAGTTTTTCCAGGAAAATTCCCGATTTTTCTTCGGGACAACATCCAGGAACGCCATAGTTAGCTAGCCCGCGCGGAGACGCGTCTTTTGACACCTCGCCCGTGCGCCTAGCCCACATATAACACTAAAAATTCTAGAAATTTTTGCATTTCATACATAATACAAACTGACGAAATCCACCTTAGGGAGTCCTGATTTTGATCAAATCTATATAACTTTGCTTCCCGGTGACGCAATTTCAAGCTGTTTCAGCAAATTAATTCTATCTAAAGCTCCCTGAAACGTTCCCACTAGGGATAATTGACAATTTTCGCGAAAAACACTTTTTCGTTTTTGACTTGTAAAAATTTCACTAAAACTCCTTAAAAAACACTATTTTTAAATTTTCTTCAAAATTTTCATCTAAATTCCCGTTCCTGTAATTTTAATTGATACTTACCTGCCTTACCTGTGCTCCCGTGCGCGTTCCGCGTGCCAGAGTCCCGTTTTGGTAGTGTTATTCCAGGTTTTTACATACATTTTGGTCGTAAATTCAGTTTTTCAGGAAAATTCCCGATTTTTCTTCGGGACAACATCCAGGAACGCCATAGTTAGCTAGCCCGCGCGGAGACGCGTCTTTTGACACCTCGCCCGTGCGCCTAGCCCACATATAACACTAAAAATTCTAGAAATTTTTGCATTTCATACATAATACAAACTGACGAAATCCACCTTAGGGAGTCCTGATTTTGATCAAATCTATATAACTTTGCTTCCCGGTGACGCAATTTCAAGCTGTTTTCAGCAAATTAATTCTATCTAAAGCTCCCTGAAACGTTCCCACTAGGGATAATTGACAATTTTCGCGAAAAACACTTTTTCGTTTTTGACTTGTAAAAATTTCACTAAAACTCCTTTAAAAAACACTATTTTTAAATTTTCTTCAAAATTTTCATCTAAATTCCCGTTCCTGTAATTTTAATTGATACTTACCTGCCTTACCTGTGCTCCCGTGCGCGTTCCGCGTGCCAGAGTCCCGTTTTGGTAGTGTTATTCCAGGTTTTTACATACATTTTGGTCGTAAATTCAGTTTTTCCAGGAAAATTCCCGATTTTTCTTCGGGACAACATCCAGGAACGCCATAGTTAGCTAGCCCGCGCGGAGACGCGTCTTTTGACACCTCGCCCGTGCGCCTAGCCCACATATAACACTAAAAATTCTAGAAATTTTTGCATTTCATACATAATACAAACTGACGAAATCCACCTTAGGGAGTCCTGATTTTGATCAAATCTATATAACTTTGCTTCCCGGTGACGCAATTTCAAGCTGTTTTCAGCAAATTAATTCTATCTAAAGCTCCCTGAAACGTTCCCACTAGGGATAATTGACAATTTTCGCGAAAAACACTTTTTCGTTTTTGACTTGTAAAAATTTCACTAAAACTCCTTTAAAAAACACTATTTTTAAATTTTCTTCAAAATTTTCATCTAAATTCCCGTTCCTGTAATTTTAATTGATACTTACCTGCCTTACCTGTGCTCCCGTGCGCGTTCCGCGTGCCAGAGTCCCGTTTTGGTAGTGTTATTCCAGGTTTTTACATACATTTTGGTCGTAAATTCAGTTTTTCCAGGAAAATTCCCGATTTTTCTTCGGGACAACATCCAGGAACGCCATAGTTAGCTAGCCCGCGCGGAGACGCGTCTTTTGACACCTCGCCCGTGCGCCTAGCCCACATATAACACTAAAAATTCTAGAAATTTTTGCATTTCATACATAATACAAACTGACGAAATCCACCTTAGGGAGTCCTGATTTTGATCAAATCTATATAACTTTGCTTCCCGGTGACGCAATTTCAAGCTGTTTTCAGCAAATTAATTCTATCTAAAGCTCCCTGAAACGTTCCCACTAGGGATAATTGACAATTTTCGCGAAAAACACTTTTTCGTTTTTGACTTGTAAAAATTTCACTAAAACTCCTTTAAAAAACACTATTTTTAAATTTTCTTCAAAATTTTCATCTAAATTCCCGTTCCTGTAATTTTAATTGATACTTACCTGCCTTACCTGTGCTCCCGTGCGCGTTCCGCGTGCCAGAGTCCCGTTTTGGTAGTGTTATTCCAGGTTTTTACATACATTTTGGTCGTAAATTCAGTTTTTCCAGGAAAATTCCCGATTTTTCTTCGGGACAACATCCAGGAACGCCATAGTTAGCTAGCCCGCGCGGAGACGCGTCTTTTGACACCTCGCCCGTGCGCCTAGCCCACATATAACACTAAAAATTCTAGAAATTTTTGCATTTCATACATAATACAAACTGACGAAATCCACCTTAGGGAGTCCTGATTTTGATCAAATCTATATAACTTTGCTTCCCGGTGACGCAATTTCAAGCTGTTTTCAGCAAATTAATTCTATCTAAAGCTCCCTGAAACGTTCCCACTAGGGATAATTGACAATTTTCGCGAAAAACACTTTTTCGTTTTTGACTTGTAAAAATTTCACTAAAACTCCTTTAAAAAACACTATTTTTAAATTTTCTTCAAAATTTTCATCTAAATTCCCGTTCCTGTAATTTTAATTGATACTTACCTGCCTTACCTGTGCTCCCGTGCGCGTTCCGCGTGCCAGAGTCCCGTTTTGGTAGTGTTATTCCAGGTTTTTACATACATTTTGGTCGTAAATTCAGTTTTTCCAGGAAAATTCCCGATTTTTCTTCGGGACAACATCCAGGAACGCCATAGTTAGCTAGCCCGCGCGGAGACGCGTCTTTTGACACCTCGCCCGTGCGCCTAGCCCACATATAACACTAAAAATTCTAGAAATTTTTGCATTTCATACATAATACAAACTGACGAAATCCACCTTAGGGAGTCCTGATTTTGATCAAATCTATATAACTTTGCTTCCCGGTGACGCAATTTCAAGCTGTTTTCAGCAAATTAATTCTATCTAAAGCTCCCTGAAACGTTCCCACTAGGGATAATTGACAATTTTCGCGAAAAACACTTTTTCGTTTTTGACTTGTAAAAATTTCACTAAAACTCCTTTAAAAAACACTATTTTTAAATTTTCTTCAAAATTTTCATCTAAATTCCCGTTCCTGTAATTTTAATTGATACTTACCTGCCTTACCTGTGCTCCCGTGCGCGTTCCGCGTGCCAGAGTCCCGTTTTGGTAGTGTTATTCCAGGTTTTTACATACATTTTGGTCGTAAATTCAGTTTTTCCAGGAAAATTCCCGATTTTTCTTCGGGACAACATCCAGGAACGCCATAGTTAGCTAGCCCGCGCGGAGACGCGTCTTTTGACACCTCGCCCGTGCGCCTAGCCCACATATAACACTAAAAATTCTAGAAATTTTTGCATTTCATACATAATACAAACTGACGAAATCCACCTTAGGGAGTCCTGATTTTGATCAAATCTATATAACTTTGCTTCCCGGTGACGCAATTTCAAGCTGTTTTCAGCAAATTAATTCTATCTAAAGCTCCCTGAAACGTTCCCACTAGGGATAATTGACAATTTTCGCGAAAAACACTTTTTCGTTTTTGACTTGTAAAAATTTCACTAAAACTCCTTTAAAAAACACTATTTTTAAATTTTCTTCAAAATTTTCATCTAAATTCCCGTTCCTGTAATTTTAATTGATACTTACCTGCCTTACCTGTGCTCCCGTGCGCGTTCCGCGTGCCAGAGTCCCGTTTTGGTAGTGTTATTCCAGGTTTTTACATACATTTTGGTCGTAAATTCAGTTTTTCCAGGAAAATTCCCGATTTTTCTTCGGGACAACATCCAGGAACGCCATAGTTAGCTAGCCCGCGCGGAGACGCGTCTTTTGACACCTCGCCCGTGCGCCTAGCCCACATATAACACTAAAAATTCTAGAAATTTTTGCATTTCATACATAATACAAACTGACGAAATCCACCTTAGGGAGTCCTGATTTTGATCAAATCTATATAACTTTGCTTCCCGGTGACGCAATTTCAAGCTGTTTTCAGCAAATTAATTCTATCTAAAGCTCCCTGAAACGTTCCCACTAGGGATAATTGACAATTTTCGCGAAAAACACTTTTTCGTTTTTGACTTGTAAAAATTTCACTAAAACTCCTTTAAAAAACACTATTTTTAAATTTTCTTCAAAATTTTCATCTAAATTCCCGTTCCTGTAATTTTAATTGATACTTACCTGCCTTACCTGTGCTCCCGTGCGCGTTCCGCGTGCCAGAGTCCCGTTTTGGTAGTGTTATTCCAGGTTTTTACATACATTTTGGTCGTAAATTCAGTTTTTCCAGGAAAATTCCCGATTTTTCTTCGGGACAACATCCAGGAACGCCATAGTTAGCTAGCCCGCGCGGAGACGCGTCTTTTGACACCTCGCCCGTGCGCCTAGCCCACATATAACACTAAAAATTCTAGAAATTTTTGCATTTCATACATAATACAAACTGACGAAATCCACCTTAGGGAGTCCTGATTTTGATCAAATCTATATAACTTTGCTTCCCGGTGACGCAATTTCAAGCTGTTTTCAGCAAATTAATTCTATCTAAAGCTCCCTGAAACGTTCCCACTAGGGATAATTGACAATTTTCGCGAAAAACACTTTTTCGTTTTTGACTTGTAAAAATTTCACTAAAACTCCTTTAAAAAACACTATTTTTAAATTTTCTTCAAAATTTTCATCTAAATTCCCGTTCCTGTAATTTTAATTGATACTTACCTGCCTTACCTGTGCTCCCGTGCGCGTTCCGCGTGCCAGAGTCCCGTTTTGGTAGTGTTATTCCAGGTTTTTACATACATTTTGGTCGTAAATTCAGTTTTTCCAGGAAAATTCCCGATTTTTCTTCGGGACAACATCCAGGAACGCCATAGTTAGCTAGCCCGCGCGGAGACGCGTCTTTTGACACCTCGCCCGTGCGCCTAGCCCACATATAACACTAAAAATTCTAGAAATTTTTGCATTTCATACATAATACAAACTGACGAAATCCACCTTAGGGAGTCCTGATTTTGATCAAATCTATATAACTTTGCTTCCCGGTGACGCAATTTCAAGCTGTTTTCAGCAAATTAATTCTATCTAAAGCTCCCTGAAACGTTCCCACTAGGGATAATTGACAATTTTCGCGAAAAACACTTTTTCGTTTTTGACTTGTAAAAATTTCACTAAAACTCCTTTAAAAAACACTATTTTTAAATTTTCTTCAAAATTTTCATCTAAATTCCCGTTCCTGTAATTTTAATTGATACTTACCTGCCTTACCTGTGCTCCCGTGCGCGTTCCGCGTGCCAGAGTCCCGTTTTGGTAGTGTTATTCCAGGTTTTTACATACATTTTGGTCGTAAATTCAGTTTTTCCAGGAAAATTCCCGATTTTTCTTCGGGACAACATCCAGGAACGCCATAGTTAGCTAGCCCGCGCGGAGACGCGTCTTTTGACACCTCGCCCGTGCGCCTAGCCCACATATAACACTAAAAATTCTAGAAATTTTTGCATTTCATACATAATACAAACTGACGAAATCCACCTTAGGGAGTCCTGATTTTGATCAAATCTATATAACTTTGCTTCCCGGTGACGCAATTTCAAGCTGTTTTCAGCAAATTAATTCTATCTAAAGCTCCCTGAAACGTTCCCACTAGGGATAATTGACAATTTTCGCGAAAAACACTTTTTCGTTTTTGACTTGTAAAAATTTCACTAAAACTCCTTTAAAAAACACTATTTTTAAATTTTCTTCAAAATTTTCATCTAAATTCCCGTTCCTGTAATTTTAATTGATACTTACCTGCCTTACCTGTGCTCCCGTGCGCGTTCCGCGTGCCAGAGTCCCGTTTTGGTAGTGTTATTCCAGGTTTTTACATACATTTTGGTCGTAAATTCAGTTTTTCCAGGAAAATTCCCGATTTTTCTTCGGGACAACATCCAGGAACGCCATAGTTAGCTAGCCCGCGCGGAGACGCGTCTTTTGACACCTCGCCCGTGCGCCTAGCCCACATATAACACTAAAAATTCTAGAAATTTTTGCATTTCATACATAATACAAACTGACGAAATCCACCTTAGGGAGTCCTGATTTTGATCAAATCTATATAACTTTGCTTCCCGGTGACGCAATTTCAAGCTGTTTTCAGCAAATTAATTCTATCTAAAGCTCCCTGAAACGTTCCCACTAGGGATAATTGACAATTTTCGCGAAAAACACTTTTTCGTTTTTGACTTGTAAAAATTTCACTAAAACTCCTTTAAAAAACACTATTTTTAAATTTTCTTCAAAATTTTCATCTAAATTCCCGTTCCTGTAATTTTAATTGATACTTACCTGCCTTACCTGTGCTCCCGTGCGCGTTCCGCGTGCCAGAGTCCCGTTTTGGTAGTGTTATTCCAGGTTTTTACATACATTTTGGTCGTAAATTCAGTTTTTCCAGGAAAATTCCCGATTTTTCTTCGGGACAACATCCAGGAACGCCATAGTTAGCTAGCCCGCGCGGAGACGCGTCTTTTGACACCTCGCCCGTGCGCCTAGCCCACATATAACACTAAAAATTCTAGAAATTTTTGCATTTCATACATAATACAAACTGACGAAATCCACCTTAGGGAGTCCTGATTTTGATCAAATCTATATAACTTTGCTTCCCGGTGACGCAATTTCAAGCTGTTTTCAGCAAATTAATTCTATCTAAAGCTCCCTGAAACGTTCCCACTAGGGATAATTGACAATTTTCGCGAAAAACACTTTTTCGTTTTTGACTTGTAAAAATTTCACTAAAACTCCTTTAAAAAACACTATTTTTAAATTTTCTTCAAAATTTTCATCTAAATTCCCGTTCCTGTAATTTTAATTGATACTTACCTGCCTTACCTGTGCTCCCGTGCGCGTTCCGCGTGCCAGAGTCCCGTTTTGGTAGTGTTATTCCAGGTTTTTACATACATTTTGGTCGTAAATTCAGTTTTTCCAGGAAAATTCCCGATTTTTCTTCGGGACAACATCCAGGAACGCCATAGTTAGCTAGCCCGCGCGGAGACGCGTCTTTTGACACCTCGCCCGTGCGCCTAGCCCACATATAACACTAAAAATTCTAGAAATTTTTGCATTTCATACATAATACAAACTGACGAAATCCACCTTAGGGAGTCCTGATTTTGATCAAATCTATATAACTTTGCTTCCCGGTGACGCAATTTCAAGCTGTTTTCAGCAAATTAATTCTATCTAAAGCTCCCTGAAACGTTCCCACTAGGGATAATTGACAATTTTCGCGAAAAACACTTTTTCGTTTTTGACTTGTAAAAATTTCACTAAAACTCCTTTAAAAAACACTATTTTTAAATTTTCTTCAAAATTTTCATCTAAATTCCCGTTCCTGTAATTTTAATTGATACTTACCTGCCTTACCTGTGCTCCCGTGCGCGTTCCGCGTGCCAGAGTCCCGTTTTGGTAGTGTTATTCCAGGTTTTTACATACATTTTGGTCGTAAATTCAGTTTTTCCAGGAAAATTCCCGATTTTTCTTCGGGACAACATCCAGGAACGCCATAGTTAGCTAGCCCGCGCGGAGACGCGTCTTTTGACACCTCGCCCGTGCGCCTAGCCCACATATAACACTAAAAATTCTAGAAATTTTTGCATTTCATACATAATACAAACTGACGAAATCCACCTTAGGGAGTCCTGATTTTGATCAAATCTATATAACTTTGCTTCCCGGTGACGCAATTTCAAGCTGTTTTCAGCAAATTAATTCTATCTAAAGCTCCCTGAAACGTTCCCACTAGGGATAATTGACAATTTTCGCGAAAAACACTTTTTCGTTTTTGACTTGTAAAAATTTCACTAAAACTCCTTTAAAAAACACTATTTTTTAATTTTCTTCAAAATTTTCATCTAAATTCCCGTTCCTGTAATTTTAATTGATACTTACCTGCCTTACCTGTGCTCCCGTGCGCGTTCCGCGTGCCAGAGTCCCGTTTTGGTAGTGTTATTCCAGGTTTTTACATACATTTTGGTCGTAAATTCAGTTTTTCCAGGAAAATTCCCGATTTTTCTTCGGGACAACATCCAGGAACGCCATAGTTAGCTAGCCCGCGCGGAGACGCGTCTTTTGACACCTCGCCCGTGCGCCTAGCCCACATATAACACTAAAAATTCTAGAAATTTTTGCATTTCATACATAATACAAACTGACGAAATCCACCTTAGGGAGTCCTGATTTTGATCAAATCTATATAACTTTGCTTCCCGGTGACGCAATTTCAAGCTGTTTTCAGCAAATTAATTCTATCTAAAGCTCCCTGAAACGTTCCCACTAGGGATAATTGACAATTTTCGCGAAAAACACTTTTTCGTTTTTGACTTGTAAAAATTTCACTAAAACTCCTTTAAAAAACACTATTTTTAAATTTTCTTCAAAATTTTCATCTAAATTCCCGTTCCTGTAATTTTAATTGATACTTACCTGCCTTACCTGTGCTCCCGTGCGCGTTCCGCGTGCCAGAGTCCCGTTTTGGTAGTGTTATTCCAGGTTTTTACATACATTTTGGTCGTAAATTCAGTTTTTCCAGGAAAATTCCCGATTTTTCTTCGGGACAACATCCAGGAACGCCATAGTTAGCTAGCCCGCGCGGAGACGCGTCTTTTGACACCTCGCCCGTGCGCCTAGCCCACATATAACACTAAAAATTCTAGAAATTTTTGCATTTCATACATAATACAAACTGACGAAATCCACCTTAGGGAGTCCTGATTTTGATCAAATCTATATAACTTTGCTTCCCGGTGACGCAATTTCAAGCTGTTTTCAGCAAATTAATTCTATCTAAAGCTCCCTGAAACGTTCCCACTAGGGATAATTGACAATTTTCGCGAAAAACACTTTTTCGTTTTTGACTTGTAAAAATTTCACTAAAACTCCTTTAAAAAACACTATTTTTAAATTTTCTTCAAAATTTTCATCTAAATTCCCGTTCCTGTAATTTTAATTGATACTTACCTGCCTTACCTGTGCTCCCGTGCGCGTTCCGCGTGCCAGAGTCCCGTTTTGGTAGTGTTATTCCAGGTTTTTACATACATTTTGGTCGTAAATTCAGTTTTTCCAGGAAAATTCCCGATTTTTCTTCGGGACAACATCCAGGAACGCCATAGTTAGCTAGCCCGCGCGGAGACGCGTCTTTTGACACCTCGCCCGTGCGCCTAGCCCACATATAACACTAAAAATTCTAGAAATTTTTGCATTTCATACATAATACAAACTGACGAAATCCACCTTAGGGAGTCCTGATGGGGTGCATGTTGAAGAGCCTCCTCGTGGCGCACCCTGGGCAACGTCGGCTCCAAGTGCCCACCAAGTTTTGGTGGACACTTGGGGCTGGCGGCTAATCTTCAACAAACGGGGAAGGGTCATGGTTCCAATCACCGATCATCCTTGATGGTCGGTGAAGGGAACCGGGCTACATACGTCTACTCCCCCTCTGCTTACAGAGGAAGGTGAGTGGGCGTAGACTGGGGGGGGGGCGGTTCGCGCCGCTGCACCCACTAGAGTGTGGGTGGTGGAGGAGTCCATGTCCGCGCTGCGTCTGTCCGGCATCCGGCGGCAGCGTGGGGACGTCGGGGCGGTGGTTGGTTCTGCCAGCCGCCGGCCACCCCGTAATCCTGGGTTCAGGACCGGGGGTCCGAGCCACTGAGGCCCGGGCCGCGAGGTAGACAACCTCTCTAAAAAATCACCCCAATCCCAAGGTCTAGCGTGCCGATGGGATGAATGGCCGGAGGGGATCCGGTCATTAGCGCGTCCAAGGGACCTCACCCTTAAAAGGAAAACATGAAAAAGTCTGCTATTGGAAACATTCCTCAGGCGGGTACCCTCCTACTCAAGGAGGGTCAATCCCGCCCTTCTACGGAAGGCAGCCCCACTGTATCTGGGGGGGGCAACAATAGCTTCGTAGGCCGGCAGACCACCGCTGGCCTTCGTCAACCAGGTCTTGCGTCGCAAGAAAAGGAGCTCCGGGTTAGCCCGGAGCGCCTGTGCGGCGCAGACGCACCGCTTGCCGTCGTAGACGGCAACAAGAGCCGAGGAGGCTCACGGAAGAGTGATGCGGGGTCGGAGTCCGACGTCGCATCTGGAGGAGCGAGCTCGGGAGGCTCAGGGAGCCCTTGCCGAGACAAAGAGATGGCCGCTGCAAAAAGAAAGGCACGAAGCAAGCGGCCAAGGTCATTGGACGGCCAGGGGTCGTCCTCTGACGTAGAGCTGGCCTCGGCTCGGAAAATCCCCACCAGTAGGCGGGGGGGAGTCCGAGAGCGAGGAGTAGGGAGGGGGCTCACTGCTCGGGAGGTGGCAGAGCTTGCAGAGAAGCCGGCAAAGGAGGGGGGAACCGGTAGCGCGGTCGCTACGGAGCCCTCGGGTGACGAAGCGGGCGAGGCTGGCGGCCCTGATGCGGACCGCATGAGGAAGTTTGCGGCGGTCGTGGAGGCAGCGATTCGGGACGTGTCCCTGAAGAAGCTGCAGACTTCCAAAAACAGGGCCGTAGCCTCGGCAAAGTCCGCCATTATGGCGGCGGCGGAGGCGGCCAATTGCACCGGTCCTTCGGCCGGCGAAGTGGCCGAATTGCGGGCGGAGGTCGCCCGCCTGACGGCTGCCACGGAGCTTCTCCAAGAGGAGAACAGGAAGCTCCGGGCAGACCTGGCCGGCCTGAAGGCCCCCGACAAAGGGCAGGTGTCACCAGCAGCCAGCCAGCCAGCCAGCCAGCCGGCAGGCCAGCCGGCAAGCCAGATCGTGCCGGCGGAGAACCAGGTCCTGAACCTGGTTCGGCAGGAACTGGCAGCCTTTCAGGCGCGGTTCGTCGCCCTGGAGGGTATGGTCCTGCGCCCGCCCTTAGCGGGTAGGACGGCCCCAGGGCCGAAGGCGGCCTCGTACGCAGCCGCTGCCGCCCCTAAACCCGGGCCGTCCGGCCGGGCCCAGGCGTCGGCTGGAGGAACCGCGGCGCCGGCGAAACCGGCATTGGCTGGCGGAGCCGCCGTGCCGGCAAAACCGGCCAAACCGGCGAAAAGGAAGAAGGGCAGGGCGGCTGGGGAGGCGAAGGCCCCAGAACCTCCGCCTCCCCCAGAGAAATCTCCCACGACCAACGCTGAGTGGCAGGTGGTCGGGGAGAAGAAGAAGGCGGCCAAGGCGGCCAGAAAAAAGGCGCAGAGGAGGCGCCGCAAGGAGCGAGCCGTTGCGGCTAGGCTTCGTGCCCCGAAGACCGCAGCTGTAGTGATCACACTACAGCCGGAAGCGGAGAAGAAGGGCATGACCTACCGCGACGTGCTTTCCAAGGCGAAAGCGGCGGTAAATCTGCAGGAGCTCGGCGTTGCTGGGGGCATCCGGCTAAGGGTCACTGCGACTGGGGCCCGGATGCTGGAGGTCCCTGGTGCGGCTAGCGGCCCGACTGCTGACGCTCTGGCCGAAAGGCTCAGAGCGTCCCTAAATGCGGACGAGGCCCGAGTGACCAGACCCACCAAGTGCGCTGACGTGCGCATCCTGGGTCTGGATGACTCTGCGACGGTGGAAGAGGTGGTGGCCGCCATCGCTAGGACTGGGGAGTGCTCTACCGAGCAGGTGAGGGCGGGCACTCTCCGTCCTGACTCCACGGGGATGCAAGCCATCACGGTGAGCTGCCCCGTGTCGGTGGCCCGAAAGTTAGCCGGGGAGGGCCGAAGGCTCCTGGTAGGCTGGGTTTCCGCGCAGGTGAAACTGCTGGAGCCCAGACCTCTGAGGTGCTTCCGCTGCCATGTGGGCAGCCACGTGGGGGCTAAATGCACCTCGGGGGTGGACCGCAGCAGTCTCTGCTTCCGCTGTGGTCAGCCCGGTCACAAGGCCGGCTCTTGCAACGCCATGCCGCACTGCTATGCATGTGCGGCTGCCGGCAAGCCGGCCGATCACCGGGCGGGCAGCAAGTCCTGCGCCCCACCCACCGAAGCCAGGAGGAAGGGCAGGCCCTCCGCCGCCGCCGTCGCCACCACCACCACCGTCGCCGCCTCTGCCGCCGCCGCCGCCGCCGCCGCCGCCGCCGCCGCCACCACTGCCGCCGCCGCCGCCGCCGCCGCTGCCGAGGGTCCCTCACAAGGGGCCCGGGAGGGGGCGGAAATGGAGGAGTAATGGCTCCGCCTTTACGCCTCCTTCAGGCGAACATCAACCACTGCGCCTGCGCTCAGGACCTGTTGCTCCAGAGTATGGCGCAGTGGTCGATTAATATCGCCGTGGTCGCTGAGCCGTACTTTGTCCCGCCCAGGGATAACTGGGTGGAGGACCTTAACGGCTCAGTGGCCATAATTTCGTCGGCTGCCGCCGGTACCCCGTCCCTCGAAGGTGTCACGAAGGGACAGGGGTGCGTAGCAGCACGGTTCGGAGAGATTGTGGTAGCGGGAGTCTACTTCTCTCCGAGCCGAACTCTCGCCGAGTTCCAGAACTCCTTAACAGAGTTGAGTGTCGTCGTCGCCAGAAGCCATCCTTTCTCCGTGCTAGTGCTCGGGGACTTCAACGCCAAGAATGTGGCCTGGGGTTCCCGTTGCACGGATGTGCGGGGCAGGATGGTGGAGGACTGGGCTCTGGAAACAGGCCTGGTCGCCGTGAATCGGGGTTCTGTCCCTACGTGTGTGCGGATGCGGGGCGAGTCGGTAGTGGACATCACGTTCGCCAGCCCCGCTCTGTCACAGCGTGTCATTGACTGGCGCGTCATGGAGGAGGTGGAGACCTACTCCGACCATCGGTATATCCGATTTGATGTCTCCACCCAGACCTCTAGCGCGCTGGTCCGACAGGCCCCGAGTGGTCCGCGTTGGGCGCTGAAGCAGCTGGACCGGGAGCTCCTCCTGGAAGCCTCGATCGTGCAGGCCTGGGTGTCTTCACCGGACAGGCCTGCTGATATCGACGATGAGGCGGAGTGGTTCCGGGAGGCCATGTCCGAGATATGTGACGTGGCAATGCCCCGAGTCCGGCCAGGATGCGCCCGACGCCGGGTGTACTGGTGGTCGCAGGAGGTGGAGGCGTTGCGCAAGGCGTGCGTTGACGCGCGACACCGGTACACCAGGCACCGCAGGCTCCGCATCCGCCCTCCGGATGCGGAAGCCACAGAGGCGGAGCTGTACGAGGGGTACAGAGCGGCGAAGACCGCCCTCCGAGAGGCTGTCCAGCGGGCCAAGGATGCGGCCCGCGAGGAGATGCTGGAGACTCTGAACAGAGATCCATGGGGGCGCCCTTACAAAATGGTGCGGAATAAACTCCGCACCTGGGCCCCCCCGCTGACTCAGAGTCTCCGCCCACAGCTGGTGGAGGAGGTGGTGAGCGCTCTGTTCCCTTCGCGGGGGGAGCATACTCCCCCGCCTATGGCTCCGCCACTGGCGGTGCCCGAAGCGGACCACGCGGACGACGACGACGACACCCCTGAAGTGACCGGGGTAGATCTGAGAGCGGCGGTAGGCAGACTGAAGGCCAAGAACACCGCCCCAGGACCCGACGGCTTGCCGGGTAAAGCCTGGGTCCTGGCCTCGACGGCTCTCGGGCCTCGACTGGAGGCGCTCTTAAGCGCATGCATGGAGAGAGGCCAGTTTCCGCTCCGTTGGAAGACGGGGAAGCTGGTCCTCATTCAGAAGCCAGGGCGCCCTGCGGACTCTCCGTCCGCATACCGGCCCATAGTGCTGCTCGACGAGGTCGGCAAGCTCTTCGAGAGAGTAATTGCGGGCCGCCTCGTCGGGCACCTGGTGGGGACTGGGCCGGATCTTGCGGATTGCCAGTTTGGCTTCCGCAAGGGGCGCTCGACGGTGGACGCCATCATGCGCGTGAGAGCCCTCACGACGGGGGACGCGGTGTCCCGGGGTGGGGTGGTCGTGGCGGTGTCACTCGACATCGCCAACGCGTTCAACACCCTGCCCTGGAGCTGCATTGGGGAGGCACTCCGGTATCACCGGGTGCCGACCTACCTCCGTCGAGTAGTCGGGGCGTATCTGACGGACAGAGCCGTCATCTACCCCGGTCGCGACGGGAACTGGAACCGGCGAGAGATGTCGTGCGGTGTCCCACAGGGATCGGTTCTGGGGCCGCTCCTGTGGGACATCGGTTACGACTGGGTGCTGCGGGCCGACCTCCCTGAAGGCGTCAGCGTAGTTTGCTACGCTGACGACACGCTGGTCCTGGCGCAGGGGAGGTCGCATCAGGCGGCGGCCGACGCGATGACACGCGGGGTTGCGATAGTCGTGGAAAGGATCCGGCGGTTGGGTCTCGAGGTGGCATTGCACAAGTCCGAGGCCATGTCCTTTCATGGGCCTCGGTACGGGCCACCTCCAGGATCCCAACTAGTGGTAGGAGGGGTTCACATCGGCGTCGAGACCACGATGAGGTACCTGGGTCTCGTCCTCGACAGCCGATGGAACTTCGTCGAGCACTTCCGACGTTTGGCCCCCAAACTGGAACGGGCCGGGGCCGCCCTAAAGCGGCTCTTGCCCAACCTGAGGGGGCCAAACGCCTCCTGCCGGAGGCTTTACGCGGGGGTCGTGCGGTCCATGGCCCTATATGGGGCCCCGGTATGGGCGCGTTCACTGCGGCTACGAGCCGCACACTACCTGAACGCGCCCCAAAAGGTGGTAGCCATAAGGCTAATCCGGGGCTACCGCACGATCTCGGGCGAGGCAGCAAGCCTCCTTGCCGGACTGCCGCCATGGGATCTGGAGGCGATAGTGCTCGCGCGCCTGTATGATTGGCGCGCGGAGGCACTACGCCGGGGGGAAACTCCGCATCCGCGGCAAACCGCGGCGGAGCGGACGAACCTCCGGCGCGATCTCATGGCGGCATGGAAGGAGCGACTATCGCAACCCAGCGCAGGGCACGCCACGATAGCGGCGGTAAGACCCCTCTTTGAGGAGTGGCTAGAGAGACGTCACGGCGTTCTCACCTACCGCCTGACGCAGGTCCTCTCCGGACACGGATGTTTCGGGAGGTTCCTGCACATAATCAGGCGGGAGGAGACGCCCGGGTGTCACCACTGTCAGGATCGCCCAGAGGACACGGTGGAGCACACGGTGGAGGTCTGCCCTGCTTGGGCAGAGCACCGCCGTGTCCTCGTAGAGGCGATCGGCAGCGGCGGCGACCTCTCGCGTCCGGCCCTGGTTCAAGCCATGGTCCGGGGCGAGAGGGAGTGGGAGGCAGTCACCTCCTTCTGCGAAGCAGTCATGCTAGCGAAGGAGGTGGCGGGGTGGGCGAGAGAACGCGCCTTGCGCACCTCACGCCTCAGCCGCCGCGGGAGACGCTCCGGGCGTCGGGAGCCGCGTGACGACTCCCGGCCACCGTAGGCGCGGGCCTGCGGGCGGTGAGTAATGGGTAACTCACCGTCCGATCAGGACCAGGCCCGTGCCGGACGGCGTGTTGTGTTCCACGCGCGCCTCAAAGAGATGTCAGCATGAGTGACGGGGCCCCATAGGGCCGAAGCCTGCCAGGGTAGCGGGATTGTCCGAAAGGGTTACCGCTGCCCTGGAACATAAAGGGCTAAGGAAGGAACACGGGTGGGTTTTAGTCAGTAAGAGTCTGACACTCCCTCCTGCTCCACCCAGAGCGGGAGGAGTCATTTGATGATTTCCCATCCTCAAAAAAAAAAAAAAAAAAAAAAAAAAAGGGAGTCCTGATTTTGATCAAATCTATATAACTTTGCTTCCCGGTGACGCAATTTCAAGCTGTTTTCAGCAAATTAATTCTATCTAAAGCTCCCTGAAACGTTCCCACTAGGGATAATTGACAATTTTCGCGAAAAACACTTTTTCGTTTTTGACTTGTAAAAATTTCACTAAAACTCCTTTAAAAAACACTATTTTTAAATTTTCTTCAAAATTTTCATCTAAATTCCCGTTCCTGTAATTTTAATTGATACTTACCTGCCTTACCTGTGCTCCCGTGCGCGTTCCGCGTGCCAGAGTCCCGTTTTGGTAGTGTTATTCCAGGTTTTTACATACATTTTGGTCGTAAATTCAGTTTTTCCAGGAAAATTCCCGATTTTTCTTCGGGACAACATCCAGGAACGCCATAGTTAGCTAGCCCGCGCGGAGACGCGTCTTTTGACACCTCGCCCGTGCGCCTAGCCCACATATAACACTAAAAATTCTAGAAATTTTTGCATTTCATACATAATACAAACTGACGAAATCCACCTTAGGGAGTCCTGATTTTGATCAAATCTATATAACTTTGCTTCCCGGTGACGCAATTTCAAGCTGTTTTCAGCAAATTAATTCTATCTAAAGCTCCCTGAAACGTTCCCACTAGGGATAATTGACAATTTTCGCGAAAAACACTTTTTCGTTTTTGACTTGTAAAAATTTCACTAAAACTCCTTTAAAAAACACTATTTTTAAATTTTCTTCAAAATTTTCATCTAAATTCCCGTTCCTGTAATTTTAATTGATACTTACCTGCCTTACCTGTGCTCCCGTGCGCGTTCCGCGTGCCAGAGTCCCGTTTTGGTAGTGTTATTCCAGGTTTTTACATACATTTTGGTCGTAAATTCAGTTTTTCCAGGAAAATTCCCGATTTTTCTTCGGGACAACATCCAGGAACGCCATAGTTAGCTAGCCCGCGCGGAGACGCGTCTTTTGACACCTCGCCCGTGCGCCTAGCCCACATATAACACTAAAAATTCTAGAAATTTTTGCATTTCATACATAATACAAACTGACGAAATCCACCTTAGGGAGTCCTGATTTTGATCAAATCTATATAACTTTGCTTCCCGGTGACGCAATTTCAAGCTGTTTTCAGCAAATTAATTCTATCTAAAGCTCCCTGAAACGTTCCCACTAGGGATAATTGACAATTTTCGCGAAAAACACTTTTTCGTTTTTGACTTGTAAAAATTTCACTAAAACTCCTTTAAAAAACACTATTTTTAAATTTTCTTCAAAATTTTCATCTAAATTCCCGTTCCTGTAATTTTAATTGATACTTACCTGCCTTACCTGTGCTCCCGTGCGCGTTCCGCGTGCCAGAGTCCCGTTTTGGTAGTGTTATTCCAGGTTTTTACATACATTTTGGTCGTAAATTCAGTTTTTCCAGGAAAATTCCCGATTTTTCTTCGGGACAACATCCAGGAACGCCATAGTTAGCTAGCCCGCGCGGAGACGCGTCTTTTGACACCTCGCCCGTGCGCCTAGCCCACATATAACACTAAAAATTCTAGAAATTTTTGCATTTCATACATAATACAAACTGACGAAATCCACCTTAGGGAGTCCTGATTTTGATCAAATCTATATAACTTTGCTTCCCGGTGACGCAATTTCAAGCTGTTTTCAGCAAATTAATTCTATCTAAAGCTCCCTGAAACGTTCCCACTAGGGATAATTGACAATTTTCGCGAAAAACACTTTTTCGTTTTTGACTTGTAAAAATTTCACTAAAACTCCTTTAAAAAACACTATTTTTAAATTTTCTTCAAAATTTTCATCTAAATTCCCGTTCCTGTAATTTTAATTGATACTTACCTGCCTTACCTGTGCTCCCGTGCGCGTTCCGCGTGCCAGAGTCCCGTTTTGGTAGTGTTATTCCAGGTTTTTACATACATTTTGGTCGTAAATTCAGTTTTTCCAGGAAAATTCCCGATTTTTCTTCGGGACAACATCCAGGAACGCCATAGTTAGCTAGCCCGCGCGGAGACGCGTCTTTTGACACCTCGCCCGTGCGCCTAGCCCACATATAACACTAAAAATTCTAGAAATTTTTGCATTTCATACATAATACAAACTGACGAAATCCACCTTAGGGAGTCCTGATTTTGATCAAATCTATATAACTTTGCTTCCCGGTGACGCAATTTCAAGCTGTTTTCAGCAAATTAATTCTATCTAAAGCTCCCTGAAACGTTCCCACTAGGGATAATTGACAATTTTCGCGAAAAACACTTTTTCGTTTTTGACTTGTAAAAATTTCACTAAAACTCCTTTAAAAAACACTATTTTTAAATTTTCTTCAAAATTTTCATCTAAATTCCCGTTCCTGTAATTTTAATTGATACTTACCTGCCTTACCTGTGCTCCCGTGCGCGTTCCGCGTGCCAGAGTCCCGTTTTGGTAGTGTTATTCCAGGTTTTTACATACATTTTGGTCGTAAATTCAGTTTTTCCAGGAAAATTCCCGATTTTTCTTCGGGACAACATCCAGGAACGCCATAGTTAGCTAGCCCGCGCGGAGACGCGTCTTTTGACACCTCGCCCGTGCGCCTAGCCCACATATAACACTAAAAATTCTAGAAATTTTTGCATTTCATACATAATACAAACTGACGAAATCCACCTTAGGGAGTCCTGATTTTGATCAAATCTATATAACTTTGCTTCCCGGTGACGCAATTTCAAGCTGTTTTCAGCAAATTAATTCTATCTAAAGCTCCCTGAAACGTTCCCACTAGGGATAATTGACAATTTTCGCGAAAAACACTTTTTCGTTTTTGACTTGTAAAAATTTCACTAAAACTCCTTTAAAAAACACTATTTTTAAATTTTCTTCAAAATTTTCATCTAAATTCCCGTTCCTGTAATTTTAATTGATACTTACCTGCCTTACCTGTGCTCCCGTGCGCGTTCCGCGTGCCAGAGTCCCGTTTTGGTAGTGTTATTCCAGGTTTTTACATACATTTTGGTCGTAAATTCAGTTTTTCCAGGAAAATTCCCGATTTTTCTTCGGGACAACATCCAGGAACGCCATAGTTAGCTAGCCCGCGCGGAGACGCGTCTTTTGACACCTCGCCCGTGCGCCTAGCCCACATATAACACTAAAAATTCTAGAAATTTTTGCATTTCATACATAATACAAACTGACGAAATCCACCTTAGGGAGTCCTGATTTTGATCAAATCTATATAACTTTGCTTCCCGGTGACGCAATTTCAAGCTGTTTTCAGCAAATTAATTCTATCTAAAGCTCCCTGAAACGTTCCCACTAGGGATAATTGACAATTTTCGCGAAAAACACTTTTTCGTTTTTGACTTGTAAAAATTTCACTAAAACTCCTTTAAAAAACACTATTTTTAAATTTTCTTCAAAATTTTCATCTAAATTCCCGTTCCTGTAATTTTAATTGATACTTACCTGCCTTACCTGTGCTCCCGTGCGCGTTCCGCGTGCCAGAGTCCCGTTTTGGTAGTGTTATTCCAGGTTTTTACATACATTTTGGTCGTAAATTCAGTTTTTCCAGGAAAATTCCCGATTTTTCTTCGGGACAACATCCAGGAACGCCATAGTTAGCTAGCCCGCGCGGAGACGCGTCTTTTGACACCTCGCCCGTGCGCCTAGCCCACATATAACACTAAAAATTCTAGAAATTTTTGCATTTCATACATAATACAAACTGACGAAATCCACCTTAGGGAGTCCTGATTTTGATCAAATCTATATAACTTTGCTTCCCGGTGACGCAATTTCAAGCTGTTTTCAGCAAATTAATTCTATCTAAAGCTCCCTGAAACGTTCCCACTAGGGATAATTGACAATTTTCGCGAAAAACACTTTTTCGTTTTTGACTTGTAAAAATTTCACTAAAACTCCTTTAAAAAACACTATTTTTAAATTTTCTTCAAAATTTTCATCTAAATTCCCGTTCCTGTAATTTTAATTGATACTTACCTGCCTTACCTGTGCTCCCGTGCGCGTTCCGCGTGCCAGAGTCCCGTTTTGGTAGTGTTATTCCAGGTTTTTACATACATTTTGGTCGTAAATTCAGTTTTTCCAGGAAAATTCCCGATTTTTCTTCGGGATAACATCCAGAAACGCCATAGTTAGCTAGCCCGCGCGGAGACGCGTCTTTTGACACCTCGCACGTGCGCCTAGCCCGCAAAAAATTTGCCCACCCACCCGCCCTCTGTTCTATAGGAAGGTAGACGTGGGGTTTTCGGCGAGAAATTTTTTGCGATATTTAGTTTCCCTTTTGTTTTGGTGGGATTTTTGGGGGTCTTGGAACGAGAAATTCGCATTTTTATTTATTTGACCGAGTCTGCAAAGACCCATATTGACTGAAATTATTATTCTAATTTGTAATTTATTATTTTAATTTATCTTGATTTATTTTAATTTTATTTTAATTTTAAATTTGCATTTTATCTTCTGTGTTCCCCCCTTTACAGGGACACAGCAAAATCGCCAGTGCCCTCTGACCGGAACCCACACATGAACCTTACTTTCACTAAGGCCACCGCTATGTTCCGCACACCGGCCAAAAAAGACGCGAGCTCGCCGGGCTCCAGGTGCTCACCGCGCTCGATAGAGAAGGCAGGACCCTCACTTCTAAGTGTGAGGCGCAGCATTGGGGAGTGGGAGGCCGGGAGGACCGAGCTTCAAGCCAAGTCCCTGACCAACCCAAAGCCCATCACCACACCACCTGCTCCTAGCACTCTGGAGACGCACCGAGCATCTGGAGATACCACGAGGCCAACAATGAAACCGGAGTCGAGGTACCCCAGTCTCACAGCGGAGGCGAGAGCTTGCCTGAATAAGGCAAAGCTGCACTTAGGCAACTCTCGCAACCTCAAAACTGAGATTAAGACTGGGGTCACCGAAGCTATAAACCGGCTCTATGAGCTCGTGAAGGAGGCGGAAAGGAGTAAGGTTCCCGCCATACCGGTGCCCGCTGTTGTACCAGCACCGGTCGTAGTCGCACCGGTGGCAGCACCACTGAGGCCGATCATAGATGAACCGACAGAGCTCATGAAGCAGCTGATGGCGAACCTCCAGCAGCATAACCAGGCGCTGGAGGAATGCAAACAGCACACACGGGCTCTGTCGGAGCGTCTACAACAGGCCCCTCGCTATGTCGCAGGCCAGGGCCCAACCTTCGCGGAAATGACCGCCGGCCCAAAGCAGGTCATCCAAGAACCTCTTCACTCGGTGGTCGTATCATCTGTCAATGAACAGGACACCGGTGAAGAGGTTATTGAGAAGCTCAGGACGGCGGTCGATGCCAGGAGCGAGGGCACGAGAGTGGAGCGGCTGCGCAAAGCGAGGGACCAAAAGGTGGTCATGGGTTTTAAAACCAGGGAGGAGCTAACCAGGGTGGCGGAGAGGATAAGGAGAGCGGGGAACCTAGTGGTAGAGGAGGTGAAGAATAAGGACCCGCTCATCATTGTCAAGGATGTCCTCTCCTGCCACACGGATGTGGAGGTAATCGAGGCCCTGCAACGGCAGAACACCCACCTGATCGGGGACATACCTGCAGATGATGTGAGGTTGGGGGTGAAGTACCGTCGGAGGACGAGGAACCCCCACATGTGCCACGTCATTCTGCAGGTGTCTCCCACGATATGGCAGAGGCTGACGATGGCGGGTCGCGTGCACATTGACCTGCAGCGGGTGCGTGTGCTGGACCAATCACCACTGGTACAGTGCACTCGCTGTCTGTGCTTCGGCCACAGTCGGAAACTGTGCACGCAGCCCGCCGACCTCTGCATCCACTGTGGTGAGCCCCATATGCAGGCTGACTGCCCGTCGCGGCTGGCACAGGAGGCCCCAAGGTGCCATAATTGTCTGTCAGCCAAACTGGACAAAAATGACCACAGCGCTTTCGATAGCGGGTGTCCGATCCGCGCGAAATGGGATGCACTGGCACGCCTGTCCGTGGCGTATTGCTAAAGTGCAATTAGCAACGCACGGAAGTGGGTGCCAGTGTAAGGCCCGAATTGACCCCAACACCCGCGCCATTTACGTACAAGTTCAGAGAAGAATCACGAGCTCAGACCACCTCCTCAAAATTATTAAAATTAAAGTTGAAGTGAGAATAGCCAAAATGAGGAAAAGAATTTACAAAATAACGGAAGCGAATTGGAGGCAATTTCGTAAGAAATTGGCTCAATTAAAAGCAGGCACCCATTTAAATTCTTTTGCAGCAAAAATCAACTCAACACATGTCAAACCAAGGTGGTCCATAGAGCTCGTCGATCAGGAGAGGGCAGAAAACCACTCAAGATGCCGCATTCGAGGCGCTGAACCAGTCGAACAGCACCTGAACCAAACAGAAGCACAGGTTGAGAGCAGGAAATACCATGGCAAGAGGCGTGTCCGAATAACCTCACGACTAAAAACCGTGTCACGAAAACCAGCAGCATTGAGTTTTTCTGGATCTATAAATAAAAGTCAAGAAATAAGATATAGGATAAGGAATAAACGTAACAAACTAATCTAATAAAAATATGTCTATATGATATATTGTACATATATTAGCATAGCCATAAGATAGATATAGTTTAGATTAAACTAAGGATAAAAATAGTACTAGAAAATAATTAGCATAGGTAGACCTTAGGATATATAAAAAACTCAATAATAATGAAAACAAACTTCTATAATATTTATTAGGTAGTAGACATTTTTTTTTTTTATTTTAGTTTTAAACATCGGCAAGTAGTACGAAGTGAGGTGACCGTTCCCAGAACTGTCCACTTCCTAAAACAGGACAGCCTAGCAAAAGCGAACAGGAACAAGCAGGACCCATGACTAAAAAGGGCTCTGATTATGTCAGAGGGACACCTGGCAAAGGCAGGAGTGGGTTTTAGCCGGTAAGAGTCCGGCACTGCCCAGACTGCGTCATCAGTGAGGCAGTCTGGGCGTCCATGAGGATTTCCCACTCCTGCCAAAACAAAAAAAAAAAAAAAAAAAAAAAAAAAACCTAACCTAACCCCTATATAACTTTGCTTCCCGGTGACGCAATTACAAGCTGTTTTCAGCATATTAATTCTTCCCTAAGCTCCCTGAAACGTTCCCACTAGGGAAAATTGACGAAAACGCGAAAAACACTTTTCATCATTGACTTGTGAAAAATTTCAATAAAATTCCTTTAAAAAACACTATTTTTAAAATTTTTCTTCAAAATTTTCATCTAAATTCCCGTTCCTGTAATTTTAATTGATACTTACCTGCCTTACCTGTACTCCCGTGCGCGTTCCGCGTGCCAGAGTCCCGTTTTGGTAGTGTTATTCCAGGTTTTTACACACATTTTGGTCGTAAATTCAGTTTTTCCAGGAAAATTCCCGATTTTTCTTCGGGACAACATCCAGAAACGCCATAGTTAGCTAGCCCGCGCGGAGACGCGTCTTTTGACACCTCGCCCGTGCGCCTAGCCCACATATAACATAAAAAATTCCAGAATTTTTTGCATTTCATACATAATACAAATTGACGAAATCCACCTTAGGGAGTCTTGATTTTGATCAAATCTATATAACTTTGCTTCCCGGTGACGCAATTACAAGCTGTTTTCAGCATATTAATTCTTCCCTAAGCTCCCTGAAACGTTCCCACTAGGGAAAATTGACGAAAACGCGAAAAACACTTTTCATCATTGACTTGTGAAAAATTTCAATAAAATTCCTTTAAAAAACACTATTTTTAAAATTTTTCTTCAAAATTTTCATCTAAATTCCCGTTCCTGTAATTTTAATTGATACTTACCTGCCTTACCTGTACTCCCGTGCGCGTTCCGCGTGCCAGAGTCCCGTTTTGGTAGTGTTATTCCAGGTTTTTACACACATTTTGGTCGTAAATTCAGTTTTTCCAGGAAAATTCCCGATTTTTCTTCGGGACAACATCCAGAAACGCCATAGTTAGCTAGCCCGCGCGGAGACGCGTCTTTTGACACCTCGCACGTGCGCCTAGCTCGCAAAAAATTTGCTCACCCACCCGCCCTCTGTTCTATAGGAAGGTAGACGAGGGGTTTTTGGCGAAAAAATCAGCTCTCAAATTTTGCTCTTCCAGCGACGTTTACACCTAAGGTTGTAGTAATCTGCAAAAATAATTAGTTCTTTGTGACATTTGGCGCCTTCAAGGGAGTTTTTACTGAAAACTTTAACCCACCGACCGACTCCTGGTCACAGGAGTTTACAGGACTCGTTTTCTTTACAAATACAACGCTTACCGATCCCCTCTTTACAGGGATCAGATATCGTTTCAGTCGTGTGAGGGAGAAACAGCTGACGAAAATCGGATTTAACTATATTGACCCATCATTTTAATTATTCATTTTATTACTATTTTATTCATTTATAATCTGATTGTTATTTTACTGACTGCATCCCCTCTTTACAGGGATTATTATTATTTCGGTTATCTTATTAACTATTTTATCGGTTTTAACTATATTGACTAATTGATTTTAATTATTTATTACATCATTATTATTATTTATTTTTCTATTTTAATCTGATTAATATTTTTACTGACTGCATCCCCCCTTTACAGGGATTCAGTTATCGTAAAAGCAGTGTCCCCTGACAAACCAAACATGCTTGGACTAAGGACCCCCGTCAAAAAGCCGCAGGCCGCGGAGGAGAGTTCGGGCGCAGAAGAGGCATGCCCAGTACCAGCGGGCCCCTCAGTGAGGCGCAGTATTGGCGAGTGGGAGGCGGAGACGCTAAAATCGGGGCAACCCCAAAAGGCTACAACACCTCCTAAAAAGGCACCCGTTCCCACTCCCCCCAAGAAGACAGTCGAGCCCACCTCCCCCAAACTCAAGGCCAAAGCTTCAGTTACCCATCGGGCAAGGACTGAGACCTACGAGCTGCCAGGGAGAGCCCTGGAGAGTCCGCCTCGAGAAGTGCCACCCGTGAAGTACCTCAACAGAACCACGGAGGCAAAGGCGTGTCTTTCCAAGGCCAAGTTGCACCTAGACAGCTCTAGGAATCTCAAAAAAGAAATTAAGGACGGGATAAACAAAGCTGTCGACAGACTGTACCACCTCGTCAGGGAGGGAGAGATAGAACGAGCCATTACACCGGGGGAGAAGGCAGTTGAGCCCGAGAGGAACTCCAGGGTCCTGACGCCGGCCTCAGACGCACCGACAGAGCTCATGAAGCAGCTCATGGAGAACCTTCAGCAGCACAATAAGGCGCTGGAGGAATGCCAGCTGCATACACGAGCTCTGTCGGAGCACCTTCAACAGGCACCTCGTTTTGTAGCAGGCCAGGGACCCTCGTTCGCGGAGATGGCCGCCGTTCCGAAGCAGCATATTCAAGCGCCTCTTCACTCGATGGTCGTGTCATCAGTCAGTGACACGGACACCGGTGAAGAGGTGATTGAGAAGCTAAGAACGGCGGTTGACGCGAGAAACGAGGGCACCAGGGTGGAGAGGCTGCGAAAGGCGAGGGATCAGAAGGTGGTAGTTGGCTTCAGGACCAGGGAGGAGTTGACTCGGGTGGCCGAGAGGATCAGAAAGGCCGGAAACCTAATGGTGGAAGAGGTGAAAAACAAGGATCCTCTCATCATAGCCAAGGATGTTCTCTCGTGCCACTCGGATGGGGATATCATTGAGGCGCTGAAGCGGCAAAACAGCCACCTGATAGGGGACGTGCCTGCGGATGACCTGAGGATGGGGGTGAAGTACCGTCGCAAGACGAGGAACCCCCACACATGCCACGTCATCCTGCAGGTGTCTCCTGCCGTGTGGCAGAGGCTGACGCACGCGGGTCGAGTGCACATAGACTTGCAGCGGGTGCGTGTGCTGGACCAGTCGCCAGTGATTCAGTGCACCCGCTGCTTGCGCTACGGCCACGGCCGTAAACTGTGCACGGAGCCCGCAGACCTCTGCACACACTGTGGCGATCCCCATCTGAGAGTCGACTGCCCCTCAAGGTTGGCTGCAGAAGCGCCAAAATGCCGGAACTGCGTCTCCGCAAAGCTGAGCAACACCCAGCACAACGCCTTCGACAGTGAGTGCCCAAGTCGCGTGAAGTGGGACGCATTGGCACGACTGTCGGTGGCGTATTGCTAAGGGCCAGCCAGCGGAATATGACTCCAGGGACTCATCCAGGGATTCCCGAACACACTCGAGAGCCCGCAAGAATTACCAGGTAATCCAAGCGAATCTGCAGAGGAAGAACCTAGCAACCCAAGAGCTCATGATCTTGGCTAGCGAGCGGAGGGTTGCGTTCGCATTGCTCCAGGAGCCGTATGTGGGTGGGGTTAAAAAGATGAGAGACTACCGGGGAGCGAGAGTCTACCAGTGCGCTGAACAAGGAGGTGGAACTGTGAAGGCGGCAATAGTCGTCTTCGATCACGACCTTGACGTGACACAGTGTCCGAAACTCACCACCAACAACATCGTGGTGGTGAGGATCCGTACCAGCGCCTGGGAAATCGCAGTAGTCTCCTTCTACTTTGAACCAGACCAGCCCATACAGCCATACCTGGAGCAACTCTTGCAGATTCGCGAGGAAATAGGCCCCACTAGGATAATTATTGGCGGCGACGCCAACGCCAAGAGTACCTGGTGGGGTAGCCTGGTAACCGACACAAAGGGTGAGGACATGTCGGGAACCCTGGAGGAAATGCGCTTGCAGATACTCAACGTCGGCAACACTCCGACCTTCGACACCGTCAGAGGAAACACCGTGTACAGCAGCTTCGTAGATGTCACAGCCTGCTCAACGGAGCTGCTGGACTTGGTGGAGGACTGGCGGGTCGAGGAAGGCCTCACGAGCTCGGACCACAACGGTATAGTATTTAAAATCAATCTTCAAAAAGCAAAAGGAAATAACGTTAACAGGACCACAAGAATCTTCAACACCAAAAAGGCTAATTGGAGCCAATTTCATTCGAAATTGGCCCAATTAAAAGCTGATTCAAATTTAAATTCAACCGAAATTGGCAAAATTCAAAATAAAATAGAACTTGAACAATACATAAACAAATACATCTTCCAAATTACAGAATCTTGTGAAGATACTTTAGATAAAATCAAAAACAACACACGAATTACTATACCGTGGTGGTCCAAAGAGCTCGCTGAGCTGAAGTCGGAGGTGAACACCCGGAGACGTCGCATTCGATGCGCTGCACCGGTCCGGAGACAAAAAGTCGTCGATGAGTACCTGCAAGCAAAATTAAACTATGAGTCCCTTGCAAAAAAGGCGCAGACAGAAGGATGGAAGGCCTTCTGTCAAAAACAAGACAGGGAAGGAATGTGGGAGGGGATATATAGGATCATAGGACGGACCGCCAAAAGACAGGAGGACTTGCCGTTGGTAAAGGATGGAGTGCCACTGAGTGCACAGGAATCGGCTCAGCTGCTGGCCGAGACCTTCTACCCGGAAGACCTAGAAGAGGGAGAATCTGCTGACCACCGTCGGACACGTGAAGCGGCCTGTCGTGTAAACGACTGGGCGCATGATGAACAACATGACCCACCGTTTACACTTCAGGAGCTGAAAACCGCGGTGGAAAGCTTTAACCCGAAGAAGGCACCCGGGGCAGACGGTCTCACAGCCGACATCTGTGCCCAGGCTATATCCCGGGACCCAGGGACGTTTCTTGCACTGGCAAATAAATGCCTCGAGCACGGACACTTCCCTGGGGCCTGGAAGGTAGCCACAGTGGTAGTCCTCCGAAAACCCGGCAAAGAGTCTTACACCACCCCTAAATCATACAGGCCGATCGGCCTCCTGCCAGTCCTAGGTAAAACGCTGGAGAAACTGCTAGTAGCAAGGTTGAAGTGGCACCTAATCCCGCGGCTCAGTACTCGCCAGTTTGGTTTCATGCCACAGAGGAGCACCGAGGACTCCCTCTACACCATGATACAACATATTAAAGGGAAGCTGAGTGAAAAGAAGCTAATCACTGTTGTATCACTGGACATAGAGGGAGCCTTCGATAGCGCATGGTGGCCGGCCATCAGGACCAGACTGGCTGAGGAAAACTGCCCGGTGAACCTTAGAAGGCTACTAGACAGCTATCTGACTGGTAGGAGTGTCAGACTAAGATACGCTGGTGCCGAGTATCGAAAGGACATGAATAAGGGGTGCGTGCAGGGGTCCATTGGCGGTCCGATCCTATGGAACCTAATCCTCGACCCTCTGCTAAAGGGGCTGGATGAGCTAGGCGTCCACTGCCAGGCGTTCGCCGACGATGTGGTGATGATCTTCGACGGTGAGACAGCGCTGGAAGTCCAGAGACATGCCAATGCCGCCCTCGAGTATGTTCGGGTGTGGGGCATCGGAAACAAGCTGAAGTTTGCACCGCAAAAAACTTGTGCAATGGTGATTACCAAGAAGCTGAAGTACGATGTCCCGCTCCTGAGCATGGGCGGGGTAGACATTGGCATGTCCAAGGAAATCAAGGTGCTGGGACTCACCGTCGACCACCAGCTCACTTTCAACGCCCATGTCGCTAACGTTTGCAGAAAAGCTGTGAATATCTATAAGCAGCTGGCACGTGCGGCAAAAGTGAGCTGGGGCCTTCACCCGGAGATCATCCACACGATCTACACGGCAGCAGTGGAGCCTGTAATCTTGTACGCGGCAAGCGCCTGGGCACCGGCCGCGAAGAGGATCGGAGTGCAAAAGAGCCTCAACACGGTCCAACGAGGGTTCGCGCAGAAGCTCTGCAAATCCTACCGCACCGTTTCGCTGAACGCGTCCCTGGTGCTGGCTGGGTTACTCCCACTCGACCTCCGAATACAGGAAGCAGCCGCTCTGTACGAGGCGAAGAGAGGGATACCACGGCCGGCACTTGCGGGCAGGGAGGTAGAGCAGGTGGTGGCATTTGCAGAGACTCCGCACCCGGCGAAGCATATGGCCATGGAGTTCGTGTGCCTGGAGGACCGGACGCTCGTGGACACCCACAATACCCAAGCAGTCAGGGTGTTCACAGACGGCAGCAAGATTGCGGGCAGGGTCGGAGCAGCGCTGTCACTCTGGAACAACGATGCCGAGATCAAGTCCGTCAAACTTAGCTTGCCGTCCTACTGCACGGTCTACCAGGCTGAACTTCTGGCCATATGCGTAGCCACGCGCGAAATCCTCAAAAGCAAAGAGGGAACCTTCGGCATCTACAGTGACTCAAAGGCCGCACTGCAGACAGTCACAAACCAAGGTTCCCTCCACGCCCTGGCCGTGGAAGCGAGAGCGAACGTTGCCGCAGCTTTATCCCAGAGCAAAGATGTGTCCTTGTTCTGGGTAAAGGCCCACGCAGGGCTAGAAGGCAACGAACGCGCGGACATTCTCGCGAAAGAGGCTGCACTCCGGTCCAAAAAGAGGCCGGACTATGACCGCTGCCCGGTTTCATTCGTCAAGCGGCAGATCCGGCTGGGGTCGCTTGACGAATGGAACAGGAGGTACAGGAACGGCGAGACAGCCTCAGGCACAAAAATTTTCCTCCCAGATGCGATCGACGCCCACCGAATTGTGTTGAAACTAAAACCAGTCGGAATAGTTACACAAATCCTGACGGGTCACGGTGGGTTCTCCGAATACCTGCACCGTTTCAGGCGTAAGGAGAACCCATGGTGTATCTGTGAGCCGGATAAAGTGGAGTCGATCGCACACATTTTAACGGAATGCCCAGTTTTTGAAGCGGAGAGGTACAACACTGAACAAAAACTCGATATCAGAATTGAAAGAAACAGCATACCAAGCCTGATGTCAGAAACCAAAACTAGAAAAATACTAGTAGAATACTGCGTAACAGTGGCGAAAAAGGTAATCGAGAGAAACAAAAATGCTTAAAACTCTGCTTTTCTGGATATAAAGTTTCTTATAGAATAGATATTCAGACTAAGCACAAAACAATAAAAATAACAAATTATCTTTTAAAACACAAAATATACAACAATAGAAATAAGCCCAAAAAAGGTCCCTGACTATGTCAGGGGGACACGAGCAAGGGCAGGAGTGGGTTTTAGCCGGTAAGAGTCCGGCACTGCCCAGACTGGTTCACAAGTGAGGCAGTCTGGGCGTCCATGAGGATTTCCCACTCCTGCCAAAACAAAAAAAAAAAAAAAAAAAAAAAAAAAAACCTAACCTAACCTAACCTAACCTAACCTAACCTTTTTTTTTTTTTTTTTTTTTTTTTGTCGCTGAGAAATGCTTTATGCATCCCCGCCTCCCGGGGGACGAGACGGGGTATGTGGGACTCCCTGTCGGAATGACAGTATACCCACTAAAACTCAGCGGTGTTCCCGCGTCGCCGTGATGGGAGGGCCATGGGAAACCGGCATAGCCTTTACTTCCACAGCCCTCCCGACGCATGCCCGCCAAGATGGTATGGCGGGCCCCACATGCCCCCCAGGTTGGGGGGCTACGGGAATGGCCGAGAACACCTGGCCATTCCCGTCCCACAAGGTGGAGGCCTGTGCAAAACAGGCAACGGTGCCCCCGCACCCGTTGCCTGCTGGCCTCCACGCCCGCCTGAAAGGCGGGCCCCGCATGCCCCCCACGTTGGGGGAGCTACGGCCGCAGAGGATAGGGAGAGCGGCAACGACACACCGACACTCCTCTTCCCCTGCGGCCCCACCGCGTCCGCCATCGAACGGTGGCGGCCCCGTCAAGGCCGCGGAAGGAGGGAGAGCCTCTCCCGCCGCGGCCTCTATCCTCAGCCGCAATGTCTCCCTCACGGGGGACATCGCGGCCCGCCTCAGGTAGGTCACGATGTCGCGCAAGCGGCACCGCAACCTACCCGTGGGCCGCTACGTCGGGCTAAACCGCACAGCCCGGACGAGCGGCCCCCGCTGGGGTTCCTCTTAGCTTCACCGTGGCCCAGTTCGCCACGGCTACTGAGCCCCCCCGCCTCGACAATGCGGGAACCCACCGGGGGGGAACCTAACCTAACCTTTTTTTTTTTTTTTTTTTTTTTTTTTTTTTTTTTTTTTTTTTTTTTTTGTCGCTGAGAAATGCTTTATGCATCCCCGCCTCCCGGGGGACGAGACGGGGTATGTGGGACTCCCTGTCGGAATGACAGTATACCCACTAAAACTCAGCGGTGTTCCCGCGTCGCCGTGATGGGAGGGCCATGGGAAACCGGCATAGCCTTTACTTCCACAGCCCTCCCGGCGCATGCCCGCCAAGATGGTATGGCGGGCCCCACATGCCCCCCAGGTTGGGGGGCTACGGGAATGGCCGAGAACACCTGGCCATTCCCGTCCCACAAGGTGGAGGCCTGTGCAAAACAGGCAACGGTGCCCCCGCACCCGTTGCCTGCTGGCCTCCACGCCCGCCTGAAAGGCGGGCCCCGCATGCCCCCCCACGTTGGGGGAGCTACGGCCGCAGAGGATAGGGAGAGCGGCAACGACACACCGACACTCCTCTTCCCCTGCGGCCCCACCGCGTCCGCCATCGAACGGTGGCGGCCCCGTCAAGGCCGCGGAAGGTAGGGAGAGCGGCAACGAAACACCGACACTCCTCTCCCGCCGCGGCCTCCAATCCTCAGCCGCGATGTCTCCCTCACGGGGGACACCGCAGCCCGCCTCAGGTAGGCTGCGATGTCGCCCAAGCGGCACCGCAACCTACCCTACGGCCGCTACGTCATTGGCTAAGCCGCAAAGCCTTGACGAGCGGCCCCCGCTGGGGTTCCTCTTAGCTTCACCGTGGCCCAGCTCGCCACGGCTACTGAGCCCCCCCGCCTCGACAATGCGGGAACCCACCGGGGGGGAACCTAACCTAACCTAACCTAACCTAACCTTTTTTTTTTTTTTTTTTTTTGTCGCTGAGAAATGCTTTATGCATCCCCGCCTCCCGGGGGACGAGACGGGGTATGTGGGACTCCCTGCCGGAATGACAGTATACCCACTAAAACTCAGCGGTGTTCCCGCGTCGCCGTGATGGGAGGGCCATGGGAAACCGGCATAGCCTTTACTTCCACAGCCCTCCCGGCGCATGCCCGCCAAGATGGTATGGCGGGCCCCACATGCCCCCCAGGTTGGGGGGCTACGGGAATGGCCGAGAACACCTGGCCATTCCCGTCCCACAAGGTGGAGGCCTGTGCAAAACAGGCAACGGAGCCCCCGCACCCGTTGCCTGCTGGCCTCCACGCCCGCCTAAAAGGCGGGCCCCGCATGCCCCCCGCGTTGGGGGAGCTACGGCCGCAGAGGATAGGGAGAGCGGCAACGAAACACCGACACTCCTCTTCCCCTGCGGCCCCACCGCGTCCGCCATCGAACGGTGGCGGCCCCGTCAAGGCCGCGGAAGGAAGGGAGAGCCCCTCCCGCCGCGGCCTCTATCCTCAGCCGCAATGTCTCCCTCACGGGGGACATCGCGGCCCGCCTCAGGTAGGTCGCGATGTCGCGGCACCGCAACCTACCCGTGGGCCGCTACGTCGGGCTAAACCGCACAGCCCGGACGAGCGGCCCCCGCTGGGGTTCCTCTTAGCTTCACCGTGGCCCAGCTCGCCACGGCTACTGAGCCCCCCCGCCTCGACAATGCGGGAACCCACCGGGGGGGAACCTAACCTAACCTTTTTTTTTTTTTTTTTTTTTAACCTAACCTAACCTAACCTAACCTAACCACCGGTTGTATGAGCTGGTGAAGGAAGCGGAGCGGAGCAAGACTCCCACAGTGCCAGCACCAGCGGTCGCACCTGCAGTCGGGCCGGCAGTCGTGCCTATAGTCGCACCGACACCCGCGCCACTGAACCCGTCCACGGAAGCGCCGACAGAGCTCGTGACGCAGCTGATGGCGAACCTCCAACAGCACAACCAGGCGTTGGAGGAGTGCAAACAGCACACACGGGCTCTGTCGGAGCAACTCCAGCTGGTCCCTCGCTTTGTCGCAGGCCAAGGCCCAACGTTCGCGGAGATCGCCGCCGGCCCGAAGCAGATTGTCCAAGAACCTCTTCACTCGGTAATAGTATCATCTGTGAATGATCAGGACACCGGTGAAGAGGTTCTTGAGAAGCTTAGGACGGCGGTCGATGCCAGAAAAGAGGGCACTAGAGTGGAGCGGCTGCGAAAAGCGAGGGACCAGAAGGTAGTGGTCGGGTTTAAGACCAGGGAGGAGCTGACCAGGGTGGCGGAGAGAATAAGGAGAGCGGGGAACCTGGTGGTAGAGGAGGTCAAGAATAAGGACCCGCTCCTCATCATTATGGACGTTCTCTCCTGCCACACGGATGTGGAGGTCACACAGGCTCTGCAACGCCAGAACGCCCACCTGCTCGGGGACATACCTGCGGAGGACTTGAGGTTGGGGGTGAAGTACCGTCGTAGGACGAGGAACCCCCACACCTGCCACGTCATCCTGCAGGTGTCCCCTACGGTGTGGCAGAGGCTGACTATGGCGGGTCGCGTGCACATCGACCTGCAGCGAGTGCGAGTGCAGGACCAGTCGCCACTGGTGCAGTGCACTCGCTGCCTGCGCTTCGGCCACAGTCGAAAACTGTGCACGGAGCCCGCCGACCTCTGCATCCACTGCGGCGACCCCCACTTGCGCGCTGACTGCCCGTCCCGGCTGGCAGCGGAAGCGCCGAGGTGCCACAACTGCCTCATGGCGAAACAGACGAAGACCGAGCATGACGCCTTCGACAGGGAGTGCCCAGTGCGAGTAAAGTGGGACGCATTGGCGCGACTGTCGGTGGCGTACTGCTAAGGTGGAGTCAAAGCTCTCAGGAAGTGGGAACCGCAGCGGTGGTAGTTTTGTTTTTCGCAAGATGGAAGTAGGAAATTGGAGCCAACTTCATGAGAAATTGGCCCAATCGAAAGCTGGTTTTGAGGGCAAACCTACCTTACCGCTGTGGTCCGACAAGCTCGTGGAGGCCAATATAATGGTTCATGCAGCAGCTGCAAGTTCGCCAAAATTATGTAATAGTAAAAATAATAATATTAGGTATTTAAATAGAAAATCAATTGTTAAGAATTTTAGGATAAGAAATAAAAGTAAGTTTTTAGTAAAAGAATTATTATGTGTATGTAATATATTGTGAATATATTAGAATAGGCATAAGTATATAATAGATTGAATTTTAAATAGAATTATAATTGAATTATACCAATATTATTATTATTATTTATTATTGTTTTAATTATTGTTAGGTTTACAAACAAATTATAGAGATAAAAAACTCAAATAAATAAAAAATATACAGGAATTAGTTAGCGATACTCAAACAAGGAAGAATAAAAGACAGTAATACAGTATAGTAAGATTAGATAAATAAAAATAATGTTTAACCAAAACAATACCAAAAATACGAACAAAAAGACGGACAAGAGTAACAAATAATCAGTCTAAACAGGGCTCTGATTACGTCAGAGGGACACTGAGCAAAGGCAGGAGTGGGTTTTAGCCGGTAAGAGTCCGGCACTGCCCAGACTGGCTCATAAGTGAGACAGTCTGGGCGTCCATGAGGATTTCCCACTCCTGCCAAAACAAAAAAAAAAAAAAAAAAAAAAAAAAAAAAAAAAAAAAAAAAAAAAAAAAAAAAAAACCTAACCTAACCTTTTTTTCAGCGGTGTTCCTACATCGCCGTAGTGGGAGGGCCATGGGAAACCGGCATAGCCTTTACTTCCACAGCCCTCCCGGCGCACGCCCGCCAAGATGGTATGGCGGGCCCCACATGCCCCCCAGGTTGGGGGGCTACGGGAATGGCCAGGAACACCTGGCCATTCCCGTCCCACACTGGTGGAGGCCTGTGCAAAACAGGCAACGGTGCCCCCGCACCCGCTGCCTGCTGGCCTCCACGCCCGCCTAAAAGACAGGCCCCGCATGCCCCCCCAGCTTGGGGGAGCTACGGCCGCAGAGGATAGGGAGAGCGGCAACGACACACCGACACTCCTCTTCCCCTGCGGCCCCACCGCGTCCGCCATCGAACGGTGGCGGCCCCGTCAAGGCCGCGGAAGGAAGGGAGAGCCCCTCCCGCCGCGGCCTCTGTCCTCAGCCGCAATGTCTCCCTCACGGGGGACATCGCGGCCCGCCTCAGGTAGGTCGCGATGTCGCGGCACCGCAACCTACCCGTGGGCCGCTACGTCGGGCTAAACCGCATAGCCCGGACGAGCGGCCCCCGCTGGGGTTCCTCTTAGCTTCACCGTGGCCCAGCTCGCCACGGCTACTGAGCCCCCCCGCCTCGACAATGCGGGAACCCACCGGGGGGGAACCTAACCTAACCTAACCTAACCTTTTTTTTTTTTTTTTTTTCTCGCTGAGAAATGCTTTATGCATGCCCGCCTCGTGGGGGACGAGACGGGGTATGTGGGACTCCCTGTCCGAATGACAGTATACCCACTAAAACTCAGCGGTGTTCCCGCGTCGCCGTGATGGGAGGGTCATGGGAAACCGGCTCAGCCTTTACTTCCACAACCCTCCCGGCGCATGCCCGCCTAGCTGGCGGGCCCCGCATGCCCCCCGGGCTGGGGGGCTACGGGAATGGCCGGGAACACCTGGCCATTCCCGTCCGACACTGGTGGAGGCCTGTGCGATGCAGGCAAGGGTGCCCCCGCACCCGTTGCCTGCTGGCCTCCACCTGGGAGGAGTCGGAGATGTCCGTCAAACTGACGTCTTCTCCGACCCCTCCTCCGCCTTCGGAGCAGCGCCGCGTGAGGATCGTCCTCCCGCGCGCGCTCCGCCGCCTCCTTCTGGGACATGACGTGTTCGCAGAAGGAGGCGACTGCCGCCCAGGACCCCTCAACCCTCAGCATGGCGTTTACCAAACCGGGGAGTGAGAGGTCCGGTCCGATCGCCGCCATGAGACTGCGGCGCGGCTCGGACCACGACGGGCACACCTCGAGGGTGTGCTGCGCCGTGTCCTCCGCCGCGCCACAGCCGTGGCACGACGGCGTCTCCTCCCGTCCGATCCGGTGCAGGTACGATCCGAAACAACCGTGTCCGGACAGCACCTGCACCAGACGGAACGAGAGGAACCCGTGCGACCGCTCGAGCCAGTCTCGCAGGACCGGCCCAAGCGCGTCGAGGGTTCGGCGGCCAAAGGCTGCGGTGGCGAGGTCCCCCGTCCAATGGAGGACGATGGCGTCTCTCGCCTCCCGCCGGACGGCCTCCCGCTCTTCCGGGGCGGTGCGTTCTCCTCTCGCTCTCCGCCCCGCCGTCCATTCGTACACTCTGGCGAGCACCCACGCCTCGAGTTCCCAAGGAGGGGTGCTGGCCAGAGCGCACGCTGCCGCAAAGCCTACCGTGCGGTAGGCCCGCGCTACCCGCTGGGCTATGGCCCTCTGCGGTGCCCGCAAGGCGGCGGCGTTCTCCCGCCGTTGGAGGGCGTCCTCCCAAATAGGGGCCCCGTAGAGGGCCATACTCTTGAGGATGCCGGCGTATAGTTGCCGGCATCGTGCGCTGGGCCCCCCCAAGTTGGGGAGCAGCCACGAGAGCGCCCCCGCCGTCTTCAGCAGGCGCGAAGACAGCCCGCTAAAATGCGGGCCGAAACGCCACCTGCTGTCGATCACAAGGCCCAGATACTTCATCTGGGCCTTGACCTCGATTCTGACGCCCTCCACAAAGATGTGGGCGTCAGGTGGGGGGCGCTGCCGAGGTCCGTGGAAGAACACGGCCTCGGTCTTGTGCAGCGCCACCTTCAGACCTAGGCGGCGGATCCTCGCTGCGACCAAGGATCCGCCCGCCGAGGCCAAGTTGGCCGCCTCCCTGAAACTCCCCCCCCGGGCGGTGAGGAGAGTGTCGTCCGCGTAGCAGACGACACTCGTGCCTCGGAGGAGAGTTCCCCGCAGGAGCCAATCGTAGCCGACGTTCCAGAGGAGAGGTCCTATGACTGACCCCTGTGGAACGCCGGCTTCGACGACGTACCGCCGGACTTGGCCAGTCCTGTCTACCAGCAGGATCGCCCGATCCTCCAGGTAGCTGGCCAGCAGACTGCGCATGTATCGAGGCACTCCGTGGAACCGGAGCGCCTCAAGGATGGTGGAGTGAGGAACGGAGTTGAAGGCGTTGGCTATGTCGAATGACACCGCCAACAAGCCGTCCCCCACCTCCATCGCATCCTTCGCCTGGCCCTTAAGCCAGGCCAGCGCGTCCACCGTCGAACGCTCAGCCCGAAAACCGAACTGAGCGTCCGACAAGTCCGGCCCGATGTCCCGCAGGTGGCCCTTCAGGCGAGCCGCGATTATCCCCTCGAACATTTTGCCGACCTCATCAAGTAGAACGATGGGCCGGTATGCCGAGGGGGAATCCGCTGGGCGACCCTCTTTGCGGAGGAGGCACAACTGCCCCTCCTTCCAAGGTTTCGGGAACCTCCCAGTCGCAAGGCATGCGCTGAAGAGGTCCCGAAACCTTTCCTCCATACGAGTGGCAGCTATCGCTACCACTCTTGCTGGGACGCCGTCAGGGCCTGGAGCCGTCTTCTTGGCGCGGATACGAAGAATCGCCGCGCCAAGTTCCGACTCCGTGACAGGAGGGGGAGTCTCCTCTTCCTCCTCGTCTGGCGGGGCTCCGCACATCCCTGGCGGGGTGAAGTTGTCCCTGCCCGGGAACAGGGACTGAACCACCCCGTCCAGAAATGAGGGCTCCAGGGTCTCGGCAACCGGGGGACCAAAGGGGCGCAATTTATTGCGCGCAGCCTTGTATGGTCTCCCGAAGGGGTCGTTGTCGAGACCCTCCAGCAGCTCGGCTCTCGCCGAGTCTTTGGCGGCGGCGATGGCCCGATCGAGGACCTGTTTTGCCTCCACGTATACGTCGTAGAGGTGGTCCTCGTCGGCCCGGTCCCGTCGACGCCGCCGCCGACTCCGCGTGAACCTAACCTTTTTTTTTTTTTTTTTTTTTTTTTTTTTTTTTTTTTTTTTTTTTTTTTTTTGTCGCTGAGAAATGCTTTATGCATCC
This sequence comes from Apamea anceps, assembly GCA_951799955.1. Lineage (NCBI taxonomy): Eukaryota > Metazoa > Arthropoda > Insecta > Lepidoptera > Noctuidae > Apamea > Apamea anceps. The sequence continues at coordinate 21,275,062 of OX637513.1, read as the reverse complement.
CCGCCTCCCGGGGGACGAGACGGGGTATGTGGGACTCCCTGTCGGAATGACAGTATACCCACTAAAACTCAGCGGTGTTCCCGCGTCGCCGTGATGGGAGGGCCATGGGAATCCGGCATAGCCTTTACGTCCACAGCCCTCCCGGCGCATGCCCGCCAAGATGGTATGGCGGGCCCCACATGCCCCCCAGGTTGGGGGGCTACGGGAATGGCCGAGAACACCTAGCCATTCCCGTCCCACAAGGTGGAGGCCTGTGCAAAACAGGCAACGGTGCCCCCGCACCCGTTGCCTGCTGGCCTCCACGCCCGCCTGAAAGGCGGGCCCCGCATGCCCCCCGCGTTGGGGGAGCTACGGCCGCAGAGGATAGGGAGAGCGGCAACGAAACACCGACACTCCTCTTCCCCTGCGGCCCCACCGCGTCCGCCATCGAACGGTGGCGGCCCCGTCAAGGCCGCGGAAGGTAGGGAGAGCGGCAACGAAACACCGACACTCCTCTCCCGCCGCGGCCTCCAATCCTCAGCCGCGATGTCTCCCTCACGGGGGACACCGCGGCCCACCTCAGGTAGGCTGCGATGTCGCCCAAGCGGCACCGCAACCTACCCTACGGCCGCTACGTCATTGGCTAAGCCGCAAAGCCTTGACGAGCGGCCCCCGCTGGGGTTCCTCTTAGCTTCACCGTGGCCCAGCTCGCCACGGCTACTGAGCCCCCCCGCCTCGACAATGCGGGAACCCACCGGGGGGGCGCGTGAACCTAACCTAACCTTTTTTTTTTTTTTTTTTTTTTGTCGCTGAGAAATGCTTTATGCATCCCCGCCTCCCGGGGGACGAGACGGGGTATGTGGGACTCCCTGTCGGAATAACAGTATACCCACTAAAACTCAGCGGTGTTCCCGCGTCGCCGTGATGGGAGGGCCATGGGAATCCGGCATAGCCTTTACATCCACAGCCCTCCCGACGCATGCCCGCCAAGATGGTATGGCGGGCCCCGCATGCCCCCCAGGTTGGGGGGCTACGGGAATGGCCGAGAACACCTGGCCATTCCCGTCCCACAAGGTGGAGGCCTGTGCGATGCAGGCAACGGTGCCCCCGCACCCGCTGGCCTGCTGGCCTCCACGCCCGCCTAAGAGGCAGGCCCCGCATGCCCCCCCAGGTTGGGGGAGCTACGGCCGCAGAGGATAGGGAGAGCGGCAACGAAACACCGACACTCCTCTTCCCCTGCGGCCCCACCGCGTCCGCCATCTAACGGTGGCGGCCCCGTCAAGGCCGCGGAAGGTAGGGAGAGCGGCAACGAAACACCGACACTCCTCTCCCGCCGCGGCCTCCAATCCTCAGCCGCGATGTCTCCCTCACGGGGGACACCGCGGCCCGCCTCAGGTAGGCTGCGATGTCGCCCAAGCGGCACCGCAACCTACCCTACGGCCGCTACGTCATTGGCTAAGCCGCAAAGCCTTGACGAGCGGCCCCCGCTGGGGTTCCTCTTAGCTTCACCGTGGTACCCCCATACCACGGCTACTGAGCCCCCCCGCCTCGACAATGCGGGAACCCACCGGGGGGGAACCTAACCTAACCTAACCTTTTTTTTTTTTTTTTAAATGCTTTATGCATCCCCGCCTCCCGGGGGACGAGACGGGGTATGTGGGACTCCCTGTCGGAATGACAGTATACCCACTAAAACTCAGCGGTGTTCCCGCGTCGCCGTGATGGGAGGGCCATGGGAATCCGGCATAGCCTTTACATCCACAGCCCTCCCGACGCATGCCCGCCAAGATGGTATGGCGGGCCCCACATGCCCCCCAGGTTGGGGGGCTACGGGAATGGCCGAGAACACCTGGCCATTCCCGTCCCACAAGGTGGAGGCCTGTGCAAAACAGGCAACGGTGCCCCCGCACCCGTTGCCTGCTGGCCTCCACGCCCGCCTGAAAGGCGGGCCCCGCATGCCCCCCACGTTGGGGGAGCTACGGCCGCAGAGGATAGGGAGAGCGGCAACGACACACCGACACTCCTCTTCCCCTGCGGCCCCACCGCGTCCGCCATCGAACGGTGGCGGCCCCGTCAAGGCCGCGGAAGGTAGGGAGAGCGGCAACGAAACACCGACACTCCTCTCCCGCCGCGGCCTCCAATCCTCAGCCACGATGTCTCCCTCACGGGGGACACCGCGGCCCGCCTCAGGTAGGCTGCGATGTCGCCCAAGCGGCACCGCAACCTACCCTACGGCCGCTACGTCGGGCTAAACCGCACAGCCCGGACGAGCGGCCCCCGCTGGGGTTCCTCTTAGCTTCACCGTGGCCCAGCTCGCCACGGCTACTGAGCCCCCCCGCCTCGACAATGCGGGAACCCACCGGGGGGGAACCTAACCTAACCTAACCTAACCTAACCTAACCTAACCTAACCTTTTTTTTTTTTTTTTTTTTTTTTTTTTTTTTTTTTTTTTTCTCGCTGAGAAATGCTTTATGCATGCCCGACTCGTGGGGGACGAGACGGGGTATGTGGGACTCCCTGTCCGAATGACAGTATACCCACTAAAACTCAGCGGTGTTCCCGCGTCGCCGTGATGGGAGGGTCATGGGAAACCGGCTCAGCCTTTACTTCCACAACCCTCCCGGCGCATGCCCGCCTAGCTGGCGGGCCCCGCATGCCCCCCGGGCTGGGGGGCTACGGGAATGGCCGGGAACACCTGGCCATTCCCGTCCGACACTGGTGGAGGCCTGTGCGATGCAGGCAAGGGTGCCCCCGCACCCGTTGCCTGCTGGCCTCCACCTGGGAGGAGTCGGAGATGTCCGTCAAACTGACGTCTTCTCCGACCCCTCCTCCGCCTTCGGAGCAGCGCCGCGTGAGGATCGTCCTCCCGCGCGCGCTCCGCCGCCTCCTTCTGGGACATGACGTGTTCGCAGAAGGAGGCGACTGCCGCCCAGGACCCCTCATCCCCCAGCATGGCGTTTACCAAACCGGGGAGCGAGAGGTCCGGTCCGATCGCCGCCATGAGACTGCGGCGCGGCTCGGACCACGACGGGCACACCTCGAGGGTGTGCTGCGCCGTGTCCTCCGCCGCGCCACAGCCGTGGCACGACGGCGTCTCCTCCCGTCCGATCCGGTGCAGGTACGATCCGAAACAACCGTGTCCGGACAGCACCTGCACCAGACGAAACGAGAGGAACCCGTGCGACCGCTCGAGCCAGTCTCGCAGGACCGGCCCAAGCGCGTCGAGGGTTCGGCGGCCAAAGGCTGCGGTGGCGAGGTCCCCCGTCCAATGGAGGACGATGGCGTCCCTCGCCTCCCGCCGGACGGCCTCCCGCTCTTCCGGGGCGGTGCGTTCTCCTCTCGCTCTCCGCCCCGCCGTCCATTCGTACACTCTGGCGAGCACCCACGCCTCGAGTTCCCAAGGAGGGGTGCCGGCCAGAGCGCACGCTGCCGCAAAGCCTACCGTGCGGTAGGCCCGCGCTACCCGCTGGGCTATGGCCCTCTGGGGTGCCCGCAAGGCGGCGGCGTTCTCCCGCCGTTGGAGGGCGTCCTCCCAAATAGGGGCCCCGTAGAGGGCCATACTCTTGAGGATGCCGGCGTAGAGTTGCCGGCATCGCGCGCTGGGCCCCCCCAAGTTGGGGAGCAGCCACGAGAGCGCCCCCGCCGTCTTCAGCAGGCGCGACGACAGCCCGCTAAAATGCGGGCCGAAGCGCCACCTGCTGTCGATCACAAGGCCCAGATATTTCATCTGGGCCTTGACCTCGATTCTGACGCCCTCCACGAAGATGTGGGCGTCAGGTGGGGGGCGCTGCCGAGGTCCGTGGAAGAAAACGGCCTCGGTCTTGTGCAGCGCCACCTTCAGACCTAGGCGGCGGATCCTCGCCGCGACCAAAGATCCGCCCGCCGAGGCCAAGTTGGCCGCCTCCCTGAAACTCCCCCCCCGGGCGGTGAGAAGAGTGTCGTCCGCGTAGCAGACGACACTCGTGCCTCGGAGGAGAGTTCCCCGCAGGAGCCAATCGTAGCCGACGTTCCAGAGGAGAGGTCCTATGACTGACCCCTGTGGAACGCCGGCTTCGACGACGTACCGCCGGACTTGGCCAGTCCTATCCACCAGCAGGATCGCCCGATCCTCCAGGTAGCTGGCCAGCAGACTGCGCATGTATCGAGGCACTCCGTGGAACCGGAGCGCCTCAAGGATGGTGGAGTGAGGAACGGAGTTGAAGGCGTTGGCTATGTCGAATGACACCGCCAACAATCCGTCCCCCGCCTCCATCGCATCCTTCGCCTGGCCCTTAAGCCAGGCCAGCGCGTCCACCGTCGAACGCTCAGCCCGAAAACCGAACTGAGCGTCCGACAAGTCCGGCCCGATGTCCCGCAGGTGGCCCTTCAGGCGAGCCGCGATTATCCCCTCGAACATTTTGCCGACCTCATCAAGTAGAACGATGGGCCGGTATGCCGAGGGGGAATCCGCTGGGCGACCCTCTTTGCGGAGGAGGCACAACTGCCCCTCCTTCCAAGGTTTCGGGAACCTCCCAGTCGCAAGGCATGCGCTGAAGAGGTCCCGAAACCTTTCCTCCATACGAGTGGCAGCTATCGCTACCACTCTTGCTGGGACGCCGTCAGGGCCTGGAGCCGTCTTCTTGGCGCGGATACGAAGAATCGCCGCGCCAAGTTCCGACTCCGTGACAGGAGAGGGAGCCTCCTCTTCCTCCTCGTCTGGCGGGGCTCCGCACATCACTGGCGGGGTGAAGTTGTCCCTGCCCGGGAACAGGGACTGAACCACCCCGTCCAGAAATGAGGGCTCCAGGGTCTCGGCAACCGGGGGACCAAAGGGGCGCAATTTGTTGCGTGCAGCCTTGTATGGTCTCCCGTATGGGTCGTTGTCGAGACCCTCCAGCAGCTCGGCTCTCGCCGAGTCTTTGGCGGCGGCGATGGCCCGATCGAGGACCTGTTTTGCCTCCACGTATACGCCGTAGAGGTGGTCCTCGTCGGCCCGGTCCCGTCGACGCCGCCGCCGACTCCGCGTGTAGGCCCTCCTTGCCTCCACGCAAGCTGCTCGAAGCCCCGCCAGCTCCGCCGACCACCAGTACACGGCGCGTTTGGGTGGTGGTCGGCGAGACCGAGGCATGCTAGAGTTGCATACCTCGGTCAGACACTCCCTCAGCTGCCCCGCTGCGGTGTCCACATCCAGGCCGGCGGTAGGCGGCGAAAGCCAGTCCTGGATGAACGCCGCCTCCGCCGCTGCCTCCCTGTCCAGGCGGGTGAGAGCCCACCGCGGGAACGGTGATCGCCCCGAGATGGGCCGCATCGCTCCTGCTCCCCTGGTGGAGATGTCAAACCGCACGTAGCGGTGGTCCGACATGGTCTCCACCAGGTCCACCCGCCAGTTCAGCACGCGCGCGGCTAACGCCGGGGTGGCGAAAGTGACGTCCACTATTGAGCCACCCCGACGCCGCACGCATGTCTGGACGCTTCCTCTGTTCAAGAGGGAGAGTCCAGAGGAGGCTGCCCACAACTCTACCACCCGCCCGCGTGCGTCGGTGGCCGGGTTGCCCCAGCTCACCGACTTGGCATTCAGGTCTCCCAGTACGGAGACCTGACGCGGAACCGCCCTGCCGACCACGGCGGCCAGGACTCCGAGAAAATTCTCAAAGTCCTGGAGTGGGCGGTTTGGGGAGAAATATACCCCCACAAGGGCTATGTCTCCCCACGCGGCGGCCACGTATCCCGGTCCTCTCTCTAATAGCGAGAGGGGAGGGGAGTCCGTGGAAGACCGCGCCGCTAGTGCCACCGAGTCGTCCTCGTCACCCAGCCAGCTGCTGGGGACCGAGTAGGGCTCGGCGACCACCGCTACGTTCACCAACCACTCGGCCATGACCTGCACTACCAGGTCCTGGGCCGCTTTGCAGTGGTTGGCGTTCGCCTGGAGGATGCTGTAGTCGGAAAGCATTATTCCGACATTGCACCCCCCTCCTCAGCTACCGCCGCTGGAACTGCAGCGGCGGCGACGGCGGTGGCGGTGGTGGCAACAGGGCGAACCTGCGCCGGCACTATGCCCTTTCGCACGGGGGGCTTGCAGCTCCTGCCCGTCATCCTGTGGTCCGCGGGGCGGCCACTGGCGGCACACGCCTTACAGTGCGGCGTGGTGGCGCGGCAAGTGGCACTCCTGTGTCCCTCTTGCCCGCACTGGTAGCACGTGTCTCCCCAGTCGGACTTGGAGGGACACGTGGCTCGGGTGTGGCCAAACGCGAAGCACTTGAAGCAGCGCGTAGGCTGGTCTTCAAGTGCCCGGACCACAGCCGAGCTGAGCCCCACGAGCAGCCGTCCATTGGTCGCAGCAAGGACGGCCGCAGCCGCGGCGACTGGGCACTCGACACGGATGATGCCCATGCCGCGGCGCCCGAGCCGGATGGCTCCCCCCTTCACCGCGCCAGCGTTGCAGCCTCCAGCCGCCGCGACGGCCGCCACCACATCCTCCTTGGTGACCGAATCGTCCAGATCGGTCACCTCCAAGGCTGCGGTCTTGACGGGCTTGACGACCGTCGCACTGTCCGCGATGACCTCTTGCAACTTCGTTGCGAAGAGGTCCGCATTGGTGCCGCGCTTTTCCCCCGAGAACTCGAAAATTCGAGCCCCGGTTAGGGTGCGGCGGCACCTAATGCTGCTGATCCCCAGCTGGGAGGGATCAGCATTGGTACGAGCCCGTCTTAGAACGGACTCGTACGTCTCTCCCCGCTCCACGGCCGCCGGGGTGAGGGTCACCACGACGGCCGCGGTTTTGGGAGGAACCAGCTTTCTCCCGCCGGCTGGAGCCCGATTGGCTGCAGGAGCAGTCGCAGCGGGCTTGGGGGCCGACTTGGCCCCTCCCTTCTTCTTCCCGCGGACACCGCGGCCCGCCTCAGGTAGGCTGCGATGTCGCCCAAGCGGCACCGAACCTACCCTACGGCCGCTACGTCGGGCTAAACCGCACAGCCCGGACGAGCGGCCCCCGCTGGGGTTCCTCTTAGCTTCACCGTGGCCCAGCTCGCCACGGCTACTGAGCCCCCCCGCCTCGACAATGCGGGAACCCACCGGGGGGGGACCTAACCTAACCTTTTTTTTTTTTTTTTTTTTTTTTTTTGTCGCTGAGAAATGCTTTATGCATCCCCGCCTCCCGGGGGACGAGACGGGGTATGTGGGACTCCCTGTCGGAATGACAGTATACCCACTAAAACTCAGCGGTGTTCCCGCGTCGCCGTGATGGGAGGGCCATGGGAAACCGGCATAGCCTTTACTTCCACAGCCCTCCCGACGCATGCCCGCCAAGATGGTATGGCGGGCCCCACATGCCCCCCAGGTTGGGGGGCTACGGGAATGGCCGAGAACACCTGGCCATTCCCGTCCCACAAGGTGGAGGCCTGTGCAAAACAGGCAACGGTGCCCCCGCACCCGTTGCCTGCTGGCCTCCACGCCCGCCTGAAAGGCGGGCCCCGCATGCCCCCCACGTTGGGGGAGCTACGGCCGCAGAGGATAGGGAGAGCGGCAACGACACACCGACACTCCTCTTCCCCTGCGGCCCCACCGCGTCCGCCATCGAACGGTGGCGGCCCCGTCAAGGCCGCGGAAGGTAGGGAGAGCGGCAACGAAACACCGACACTCCTCTCCCGCCGCGGCCTCCAATCCTCAGCCGCGATGTCTCCCTCACGGGGGACACCGCGGCCCGCCTCAGGTAGGCTGCGATGTCGCCCAAGCGGCACCGCAACCTACCCTACGGCCGCTACGTCATTGGCTAAGCCGCAAAGCCTTGACGAGCGGCCCCCGCTGGGGTTCCTCTTAGCTTCACCGTGGCCCAGCTCGCCACGGCTACTGAGCCCCCCCGCCTCGACAATGCGGGAACCCACCGGGGGGGGACCTAACCTAACCTAACCTAACCTAACCTAACCTAAAAAAAAAAAAAAAAAAACTCAGCGGTGTTCCCGCGTCGCCGTGATGGGAGGGTCATGGGAAACCGGCTCAGCCTTTACTTCCACAACCCTCCCGGCGCATGCCCGCCTAGCTGGCGGGCCCCGCATGCCCCCCGGGCTGGGGGGCTACGGGAATGGCCGGGAACACCTGGCCATTCCCGTCCGACACTGGTGGAGGCCTGTGCGATGCAGGCAAGGGTGCCCCCGCACCCGTTGCCTGCTGGCCTCCACCTGGGAGGAGTCGGAGATGTCCGTCAAACTGACGTCTTCTCCGACCCCTCCTCCGCCTTCGGAGCAGTGCCGCGTGAGGATCGTCCTCCCGCGCGCGCTCCGCCGCCTCCTTCTGGGACATGACGTGTTCGCAGAAGGAGGCGACTGCCGCCCAGGACCCCTCATCCCCCAGCATGGCGTTTACCACACCGGGGAGCGAGAGGTCCGGTCCGATCGCCGCCATGAGACTGCGGCGCGGCTCGGACCACGACGGGCACACCTCGAGGGTGTGCTGCGCCGTGTCCTCCGCCGCGCCACAGCCGTGGCACGACGGCGTCTCCTCCCGTCCGATCCGGTGCAGGTATGATCCGAAACAACCGTGTCCGGACAGCACCTGCACCAGACGGAACGAGAGGAACCCGTGCGACCGCTCGAGCCAGTCTCGCAGGACCGGCCCAAGCGCGTCGAGGGTTCGGCGGCCAAAGGCTGCGGTGGCGAGGTCCCCCGTCCAATGGAGGACGATGGCGTCCCTCGCCTCCCGCCGGACGGCCTCCCTCTCTTCCGGGGCGGTGCGTTCTCCTCTCGCTCTCCGCCCCGCCGTCCATTCGTACACTCTGGCGAGCACCCACGCCTCGAGTTCCCAAGGAGGGGTGCTGGCCAGAGCACACGCTGCCGCAAAGCCCACCGTGCGGTAGGCCCGCGCGACCCGCTGGGCTATGGCCCTCTGCGGTGCCCGCAAGGCGGCGGCGTTCTCCCGCCGTTGGAGGGCGTCCTCCCAAATAGGGGCCCCGTAGAGGGCCATACTCTTGAGGATGCCGGCGTAGAGTTGCCGGCATCGTGCGCTGGGCCCCCCCAAGTTGGGGAGCAGCCACGAGAGCGCCCCCGCCGTCTTCAGCAGGCGCGACGACAACCCGCTAAAATGCGGGCCGAAGCGCCACCTGCTGTCGATCACAAGGCCCAGATATTTCATCTGGGCCTTGACCTCGATTCTGACGCCCTCCACGAAGATGTGGGCGTCAGGTGGGGGGCGCTGCCGAGGTCCGTGGAAGAACACGGCCTCGGTCTTGTGCAGCGCCACCTTCAGACCTAGGCGGCGGATCCTCGCTGCGACCAAGGATCCGCCCGCCGAGGCCAAGTTGGCCGCCTCCCTGAAACTCCCCCCCCGGGCGGTGAGGAGAGTGTCGTCCGCGTAGCAGACGACGCTCGTGCCTCGGAGGAGAGTTCCCCGCAAGAGCCAATCGTAGCCGACGTTCCAGAGGAGAGGTCCTATGACTGACCCCTGTGGAACGCCGGCTTCGACTGCGTACCGCCGGACTTGGCCAGTCCTATCTACGAGGAGGATCGCCCGATCCTCCAGGTAGCTGGCCAGTAGACTGCGCAGGTATCGAGGCACTCCGTGGAATCGGAGCGCCTCTAGGATGGTGGAGTGAGGAACGGAGTTGAAGGCGTTGGCTATGTCGAATGACACCGCCAACAATCCGTCCCCCGCCTCCATCGCATCCTTCGCCTGGCCCTTAAGCCAGGCCAGCGCGTCCACCGTCGAACGCTCAGCCCGAAAACCAAACTGAGCGTCCGACAAGTCCGGCCCGATGTCCCGCAGGTGGCCCTTCAGGCGAGCCGCCATTATCCCCTCGAACATTTTTCCGACCTCATCGAGCAAGACGATGGGCCGGTATGCCGAGGGGGAGTCTGCTGGGCGGCCCTCCTTGCGGAGGAGGCACAGCTGCCCTTCCTTCCAAGGTTTCGGGAACCTCCCAGTCGCAAGGCATGCGCTGAAGAGGTCCCGAAACCTTTCCTCCATTCGAGTGGCAGCGATTGCTACCACTCTTGCTGGGACACCGTCGGGGCCTGGAGCCGTCTTCTTGGCGCGGATACGGAGGACCGCCGCGCCAAGTTCCGACTCCGTGACAGGAGGGGGCTCCTCTTCCTCCTCGTCTGCTAGCGGGGCTCCACACATCACTGGCGGGGTGAAGTTGTCCCTGCCCGGGAACAGGGACTGAACTACCCCGTCCAGAAATGAGGGCTCCAGGGTCTCGGCAACCGGGGGACCAAAGGGGCGCAATTTGTTGCGCGCCGCCTTGTATGGTCTCCCGAAGGGGTCGTTGTCGAGACCCTCCAGCAGCTCGGCTCTCGCCGAGTCCTTGGCAGCGGCGATGGCCCGATCGAGGACTTGTTTTGCCTCCACGTACAAGTCGTAGAGGTGGTCCTCGTCGGCCCGGTCCCGTCGACGCCGCCGCCGACTCCGAGTGTAGGCCCTCCTTGCCCCCACGCAAGCTGCTCGGAGCCCCGCCAGCTCCGCCGACCACCAGTACACGGCGCGTTTGGGTGGTGGTCGGCGAGACCGAGGCATGCTAGAGTTGCATACCTCGGTCAGACACTCCCTCAGCTGCCCCGCTGCGGTGTCCACATCCAGGCCAGCGGTAGGCGGCGAAAGCCAGTCCTGGATGAACGCCGCCTCCGCCGCTGCCTCCCTGTCCAGGCGGGTGAGAGCCCACCGCGGGAACGGTGATCGCCCCGAGATGGGCCGCATCGCTCCTGCTCCCCTGGTGGAGATGTCAAACCGCACGTAGCGGTGGTCCGACATGGTCTCCACCAGGTCCACCCGCCAGTTCAGCACGCGCGCGGCTAACGCCGGGGTGGCGAAAGTGACGTCCACTATTGAGCCACCCCGACGCCGCACGCATGTCTGGACGCTTCCTCTGTTCAAGAGGGAGAGTCCAGAGGAGGCTGCCCACAACTCTACCGCCCGCCCGCGTGCGTCGGTGGCCGGGTTGCCCCAGCTCACCGACTTGGCATTCAGGTCTCCCAGTACGGAGACCTGACGCGGAACCGCCCTGCCGACCACGGCGGCCAGGACTCCGAGAAAATTCTCAAAGTCCTGGAGTGGGCGGTTTGGGGAGAAATATACCCCCACAAGGGCTATGTCTCCCCACGCGGCGAACCTAACCTAACCTAACCTTTTTTTTTTTTTTTTTTTTTTTTTCTCGCTGAGAAATGCTTTATGCATGCCCGACTCGTGGGGGACGAGACGGGGTATGTGGGACTCCCTGTCCGAATGACAGTATACCCACTAAAACTCAGCGGTGTTCCCGCGTCGCCGTGATGGGAGGGTCATGGGAAACCGGCTCAGCCTTTACTTCCACAACCCTCCCGGCGCATGCCCGCCTAGCTAGCTGGCGGGCCCCGCATGCCCCCCGGGCTGGGAGGCTACGGGAATGGCCGGGAACACCTGGCCATTCCCGTCCGACACTGGTAGAGGCCTGTGCGATGCAGGCAAGGGTGCCCCCGCACCCGTTGCCTGCTGGCCTCCACCTGGGAGGAGTCGGAGATGTCCATCAAACTGACGTCTTCTCCGACCCCTCCTCCGCCTTCGGAGCAGCGCCGCGTGAGGATCGTCCTCCCGCGCGCGCTCCGCCGCCTCCTTCTGGGACATGACGTGTTCGCAGAAGGAGGCGACTGCCGCCCAGGACCCCTCATCCCCCAGCATGGCGTTTACCACACCGGGGAGCGAGAGGTCCGGTCCGATCGCCGCCATGAGACTGCGGCGCGGCTCGGACCACGACGGGCACACCTCGAGGGTGTGCTGCGCCGTGTCCTCCGCCGCGCCACAGCCGTGGCACGACGGCGTCTCCTCCCGTCCGATCCGGTGCAGGTATGATCCGAAACAACCGTGTCCGGACAGCACCTGCACCAGACGGAACGAGAGGAACCCGTGCGACCGCTCGAGCCAGTCTCGCAGGACCGGCCCAAGCGCGTCGAGGGTTCGGCGGCCAAAGGCTGCGGTGGCGAGGTCCCCCGTCCAATGGAGGACGATGGCGTCCCTCGCCTCCCGCCGGACGGCCTCCCGCTCTTCCGGGGCGGTGCGTTCTCCTCTCGCTCTCCGCCCCGCCGTCCATTCGTACACTCTGGCGAGCACCCACGCCTCGAGTTCCCAAGGAGGGGTGCTGGCCAGAGCACACGCTGCCGCAAAGCCTACCGTACGGTAGGCCCGCGCTACCCGCTGGGCTATGGCCCTCTGGGGTGCCCGCAAGGCGGCGGCGTTCTCCCGCCGTTGGAGGGCGTCCTCCCAAATAGGGGCCCCGTAGAGGGCCATACTCTTGAGGATGCCGGCGTAGAGTTGCCGGCATCGTGGGCTGGGCCCCCCCAAGTTGGGGAGCAGCCACGAGAGCGCCCCCGCCGTCTTCAGCAGGCGCGACGACAGCCCGCTAAAATGCGGGCCGAAGCGCCACCTGCTGTCGATCACAAGGCCCAGATATTTCATCTGGGCCTTGACCTCGATTCTGACGCCCTCCACGAAGATGTGGGCGTCAGGTGGGGGGCGCTGCCGAGGTCCGTGGAAGAACACGGCCTCGGTCTTGTGCAGCGCCACCTTCAGACCTAGGCGGCGGATCCTCGCTGCGACCAAGGATCCGCCCGCCGAGGCCAAGTTGGCCGCCTCCCTGAAACTCCCCCCCCGGGCGGTGAGGAGAGTGTCGTCCGCGTAGCAGACGACGCTCGTGCCTCGGAGGAGAGTTCCCCGCAAGAGCCAATCGTAGCCGACGTTCCAGAGGAGAGGTCCTATGACTGACCCCTGTGGAACGCCGGCTTCGACGGCGTACCGCCGGACTTGGCCAGTCCTATCTACGAGGAGGATCGCCCGATCCTCCAGGTAGCTGGCCAGTAGACTGCGCAGGTATCGAGGCACTCCGTGGAATCGGAGCGCCTCTAGGATGGTGGAGTGAGGAACGGAGTTGAAGGCGTTGGCTATGTCGAATGACACCGCCAACAATCCGTCTCCCGCCTCCATCGCATCCTTCGCCTGGCCCTTAAGCCAGGCCAGCGCGTCCACCGTCGAACGCTCAGCCCGAAAACCAAACTGAGCGTCCGACAAGTCCGGCCCGATGTCCCGCAGGTGGCCCTTCAGGCGAGCCGCCATTATCCCCTCGAACATTTTTCCGACCTCATCGAGCAAGACGATGGGCCGGTATGCCGAGGGGGAGTCTGCTGGGCGGCCCTCCTTGCGGAGGAGGCACAGCTGCCCTTCCTTCCAAGGTTTCGGGAACCTCCCAGTCGCAAGGCATGCGCTGAAGAGGTCCCGAAACCTTTCCTCCATACGAGTGGCAGCTATCGCTACCACTCTTGCTGGGACGCCGTCAGGGCCTGGAGCCGTCTTCTTGGCGCGGATACGAAGAATCGCCGCACCAAGTTCCGACTCCGTGACAGGAGAGGGAGCCTCCTCTTCCTCCTCGTCTGGCGGGGCTCCGCACATCACTGGCGGGGTGAAGTTGTCCCTGCCCGGGAACAGGGACTGAACCACCCCGTCCAGAAATGAGGGCTCCAGGGTCTCGGCAACCGGGGGACCAAAGGGGCGCAATTTGTTGCGCGCCGCCTTGTATGGTCTCCCGAAGGGGTCGTTGTCGAGACCCTCCAGCAGCTCGGCTCTCGCCGAGTCTTTGGCGGCAGCGATGGCCCGATCGAGGACCTGTTTTGCCTCCACGTACACGTCGTAGAGGTGGTCCTCGTCGGCCCGGTCCCTTCGACGCCGCCGCCGACTCCGCGTGTAGGCCCTCCTTGCCTCCACGCAAGCTGCTCGGAGCCCCGCCAGCTCCGCCGACCACCAGTACACGGAGCGTTTGGGTGGTGGTCGGCGAGACCGAGGCATGCTAGAGTTGCATACCTCGGTCAGACATTCCCTCAGCTGCCCCGCTGCGGTGTCCACATCCAGGCCGGCGGTAGGCGGCGAAAGCCAGTCCTGGATGAACGCCGCCTCCGCCGCTGCCTCCCTGTCCAGGCGGGTGAGAGCCCACCGCGGGAACGGTGATCGCCCCGAGATGGGCCGCATCGCTCCTGGGTCCCTGGTGGAGATGTCGAACCGCACGTAGCGGTGGTCCGACATGGTCTCCACCGGGTCCACCCGCCAGTTCAGCACGCGCGCGGCTAACGCCGGGGTGGCGAAAGTGACGTCCACTATTGAGCCACCCTGACGCCGCACGCATGTCTGGACGCTTCCTCTGTTCAAGAGGGAGAGTCCAGAGGAGGCTGCCCACAACTCCACCGCCCGCCCGCGTGCGTCGGTGGCCGGGTTGCCCCAGCTCACCGACTTGGCATTCAGGTCTCCCAGTACGGAGACCTGACGCGGAATCGCCCTGCCGACCACGGCGGCCAGGACTCCGAGATAATTCTCAAAGTCCTGGAGTGGGCGGTTTGGGGAGAAATATACCCCCACAAGGGCTATGTCTCCCCACGCGGCGGCCACGTATCCCGGTCCTCTCTCTAATAGCGAGAGGGGAGGGGAGTCCGTGGAAGACCGCGCCGCTAGTGCCACCGAGTCGTCCTCGTCGCCCAGCCAGCTGCTGGGGATCGAGTAGGGCTCGGCGACCACCGCTACGTTCACCAACCACTCGGCCATGACCTGCACTACCAGGTCCTGGGCCGCTTTGCAGTGGTTGGCGTTCGTCTGGAGGATGCTGTAGTCGGAAACCATTATTCCGACATTGCATCCCCCTCCTCAGGTACCGCTGCTGGAGCTGCAGCGGCGGCGACGGCGGCGGCGGTGGTGGCAGCAGGGCGAACCTGCGCCGGCACTATGCCCTTCCTCACGGGGGGCTTGCAGCTCCTGCCCGTCATCCTGTGGTCCGCGGGACGGCCACTGGCGGCACACACCTTGCAGTGTGGCGTGGTGGCGCGGCAAGTGGCACTCCTGTGTCCCTCTTGCCCGCACTGGTAGCACATGTCTCCCCAGTCGGACTTGGAGGGACACGTGGCTCGGGTGTGGCCGAACGCGAAGCACTTGAAGCACCGCGTAGGCTGGTCCTCAAGTGCCCGGACCACAGCCGAGCTGAGCCCCACGAGCAGCCGTCCCTTGGTCGCAGCAAGGACGGCCGCAGCCGCGGCGACTGGGCACTCGACGCGGATGATGCCCATGCCGCGGCGGCCGATCCCGATGTTTCCACCCCTCACCGCGCCAGCGTCGCAGCTTCCAGCCGCCGCGACGGCCGCCACCACATCCTCCTTGGTGACCGAATCATCCAGATCGGTCACCTCCAAGGCTGCGGTCTTGACGGGCTTGACGACCGTCGCCACATCCGCGATGACCTCTTGCAACTTTGTTGCGAAGAGGTCCGCATTAGTGCCGCGCTGTTCCCCCGAGAACTCGAAGATTCGAGCCCCGGTTAGGGTACGGCGGCACTTAATGTTGCTGATCCCCAGCTGGGAGGGATCAGCATTGGTACGAGCCCGTCTTAGGACAGACTCGTACGTCTCACCGCGCTCCGCGGCCTCCGGGGTGAGGGTCACCACGACGGCCGCGGTTTTGGGAGGAACCAGCTTCCTCCCGCCGGCTGGAGCCCGATTGGCTGCAGGAGCAGTCGCAGCGGGCTTGGGTTCCGCCTTGGCCCCTCCCTTCTTCTTCCCTTTCTTGACCACTTCCGTCCACGACTGGTTGGACGGGGTGGTGGAGGGAAGGAGGGCGTCCGCTGCTGGTGCTGCTGCTGGTGGATTGGCAAGCGACCCAGCTGCTCCCTCCGCGCTTGTGGTGGAGGTTTGAGTAGCCGCCTTCGTCTTCTTGCCCTTGCCTTTGCCCTTGGAGGGCTTGGGGGCTTGGGGCTGCGCACCAGCTGCCGGGCCTGCTACAGGCGCAGGTTCCGGCTCCTTCTGTGGCGGCTTATCCGCCGCTAGCGGCGGGCGGAGCCGCTTTTCCGGCAGGAGCCGGTCCTCAATGCCCGCAAAGCAGGCTCTGGTGAAGGCCCTCTCCTCCATGACAACCTTTCGGAGGATTTCCTCAAGGTTGGAAGGGGAGGAGGAGCCTCCTACCACCGGACCTGGGGCAAGTTTAGCAGGCCGAGCCGTGGCCTCAGCCAGCTTCAGGTGTAGCTGGCTGACCTCCGCCTGCAGGCGATCTACCTTCGCCTGCAGTTGCCGCGTCTCGTCCGTGGCCGTCCGCTTTACCAGCTCTGCAACAATGCCGTGCAAGCTGGCAGCCCGGCATTTGAGGGCCTTCTGGAAAGTCCCCTTTAGGTTGGAGGACTTGGAGGCGACCTCCAGGACCTCCTCCCTGTCCTCCTGCGCCATGCGCTCCAATTCCGCCAGGGAGTGGTCAGCGTACAGGACACTGGATGCCCCATAGCCAGCCCTCGACCTGGCGGTTTGCGTCTGGCGCTCCTTGGCAGCGACCTTCTCCTCCAGGTCCTGCTGCAGTTGCGCCCTCTTAGCCAGGTTAAGCTGGCGCTCCGCGTCCACCAAGCCCACATTGTGGGTGTCAGCCTTTTGAGAAGTCGAAGCCTTTTTAGACTTCGACTTCTTCCCTCCCTTCCCTCCAGCCGACTCCGAGGAGCCCTCGGACTCTTGCCGTAGGTAGGCCCTCTTCCGATTGCAGCGGTCAATTTCGGACACCGACGTATCCAGGTTGGTATCGTCGGAGTCCGAAATCTCGTCTGCCCAACCAAACAAGCTAGCCGCAGACGGTGCGCGGTCAGCTTCCGACGCCTGAGCGTCATCGGCGTGGCCCTGAGAAGGGCCGTTGGATTGGCCCTGAGAAGGGCCGTTGGGTTGGCCCTGAGAAGGGCCGTTTGAATCGCCCTGGGAGGAGCGATTCGGGTTAAAATTGGGGTTAAAATCGTTAAAAATGGGGTTAAAATTAGGGTTTAAAACTGGGTTAAAATTTGGGTTAAAACAGGCAAAACGCCCAGAGGCGTCCCGCATCGGTTTCTTCGTCATTTTCATAGATGGCCGCAAGAATGTCTATGAATCACAGCGCACTTTAGCCGCCGGTCTGCCACTCCGTTACGGTGGTCAGACACGACGTTGCCCGGGGGATACTGCGAGGAAGTATGCACTGTGGGGGATCCCCCAACCTAACCTTTTTTTTTTTTTTTTTTTTTTCTCGCTGAGAAATGCTTTATGCATGCCCGTCTCGTGGGGGACGAGACGGGGTATGTGGGACTCCCTGTCCGAATGACAGTATACCCACTAAAACTCAGCGGTGTTCCCGCGTCGCCGTGATGGGAGGGTCATGGGAAACCGGCTCAGCCTTTACTTCCACAACCCTCCCGGCGCATGCCCGCCTAGCTGGCGGGCCCCGCATGCCCCCCGGGCTGGGGGGCTACGGGAATGGCCGGGAACACCTGGCCATTCCCGTCCGACACTGGTGGAGGCCTGTGCGATGCAGGCAAGGGTGCCCCCGCACCCGTTGCCTGCTGGCCTCCACCTGGGAGGAGTCGGAGATGTCCGTCAAACTGACGTCTTCTCCGACCCCTCCTCCGCCTTCGGAGCAGCGCCGCGTGAGGATCGTCCTCCCGCGCGCGCTCCGCCGCCTCCTTCTGGGACATGACGTGTTCGCAGAAGGAGGCGACTGCCGCCCAGGACCCCTCATCCCCCAGCATGGCGTTTACCAAACCGGGGAGCGAGAGGTCCGATCCGATCGCCGCCATGAGACTGCGGCGCGGCTCGGACCACGACGGGCACACCTCGAGGGTGTGCTGCGCCGTGTCCTCCGCCGCGCCACAGCCGTGGCACGACGGCGTCTCCTCCCGTCCGATCCGGTGCAGGTACGATCCGAAACAACCGTGTCCGGACAGCACCTGCACCAGACGAAACGAGAGGAACCCGTGCGACCGCTCGAGCCAGTCTCGCAGGACCGGCCCAAGCGCGTCGAGGGTTCGGCGGCCAAAGGCTGCGGTGGCGAGGTCCCCCGTCCAATGGAGGACGATGGCGTCCCTCGCCTCCCGCCGGACGGCCTCCCGCTCTTCCGGGGCGGTGCGTTCTCCTCTCGCTCTCCGCCCCGCCCCCCCAACCTAACCTAACCTTTTTTTTTTTTTTTTTTTTTCTCGCTGAGAAATGCTTTATGCATGCCCGCCTCGTGGGGGACGAGACGGGGTATGTGGGACTCCCTGTCCGAATGACAGTATACCCACTAAAACTCAGCGGTGTTCCCGCGTCGCCGTGATGGGAGGGTCATGGGAAACCGGCTCAGCCTTTACTTCCACAACCCTCCCGGCGCATGCCCGCCTAGCTGGTGGGCCCCGCATGCCCCCCGGGCTGGGGGGCTACGGGAATAGCCGGGAACACCTGGCCATTCCCGTCCGACACTGGTGGAGGCCTGTGCGATGCAGGCAAGGGTGCCCCCGCACCCGTTGCCTGCTGGCCTCCACCTGGGAGGAGTCGGAGATGTCCGTCAAACTGACGTCTTCTCCGACCCCTCCTCCGCCTTCGGAGCAGCGCCGCGTGAGGATCGTCCTCCCGCGCGCGCTCCGCCGCCTCCTTCTGGGACATGACGTGTTCGCAGAAGGAGGCGACTGCCGCCCAGGACCCCTCATCCCCCAGCATGGCGTTTACCACACCGGGGAGCGAGAGGTCCGGTCCGATCGCCGCCATGAGACTGCGGCGCGGCTCGGACCACGACGGGCACACCTCGAGGGTGTGCTGCGCCGTGTCCTCCGCCGCGCCACAGCCGTGGCACGACGGCGTCTCCTCCCGTCCGATCCGGTGCAGGTATGATCCGAAACAACCGTGTCCGGACAGCACTTGCACCAGACGGAACGAGAGGAACCCGTGCGACCGCTCGAGCCAGTCTCGCAGGACCGGCCCAAGCGCGTCGAGGGTTCGGCGGCCAAAGGCTGCGGTGGCGAGGTCCCCCGTCCAATGGAGGACGATGGCGTCCCTCGCCTCCCGCCGGACGGCCTCCCGCTCTTCCGGGGCGGTGCGTTCTCCTCTCGCTCTCCGCCCCGCCGTCCATTCGTACACTCTGGCGAGCACCCACGCCTCGAGTTCCCAAGGAGGGGTGCTGGCCAGAGCGCACGCTGCCGCAAAGCCTACCGTGCGGTAGGCCCGCGCTACCCGCTGGGCTATGGCCCTCTGGGGTGCCCGCAAGGCGGCGGCGTTCTCCCGCCGTTGGAGGGCGTCCTCCCAAATAGGGGCCCCGTAGAGGGCCATACTCTTGAGGATGCCGGCGTAGAGTTGCCGGCATCGCGCGCTGGGCCCCCCCAAGTTTGGGAGCAGCCACGAGAGCGCCCCCGCCGTCTTCAGCAGGCGCGACGACAGCCCGCTAAAATGCGGGCCGAAGCGCCACCTGCTGTCGATCACAAGGCCCAGATATTTCATCTGGGCCTTGACCTCGATTCTGACGCCCTCCACGAAGATGTGGGCGTCAGGTGGGGGGCGCTGCCGAGGTCCGTGGAAGAAAACGGCCTCGGTCTTGTGCAGCGCCACCTTCAGACCTAGGCGGCGGATCCTCGCCGCAACCAAAGATCCGCCCGCCGAGGCCAAGTTGGCCGCCTCCCTGAAACTCCCCCCCCGGGCGGTGAGGAGAGTGTCGTCCGCGTAGCAGACGACACTCGTGCCTCGGAGGAGAGTTCCCCGCAGGAGCCAATCGTAGCCGACGTTCCAGAGGAGAGGTCCTATGACTGACCCCTGTGGAACGCCGGCTTCGACGACGTACCGCCGGACTTGGCCAGTCCTGTCTACCAGCAGGATCGCCCGATCCTCCAGGTAGCTGGCCAGCAGACTGCGCATGTATCGAGGCACTCCGTGGAACCGGAGCGCCTCAAGGATGGTGGAGTGAGGAACGGAGTTGAAGGCGTTGGCTATGTCGAATGACACCGCCAACAATCCGTCCCCCGCCTCCATCGCATCCTTCGCCTGGCCCTTAAGCCAGGCCAGCGCGTCCACCGTCGAACGCTCAGCCCGAAAACCGAACTGAGCGTCCGACAAGTCCGGCCCGATGTCCCGCAGGTGGCCCTTCAGGCGAGCCGCGATTATCCCCTCGAACATTTAACCTAACCTAACCTTTTTTTTTTTTTTTTTTTTTTTTGTCGCTGAGAAATGCTTTATGCATCCCCGCCTCCCGGGGGACGAGACGGGGTATGTGGGACTCCCTGTCGGAATGACAGTATACCCACTAAAACTCAGCGGTGTTCCCGCGTCGCCGTGATGGGAGGGTCATGGGAAACCGGCTCAGCCTTTACTTCCACAACCCTCCCGGCGCATGCCCGCCAAGATGGTATGGCGGGCCCCACGTGCCCCCCAGGTTGGGGGGCTACGGGAATGGCCGAGAACACCTGGCCATTCCCGTCCCACAAGGTGGAGGCCTGTGCAAAACAGGCAACGGTGCCCCCGCACCCGTTGCCTGCTGGCCTCCACGCCCGCCTAAGAGGCAGGCCCCGCATGCCCCCCCAGGTTGGGGGAGCTACGGCCGCAGAGGATAGGGAGAGCGGCAACGAAACACCGACACTCCTCTTCCCCTGCGGCCCCACCGCGTCCGCCATCGAACGGTGGCGGCCCCGTCAAGGCCGCGGAAGGTAGGGAGAGCGGCAACGAAACACCGACCCTCCTCTCCCGCCGCGGCCTCCAATCCTCAGCCGCGATGTCTCCCTCACGGGGGACACCGCGGCCCGCCTCAGGTAGGCTGCGATGTCGCCCAAGCGGCACCGCAACCTACCCTACGGCCGCTACGTCATTGGCTAAGCCGCAAAGCCTTGACGAGCGGCCCCCGCTGGGGTTCCTCTTAGCTTCACCGTGGCCCAGCTCGCCACGGCTACTGAGCCCCCCCGCCTCGACAATGCGGGAACCCACCGGGGGGGAACCTAACCTAACCTTTTTTTTTTTTTTTTTTTTTTTTTTTTTTTTTCTCGCTGAGAAATGCTTTATGCATGCCCGACTCGTGGGGGACGAGACGGGGTATGTGGGACTCCCTGTCCGAATGACAGTATACCCACTAAAACTCAGCGGTGTTCCCGCGGCGCCGTGATGGGAGGGTCGTGGGAGACCATGACGTCCACAACCCTCCCGGCGCAAGCCCGCCTAGTTGGCAGGCCCCGCATGCCCCCCGGGCTGGGGGGCTACGGGAATGGCCGGGAACACCTGGCCATTCCCGTCCGACACTGGTGGAGGCCTGTGCGATGCAGGCAAGGGTGCCCCCGCACCCGTTGCCTGCTGGCCTCCACCTGGGAGGAGTCGGAGATGACCGTCAAACTGACGTCTTCTTCGACCCCTCCTCCGCCTTCGGAGCAGCGCCGCGTGAGGATCTTCCTCCCGCGCGCGCTCCGCCGCCTCCTTCTGGGACATGACGTGTTCGCAGAAGGAGGCGACTGCCGCCCAGGACCCCTCATCCCTCAGCATGGCGTTTACCAAACCGGGGAGTGAGAGGTCCGGTCCGATCGCCGCCATGAGACTGCGGCGCGGCTCGGACCACGACGGGCACACCTCGAGGGTGTGCTGCGCCGTGTCCTCCGCCGCGCCACAGTCGTGGCACGACGGCGTCTCCTCCCGTCCGATTCGGTGCAGGTACGATCCGAAACAACCGTGTCCGGACAGCACCTGCACCAGACGGAACGAGAGGAGCCCGTGCGACCGCTCGAGCCAGTCTCGCAGGACCGGCCCAAGCGCGTCGAGGGTTCGGCGGCCAAAGGCTGCGGTGGCGAGGTCCCCCGTCCAATGGAGGACGATGGCGTCCCTCGCCTCCCGCCGGACGGCCTCCCGCTCTTCCGGGGCGGTGCGTTCTTCTCTCGCTCTCCGCCCCGCCGTCCATTCGTACACTCTGGCGAGCACCCACGCCTCGAGTTCCCAAGGAGGGGTGCTGGCCAGAGCGCACGCTGCCGCAAAGCCCACCGTGCGGTAGGCCCGCGCTACCCGCTGGGCTATGGCCCTCTGCGGTGCCCGCAAGGCGGCGGCGTTCTCCCGCCGTTGGAGGGCGTCCTCCCAAATGGGGGCCCCGTAGAGGGCCATACTCTTTAGGATGCCGGCGTAGAGTTGCCGGCATCGTGGGCTGGGCCCCCCCAAGTTGGGGAGCAGCCATGATAGCGCCCCCGCCGTCTTCAGCAGGCGCGACGACAGCCCGCTAAAATGCGGGCCGAAGCGCCACCTGCTGTCGATCACAAGGCCCAGATATTTCATCTGGGCCTTGACCTCGATTCTGACGCCCTCCACGAAAATGTGGGCGTCAGGTGGGGGGCGCTGCCGAGGTCCGTGGAAGAACACGGCCTCGGTCTTGTGCAGCGCCACCTTCAGACCTAGGCGGCGGATCCTCGCCGCGACCAAGGATCCGCCCGCCG
This sequence comes from Apamea anceps, assembly GCA_951799955.1. NCBI lineage: Eukaryota > Metazoa > Arthropoda > Insecta > Lepidoptera > Noctuidae > Apamea > Apamea anceps. The sequence continues at coordinate 21,252,927 of OX637513.1, read as the reverse complement.
AGGCCAAGTTAGCCGCCTCCCTGAAACTCCCCCCCCGGGCGGTGAGGAGAGTGTCGTCCGCGTAGCAGACGACACTCGTGCCTCGGAGGAGAGTTCCCCGCAAGAGCCAATCGTAGCCGATGTTCCAGAGGAGAGGTCCTATGACTGACCCCTGTGGAACACCGGCTTCGACGGCGTACCGCCGCACTTGGCCAGTCCTGTCTACCAGGAGGATCGCCCGGTCCTCCAGATAGCTGGCCAGCAGACTGCGCATGTATCGAGGCACTCCGTGGAACCGGAGCGCCTCGAGGATGGTGGAGTGAGGAACGGAGTTGAAGGCGTTGGCTATGTCGAATGACACCGCCAACAATCCGTCCCCCGCCTCCATCGCGTCCTTCGCCTGACCCTTAAGCCAGGCCAGCGCGTCCACCGTCGAACGCTCAGCCCGAAAACCGAACTGAGCGTCCGACAAGTCCGGCCCGATACCCCGCAGGTGGCCCTTCAGGCGAGCCGCCATTATCCCCTCAAACATTTTGCCGACCTCATCGAGTAAAACGATGGGCCGGTATGCCGAGGGGGAATCCGCTGGGCGGCCCTCCTTGCGGAGGAGGCACAACTGCCCTTCCTTCCAAGGTTTCGGGAACCTCCCAGTCGCTAGACATGCGCTGAAGAGTTCCCGAAACCATTCCTCCATCCGAGTGGCAGCGATTGCCACCACTCTCGCGGGGATGCCGTCGGGGCCTGGAGCCGTCTTCTTGGCGCGGATACGAAGAATCGCCGCGCCAAGTTCCGACTCCGTGACAGGAGGGGGGGCCTCCTCTTCCTCCTCGTCTGGCGGGGCTCCACACATTACTGGCGGGGTGAAGTTGTCCCTGCCCGGGAACAGGGACTGAACCACCCCGTCCAGAAATGAGGGCTCCAGGGTCTCGGCAACCGGGGGACCAAAGGGGCGCAATTTGTTGCGCGCCGCCTTGTACGGTCTCCCGAACGGGTCGTTGTCGAGACCCTCCAGCAGCTCGGCTCTCGCCGAGTCTTTGGCAGCGGCGATGGCCCGATCGAGGACCTGTTTTGCCTCCACGTACAAGTCGTAGAGGTGGTCCTCGTCGGCCCGGTCCCGTCGACGCCGCCGCCGACTCCGCGTGTAGGCCCTCCTTGCCCCCACGCAAGCTGCTCGAAGCCCCGCCAGCTCCGCCGACCACCAGTACACGGCGCGTTTGGGTGGTGGTCGGCGAGACCGAGGCATGCTAGAGTTGCATACCTCGGTCAGACACTCCCTCAGCTGCCCCGCTGCGGTGTCCACATCCAGGCCGGCGGTAGGCGGCGAAAGCCAGTCTTGGATGAACGCCGCCTCCGCCGCTGCCTCCCTGTCCAGGCGGGTGAGAGCCCACCGCGGGAACGGTGATCGCCCCGAGATGGGCCGCGTCGCTCCTGGGCCCCTGGTGGAGATGTCGAACCGCACGTAGCGGTGGTCCGACATGGTCTCCACCAGGTCCACCCGCCAGTTCAGCACGCGCGCGGCTAACGCCGGGGTGGCGAAAGTGACGTCCACTATTGAGCCACCCCGACGCCGCACGCATGTCTGGACGCTTCCTCTGTTCAAGAGGGAGAGTCCAGAGGAGGCTGCCCACAACTCCACCGCACGCCCGCGTGCGTCGGTGGCCGGGTTGCCCCAGCTCACCGACTTGGCATTCAGATCTCCCAGTACGGAGACCTGACGCGGAACCGCCCTGCCGACCACGGCGGCCAGGACTCCGAGAAAATTCTCAAAGTCCTGGAGTGGGCGGTTTGGGGAGAAATATACCCCCACAAGGGCTATGTCTCCCCACGCGGCGGCCACGTATCCCGGTCCTCTCTCTAATAGCGAGAGGGGAGGGGAGTCCGTGGAAGACCGCGCCGCTAGTGCCACCGAGTCGTCCTCGTCACCCAGCCAGCTGCTGGGGATCGAGTAGGGCTCGGCGACCACCGCTACGTTCACCAACCACTCGGCCATGACCTGCACTACCAGGTCCTGGGCCGCTTTGCAGTGGTTGGTGTTCGCCTGGAGGATGCTGTAGTCGGAACCTGGCATTATTCCGACATTGCACCCTCCTCAGATACCGCCGCTGGAGCTGCGGCGGCGACGACGGCGGCGGCGGTGGTGGCAACAGGGCGAACCTGCGCCGGCACTATGCCTTTCCTCACGGGGGGCTTGCAGTTCTTGCCCGTCATCCTGTGGTCCGCGGGGCGGCCACTGGCGGCACACGCCTTGCAGTGTGGCGTGGTGGCGCGGCACGTGGCACTCGTGTGTCCCTCCTGCCCGCACTGGTAGCAGGCGTCTCCCCAGTCGGACTTGGAGGGACACGTGGCTCGGGTGTGGCCGAACGCGAAGCACTTGAAGCACCGCGTAGGCTGGTCCTCAAGTGCCCGGACCACAGCCGAGCTGAGCCCAACGAGCAGCCGTCCCTTGGTCGCAGCAAGGACGGCCGCAGCCGCGGCGACTGGGCACTCGACGCGGATGATGCCCATGCCGCGGCGGCCGAGCCGGATGGCTCCCCCCTTCACCGCGCCAGCGTCGCAGCCTCCAGCCGCCGCGACGGCCGCCACCACATCCTCCTTGGTGACCGAATCGTCGAGATCGGTCACCTCCAAGGCTGCGGTCTTGACGGGTTTGACGACCGTCGCACTGTCCGCGATGACCTCTTGCAACTTTGTTGCGAAGAGGTCCGCATTGGTGCCGCGCTTTTCCCCCGAGAACTCGAAAATTCGAGCCCCGGTTAGGGTTCGGCGGCACCTTATATTGCTGATCCCCAGCTGGGAGGGATCAGCGTTGGTACGAGCCCGTCTTAGAACGGACTCGTACGTCTCTCCCCGCTCCACGGCCGCCGGGGTGAGGGTCACTACGACGGCCGCGGTTTTGGGAGGAACCAGCTTCCTTCCGCCGGCTGGAGCCGCTTTGGCTGCAGGAGCAGTCGCGGCGGGCTTGGGGGCCGACTTGGCCCCTCCCTTCTTCTTCCCTCTCTTGACCACTTCCGTCCACGACTGGTTGGACGGGGTGGTGGAGGGAAGAAGGGCGTCCGCTGCTGGTGCTGCCGCTGGTGGATTGGCAGACGACCCAGCTACTCCCTCCGCGCTTGTGGTGGGGGTTTGGGGAGCCGCCTTGGTCGTCTTGCCCTTGCCTTTGCCCTTGGAGGGTTTCGGGGCATGGGGCTGCCCACCCGCTGCCGGGCCTGCTACAGGCGCAGGTTCCGGCTCCCTCGGTGTCGGCTTATCCGCGGCTAGCGGCGGGCGAAGCCGCTTTTCCGGAAGGAGCCGGTCCTCAATGCCTGCGAAGCAGGCTCTGGTGAAGGCCCTCTCCTCCATCACCACCTTTCGGAGGATCTCCTCAAGGTTGGAAGGGGAGGAGGAGCCTCCTACCACCGGACCTGGGGCAGGTTGGGCAGGCCGAGCCGTGGCGTCAGCCAGCTTCTGGTGCAGCTGGCTGACCTCAGCCTGCAGGCGATCCACCTTCGCCTGCAGCTGCCGCGTCTCGTCCGTGGCCGTCCGCTGTAGCAGCTCTCGCACAATGCCGTGCAAGCTGGCGGCCCGGCATTTGAGGGCCTTCTGGAAGGTCCCTTTCAGGTTGGAGGACTTTGAGGCGACCTCCAGGACCTCCTCTCTGTCCTCCTGCGCCATGCGCTCCAGTTCCGCCAGGGAGTGGTCAGCATACAGGACACTAGATGCCCCATAGCCAGCCCTCGCCCTGGCGGTTTGCGCCTGGCGCTCCTTCGCAGCGACCCTCTCCTCCAGGTCTTGCTGGAGCTGCGCCTTTTTGGCCAGATTTAGCTTGCGCTCGGCGTCCAGCAAGCCCACATCGTGGGTCTCCGGCGTTTTAGAAGAAGTCGAAGCCCTTTTGGACTTCGACTTCTTCCCTCCCTTGCCTCCGGCCGACTCCGAGGAGCCCTCGGAGCCTTGCCTTAGGAAGGCCCTCTTCCGATTGCAGCGGTCAATTTCGGACACCGACGTATCCAGGTTGGTATCGTCGGAATCCGAAATCTCGTCTGCCCAACCAAACAAGCTAGCCGCAGATGGTGCGCGGTCAGCTTCAGACGCCTGAGCGTCATCGGCGTGGCCCTGAGAAGGGCCGTTGGATTGGCCCTGAGAAGGGCCGTTGGATTGGCCCTGAGAAGGGCCGTTTGAATCGCCCTGGGAGGAGCAATTCGAACTACAACTAGGGTTAAAATTTGGATTATATACAGGGTTAAAACTGGCAAAACGCCCAGAGGCGTCCCGCATCGGCTTCTTAGACATTTTCGTTGACGTCCGCACTAAGATCAACGAATTCACAGCGCACTTTAGCCGCCGGTCTGCCACTCCGTTACGGTGGTCAGACACGACGTTGCCCAGGGGATACTACGTGGAAGTATGCGCTGTGGGGGATCCCCCAACCTAACCTAACCTAACCTTTTTTTTTTTTTTTTTTTTTTTTTTTTTTTTTTTTTTTTTTTTTTGTCGCTGAGAAATGCTTTATGCATCCCCGCCTCCCGGGGGACGAGACGGGGTATGTGGGACTCCCTGCCGGAATGACAGTATACCCACTAAAACTCAGCGGTGTTCCCGCGTCGCCGTGATGGGAGGGCCATGGGAAACCGGCATAGCCTTTACTTCCACAGCCCTCCCGGCGCATGCCCGCCAAGATGGTATGGCGGGCCCCACATGCCCCCCAGGTTGGGGGGCTACGGGAATGGCCGAGAACACCTGGCCATTCCCGTCCCACAAGGTGGAGGCCTGTGCAAAACAGGCAACGGAGCCCCCGCACCCGTTGCCTGCTGGCCTCCACGCCCGCCTAAAAGGCGGGCCCCGCATGCCCCCCGCGTTGGGGGAGCTACGGCCGCAGAGGATAGGGAGAGCGGCAACGAAACACCGACACTCCTCTTCCCCTGCGGCCCCACCGCGTCCGCCATCGAACGGTGGCGGCCCCGTCAAGGCCGCGGAAGGAAGGGAGAGCCCCTCCCGCCGCGGCCTCTATCCTCAGCCGCAATGTCTCCCTCACGGGGGACATCGCGGCCCGCCTCAGGTAGGTCGCGATGTCGCGGCACCGCAACCTACCCGTGGGCCGCTACGTCGGGCTAAACCGCACAGCCCGGACGAGCGGCCCCCGCTGGGGTTCCTCTTAGCTTCACCGTGGCCCAGCTCGCCACGGCTACTGAGCCCCCCCGCCTCGACAATGCGGGAACCCACCGGGGGGGAACCTAACCTTTTTTTTTTTTTTTTTTTTTTTTTGTCGCTGAGAAATGCTTTATGCATCCCCGCCTCCCGGGGGACGAGACGGGGTATGTGGGACTCCCTGTCGGAATGACAGTATACCCACTAAAACTCAGCGGTGTTCCCGCGTCGCCGTGATGGGAGGGTCATGGGAAACCGGCTCAGCCTTTACTTCCACAACCCTCCCGGCGCATGCCCGCCAAGATGGTATGGCGGGCCCCACGTGCCCCCCAGGTTGGGGGGCTACGGGAATGGCCGAGAACACCTGGCCATTCCCGTCCCACAAGGTGGAGGCCTGTGCAAAACAGGCAACGGTGCCCCCGCACCCGTTGCCTGCTGGCCTCCACGCCCGCCTAAGAGGCAGGCCCCGCATGCCCCCCCAGGTTGGGGGAGCTACGGCCGCAGAGGATAGGGAGAGCGGCAACGAAACACCGACACTCCTCTTCCCCTGCGGCCCCACCGCGTCCGCCATCGAACGGTGGCGGCCCCGTCAAGGCCGCGGAAGGTAGGGAGAGCGGCAACGAAACACCGACCCTCCTCTCCCGCCGCGGCCTCCAATCCTCAGCCGCGATGTCTCCCTCACGGGGGACACCGCGGCCCGCCTCAGGTAGGCTGCGATGTCGCCCAAGCGGCACCGCAACCTACCCTACGGCCGCTACGTCATTGGCTAAGCCGCAAAGCCTTGACGAGCGGCCCCCGCTGGGGTTCCTCTTAGCTTCACCGTGGCCCAGCTCGCCACGGCTACTGAGCCCCCCCGCCTCGACAATGCGGGAACCCACCGGGGGGGGGGGGGAACCTAACCTAACCTAACCTTTTTTTTTTTTTTTTTTTTTTTTTTTTTTTTTTTTGTCGCTGAGAAATGCTTTATGCATCCCCGCCTCCCGGGGGACGAGACGGGGTATGTGGGACTCCCTGTCGGGATGACAGTATACCCACTAAAACTCAGCGGTGTTCCTACATCGCCGTAATGGGAGGGCCATGGGAAACCGGCATAGCCTTTACTTCCACAGCCCTCCCGGCGCACGCCCGCCAAGATGGTATGGCGGGCCCCGCATGCCCCCCAGGTTGGGGGGCTACGGGAATGGCCGGGAACACCTGGCCATTCCCGTCCCACAAGGTGGAGGCCTGTGCAAAACAGGCAACGGAGCCCCCGCACCCGTTGCCTGCTGGCCTCCACGCCCGCCTAAAAGGCAGGCCCCGCATGCCCCCCCAGGTTGGGGGAGCTACGGCCGCAGAGGATAGGGAGAGCGGCAACGAAACACCGACACTCCTCTTCCCCTGCGGCCCCGCCGCGTCCGCCATCATACGGTGGCGGCCCCGTCAAGGCCGCGGAAGGAGGGAGATCCTCTCCCGCCGCGGCCTCTATCCTCAGCCGCAATGTCTCCCTCACGGGGGACATCGCGGCCCGCCTCAGGTAGGTCGCGATGTCGCGGCACCGCAACCTACCCGTGGGCCGCTACGTCGGGCTAAACCGCACAGCCCGGACGAGCGGCCCCCGCTGGGGTTCCTCTTAGCTTCACCGTGGCCCAGCTCGCCACGGCTACTGAGCCCCCCCGCCTCGACAATGCGGGAACCCACCGGGGGGGAACCTAACCTAACCTTTTTTTTTTTTTTCTCGCTGAGAAATGCTTTATGCATGCCCGACTCGTGGGGGACGAGACGGGGTATGTGGGACTCCCTGTCCGAATGACAGTATACCCACTAAAACTCAGCGGTGTTCCCGCGTCGCCGTGATGGGAGGGTCATGGGAAACCGGCTCAGCCTTTACTTCCACAACCCTCCCGGCGCATGCCCGCCTAGCTGGCGGGCCCCGCATGCCCCCCGGGCTGGGGGGCTACGGGAATGGCCGGGAACACCTGGCCATTCCCGTCCGACACTGGTGGAGGCCTGTGCGATGCAGGCAAGGGTGCCCCCGCACCCGTTGCCTGCTGGCCTCCACCTGGGAGGAGTCGGAGATGTCCGTCAAACTGACGTCTTCTCCGACCCCTCCTCCGCCTTCGGAGCAGCGCCGCGTGAGGATCGTCCTCCCGCGCGCGCTCCGCCGCCTCCTTCTGGGACATGACGTGTTCGCAGAAGGAGGCGACTGCCGCCCAGGACCCCTCATCCCCCAGCATGGCGTTTACCACACCGGGGAGCGAGAGGTCCGGTCCGATCGCCGCCATGAGACTGCGGCGCGGCTCGGACCACGACGGGCACACCTCGAGGGTGTGCTGCGCCGTGTCCTCCGCCGCGCCACAGCCGTGGCACGACGGCGTCTCCTCCCGTCCGATCCGGTGCAGGTACGATCCGAAACAACCGTGTCCGGACAGCACCTGCACCAGACGGAACGAGAGGAACCCGTGCGACCGCTCGAGCCAGTCTCGCAGGACCGGCCCAAGCGCGTCGAGGGTTCGGCGGCCAAAGGCTGCGGTGGCGAGGTCCCCCGTCCAATGGAGGACGATGGCGTCCCTCGCCTCCCGCCGGACGGCCTCCCGCTCTTCCGGGGCGGTGCGTTCTCCTCTCGCCCTCCGCCCCGCCGTCCATTCGTACACTCTGGCGAGCACCCACGCCTCGAGTTCCCAAGGAGGGGTGCTGGCCAGAGCGCACGCTGCCGCAAAGCCTACCGTGCGGTAGGCCCGCGCTACCCGCTGGGCTATGGCCCTCTGGGGTGCCCGCAAGGCGGCGGCGTTCTCCCGCCGTTGGAGGGCGTCCTCCCAAATAGGGGCCCCGTAGAGGGCCATACTCTTCAGGATGCCGGCGTAAAGTTGCCGGCATCGTGCACTGGGCCCCCCCAAGTTGGGGAGCAGCCACGAGAGCGCCCCCGCCGTCTTCAGCAGGCGCGAAGACAGCCCGCTAAAATGCGGGCCGAAACGCCACCTGCTGTCGATCACAAGGCCCAGATATTTCATCTGGGCCTTGACCTCGATTCTGACGCCCTCCACAAAGATGTGGGCGTCAGGTGGGGGGCGCTGCCGAGGTCCGTGGAAGAACACGGCCTCGGTCTTGTGCAGCGCCACCTTCAGACCTAGGCGGCGGATCCTCGCTGCGACCAAGGATCCGCCCGCCGAGGCCAAGTTGGCCGCCTCCCTGAAACTCCCCCCCCGGGCGGTGAGGAGAGTATCGTCCGCGTAGCAGACGACACTCGTGCCTCGGAGGAGAGTTCCCCGCAAGAGCCAATCGTAGCCGACGTTCCAGAGGAGAGGTCCTATGACTGACCCCTGCGGAACGCCGGCTTCGACTGCGTACCGCCGGACTTGGCCAGTCCTATCTACGAGGAGGATCGCCCGATCCTCCAGGTAGCTGGCCAGTAGACTGCGCAGGTATCGAGGCACTCCGTGGAATCGGAGCGCCTCTAGGATGGTGGAGTGAGGAACGGAGTTGAAGGCGTTGGCTATGTCGAATGACACCGCCAACAATCCGTCCCCCGCCTCCATCGCATCCTTCGCCTGGCCCTTAAGCCAGGCCAGTGCGTCCACCGTCGAACGCTCAGCCCGAAAACCAAACTGAGCGTCCGACAAGTCCGGCCCGATGTCCCGCAGGTGGCCCTTCAGGCGAGCCGCCATTATCCCCTCGAACATTTTTCCGACCTCATCGAGCAAGACGATGGGCCGGTATGCCGAGGGGGAGTCTGCTGGGCGGCCCTCCTTGCGGAGGAGGCACAACTGCCCTTCCTTCCAAGGTTTCGGGAACCTCCCAGTCGCAAGGCATGCGCTGAAGAGCTCCCGAAACCTTTCCTCCATTCGAGTGGCAGCGATTGCTACCACTCTTGCCGGGACACCGTCGGGGCCTGGAGCCGTCTTCTTGGCGCGGATACGGAGGATCGCCGCGCCAAGTTCCGACTCCGTGACAGGAGGGGGCTCCTCTTCCTCCTCGTCTGCTAGCGGGGCTCCACACATCACTGGCGGGGTGAAGTTGTCCCTGCCCGGGAACAGGGACTGAACCACCCCGTCCAGAAATGAGGGCTCTAGGGTCTCGGCAACCGGGGGACCAAAGGGGCGCAATTTATTGCGCGCAGCCTTGTATGGTCTCCCGTAGGGGTCGTTGTCGAGACCCTCCAGCAGCTCGGCTCTCGCCGAGTCTTTGGCGGCGGCGATGGCCTGACCGAGGACCTGCTTTGCCTCCACGTACACGTCGTAGAGGTGGTCCTCGTCGGCCCGGTCCCTTCGACGCCGCCGCCGACTCCGCGTGTAGGCCCTCCTTGCCTCCACGCAAGCTGCTCGAAGCCCCGCCAGCTCCGCCGACCACCAGTACACGGCGCGTTTGGGTGGTGGTCGGCGAGACCGAGGCATGCTAGAGTTGCATACCTCGGTCAGACACTCCCTCAGCTGCCCCGCTGCGGTGTCCACATCCAGGCCGGCGGCGGTAGGCGGCGAAAGCCAGTCCTGGATGAACGCCGCCTCCGCCGCTGCCTCCCTGTCCAGGCGGGTGAGAGCCCACCGCGGGAACGGTGATCGCCCCGAGATGGGCCGCATCGCTCCTGGGCCCCTGGTGGAGATGTCGAACCGCACGTAACGGTGGTCCGACATGGTCTCCACCAGGTCCACCCGCCAGTTCAGCACGCGCGCGGCTAACGCCGGGGTGGCGAAAGTGACGTCCACTATTGAGCCACCCTGACGCCGCACGCATGTCTGGACGCTTCCTCTGTTCAAGAGGGAGAGCCCAGAGGAGGCTGCCCACAACTCCACCGCCCGCCCGCGTGCGTCGGTGGCCGGGTTGCCCCAGCTCACCGACTTGGCATTCAGGTCTCCCAGTACGGAGACCTGACGCGGAACCGCCCTGCCGACCACGGCGGCCAGGACTCCGAGAAAATTCTCAAAGTCCTGGAGTGGGCGGTTTGGGGAGAAATATACCCCCACAAGGGCTATGTCTCCCCACGCGGCGGCCACGTATCCCGGTCCTCTCTCTAATAGCGAGAGGGGAGGGGAGTCCGTGGAAGACCGCGCCGCTAGTGCCACCGAGTCGTCCTCGTCGCCCAGCCAGCTGCTGGGGATCGAGTAGGGCTCGGCGACCACCGCTACGTTCACCAACCACTCGGCCATGACCTGCACTACCAGGTCCTGGGCCGCTTTGCAGTGGTTGGCGTTCGTCTGGAGGATGCTGTAGTCGGAAACCATTATTCCGACATTGCACCCCCCTCCTCAGGTACCGCTGCTGGAGCTGCAGCGGCGGCGACGGCGGCGGCGGTGGTGGCAGCAGGGCGAACCTGCGCCGGCACTATGCCCTTCCTCACGGGGGGCTTGCAGCTCCTGCCCGTCATCTTATGGTCCGCGGGACGGCCACTGGCGGCACACACCTTGCAGTGTGGCGTGGTGGCGCGGCAAGTGGCACTCCTGTGTCCCTCTTGCCCGCACTGGTAGCACATGTCTCCCCAGTCGGACTTGGAGGGACACGTGGCTCGGGTGTGGCCGAACGCGAAGCATTTGAAGCACCGCGTAGGCTGGTCCTCAAGTGCCCGGACCACAGCCGAGCTGAGCCCCACGAGCAGCCGTCCCTTGGTCGCAGCAAGGACGGCCGCAGCCGCGGCGACTGGGCACTCGACGCGGATGATGCCCATGCCGCGGCGGCCGATCCCGATGTTTCCACCCCTCACCGCGCCAGCGTCGCAGCTTCCAGCCGCCGCGACGGCCGCCACCACATCCTCCTTGGTGACCGAATCATCCAGATCGGTCACCTCCAAGGCTGCGGTCTTGACGGGCATCACGACCGTCGCCACGTCCGCGATGACCTCTCGCAACTTTGTTGCGAAGAGGTCCGCATTAGTGCCGCGCTGTTCCCCCGAGAACTCGAAAATTCGAGCCCCGGTTAGGGTTCGGCGGCACTTAATGTTGCTGATCCCCAGCTGGGAGGGATCAGCATTGGTACGAGCCCGTCTTAGGACGGACTCATACGTTTCGCCCCGCTCCGCGGCCTCCGGGGTGAGGGTCACCACGACGGCCGCGGTTTTGGGAGGAACCAGCTTCCTCCCGCCGGCTGGAGCCCGATTGGCTGCAGGAGCAGTCGCAGCGGGCTTGGGGTCCGACTTGGCCCCTCCCTTCTTCTTCCCTCTCTTGACCACTTCCGTCCACGACTGGTTGGACGGGGTGGTGGAGGGAAGGAGGGCGTCCGCTGCTGGTGCTGCTGCTGGTGGATGGGCAGGCGACCCAGCTGCTCCCTCCGCGCTTGTGGTGGGGGTTTGAGTAGCCGCCTTCGTCTTCTTGCCCTTGCCTTTGCCCTTGGAGGGCTTGGGGGCTTGGGGCTGCGCACCAGCTGCCGGGCCTGCTACAGGCTTAGGTTCCGGCTCCTTCTGTGGCGGCTTATCCGCCGCTAGCGGCGGGCGGAGCCGCTTTTCCGGCAGGAGCCGGTCCTCAATGCCCGCGAAGCAGGCTCTGGTGAAGGCTCTCTCCTCCATGACGACCTTTCGGAGGATTTCCTCAAGGTTGGAAGGGGAGGAGGAGCCTCCTACCACCGGGCCTGGGGCGGGTTTAGCAGGCCGAGCCGTGGCCTCAGCCAGCTTCAGGTGTAGCTGGCTGACCTCCGCCTGCAGGCGATCTACCTTCGCCTGCAGTTGCCGCGTCTCGTCCGTGGCCGTCCGCTTTACCAGCTCTGCAACAATGCCGTGCAAGCTGGCGGCCCGGCATTTGAGGGCCTTTTGGAAGGTCCCCTTTAGGTTGGAGGACTTGGAGGCGACCTCCAGGACCTCCTCCCTGTCCTCCTGCGCCATGCGCTCCAGTTCCGCCAGGGAGTGGTCAGCGTACAGGACACTGGATGCCCCATAGCCAGCCCTCGACCTGGCGGTTTGCGTCTGGCGCTCCTTGGCAGCGACCCTCTCCTCCAGGTCCTGCTGCAGTTGCGCCCTCTTAGCCAGGTTAAGCTGGCGCTCCGCGTCCACCAAGCCCACATTGTGGGTGTCAGCCTTTTGAGAAGTCGAAGCCTTTTTAGACTTCGACTTCTTCCCTCCCTTACCTCCGGCCGACTCCGAGGAGCCCTCGGACTCTTGCCGTAGGTAAGCCCTCTTCCGATTGCAGCGGTCAATTTCGGACACCGACGTATCCAGGTTGGTATCGTCGGAATCCGAAATCTCGTCTGCCCATGCAAACAAGCTGGCCGCAGACGGTGCGCGGTCAGCTTCCGACGCCTGAGCGTCATCGGCGTGGCCCTGAGAAGGGCCGTTGGATTGGCCCTGAGAAGGGCCGTTGGGTTGGCCCTGAGAAGGGCCGTTTGAATCGCCCTGGGAGGAGCGATTCGGGTTAAAAATGGGGTTAAAATCGTTAAAAATAGGGTTAAAATTGGGATTAAAAGAAGGGTTAAAATTAGGGTTAAGACAGGCAAAACGCCCAGAGGCGTCCCGCATTGGTTTCTTCTTCATTTTCATAGACGGCCGCAAGAAAGTCTATGAATCACAGCGCACTTTAGCCGCCGGTCTGCCACTCCGTTACGGTGGTCAGACACGACGTTGCCCGGGGGATACTGCGAGGAAGTATGCACTGTGGGGGATCCCCCAACCTAACCTAACCTAACCTAACCTTTTTTTTTTTTTTTTTTTTTTTTTTTTTTTGTCGCTGAGAAATGCTTTATGCATCCCCGCCTCCCGGGGAACGAGACGGGGTATGTGGGACTCCCTGTCGGAATGACAGTATACCCACTAAAACTCAGCGGTGTTCCCGCGTCGCCGTGATGGGAGGGCCATGGGAATCCGGCATAGCCTTTACATCCACAGCCCTCCCGACGCATGCCCGCCAAGATGGTATGGCGGGCCCCACATGCCCCCCAGGTTGGGGGGCTACGGGAATGGCCGAGAACACCTGGCCATTCCCGTCCCACAAGGTGGAGGCCTGTGCAAAACAGGCAACGGAGCCCCCGCACCCGTTGCCTGCTGGCCTCCACGCCCGCCTAAAAGGCGGGCCCCGCATGCCCCCCACGTTGGGGGAGCTACGGCCGCAGAGGATAGGGAGAGCGGCAACGACACACCGACACTCCTCTTCCCCTGCGGCCCCACCGCGTCCGCCATCGAACGGTGGCGGCCCCGTCAAGGCCGCGGAAGGTAGGGAGAGCGGCAACGAAACACCGACACTCCTCTCCCGCCGCGGCCTCCAATCCTCAGCCGCGATGTCTCCCTCACGGGGGACACCGCGGCCCGCCTCAGGTAGGCTGCGATGTCGCCCAAGCGGCACCGCAACCTACCCTACGGCCGCTACGTCATTGGCTAAGCCGCAAAGCCTTGACGAGCGGCCCCCGCTGGGGTTCCTCTTAGCTTCACCGTGGCCCAGCTCGCCACGGCTACTGAGCCCCCCCGCCTCGACAATGCGGGAACCCACCGGGGGGGAACCTAACCTAACCTAACCTAACCCAGTCTGGCCTCACCCGCCGCACGAAACGCCACGTTTGAACCGCGCTCCGTTGTGACAAAATCGTAAAAATAGAAAAAAGTTCTCAAAAATACAAGTGTCATACATCAAAACACGCGCAATCACGAGGCGATCACGGGAGTATAAAAAGTGTCGTGAAAAGTGGAAAAGTGTGAAAATTACCACCAAAACTGTTAAAATACGGGCAAATTTTTACCTACAAATTCGAATAACTTCGAAATTAAAGCGATGACATAGCAATTTTTTATAGCTATCAGATCCGTTTCACCAAGACCTTTAATCCTGGGAAAAGTCCCGAATTTTTCCGCCCAGGCGCGCGGAAATATAAGGGAAAAACTGCTGCCCAAGTGACAACGTGGTCCTCTTTTTGGGGGCCGAAAATTACTTTTGACCATTCCCCGAGAAGGAGAACAAGACCCGGACCCCGGAATTACCTTCAAAAAGGAAAACAAGTTAAGTGGACACTTTTTATTAACAAAACCAACATAAAAAATTTTCTGTGCGGTTGTGAAAAAGACAATAACTATTCCCGTCCCAGATATTTTGCAAAATCCAGTGAAGACCTGGTCTCAAACTCATGTGGAGGTTAGCTAAGACATCAAGCAACCCGATTAAAAAGACTTAAAAATTTTTTGGACAAAACTTCAGGAAGAAACCTACTTTTAGTGGACATCAAAATATTCCCCGACCGCAAAATAAATTGTCTCTTGGTCGAAAAGGAAACAAAAATTTCTGTGAAATAGTATTAGACTTAGATTATTTATTATCTGAAATAGTAGCCTTCAAAAACCAGTAAAATATTAAATAAATCAGTAAGAAAATCCACTCAGTAGTTCTCGAATTATAGCCACTTCTAGGTCGTGGATTCTCCCCGATTTCTTCTCTTTACAAGCGGTACGGGAACGGCTATAGTCCTGGAACGGGAGGTCGTAGAGGGAAAAGAATAGATTAAAACATAGTTTCCCCTAGACGGGCTACCTACACATTTTGCCCCATCCATCTGCGACGTCCCTGGAAAAAGCTCGGGGTAAAACTACGAGTTTCTCCCCACATTTACTTTTTCCCCACTGTTCTACCCATTCTTGTTAATTATTATTATTTATTTGAAGTTGATAATTCTATTTAAATTAAGCACAAGGTAATTGATGGACATCTAAACTAATATGCAGAACACAATAAAAATCTTGTAATAAAAAATTTTTTCTTTTCACCAACCGGGAATCAAACCCGTGACCTCAAATATTCAAAAACGCTCATAACTCGGAAACGGAGCTACTTAGCCCGTGTTTTACGCCATCCGTATAGTATATGCTGCTACACTCTTCCCGTCTACCACCTTCCGCCCCCCGCCCCCCTCTTTTAAATAATATAAAAATAAAACAATTTAACTGCCACCCCCCCATAGACCTACCTGTGGACCGTAGTACTAGTGTGCGTACGCCACCTCGCAACATTCACCCAAATCCCCCCTCCCCCTCGAAATTGCTCCAACCCCCCTCCCTTCACTCCTACTCGTACCAGACACACACAACTATCATTATCTGTTACAACACTCGAAATTTCATTACATTATCGTTTACTTACATTTGTTTACACTTTTTTACACTTATTTGCACTTATTTACATTCATCTACAATTATTCACACTAACTCAATTTACACTAACTTATATTTTATTTTACATTATATTATTAGTCATTTTTATTTACAGCTACTTTAATATTTATATTACCCAAAATTATCCCCGAAAATTCCCGCCCTTAAAATCAAAATATCTCGGAAACGGCTGGGAATATCAAAATTCTGACAAAATTTCCCCCCCCCTCTAATATACCCCTTCCCAAATAATACCCATGTTCACATAAGCCCCCTAGACCCCCTTTTGGACCCCCACCCTTTTTGACCCCATAACATTAAGTACAACAATATATATTTATAGTCTGAAACCCGTTAACCCCAGTGACTCCTCCTCTTACCGCTGACTTCCCCCTCCTCCCCCTTCAGGGCTACCTCACCCCCCCGGACCTTAACTTCGGAACCAGAGGTCGTAGACCTACCGAGTTTGGGGTCTTTAAAATCAGTGAGAAAAGATCTCCCTTTTGGCCCCGAAGAAACCAGATAAAGAACCCTTTTTAATTAGCTTAACGGAAAAAACTTCCCCAAAATATCTATTTTCCCCATATTGGTCTCGGTGGAGTGTAGTGGCATATACCGTGCATAGGAATTCGAACTGACACATTAAATAGAGCGATCTTGCTATACTGCAGCACGCTCTTTTAGTGTAATTTTATACTGTAAATTTACTATTTTAAAATAAAAAACGACGTGATACTCTCTTGGCCAAGACAGACGGACGTGAAGCGACTAAACCCTAAAGGGTTTCACCTAACTTGACCAATCTAAATTCTTAGATACAAATAAATTGACCGGTCATTAAAATACTTTCATTTTTATTTTGCAATTTTCCTTCTTTACAATAATTATAGAAACTTATACTTTCCACTTCTTTACAAAGTGGAAATATTATTTAAAAAATAATCTGACTTTTAAATTATATCTTTATACAATTTATTTGACTATAGCTTGCAAATTTACACTGACTCCCACTTCTTTACAAAGTGAAAATTTTTGAACAAAATTAATTTGACTTATTTTAAAAAATTATAACTTATTTGACTTAATTTATTGCAATTAAACAGACTTACACTAATTTCCACTTCTTTACAAAGTGGAAATCTTAAACTTTTAAAATTAAATCGACTGACATTTAATTATACTTTATTTTTATACAATCCTATTAAAATTCTTATACAATTTCTACTGTGTTAAAGTTGTATTTTATCCTTACTCGACTTTGCAACATCAAACATGTACAGAACACCGTTAAAAGAAAAAAGGGACAACGAAGACCCCGACATATCTCCGGTGGGGAACAAGACCTTCATAAAAGGTACACCACCGAAAGAAGGTCCCAAACTGGCCTCCGTAGTTAAGAAAACCATCGGAGACTGGGAGGCTGGGCGGTCAGAGGTACTAGCTCAGATAAAACCTCAGACCACTGCTAAGGAGGCTTCGTCATCTTCGTCTTCGTCTTTGTCTTGTTCTCAGTTGGCCGAAAATACATTTAAATTAATCCCTTCCAACTCCCAAGAGGAAAAAAGGGCCACACAGAGAACATCGACAGAGTCCGGCGGTAGTTCCTCTGCGGAAAAAACACCTAAGTACGCAAACAGGATCTCTGAGGCACGAGCCTGTCTCCTGAAAGGAAAAATGCACATGGGCAATTCCCGTAATACGAAGACGGAGATTAAGACGGAGGTCATCAATGCACTGGAGAGACTTTTCCAGCTTGTCAAGGAGGCAGAAGCCGAAAAGGGGAAGAGCAAAGAACCACCAATAGACATACAGAAGGAACAGAAAGTGGTGCAGAGAGGAGAAACAGAAAGAAATGAAGAAGGAAATAAAGAGATTGTAGATCTCATCGGTAAACTGAATGAGCACGCTGACCTCATTAAAGAAAACACCGAGAGCATGGGGCAGCTAAATGAGTACATGAAAGCCATGGAAAAGCGATCCTACGCCGGTGTAGCCGCGACCTCTATTGGGAAGCGGCTCCCGGTGCAGACAGCACTACACTCCTTCATAGTAACCGCGAATGATGACCAAGAAACAGGAGAAGAGGTCATGAACAAAATTAGAAAAGCAGTCAATGCAAAAGAAGGAGGATTCGCGGTAGAAAAAATTAGAAAAGCGAAAGACCGCAAAATAATAGTCGGCTGCAAAACCGATGAGGAAAGAGAGCGAGTCAAGAGCAGGATCAGAGAATCCGGTGAAAGTCTGAAAGTGGAAAATATCCAGAACAGAGACCCCCTCGTTATCCTGAGGGACGTGCTCAGTTGTAACAGTGATGGGGACATTATAAAGGCGTTGAAAAACCAAAATAAGCGAATGTTCACGAACCTGGACGAACAAGAAGATAGGCTGGAAATAGCTTATAAAAAACGCACCAGGAACCCCCACACGAGTCACATTGTAATGAGGGTGTCCCCCAAAATGTGGCAGAGACTGACAGAAGCTGAGTCGGTCCTTATTGACCTACAGAGGATAAGAGTGGCCGACCAGTCTCCGATTGTACAATGCTCGCTCTGCCTGGGCTATGGGCATGGTAGGCGTTTTTGCCAGGAGACCCAGGCAAAGTGCAGTCATTGTGGGGGACCCCACATGAAAGCAGAGTGCCCCGACTGGCTTGAGGGTGCGGCCCCGTCTTGTTGCAACTGTGTGCGTTCAAAGATAGAAAAGATCACAGCCCACAATGCATTTAGCCAGGACTGTCCCATCAGGGCAAAATGGGATGCGATAGCAAGATCAAGGGTGGCATATTGCTAAGGTGGTCCCAGGTGGAAACTCTGTCTCCCAAAACAGGCCATACCTCGTGGCACAAGCAAATCTGCAGAGAAAGGCCCTGGCCACAAATGAGATTATGCTTGAGGCTCACAAAAAGGGGGTGACTTTCGCACTGCTCCAGGAGCCGTATATTGGAAGTTTGGGGAGAATGAAAGACTACCGCGGCGCCAGAATATACCAGCATACCGGCGATGGAGATGGCGTCATCAAGACCGCAATCGCTGTATTCGACGACGGTATAGACGTTGTGCAGTGTCCGAACTTCACCACGCCCAACATCACAGTGGTGAAGATGAAGACAAGCGCCTGGGAGATCGCGGTGGTCTCATTCTACCTAGAACCAAAACCAACACCGATAGAGCCATACCTGGAGCAGCTTATCAAGATTGAGAGAAGTTTCGGCCAGAGAATCATCCTGGGCGGAGATGCTAACGCCAAAAACTCTTGGTGGGGTAGTTGTAAAATCGATCGAAGAGGGATCGAAATGGCCGGTGCCCTAGAGGAGATGGGATTGCAGGTGCTCAACATAGGCGACACACCGACGTTCCACACAGTGAGGGGAACCTCACTGTACACCAGCTTTGTGGACATCACGGCATGTACGGCGGATCTGCTCGACCTGGTCGAAGACTGGAGGGTGGACGAAGGCATGACGAGCTCTGACCACAACACCATTCTTTTTAAAATTAAACTGGAAAGGGCAAAGGGTTTAGATTTATGCAGAACAACTAGGATATTCAATAGTAAAAAAGCCAACTGGGACCAATTTCGTGAGAAATTGGGCCAGCTGCTAGAAGATAATAAAATAAACAAAATTGAAATAGATGAAATTAATAATAAAACAGATTTAGAAGTCAAAATAGAGTCATATATTAATATAATAGTAGAAGCATCTAATGTAAGTATACCAAAATTAAAGCCAAAAAATAAAACTAAATTACCTTGGTGGACTGATGAGCTCGCCGTGATGAAAAAGGAGGTCGCCACTAGGAGGCGCAGAGTCCGCTGTGCAGCGTCGATCCGGAGAGAGAAAGTCGTCGGGGAGTACCTGCAAATCAAAGAGAAATATGAACAAGCAGAAAGAGTGGCCCAAACAGAAAGCTGGAAAAGCTTCTGTGAAAAACAGGATAGAGAGGGACTCTGGGAGGGTATTTATAGGGTAATAGGTAGGACCACCAAAAGACAGGAGGACCTTCCCCTGACCAAGGATGGTAAAACATTGAACCACTTAGAATCTGCTACACTGCTGGCGGAAACATTCTACCCCGAGGACAAGAAGGAGGAAGACAATGAGGAACACAGGCGTATCAGAACGTTAGCCGAAAAAGTAAACGAGATGGGTCATGATGAAGAACATGACCCCCCTTTTACTCAGGAAGAGCTGAGCGTAGCCATACGCAGCTTCAACCCCAAAAAAGCCCCGGGGGCGGATGGCCTCACGGCCGATATTTGCCAGCAAGCACTAAACCGCGATCCGGAGCTCTTCCTATCACTGACAAACAAATGCCTAGAACTGGGCTACTTCCCGAGGATCTGGAAGGAAGCGACAGTAGTCATCCTGAGGAAACCTGGGAAGGAGAGCTACACGGCTCCTAAGTCATACAGGCCAATAGGATTGTTGCCAGTGATGGGAAAAGTCCTGGAGAAAATGTTGATAGGAAGGGTGAAATGGCACATCATACCCGGACTCAGCACACGCCAATATGGGTTTATGCCACAGAGAAGCACCGAAGACTCCCTCTATGACCTGCTACAACTCATACGCAAAAAATTAAACGATAAGAAACTGATCGTTATGATATCGTTGGACATAGAGGGAGCCTTTGATAGTGCATGGTGGCCGGCCATAAAAACCGGGCTGGCGGAAACTGAATGTCCGGTAAACATCAGAAGAGTGATGGACAGCTACCTGGAACACAGGAAGGTCAGGGTGAGATACGCGGGCCAGGAGGTCACCAGGGCCACTAACAAAGGCTGTGTCCAAGGATCGATAGGGGGCCCGATTCTCTGGAATCTCCTACTTGACCCCCTATTGAAAGGCCTGGTACAAAGGGGAGACTACTGCCAGGCATTTGCCGATGATGTAGTTTTGGTGTTCGATGGGGACTCAGCGATGGAAGTCCAGCGACGTGCCAATGACGCTCTCGAGTATGTTCATCAGTGGGGAGTCAGAAATAAGTTAAGATTCGCACCGCAAAAGACGAACGCAATGGTCATTACGCGGAAACTTAAGCATGACACCCCACTGTTGAGCATGGGCGGGGTCGGCATTGGTATGTCGCGGGAAATCAAAGTCCTGGGGCTGACCATCGATGACAAGCTAACGTTCAATGCCCACGCATCTAATGTATGCAAAAAGGCATTAAACCTATACAAGCAGTTGTCAAGGGCAGCCAGGATCAGCTGGGGACTCAATCCGGACGTCATACGCAGCATCTACACGGCAGTGGTCGAACCGATAATCATGTACGCAGCAAGCGCGTGGGCACCAGCAACTAAAAAGCTGATGGTACGCAAGCAATTGAATGCGGTTCAAAGAGGATTTGCACAGAAACTGTGTAAATCCTACCGCACAGTCTCCTTGAACTCGGCACTGGTGCTGGCTGGGATACTACCCCTTGACCTCCGTATACAAGAGGCAGCAGCCCTGTATGAGGCAAGAAGGGGCGTACCTCGGCCAGCACTAGGAGATAAGGAGATCGAGTGACGCACCGCATTCGATAAAATTCCCCACCCAGCCAAACATATAAGCCTGCAGTTCATATGCCTGGCAGACCAGGAGCAACTTAACAACCACTGCAATCAAGCAGTGCGGATATACACGGACGGCAGCAAGGTTGAGGGCAAGGTCGGAGCATCATTGTCTCACTGGAGCAACGATGCTGAAACCAAAACCCAAAAACTCAAGCTGTCGTCCCACTGTACCGTCTTCCAGGCGGAACTGCTGGCTATATGCAAGGCCACGAGGGACATATTGCGCAGTCCAAACCAAAGCTTTGGTATCTACAGCGACTCCAAATCGTCGTTGGAGGCGGTCACCAACCATCGCTCTCTCCACCCCCTCGCAGTAGAAGCCCGGGAAAACCTGCGCCAGTGCAGGGATCGATCCAAAAAAGTTGAACTTTTTTGGATCAAGGCCCATGCGGGACTGGAGGGCAATGAAAGAGCAGACCAGCTGGCTAAGGACGCCGCCCTGACCATGAAAACAAGGCCGGACTATGATCAATGCCCGATTTCATTCGTCAAGCGGCAGATCCGCGCGGACACGCTTGTCGAATGGAATCGGAGATACAGATCCGAGGACACAGCCGGCGTAACCAAGACATTTTTCCCAGACGCCATCCAAGCGTATAGTCAAATCAAATCGCTGAAACCGACTGGAACATTGACTCAAGTACTGACAGGACACGGTGGGTTCTCCGAATACCTAAACAGGTTTAAGTGCAAGGAGAGCCCATCGTGCATATGTGACACGGACAAACATGAAACAGTAGTCCACATATTGACTGACTGCCCCGCTTACGGTTTGGAGAGGTATGAGGTCGAACAGGAACTAGGCATGGAGGTAACGACGGAAAATTTTAATAGTTTATTGACAAATAAGTACACCAGAAATCAGTTTATTGGGTTTTGCATAAAAGTTGCCAAAAATACCATAAATAGGAATAAGTAAACGAAAAATATGCTTAGGATTCATATTGGAACTATAATATGTAACAGTAGCAAATGACAGATCGTTGAAAATGTCCGAAAACTACAACCCATAAACATGTGTTTGCAATGTATAAACTAATAAGGATAGGGTATGATACAACTTAGAGTATAAGATATATTAATTATAGATATAAGGAGGAATAAAATGTAAATGTTGTATAGATGTAAGGATATTTTAATAAGAAAGAGACCCATGAAAGACAAGACTGCTACAGCAATGTATACTCTTAGCAGAATAAGGGCTCTGATAATGTCAGAGGACACATGTAAGGCAGGAGTGTGGTTTTAGCCGGTAAGAGTCCGGCACTGCCCAGACTGGCTCAAAACTGAGGCAGCTTGGGCGTCCATGAGGATTTCCCACTCCTGCCAAAAAAAAAAAAAAAAAAAAAAAAAAAAAAAAAAAAAAAAAAAAAAAAACCTAACCTAACCTAACCTTTTTTTTTTTTTTTTTTTTTTTTTTTTTTTTGTCGCTGAGAAATGCTTTATGCATCCCCGCCTCCCGGGGGACGAGACGGGGTATGTGGGACTCCCTGTCGGTATGACAGTATACCCACTAAAACTCAGCGGTGTTCCCGCGTCGCCGTGATGGGAGGGCCATGGGAAACCGGCATAGCCTTTACTTCCACAGCCCTCCCGACGCATGCCCGCCAAGATGGTATGGCGGGCCCCACATGCCCCCCAGGTTGGGGGGCTACGGGAATGGCCGAGAACACCTGGCCATTCCCGTCCCACAAGGTGGAGGCCTGTGCAAAACAGGCAACGGTGCCCCCGCACCCGTTGCCTGCTGGCCTCCACGCCCGCCTGAAAGGCGGGCCCCGCATGCCCCCCACGTTGGGGGAGCTACGGCCGCAGAGGATAGGGAGAGCGGCAACGACACACCGACACTCCTCTTCCCCTGCGGCCCCACCGCGTCCGCCATCGAACGGTGGCGGCCCCGTCAAGGCCGCGGAAGGTAGGGAGAGCGGCAACGAAACACCGACACTCCTCTCCCGCCGCGGCCTCCAATCCTCAGTCGCGATGTCTCCCTCACGGGGGACACCGCGGCCCGCCTCAGGTAGGCTGCGATGTCGCCCAAGCGGCACCGCAACCTACCCTACGGCCGCTACGTCATTGGCTAAGCCGCAAAGCCTTGACGAGCGGCCCCCGCTGGGGTTCCTCTTAGCTTCACCGTGGCCCAGCTCGCCACGGCTACTGAGCCCCCCCGCCTCGACAATGCGGGAACCCACCGGGGGGGAACCTAACCTAACCTAACCTAACCTTTTTTTTTTTTTTTTTTTTTTTTTGTCGCTGAGAAATGCTTTATGCATCCCCGCCTCCCGGGGGACGAGACGGGGTATGTGGGACTCCCTGTCGGAATGACAGTATACCCACTAAAACTCAGCGGTGTTCCTACATCGCCGTAATGGGAGGGCCATGGGAAACCGGCATAGCCTTTACTTCCACAGCCCTCCCGGCGCACGCCCGCCAAGATGGTATGGCGGGCCCCGCATGCCCCCCAGGTTGGGGGGCTACGGGAATGGCCGGGAACACCTGGCCATTCCCGTCCCACAAGGTGGAGGCCTGTGCAAAACAGGCAACGGAGCCCCCGCACCCGTTGCCTGCTGGCCTCCACGCCCGCCTGAAAGGCGGGCCCCGCATGCCCCCCGCGTTGGGGGAGCTACGGCCGCAGAGGATAGGGAGAGCGGCAACGAAACACCGACACTCCTCTTCCCCTGCGGCCCCGCCGCGTCCGCCATCATACGGTGGCGGCCCCGTCAAGGCCGCGGAAGGAGGGAGAACCCCTCCCGCCGCGGCCTCTGTCCTCAGCCGCAATGTCTCCCTCACGGGGGACATCGCGGCCCGCCTCAGGTAGGTCGCGATGTCGCGGCACCGCAACCTACCCGTGGGCCGCTACGTCGGGCTAAACCGCACAGCCCGGACGAGCGGCCCCCGCTGGGGTTCCTCTTAGCTTCACCGTGGTACCCCTATACCACGGCTACTGAGCCCCCCCGCCTCGACAATGCGGGAACCCACCGGGGGGGAACCTAACCTAACCTAACCTAACCTAACCTAACCCAGTACCCCCCCAGCTCTCGTGGCGGTCGGATCGTTTTTAGAGCCACTCCACGCATAAAAATTCAATTAAATGGTATTTTTTAACGCTAGAAGGTCGTAACGTATACCAAAAGAACCGTCTCTGTGCCGCGCAAGTGCTTGTGAAAACCCCGTGAGCCGGAAAACTCCGGGGAAAAAGTGACAAGTGAAAAACTCATAAAGTGTGAACTTGGAAAATCTTCGGAGACCTTTAACTCCGAAGAACGATCGACAACACAAGATTTTTGTTTCACCATATTGTGAGGCACAAGAAGACGCATCCAGAGACATCAAGCCGAGAAAAATCCGACTGCGCATTCCTGAGAAAACGGCTGAAAACTGCGATCCTAACCTTAAAATTGGAACACGTGGTTGCCGAACGGGGCCCTGCTGGTTGCTGAATTTTTGGGAGAAAATAGGGGGTACACCACCGAGACCGACGACACATTGTTTGGATTTTTACAAATATCAGGTACCAAGATATTCAATTTCAAAAGTCCAGACTTTGGACTCCTGTCCTGAAAAATTTTCAGGCAGGACCCTTACTTTTTCTGGTGAATCCTGCTGCGCGCTCGTTAGAAGAACAGACCAAGACTAATTTTAAATTTTTTATGTGTATATTTTATGTAATAATACCGTTTGTGTAAATTTTTCAGTTTTTTCAAAAATTTTGGCCTTAAAATTATCAAAATTTTATTTTTAATGCTCTCATGTTATAGAACTTTATTTACCAAGAATTAATATATTTTTTCCAAATTTTTATGTATAAGGGCCGCAAAGATATTGTATTTTTAGTAATTTTTCCAAATTAAATAAAAACAATTAGTTTTAAAAATATTTTGACCACAGAATTGTGTTTGGAACACTTATTCCGACTCGTATAAGCCCAAAGTTGCCCCCTTTAGCTCCAAAAACGGAGAAAATAGACTTTTTCAGCCATATTGGTTTTTATGGTTGACCGCTTAAACAGGGATTATCTCCGGAGTTATTGGTCGCAGAACTTTCGGATTTTCATAGTTTTAAGGAGGATATAAACGGGAACATTTACTGTAAATTTCAGGAGTTTTTCAGGCCTGAAATTTTTTGGTCCTGAAACTCGTCTCGCCTGATAGGGAAGGTTCGGTCGACCACCGCATCCAAAACCGCGTCTCGCTCCGACAAACGGGTACGGAGTTACAGCCGTCTAAAGTCGACCTTTGACATTAGCGCGGCCATCTTGAAACTTTTCAATCCATCGTAGCTCTGGACTCGGTGGTCGTAGAGAGTCGCCGTTTTGATATTTTGAATCGTGGGGATAAAGCCTATTGTGCGGAGTAGGTTTCAGCAGTTTTCAGGCTGAAAATTTTCAGGACCCTGGTTTTCGCCTCACACGAAGGAGCGAGTCGGGGCAAGCCTAGGGAGCC
The DNA here is from genome assembly GCA_951799955.1 of Apamea anceps. Classification (NCBI taxonomy): domain Eukaryota; kingdom Metazoa; phylum Arthropoda; class Insecta; order Lepidoptera; family Noctuidae; genus Apamea; species Apamea anceps. The sequence continues at coordinate 21,227,811 of OX637513.1, read as the reverse complement.
CAAACTCGAGTGTTCTACGACCAGCTAAACCGGAGATATCATCTATCAAAAATTGACTTTGACAGCTGTGCCGCCATCTTGGCAAAAATTCAAACACCCATATCTCCGCAACGGAGGGTCGTAGAGCGACGAGATTTGCTTTGGGTTGATGAGATTTCGTTTTTCCTTCGACTGGGCAGGCTTTCAGGCATTTTCAGCACTGAAAAATTTTTCAGCCTGAAAAGTGTACCGATGCGTAGATCTTGTCGGGCGCAGTCAGATGAGCCCAAGCACGGTGCAATTCGGTCTAGCGGTTGCGAGGCAGTTGCGTTTTAACCACATTCTGGCCGCCATCTTGGACAGCAACCAGAAATTTTAAACTGTGTTTTCTCCGTAACGCTTAGGGCTGGGTGCCCCGTGTTTGGGGTCGTTGGATTGGGCTCGGTGAGCTCTATCTAGTGACATAAACATAAAGACTCTACATAGAGCTATTATCGAGAAAAGGCAAAAAATAGAGTACAACTATTGTTTATCTTACTCTGTCTTGTTTTAATTATATCGTCCCTATTGACGCCCCTATATTAGACTCTATCGTCCCTTTTGACGATTTTTCCTCTTGACTCTATCGTCCCTATTGACTTTCTTTTTACAATTTTGACGCATACCTCAACATGTTTGGATTTAGGACGCCATTAAAGGCAGCCGATGGTGAAAAGTCACCGCCGAAACCGGGTGCAGCTGCCCCCTCAAATGTTAGACGCAGCATAGGAGAGTGGGAAGCTGCAGGAAGCAGCCCCACCCCTTCCATAAACGAAAAGACGACGCAGGCCGGCCCTGCAAATACTAAATCTAAGCCCGTCTTAACGCAGGAAAACAAAACTGGGATCACATTAAGGATGTCTCTTGACCCACCGACTAAACCCAAGTATGCGGACCGAACAGCGGAGGCTAAAGCCTGCTTAACCAAGGCAAAATTACACCTGAGCAGCTCCCGGAATACCAAAACAGAAATAAAGACTGGTATTACCGAAGCTACTGAAAGACTCTACCAACTGGTTAAGGAAGTCGAAACGGAGCTGAAAGGGCTAAAACAAAAAATTATCAGGGAAGGGCCAGCACAAATAACGGTGGCCGAAAAACCAACCTCCTTAGCCCCCTCTCAAAATATAGACACATGCAGGATCATAAATGCAATTGAACAACATACAAAGCTCCTAGAAGAAAGCAACAGGAAAGTAGAGGAGCTCAAGGAAACCATCGACCACCAGAAGGATTTCCTGGAGAAGGGGAACACCTACGCCGGCGTCGCCGCAGCCAGGGGCGCGGGGCCACTGCCAAAACGCAGTACCCTGCATTCGGTTGTGGTCACGTCCAAAGACGAGACAGAGACCGGTGACGAGGTCCTAGATAAGGTGAGGAAAGCGGTCAACGCTAAGGACGGATGGATAAAAGTCGAAAAAGTCAGAAAAGCTAAGGATCGAAAAATTATCATAGGACTTCAATCTGAGCAGGAAAGAAGCAAGATCAAACACCGACTCCAGGAAGAAGGATTTGACCTCACTGTCGAGGAGGTTAAAAATAAGGACCCACTTCTGATGTTGAAGAACGTCCTAGTAGTAAATACTGACGAAGACGTCCTAAAAGCGTTGAGAAACCAGAACCAGGGCATTTTTAACGGCCTCGACAGTGGGGAAAACAGAATGGAGGTCAAATATAGAAGGAGGACACGAAATCCCCATATTGGCCACGTCATTGTATGTGTATCGCCGACCATCTGGCGACGAGCAATAGACACCGGGACCGTGCACATTGATCTCCAGCGTATCAGGGTCGAAGATCAGACTCCGCTGGTCCAGTGCACCCGCTGTCTGGGCTTCGGACACGGCAAGCGGTTCTGTAAGGAGCCCGCGGACCTGTGCAGCCACTGCGGCGGTCCACATCTGAGAGCAGCGTGTCCGGACTGGCTTGCAAGCTCACCACCCGTCTGTAGAAACTGCACAAAGGCGAAAATAGAGTACGGAACGCCGCATAATGCCTTCAGTCACGATTGTCCTGTACGCAGAAAATGGGATGACGTGGCCAGGTCGACTGTCGCTTACTGCTAAGGGCACCTCAACTGAAAATACCCACTATGGAGTACTACAGGCTAACCTCCAACGCAAGAAGCTTGCCACCAATGAGCTGTTAATAGAGGCTACGAAGCGCGGAATAGCGGTGGCGCTTCTTCAGGAACCGTACGTGGCTGGAGCGAGAGTAATGAGGAGTCACAGGGGCGTTAGGATCTTCCAGAACACTGGCGTAGGAGAAGGGACTGTCAAAGCGGCAATAGCCGTTTTCAACAGCGACCTCACAGTCAAACAGTACCCGAAACTCACCACAAACAACATCTCTGTGGTGGGAATCCAGACCAGTGCCTGGGAGATCACGTTTGTCTCCTTTTACTTTGAGCCAGACCAGCCTATCGAGCCTTATTTAGAACACCTTAAACAAGTAAGGCTCGCAGTCGGTTCCGAAAAACTGATCTTTGGAGGGGACGCCAATGCAAAGAGCATATGGTGGGGTAGCCCGACGGTTGACTACAGGGGGGAAGAGATGGCAGGAACTCTCGGCGAGCTAAACTTGAATATTCTTAACCGAGGGGAAATTCCGACCTTTGACACCATCCGAGGAGGGAAACGCTACAGCAGTTATGTAGATGTCACCACCTGTTCCAATGACATCCTGGACCTCATCGACGACTGGAAGGTAGACGAAGGCCTCACGAGCTCGGACCACAACGGCATCACGTTTAGGATCCTCTTGCAAAAATCCAAAGGTATCAAAATAAAAAGGACTACCAGGAAATTTAATACCAAAAAAGCCAATTGGTCCAACTTTCATGAGAAGTTTGGCCAATTGAAAATAGAATATAAACTCACAGTAGCAGAAATCAATAAAGTCAAAGGAACAGAGCAAATCGACGCACTAACAACAAATTTTACAAAAGCAATAACCAAAGCATGCAAGCAGTCAATACCAAGCAAAAAAGACCAAGAGGAACTTACCTTGCCGTGGTGGTCCGAGAGACTCGCTGAGATGAAAACGATCGTCGCCACCAAGAAGCGTAGGATCCGCTGTGCCGCCCAAATCCGAAGGTCGAAGGTCGTAGAAGAGTACCTGAAACAGAAGGAAGAGTATGAGTTAGAAGCGGCCAAAGCTCAGACCGAGAGTTGGAAGGAGTTCTGCGGGAAGCAGGATAGGGAGGGGGTTTGGGAGGGAATCTACAGGGTGATTGGCAGGACGCAGCGTAGGGAGGAGGACCTACCATTGGAAAGGTGCGGTGATGTGCTGGACGCGAAGGGCTCCGTTAAACTATTAGCGGAAACTTTTTATCCGGAGGATCTCCCTGAAAGCGATAATGCTCATCACCGATCCATCCGAGCAAAGGCTGAAACTGTAAACTGCGGAGAACAAGATGTTTCTTGCGACCCACCTTTTACGAAGACAGAACTAAAGAATGCGATGGAATCCTTCAATCCAAAGAAGGCACCGGGTTCTGATGGTCTCACCGCCGACATCTGCTGTCACGCCGTGGTCAACGACCCGGACCTATTCCTAAGGCTTTTGAATAAGTGCTTAGAACACCACCACTTCCCCACCCCCTGGAAAGAGGCAACGGTAGTTATACTGAGGAAGCCGGGGAAGGACAATTATCTCACCCCCAAATCGTATAGGCCGATTGGGCTCTTGCCTATACTGGGGAAGATATACGAAAAAATGTTAGTGGCCCGCCTAAAATACCACCTTTTACCAAGGATGAGCCCTCGTCAGTACGGATTCATGCCGCAAAGAAGCACCGAGGACTCCCTCTATGCTCTTATGCAGCACATCAACAAGAAACTGGCACTGAAAAGGATTGTTACGCTCGTATCCTTAGACATAGAGGGAGCGTTCGACAGCGCCTGGTGGCCAGCGATAAGAGTCCGTCTGGCGGAGGAAAACTGTCCGGTAAATCTCCGGCGGGTCATCGATAGCTACCTCAGGGACCGGAAAGTCTCAATCAGGTACGGTGGGGAGGTGTACAGCAGGGATACAAGCAAGGGCTGTGTCCAAGGCTCAATTGGTGGCCCAATTCTGTGGAATTTGGTCCTAGACCCCCTCCTCAAAGCAGCAGAAAATGGAGGAAACTACGTTCAGGCGTTCGCGGACGATGTCCTCTTAGTTTTTGACGGAGAGACCGCACTGGAGATTGAGGAACAAGCCAATGTCGCTCTCAGTCATGTTCTGGCGTGGGGTGTCGAGAATAAGTTGAGATTTGCCCCGCACAAAACCACCGCGATGCTTATCACTAAAAAATTAAAATACGACACACCACGCCTGAGCATGGGTGGGATCGATATTGGCATGTCAAAGGAGATGAAGCTTCTGGGCGTAACCTTCGACCACAAGCTGACGTTCAACACCCACGTCTCACTGGCTTGTAGAAAGGCGATCGGCATCTACAAGCAACTGTGTAGAGCCGCAAAGGTCAGTTGGGGGTTGCACCCAGAAGTCATACGGTTAATGTATGTTGCGTGCATTGAGCCCATTATACTTTACGCCGCTAGCGTTTGGGCACCGGCCGCGAAAAAGTTGGGCATAATCAAGCAGCTTGGGACAGTCCAGCGCGGAGTCGCCCAGAAAATTTGCAGAGCATACCGCACTGTCTCCCTGAACTCGGCCCTGGTGCTGGCTGGGATACTCCCACTCGACCTTCGTATCCGAGAAGCAGCTGCATTATACGAAGCCAGGAGAGGGGTACCCCAGCCAATACTGGGGGGCAGGGAGGTAGAGCGGGTGGCTCCAGCGCTGGAGGCCCCACACCCGGCGAAGCAAATGAGCCTGGAGTTCGCTAGCCTGGTAGACGAAGAACAATACCAGTACCACAGCAATCTTGCTGTGAGGATCTTCACAGACGGCAGCAAGATTGAGGGCAGAGTCGGAGCGGCGCTATCCATGTGGAATGGCACCACCGAGACAAAGACCCTCAAGCTTGCTTTGCCGTCTTACTGCACCGTCTATCAGGCTGAACTACTGGCCCTGCAAAGAGCTGCGGGGGAAGTGTTCAGGTCTCGGGAAACCACGTTCGGCATCTTCAGCGACTCCATGGCGGCCCTCCAGTCGGTGACAAATACAAGTTCCCTTCACCCCCTGGCAGTGGACACTAGAGACACTCTACGACGCAGCAAGCTCCAGAACAAGAGTGTCTCTATGTTCTGGATAAAAGCCCACATAGGGTTGGAGGGAAACGAGAGAGCCGACCAGCTCGCAAAGGAGGCCGCCCTGGGGTCGAAGAAGAAGCCGGACTACGATCTGTGTCCCGTATCATTCGTCAAGCGACAAATCCGGTCGGAAACGCTTGAGGAGTGGAACGGGAGATATCGGTCGGGCGACACGGCCGCGGGCACAAAAATTTTCTTCCCGGATGCAGTGACAGCGTACGGTGTGGTGCGGAAGATGACTCACACGAGTATAACCACACAAATTTTGACGGGGCACGGTGGCTTTTCAGCATACCTGAAGCGATTCAAGTGTAAAGAGAACCCATCGTGTGCCTGTGAGCCTGGTGTCGAGGAGTCAGTTCCGCACATTCTGTTTGAGTGCCCTATCAGCGCGAAAACTAGATACGAGACGGAGCAGCAACTCGCCATCGAACTAGTTGCCAAAAATGCACCAGAATTGATGACTGGAAAGAAACGGGACTCATTTCTTAAATATTGTAGTGACATAGCATCTCAAGTTATAAAACGAAACAAGACAGAATAAGAAAATATGCTGTCATAATATAGTGTCGTATATTAGAGACCAGCATAATATCAAAAAAGTATAATTTTTTTTATTAATATTAGGAAAATACAATATGTATAAAATAGAAATAAGCCTTAAATAAGTACAAAATAATGTTATGTTAGATTAAGAAGAACTGTTAATAACCCATCTCTGTAGTTACTGTATTAAAATAATGTTACCCTAGCAATAAGAAGAATTAATATGTTAACCAAAATAGAAACAAAACTAGAATAAATACAAATGTAAAACTAGACTAATAAGAACTGTACTCCTTCTCTGCTGTTAGTGTATTAAGATAAGAAATTGTAAAATAATAGACTTACTTAGCACTAAAAAGAAATAAAATGTAAAATAGAAGCCTAGAAGTAGAATTATGTATAAATGATAAAATAAGTGAAGACATGTGTAAAAGTAGAAATAAAAAATCGTGTCACTGTTATTTTTGTTGCACCTGAAATCGAAATATATAAATAAAGAAAAAAGTAGTAGCCAGAAACAAGCTGATAGTTGGGAATCCCACCCATAAAAGAAACATGAGGATGAATGAAAGAAAGATAAAGTATGTGGAATAAAAGTACGAGAGGCAAAAATGCGAGAACTGGTATGAAAGGTAAAGCAGACAGGCATAGGCTCCGATCATGTTGGAGGTAGAAGCTTAAAAAAAAAAAAAAAAAAAAAAAAAAAAAAAAAAAAAAAAAAAAAAAAAAAACCTAACCTAACCTAACCTAACCTGCATATCGACCTACAGCGGGTGCGGGTGCTGGATCAATCACCACTGGTGCAGTGCACTCGCTGTCTGTCCTTCGGCCACAGCCGAAAAATGTGCACGCAGCCCGCCGACCTCTGCACCCACTGCGGTGACCCCCATCTGCGGGCCGACTGTCCTTCACGCATGGCAGCGGAAGCGCCGCGGTGCCACAACTGCCGGTCAGCACGGATGGACAGGATTGACCACAATGCCTTCGACAGCGAGTGCCCAGTGCGCGGCAAGTGGGACGCACTGGCGCGCCTGTCGGTGGCATATTGCTGAGGTGGTGTCAAAGCTCTTCGGAAGTGGTAACCACAGCGGTATTGTTTTTGGACTATTTAAACAGAAACCAGAAAAAACAACTAATAAAGTCATAAGACCTAGGAAAAGTACCAAATTAGCAAATTGCAGCCGGTTTCATGAGAAACTGGCACAATTAAAACCCAGATCAAAAAATAATTATAAATTTAGGTATCAAATTGTTTTAGCACTAATTAAATTGTACAGTAATAAAAATAACACAATAATATGTAATACAAAAAATATTAATCTTACCTTACCGCTGTGGTCCGACGTTCGAGTAGTAGCGGTGAGTTCGCCGGAACTATCTGTGAATAAAAATAGAAAATTAGTAGTTAGAATAAGAAATAATAGCAAGTACATTACATTACATTTAGGACAAGAAACATTATGTGTATATAATATATTGGAAATATATTAAAATAGCATAAGTATAAAATAGATTAAAGTTTTAACAAATTAAATTGAAATTATACCAAAATTATTATTACTATTATTTATTATTTTAATTATTGATAAAAAGTATTGTATAGATTAAATTTAAGATATACATATTATAGGAATTAAGTAGATATACTCAAACAAGAAATAAAAAACAGTAACATAGGATAGTAAGATAAATAGATATATGGAAATAATGCTAGTTGTTAAAAACACCTGAATTTAAACAACACCCAATAAAAAATGAACTAAAAGACGGACAAGACAAACAAAACTTAGTCTAAACAGGGCTCTGATTATGTCAGAGGGACACTGAGCAAGGGCAGGAGTGGGTTTTAGCCGGTAAGAGTCCGGCACTGCCCAGACTGGCTCATAAGTGAGGCAGTCTGGGCGTCCATGAGGATTTCCCACTCCTGCCAAAACAAAAAAAAAAAAAAAAAAAAAAAAAAAAAAAAAAAAAAAAAAAAAAAAAAAACCTAACCTAACCTAACCTTTTTTTTTTTTTTTTTTTTTTTGTCGCTGAGAAATGCTTTATGCATCCCCGCCTCCCGGGGGACGAGACGGGGTATGTGGGACTCCCTGTCGGAATGACAGTATACCCACTAAAACTCAGCGGTGTTCCCGCGTCGCCGTGATGGGAGGGCCATGGGAAACCGGCATAGCCTTTACTTCCACAGCCCTCCCGGCGCATGCCCGCCAAGATGGTATGGCGGGCCCCACATGCCCCCCAGGTTGGGGGGCTACGGGAATGGCCGAGAACACCTGGCCATTCCCGTCCCACAAGGTGGAGGCCTGTGCAAAACAGGCAACGGAGCCCCCGCACCCGTTGCCTGCTGGCCTCCACGCCCGCCTAAAAGGCGGGCCCCGCATGCCCCCCGCGTTGGGGGAGCTACGGCCGCAGAGGATAGGGAGAGCGGCAACGAAACACCGACACTCCTCTTCCCCTGCGGCCCCACCGCGTCCGCCATCGAACGGTGGCGGCCCCGTCAAGGCCGCGGAAGGAAGGGAGAGCCCCTCCCGCCGCGGCCTCTGTCCTCAGCCGCAATGTCTCCCTCACGGGGGACATCGCGGCCCGCCTCAGGTAGGTCGCGATGTCGCGGCACCGCAACCTACCCGTGGGCCGCTACGTCGGGCTAAACCGCACAGCCCGGACGAGCGGCCCCCGCTGGGGTTCCTCTTAGCTTCACCGTGGCCCAGCTCGCCACGGCTACTGAGCCCCCCCGCCTCGACAATGCGGGAACCCACCGGGGGGGAACCTAACCTTTTTTTTTTTTTTTTTTGTCGCTGAGAAATGCTTTATGCATCCCCGCCTCCCGGGGGACGAGACGGGGTATGTGGGACTCCCTGTCGGAATGACAGTATACCCACTAAAACTCAGCGGTGTTCCTACATCGCCGTAGTGGGAGGGCCATGGGAAACCGGCATAGCCTTTACTTCCACAGCCCTCCCGGCGCACGCCCGCCAAGATGGTATGGCGGGCCCCACATGCCCCCCAGGTTGGGGGGCTACGGGAATGGCCGGGAACACCTGGCCATTCCCGTCCCACACTGGTGGAGGCCTGTGCAAAACAGGCAACGGTGCCCCCGCACCCGCTGCCTGCTGGCCTCCACGCCCGCCTAAAAGGCAGGCCCCGCATGCCCCCCCAGCTTGGGGGAGCTACGGCCGCAGAGGATAGGGAGAGCGGCAACGACACACCGACACTCCTCTTCCCCTGCGGCCCCACCGCGTCCGCCATCGAACGGTGGCGGCCCCGTCAAGGCCGCGGAAGGAAGGGAGAGCCCCTCCCGCCGCGGCCTCTGTCCTCAGCCGCAATGTCTCCCTCACGGGGGACATCGCGGCCCGCCTCAGGTAGGTCGCGATGTCGCGGCACCGCAACCTACCCGTGGGCCGCTACGTCGGGCTAAACCGCACAGCCCGGACGAGCGGCCCCCGCTGGGGTTCCTCTTAGCTTCACCGTGGCCCAGCTCGCCACGGCTACTGAGCCCCCCCGCCTCGACAATGCGGGAACCCACCGGGGGGGGGGGGAACCTAACCTAACCTTTTTTTTTTTTTTTTTTTTTTTTTTTTTCTCGCTGAGAAATGCTTTATGCATGCCCGACTCGTGGGGGACGAGACGGGGTATGTGGGACTCCCTGTCCGAATGACAGTATACCCACTAAAACTCAGCGGTGTTCCCGCGTCGCCGTGATGGGAGGGTCATGGGAAACCGGCTCAGCCTTTACTTCCACAACCCTCCCGGCGCATGCCCGCCTAGCTGGCGGGCCCCGCACGCCCCCCGGGCTGGGGGGCTACGGGAATGGCCGGGAACACCTGGCCATTCCCGTCCGACACTGGTGGAGGCCCGTGCAATGCAGGCAAGGGTGCCCCCGCACCCGTTGCCTGCTGGCCTCCACCTGGGAGGAGTCGGAGATGTCCGTCAAACTGACGTCTTCTCCGACCCCTCCTCCGCCTTCGGAGCAGCGCCGCGTGAGGATCGTCCTCCCGCGCGCGCTCCGCCGCCTCCTTCTGGGACATGACGTGTTCGCAGAAGGAGGCGACTGCCGCCCAGGACCCCTCATCCCCCAGCATGGCGTTTACCAAACCGGGGAGCGAGAGGTCCGGTCCGATCGCCGCCATGAGACTGCGGCGCGGCTCGGACCACGACGGGCACACCTCGAGGGTGTGCTGCGCCGTGTCCTCCGCCGCGCCACAGCCGTGGCACGACGGCGTCTCCTCCCGTCCGATCCGGTGCAGGTACGATCCGAAACAACCGTGTCCGGACAGCACCTGCACCAGACGAAACGAGAGGAACCCGTGCGACCGCTCGAGCCAGTCTCGCAGGACCGGCCCAAGCGCGTCGAGGGTTCGGCGGCCAAAGGCTGCGGTGGCGAGGTCCCCCGTCCAATGGAGGACGATGGCGTCCCTCGCCTCCCGCCGGACGGCCTCCCGCTCTTCCGGGGCGGTGCGTTCTCCTCTCGCTCTCCGCCCCGCCGTCCATTCGTACACTCTGGCGAGCACCCACGCCTCGAGTTCCCAAGGAGGGGTGCCGGCCAGAGCGCACGCTGCCGCAAAGCCTACCGTGCGGTAGGCCCGCGCTACCCGCTGGGCTATGGCCCTCTGGGGTGCCCGCAAGGCGGCGGCGTTCTCCCGCCGTTGGAGGGCGTCCTCCCAAATAGGGGCCCCGTAGAGGGCCATACTCTTGAGGATGCCGGCGTAGAGTTGCCGGCATCGCGCGCTGGGCCCCCCCAAGTTGGGGAGCAGCCACGAGAGCGCCCCCGCCGTCTTCAGCAGGCGCGACGACAGCCCGCTAAAATGCGGGCCGAAGCGCCACCTGCTGTCGATCACAAGGCCCAGATATTTCATCTGGGCCTTGACCTCGATTCTGACGCCCTCCACGAAGATGTGGGCGTCAGGTGGGGGGCGCTGCCGAGGTCCGTGGAAGAAAACGGCCTCGGTCTTGTGCAGCGCCACCTTCAGACCTAGGCGGCTGATCCTCGCCGCGACCAAAGATCCGCCCGCCGAGGCCAAGTTGGCCGCCTCCCTGAAACTCCCCCCCCGGGCGGTGAGGAGAGTGTCGTCCGCGTAGCAGACGACACTCGTGCCTCGGAGGAGAGTTCCCCGCAGGAGCCAATCGTAGCCGACGTTCCAGAGGAGAGGTCCTATGACTGACCCCTGTGGAACGCCGGCTTCGACGACGTACCGCCGGACTTGGCCAGTCCTATCCACCAGCAGGATCGCCCGATCCTCCAGGTAGCTGGCCAGCAGACTGCGCATGTATCGAGGCACTCCGTGGAACCGGAGCGCCTCAAGGATGGTGGAGTGAGGAACGGAGTTGAAGGCGTTGGCTATGTCGAATGACACCGCCAACAATCCGTCCCCCGCCTCCATCGCATCCTTCGCCTGGCCCTTAAGCCAGGCCAGCGCGTCCACCGTCGAACGCTCAGCCCGAAAACCGAACTGAGCGTCCGACAAGTCCGGCCCGATGTCCCGCAGGTGGCCCTTCAGGCGAGCCGCGATTATCCCCTCGAACATTTTGCCGACCTCATCAAGTAGAACGATGGGCCGGTATGCCGAGGGGGAATCCGCTGGGCGACCCTCTTTGCGGAGGAGGCACAACTGCCCCTCCTTCCAAGGTTTCGGGAACCTCCCAGTCGCAAGGCATGCGCTGAAGAGGTCCCGAAACCTTTCCTCCATACGAGTGGCAGCTATCGCTACCACTCTTGCTGGGACGCCGTCAGGGCCTGGAGCCGTCTTCTTGGCGCGGATACGAAGAATCGCCGCGCCAAGTTCCGACTCCGTGACAGGAGAGGGAGCTTCCTCTTCCTCCTCGTCTGGCGGGGCTCCGCACATCACTGGCGGGGTGAAGTTGTCCCTGCCCGGGAACAGGGACTGAACCACCCCGTCCAGAAATGAGGGCTCCAGGGTCTCGGCAACCGGGGGACCAAAGGGGCGCAGTTTGTTGCGCGCCGCCTTGTACGGTCTCCCGTAGGGGTCGTTGTCGAGACCCTCCAGCAGCTCGGCTCTTGCCGAGTCTTTGGCGGCGGCGATGGCCCGATCGAGGACCTGTTTTGCCTCCACGTATACGTCGTAGAGGTGGTCCTCGTCGGCCCGGTCCCGTCGACGCCGCCGCCGACTCCGCGTGTAGGCCCTCCTTGCCTCCACGCAAGCTGCTCGGAGCCCCGCCAGCTCCGCCGACCACCAGTACACGGCGCGTTTGGGTGGTGGTCGGCGAGACCGAGGCATGCTAGAGTTGCATACCTCGGTCAGACACTCCCTCAGCTGCCCCGCTGCGGTGTCCACATCCAGGCCGGCGGTAGGCGGCGAAAGCCAGTCCTGGATGAACGCCGCCTCCGCCGCTGCCTCCCTGTCCAGGCGGGTGAGAGCCCACCGCGGGAACGGTGATCGCCCCGAGATGGGCCGCATCGCTCCTGCTCCCCTGGTGGAGATGTCAAACCGCACGTAGCGGTGGTCCGACATGGTCTCCACCAGGTCCACCCGCCAGTTCAGCACGCGCGCGGCTAACGCCGGGGTGGCGAAAGTGACGTCCACTATTGAGCCACCCCGACGCCGCACGCATGTCTGGACGTTTCCTCTGTTCAAGAGGGATAGTCCAGAGGAGGCTGCCCACAACTCTACCGCCCGCCCGCGTGCGTCGGTGGCCGGGTTGCCCCAGCTCACCGACTTGGCATTCAGGTCTCCCAGTACGGAGACCTGACGCGGAACCGCCCTGCCGACCACGGCGGCCAGGACTCCGAGAAAATTCTCAAAGTCCTGGAGTGGGCGGTTTGGGGAGAAATATACCCCCACAAGGGCTATGTCTCCCCACGCGGCGGCCACGTATCCCGGTCCTCTCTCTAATAGCGAGAGGGGAGGGGAGTCCGTGGAAGACCGCGCCGCTAGTGCCACCGAGTCGTCCTCGTCACCCAGCCAGCTGCTGGGGATCGAGTAGGGCTCGGCGACCACCGCTACGTTCACCAACCACTCGGCCATGACCTGCACTACCAGGTCCTGGGCCGCTTTGCAGTGGTTGGCGTTCGCTTGGAGGATGCTGTAGTCGGAAAGCATTATTCCGACATTGCACCCTCCTCCTCAGCTACCGCCGCTGGAGCTGCAGCGGCGGCGACGGCGGCGGCGGTGGTGGCAACAGGGCGAACCTGCGCCGGCACTATGCCCTTTCGCACGGGGGGCTTGCAGCTCCTGCCCGTCATTCGGTGGTCCGCGGGACGGCCACTGGCGGCACACGCCTTGCAGTGTGGCGTGGTGGAGCTGCAAGTGGCACTCCTGTGTCCCTCTTGCCCGCACTGGTAGCAGGTGTCTCCCCAGTCGGACTTGGAGGGACACGTGGCTCGGGTGTGGCCGAAAGCGAAGCACTTGAAGCACCTCGTTGGCTGGTCCTCCAGTGCCCGGACCACAGCCGAGCTGAGCCCAACGAGCAGCCGTCCCTTGGTCGCAGCAAGGACGGCCGCAGCCGCGGCGACTGGGCACTCGACACGGATGATGCCCATGCCGCGGCGGCCGAGCCGGATGGCTCCCCCCTTTACCGCGCCAGCGTCGCAGCCTCCAGCCGCCGCGACGGCCGCCACCACATCCTCCTTGGTGACCGAATCGTCTAGATCGGCCACCTCCAAGGCTGCGGTCTTGACGGGCTTTACTACCGTCGCACTGTCCGCGATGACCTCTTGCAACTTTGTTGCGAAGAGGTCCGCATTGGTGCCGCGCTTTTCCCCCGAGAACTCGAAAATTCGAGCCCCGGTTAGGGTTCGGCGGCACCTTATATTGCTGATCCCCAGCTGGGAGGGATCAGCGTTGGTACGAGCCCGTCTTAGAACGGACTCGTACGTCTCTCCCCGCTCCACGGCCGCCGGGGTGAGGGTCACCACGACGGCCGCGGTTTTGGGAGGAACCAGCTTTCTCCCGCCGGCTGGAGCCCGATTGGCTGCAGGAGCAGTCGCAGCGGGCTTGGGAGCCGACTTGGCCCCTCCCTTCTTCTTCCCTCTCTTGACCACTTCCGTCCACGACTGGTTGGACGGGGTGGTGGAGGGAAGAAGGGCGTCTTCTTCTTCCTGCGAGTTCTGGGCTGCTGGAGTCGCCGAAGACCCAGTCACTCCCTCCGCGCTCGTGGTGGGGGTTTGAGGAGCCGCCTTGGTCCTCTTACCCTTACCTTTGCCCTTGGAGGGCTTCGGGGCCTGGGGCTGCGCACCCGGTGCCGGGCCTGCCACAGGCGCAGGTTCCGGCTCCCTCAGTGGTGGCTTATCCGCCGCTAGTGGCGGGCGGAGTCGCTTATCCGGCAGGAGCCGGTCCTCTATTCCTGCAAGGCAGGCTCTGGTGAAGGCTCTCTCCTCCATGACAACCTTTCGGAGGATGTCCTCAAGGTTGGAAGGGGAGGAGGAGCCTCCTACCACCGGACCTGGCGCAGGTTGGGCAGGCCGAGCCGTGGCCTCAGCCAGCTTCAGGTGCAGCTGGCTGACCTCCGCCTGCAGGCGATCCACTTTCGCCTGCAGTTGCCGCGTCTCGTCCGTGGCCGTCCGCTTCATGAGCTCTCCGACGATGCCGTGTAGACTGGCGGCCCGGCATTTGAGGGCCTTTTGGAAGGTCCCCTTTAGGTTGGAGGACTTTGAGGCGACCTCCAGGACCTCCTCTTTGTCCTCCTGCGCCATCCGCTCCAGTTCCGCCAGGGAGTGGTCGGCATATAGGACATTGGATGCCCCATAGCCAGCCCTCGACCTGGCGGTTTGCGTCTGGCGCTCCTTGGCGGCGACCTTCTCCTCCAGGTCCTGCTGGAGCTGCGCCTTTTTGGCCAGATTTAGCTGGCGCTCGGCGTCCAGCAAGCCCACATCGTGGGTCTCCGGCGTTTTAGAAGAAGTCGAAGCCCTTTTGGACTTCGACTTCTTCCCTCCCTTCCCTCCGGCCGACTCCGAGGAGCCCTCGGACCCTTGCCTTAGGAAGGCCCTCTTCCGCCTGAGGCGGTCATTCTCGGCCGCCGACGTATCCATGCTGGATTTGTCGGAGTCCGAGAATTCGTCTACCCCAGCCAAGCTGGCTGCAGACGGTGCGCGGTCAGCGCCCGACGCCGAAGCGTCACCGACGTGGCCCTGAGAAGGGCCGTTGGATTGGCCCTGAGAAGGGCCGTTGGGTTGGCCCTGAGAAGGGCCGTTGGAATCGCCCTGGGAGGAGCGATTCGGGTTAAAATTATTTACATTAGGGTTAAAATTATTTACAATAGGGTTAAAATTAGGGTTTAAGACCGGGTTAAAATTAGGAACCTAACCTAACCTTTTTTTTTTTTTTTTTTTTTTTTTCTCGCTGAGAAATGCTTTATGCATGCCCGACTCGTGGGGGACGAGACGGGGTATGTGGGACTCCCTGTCCGAATGACAGTATACCCACTAAAACTCAGCGGTGTTCCCGCGTCGCCGTAATGGGAGGGTCATGGGAAACCGGCTCAGCCTTTACTTCCACAACCCTCCCGGCGCATGCCCGCCTAGCTGGCGGGCCCCGCATGCCCCCCGGGCTGGGGGGCTACGGGAATGGCCGGGAACACCTGGCCATTCCCGTCCGACACTGGTGGAGGCCTGTGCGATGCAGGCAAGGGTGCCCCCGCACCCGTTGCCTGCTGGCCTCCACCTGGGAGGAGTCGGAGATGTCCGTCAAACTGACGTCTTCTCCGACCCCTCCTCCGCCTTCGGAGCAGCGCCGCGTGAGGATCGTCCTCCCGCGCGCGCTCCGCCGCCTCCTTCTGGGACATGACGTGTTCGCAGAAGGAGGCGACTGCCGCCCAGGACCCCTCATCCCCCAGCATGGCGTTTACCAAACCGGGGAGCGAGAGGTCCGATCCGATCGCCGCCATGAGACTGCGGCGCGGCTCGGACCACGACGGGCACACCTCGAGGGTGTGCTGCGCCGTGTCCTCCGCCGCGCCACAGCCGTGGCAAGACGGCGTCTCCTCCCGTCCGATCCGGTGCAGGTACGATCCGAAACAACCGTGTCCGGACAGCACCTGCACCAGACGAAACGAGAGGAACCCGTGCGACCGCTCGAGCCAGTCTCGCAGGACCGGCCCAAGCGCGTCGAGGGTTCGGCGGCCAAAGGCTGCGGTGGCGAGGTCCCCCGTCCAATGGAGGACGATGGCGTCCCTCGCCTCCCGCCGGACGGCCTCCCGCTCTTCCGGGGCGGTGCGTTCTCCTCTCGCTCTCCGCCCCGCCGTCCATTCGTACACTCTGGCGAGCACCCACGCCTCGAGTTCCCAAGGAGGGGTGCTGGCCAGAGCGCACGCTGCCGCAAAGCCTACCGTGCGGTAGGCCCGCGCTACCCGCTGGGCTATGGCCCTCTGCGGTGCCCGCAAAGCGGCGGCGTTCTCCCGCCGTTGGAGGGCGTCCTCCCAAATAGGGGCCCCGTAGAGGGCCATACTCTTCAGGATGCCGGCGTAAAGTTGCCGGCATCGTGCACTGGGCCCCCCCAAGTTGGGGAGCAGCCACGAGAGCGCCCCCGCCGTCTTCAGCAGGCGCGACGACAGCCCGCTAAAATGCGGGCCGAAGCGCCACCTGCTGTCGATCACAAGGCCCAGATATTTCATCTGGGCCTTGACCTCGATTCTGACGCCCTCCACGAAGATGTGGGCGTCAGGTGGGGGGCGCTGCCGAGGTCCGTGGAAGAACACGGCCTCGGTCTTGTGCAGCGCCACCTTCAATCCTAGTCGGCGGATCCTCGCCGCGACCAAGGATCCGCCCGCTGAGGCCAAGTTGGCCGCCTCCCTGAAGCTCCCCCCCCGGGCGGTGAGCAGAGTGTCGTCCGCGTAGCAGACGACACTCGTGCCTCGGAGGAGAGTTCCCCGCAGGAGCCAATCGTAGCCGACGTTCCAGAGGAGAGGTCCTATGACTGACCCCTGTGGAACGCCGGCTTCGACGACGTACCGCCGGACTTGGCCAGTCTTATCCACCAGGAGGATCGCTCGATCCTCCAGGTAGCTGGCCAGTAGACTGCGCAGGTATCGAGGCACTCCGTGGAATCGGAGCGCCTCAAGGATGGTGGAGTGAGGAACGGAGTTGAAGGCGTTGGCTATGTCGAATGACACCGCCAACAATCCGTCCCCCGCCTCCATCGCCTCCTTTGCCTGGCCCTTAAGCCAGGCCAGCGCGTCCACCGTCGAACGCTCAGCCCGAAAACCAAACTGAGCATCCGACAAGTCCGGCCCGATGTCCCGCAGGTGGCCCTTCAGGCGAGCCGCCATTATCCCCTCAAACATTTTGCCGACCTCATCGAGTAGAACGATGGGCCGGTATGCCGAGGGGGAATCCGCTGGGCGGCCCTCCTTGCGGAGGAGGCACAACTGCCCCTCCTTCCACGGTTTCGGGAACCTCCCAGACGCAAGACATGCGCTGAAGAGGTCCCGAAACCTGTCCTCCATTTGAGTGGCAGCGATCGCCACCACTCTCGCGGGGACGCCGTCGGGGCCTGGAGCCGTCTTCTTGGCGCGGATACGAAAAATCGCCGCGCCAAGTTCCGACTCCGTGACAGGAGGGGGGGCCTCCTCTTCCTCCTCGTCTGGCGGGGCTCCACACATTACTGGCGGGGTGAAGTTGTCCCTGCCCGGGAACAGGGACTGAACCACCCCGTCCAGAAATGAGGGCTCCAGGGTCTCGGCAACCGGGGGACCAAAGGGGCGCAATTTGTTGCGCGCCGCCTTGTATGGTCTCCCGTAAGGGTCGTTGTCGAGACCCTCCAGCAGCTCGGCTCTCGCCGAGTCTTTGGCGGCGGCGATGGCCCGATCGAGGACCTTTTTTGCCTCCACGTATACGGCGTAGAGGTGGTCCTCGTCGGCCCGGTCCCGTCGACGCCGCCGCCGACTCCGCGTGTAGGCCCTCCTTGCTTCCACGCAAGCTGCTCGGAGCCCCGCCAGCTCCGCCGACCACCAGTACACGGCGCGTTTGGGTGGTGGTCGGCGAGACCGAGGCATGCTAGAGTTGCATACCTCGGTCAGACACTCCCGAAGCTGCCCCGCTGCGGTGTCCACATCCAGGCCGGCGGTAGGCGGCGAAAGCCAGTCCTGGATGAACGCCGCCTCCGCCGCTGCCTCCCTGTCCAGGCGGGTGAGAGCCCACCGCGGGAACGGTGATCGCCCCGAGATGGGCCGCATCGCTCCTGGGCCACTGGTGGAAATGTCGAACCGCACGTAGCGGTGGTCCGACATGGTCTCCACCAGGTCCACCCGCCAGTTCAGCACGCGCGCGGCTAACGCTGGGGTGGCGAAAGTGACGTCCACTATTGAGCCACCCTGACGCCGCACGCATGTCTGGACGCTTCCTCTGTTCAAGAGGGAGAGTCCAGAGGAGGCTGCCCACAACTCCACCGCCCGCCCGCGTGCGTCGGTGGCCGGGTTGCCCCAGCTCACCGACTTGGCATTCAGGTCTCCCAGTACGGAGACCTGACGCGGAACCGCCCTGCCGACCACGGCGGCCAGGACTCCGAGATAATTCTCAAAGTCCTGGAGTGGGCGGTTTGGGGAGAAATATACCCCCACAAGGGCTATGTCTCCCCACGCGGCGGCCACGTATCCCGGTCCTCTCTCTAATAGCGAGAGGGGAGGGGAGTCCGTGGAAGACCGCGCCGCTAGTGTCACCGAGTCGTCCTCGTCACCCAGCCAGCTGCTGGGGATCGAGTAGGGCTCGGCGACCACCGCTACGTTCACCAACCACTCGGCCATGACCTGCACTACCAGGTCCTGGGCCGCTTTGCAGTGGTTGGCGTTCGCCTGGAGGATGCTGTAGTCGGAAAGCATTATTCCGACATCGCACCCTCCTCCTCAGCTACCGCCGCTGGAACTGCAGCGGCGACGACGGCGGCGGCGGTGGTGGCAACAGGGCGAACCTGCGCCGGCACTATGCCCTTTCGCACGGGGGGCTTGCAGCTCCTGCCCGTCATCCTGTGGTCCGCGGGGCGGCCACTGGCTGCACACGCCTTGCAGTGTGGCGTGGTGGCGCGGCAAGTGGCACTCCTGTGTCCCTCCTGCCCGCACTGGTAGCAGGTGTCTCCCCAGTCGGACTTAGAGGGACACGTGGCTCGGGTGTGGCCAAACGCGAAGCACTTGAAGCAGCGCGTAGGCTGGTCTTCAAGTGCCCGGACCACAGCCGAGCTGAGCCCCACGAGCAGCCGTCCATTGGTCGCAGCAAGGACGGCCGCAGCCGCGGCGACTGGGCACTCGACACGGATGATGCCCATGCCGCGGCGGCCGAGCCGGATGGCTCCCCCCTTCACCGCGCCAGCGTTGCAGCCTCCAGCCGCCGCGACGGCCGCCACCACATCCTCCTTGGTGACCGAATCGTCCAGATCGGTCACCTCCAAGGCTGCGGTCTTGACGGGCTTGACGACCGTCGCACTGTCCGCGATGACCTCTTGCAACTTCGTTGCGAAGAGGTCCGCATTGGTGCCGCGCTTTTCCCCCGAGAACTCGAAAATTCGAGCCCCGGTTAGGGTGCGGCGGCACCTAATGCTGCTGATCCCCAGCTGGGAGGGATCAGCATTGGTACGAGCCCGTCTTAGAACGGACTCGTACGTCTCTCCCCGCTCCACGGCCGCCGGTGTGAGGGTCACCACGACGGCCGCGGTTTTGGGAGGTACCAGCTTCCTCCCGCCGGCTGGAGCCCGATTGGCTGCAGGAGCAGTCGCAGCGGGCTTGGGGGCCGACTTGGCCCCTCCCTTCTTCTTCCCTCTCTTGACCACTTCCGTCCACGATTGGTTGGACGGGGTGGTGGAGGGAAGGAGGGCGTCTTCCTCCTGCGTCTTCTGGGTGGCTGCTGTAGTGGCAGACGACCCAGTCGCTCCCTCAGTGGTTGTGGTGGGGGTTTGAGGAGCCGCCTTGGTCCTCTTGCCCTTGCCTTTGCCCTTGGAGGGCTTGGCGGCCTCGGGCTTTGCACCCGCTGCCGGGCCTGCTACAGGCGCAGGTTCCGGCTCCCTCTGTGGCGGCTTATCCGCCGCTAGCGGTGGACGAAGCCGCTTTTCCGGCAGGAGCCGGTCCTCAATGCCTGCGAAGCAGGCTCTGGTGAAGGCCCTCTCCTCCATCACCACCTTTCGGAGGATCTCCTCAAGGTTGGAAGGGGAGGAGCCTCCTACCACCGGACCTGGGGCAGGTTGGGCAGGCCGAGCCGTGGCCTCAGCCAGCTTCTGGTGCAGCTGGCTGACCTCCCCCTGCAGGCGATCCACCTTCGCCTGCAGCTGCCGCGTCTCGTCCGTGGCCGTCCGATTCAGCAGCTCACGCACAATGCCGTGCAGACTGGCGGCCCGGCATTTGAGGGCCTTCTGGAAGGTCCCCTTCAGATTGGAGGACTTTGAGGCGACCTCCAGGACCTCCTCTCTGTCCTCCTGCGCCATACGCTCCAGTTCCGCCAGGGAGTGGTCAGCATACAGGACACTAGATGCCCCATAGCCAGCCCTCGCCCTGGCGGTTTGCGCCTGGCGCTCCTTCGCAGCGACCCTCTCCTCCAGGTCTTGCTGGAGCTGCGCCTTTTTGGCCAGATTTAGCTGGCGCTCGGCGTCCAGCAAGCCCACATCATGGGTTTCCGCCGCTTTTGAAGTCGAAGCCTTTTTTGACTTCGACTTCTTTCCCGCCTTACCTCCGGCCGATTCCGAGGAGCCCTCGGACCCGTACCGTAGGTAGGCCCTCTTCCGCTTCAGGCGGTCGTTCTCGGCCGCCGACGTGTCGATGTTCGAACCGTCGGAGTCCGACATCTCCTCTGTCCTGCTAAATAAGCTGGCCGCAGACGGTGCGCGGTCAGCATCCGACGCCACAGCGTCACCGGCGTGGCCCTGAGAAGGGCCGTTGGGTTGGCCCTGAGAAGGGCCGTTGGGTTGGCCCTGAGAAGGGCCGTTGGGTTGGCCCTGAGAAGGGCCGTTTGAATCGCCCTGGGAGGAGCGATTCGGATTAAAATTTGGGTTAAAATTGGGATTGGGATTGGGATTAAAATTGGGGTGATTAAAATTGGCAAAACGCCCAGAGGCGTCCCGCATTGGTTTTTTGCTCATTTTTGCAGACGACCGCTCGATGTCTACAAATTCACAGCGCACTTTAGCCGCCGGTCTGCCACTCCGTTACGGTGGTCAGACACGACGTTGCCCGGGGGATACTGCGAGGAAGTATGCACTGTGGGGGATCCCCCAACCTAACCTTTTTTTTTTTTTTTTTTTTTTTTTTTTTTTTTTTTTTTTTTTTTTTTTTTTTTTGTCGCTGAGAAATGCTTTATGCATCCCCGCCTCCCGGGGGACGAGACGGGGTATGTGGGACTCCCTGTCGGAATGACAGTATACCCACTAAAACTCAGCGGTGTTCCTACATCGCCGTAGTGGGAGGGCCATGGGAAACCGGCATAGCCTTTACTTCCACAGCCCTCCCGGCGCACGCCCGCCAAGATGGTATGGCGGGCCCCACATGCCCCCCAGGTTGGGGGGCTACGGGAATGGCCGGGAACACCTGGCCATTCCCGTCCCACACTGGTGGAGGCCTGTGCAAAACAGGCAACGGTGCCCCCGCACCCGCTGCCTGCTGGCCTCCACGCCCGCCTAAAAGGCAGGCCCCGCATGCCCCCCCAGCTTGGGGGAGCTACGGCCGCAGAGGATAGGGAGAGCGGCAACGACACACCGACACTCCTCTTCCCCTGCGGCCCCACCGCGTCCGCCATCGAACGGTGGCGGCCCCGTCAAGGCCGCGGAAGGAAGGGAGAGCCCCTCCCGCCGCGGCCTCTGTCCTCAGCCGCAATGTCTCCCTCACGGGGGACATCGCGGCCCGCCTCAGGTAGGTCACGATGTCGCGCAAGCGGCACCGCAACCTACCCGTGGGCCGCTACGTCGGGCTAAACCGCACAGCCCGGACGAGCGGCCCCCGCTGGGGTTCCTCTTAGCTTCACCGTGGCCCAGCTCGCCACGGCTACTGAGCCCCCCCGCCTCGACAATGCGGGAACCCACCGGGGGGGAACCTAACCTAACCTTTTTTTTTTTTTTTTTTTTTTTTTTTTTTTCTCGCTGAGAAATGCTTTATGCATGCCCGCCTCGTGGGGGACGAGACGGGGTATGTGGGACTCCCTGTCCGAATGACAGTATACCCACTAAAACTCAGCGGTGTTCCCGCGTCGCCGTGATGGGAGGGTCATGGGAAACCGGCTCAGCCTTTACTTCCACAACCCTCCCGGCGCATGCCCGCCTAGCTGGCGGGCCCCGCATGCCCCCCGGGCTGGGGGGCTACGGGAATGGCCGGGAACACCTGGCCATTCCCGTCCGACACTGGTGGAGGCCTGTGCGATGCAGGCAAGGGTGCCCCCGCACCCGTTGCCTGCTGGCCTCCACCTGGGAGGAGTCGGAGATGTCCGTCAAACTGACGTCTTCTCCGACCCCTCCTCCGCCTTCGGAGCAGCGCCGCGTGAGGATCGTCCTCCCGCGCGCGCTCCGCCGCCTCCTTCTGGGACATGACGTGTTCGCAGAAGGAGGCGACTGCCGCCCAGGACCCCTCATCCCCCAGCATGGCGTTTACCAAACCGGGGAGCGAGAGGTCCGGTCCGATCGCCGCCATGAGACTGCGGCGCGGCTCGGACCACGACGGGCACACCTCGAGGGTGTGCTGCGCCGTGTCCTCCGCCGCGCCACAGCCGTGGCACGACGGCGTCTCCTCCCGTCCGATCCGGTGCAGGTACGATCCGAAACAACCGTGTCCGGACAGCACCTGCACCAGACGGAACGAGAGGAACCCGTGCGACCGCTCGAGCCAGTCTCGCAGGACCGGCCCAAGCGCGTCGAGGGTTCGGCGGCCAAAGGCTGCGGTGGCGAGGTCCCCCGTCCAATGGAGGACGATGGCGTCCCTCGCCTCCCGCCGGACGGCCTCCCGCTCTTCCGGGGCGGTGCGTTCTCCTCTCGCTCTCCGCCCCGCCGTCCATTCGTACACTCTGGCGAGCACCCACGCCTCGAGTTCCCAAGGAGGGGTGCTGGCCAGAGCGCACGCTGCCGCAAAAACCTAACCTAACCTAACCTAACCCATATAACTTTGCTTCCCGGTGACGCAATTTCAAGCTGTTTTCAGCATATTAATTCTTCCCTAAGCTCCCTGAAACGTTCCCACTAGGGATAATTGACAATTTTCGCGAAAAACACTTTTCGTCATTGACTTGTGAAAAATTTCAATAAAACTCCTTTAAAAAACACTATTTTTTAAATTTTTCTTCAAAATTTTCATCTAAATTCCCGTTCCTGTAATTTTAATTGATATTTACCTGCCTTACCTGTACTCCCGTGCGCGTTCCGCGTGCCAGAGTCCCGTTTTGGTAGTGTTATTCCAGGTTTTTACATACATTTTGGTCGTAAATTCAGTTTTTCCAGGAAAATTCCCGATTTTTCTTCGGGACAACATCCAGAAACGCCATAGTTAGCTAGCCCGCGCGGAGACGCGTCTTTTGACACCTCGCCCGTGCGCCTAGCCCACAATAACATAAAAAATTCCAGAATTTTTTGCATTTCATACATAATACAAATTGACGAAATCCACCTTAGGGAGTTCTGGTTTTGATCAAATCTATATAACTTTGCTTCCCGGTGACGCAATTACAAGCTGTTTTCAGCATATTAATTCTTCCCTAAGCTCCCTGAAACGTTCCCACTAGGGATAATTGACAATTTTCGCGAAAAACACTTTTCGTCATTGACTTGTGAAAAATTTCAATAAAACTCCTTTAAAAAACACTATTTTTAAAATTTTTCTTCAAAATCTCATCTAAATTCCCGTTCCTGTAATTTTAATTGATACTTACCTGCATTACCTGTACTCCCGTGCGCGTTCCGCGCGCCAGAGTCCCGTTTTGGTAGTGTTATTCCAGGTTTTTACATACATTTTGGTCGTAAATTCAGTTTTTCCAGGAAAATTCCCGATTTTTCTTCGGGACAACATCCAGAAACGCCATAGTTAGCTAGCCCGCGCGGAGACGCGTCTTTTGACACCTCACATGTGCGCCTAGCTCACAAAAATTTTGAATATGTTTGGATTAAGGACCCCCGTCAATAAGCCGAAGGCTGCGGAGGAGAGTTCTGGCGCGGAGGAGGCATGCCCAGCACCAGCGGGCCCCTCAGTGAGGCGCAGTATTGGCGAGTGGGAGGCGGAGAAACTAAAATCAGGGCAACCTCAAAAGGCCATAACACCTCCTAAAAAGGCACCCGTTCCCACTCCCCCCAAGAAGACAGTGGAGCCCACCTCCCCCGAACTCAAGGCCAAAGCCCCAGTCACCCATCGGGCAAGGACTGAAACCTACGAGCTGCCAGGGAGAACCCTGGAGAGTCCGCCTCGAGAAGTGCCACCCGTGGAGTACCTCAACAGAACCACGGAGGCAAAGGCGTGTCTCTCCAGGGCCAAGTTGCACCTTGACAGCTCTAGGAATCTCAAAAAGGAGATAAAGGACGGGATAAATAAGGCTGTTGACAGACTGTACCAACTCGTCAGGGAGGGAGAGACAGAAAGAGCCATAACACCCAGAGAGGCAGTTGAGCCCGAGAGGGACCCCAGGGTCCTGACGCCGGCCTCAGACGCACCGACAGAGCTCATGAAGCAGCTTATGGAGAACCTTCAGCAGCACAATAAGGCGCTGGAGGAATCTGCATACACGAGCCCTGTCGGAGCACCTTCAACAGACACCTCGCTTTGTAGCAGGCCAGGGACCCTCGTTCGCTGAGATGGCCGCCGTCCCGAAGCAGCACATTCAAGCGCCTCTTCACTCGATGGTCGTGTCATCAGCCAATGACGCGGACACCGGTGAAGAGGTGATTGAGAAGCTTAGAGCGGCGGTTGACGCAAGAAACGAGGGCACCAGGGTGGAGAGGCTTCGTAGGCGAGGGATCAGAAGGTGGTAGTCGGCTTCAGGACCAGGGAGGAGCTAACTCGGGTGGCCGAGAGGATCAAGAAGGCCGGAAACTTAATGGTGGAAGAGGTGAAGAACAAAGATCCTCTCATCATAGCCAAGGACGTTCTCTCGTGCCACTCGGACGGGGACATCGTTGAGGCGCTGAAGCGTCAAAACAGCCACCTGATAGGGGACGCGCCTGCGGATGATCTGAGGATGGGGGTGAAGTACCGTCGCAAGACGAGGAACCCCCACACGTGCCACGTCATCCTGCAGGTGTCTCCTGCTGTGTGGCAGAGGCTAACGCACGCGGGTCGAGTGCACATCGACTTGCAGCGGGTGCGTGTGCTGGACCAGTCGCCAGTGATCCAGTGCACCCGCTGCTTGCGCTACGGCCACGGCCGTAAACTGTGCACGGAGCCCGCAGACCTGTGCACACACTGTGGCGATCCCCACCTGAGAGTCGACTGCCCCTCAAGGTTGGCTGCAGAAGCCCCCAAGTGCAAGAACTGCGTCTCCGCAAAGCTGAGCAACACCCAGCATAACGCCTTCGACAGTGAGTGCCCAAGTCGCGTGAAGTGGGACGCATTGGCACGACTGTCGGTGGCGTATTGCTAAGGGCCAGCCAGCGGAAACCGACTCCAGGGACTCATCCAGGGATTCCCGAACATACTCGAGAGCCCGCAAGAATTACCAGGTAATCCAAGCGAATCTGCAGAGGAAGAACCTAGCAACCCAAGAGCTCTTGATCTTGGCTAGCGAGCGGAGGGTTGCGTTCGCATTGCTCCAGGAGCCGTATGTGGGTGGGGTTAAAAGGATGCAAGACTACCGGGGAGCGAGAGTCTACCAGTGCGCTGAACAAGGAGGTGGAACTGTGAAGGCGGCAATAGTCGTCTTCGATCACGACCTTGACGTGACACAGTGTCCGAAACTCACCACCAACAACATCGTGGTGGTGAGGATCCGCACCAGCGCCTGGGAAATCGCAGTAGTCTCCTTCTACTTTGAACCAGACCAGCCCATACAGCCATACCTGGAGCAACTCCTGCAGATTCGCGAGGAAATAGGCCCCACTAGGATAATTATTGGCGACGACGCCAACGCCAAGAGCACCTGGTGGGGTAGCCTGGTAACTGACACCAAGGGTGAGGACATGTCGGGAGCCCTGGAGGAAATGCGCTTGCAGCTATACTCAACGTCGGCAACACTCCGACCTTCGACACCGTCAGAGGTAACACCGTGTACAGCAGCTTCGTTGATGTCACAGCCTGCTCAACGGAGCTGCTGGATTTGGTGGAGGACTGGCGGGTCGAGGAAGGCCTCACGAGCTCGGACCACAACGGTATAGTTTTTAAAACCAATCTTCAAAAATCAAAAGGTATTAATGTTAATAGGACCACAAGACTCTACAATACTAGGAAAGCTAATTGGAGCCAATTTCGTTCGAAATTGGCCCAATTGAAAGCGGAATCAAATTTAAATACAACAGAAATTGGTAAAATAGAAAACAAAATAGAACTGGAACAATGCATAAATAAATATATTTTCAAAATTACTGAGTCTTGTGAAGAAACTTTGGGAAAAATTAAAAACAATACACAAATCACTATACCGTGGTGGTCCAAAGAGCTCGCTGAGCTGAAGTCGGAGGTGAACACCCGGAGGCGTCGTATTCGATGCGCAGCACCGGTCCGGAGACAAAAAGTCGTCGATGAGTACCTGCAAGCAAAACTTAACTATGAGTCCCTTGCAAAAAAGGCGCAGACAGAAGGATGGAAGGGCTTCTGCCAAAAGCAGGACAGGGAAGGTATGTGGGAGGGGATATACAGGATCATAGGACGGACCGCCAAAAGACAGGAGGACCTGCCGTTGGTAAAGGATGGAATGCCACTGAGTGCACAGGAATCGGCTCAGCTGCTGGCCGAGACCTTCTACCCGGAAAACCTAGAAGAGGGAGAATCCGCTGACCACCGTCGGACACGTGAAGCGGCCTGTCGTGTAAACGACTGGGCGCATGATGAACAACATGACCCACCGTTTACACTTCAGGAGCTGAAAACCGCGGTGGAAAGCTTCAACCCGAAGAAGGCACCCGGGGCAGACGGTCTCACAGCCGACATTTGTGCCCAGGCTATATCCCAGGACCCAGGGATGTTCCTTACACTGGCAAATAAATGCCTCGAGCACGGACACTTCCCTGGGGCCTGGAAGGTAGCCACAGTGGTAGTCCTCCGAAAACCCGGCAAAGAGTCCTACCCCCCCCCCCCAAATCATACAGGCCGATCGGCCTCCTACCAGTCCTAGGCAAAACGCTAGAGAAACTACTAGTAGCAAGACTGAGGTGGCACCTAATCCCGCGGCTCAGTACTCGCCAGTTTGGTTTCATGCCACAGAGGAGCACCGAGGACTCCCTCTACACCATGATACAACATATTAAACGGAAGCTCAGCGAAAAGAAGCTAATCACTGTTGTATCACTGGACATAGAGGGAGCCTTCGATAGCGCATGGTGGCCGGCCATCAGGACCAGACTGGCTGAGGAAAAGTGCCCGGTGAACCTCAGGAGGCTGCTAGACAGCTACTTGACTGGTAGGAGTGTCAGACTAAGATAGGTACGCAGGTGCCGAGTGTCGAAAGGACACGAACAAGGGGTGTGTGCAAGGGTCCATTGGCGGTCCGATCCTATGGAACCTAATCCTCGACCCTCTGCTAAAGGGGCTGGATGAGCGAGGCGTCCACTGCCAGGCGTTCGCCGACGATGTGGTGATGATCTTCGACGGTGAGACAGCGCTGGAAGTCCAGAGACATGCCAATGCCGCCCTCGAGTATGTTCGGGTGTGGGGCATCGGAAACAAGCTGAAGTTTGCACCGCAAAAAACTTGTGCAATGGTGATTACCAGGAAGCTCAAGTACGATGTCCCACTCCTAAGCATGGGCGGGGTAGACATTGGCATGTCCAAGGAAATCAAGGTGCTGGGACTCACCGTCGACCACCAGCTCACTTTCAACTCCCATGTCGCTAACGTTTGCAGAAAAGCTGTGAACATCTATAAGCAGCTGGCACGTGCGGCAAAAGTGAGCTGGGGCCTTCACCCGGAGATCATCCACACAATCTACACGGCAGCAGTGGAGCCTGTAATTTTGTACGCGGCAAGCGCTTGGGCACCGGCCGCGAAGAAAATCGGAGTGCAAAAAAGCCTCAACACGGTCCAACGAGGATTCGCGCAGAAGCTCTGCAAGTCCTACCGCACCGTTTCGCTGAACGCGTCCCTGGTGCTGGCTGGGATACTCCCACTCGACCTCCGAATACAGGAAGCAGCCGCTCTGTACGAGGCGAAGAGAGGGATACCACGGCCGGCACTTGCGGGCAGGGAGGTAGAGCGGGTGGTGGCATTTGCGGAGACTCCGCACCCGGCGAAACATATGGCCATGGAGTTCGTGTGCCTGGAGGACCGGACGCTCGTGGACACCCACAATACCCAAGCGATCAGGGTGTTCACAGACGGCAGCAAGATTGCGGGCAAGGTCGGAGCAGCGCTGTCACTCTGGGACGGCGATGCCGAGATCAAGTCCGTCAAGCTTAGCTTGCCGTCCTACTGCACGGTCTACCAGGCTGAACTTCTGGCCATATGCGTTGCCACGCGCGAAATCCTCAAGAGCAAAGAGGGAACCTTTGGTATCTACAGTGACTCAAAGGCCGCACTGCAGACAGTCACAAACCAAGGTTCCCTCCACGCCCTGGCCGTGGAAGCGAGAGCGAACGTTGCCGCAGCTTTATCCCAGAACAAAGATGTATCCTTGTTCTGGGTAAAGGCGCACGTAGGGCTGGAAGGCAACGAACGCGCGGACCAACTCGCGAAAGAGGCTGCACTCCGATCAAAGAAGAAGCCGGACTATGACCGCTGCCCGGTTTCATTCGTCAAGCGGCAGATCCGGTTGAGGTCGCTTGACGAATGGAACAGGAGGTACAGGAACGGCGAGACAGCCTCAGGCACAAAAATTTTCCTCCCAGATGCGATCGACGCCCACCGAATTGTGTTGAAACTAAAACCAGTCGGGATAGTTATACAAATCCTGACGGGTCACGGTGGATTCTCCGAATACCTGCACCGTTTCAGGTGTAAGGAGAACCCATGGTGTATCTGTGAGCCGGATAAAGTGGAGTCGATCGCACACATCTTAACGGAATGCCCAGTTTTTGAAGCAGAGAGGTACAACACTGAACAAAAACTTGATACCAAAATTGACAGAGACAGCATACCAAGCCTGATGTCAGTAACCAAAACTAGAAAAATACTAGTAGAATACTGCGTAACAGTTGCGACCAGGGTAATAGAGAGAAACAAAAATGTTTAAACCTCTGCTTTTCTGGATATAGAAGTTCTCAACGAATAGATATACAAACTAAGCACAAAAACAATAAAAATAACAAATTATATATAATAACATTAATAACACAAAATACATAATAACAGAAATAAGCCCAAAAAAAGGGGGCTCATGTCCCCCAAGGGGGACATGAGCAAGGGCAGGAGTGGGTTTCAGCCGGTAAGAGTCCGGCACTGCCCAGACTGGTTCACCAGTGAGGCAGTCTGGGCGTCCATGAGGATTTCCCACTCCTGCCAAAACAAAAAAAAAAAAAAAAAAACCTTTTTTTTTTTTTTTTTCCCAAAACCGGCGTGGCGCGGCGCTGGGGGCCGACACTGGTGGAGGCCTGTGCAATACAGGCAACGGTGCCCCCGCACCCGCTGGCCTGCTGGCCTCCTCGCCCGCCTAAGAGGCAGGCTCCGCATGCCCCCCCAGCTTGGGGGAGCTACGGCCGCAGAGGATTGGGAGAGCGGCAACGAAACACCGACACTCCTCTTCCCCTGCGACCCCACCGCGTCCGCCATCGAACGGTGGCGGCCCCGTCAAGGCCGCGGAAGGAAGGGAGAGCCCCTCCCACCGCGGCCTCTGTCCTCAGCCGCAATGTCTCCCTCACGGGGGACATCGCGGCCCGCCTCAGGCAGGTCGCGATGTCGCGGCACCGCAACCTACCCGTGGGCCGCTACGTCGGGCTAAACCGCACAGCCCGGACGAGCGGCCCCCGCTGGGGTTCCTCTTAGCTTCACCGTGGCCCAGCTCGCCACGGCTACTGAGCCCCCCCGCCTCGACAATGCGGGAACCCACCGGGGGGGCCCCCAACCTAACCTTTTTTTTTTGTCGCTGAGAAATGCTTTATGCATCCCCGCCTCCCGGGGGACGAGACGGGGTATGTGGGACTCCCTGTCGGAATGACAGTATACCCACTAAAACTCAGCGGTGTTCCTAGGTTGGGGGGCTACGGGAATGGCCGAGAACACCTGGCCATTCCCGTCCCACACTGGTGGAGGCCTGTGCAATACAGGCAACGGTGCCCCCGCACCCGCTGGCCTGCTGGCCTCCACGCCCGCCTAAGAGGCAGGCCCCGCATGCCCCCCCAGGTTGGGGGAGCTACGGCCGCAGAGGATAGGGAGAGCGGCAACGAAACACCGACACTCCTCTTCCGCTGCGGCCCCGCCGCGTCCGCCATCACACGGTGGCGGCCCCGTCAAGGCCGCGGAAGGAGGGAGAGCCTCTCCTGCCGCGGCCAAAGCAATCATGCTTTTTATCATTTCATTTCTACAGTCCACTATCAAACACAATCCACTAGCTATCATTTTGGTCCTAAAATGATAGCTAGTGGATTGTGTTTGATAGTGGACTGTAGAAATGATGTGATAGAAACACGTATTGCAATATTAAAAATGTATATTAAAATCTTAATACAATGACCTGACAACCGCTCAGACGTAACAACAGCAACCGCGAACAAAAAGAACATAAAAAAACTATATTTAAAAAACATGACATTTATACAAAAAAGGCCGCACCACAGCCAGTCGCCAACACCCGCTTTTCACCCCCACAGGGGTGGAATTAAAAAAAGAATCGTTTGGGGTGTATTCATAACTTGACTCAAAGATTATTTTTTATACTAATTTTCGAGTTAATGAAGCCATGCAGTAAAATCCTCCCCTGAAAAATTGACTACCCCATTTCAGCCCGTCAGGGGTAGATTTTCAAAAAACCCTGATACACATTATTCTTTACTTTCAATATTAGGTATAAATACTGAGTTTCGAGTAAACCGGACTGCGCGCTAAAATTCTTCCATACAAACTTTGAAACCCCCCGATCCCTTATTTGGGGGTAATTTAGAAGAAAAAAAACTGCCAATCTTCATAATTTATTTAGATAAGTATTCGTGCCAAGTTTCAAGTTTATTAACTCAAGGAATAAGATTTTTCATACAAACGAATTCCCCTCTTTTCACCCTCTTAGGGGTGGAATTTCGAAAAATCCGTTCTTAGTGGATGCCTACTCTTCACGAGGAACACACCCTCCAAATTTCATGTCTCTAGGACCAGCGGTTTAGGCTGTGCGTTGATCTATCAGTCAGTCTGTCAGTCAGTCAATCAGTCAGTCAGGACTTTGAATTTTATATAGAAGATATAGATTAAAATAATTGCCTAAGGTTATTTGAATTTCATTTAATAAAAGCCCTGTGTTTAATCAGTTGTTACACCTTTTTTGTTCTATTTGTGGCTATTTTTTCAATAGTTTTATGTTTTAAATTATTTTAGGCGTTTTACATTCATACTATTTTTATTATTATTTTGTGTCGGGGGTGTTTTAATTTTTTTTAAGTAACCTTACTAAGTTCTTAAACTAATGTAATTATACCTAAATAATTTTAAGTCGGCGCCGCACGCCCGTTTAATTTTTTTGTTAAAAAGTTTTTATTTTCTTTTACAAGCTTTTATTTAGTTTCTGTTCGCATTCAATTTGGTGCAACGAAAGCATATTTAAAGAAATTTAGTTTAGATTTATGTAACTAGATGGCGTTGACCAAATACGTCACAATTGTAAATCGCGGTGTCAAGATTCTCCGATTATAGCATAAGGTTGACAAAATTTTGATTTTTTTTGAGTTTTGAGATCACGCCAAGATCTCATTCAAATATAATAATATACTATCAAGGTATCTGGTGTTTTATTTATCAGTTCCGCGAAGTAAAGTTCATGGTCCTTATCGAGTCGGATAAGTGAGATCCAGATAGTGTTTTGTGAGTCTTGGCGTAGAAACCAGGGTGGATCGCCCTGAAGCGCCGCACACCCAAGCTGGTGTGCACAGTGAAGTGACCAGTGCTGCTGCAGCTGAGTTGGCGTGCACCTGTACCAGACAGTGGCGCAGGGTGCAGGACGGAGTTGGACACCAGCGGAGTAAGGGTGGAGCAGGGCGGACTGGACATCAACATCACCAGCTGAGTGAGGCGAAGAGCGGGAACGGTTGAGTTCCCACGCTTGAACGCTTGGGTTTCAACACCAGTGCGATTCTGTAACCATATCACCGTGAAATCTCAAGTGAAGTGAGCGTGGAGTGAAGTGTCAGTGTCATTCCACCTGATACTAGGGATTGACCAAGCATACATTTACAATCATAATCGAGATTTTTATATTTTTTTATTTTTATGCTAATTCTATTGCTCATTTTATATAATTTCAAAACTAGTATTTTAGTAGTCAAAACGTTCCTATTTTGTGGGGTTATAAAATAAAATAGAAAAACAGAAACTCAGTCAAGATCTCAATGTTGTATTTTTCTCTTTTTTTCTAGACTAGTCCTTATATAGCTTGAGGTGCGACCGTGCACAGCTACTAGACTGATGTAAATACGCATCGACATTGTTTGTTATTATGAGCGATTGTAGATGGAGTCTAGTAAAGACTGCAACGATGTTCAGCGCTGATAATAACCCAAATCTATTCAATTAGAAGAGATAACCGAGTGTGTCAAGTCATCGAGTGCTAACGGTGTGCCTGGCTGACGGACCAGACTGAATTCAACCCGACGACGTAGTAAGAGTGGCGTGATCACTTCACGCGATTCATGACATTTCGCTCGTGAATCGGGTGAAGTGATAAGATCACGCCGCGCTTGCGCGTTAGGCACTGCCATTTCCAAGAAGTGAACTTGTTTTTTTTTTTGCTGTCATTGATGACCATGTACATATTATTATTATGTCTGTTCGTATTCGAGTTCAGTGACAATAATTAGTTCCTAATTATTTTAATGCTTTTAGACATTTTATTGTCTAAATCCACTGTCTTTTATCTGCCTAGCCTTTTCCCAACTATGTTGGGGTCGGCTTCCAGTCTAACCGGATGCAGCTGAATACCAGTATTTTACATGGAGCGACTGCCTATCTGACCTCCAGAACCCAGTTACTGGGTAAGTAATACGATACCCCTTGGTAAGACTGGTTGTCAGACTTTCGGGCTTCTGACTACCCGTAACGACTGTCAAAGATCCACGAATAACAGCCGGGACCAACGGCTTAACGTGCTTTCCGAGGCACGGAGGGGTCTCGGTATGTAAAGATGGTCACCCATCCACAGACCAACCGCGGCAAGCGTAGCTTAACCTGACTGATCGACCTATGCGGCTGTTATTATTTAGCCACGGGCCCCTCCTCTAAATCCACTGTCTTTGTACATCTAAAAACTTAATTTTATCAGCCTACAATGCCTACATTTGGTTTTCAACAAACTGATATTACTTACTTAGGTAACCGTGTAGTTCGGAAGCGCCTCAGATTGGTCCCTAACACACGAACCTCCGTCGGCATGTGCGTTAGTTAAGACAATTGATAAAAGGCTCCTTTCATAATTAGGCGCACAAGTTTAATTTACTTACAATATTCAACTCTGTAAATGCGTTAATCGCCATTTTCATGATAGTGGTGGTTGAGGCTAAAAAACATCAAAATTGGGGATTTCGAACATCCACACCCCACTACAGGGGCAGTGAATAATACATCACTTAATTATTTGACGAATTCATCCATTGTTCAAATTAAATAAGTAGTGGTAATGAAGTGTTTTGCAGTTTTGTTATTCAAAGTCGAAGTTTCGCGCCAATCTTGCGTGTTTACATTTTTACTTTTCACAAATATCACACACACTCATAGAGATACGATTTAAAATGTGTCAAATGTAATTTAAAATGTTTTAAACAACAAGAAAGTGCCCATCTCGTAACGTCTTAAACAAACACAAGTTCAATAATACAATTTTCATTACCACTAGGTACTCAACTCAATTCGTGTTCAATTCAAAATCGCAGAGTTCGCCGACCATTATTGTTTTTTTTTTTTTATTGTGTTGATGTGCGAAAGCGAAACGATTATTATGCCAAACGATTTTTTTTGTTTCAATCTATTCGAGGAATTAATATGACGAATTTCAGAAATCGATTCTTACAAATTGAAATAAACTTATTTTAAGCATTATATACTAATCTAATAGAAGCATTACACATAGATTGTATCCCGTAAACATAATAAAACCCGTATTTTTGATGCTAGTAACCCTTATATGAACAAGTAGTTCGTGGCACTGGCAACCCTACGCCGAAGTGATGTTGCCATGGGTTACGAGCATCGCGTGAAGGGAGATTTTGTACATTCCGAACTACGCTGTAATCAATTTGTGCGTGCTCACACCTCTTCCGAATTAGCGTGTCATGTAGCGTGTGATAAGGATGTCCCGTGAATCGAAAAAGATGAAGTCTTATGAGTGAGCGCTGTCAACGGTTGTGATCTAATCGGATCTAAATCGGAAGGGAAATTATATATTGTTGAAGTGAGCGCTGTGGGCGATGATGGCCTAATTCGGAATAACCTAAATCTCCCGCCGCGCAAGCGCGTTAGGCACTGCCATTTCCAAGAAGTGAACTTGTTTTTTTTTTTTGCTGTCAATTGATGACCATGTACATATTATTATTATGTCTGTTCGTATTATTCAGTGACAATAATTAGTTCCTAATTATTGTAATGCTTTTAGACATTTTATTGTCTAAATTCTCCTATGTCTGTAATTTAAATGTAATTTAAAATATTATAAACAACAAGAAAGTGCCTATCTCTTAGCGTCATAAACAAACACAAGTCCAATAACACGTAATATTCATTACCACTAGGTACTCAATTTACGTTCAAAATCGCAGAGTTCGCCGACTATTATTGTTTTTTTTTTATTTTTATGTGTGATGCGCGAAAGCGAAACGATTATTATGCCAAACGATTTTTTTTATTTCAATCGATTCGAGTAATTAATATGATGAATTTTAGAAATCGATTCTTACAAATTGAAATAAATACCAATCTAATCTAATAAAAGCATTGTTTATAATGGTGATTTAAGGCGGAAACACATTGTTAAAACCCCCCGACAGGACAATATTTAATCAAAAAATTTCATACGTACTTACGTAGGGTCATAATTTCAAGGTTATTTTTTTCTTTTTAGGGGGTTTCACGCAGTCGGAGGTTTTTAAATTTTTTATTTCATGCTTTTTGTAGGGACTCGTTATTATTTCTTTTCTTTTATTTTCTTGCGTTTTAAGATTCTGGTAATTTTGTATTTAATCAGGTTTTTTTAATTCGCCATTTTGTTGTGGCGGCCATCTTGGATTTGAAATTTATCATAGTGTATAGTATTCTACTAATCAAGCCCTTTCATTTGATACCCATATTGAGGGAGTTGTAAAAAAATATGTAATCCGCCATTTTGTCGCGGCGGCCATCTTGGACCGATTTTCATCAAACATAGCTGACACTCCAACACAACTGAACTGAACACTCCTGACGAATTCTCCTTTCAAACAAAAAAAAAACAAAATCAAAATCGGTTCATCCGTTCGGGAGCTACGATGCCACAGACAGACATACACACACACACACACACACACACACACACAGAGAGAGAGAGACACGTCAAAATTATAACACGCCGTCATTTTTGCGTCGGGGGTTAAAAACGCGACGCGACGCAACGTGTCGACACCCGATATGCACCGTGCACATTACCAACACGCGACGTCACGACATACTAGCAAATTCTGAATGCAGTTAGCTAACAGCAGTGGAATCGTATGGACTTATGTACTATTAATTAATTGTTTGTCGGTCATTTCGCTAAATAAATACAAAAAATAATATTAAATTAGCATAAACTCCGTTTGACAGTTTGAAGAATAGGGAACGCATATAATGGCTCTGTGACAGTTCTCGAACGGCTTACGCGTGGCGTTGGGTCTTGTCTAGAAACATAACGCGCGCGCCGCGTCGGATGGCGTGTTTACCCCCACCATGGGCAACACACCGACCTGGCACGTCTGGATCGAGTGGCGTGTGCGCGCATGGCGTCGCGTCGGATGTTCATAGTGTGACTCTGGTCTATAGAAAACAATACATTTGATTCGACTCAACACGCATCGCGTTTCATCGGGTCGCGTCACGTTTTAATAATGTGTTTCCGCCTTAAATCACCATTATAAACAATGCTTTTATTAGATTAGATTGGTATTTATTTCAATTTGTAAGAATCGATTTCTAAAATTCATCATATTAATTACTCGAATCGCTTGTAATAAAAAAAATCGTTTGGCATAATAATCGTTTCGTTTTCGCACATCATAGCAATAAAAAAAAATAAAAAAAAAACAATAATGGCCGATTGGCCGGCGAACTCTGCGATTTTGGACACAAATTGAGTAGTGGTAATGAATATTACGTGTTATTGGACTTGTGTTTTTTTATGACGCTAAGAGATAGGCACTTTCTTGTTGTTTATAATATTTTAAATTACATTTGACACATGTTAAATCGTATCTATATGAGTGTGTGTGATATTTGTGAAAAGTAAAAATGTAAACACGCACGATTGGCGCGAAACTTCGACTTTGAATATCAAAACACTTCATTACCACTACTTATTTAATTTGAACAATGGATGAATTCGTCAAATAATTATATGATGTATTATTCACTGCCCCTGTAGTGGGGTGTGGATGTTCGAAATCCCCAATTTTGATGTTTTTTAGCCTCAACCACCACTGTCATCAAAATGGCGATTATCGCATTTACAGAGTTGAATATTGTCTAAGTAAATTAATAAACTTGTGCACTTAGTTATGAAAGATTTATAATGGCGTTAACATATGAGCTTTTTATCAACTGTCTTAACTAACGCACATGCCCGCGGAGGTTCGTGTGTTAGGGTCCAATCGGAGGCGCTTCCGAATCCGAACTATACGGATAAGTAATATCCGTTTGTTGAAAACCAAATGTAGGTTGATAAATTAACTTTTTAAATGTACAAAGACAGTTTATTTAGACAGTAAAATGTCTAAAAGCATTAAAATAATTAGGAACTAATTATTGTCACTGAACTCGAATACGAACAGACATAATAATAATATGTACATGGTCATCAACTGACAGCAAAAAAAAAAAACAAGTTCACTTCTTGGAAATGGCAGTCCCTAACGCGCTTGCGCGGCGGGAGATTTAGGTTATTCCGAATTAGGCCATCATCGCCCACAGCGCTCACTTCAACAATATATAATTTCCCTTCCGATTTAGATCCGATTAGATCACAACCGTTGACAGCGCTCACTCATAAGACTTCATCTTTTTCGATTCACGGGACATCCTTATCACACGCTACATGACACGCTAATTCGGAAGAGGTGTGAGCACGCACAAATCGATTACAGCGTAGTTCGGAATGTACAAAATCTCCCTTCACGCGATTCTCGTAACCCATGGCAACATCACTTCGGCGTAGGGTTGCCAGTGCCACGAACTACTTGTTCATATAAGGGTTACTAGCATCAAAAATACGGGTTTTATTATGTTTACGGGATACAATCTATGTGTAATGCTTTTAATAGATTAGTATATAAAAAGTTAATATATTAAAATAAGTTTATTTCAATTTGTAAGAATCGATTTCTGAAATTCGTCATATTAATTCCTCGAATCGATTGAAATAAAAAAAAATCGTTTGGCATAATAATCGTTTCGCTTTCGCACATCAACACAATAAAAAAAAAAAAACTATAATGGTCGGCGACTCGGCGTTCGGCGAACTCTGCGATTTTGAACACGAATTGAGTACCTAGTGGTAATGAATATTGCGTATTATTGAACTTGTGTTTGTTTAAGACGTTACGAGATGGGCACTTTCTTGTTGTTTAAAACATTTTAAATTACATTTGACACATTTTAAATCGTATCTATATGAGTGTGTGTGATATTTGTGAAAAGTTAATGTAAACACGCAAGATTGGCGCGAAACTTCGACTTTGAATATCAAAACTGCAAAACACTTCATTACCACTACTTATTTAATTTGAACAATGGATGAATTCGTCAAATAATTAAGTGATGTATTATTCACTGCCCCTGTAGTGGGGTGTGGATGTTCGAAATCCCCAATTTTGATGTTTTTTAGCTTCAACCACCACTATCATGAAAATGGCGATTATCGCATTTACAGAGTTGAGTGTAAGTAAATTAAACTTGTGCGCCTAATTAAGAAAGGAGCCTTTTATCAATTGTCTTAACTAACGCACATGCCGACGGAGGTTCGTGTGTTAGGGGCCAATCGGAGGCGCTTCCGAACTATACGGTTATGGAAATGGCAGTGCCTAACGCGCAAGCGCGGCGTGATCTTATCACTTCTCACCCGATTCACGAGCGAAATGTAATGAATCGCGTGAAGTGATCACGCCACTCTTACTACGTCGTCGGGTTGAATTAATATAATAATATCCCTGGACATTTCACACAGCGCCATCTAGTCCCAAGCTAAGCAACCTAATGCTTGTGTTATGGTAACAAGATGGCTGATAAACTACTTATATACATTTTTTTTTCGTAAATACATACATATTATAGATAGAAAAACACCCAGACTCGGAACAAATACATGTAGGTCATACAAATATTTGTTCCGTGCGGGAATCGAACCCGCGACACGCAGCGCAGCAGTCAATCGCTTAACCACTGCGCCAACCGTGCCGTCAATTCAGTCTATGGTCCGTCAGCCAGGCACACCGTTAGCACTCTATGACTTGACACACAAAAAAAAAAAAAAAATCAGCTGTTTCTTATAAAAGTTCAATACCTACTCGACCAAAATGTATGAATCTGCTGATTTTTTTTTCGTGATTTCAGAGATGGTCCCCTAATGAATGTTGTTCATATTCATGTGTAGAACACCCTGTAAAAATTTACGCACTGAATAAAAAATTATCCTGTATAAGGACTAGTCTAGAAAAAAGAGAAAAAGACAACATTGAGATCTTGACTGAGTTTCTGTTTTTCTATTTTATTTTATAACCCCACAAAATAGGAATGTTTTGACAACTAAAATACTAGCTTTGAAATTATATAAAATGAGCAATAGAATTACTTAGCATAAAAATATTATTAAAATCTCGATTATGATCACAGAACAGATAAAACCTCTTTTATCTGTTCTGTGATTATGATTGTAAATGTTTGCTTGGTCAATCCATAGCGTCAGTGGAAAGACACTGACAGCTCACTCCACGCAAGATTTCACGGTGAGATTTACACAGAATCGACCGGCTGGGTGACGCAGTGGAGTGAATACGGATTCAGTGCTAGTGAAGTGCGGTTTGTTGCAGGCAAAATCGTGAGTACATTAATACATATTAATTTGCAAGTCGGGTTTTCTGAAGATAGAAAATTTCGTCTGAAAAAGAAGATTTATTTGGACTTTATTCGTATTATGCTATAAAAGTGTACCCACTTGTTCTTGTGATATCATATGTACCAATTTGCGCAATATTGAACAAATTGAAGTAGTGAATTTAAGATATTACATTCAAAACGCAGCGAATATTTTGTGAACGTGGTTAACATTTTTTTTTGGCAGTTTGAAATTTTAGTTTGTCACATTTGTAACTTTTTAAGGCTTTTATAAAATGGAGGCTATGTACAAATGTCAAAAGAATACAAAGCTTCTTATTGAAAAGGCTCAGATTAACTTTAAAAAATCACCTAAAGACAGAGTAACTAATACGTACGTTGAGACTAGATTAGAAGCACTTGAAGTTTTGTGGAAAGAATTCTCGTCAACTCTAAGCATAATACAGAATGCTACAGACGCTCAGCAAGAATCTGATAATTATTTTATAAATGAGGTTTATGATACCACTGAAGAAACTTAC
This sequence comes from Apamea anceps, assembly GCA_951799955.1. Lineage (NCBI taxonomy): Eukaryota > Metazoa > Arthropoda > Insecta > Lepidoptera > Noctuidae > Apamea > Apamea anceps. Next base: position 21,188,087 of record OX637513.1, on the reverse strand, counting down.
ATTTTCCACAAAACGCAGTTAAAGGAAATTTTAAATAAACATAGCAATTATGATTCAGATCGAAGCACAAGGATAAATGTTGACCACACAATATCAAATAGTGTAAGATTACCAAAGATAAACATTCCAAATTTTTCGGGCAACTATGCAGAGTGGACAACGTTCAAAGATTTATTTGCATCTTTGATACATAATAATGACAGGTTAGAAGACGTGCAAAAATTGCATTATTTAAAGGGTTTATTGTCAGGAGAAGCAGATCAACTTGTCAGACATATTGCAGTTACTTCAGATAATTTCAGAGAATGTTGGTCATTGCTAAATAGTAGATACAACAATAAACGATTTCTATCGAATTGTTTATTAAAGCGCTTATTGAGTCAGACTAATGTAAATGAATGCTCAAATAGCCTTAAGGGTTTACTGGATACCACAATGGAATGTCTTAATGGTCTGAAAAATCTCGGAGTTGATGTTAGCACGTGGGACATCATAATCATTTTCATAATTAGTTCCAAACTTGATTCTGAATCACGAAAGCAATGGGAGACTAAAATTTGCTCTAAAGATGAATTACCCGTGCTCTCAGAGTTCAGAGATTTTTTGGAAGCCAGGTTTCGTGCGCTCGAATTTTTAGACACTAAGTCAAGTAGACCTAAACCAAAAGTTCACCATACCATTAGTACCGACACTAAGGCCGTTCCAACAACTTGTCCATTCTGCATGTTAGTTTAATCACCTCTCGAACTAAGGTTGCACCAATCAAGCAGCAGTCGGTTCCGCGCTTAGAGCTGATGGGGGCAGTGTTCAAAGTCAAAGTCAAAGTCAAATCATTTAATTCAAATAGGCACATAAAAGGCACTTTTGAACGTCAAAATTAAAATTAAATTGATTCTAGTCGCCCCTTCCAAAAGGTAGTTTTCGTATGGAGAAGAATGGGCAAGAAACTCCACCGTTACTCTTTTAAAATGTTTTACAATATTTTGCATACATTAATTATATAATTATATGTGAAGACGATGCACCTAAACATAAAATTACTATACCACAATAGGTAAAAAAATTAAAATGAATTAATGAAACCATGACATATAAATTGACTATGTGATAGGTACATGGTGCTCACATATTTACAAACATTCCAAAAGTAGACTATTTTCATAAATAAATAATAAGGAGTAATAAGTCCGGCTGACTTTAGAAATTACAGAATGTAAATCAATGTCAAAGAGAATACAAAAAAATAATAATAAATTATACAATTACATTAGCAACCAGTTTGATTTTGTCTAGACTCTAGAGATTGTCCTATGGAGCAGGACCAGCATGTTTCCAAGCATTCTTATCTTGGATATAATCCTCTAATTTGTAATATCCTTGCTTACAAAGTGTAATTTTAATATAAGTTTTAAATTTTCTTTCATTTAATTGCAATATTTCACAAGGTATTTTGTTGTAACATTTAACACAGTACCCCATAAAAGATGTATGTACTTTAGATAATCTGAAAAAAGGTTGATCTAATTTATCTTTATTTCTAGTATTAAAATTATGTCTATCACTTATTTTATTAAAAAGATGTTGATTTTTTCTTACATCTATACTTATAATAAATCTGTAGAAGTGAAAATTCTGTACATTGAAAATATCAAAAAAATAAATGGCAGGGGGTGTTACTAGACCGACACCGAACCCAAAAATGTGATTAAAAAAATTTTTGTCTGTCTGTCTGTCTGTCTGTCTGTCTGTTTGTTCAGGCATCACGCAAAAACTACCGGTTCGATTACGATGAAACTTGGTATAATTATTCTTTAATATCCTGGGCACCACACTGGGTACTTTTTATCCCGGAAAAGTATATACAATAAAAAACAAACTTAATTTTGCGGTTCGATCCCTAGACCCGATTACTGTATCAACCGCAAATAATAAGTTTGTCGTAGGTTAGGTCACCCGCAGTGGAGTTCATTTTTATTCCTTTTACTTTTTAGAGTTATTTAGGTTTATTTTTATATAAGTCGTAGGTATAGATTTCAATTTTAAAGTATAGGTAGTATATTTGATAGTGTACGTAGTGACCGTAGGTTATTTTATAATACAGTTAGATAGGATTAGTCATTCGTATAGATATTAGTTTTTAGAGATTTTGCTTATTTATTGAGTTTAGATTGAGGGGCCCGTGGCTAAATAATAACAGCCGCACAGGTCGATAGGTCAGGTTAAGCTACGCTTGCCGCGGTCGGTCTGTGGATGGGTGACCATCTTTACATACCGAGACACCTCCGTGCCTCGGAAAGCACGTTAAGCCGTTGGTCCCGGCTGTCATTCGTGGATCTTTGACAGTCGTTACGGGTAGTCAGAAGCCCAAAAGTCTGACAACCAGTCGTACCAAGGGTATCGTATTATTACCCAGTAACTGGGTTGTGGAGGTCAGATAGGCAGTCGCTCCATGTAAAATACTGGTATTCAGCTGCATCCGGTTAGACTGGAAGCCGACCCCAACATAGCTGGGAAAAGGATAGGCAGATGATGATTGAGTTTAGATTAGTTATCATCATAAATAGGTTTATTTAGGTAGGTAGGTATTTTATTTTCTGTTATTGAGTTTATTTATTTTTTTAATTATTTATTTATTTATTTTTATTTATTTATTTATTTATTTATTTAGGCAAACCAATTAAATACACACAAGGACATTCCAAGTATATATCATTTACAAATACAATAGCATTGCATGCATCTAAATTAAAGGTAAGCACAGCACTTTAATAAAATCTCGCTATACAATAATAATTAACAAAAAGATGGATAACAATATAATTATAACTAATATCAATAATCTCTTACACATACAATCAATTTAAATTAGATTAGATTAAATAAGATTGAATTAAATTAAATATGATTGAATTAAATAACAAAAAAAAAAATATACCTAATAAAAAACACAAAATAAAAGAAAGAGAAAAAAAATATTGATCTAAAATTTACATATTATTGAGCTCTTTTAAACTTAATAATGCTGCCTGAAAATACGTCGATGTCACAATCGTGAAAAATGTCGTTACACTTTCTGAGAATATAGGAAAGGGGGGCATTACTCCCGTACTTGGTTTTGCGGCCACCAGGAGCAAAAGGCCTATAATTATGAAGTCTAGCTGACGACCGGGGCGTGTTAATGTTAATTGAAGAAAGAAGCTGTGAGCAATCCACGCCTTGATTCAATAACTTGAATAAGAAAATTAGACCTGCAAAATCTCGACGCCAGTGCAAAGATTTCATTTTAAAGTGCTTCAGTCTATCCTCATAGTTTTTAACTGTATTCCTTATACCTGCTATGTAAGAGAGTCTTTTTATAAATTTTATTTGAACTCTTTCGATGCGCTGAATATGAATATTATGTACTGGGTACCAGACTATGGAGCAGTATTCTATATGACTACGAACCAATGCAGAAAACAGAGTTTGAAGTGCAGTCAAATTACTGAATTGTCTTGTGTTACGGTTCAAAAATGCTAGCATTCTATTGCTTTTATTTATTATGTTTTCTGTGTGTGTTTGAAATTTCATTTCAGAGTCGATAATGATGCCCAGATCTCTAACCTCAGACACTTTGCTTAATATTTGGTTCCTCATTATGTATGTAGAGTTAAATTTATGTTTTTTACGAGAAAATTTAATATGATAGCATTTACCGACATTAACCTGCATGCTGTTCTTCTCACACCACACACTGAGCCTGTCAATATCTTTTTGCAAAAGAGTTTCATCGTTTTTAGTCATTACAACTCTATAAAATTTTAAATCGTCGGCATACATTTCAAAATGAGAGTTTTGTAAGGAGTATTTAATGTCATCAACAAACATTGTAAATAATATAGGGCCCAGATGTGACCCCTGCGGTACGCCAGATGTGGGCGTGAAGGTGTTGGATGAGTGTCCATTTACTACTACTCTTGCTGTTCGGCCAACTAAGTATGACTGGAACCATTTTAGAAGGGACCCATGAACACCGAATGTGATTTCGAGCTTTTGTAGCAAAATACTATGGTCAACTTTGTCAAAAGCTTTGCTAAAATCGCTATAGATGGCGTTAACTTCGTTACCGTTACTCATGTAATCTAGAGTTCGTTCGACAAAGTTGACCAAGTTTGTGGCTGTTGATCTATTTCTAAAGAAGCCATGTTGATGATCAGTAATGGAGCCCTTGATATGCCAATTCATGATGGGACACAAAAGAGATTCAAGAACCTTTGCCAAAGTGGGCAATATACTAATAGGCCTGTAATTGCAGACATCAGTCTTATCCCCCGATTTTGGAATTGGAATTACTATGGCCTCCTTCCAGATCACCGGAAAAGCCCCCTCGGATAACGATCGGTTGTAAATTATATGCAATGGCTTAGATAAAACATTAGCACATTCCCTAATAAACCGTGGAGGTATACCGTCAGAGCCCGGCCCCTTAGTAACATCTAAATTCTTAAGTTTTCTCTGTATGCTAAGTTCAGATAGTGTTACTTGATGTAAGCTGTTACTATTGCTGGGTTTATAAGTATGTGCAGGGTCTGGATCACTACCAGAGATAGGGCTATATACCGATGCAAAGTTCTCCGCAAATAAATTCGCTATGCTCATGCCGTCGGTCGCACTACTATCGTTAAGCCTCATGTATCTTGGTATAACGCTTTTATTATCGCGTTTGTTTGTTTCACCAATCTAGTGATTGATGAAGCCCATAAGAGAACGTTACATGGGGGACCAACACTAATGTTGAGCCAGCTGCGTACTAGGTATTGGATCCTTTCCGCCAAAACAAAGGTTAAAGCTCACGTACATCAATGTGTAAAGTGCAGGCGGTACTCGGCATCTATTCAAACCCCACTTATGGGTCAGTTACCGTCTAGTCGAGTCATTCCAGCAAGACCATTCCTAAATAGTGGCGTGGATTTTGCTGGCCCCATCAGCATCCGAACGTCAAAGGGTCGAGGCCACCGATCATACAAAGGGTACATATGTGTTTTTGTATGCATGGTGACCAAGGCTATTCACTTAGAAGCTATCAGTGATTTGACGTCGCAAGGTTTTATTGCTGGTTTCAAAAGATTTGTGGCTCGACGAGGTTTTGTCAGTGATATTTGGAGCGACAATGGAACTAATTTTGTTGGCGCTTCCAAGGAGCTTCGGCATTTAGTTGCTGCGGAAAAATCTTCCGTGGCTATAGAGATTAGAGAGTGGTTAGGAAACAATAGCACTTCTTGGCATTTCATTCCGCCTCGTTCCCCTAATTTCGGTGGCTTGTGGGAGGCTGGGGTGAAATCGTCCAAATTCCACCTAAAACGCGTAATAGGTAATTCTACGCTTACATTCGAAGAAATATCAACACTTTTGTCCCAGGTAGAAGCGTGCCTTAATTCGAGGCCGTTATCAATGTTGCCTGACAATTCCATAGATCCCACTCCTTTAACACCAGGTCATTTCCTGATAGGTGAGCCTCTGATAGCAGTGCCTGAACGTAACTATGAGAATTCTAACATCAGCAACCTGAGACGTTGGCAGGTAACACAACGCATGTTGCAAGACTTTTGGAGGCGATGGTCAGATGAGTATTTGGTTCATTTGTGTCAACGTTATAAGTGGACTAAAAATATTCCAGAACCAAGTATCGGAGATGTAGTTTTAGTCAAGAAGGATAACTTACCTCCTGCCCGTTGGCTTTTGGGCAAGATCGTAGACAAGCACCCTGGTCTGGATAAGGTTACACGAGTAGTAACTCTCAAGTGTAATGGATCCTTAATCAAACGACCTACGTCAAAATAAGTAAGGGAAACTTATATAGTTATTAAGTTTTTGTTAAGCTATTTTTTTGTTATACTATTGTATTGTATTGTGTTTTTGTGTATTGCCTTTAATTTAGATAAGTTTATACAGTCCACAAGTATTGTAAGTTTTTGTTTTTTTTTGTGTGCCATGGAAATGGTACTTTCTATCTTTAATTGTACTTTTTTTTTTATGTCATAACTTGTCGTTGCACATGTAATTTATTGTTATTTTGGTTTGTACCCCTGACCTCATGGTGGGCGGTTTTGTGTAATGAAGAACATATCATAGAGTCCTTGGTGGGCGGTATGTTTGCATTCAATTTGGTGCAACGAAAGCATTTAAAGAAATTTAGTTTAGATTTATGTAACTAGATGGCGTTGATCAAATACGTCACAATTGTAAATCGCGGTGTCAAGATTCTCCGATTATAGCATAAGGTTGACAAAATTTTGATTTTTTTTGAGTTTTGAGATCACGCCAAGATCTCATTCAAATACGCTCCCGGACTGCCCAATGAGTTAGTATCGTCCATAACTTAAAAAAAATATATGAATGATCAAATAGTTTTTATGCAGTTTTGTAGCTGGCATATTTGTCGCCTAGGTGACATGCAATTGGTTCTAAATTTAAAATTGTAATCTCGAAAAACAAATTAAGAGTTTCAGTTGTTAATTTTTTAGGTAACCTGAACAAAACAGAAATTGAAAATTAGAGCTTTGATTATTGAATTCTTCGTATCTACGGATTGAAAAAGTTCCTTAATTGCTTTAGTTAATGTTTAAACCGTTTCTGGGTTGAAATTATGGATACTTCGCCTGAAGTAGCGGCTCAAGCTGTGGCTCTTCTTCAGTCTGGTTTAAGCCAGAGGAACGTAAGTACACAACTCCACATTAGCCGATGCGCTGTTCAAAGAGTGTACCACAGGTTCCTAGAGACTGGGGGATATGTTCGTCGTTTACGTGGACCACGATTTCGGGTAACAACAGAACGACAAGATCGATTTATGGTTGCGACCAGTTTGAGAAATCGTCACCTAACTTCAGTTCAGATCCAGGAACAGCTTCGAGACTTTCATGGAGTCTCTATTAGTGCTCTTACTGTGAGAAGAAGACTTGCAGAACGTGGACTAAGACCGCATAAGCCTGCCAATGGGCCTAAATTAGCGCGTGCTCACCGAATGTCGCGCCTTCAGTTTGCGCGCCAACATTCACGCTGGACGCAAAGGCAATGGAGCCAGGTACTTTTTAGTGACGAGACAAAGATCATGCTTCATGGTAACGATGGAAGGAGGAAGGTCTACCGAAGGCAGGGAGAACGTCTTGTGCAGTGTTGCATAGAAGAGAAAGTAAGTTATGGCGGTGGGTCGTGGACCGTCTGGGGAGGCATTTCCGCCGCAGGCAAAACTGCACTTGAGTTTGTGTCTGGGCCTCGGATGCCATCACTAAATGCTGACCGTTATATACGCCTATGTTTGGAGGCTCATGTAATGCCGTATGCCGAGTTTGTAGGCCCAAACTTTATTTTTATGCATGATAATGCCCGACCCCACACGGCAGGAATCGTTAAAAATTATCTCCAAGACGTTGGTATTACCGTAATGGAATGGCCATCAAGAAGTCCCGACATGAACCCCATTGAGCACATATGGGACGAGTTAAAGCGACGCGTTCGAGCTCGTCATCCAGCTCCACAAACACTACAGGAACTGAAAATTTCTATCGAAGAGGAATGGGAGAACATCCCTCAAAATGCGATTTTAACACTAATTAATTCGATGCCAAATCGCATGAATGCTGTCATTAATGCTTTAGGAGGCAATACAAGTTATTGAATAAACAGATTTGTTTGATTAAACCATATTTTCTTTAAAAATCTAACATATGTCTTAGACTGTACAAAGGCAAAATCAACACTTAGGTCATATAAGTGCATTTAAAAAAAGAATGTATTCAAACTCAGAACAGCAGTACATGAGCCTAATATTGAATATGCCAGCTACAAAACTGCATAAGAACTTTTTGATTATTCGTATATTTTTTTAAAGTTATGGATGATATAAACTCATTATGCTAGGTGGCTCGATTTAGGAGTCCGGGAGTGTATAATAATATACTATCAAGGTATCTGGTGTTTTATTTATCAGTTCCGCGAAGTAAAGTTCAGTTTCACCTGTCCCGTTGTCTGTCTGTAATCATATCTTGCAAGTTAAATTTGATCCACTTCCCGGTTTCCAATTGAGCTGAAATTTTGTATGCATGTATAAATCGCATGACAATGCAATATTATTATAACATAGAGCTGATCTGATGATGGAGCTGGAAGGTGGCCATAGGAACTCCGTAATTAAACGATGCAACCCCATCGAGTTTGGGCTCGTTTGATTCGTCTTGACGAGTACTTTGATACTACATGGTAACCAGGGTCTGATGATGGAGCTGGAAGGTGGCCATAGGAACTCCGTAATTAAACGACGCAACCCCATCGAGTTTGGGCTCGTCTGATTCGTCTTGACGAGTACTTTGATACTACATGGTAACTAGGGTCTGATGATGGAGCTGGAAGGTGGCCATAGGAACTCCGTAATTAAACGACGCAACCCCATCGAGGTTGGGCTCGTTTAATTCGTCTTGACGAGTACGTTGATACTACATGGTAACCAGGGTTTGAGAATGGAGCTGGAAGGTGGCCATAGGAACTCCGTAATTAATTGACGCAACCCCATCGAGTTTGGGCTCGTTTGATTTGTCTTGACGAGTATCTTGGTTGGCGTGAATATGCAACTCCAACGAATTTGGGAAAAAACGTTCGTTCCGTTTGTTATGAATGTTGATTATGTTTGATTGATTAGATGGATGACCCAATGCCAAGGTGAGCACGTGCCGAGGGCTGAATGGTATGAGGGTGTATAAACATTTCATATCGCTAACGTTGCGCCTCAGGGTACCAGGGCGAACCCTGTTGTACTGAAGCCCTTACCCCTCTACAATGGACCTCTGGGGGGATGGACCGTTTTTGTCCTATACTCGTGGTAACAACATGAACAAAAAAGAAACTACTACACAAAGAAAACGACGTTTAGAGAAGGCGAAATTGAAGCGACAGGAGAAGATTGCTAATGAAAGTGATGTCCACAAGCGGCAACGCTTAGAAAAAATAAGTTTAGCAGTAGCTAAACATAGAGAAAACGAATCGTTAGAACAACGCACAAATAAGCAAGATATCGATAGAACACATACACAAGAGAGAAGGAAAAACATCGAGCTGATCTGATGATGGAACCGGAAGGTGGCCATAGAAACTCGGTAGTTAAACGATACAACCCTATCGAGTTTGGGCTCGTATGATTCGTCTTGACGAGTACTTGGTGCTAGATGGTAACCAGGGACTAAAGATGAACAGGTAGCTTAAGTGCAGTAAACGCATATAACGGAAAAACACTGCTACACGCTACGAACTACGCCGTAGTCAATCTCGCATCAAAAATAGGTACTAACAAGTTAAAAATAAAATTAAAAGAAAAATAACCTTTTTAAAAACAAGCTTTTATTACTTATTAATAAAAAAGGACTAAAATGTTAAAAATAATTTAAACCTGATAAGTAATAAATAAAAGCGTGTTACATTTTGATGGAACATTTAGAACACAATGTAACACGCTTTTATTTATTACTTATCAGGTTTAAATTATTTTTAACATTTTAGTCCTTTTTTATTAATAAGAAATAAAAGCTGGTTTTTAAAAAGGTTATTTTTCTTTTAATTTTTACATTGTTGGTTAACGTTCTTTCTAGTAAACCCTCCAAAGGACTTATGCTCTCTTTTCAGTATATCTTTCAAGAGAAATAAAACACACACGAAAAAGAATTAAAAATTATCTTTAATGACTCAGCACAACGACTTATGTTACATAACAATCAGATCGGCACAGCTAAGTGACAGACGCGGCTGCGGCGGGCGCGGAGCCGGGCACGCGCAGCACGTCGGCGGCGCGCAGGCGCGGCACCGAGGGCTGGCGCAGCAAGCCGCACGTGTTGGTGGGCGCGCGCATGCGCACGTAGCCCTCCTCGCCCCAGCCCCTCGACCACGAGTTCTTGAGGATAAAGTAAGTCTCCCCTTTGTGCAGCGTCCAGCCCACGGCCAGCACGGCGTGATTGCGGCTGTTCAACTTGCTGTAACATACGGCTGCCGTCAGTTCATGGTACGTGCGTGACGCTTCAGTGCACTTGCTTATCTTATTCTCATACAATGTTCCGCATGTCGTTTACACATTTAAGCATCAAAAGTAGCAGAACAGCTCTGGCTACACAATACATTAGCTAGTCATAAAATAGTATACTGACCAGCGGGCATCGTGATAATAACCCTTGCTGTAGGTCTCGAAACTGGCGGTTGCGGCGTCGATGATCACTACAGTGGGCCCGTACTTCTTGATCGCCACCTGCCACAGACGCACAGGAGTTAGTTACGCGCCACATACATGGCAACACGTCAGGCCGGTCTAGGGGCTACCTTGAGCGCCAGGATGTTGTTTGCGGTGACGTTGACGTGCCCGCTGATGCGCGTCACGGCTGGCACGCTATCCGCTCGACACTGTTGCTCCTATACACATACGCGCGAAATATTATAACTAGAAAAAGTGCATATGAAAAGTTAATATTTGTTATTTTTGGTCAGTTATCGTACTTTTGCTTTGTAGGGTGTATACTCGTCGAGCGCGGGCAGTCCTCGATCTTGGATGTAGTTGTAGGCGTAGCTCGGCCACGTCCCCTTACATCCATTGCCACCGTACCTGTAACACAACAGGTGTAAGTACATACATGTCAGCGGCTGGCGCCACGTGTCGCACGAGTGTGTGCGTGTGTATACTGACGGTTGCGCGCAGTCCACGAGCGCCTGCTCGCTGAGCGACACGAGGCGGCCGGTCTCCACGAACAGCGCGCCCTCCACCGCGCCCACCGTCGCGAACGCCCAGCACGAACTGCACAACTTCTGATCTGCGGGCGACAACACGCGTCACTAGGGTGCCTCGCTACTCACTAGGAGCACGAAAGAGCAGAGATGCGACACACTCACTGCGCACGGGGGTGACGGCGCCGAGCTCGCGCCAGTCGAACTTGAGCGGCAGGCGGCCGCGCAGAGCCTCCAGCTCGGCGCGCGAGTGCGGGAAGGACGCGCCGGGGTCGGCGTCGGCCGCGGGAACCGCGCCCCGCAGCACGCTCCGCTCCACCTTCAGCCGGTCGGACATGAAGTTGTTCTGCAGCTCGAAGGACGCGCCCTGCCGGTTGCCCGACGCCATGTGTCGCGAGCTCTGTATCAAGATGTTCTTGCGGACCGCCTCTTCCACGTCATCGGCGTACGTACGGGCGAATTTTTGTTTATACCTGCGCGAATTGTTTTTTTAGAAATTGAAAATAATGTACCTAGGTAATGAAATCTGTTCATTCCGTAGTGGTTCAATGTCACTTACCTGTAAAAGGTCGGCAATTTAATTACCATTATTAAAATAAACGTATTTAAAAATACAACTCGCTTTAAGTAAAGCTCCTCCCTTTTGCGTTTTGTTAACACGTGCCTAACAAAGGTACGTTCCTGTAGTAGGCACCTAATGTTGTCGTTTCCCAAGTAGGTACACTAAGTACAGCGACACTCACTGCTCTATTTCCGTGTCATATCGTGGGTCGCGGCGCAGCATGGTGAACTCACGGAGTGGTTCCACGCTCGCCATACGATTGGTTCTTTCAACTTGTTCACATGCATCAGCTTAAATACAACAAAATATAATTATGTATTACAACAGTGTTCATGTAATATATCAATTACACATTTATATCGATATCACCTAGGAAGCTGTCTAGACTGCGCAACCTGACGTACCGATGTCAAGATGGAACATCGAGGAGTCGTGAGGGCGCGCCTGCACCTCGTCGAACTGGTGCACGTAGCCGTCGGAGTCGGCGCCCAGCACCGAGCTGTCCACGCGCACCAAGTACCTGCGGCAGAGAGCGTCAGTCGTGAGCACTCGGGTCGATAGGACTGTCAATGTGCGTCGCGAGCGATAGTCACCAGTGCGGCGTGGTGGTATAGTTGTCGGCGGAGCGCGTGACCAGCAGCTCGTGGCGGAAGGTCAGAGCCTCCCCGCGCGCGCCTCCCAGCTCCCCGCTGTGGCCCGACAGCGTGTATTGCCAGCGCTCGGCGCGCTCGGCGCCGCGCACCACATACCCTGCACAGCACACGCGTCAGCATAGCAGCACAAGGGCAGCCAGTCGTACGTACGTACAAAACATATACGTAGGTATTTGGTATGTAAGACACGCTGAAACTAGTTTTAAGGCATACTGCATAAAAAATATTGTTTTGAATAAGTATGCAAATCATATTTATCGAGTATTATTCTTGTGATAGATAATACCTATTATTTCAGTTAACTTTGCGTTACATAGATACGCAATCCTATCTAGTGTGTATTTGTGCACGAATGAATATTTGTCTAGTTAATAGTCACCGGCGAAGGAGAAGGCTTGCAGATCGGGCAACGCCGGCAGCGAGCGCTCGGCAAGCGACACGCGGCGCGGCGTCGACACTACGCAGCGCCGCACGTCAGTCTCCCCCGTGCGGTCCACGCGGATCTGAAGTGTCATTTGACAACATAAGGTAAGGTTCCAATATTATTTATGGCTAATTTTGAGGTCATCAAAAGCCAAGCCAATCAAAAACTACAAATACCAAAAATCAAGCAGCAACAGAGATAAGTTTCCGTGGGTACCTGCGCGCTCTGCACGCGTCCGTCGCGCCGCATCATGCGGTACGTGGAGGTGGCGCCGCCGTGGAAGTCCACGCGCGACGCGCCGCTAGCCGCGTCCCACCTGCCACGAGACGCCACGCATCAGTCACACGATACACTAGTAACTGTACACTAACGTACTCTCATAATATCAGCACTGCATGGAAAAGGCTGCTCTCATACTAAACCTAAACCCATTATTGATGTTTTTACATAATTTTGCCAATTTTTTTAGTCAGCTACGCGACAGCACAGACAGGGTTATGCTTATCATGAGCAATTATACTTGCACTCCGTCCTCGAGATAAGTATCCTGAAATAAAGTATTATTTACACAATGTAGTACCGCATAGGTGCCACCGTTCCATACACTATGGTTGAAAGTATTTAAAAAAGTCAAAAGCATCTTCCTGTCACTGTCAACGTCTCAGTTTATATATATTAGTCTATGGTCAACGTCACCCGGCTCCCGCGCTTCTTAGACCCGTTTGTCATTCGCATTTTAGTGCTCAACCGTTCTGCATAAACTTTTTCGCACCAAAAACTTTCTAGTGTTTTAATTATGCCAAAACGCAAGCATAATTACGATTATCTTAGTGAGAAACTAAAAAAGCTTAAAAAGCAGATAAAACGTGTTCGTAAACAGCAGGATTCCTCGAGTTCTAGTGATAGCTCGGGTGAACAAATGGAACTGATTAACAATACTAATGACGGTACGTAGATATTTACTATTTAAGTACTTTTTCTTCTACATTTGAATACGATACAATGCAATCGAGCTGATTATCGGACTGTCTCAACGCGTTACACTATCGTATACCTACCATCAAAAAATATCTGACATATTGCCAGTTTCTTTATTCTCTGGACCTAAACAAAATGCATTCTCGAGCTGATCTATGGACTGTCTCACTACAATTATTGTTATGAATGTGCTCGGGCTGTTCCTTGGACTGTCACACTACATTCTAAAAAATGATTGTACTTGGTAGTTTGCTTAAACTATGCAATCATATTATGCGATCGGATCTGCCTATGAGTTTTTCCAATGCACTCAAAAACGTACACTTTAAACACACAATTATACCTACCTACTTACCTAGTTAGAGTATAAAGTATAATTCACATAAATTATGTGTTTTTTAGGTAGGTCCTGCCTACCTATAGGTATTTTCAATACTCATACTGCTATAAATCATTCCAGACAACTTATTGGAAGAATTGATGGCAGAGCCCAAAAATTATGATGACGTAGAACCTTTTGTAGAACAAATCCTTCCGGAGTCAATAGAAATATCTCCGCCTTCGTCAAACACTGAAGTAATTCCTAATTTAGACGTAACAAACAAGGATCAACCCTCAAGTGAGATACAAAACAAAGAGGATGAGGACATTGCCCTTGACACAAAAATACTGGAAATTCTCGGAGATGATCCTGCCAACAAAGAACATTATGGGCCAGAAATACACAAAGAGTTAGCCAGTCGACTGCAACATATAACAACCTCTGGGCTTACTAAAGAAGCCAAAAAAGAACTCCAGCAAAGGTACTTATTGCCATCAAATGGTGTTCTTCTAGGCGCACCCTTAATAAATGCTGAAATAAAGGCTGCCTTGCCAGAGTCTCTGTCTAACCGAGACAAGGCTATAGAAGCTAAACAAAAACTTCTTGGTTCGGCTATTTCTTGCATTGCATCGGCTACATCTCAGATGCTGGGTTCCCAAGATAAGAATCATGAGCTTCTTAAAAATTAATGGATGCAAATAGAATGTTATGCGATATACAACATTCTGATTCCGTCACAAGAAGAATGTTTAGCACATCCGTACTTAAGAAGGATGTAAAAACCCAGATACTTAATTCCAAGATTGACAAGCTTTTGTTTGGGGAGAATCTACCAGACACACTCAAGACAGCCAAGGCCGTTTCCAAATCTAGTTCCGAAATAAAAAGCACGTACAACAACAATAAGAAGCTGCAGCCGTCAACATCTAAGAGTAATCATTTAAACGTGAAGGGCCCGGCGGCTCCGAATCGGAAACCACCGGCAGCCACCCAGAAGTCGCGGCAGACTGCCCCTCACCAGAATCAGCACAACAGATCATACAAGACGTCATCACATCCGCAGAAGTTCAACAACTATCGTCGACCGTAGAGGAGGTAAATTATGCAGGACGCTTATCCTTATTCTATACCCAATGGTTACACATTACTAAAGATAAGACGATCCTATCATGGATATCTGGCTATAATATCACATTTTCTGAACCTGTAGAACAACTGACGTTACCTACAATTCCTAGCTACTCACTAACAGAAATAGCACAGTATGAGGAAGCTATATTAAATCTTCTTAGAATAGGAGCTATATCCCCATGTACACCATGTGAAAACCAATTTATCTCTAGTATCTTCCTAACACCAAAACCAAACGGAAAAATGAGATTCATTCTTAATCTAAAGAACCTAAATAAACACATCCAAACAAATCATTTTAAACTCGAAGACCTGCGCACAGTTCTGAAACTAGTATCTAGAGATAGCCTCATGGCAACAATAGACCTGAAAGATGCTTATTTTCTAGAAATAGCTAATGATTCCAAAAAATATTTAAGATTTATCTATAACAATATTCTGTATCAGTTCAATTGCCTGCCATTTGGTCTGAACACATCTCCATACATCTTTACCAAAATTATGAAACCGGTGGTAAAAATATTGAGATCAGCTGGCTATATTTCTAGCATATACCTAGATGATCTTTGTTTGATATCTGACTCCCAAGGAAACTGCCTAAAAAATGTAAACATAACCAAACAGTTTCTTACTAGTCTAGGATTCATAATAAATACAGTCAAGAGCGTGCTCACGCCCTCTCACATGTGTAAATACCTTGGCTAAATAATTAATACCCATGAGATGAATGTCCAACTACCTCCTGATAAAAGAAATCGCATTATTAGCGAAATAAAACATTTCATGAAGTTACAAAATTGTAAAATAAGATTGTTTTCCCAACTTGTTGGACTGCTGGTGTCTGCGTGTCCAGCTATTGAATATGGATGGCTCTACACAAAGCAATTAGAACGCTGTAAATTTCTAAACCTTCAAGGTCATGAAAATTATGAAAAAGTCATGAAAA
The DNA here is from genome assembly GCA_951799955.1 of Apamea anceps. Lineage (NCBI taxonomy): Eukaryota > Metazoa > Arthropoda > Insecta > Lepidoptera > Noctuidae > Apamea > Apamea anceps. Next base: position 21,172,340 of record OX637513.1, on the reverse strand, counting down.
TTCCTTTTTCTTTACGCCGTGAAAAAGATTAGGGACGACAACTTCAGTTTAGAGTTATACTCTGACGCCTCAACTACGGGGTGGGGCGCTGTCTGTGGGAGTGACACTGCCAGTGGCCCATGGTCCAACGCCGAAAAAAAATTTCACATTAATCAATTAGAACTTCTAGCCGCATTTATCACTCTTAAGACGTTTGCAAAAAATTGTTCAGACTGCCAAATTTTAATACACATAGATAATTCTACCGCTATTAGTTACATCAACCAGATGGGTGGCGTGTAATTTCCTCACTTGACTGAAGTCGCAAAAGCCATTTGGCTGTGGTGTGAACAGCGAAAAATCCTTGTAGTCGCCTCATATATAAAATCAATGGACAATGTGGTAGCTGACGCGGAGTCACGCCGTTCTCATCCCGATATCGAATGGGAACTAAAAGATACAGCTTTCCAAGGAATATCAACAGTGTTTGGTTCCGCTAATATAGACCTATTTGCCAGTCGCATTAACAAGAAATGTCACACTTATGTATCATGGAAACAAGATCCTGATGCATTTACTATTGACGCGTTTACTATAAATTGGGCTCCTTTTTACTTTTACGCGTTTCCTCCGTTTGCTGTTATCTTAAAAACCCTTCGTAAAATAATAACAGACCAAGCCAAAAGCATTGTCGTGGTCCCAATGTGGCCCACACAGCCATGGTACCCAGTATTTAGGAAATTATTAGTATCTGAGCGAATTATTTTCGAACCTACCAAAAATGTTATTATCTCCCATTCCAGCAAAGGACAGATTCATCGGAATCTTACCCTGGTTGCCGGAGTCTTGTGCGGGCGGCGCTGTTGAGACGAAGTGTACCACCATCATCCATTGACATCATGCTGGCATCATTAAGTAGTAACTCCATCAAGCAATACGATGTATGCTTAAAACGATGGTACAACTTTTGCTCTAACAATAACTACAACGTGTTTGAAACTTCAGTACCTAGGATCATATATTTTCTTACGCAAGTATACCAATCAGGTATTCAATATGCAACACTAAATAGCTATAGAGGAGCTTTATCTCTTATAATCGGCTCACATGAATCATCAGATGACAGAATAAAGAGATTCTATAAAGGTGTGTTCAGGCTTCGTCCCCCTGTTCCTAAGTATAGCATAACATGGGATACATCTAAGGTGTTGGACTTCCTAAACAATTGGTTTCCTAACGAATCTCTCACATTAGAGAGATTAACAAAGAAATCCATCACCTTATTGGCGCTTACGACAGCCCACCGGGTACAAACCCTTCAAAAAATTAAACTGAGCAACGTAGAATCACAACTTAGCAAATTAATCATAAAAATACCTGATCTTATAAAGACCTCAAAAGTTGGTATCAATCAGCCCGTTCTCCACATACCTTTCTTCACAGACAAACCAGAAATATGCCCAGCCACTACTTTACTCTCATACATTAACCAAACCGCTGCTTTGCGCAAAACAGACAATCTATTTATTTCTTTTAAAAAACCTCACAACATTGTGACCACACAAACTATTAGTCGGTGGATAAAGGGAACATTAAAAGACTGTGGTATTGATGTTAACATATTCACGGCACATAGCACCCGTCATGCCGCTACCTCTAAAGCTCACCAATTGGGCCTCAACATCGATACCATCCGACAGACCGCTGGCTGGAGCGGCACTTCAAAAACGTTCGGACGTTTTTATAACAGAGTGATTGTAGGTGATGATGATCACACCTCCCTAGCTAGAGCCATAGTCAATAATTCCTAAGGGATCGTTATATGGAGACACGATGTCTCTTGTATTTTTTTATTTTATTTTTTAATAATTATATAATTATTACTTTGAACTGTGATTTCCTACTGATTATAGCTAATTATAATTAAGAGTGAGATACATTACTATAACTTGTAAGCAAAATAAATAAACAATGTTAATTACTTGTATATATATATATTTTTTTTTTTATGGTTAACTGTGATATTCCCAAAAAAAAGTACTCTCAACGTCTACATTGTGTAAATAATACTTTATTTCAGGATACTTATCTCGAGGACGGAGTGCAAGTATAATTGTCTGTGCACGGCATGCCTACGACTGGTCGTCGCATCGGGCGTCAGCGGCGGCTGAGGGGGCGCACGGGCGGCGCGGGCGCTTGCGCGGTCTTCCCGCTCCGAGCGCCGCCTCACTCAAATTCTTACCACGACGAAGACATTGCGTCTCTTTTTTGTATTCTGGCATTACATCAGATTTTGTACAATCCACATATTTTATTTATTCGCTCCTGGAACTGAGCACCCGACGTATCAGCGTCAACAATAATTGATGATTAAACGAACTTACCAAGTGAAGTTCTATCATAATTATACGTAGCACTCCGTCCGAAGAGATAAGTATCAATTCCCACCCAACCCCACAGCAGAGACTGGCAACCCACAAATATTGGTAATATCAAGTTAATAGACTCGTAACTAAATGACAAACGGGTCTAAGAAGCGCGGGAGCCGGGTGACGTTGACAGTGACAGGAAGATGATTTTGACTTTTTTAAATACTTTCAACCATAGTGCATGGAACGGTGGCACCTATGCGATACTACATTGTGTAAATAATACTTTATTTCAGGATACTTATCTCGAGGACGGAGTGCTACGTATAATTATGATAGAACTTCACTTGGTAAGTTCGTTTAATCATCAAATCTATGTATCTTTGTAAATATCTTTAATCTTAGTACAAAAATACAAACATATTTATTTCAACTTAAATATTGTGTCATACATAAATTGTATTTATCTTTGTATATTGGCATGTACGTATGTATCTTTGTATGTGGGATTTTTTATACCCTCGAAGCATCCAAACAGCTGAATGGATTTTCATACTTGAGGTGTCTATCTACTCGTCAAGGAGAGTCGGATACTGACCGTCGAAGTGGACAGACGTGCCCTGTCGTGTTCTCACGTGCGAAACAAGTGGTTGAATTTGAGTGTGAACCTCGTATTTGAAATTTGAATAGTGTTTTGCGTGTTTTTTTCGTGGGTGCAAATTAAAACGGTGTAAAAGTGACATACGTTGATCTACAACCAGAGGCCTAGGCTTTCCGGCCGAGGATCCTGGTGACGTCGAGTGACTCTGAGGGGTCTTAGCGGGCTAATCTGGTGAGATCTTTCCGTTTATTTCAGGGATCTCTATTGGAAACTGTATCCGGCTGGGTTTCAGTTTTGAATTTTTGAAGCCACGCGCGAATTAACATCATTCTAAGCTATAGCTAAGCTTTAGGACAATGTTTTCATATTATATTTAGTAGGGCGGCATAAACTAATACACTATTAATCTAGCACAAAATACGCTATCGTTCTAGATTCCGTACTTCACGCTTTTTTCTTATTGTAACATTGTACTAAATTACCAAAACTGCCTTGGACAAGTTATCTATTTTCTAGCTTGTAAGACAAGATTCTATACCCACGCCCGCTGCAACAAACAAAAAAAAAAAACCTCTCAGTGCAACAAAAAACAACCCCGAACTCTTAAGTTTGCATAACAAAATGCATTCCTAAAGATAACAAAAGAGCGAAGCTCATAAATTTCATATTGGTTCCAAAACCCATCCCAGTTCCGGGCACATATGCCGAGAACCTCTTGTAACACCATAAAAACAAAAGCACAATTGTGCCGATGACAAAAGACGGGAATTCTTTTTTCGAGGCGAACCGATAGCCCACCAAATAAATATGGGTTTAACTTTCGACCACGTGTCTGTCCGGTAAAAACCTTGCTTTATATATTTTGGAGCATCGACATGACGACAGAATTCGCCTAGCACTTCTTAATAATATACAAGAATTTCTCCCTAACAGCAATCTCTTCCAGGAACAAAGGATAACAAAATACAGAACCACGCAGGATAACATGACGTTCTGGGGAGGAGAGGATATCCTAATCGCCGCGTCCGAGTTCTATCTCTGTACATACCAGCACCACACTGGTGTATTCACCTACCGGCGAACCAGAACCTGACAACATACACATCCACTACAAGGATCAGCAATATGTTAGCTGGGTACCATGACCGACGACGAACATTACAACAGCAACCCGATAGTTCCAATGCAAGAACGAAACAACCAACGTCATAACACCACAACATAGGCCAGGCTTAGGCTTTTAGTTAACCTGTACAAAAAACGTGAAAAACAAGGACAATCCATGAAACCCTAGTCTCAAACAAACAACCCCAATTGGCTAGCTCATTAACACAGTATGAACAACAAAAAGCAAACAAAGCCTGGTCACAGAACGAAACGCCCGACATGTGGCTGGAGCAGGTACCAATTCCGAAACCCTAAAGATGCGAATGAATAACGGAATTGGGCAACTATCAAGCTGCCTTTTTAAACAATAGATCAACAGAGGACCACATATATTACGCTTAAAAGGATCTTAGATGAAGAACGGCTTGCAGGTAGAAGAATTTATGTTCTCGCTATATGAGCGAACTATCATGAGACACTTGATTAACCACGCTAGGAATAAATCAAGACAAAAGCAAACGCATCAAGAAGCGAGAGCATCATGCAGGTTAACATGGTCAAAGGGCACTCAAAAGACCCAATCGGATCACATTATAACGCCACACGCTACAGAAAAACTCTTCGAATTTATTAAAGGTGAACGGGCCGCCAGGAGCATATCCGACCATAAAATAATCTGGGGTTTGCTAAGGACAAACCGAATTTCAAACAAAAAAGAAAACACAAAGCACAATAATACACAAAGGCAACAGCTACCCGCGAAGGAGGCAACAATAGTGGCTAAGGATTTCAACTATAAACAATGCTACTATGCCGCCGTCAATAGCAAGTTCACGAAAACAAAATACCAATAACAAAAAAGCTAAAAAATATAGGAATCAACTCAACGGACGATAACATCAAAATACCCTGGAATACCATAACGGAAGTATTAAAAACGGCTGCCCAGGAAACTTTAACTTTTCTGCCAGTTCTCTCCAGAGATCATCGATTAGCTCTTGCTAACCTACAAAAGGCTAAATTCTTACAAAGCAGGCAACCAGATAATCCAAATAGGCATAACCGCGCAAAAGAATGCCAGGAAACACTTCAAAAGGTTAAATATCAGGAGAAACAAAAAGCATGCAGGGCCTGCCTCAGCGGATTAGGGAAAAACCACCCAACGAAACGCATGCAGATGCTGTACTTTTTTACAGGAGAAACAAACTGAAAAAATTCGAAAAGGATCTACACATGTACCGATGACCAAATGGGAGCAAATTTAAAAAAAATCCGAGGGCCGTCTTATACCAACAGTTAATATAAAAAAGCCGATAACCGAAGTACAAGGTGGTGGACCCACTACAGATGAGGTAATGGAAATCATCAAGAAAATGCGGAACGGAAATCGTCGTGAAATCTCACTCCCCCTGGTACTATCATTTGCGGACGACCTTATCTTCATTACAGATGACCTAGAAGGGTTAGAAGGTATCTTATACCATATTAAACCCGTACTAGACAGTGTAGGCCTCCAAGTAAACGAAACAAAAATACTAATTAGGGACCCCATAGCTACACAGAAAGTGACCTACGTGACCCTTAATGGAATAAGCATACCGACATGTGATGAGATTAAATACCTAGGTACACTTATAACATCCACATTAAGCGCAAAATGCACTATTAAAAAACGTTGCAAACAGGCCATAAGAAACGCCAAATCGTTACTATCATTCATAAAATACGCAAATATGGACTGGAAATTAGCCAGACTTATGTAACGAATGGTGATCGTTCCGTGCATAATACATGGTTTGAAAGTATCGGCACTTACTAAAGCTAACAAGGTCAAGACTCAGAAAATATGAGCGAGTTATCATGAGAGATTTGATAAACCACTCCAGGAATAAACCGAGACAAAAGAAAATGCATGTAATCTTAGACGGAAAAACAATCAAATAACTAAACGCATCAAGAACCACAGGATGTGCTACCTCGCACATGATTACAGGCGCCGCGTACCACATCTGCTGCATGCAGCAATGGAATACAAGGCCAAAACTAAGAAGATCGGTCGACCTATCTACACGTGGAACGACAACCTAAAACAGGACATGAAGTACTTCGACAAGGGAATCGATTTCTGGATGGATATGGCTGAAGCAAGGACATACAAAAGAACCGAGAAAGCAGTGGAACCTCGCCAAAAGATTCACGGGTGAAGCTCGAACTGAAGCACCTGGCCGCGTAGTCTTGAAAAGATGCCCATCCATAGACAAATATCACCCATCTCTCCACTAATCCAAGGCTTACTCTAGGATGCATATCCGGTAGGCTCTTAAATCCTACCCTTTCCTACGGGCACGTCCTCCTTACAAAAACCGCGCCCCCCGGTCTACTTCTTGATATGCAATGGTCGCTGTAGCACCATGAACATGAGGCTACAGAAGCTAGTGCGAATCTTGGGGTTCATTCGATTAATCGAGTCTGGTCAAACCACGCTGGGATCGGTGCAATTCATTCATTAATTCTTTCATTCATTCATTGAGGTGTCTATCTACTCGTCAAGGTCGCGCAATGGTTATAGGCTAGGTTTTATTTTTATAATATCAAAATGGCGGATTTTAGACGACAAAAGTAAGCCTCGATTCCGAAAATTTAACACACTAAAAGGTTTTAATAAAAAAATAAAAAAAAGCCATGAAAATGTAAAAAACAAGAAAAACCTTACCTACTTCATCATTTTCAATGTTTTTTTGTCTTACACTTATTATTGACAGACCGCATAGGCAGAGGCATGGTCCAGCCGTGTCCATCATAATAGCTTCCTCATTACGAGCCATGGCCTCATCTATCAGCACAGTTCACAAAGTTGGCCCGACAACGACCTACTCTAAGGGCGTTTGTCCACCGCAGCCGGCACCGGGACTTCGCTGAGAAACGAGATATTTCAAACGGAACGTAACGGAGTCGGCGATCGTTTGTCCACCGCCGCGACCGAACTCGGCGGTTCTTATTATGTTTACGTATGATAGACAAAACAAAATCCGGGCGACGACGGTGCGTGAACGTTCGAAATCTTGGTGTATACTAGTATTCAACAGACCGTTGTGATTTGAATAAACAGACCATTTCAGTTTCAGTTAATCTGCTTTCCAATTAATTTCCCTGACTTTACATACCACACAGAGTATGTTTCGGTGTAGTCTGCGCGCGGCACGGTGAGGCGTGCGCGCAGGTACAGCGAGCTCTCGAAGCGCGGCGGGGGTGGCGGAGACGCCCGCCCCGCCCCCGCCGGCTCGGGCGCGCCCCCCGCCTCGCCGGGCTCCGAGCGGCGCCGCATGCACTTGAGGCGCCGCCGCTCCATGGTCGGCGCGTCGCCCACCGCGCTTTCCGCCTGCGACTCGTGCGGCGCCGGCCGAGCAGCCTCTCTGAGTTCATCAACGGTGTAGTCGTCGGTGCTGACGACGCCGACGGGGTCGATCACTATCGGAGGGAGTGTGGGGTCGTCCGGAACCTGTGCCCGGAACTGCTCTACTAGGAGTGCTGAGTTCTCTGCAAAATAGAAAAAACATTTAGCAACTACAATGGGAGAAAAAGCTGTGGAGATGCAAGAGGCGAAAAATAACAGTGCTCGATATCTCTTAAGTTAACCTGAAGTACGGATACAGAGACAGTCATGCGGCGTCCCTATTGCAGACAGTAGTATGAGATGTCTTACCGACAGGCGGGAAGTTGGGTGCTTCCCGGGCTAGCCGCTCGTCGGTGACGGGGCGTCGCGGAGGGGGGGGCGCGGGGGGTGCTGCCGACGGCGCCGGACTGGGGGTGGCACTGGGCTGCGGCGCTGGCAATGGGTTGTACGATGGCACTGCGTTGCTAGTCGGATGTTGGTTGAACACTGGGATCTGGTCGTACGGTGGTGTGTTATAGCCGGTGTTGTACACGCGGCCGAAGGGGTCGTTGTAGGTGGGCAGTGCGGGCACAGCGAGGTTGCGCACCGGCGCCACATTGTCGATCTGCGGCGTGGTTAGCGTGCACTCTGCAACAGCGACAAAGAGTGAGCGTGGTGCCGGTAAGGCCGTGTGGCGCGTGCGTGGCGTGGCTGTGGCGTGTACTCACGGGCAGGGTCGGCGCGCGGCGCGGGTGCAGGCACGGGCACAGGCACGGGCACCACCAGCAACGCCAAGGACGCGCGTCCGCTGTTATCACCTTCTGTATTAAAACAAACATAATATTTTGCTCATAAATAGATAGTCCAAGGAATTAAAGTTTTCATCTTCTTCGTGTCGCTGGCACGACTGTATTTTAGATCTTGTTCAGTACCGGCGTTAGGGGGGGGCGACCGGGGCGGCTGCCCGGGCCGCCAGGTATTATTGTCTTGAATCGCCATATCTCTCGCGATATGTCCTCATCGCAAGGGCGGCATTTTGATGACATTCTCCGTAAATTAGAATCATGTCCGCATATTCAGCTGCTGTGTAGGTGCATGTGTATTTGCCATCACGATCACAAGTTTACACAAGCACTAATAACACAAATAAAAGCGTCCGTATCTTAAGAGATGTAAACGTACCTACTAGATTACAAAACAAAGGAAAGCTTCTTTATCACAATACCGTTACCTCGAACAAGTGAACATGACTAGCTGCTGGCCGCCGCCACACAACGCCTACACTACAATAACAGCCACATTTTTATAAAACTCCGCGTTGCTATTACTTCGTTTTCGCTTAGCGTTCTTCCTGTTTTGTTTTATTTTGCTCGGCTCCTATTGGTCCTAGCGTGATGTTAAATCCTATAGATACTAGTCCCGTGTCTCGCGTGGGGACAAGGGTTGTGTGTAGTCGCGGTACTCACGCAGCGGCACTTGTATGGGGATGGCCGGCGGGAACCAGCCGCCACCGCCCGGCCACGCGGCGCCCGCGCCGCCCACGCCGCCCGCGCCGCCCGCGCCTCGCGTGTACTCTGCAGACATATTACAATGAATATTATACGTAACTACTAAATTATCTACCTTATTCTTAAATCTCATTATGAAAGTTTTAGATACCTAGTTTGACTGATTAATCAAAAAGCAACGTGGACATACAGTTCCCGCCATGATCACCGGGAACTGGTAGCTTGTTGTAAGTAACATCTAACACAGTTAGTAATTCGCAGAAGTGGTATAGTGAGTGACGCGCGGCGCGGACACCTTGCACGACGAGGAAGTGCTCGGAGACCTCGCCAGTTCACCGCTCGACCACTGCACCACGGCCACCCACGGCGCGCGTCAGCACGGAGGAAGTAAATAAACTAATTACGATTATATTACGATTCGATGAGGTACCTACCAGTTATTTGGTCCTTAAATTGAAATAGTGTTTCTACGTGATAATGATAAAATGTAACTATCTCGAAAGCGAGCAAAATCCAATAGGCTGGTGCTCCAAACTAGTAACAATGAATAAATGTACGCACGGCTACACGTCAAGCTATACAAAACCAGTTTGTCTTGGCCTCACTTTGTATGATATTTTCTCACATTGAACGGTCAACCAATACTGGTTTTGTATAGCTTGATGTGTAGCCGTGTGTACTTACATACTTTACTTAGCAATTTGATGAAAATTTACACAATATCATTTGTGTAAATTTTCATCAAATTGCTAAGACGGGGAATTGTTGTAGTAGTACATAGTAAGGTATTGTTAGTACGACACTGACCGGCGCGGCGATGAGGTTCCGCCAGTAGTCGCCGGTGTTGGGACTTGTTGTAGTTGTAGTAGTAAGTTATTGTGAGTACGACACTGACCGGCGATGAGGTTCCGCCAGTAGTCGCCGGTGTTGGGACTTGTTGTAGTTGTAGTAGTAGTAAGTTATTGTGAGTACGACACTGACCGGCGATGAGGTTCCGCCAGAAGTCGCCGGTGTTGGGACTTGTTGTAGTTGTAGTAGTAGTAAGTTATTGTGAGTACGACACTGACCGGCGATGAGGTTCCGCCAGAAGTCGCCGGTGTTGGGACTTGTTGTAGTTGTAGTAGTAAGTTATTGTGAGTACGACACTGACCGGCGATGAGGTTCCGCCAGAAGTCGCCGGTGTTGGGACTTGTTGTAGTTGTAGTAGTAGTAAGTTATTGTGAGTACGACACTGACCGGCGATGAGGTTCCGCCAGTAGTCGCCGGTGTTGGAACTTGTTGTAGTTATAGTAGTAGTAACTTATTGTGAGTACGACACTGACCAGCGATGAGGTTCCGCCAGAAGTCGCCGGTGTTGGGACTTGTTGTAGTTGTAGTAGTAGTAAGTTATTGTGAGTACGACACTGACCGGCGATGAGGTTCCGCCAGTAGTCGCCGGTGTTGGGACTTGTTGTAGTTGTAGTAGTAAGTTATTGTGAGTACGACACTGACCGGCGATGAGGTTCCGCCAGAAGTCGCCGGTGTTGGGACTTGTTGTAGTTGTAGTAGTAGTAAGTTATTGTGAGTACGACACTGACCGGCGATGAGGTTCCGCCAGAAGTCGCCGGTGTTGGGACTTGTTGTAGTTGTAGTAGTAGTAAGTTATTGTGAGTACGACACTGACCGGCGATGAGGTTCCGCTAGTAGTCGCCGGTGTTGGAACTTGTTGTAGTTATAGTAGTAGTAACTTATTGTGAGTACGACACTGACCAGCGATGAGGTTCCGCCAGAAGTCGCCGGTGTTGGGACTTGTTGTAGTTGTAGTAGTAGTAAGTTATTGTGAGTACGACACTGACCGGCGATGAGGTTCCGCTAGTAGTCGCCGGTGTTGGAACTTGTTGTAGTTATAGTAGTAGTAACTTATTGTGAGTACGACACTGACCAGCGATTAGGTTCCGCCAGAAGTCGCCGGTGTTGGGACTTGTTGTAGTTGTAGTAGTAGTAAGTTATTGTGAGTACGACACTGACCGGCGATGAGGTTCCGCCAGTAGTCGCCGGTGTTGGGACTTGTTGTAGTTGTAGTAAGTTATTGTGAGTACGACACTGACCGGCGATGAGGTTCCGCCAATAGTCGCCGGTGTTGGGACTTGTTGTAGTTGTAGTAAGTTATTGTGAGTACGACACTGACCGGCGATGAGGTTCCGCCAGTAGTCGCCGGTGTTGGCGAGCGAGCGCGGCGGGCGCGCGGCCCGCGGCTGTTGCACCGACGTCGCCGCGTGCGCCACGCCTGCAACCACACATCCAGGTTCAAACATGCCCCACAGAACGTCTATTATAATTTATAATCAGTGATAGGAATAGGTAGTGCCTATTTGCCTAAACTTCGAAGAACAGAGACAAGAAACGGAGATTTCCTTAGGACTAAATTTTTTTCGGGACATCTGTCCCGAAATTCGGGACAGCACTTTTAAATACATTAAAAAAATATGTTATTTGGAATAAGTAATTCGTCTATATTTAATGTTATGTCTAGTCGCAAACTTTAGGTAAATATAGACGAATTACTTATTCCAAATAACATATTTTTTGTAATGTATTTAAAAGTATTGTCCCGAATTTCGGGACAGATGTCCCGAAAAAAATTTAGTCCTAAGGAAATCTCCGTTTCTTGTCTCTGTTATTCAAAGTTTAGGCAAATAGGCACTACCTATTCCTATCACTGTTTATAATAGTACAAACTGCACTGAGCCCGACTAACTAAAGGGGTAAACTTTGCAGAAGTACTCGAAACAGAACCTGGACAAAATTTATTTTTATAATTTTTATGACATTGATTATACATTCTCATACACTAAATTATTACTTGTTCTTTTAGGAAAATCATCTATTCTACAATATTCGTAAAAATATTCGCACCATGTTTCTGTCTTTCAGTTAACTGCCTAGTCTTTAACGAAACGGCCGCGGCGCTGTTCAACTAGCGCCTGAATGATATTCAGCCAATGCGTCTAATACAACATGTAATGAACTGTCTGTCTGATACTTAGGCCATTTTTATAAAAGGATGAAAATGTGAGAAATAACTTCGACTGTGACACCGAAATGTGGACAAACGACGCAATTAATACAAGAAGTAAATAATAATCAGCCCGTAACGTCCCCAGTTCTGCTGGAACACAGGTCTGTCAGTGCGCGTGCGCGTGAGCAGATAGAACTTATGATGTGGTTGCAGGTGGAAGTAGCTGATTGTAAATACAAACGACCTTCAGCGCGGGGGGCGCTTTGTCAAGCTCTTATCTGCTCGTTACAAACTTGAAATCATTGAAACATTACTATATATAAGTACAGTTAGTTTGATGAAAAAGTAAAATTTTCGTGGCGCTAAACTATTCGCGTCAGTTTTTCACTCTCGAAAACATAGTTTAGGTATTTCGCCTTTGATTTTAAGCTGTATGTGCGTAGTTATAAGTACTTACTTTATTATATACATGTTGTTAGTGAGGGTACCTGCAGTAATAAACTAGCTTGGGAGCAAGACGGTTGTGTTTCATTAGTACTTACCGACATACCATTTGGCGACGAGGTTGTGATCTGCCCACGTAATTTATAAAATTACGAATTTTATAGGAAATTTGAACATTTTTGACTATAAACTCCACGAATGGGAAGTTTTTCACGGCAGACTGACGCAGTTCATTAAGTTGAACAACATTTCGTACGTCAGCAAAAGTGCAGTGTTGTTAACACATTTGTCGGACGAATCCTACCGTTTGTTTCGGAACCTTGTGCATCCGAATAAGCTCGAGGGAACTACCTATAATGAGCTAGTGAATGTACTCAATGATCATTTCACGCCAAAGAGGTCAACATTCGCAGATAGGGCGAAGTTCTACGAAGCGACTAAATCCAACGGTGAGAGCAGCGAGGAGTGGGCTGCGCGGCTGCGAGGGCTAGCCGTGTACTGTGATTTTGGTTCGGAGCTGGACACGCTTCTGCGTGACCGGTTCGTTCTAGGCTTCAGAGCGGGACCGGAGCGTGATCGATTATTCGAGAGTGACTCAAAGACCCTGACTTTTGGGCAGGCCCTAGAAGTCGCTCAGAAGGCTGCATGTGCACGGCAGGCACGCGCCGACGTCGTGGTTAAGGAGGAGCAGGTGTTTCATGCGAATACCGGGGGGCGCCGCGACGCGCGCCGTGCTGGTGCTGGCACGGGTGGAAGCCACGCGGCTGGCACCGCCGGTGCCGCGGGTGAAAGTAAATCTGGTGACGGCGAGCAATCACTTTGTGCAGTGTGTGGTTTTAAAAATCATAATGCGTCACAGTGTAGATTTTAGAACTACAAGTGTCTTATTTGTGGGCAAAAAGGTCATTTAAAAAAGTTATGTGCGGGTAGGAAGTCAAATCTAAATAATATCGCCATGGAGGAAGCCGAGACGTCACAAGAAAGCGTTTGTAAAGAGCGTGAACTTTATAACTTGAGGTATGTTAACTATAATCCAATAAAAATTACTGTTAATGTGAACAATACAGATATAAGCATGGAGTTAGATACTGGGTCAGGAACAACGGTTATTTCAGAAACGTTGTATTTACTTCATTTTTCTCATTGTATTTTGCATAAAAGTGATCTTAATATGTGTTTATACAATGCTCATAAAATCACACCCCTAGGTTATTTTATAGCTAAAATATCATATTCAGGTTTATGTGGGGAGATAAAAATGTATGTTATTGAAAACGGTGGACCACCTCTTTTGGGCCGTGATTTCATGACTAAATTCCGAACTTATTTTGCAACAGCAAATAACAGTATAGTATGTACTATGAATAAAAGCGTTGAAGAAGTGCAACGGTTGTTAGACCAATACCCAGATATTTGGAAAGGATGACGAACGAATTAGGATGTTTCAAAAGGTTTAAGGTAGATTTGCAGTTAAAAGACAATGCCATACCAAAATTTTATAAGCCTCGGCCCGTGCCATTTGCTCTGAAACACAAAGTCAGTGCAGAACTGGATAGATTAGTTAGTTTGGGGGTACTCATAATCATTCAGAATACGCTACACCCATAGTTCCGGTTTTAAAACAAGATGGTAAATTAAAAATTGCAGGTGATTTTTCTTGTACATTGAATAAAGACCTAAAAGTGGACAAGTATCCTTTACCACGAATAGAGGAAGTGTTTTCTAAGTTAGGTGGGTGTCCGTTACCCCAGCCAGATGTTGTCGAAAATGGTCATTTGAATCTTATAGATTATTAGTTTTGCGGCTTCTGTAATTGTTGCACACATTTTTAAATTTGTTGCGCTTAGGTATAGTTTTTTAATTATTTCACAAAAACATATCCTGCTGGGGTAACGTTACCCCAGCCAGACCTTTTTCTTTCTAATGGGAGTATTTAAATAAATACTAGCTATAAAATTAGTTGTCTATATGAAGTAAATGTTGTGCCTTATTTTGTATTTGATGTTTCTTCGGTTGCAAAGTTATTCGAGATTTTGCTGGGGTAACGTTTTTGGTTTTGCTAGATCTTATTTATTAATTTTTATTTATTTAACCATTTATGTACACACATATATAAACAGACATTGAAAGACAGAACAGAAAAAATAGGTACAGAGGTGATGCTTATTTCATAAGAAATCTCTTCCAGCATACCTGAGATAGGACAATAAATACAGAGATGTAGACAGCGTGTGATAGAGCAAAGGAGACAAACAATAATACATAGAAACAATTCACTTAAAAACTAAACAAATATTACGAGAGTATATACATACAAATAAACATACATAAATACTTCTAAAATAAAATAAATACATACACAACTATGATGAAGTGGACAGATAGTGTTCTTTCACTCTTCTTTTGAAAACTGCAATAGTTTGGCAGTCTCTAATGTCAGGCGGTAGTGAATTCCACAATCGCATCGATCTTTGAAACGGTTAAGCGGATTCTTATCATATTTTGTACATGACTTCTTAGGAATTAGTTTAAATTTGTTCTGCAATAAAAAAAACAAAATAATGCATAGCTTAAAGGTTATTTCATTAAATAGAAAATCACTTCAATTGGTCCCAGCACTCTCAATAAGAGGTTTAAAGACTTACTTTAAACGTTATTTTGAAGCTTGTAATTGCCTTCAAATGTATGTGAAGTTTCATTAGTATCCTGTAAGTATTTAACAAGTTATGATGATATTCAGTTCTTCACGAGCACGGTCATGATGCGCGCGGTGTTATTAATTGGCCACTGATAAGCCTGTTTATGGATATATGAACTGAATGTTATGTCAATTATTAGTTGTTTAGTTCAGTTGTATATCAGTAAAATTTCAGCGTAATACATTGGATAATTAATGAGATAATACGATTAAAGTCATTAGGAAGTGAATGACCGTGGTAACCCGACCAAGTTTAGGTGGTTACGAAAAAGCGAAAACGTAGAACATTATGCTATCTTTTGAAATATTTAGTTTCACCTTACAATTTCGGTACAGACGCGTACACTGTTAAATACATAATAATATAATAATATCTGTACTATGAAAATATTATTATTATCTTCCAGTTGCACATACTTATCAAAAATCATCGATAACACGTGTTCGGTGGGACGCGGGAGGGGTGGGGTGAAGGGGTAATTCATTGTTTGCATAACACACTAAACATGCTCCATAATCACAATTCATCTTGTAGAGTGCGCGTGCGCTTCCGTAGTTCCGTTTCCTGTTTTTGCAAATATTTATCGAGTGCGTGAGAGCTATTTAATAAGTGTGGCGAATTACTATTGATCTGTGATTTTAATTGATATAAGTAGGTATTAGTAGACATACGTAAGTTTAGTGTTAACTGAAAAGAAAACATTGTATATTATTTATTGTCTGTGATTATTACACATTTTAATATGTGTATATTTAAATAAAAACTGTAACTGTGTACTGTGTATACTGAAATCTATAATTTAAATAAAAAGTATTAAAAAATTTCAAAAAAGCAAAATTACTATCTGTAATTTTAATCTGTGATTGTTTTTAAGTATAATTAATACTTTAAAAGTTCAATTGAATTGATTATTTTACCTGTTAATAAAAATTCTTTAATAAATATGTAGTTCTTTTTTAAAACTTGTCTACATGTCTGTACTAAATTTGTAACACTATCCTACATATTTTAGAAGGTAGCATAATGTTCTGCGTTTTCGCTTTTTCGTAACCACCTAAACATGGTCGGGTTACCACGGTCATTCACTTCCTAATGACTTTAATCGTATTATCTCATTAATTATCCAATGTATTACGCTGAAATTTTACTAATATACAACTGAACTAAACAACTAATAATTCGGGTTTGAGATATCTTTATTTTTTCCATAAGAAATTTCACTTACATGAGAAATATAAACTAGTTTAAAAACATTATTGAATTTACGTACAGTTTTAGCAAAAAAAAAAAAAAGAATACAAAATAGATACAACATAATAATTCTAAGAGTGTAGGGTAATCCCTAATAATTTAACACAGCCAAAATGTAAACAATACACGGAACGCGCGCAACTAGATGTGGTATGTAATGTACTAAGGTGCGCTCGCTTTAACCAGATGTAATTTTAATTCTTAAATATTAACATGGATTTTGCATTTTTGATGTAATTTGGTAGTTTAGTGTTAATTTATATCATATAGTGCTGGGTTCGTCACATAGCTGTTACTTGCAGTCACAGATGATGAACTAGGACCATCGATGTGAAATAAATAAATGAGTTAATACTAATAACAGTAACCTGTCAGTAAGCTAATTCTGGAGAAAGAACATGAACATTGTCTTGAGTTAATTAGGGCGACCAACTATTCTTATCGTGTAAGTAGTCGTTGATGGAATAGTAAGCCTTTGAACAAAGGTTAGATTTTACTTGAGCTTTAAACGCATTAAAAGGCAAGTCTAGCAAAGAAGAGGGTATCTTGTTATAAAAGGTTATACCAAGTCCAACAAATGAGTTATGAACCTTATGAAGCCGGTGAAAGAAAGCACGTAGTTTGTCCTTATTTCTAGCGTTAACACTGTGAATATCACTGTTTTAGTGTACAAGTGCAAATTTTGCCTAATATATGTAACTATTGATTACGTCGTCAAAATCTTGTCTATTCCTGTTTACTTTAAAAATAAGAGAGGTATCATCTGCAAACAGTAAACAGATGGCCTTCAAATGGAATGGTAAATCATTGATATATACGAAGAACAAGAATGGACCCAGTATTGAGCCTTGCAGAACACCTAACTGAACTGGTAGCCCGGAAGATTTCGCGCCATTAACATATACACATTGGACCCTATTCTGTAAATAGGAAATTATTATGTTGAGAGCCTCGTTTCGGACACCGTAATAACGTAACTTACGCAAAAGCGTGTCATGGTGCACGCAATCAAAGGCTTTGGAGAGATCACAGAAAACTCCAATAGCATTTTGCGATTTCTCCCATGCGTCAAATATGTGTCTCAGCAGAGCAACACCCGCGTCTGTAGTTGAACGACCCTTTGTAAAGCCATATTGCTCATTATGGGGGAGGCTGTTTAAATTAAAATGTCTTGGCAACTGCTTGAGTATTAACTTTTCAATTTTTTTGCTTAATGCAGGTAAAATAGAAATAGGCCTGAAATTGCCACCGTCATTTTTATTACCTGATTTAAATAATGGTATGACTTTACTACTCTTCATGAGGTCAGGAAAAGTTCCTAAATCAACACATTTATTAAAAGTAACAGCTAGATAGGGGGCTACGATGTATATTATATTACTTAAAAGTTTTATGGAGATGCCCCAATAATCACCGGTGTTTTTAGACTTAAGTGTATTAAAAATATTAACTACATCACGCGGGGTTACATGTTCGAAACTAAATAAAGGCTAAAATACAGCTAATCAGACACAATACATGATGATGGCCAATCACAAGTTTTCACACATAGAATAACAACTAACTATGTACTAGGTAGCAGACAGTGTTACTTTCGCATACATTTGTTGTTTTTTCGTTTACATTTCATATTCGTATAATTATAATGCAAGGGCTATGCTATCTTGTCGAAGAAGTGATTGCAAAGAGCCTTCTTTAATTTGGGCACACTAGTATTAAAGAGATCTATGTCAACTTCCTGACAGGTTTCATTATACAGGAATAATTTTTATTCAGTGCGCAAACTTTGACAAATTAAACTTAAATGAGTTTTATTAAACACCTATTTTTTATTTTGATAAGTCTTAGTACAAAAAAATAAAGTTATCGCTAACGAAAGATGTCTATTTTGAAATTGATTTTCTGGCCACTACGCGCCGCCCGGCGCGACAGCGCTCGGTCGTTTTTCGTGCATAGGCGTGGGTAGATAGATATTTACGTGGGTTACATACAATGTACTGATCGCTGATTTTATCAGGTTCGAATTAGACTTTTTTAAGATTAGACCGTGATCTGAAGTTATTTGAAGAGTAATTCCAATTTTTCCTTCATACTTTCATGGGCTTAGGACCATCAAAATGCAGAAAATAACGCATTATAATCAATTAAATTAAGGCACTTTTAAAAACTTAATACTTACATTTACCGCCAGTCGAGGTCTGCCAGACCCTAGTGCGTGATTTGGGGTCCTGAACTGACCGTGATCAAGCAGCCTCTGAGTGGCTGCTAAAATGGTTCTTTCATTAGGGACCGTGGGGTCCTTACCCCTTACCCCCTAGCATACATTCTGCGAGCTGCTCGTAGGCTTTCACCACATAATAAATAGACCCGCACCATCACATAGAACTCGCGGTTACTAAAATCCGACATCTTAAGTATGTACGACACACGAGTACGCGACTAGACGCGACGTGTAACGACAGCGCAAGCGCATGCCTTGAGCAGACTGTCGAGCGCCCGGCCGGCCGCCGCCGCCTGGCGCCACCCTGCCGCCCGGAAGGGGGTTTCACCCCCTCTGCAACATCACTCGTAAGCCGCACGGCGCCCGCGTTCATTGATATTATTACGAATAGATAGTGTCCATATTTTGCTGATTTAAAGTCGGATAAAAAAATATAAAAAAGTTTTGAACAAATAATGGAAATGTGTTCTATTACTGATACTGAACCACCAAAAATTTTTTGCGCTGTGCTTAAAAAATATTCCTGTATATACGGCTCGCCCGTGTAGGAGATTTGTCTGTAAGTTGTTCTTGTTGTTGGTATGTGCAATAAACGAGGTTTACGCAAATCGAAGAACATACGCGCAGCCCAATTTTGTTCAGCAGCTCAGGGATGTCGTTGGATCCGTTTGCAATTTTAGATAAAAATGCTAAATCAGAAATTTTTCTTCTTTCGTAAAGTGGAAGAATATGAAATGCCTGTCCGGGGTGTGCCACGGCCCTGATATGTGTGACCTCAGGTAAAGAAAAAAATTGGTATATTGATAGGTAGGTATATCACAGAAAAAAAAAATTAACAAAAAAATTAAACTACTAATAAAACTGAAAAGCAAAAAATAATAAACCTTTTTTATTTAACCTTAATAACTAAGTTCTTAAAATAATGTAAGTATACCTAAGTAATTTTGAGTCGGCGCCTAACAATCAATAAACAAAGATCACAAAATTGCCTTTTTAAACGGCGCCGACTCAAAATTATTTTCCCTATTTTCCCACCTTTAGGGTTGGATTTTTTTTCCAAATTTGTAAGGGACCAACTTTGGGGTATACCCTTTTCAATAAAAAAAAACATTATCAAATTCGGACTACTCTGTATAAAGTTATGCGTACATATACGTTAAAAAATAAATCAAATCTCTTTTCGTAGTGTCCGTGTGATCGCGATGTCCTTCTAAACTACTTATTATTGAACTCAAATTAAATGTAATATTAAAATATTTTTTATACGCTTGGTTTTTTATTTGCTTGGTTGTATGGGGGTAAGCCCGGGGCTGGCCGTCTTCATAATGATATGTGTGAAACTAGGCGCGCTTTTACATCAAAATTAAAGTGGTGTCAGAATAATCAACAACAAAAAATTAAATTAAAAATTTAAAAAACCCCCGACTACGAGAAACCCTATAAAAAGAAAAAAATAACCTTGAAATTATGACCCTACGTAAGTACGTATGAAATTTTTTGATTAAATGTTGTCCTGTCGGGGGACCGCTCTAATTATTAGCCTAACGTTCTGTTAAAGTTTAAAATAGTAGCGGTCCCCCGACAGGACAATATTTAATCAAAAAATTTCATACGTACTTACGTAGGGTCATAATTTCAAGGTTATTTTTTTCTTTTTATAGGGTTTCTCGTAGTCGGGGGTTTTTTAAATTTTTAATTTAATTTTTATTTCATGCTTTTTGTAGGGACTTCTTATTATTTCTTTTCTTTTATTTTCTTGCGTTTTAAGATTCAGGTAATCTGGTATTTAATCAGGTTTTTTGTAATTCGCCATTTTGTGGTGGTGGCCACCTTGGATTTGAAATTTGTCATAGTGTATAATATTCTACTAGTCAAGCCCTTTCGTTTGATTCCCATATTGAGGGAGTTGTGAAAAAAAAATGTAATTTGCCATTTTGTGGTGGCGGCCATCTTGGATTTGAAATTTGTCATAGTGTATAGTATTCTACTAGTCAAGCCCTTTCATTTGATAACCATATTGAGGGAGTTGTGAAAAAAAAAATGTAAGTCGCCATTTTGTGGTGGCGGCCATCTTGGATTTGAAATTTATTATAGTGTATAGTATTCTACTAGTCAAGCCCTTTCATTTGATACCCATATTGAGGGAGTTGTGAAAAAATATGTAATCCGCCATTTTGTAGCGGCGGCCATCTTGGACCGATTTTCATCAAACTTAGCTAAGAACACTCCCGACAAATTCACCTTTCAAACAAAAAAAAGAAAATTAAAATCGGTTCATCCGTTCGGGAGCTACGATGCCACAGACAGACATACACACACACACACACACACACACACAGACACGTCAAACTTATAACACCCCGTCGTTTTTGCGTCGGGGGTTAATAAAAATGGATATTATTGCTGAACTTCACTCAAACAAGAAATTCGGTCAGTTCTGGAAAAACCCTATAAAAAGAAAAAAATAACCTTGAAATTATGACCCTACGTAAGTACGTATGAAATTTTTTGATTAAATGTTGTCCTGTCGGGGGACCGCTCTAATTATTAGCCTAACGTTCTGTTAAAGTTTAAAATAGTAGCGGTCCCCCGACAGGACAATATTTAATCAACAAAATTTCATACGTACTTACGTAGGGTCATAATTTCAAGGTTATTTTTTTCTTTTTATAGGGTTTCTCGTAGTCGGGGGTTTTTTAAATTTTTAATTTAATTTTTTATTTCATGCTTTTTGTAGGGACTCCTTATTATTTCTTTTCTTTTATTTTCTTGCGTTTTAAGATTCAGGTAATCTGGTATTTAATCAGGTTTTTCGTAATTCGCCATGTTGTGGTGGTGGCCACCTTGGATTTAAAATTTGTCATAGTGTATAGTATTCTACGAGTCAAGCCCTTTCATTTGATACCCATATTGAGGGAGTTGTGAAAAAAAAAATGTAATTTGCCATTTTGTGGTGGCGGCCATCTTGGATTTGAAATTTGTCATAGTGTATAGTATTCTACGAGTCAAGCCCTTTCATTTGATACCCATATTGAGGGAGTTCTGAAAAAAAAAAATGTAATTTGCCATTTTGTGGTGGCGGCCATCTTGGATTTGAAATTTGTCATAGTGTATAGTATTCTACTAGTCAAGCCCTTTCATATGATACCCATATTGAAGGAGTTGTGAAAAAATATGTAATCCGCCATTTTGTAGCGGCGGCCATCTTGGACCGATTTTCATCAAACATAGCTAAGAACACTCCCGACAAATTCACCTTTCAAACAAAAAAAACAAAATTAAAATCGGTTCATCCGTTCGGGAGCTACGATGCCACAGACAGACATACACACACACACACACACACACACACAGACACGTCAAACTTATAACACCCCGTCGTTTTTGCGTCGGGGGTTAAAAACACTATGTTCTCCCACCATCTCAGGGTGCACTCGCTTCTGGGGCCAGCGCGGCAGTTGCCCGCTGCTGAGGAAGGTAGTGAGCGTAGTGTTCAGTTTACTACGAAGGAAGTGCGTACGGTGATCAAGGGCATGGTAAGGGGTAAATCCCCGAGACACGACAGCCTTAGCATCGAGCACCTACAGCACGCAGGTGTTCACCTACCCAGAGTGCTTGCTATGTTTTTTACCCTGTGTTTAGGCCATTCCCATCTGCCCGATAATCTAATGCGTACTATAGTTGTACCAATTATCAAAAATAGAACTGGCGATACATCAGCTATAGACCTCTCTAGCTACAGTGGTCGCCAAAGTGCTGGACAGTCTGCTGGTCAGCACCTGGATAAACACGTCTCGCTAAACGACGCGCAGTTCGGTTTCAGACCCGGGCTTTCCACCGAGAGTGCTATCCTGTGCCTCAAGCAGACTGTACAGTATTACACGAGTAGAAAGATCCCAGTCTATGCATGCTACCTCGATTTATCGAAAGCGTTCGATCTTGTATCGTACGATATTCTATGGAGTAAATTAAGGAATGAAACTTGTCTACCTAAGGAAATTGTGTTATTATTTATGCATTGGTATAACAATCAAAAGAATTTTGTAAGATTGGCAGGCTCTATCGGGGGAGTATGGGCTGGAATGCGGGTTGAGGCAGGGGGGGTTGACCTCTCCTACGCTTTTCAGCCTGTACATCAACCGACTGATCGATGAGCTCAGCAGCGCCGGGATAGGGTGTCATATAGATGGAGTGTGCGTGAATAACATCAGTTACGCAGACGATATGGTGCTGCTGAGCCCATCGTATGGTGCCTTACGAAAGCTCTTGAAAATTTGTAAGTCCTACGCAGTGGCTCATGGGCTCAAATATAACGCGAAAAAGAGTGAAATAATGATTTTCAGGCCGGACAACAAGCGATACACATTCGTTCCGAATGTCACTCTAAGTGGTACAGCTCTAAAAAAAGTCGAGCAATTTAAGTATTTGGGCCACTGGCTCACCGAGGACCTTAAGGGCAGTGTGGATATCGAAAGGGAGCGCAGAGCGCTGCTGTCTGTCCGATGCAACTTGTTAGCCCGCAGATTTTCACGGTACACGGGAACGGTCAAGTTTGCGCTTTTTAAAGCGTACTGTCAATCCTTTTACACCTGCAGCCTGTGGGTTAACTGTACACAGCGGACATACAGCGATCTGCGCGTTCAATACAATAACGCGTTCCGGGTGCTGATGGGGCTGCCGCGCTACTGGAGCGCCTCCGCGATGTTCGCGGCGGCTGACACAGACGGCTTTCCAGCCATCATGTACAAACGGTGTGCATCTATCATGCGCCGCACGCGCGACAGTCCCAACACTATCCTGCGTTCGCTGGCGGACCGGTGGGACTCTCCGATACTGACTCGCTGGAGACGGCTGCACGCAGTCGTTTAGTGATTTGCCACCATCATCGGGAAGTCCGCCCGGACCTGCGACTAGTGTTCAGCTGAATGACATCATTCATCAATTGTTATTGTATGTCATTTATTAAAACTATTTATTTTAAAAAAGTCCATTATTTTATTACTAACATTACTTTGTAAGCTCGCAATTTTACCAACAAATATCTAGGTATGTAATCTTAGGATGAATCTGAAATAAATGATTTAATATTTATTTATTTATTAAAGGAATCAACAACATAAAAAATTAGAACTTCCAATAAAACAAATAATGCTGCTTCAAAATTTGCTACTCGGCGCGTAAGGTGGGTGTAACTGACCCGCTGACACCTTTGAGCTCGTCTAATCACTTCGCCGGGTGGCGGTCCTCTCATAGACTAATATATGTATATAAAATGAGGGTCCACTGAGCGGAGACAATCGGCGCTTCCTTGCTACCCCGCGCAACTACTCAGACGCACAGCCTATTATAACGATTAACTACTAAAATATTGATCGTTTTATCTTGGTCTTGATGTACCACACCCAACCTTTCGCTCGCAGGGTACAGATTGATAATGATGATAATAATTATGTGTAAACAAAAGATTTACATAATTAATGTACTGTGAGAAGGCATTCATGATATTTGTTCGCACGCATCACTACTAGATGGCGCTGCTAGTCTCATTCGACTCAAATCTTTGCGAGTGAAATATTTCTATAGAACATTTTAACATTAACATTTTAACTTTTATTACGAGCTGCGCCACTGAAAACTAACACCGGGTTAGTTAATCTGATAATAGTGTTTTTTGAGTTGGGAACATTGCAGTTCAATTGACGAAACATAAAAAAAAACATTACATTGTCTGGACAAAAAAAAATGAATGGAAATTGTATACCCATCTCTTTCACACTACATTACGATAAGTAATACTTTCGTGTCTTTAAGAAAAATATATTAGAAGTTTTTTTTTTGTACAATTTGTATTTACTTATTTTTATGTGAGTTCATAAATATATTGCCCGCTGATATAGTACCGAATTTTTACTAACTACAACGTCGAACAATATAAAAGACAAAATAACTTAAGAGCGGTACCTCATAACGTCAATTTATTTTGACATGACTAACTCTAACCCAGGGCTTAGCGACTGCACTCTCTTACATCGCTGGATTAAATATTTAAAAGTTTAACTCTAGGTACATTTTCCTAAGTCTTGGTGGCGCAAGATGAGTGATTTGATAAACCCTGAATTAGTTGTTAACTCTGAGTTATTTAGGACAACCCATGAACGAGGAAGTGGGCCTAAGAATAAACAGTTAGTGCAGAACTCAAATTGCACAGTGCTAATGAACTAGGAAAACAATAATTTGTCTCTTAGAGAGAGTGTGGCACTTAATTTACCTACAGATGAACGAAATACCCTTTCTTGTAAAACAAAAATAAGTAGGCTGAATATCGGTGGTATTGCTCCACAACAGAATACCGTACGATATCACACTACGAAAATAACTAATGAAACTATACTAAACGGGCTCTGTCTAAATCGGTGAAATCACGAATTTTCTAACAGCGTATGCTGCAGAGTTAAGGTTTTTTTTGTCAATTTATCTATATCTGGCCCCTACTGAAGCTTGGCATCCAAAGTTATGCTTACGAACATTCAAACTCAAAGGCGATGGCCCAATATAACCCTGGCCCGGCGCAAAAGTTTTGTACCGCAGATTTTAAAGGATATTTAAAAATAATATTTAAAACTATCACTATCTCTATCTGTCGGGTGGTTAAAATTCTTTTTTTCTCAAGAACTTTTGTGGGCTTTCTTATTATTCGTTTGCTCATTTATTGACCAAAATATTTATTATTCTTTAATCCGTTAATTACAAACGTATTGTTATGTACGTGCTATGTAACGCAATGGTTGGCGGAATCAATACAATCAATGAAAAAGTATTATTGTCCTTGCAGACACGGCCAACGGACATTGGGGAGCTGTGCATATTTTATGTGTTATTTACTTTGTAGGGGGTTAGACATAGTCTAAGAAAATTTGGTCCTCCGGCTGGAGACTATGATCTATGTATTAATAGATTTAGAAAATGATTAATGTTAATCCATATGTATGTATTTTGATCTAAAAAATACTTGCGGTATATTTTATCAGTGTTTATTTATGTATGCCTGCCCCTATGAGATAATTTTGAATGCGATGCGATTACACAATAATCGCAAATAATAATAAATATTTACAAAATCACCAATCAAGCAGTTAGTTTGCGTCTGCGAGGTGCTCATAGCTGTCAGTATTTTTGAACTAGGACCGTCTATTATTATATTCACATTATTTTCTTGTAAAGTATATGTTGTGGAACGTTTTTATTATTTTTTTGTTTTTTAGTAGGTGTAACCTAGTTGGTCTAGAAGAGTCTGCATGGATTGGCACCATATAATATGTAAAACGTAAGAATTGTCATTTGTCTAGCTGACTTTTACAAAATCTCTAAATGCAGTAAGTAAACAATTCTTTAAAAAGTTAAGGACAGTCTTCTATGAACATTTTCCTGAATTACAACGCACAAGAAAGCGCTGAAGGTACCTGCCCTTGTCAATCCGGTAAATTCTGTAAGTATGTTTTTGTGAAAATGATCGGGTCTGATCTTTATGGCCCTTTGCACAGGGGTAGATGACGAATCCCTACACAAATATGAATACCGCATCGCTATTATTGATACATATACTAATTTTGCTCAGTCTTCTTTGCCATAGTTTTAATTGAATGTAATAGTTTAAAACCCATTACTTCTCTATATAGCATAATTTACCAACATACGCAATACGCAATCGGTTGTTTTGTAGAGGTTATAAGTATCATAAAATTATGTTGTCTGTGAAAATACTTTTGAATGTTTTATTATATACCTTACGACCGAATTCACGATTTTTAAATGAACTAAAAATAATTTTACGCTTGACCACCTACAGTTAAACCTTTCGTATGTAGAGGTTAAGAAAAAACATTTTTTGACATTTATTCTTAATCAACTATTTTTACCGTTCAGTCTCTTCGTTCGCTACCCTACTAACACTAACGTTTTAGTATGGTAACATTATTGGGCTTTGTACTGCCAAGTTATTAAATACGATCGAGTCCGAGTGTAAGCCGTTATACATAATTATTGGAAGCAAAACATTTGAATGTTGTTTCTCATTCTATGGTCGAGTAGCTCTTGTTACTATCGTGTGGAAGGCACTCACCCACGCCGCAGAGCAGTAACGTCACCGTCCAGCCTCGCATGTTGCGCACTCGCACACTCTGTCACAACACGACACAACACAACACAGCACAACACTCGGCTCCGTGCTCACAGACAACAGTCTCAGGTCCAGTGTGCGTGCGCGTCGCAGTCTCCTCGCCGCACTAGTGTCGCACGGCCAGCGCTCACCGCCGGGCGGAGGCTGCGAACCATCTTCATCTCCTTCCACCCCCCCCCCCCCCCGCCCCGCCCCTCCGCTCCCCTTCCGCCTTATCATTGCTACGCTCTCCATTATCACTCGACAGCAGTGTAATCAATTTATTTCCTTGGTATCGAATGTCATGGTTGGCCAGACGATGAGTAAGCTATATGGTGGAACAATCAAGCGTGCACTTATTGTGACCTTTTCAGAGTTAACAGTACTTATTACGTTAAGAGTATCTAAATAAATGAATACAAAATTCAACTGATCATGATAAAATCTTACGAATTAAAATCATAAATCCCGAAAACATTGTTCAATATGGTCGAACCTTCAGCCAACTTAACATACCAACCCTTCGGATCATCGGATGTCGCAAAATACTGTTCATAGATTGTGTGATGATTCTCACCGTTGACAAGTTTTAGACGTTAATGTAAAGGTCAATAAACAAGTTTCGTCAATTTATGGAAAACATAAGGTATAGGTATATTATAATTACTTCGCATACTAACGAATGCACGATGCAAAAGTATACGGTCAGAGTATTCGGTTAATGAGCCTAATTAGAAAGAATTCTCAGCACTGATTAGTTTAGATTGCATTCGCTGATTAAGTATGATATAGATGACAACCCGCGTGTGGACCGCACCAACGCAGTGCGCGCACCGCGGGGATGTCGACTGAGATGGAACGTGCGTTATGTAGCGTCCCTTAGCAGCGGCGCAGCTGAGCATGCCATGCTAGTGACACGAACGGCGAGCTGGAACGTGCCACTTTGAACTGTGCAACTGTTACAACTGTGCGTATTGTGCGCAACTGTTGTGTTGCCGTGACCTTACGACGGACGAGCTTTAGACAGGCGCGGGCGCGGCGGCGGCGGTCGTGGGCGCTGTGCGGCCGCGCAGCCGCGCAGCAGCCTGCTTGCCTGCCACGCTGCTTACGTAACAATGATCTTTATAATACCCACTTGAGCTTGAGTCCATTACTGGCGTCTTATGATATCATAAAACATCATAATTTGGTAGCAAATGTTTGTATGAAAGTTTTGTTACACGCATACCTATAACGTTGCAAAAATAAGTCACTGTTTGGTAACAGAAAATAGTCCTCAAATGTAAATAAAGTGTTAGGCTACTAAATGTTTTTATTTACAAGATAACACTAAAATAATATCCTAAATTAAATAAAACTATTTACAAACTAAAATATAGCGTCGAAAAATTCATCGCCATCGCTGTCGACTGGTAATGTACCCAAGACACTGGCGGCATTGCTACGTTGTATGGCAATGCTTAGCCTCTGGCCAAGTTAAAAGCCAGCCCTTGGGTCATGACAAATGTCAACCAGTCTTTTCGAAATTTCAAGTGTTAGGCTGATTACTAAATATATAAATAATAACTATATACGACGTACTATATAGCTACGTACCGAGTGCTTGTGACGTGAACATGTTCGTGAGCGCGTGTGTGAAGGGGGGCTGGCGGTGGCACATGGCGGTGTGATGATGGGTACCATGTTGCGTTGTATGCGAGAGGAGCTAATCCACATTCTTCTTCTTCGTAGCACTGTTGTCGGAGCGGTCGTGGTCCTCATGTAGTTTCTTGTCTTGGGGCTGATGTGATTCGCCTCACTATAACCCGCCACCTACTTCGATGCTGGTATTTTAAGATGAATAAAATTTTTGTGTTGGACAAACTGACGTACATATGTACGAAATCCATAGTACAGTGCTCTTTGTACAGAGACTTGCTTGGGTAGCTGCGAGGGGTGCGTGGAGGTGTGGAGTAGTTTTGTACACTGAGGGCGCCGCTGTACTGGGCCGGGTCAGCCGGGTGTAGCTGGTAGGTAGGTGGCGTGGTCACGTGGTGTCTCAGTCGGGGCTCATTAGTAGATTGTGATGGGGAAAACATTTACATGGTCTTACATTTCATTAGGTCCGGTGTGCACAAAGGATATCAGCGCGCAGCACTTCGAGTGAAGAGGTTTAACAAACAATGCGAAGTATCCATTAAAGAAAACTGAGCCTTTTTAAATGAAGAACTAGCGATCATTCACACACGTGTCAGATATCTAATTGAATTTATTCTTTTGATTTTATAAAAAGTGTTTGTATGTTGTTAGAATTTAAGTTAGATTAAAATTGCTTTTAAGTCATATAGGCTATCCTAACTATGTTGGGTTAGGTTAAAATACTGGGAGTCCCAGTATTCAATCAATCAATCATTATTTATTTGTGAACACAGGTATTACAATAAGGTCATAAGTATACATTTTGGTCGAGCTCTATGTCCTACCAATAAAATTAGTGTACAAAAATTAGTTTTTCAGTAATAAGTATGAATCTATACTAAGCAAAGTCACGTTCGAGTAAATGATGCCAATTAAATGTTTTATTAATACATAATTAAACAATTATAATTTATTTTTAAATTCAAAAGTCAAATCATTTATTTCAAATAGGCACATAAAAGGCGCTTTTGAACGTCAAAAATAAAATTAAAATAAAATTGACTAAAGTCGCGTTCCAAAAGGTAGTTTTCGTATGGAGAAGAATGGGCAAGAAACTCCACCGTTACTCTTTTAAAATGTTTTACAATATTTTGCATACATTAATTGTATACATTATTTTTTTTATTTTTAGGTGCATCGTCTTGTCGTCGATGCACCTAAAAATAAAATTACTGTACCACAATAGGTAAAAGAATTAAAATGGATTAATGAAACCATGACATATAAATTAACTATGTGATAGATACCTACCTGGTGCTCACATATTTATACGACGATTTTCATAAATAAATAAGCCGTAATAAGTCCGGGTGTGACTTTAAGTAATTACAGAATGTAAATCAATGTCAAAAAAAAAAAATTATACAATTACATTAGCAACCAGTTTGATTTTGTCTAGACTCTAGAGATTGTCCTATGGAGCAGGACCAGCATGTTTTCAAGCATTCTTATGTTGGATATAATCCTCTAATTTGTAATATCCTTGCTTACAAAGTGTAATTTTAATATAAGTTTTAAATTTAGTTTCATTTAATTGCAATATTTCACAAGATATTTTGTTTTAACATTTAACACAGTACCCCATAAAAGATGTATGTACTTTAGATAATCTGAAAAAAGGTTGATCTAATTTATCTTTATTTCTAACATTAAAATTATGTCCATCACTTATTCTTTTAAATGCATGCCAATGGTAAATTATAATAAAGGACTAGTAATGTCATATTTCATCATATTGTAAATAAGGTCAATTAAATGTAATATTAATAAATAATTAGTCAATTATAATTTATTTTTACATGCATGTCAATTGTAAATTATATTAAAGGGCTGGTAATGTCATTATTTATTATTATTTATTTATTCTCACACTGGAACGCCATACGGCAATTACACCAATGGACTGGTTGTCAGACTTTCGGGCTTCTGACTACCCGTAACGACTGTCAAAGATCCACGAATGACAGCCGGGACCAACGGCTTAACGTGCTTTCCGAGGCACGGAGGGGTCTCGGTATGTAAAGATGGTCACCCATCCACAGACCAACCGCGGCAAGCGTAGCTTAACCTGATCGATCAACCTGTGCGGCTGTTATTATTTAGCCACGGGCCCCCCATATATTATTATTCATATTCATAATAAAATATATAATATATATATATTTTATCATTTAAAAATTCTTAGTATATCTTTAATATTCTTAGTAATAAGTCTTATCTATTAGAAATAAATACAATTTAGTTTTGAACTTGCAAACACTATCTTCACTCCTTATACATTTTGGTAATTTATTATAGACCTTCGGAGCCACTACAGAAATACTGTTTCTGTATAGTGCGGTACTAGATCCGACTGTTTGTAATCGATCACAACGGCGCTGACTAATTACTCGATCAAATTTATGTTAATTATTTTTGACGAACATAGACTTTTCATATATGTAAGTACAGCGACGGCACAGTTAACGTTTTCGTATTTTTTAAAAACGGTTTGCCACTGTCCGCTGTCTGCAAATTATAAATAGCTCTTATGCACCTTTTTTAGCATATCTTTACCGGTGGCATTGCCCCAAATTTAATTTCATATCTCAATGTTGAGGCTACTATACGCCGTTAAGACTGTTGCTCGATTGGCCGTTTTACTTAACATGTGCATAGGGATGTTGGTTTAGCTTAATGTATACTTTGTCAATATGTGAATTCCATTTTAAAGTATTTTCACATTTGTTTCATTAATAATTTTGTCCTTGGATTTAATATTTAAGTCCAGATTGTAATTTACCGTTCGTTGAAATTTTATTAATACCGTTTTATCAAGATTTCAAGCCTTATGATTATTTTGCAGCCAATTCACAACTGATAGTAAGGTAGAATTAATCTCAGCCTCTAATGTGCTTACCTCGTCACTATTAAAAAAGTAGTGCTGTCATCTGCAAACATTGTCATAGGATACGATGATGCTGTCGGAAAGTTGTTGATATAAACAATAAATAGTTGCGGCCCGAGTACACTACCTTGTGGTACTCCATAATTTATCTTATTTCGTTTGTACTAATTGTCGTTATTTGTTGCCTATCACAAAGATAAGATTCTATTAAATTTGATATTAGTATTTTATGATCTATGCGATCAAACGCTTTTGACATGTCCATATAAAGCGCCAGAGTATTTTACATGGAGTGACTGCCTATGCCTAACTGATGTCGTCCACAACCTAGTAACTGGGTAATACGATACCCCTCGGTAAGACTGGTTGTCAGACACCAGTCAACCAACCCACCAAGACAACCAGTCTTTGGTTGTCAGAATTTCGGGCTTCTGAAGACCAGTACCAAGCGCCGCAAAGGAGGCCGCCCATTGTATGTTTTGTAGTATCTAATGTATGTAGCATAAATATAAATTACGCTAAGTGAAAACGAGACATGCGCACGAACGCGGTGGTTACAGCACGACTTCATCTGCGTGACGAAATTGGATGCGGACGAAGTCGCGGGCAGAAGCTAGTATGCTATAAATTTTCTACATGTCTATGGATATTGCAATAAAAGAAGGCTTCATAGAAAAGGTTTTAGGATAGGCAGGACGGGGGGCGGCAGACGGCAGTTTGTGCCCCGCCTTGAAAAAAATCTAGATCCGGGGCTGCCAGTAGCGATTGTCAAAGATCCACGAATGACAGCCGGGACCAACGTGCAACGGCTTAAGGTGCTTTCCGAGGCACGGAGGGGTCTTGGTGTGTAAAGATGGTCACCTATTCACGGACCAACCGTGGCAAGCGAAGCTTAACCTGATTGATTGACCCGTGTGGCTGTTATTACTTAGCCACAAGTCATACATATAGGGTTTATTGTAATTAATTATTAAGATCCTGGTTCTAAGAATAAAACAAAGTTTAATGGCACTGAATAACAAAATAATCACATTTTGGACTTCTTCAAAAAGTAGCAAAAGCTGCATTTAGTATCGCAGCTCTTCTCTAAGCTACCCACATCTTATACTGGGCTTGCCTACCCAGGAGGACTACTATCTAAGCACGAAAGTAGTTCCGACCGAAGATACGGGTAATCGTATTGCCTACGGATATACGATTAGTTTCGGGCCCGCCCGAAGAATGAATGACACCACGATTTGACAGTTCCCTACTCCCGATGTGCTTTTCCCCGTCCATAAAAGTTAATTAATCTGGAGTAGGTTTCGTTCCGGCGGTTCAAAGTACTGTCGGACGGACCCGTATCTTTGTTGACGGCCTCAGAGAGTAGAACCCCAGATGTGGTTGATTGTCAAAATTTCACGTTGAGCGATAGTTGGCTGACCTCGTTCCGCGCAAGCAGCGATACAGACGGACAGGGTAAGTCGGATGTCGAACGATTGTGAAGCCTGGAAGGGCCTTGATTAGTAAACAAAGGTTGACCTTCCCACAAGTATGACAGCTCAATCGATCTGCGCGGTACTGATTGTACAAGCTCTGTCGCGGACATTATTAACTATTGATGAAGTGTATGCTTGTGAGTGGTCACCGCGGCACGCCAAGGTCAGGGGCGCCGCGCCGCGCCGTCGTACACAGTGGACACTTTCTACGGACGCAGCTGGTGACCGCGCCGCCGCGCCGCGGGAATTGGCGCAACCTATGTGCACACCTGTTACCTTTCATGCATGCATCCAAGGTGACTGGCATTCTGAAAAAACCGTAGTTTACACAACACACGATTCTAATGATTTTTCAAAATAAATCTAAATTAGTACCTACCTACGATATTATAAGAGTACAAAGTTATAAGGGAATATAAGTTTTAGGTTGCATGTTGCATTACAATGATCACACTTCTTGCATGTGCACATTTTGGCGGGAGGGCTGAAGGTATTGAAGTTTTGTAAGGGACAGCTGATCGTTTTTTCGAGATTAAGATGGTGGTCCCATGAAGAAAATTGTTCGTTTGATAGCCTGTATGTACCACACCCTATTTTATTAGGTCCTTAACTATGAAATTGCCCTTTTTACATAGGTTTTTTTATTGTCCATTAGCAAAGATGTACTTTTGTCATTTTAGTGGAAATCCGTTGATGGCTCTGCTATAAAGATCCTTGGGACGGAAATAGATGAACTCTTTAGAGGCGATTTTCACCGCCTCGTTAGATTTGAAATTTTTCCCTTGTAAAAAGTTATCCAAATTCCCAATAAAAATGGAAATTAGTTGGAGTAAGGCCGTGAGTATTGTGGGTAACGGAGAGTTTCCAGTCGTAGTAGTAGTATTTATTTATTTATTTCTTAGTATTATGGTACAGACGCCAGCACATCAAGCTACTACAATCTGTCAAATTTCTTTAATAGATTTTTAACTTTTTTTTTCTTTTTTGTTGATTGGGAAAATTTGACAGTTTCGGGTAGCTTGACCTGCTGGCGTCTGTACATTGGGTGCAGAAATATTAAAAGCTATGTACATGCAGACTGGTCTTGATTCATCAAAATTGCACTATCTAAAATGTCAAAACACAAACTGTTGTTTTGCATCCTCGTCTAATTTCAGGAGGCTGTTATGAAAGATGTCAAATAATATAATCAAATAAAATTACGATCCCTGGTAAATAATGAATTCATACTTGTTTTTTTAGAGTTTCGTATTCAACAAGGAACCCTTATAGTTTCGCCATGTCGTCTGTCTGTCTGTCTGTCTGTCCGCGGTTTAGCTCAAAAACTAGTGGTACTAGAAAGTTGTAATTTGGCATGAGTATACACGTTAATGACGCCAAAAAAGTGGTAAAATAAAATTTTGAAAAAAAAAATTATTATTTAGGGTACCTCCCCCACATCTAAAGTGGGGATGATAATTTTTTTTTAGTCCTTCCCATAGTGTGGGACATCGTTGGATAGGTCTTTAAAAAATATTAGGGGTTTGGAAAGACTATTTTTTGATTAAGTAATCCGTTCGAGACTTATCAAGCTTTAAAGTACAAATTTTCGTTAGAGTCAGGTGTCCCCCCCCCTCTACCAACTAAACGGTTGTAGTTAGAAATTCAAATGTCACGGCAATAGTACCTATATAAAACGAAGTTTAAAGGAAAACTATCACACTTAAGTGGGCTTTACAAGTTTATGAGTAATAGTTGACCAATTGTATTAGACTTGAAAATTTCGAACTACTCCATAGAAATGTCGATAGATGGTGCTAAGCGTCAGTTGTATAGCGCTATTGTTTCATTCCTAAATAAGTTTTATAAAAAAAAAAAACAGTTGCTACACCGGCTATGACAAGTCTTATCCAAATATAAAAAAAAAAAAAAAAAACTTTCCGTGCAAAATGTTAGACGACTGTTTTTTTTTTAAAATTTTTTTTCATTTTATGAAGTATCACAATAATAATTGGTGACACTTTATTTACATTACAATCTAGCCTATTAGCTAATAAGTAATTTAAATATAACTTAAACTGCTAAGTAACTATACAGGGTTACTGGTAATTCGACGTATATCCGTCAGGGGCTGATAAGGGGGCCAAAATGCAACAAATTGAACCCCCCATATGTATGGCCGAAATTCAATAGTTTTCGAGATATTTGAATTTTAAGGGTTTTTCGATATTTACCCAAAATTTGACATTTAATTCCATATAAAAAAAAACTACATATTTGAATGGGTACCATTAAAAATGATGTTGTAGCTGGCACTTCAATTAAGCTATGGACATAATTAAAACTACTTAATTAAACAAAATAATTAAAATAATGAGCGATATGAGAATAATATCTTACCAATATTTTCATTTTACGCTTCAAAAATGTTGTCTCGTCACAAAAATTTCTATGAAATTAATCGTACAAATAACTAAAACAACTTGCCTATTCTGTAAGCTTTCCAAAAAGGTATAAAGTCAATTTTAAATACATAATTCGTGGCATGGCATGTGTTTGAATCGGCGCGGGGAGAGAAAGGGTCATTTGTATTTGTATGAAATAAAATGCATTAAAAAATGTACGTCAAATTTTAGTAAAAATTTTACACATCTTGTTCAAAATGAGCCCCTCGATTACGAATGCAGGTTCGAATTCTCTTCCTAACTTCGGTTTTCGTCACTCTTGATGTGAACGTTGTTCTCATCTGTTGCGCCGCATTTATTATTCGCTGTCGAAGTTCTTCGACTGAATTTATTGGGGTCACATAAATTAATTCCTTCATATGACCCCAGACGTAAAAATCAAGTGGTGTGATATCAGGGCTTCGTGCTGGCCACGGAATTGGCCCTCCCCTCCCAATCCATCGGTTTGGATATCTCTCGTCTAGCCACTGTCGGACAGTAATCCGGTAATGTGCTGGGCAACCATCATGTTGAAACATGAGGTTGTTTTTTATTTCTTCGGGAACATCCGCCAACAAATCGTCTAGGTTGTTTCTCAAAAACTCCTCGTAATTTTGGCCGTTCAAATTTTGGGGCAAGAAATGAGGGCCCACCAAATAATTATCGACGACACCCATCACAGACTTATATTGGCTAGATAACGCAAGTCTCATCTTCTGTATAGAAACCAAGCGTGCCATTATTTTTCTACCTACTGTGACGTCACATGAGCGATTTAGTGATGGGAACTCCCTATCCGCAAGTAAACGATTCAAAACGATCCGAGTTTCGCCTCGCTCGTCCGCCAGTACTCTTTGGATCGAGAGGTCGCGTGCGCGCATCCCGTCCGCTTGCATGTTATTGTTTTAAGTTCGCCGCTCTTCAAGTTACACGATGTATCCTCATTTGACGTAGACGGCTGGTGAATGTCCTGTAACACGAATTAACTATTAAATAATCCTAATATCAGCGTCAAGACGTCCACTTTTTCCGACCCGTTACATTTAGAATGAAACGAGTACCTACTAATCGATTTTTGCAAGATAACAGTGATAATTTAACTTGGGATCACTTGGAAATCTGTAAATATAATTAATAATATTCTAAACAAAATCACTAAATTGAAACATTGCAGTAAAAAAAAAATTACATGTCACAAAATACCCAACGCAAACATTATCATTCCTCTGTTTCCAAAATCGATTAGAATCGAGAACAACTGTACAAACTGTGTGTACAACACTATTTGCTTTATTTGACAGAAAAATGAGAATAGCGACTGTACCACGAAGCTGAGCGACAAGTGAAAATATCGATCATTTTAATTTTCATTGCGTGTTTTAACAGACAAGTCCTACATGCTGCCATGTAACTAAAAACGGCAATGTATCATGAATTATTCGATACACACTCAGTTGCATAGTGTTCATTGTAAGACCACAATGAACACAAAATAATTGATTTTGCAATAAATAACACATAATTTAATAACAAAATGACTTACCGATGAAAGGAAATGTTTCCATTATCTCGTCCCACTTTTTTTGTGTAGTTTTTACAGCTCAATACAGCACAATTTGGCATTTTTTAGTTTTTGTTTGACGTCTGGCATCAAGAACGTTCGAGCGCGGACTGATTAGAAATGACGCTGAAGGAAGTAAATTTTACTCCCTTTTTACACGCGAAGTACATACACTTGCGTCGTCTAGCCAATATAAGTCTGTGACACCCATCCATACGTTCAGGGAAAATCTCATTTGCGACGCAGTTTCTTTTAGTTTTTTTGGATTCCTGCCTGCTTTAGGTGCCCAAAAATGTAAGTTATGGTAATTCGTTATACCATCCCGGTCAAACTTTGACTCGTCAGTCCACAAAATATTTCTTAGGAAATGTTCCTGGTCAGCGTCAGCGTTTAACATAAACCGAGAAAATTCGAGTCGCCTGGCAGGATCTCCCTCGTGCAATGTTTGGACAGGTTGATAATGGTATGGGTGTCTACCTGATAGATGAACTACCGACCACACTTTCCACTGGGACATACCGAGCTGTCTTGCAACAATGTTCGTTGAGATATTTGGGTCATCAATAAAACACTGAAGAATGGTGTCCCCTTCGTCAGCGGTGTACCGTCGAGGTCTGCCAGCGTTGAATTGTGCTCTCTGAACACTGCCAGTTTCAGACAATCGTCAGTAGGTGCTCCCGAAAACAGTAACGTGGGGAAGTCGACGATCGGGAAAGCGGCGTTGGTATTCTCGCCGAGCCGCAGCCGCGTTTCCATCGGCAAAACCATAACAAAACATTATGTCTGCGTATTCGTTATTAGAATACGAAGCCATGTTATCCGAAATAACGATGATAACAAAAAGAATAACAAGAATTAACAATAATGATCGATAACAATTTAACGCGATGAGAGATTAGTTAATAGCAAGATAACAACACACGTGCTTGCGCGGCGTAGAGTCGAAACTCACTAAGGATTAGGAAGGCGACGCGAGCGCAGCAGGCGCCGTGTAGTCCCCCGCCCGCACACCCCGCCACAAGAACAACAACAAGAATTTCGCCAGTAAAATTGGTTGTTTTAGCGAGGATCATAAACTAAAAACACAGATGATTTCTCTCCCCGCGCCGGTTCAAACACATGCCATGCCACGAATTATGTATTTTAAAATTAACTTTTATACCTTTTTGGAAAGCTTACAGAATAGGCAAGTTGTTTTAGTTATTTGTACGATTAATGTCATAGAAATTTTTGTGACTAGACAACATTTTTGAAGCGTAAAATGAAAATATTGGTAAGATATTATTCTCATATCGCTCATTATTTTAATTATTTTGTTTAATTAAGTAGTTTTAATTATGTCCATAGCTTAATTGAAGTGCCAGCTACAACATCATTTTTAATGGTACCCATTCAAATATGTAGTTTTTTTTTTTATTTGAAAAACCCTTAAAATTCAAATATCTCGAAAACTATTGAATTTCGGTCATACATATGGGGGGTTCAATTTGTTGCATTTTGGCCCCCTTATCAGCCCCTGACGGATATACGTCGAATTACCAGTAACCCTGTATATTTAAGAAATCGTCCAATAACGTCTTTCTTATTCACTATAAGTTATGGGGAAGACACTTGTTTCACGTGTTCTTTATAAGATTCAGCACTTGCACTACAGTTTGAGTTCACTTATATTGCACTAACTCAAAAAGGTTTTACCCTTTTTAGTCTTCGCACTAATTCAGTGTTGTCAAGGAGTTAGATCGCCTCGACATTCACGTGATGATGAAGTCTGTGTTCATGAGCTTCTGCATATTTTTGTATAGCTATGTTTACGACATCCATCTTGAGGTCCCGGTGAAGGTCGCTGTTTCTAATGTACATATCAGGGCGGGTTTACTATATCCCTGAGTACTTTATTTTGGAAGCGTTGTATAATTTGACGATGCATTGGCTGGTGCAACCCCACAGCTGAATACCGTAGGTCCATACAGGTTTTAAGACTTGTTTATATAGCAACATTTTATTAGGTATTGACAATGGTGACTGTCTACCAAGTAGCCAATACATTTTTTTGTATCGAATATCTAATTCGGTTCTTTTCTTTTTGACATGCTCTTTCCAGCGCAGTTTTGCATCCAGGGTCATGCCAAGATACTTAGCAGTATTCGCGTATGGTATTTGTTGATTATTTATGAATACCGGGAAGTATTGTGTCTTCTATTTGGTGAAGTCAATGTGGCTATCCACATTGGCTTCACCAAATAGAAGACACAATACTTCCCGGTATTTAAATCGATGAAAGCAAGTCTCGACTTGCTTTCATTGAGTTTGATACGCCATGTGGCGTGGACTCTTGAACCTTTTCTACGGCTTCCTCGTGACTATTTCCAACAGCCATGATAGCTGTGTCATCAGCAAAGGTTGCAATGAAATTATTTTCTTAGAATATCACTGGTGTATAGAAGATACAGGACCGGACCTAGGACACTTCCTTGTGGTACTCCAGCTTTTATCTGCCTAAGATCTGAATAGGCATTTCTTTGTCTTATTCTAAACAATTTATTCGATATATAGGACTCTATGTCTGAAAATTGCTGAGGCAGCATTGTTCTTAGTTTAAGTATAAATAAGGCCATCATGCCATAGTTTATCAAACGCCTGTGCAACATCAAGGAAAACCGTGGAGCACACTTTCTTGTCCTTTAGTGTTCTCTCAATTGATTCATGTTGAGAATCAGTAGCATCAGTAGCACCTCCTTGAATTCGACGAGGATGCAAAACGACACCTTGAATAATTAAATATATTATTATTTCTAGTCAAATCTATACAGGGTTACAGGTTGTCAGCTTACAGTTTTTGCCGGTTTTCAGCAAGGTGTTTGAAAAAGTAATGTTAAATCAAATTCTCAATCATTTTAATCGTAACAACATCCTACACGATCAACAGTATGGTTTCACCAAAGGACGTTGTACAACTGACGCCTTACTAAAACACATCTTTAACACATGGGAAGAGGCACTACATGCAATAGGCATCTTTTGTGACCTATCCAAGGCATTTCACTGCGTGAATTACGAAACACTGCTCTTGAAACTTGAGCATGACGGACTGGGTAAACTGGCTCTTAGCTTAATAAAATCATATTTAAGTGATAGATTTCAGCAAGTTTAAATAAACGGTGTGAATTCATTGGTTTTAAAAGTCAAAATGAGTGTACCGCAGGGCTCAATATTGGGGCCGTTCCTATTTTTAGTATATATAAATGATTGACTTCATTTACTAAAAACCCGACTACAAATGGTGTTATTTGCTGATGACACATCACTGATTTTTAAAGTAGACGTGCACAGGAGCTTGACGACGTAAATAATGCTATGCTTATGTTCCATAATTGGTTTACTATAAATAATTTAGTATTAAATGAGAAAAAAACTAAATGCATTAGATTCACTTTACCGAATGATAGAAGTAGTGAATGTCACGTTGTATTGAATAGGAAGATACTTGAATTCGTCGAAAATATGGTTTTCTTGGGGATCACGCTTGACTCAAAGCTGCAGTGGAGTCCTCACCTAACATCACTTACAGGGCGGCTAAGTTTAGCCGCCTACGCTGTTTGGAAAATCCGTCAGTTAACAGATGTGGATACCGCGAGACTGATCTATTTTAGTTACTCCCATAGCATCACGTCTTACGGTATTTTGCTGTGGGGACGGGCTGCAGATATTGATTCTATCTTTATTCTGCAAAAGAAGGCTGTCAGAGCCATCTACAATCTCAGCAGACGCGAATCTCTAAGGGAACTGTTAAAAAAAATTAACATCATGACGGTTCCTTGTCAATATATTATATACGAGTACGAAAACTTTATGTACGTTTGAAAAAATCTACATCTTTTTAGTAAGATAAGTGACAGGCATAATTTTAACACTAGGAATAGGAACAAACTAAATCAACCGCGCTTCAGATTGTCTAAAGTAAAACCTTCTTTTATGGGGTACTGTGTAAAATGTTTTAATAAAATACCACTCGATATTCATCAACTAAACGTAACTTTAAAACATGCATTAAACGCACACTTTATAGACAGGCATATTATAAGTTGGACGAGCATATCGTAGATAAAAATGCTTGGCTTAATGCTGGTCCTGCTCCACAGGCACTTGGGATTAATAGTTGATCACAATTTCAATATTTGGAAGAGATGCTTCCCCTTTTTAGGGTTCCGTAGCCAAATGGCAACGGAACCCTTATGGATTCGTCATGTCTGTCTGTCTTGTCTGTCTGTCCGTCCGTATGTCACAGCCGCTTTTTTCCGAAACTATAAGAGCTATACTGTTGAAACTTGGTAAGTAGATGTATTCTGTGAACCGCATTAAGATTTTCACACAATAATAGAAAAAAAACAATAAATTTTGGGGGTCCCCATACTTAGAACTGAAACTCAAAATTTTTTTTTTCATCAAACCCATACGTGTGGGGTATCTATGGATAGGTCTTCAAAAATGATATTGAGGTTTCTAATATCATTTTTTTCTAAACTGAATAGTTTGCGCGAGAGATACTTCCAAAGTGGTAAAATGTGTGTCTCTTATTTTTTTTCTCTTTTTTCTCTCTCTCTTATCTTTTTTCTCTTATTTTAGAAGTTACAGGGGGGGGGCCCCTGTAACTTCTAAAATAAGAGAATGATAAAACTAAAAAAAATATATGATGTACAGACGACAGCAGGTCAAGCTACCCGAAACTGTCAAATTTTCGCAATCAACCTTGAACCTTAATGCTTTAGCGATAAAGTTGAAAATCTCTTAAAGAAATTTGACAGATTGTAGTAGCTTGATGTGCTGGCGTCTGTACATTACCATATAAACTTCCACCGAAAATTGGTTTGAACGAGATCTAGTGAGTAGTTTTTTTTTTAATACGTCATAAATCGTAACGTAACGGAACCCTTCATGGACGAGTCCGACTCGCACTTGGCCGGTTTTTTGTTTTTTTTTTGTGTTTCTGTCATTACGAACTTAATGTTTATTTTATTCAATCAAGATTTCATTCTTAATACTTCAATATTAAATACCTCTTCCTGATTGATAGTAATTTTTTTTTCTCATCTCTTAAATAAATTGTAAACTATAGTTTTGTATAATTTAGAAGCAATTATTAAATTTTGTAAATGTAAGAACCATGGATCGGTTTTTTATGATATTTTGATGTTGACTTGAAAGAGCATGGCAGTTGAGAATATGTCATGCTCACTTAAATGTCTCACTGGTGGTGGCGCGTGTGTTGGATCATTTGGTTCCCTACGAAATGGTTGAGTTGGGTGGTGCTGATCCACGCGTCATGTTCGTGAACGGGCGCCGTCGGTTGAGACTGGTCATCTCTTAACTGCCAGGGCTTATTTTTAATTTTATGTTTTAAATTGTTTCTTTTTAAAATGTTCTCACATATAGAAGCAATAAGCATATTATAATGTACCCAGAATTGTGTAATAATATCTTGATTTAAAAGAGTATCCGTGGAGTTTCTTGCCCGCTCTTCTCCATAGAGATCTACGTTTTGGAATGGGCAACTAGCTTCAACTTACTGACTAACTGACCGACTATTTAATTTTGACAATCCAAAAGTTTAATTGAAATAAATGATTTGAGTCTGTGTTTGAGGTTAAGACGACCTAGATCCTTTAAGAGGTTTTAGTTTTCATCATTCCTAGCTGATTTGACTATGAAACACCCCACCCCAAACCTAACCCATATTGAGATATTGGATTTTGATTATTTTTTAAATATAATGAAGATTTTTTGTATAATTGTCCTTATTTCGGATTTTGTGCCTCTAATTTATAATGTTTTTGCTATTTTTGTGTAGTAGATTAGTTTGATTATTACTATCAACACAAAAAAAAAAAAACAGGTAACTGAACCAACTGGGTAGTAGTCGACGATTGAAAGTTTTAAAAATAAACAAATTTGTATAAACATTTTTTTCTTTTAAGAATATTTCAAAAAAAGTC
This sequence comes from Apamea anceps, assembly GCA_951799955.1. Taxonomy (NCBI): domain Eukaryota; kingdom Metazoa; phylum Arthropoda; class Insecta; order Lepidoptera; family Noctuidae; genus Apamea; species Apamea anceps. Next base: position 21,129,619 of record OX637513.1, on the reverse strand, counting down.
TAAATCAGTTATGCTGCAGATATTCTAAATAAAATCTACGTTTCTTTAGATATCCAACAAGGTATAACAAGCTAGGGTATTATCACAACTCTTAGAAAAAACTTTCATAAAAGGGTCCCAGGCAGTAGCAAAAATTACGGTACTATTGTCCTTCGATGGAGCTGTGGTGCGTGCAAGCGGGACGATTTATGTAGGTGTGAGCGAGATAGATTATTTATGGCCATTTTGTTGTTATTCTGTTTGGTTTTAGTCTGCTTACGCGATTCGTCCGTTGTAGATGTGATACTTAGTGCCCTTGGATTCTTACTCTACTTGGCTTGTGTTTCTGGACTGTTTTCCCTTCGATTTGTGACTGTGCTTGTTAACTGGACTTTGATACGAGCTTCTGATTTGGAACTGTTCACGATGACGACCTTCACGAACGAGGAATATGCGGATATTTTAATTTGTTACGGGTACTGCAACTGTGTATCCGCGCGAGCTCGGGATGAATACATTGCACGTTATCCCGGGCGCCGAGTACCGGATGTCAGTGTCTTTGACGAAGTTTACCGGAGAGACTGGCTCTGTTTCGAGGCGACAATCAGACCTAGGCAGACCACGTGTTAATGATGACGATCTAGAGCAAGACAATGGCATAGTGCAATGGTTTAGATCGGATCCAACTACTTCCACTAATATTGTTGCCCGAGAACTTAGACTATCGCAGTGGAAAGTGTGGTTTACAGTGAATACTGCAGGTCTTTATCCCTACCATTACACGCCGGTACATGTTATCGAAGAAGGAGATCCTATGAGGAGGTTAGATTACTGCAGATTCATGCTCAACGCAAATTTAGAAAACCCAGCATTCTTAAGACACAACATCTTGTGGACAGATGAGTCAAAATTTGATAAAGACGGCATCACCAATTACCACAAGGCTCATTATTGGGCTCCGAAAGAAAACAGAAATCCCAATAAGAAGCGACCAAAGGGATCACAAAGACGGTTCCGTTTGAATGTCTGGATGGGAATAATCTCAAACCATTTGATTGGGCCATATTTTCTGCCTGACAATTTAAATGGGGAACATTATGAAAAGAAAGAAAGAAAGAAAGAAAAAGCATTTATTTGCGGCAAACATGACGCATAAAAAAGGACATAAACACACAAAAAATAACAAGTTGGGGGTAAACATGCGTCACCTTCACGCAAAACGGCCATCGCTCAGCATAATGCTAAGACCCTATACGAGACAGAGAAAAAAAAACTTTTTAAGAAACGATTTACCTGAATTACTGGAAGATTTACCCCTCAATTTAATCCGGGATATGTGGTATCAACATGACGGTTGCCCTGCACAGCACCGAAGAAGTGTTAGAGAGTGGCTAGACACTAATTACCCCAACACGTGAATTGGAAGAGGTGGACCCATACCGTGGCCAGCTCGCAGTCCCGACCTTGACCCCCATGGATTTTTATTTATGGGGCCATATGAAAAGTTTAGTTTTTAATAAACCTCATCCGATCTCATTTGTTGATGTCTTAAGACAGAAAATTATTGATGCGGCAAACGAAATTAAAAGAAGCTTAACAACTGGTGTGGTTAAAAGTGGACTAAGGCACAGAATGCGAATGGGTAGTTCTTCGAAATTTGATTCTTTGACTGATTTCAAAAACGAAACGTCCTGTCGGTGATCAGTCCAAAGGAGAAACGGCTGTCGGAGAACGCTTGCAGAATCGATTCATATGGCCAAAATTTAATTTCACTTTCAGCTCAGTAACACATGTTCATATGAAAATAAGTAAGCCAAATAACATATATTTGGATGAGGGACTCGTTTTTACAAAGTAGTTTTCAAGATATCGACGTTTAAATATTTTGTGCCCAGATGAATCAGAATTTGTTACAGATGAATCAGAAACAGAAATAAAAATGAAAAACTTTGAATGTAAATGGGCTCTGTATTAACAAAATAATCATAATATTATAATATTCTCTCTGTTTACTTTTGTGTACATACAACTCACTGATCCTATTTATTATACTTATTGACTTACTATAACCTACTAATTAAAATCACAGAAGTAGATACAAACTTATTCTAATAATGGCACATTGAACATCAGTCTTAGTTTTAATACTTGTCTGGATCTTTTCTTATGTTTTCCATCCTTCTTCGTTCTGCGAGTCTCTTTTTCTCCTTCTTTTCTTCTGTTGATAGTGGCATATTTTTGTTACCTGCAATATCATAATAAAAAAATAGATAGAGTTTGACTTATGAATAAATAGGTTTTAAGATTGTTGATACCGAAGCATGTCGAAATTGCTATTTAAGTAGTAAGTAATGAATCAATTTTATTACCTACTTTATTGTTAGTAATAAATACAGTGTTAGTTAATGATTGTTAATTAAGAAATATCAAAAATATTGTAGAACAAAATCAAAATCAAAGTTGTGCGCAGTTAAAAGCACTGACATACATTCTACTGACATGGACAATTAAAATTATGCAACAAAAGTGCTCCTTTCTTGCTGGAAAAGGGAAAAACTAATTTATTTTCTGATTCATATGGGGTTTTGAACATATCAATCAGGCACAGATGAATCATAATTTTGCCTAAAATCATGCACAACTCATCACATATACAGACTTCAGTATTGTCATTTTTCTTCACGAATCTATAACCCAAAACCATCACACAAAATTCAGATTGAAGTTTTAAAACAACAAAATAAATTTTATAATGTAGTAGGCATTGTAATCAGGGAGCTACCTGAACCAAGCACAGATGAATCAGATATTTACCTTCGTTACACCGGGATCTAAGCCAACCAGCCGCACGTCCGCCTTCCAGCTCGTCGGTTGCACGACTAGCTTCCCCCCGCGCGGGATCCCAGACTCTCATTGTTATTACTCGACCAAGTACGGTCAAGCGCAGCTTACTCCACATTAATCAGTATTATACGACGGACACTTCTTCTAACGTGGTTATATAACTAATACATATTTTTTTCAATCAATCAATCAATCATGTTTATTTTTTCAAGAGGTCAATTCATTGCCTTTCGATATAACTTTAATTTATATTGATGAATCAAAGGGAAAATGCGATATCAACCATTTTGTTCCGGAAAATGGCAAACGGACGCCCTATATGAATCAGGAGAACACACTTCAAATATTTTAATTTTGTATTCTAGAAGCAATTATTAAAAAAATATAATTTGTCCCAGTTAGAGCAAAAGCTAATTTCTATAAAAAAAATATTACATGCCGTTTTGTTAGTTGGTTAAAGAAATATACCCACAGACATCGAAAATTTTGTCTATGAAGAACTACCCGAATATGTGTGCGGAACGGAGCCCGACATGTGGAACATGTATTGTAAAAAAACAAATAAATGTCGCTATAGCTATTTAGTTTGTTTTATTTCGTTTGGTGGCCCAAGTGATAACTTTGTCCTTAAGTACAGTTATTTTTTACTACTGCCTGAGAGCATTACATCACAGTTTTATTACTAAATATCATGATGATACCCTAGGTTGTTGCTACACATTGTTGGATAGCTAAAGAAACGTAGATTTTATTTAGTACATCTGCAGCATAACTGTTTTAGACTTTTTTTGAAATATTCTTAAAAGAAAAAAATGTTTATACAAATTTGTTTATTTTTAAAACTTTCAATCGTCGACTACTACCCAGTCGTTGGTTCAGTTACCTGTTTTTGTTTTTGTGTTGAGAGTAATAAAATAATAAACTAAACTACTACACAAAAATAGTATAAAAATTATAAACTGGAGGCACAAAATTCGAAAAAAGGACAATTATACAAAAAATCTTTATCTTATTAAAAAAATACTGAAAATCCAATATATCAATATGGGTTAGGTTTGGGGTGGGGTGTTTCATAGTCAAATCTGCTAGGAATGATGAAAACTAAAACCTCTTAAAGGATCTAGGTCGACTTAACCTGTTACCCTGTATATACAAAAATCAATTGCTGTTCGTTTGAGTGGCTAAAATGTGGATTTGTGGGTCAAAGTGGATTTGTGGGTCGTGGGTTACAATTTGACTGTTGTCACTTCTGCAGGGATAGGTACTTGCTACGAATAGGTAAGCTACACTTACCTATTCGTAGTGTAAGCTCACACGTTGCAGGCATAAACAGTCAAGTGTCTACCATTACGCAATCTTGTGTTTTGCATTTACAATCGTGCGATGGGTCTTATAACATTGACATTGATTGTTTTGTCTTGCCTAATATAACCACTAATATACCTTATACATACATAGACTTAAGTGACTTGCAGCTACCAGCAGGCATAAGTCTGGCTGATCCATCATTCAATGTTCCATCCTCCATCGACATACTTGTTGGAGCCGACATCTTTTGGAGTGTGATCGGTCGCAATCGTATACAGTTAGGTAGGCATATGCCGACGCTTTTCGAGACTAAGCTTGGATGACTCATATCAGGTGCCATACCTCAACCAAACATAACCAACTCATCAGTACAAAAAGCACAACACACACGTACAAGCGCCCATGGATCTCTCAAGATTCTGGGAACTTGACTCCATCTCATCTGAGTTCAATCTCACATCCGAAGAGCGAGCATGTGAACAGAACTACATAAGCACAACTAGGCGTATGGCTGATGGCCGTTTCATAGTCACCATCCCCCTAAAGGAATCCCCTGAAGCATTGGGTAACTCCTTTGAGATGGCTAAACGTCGCTTTCTGTCGTTAGAGCGTAGACTTGATAGAGACCCAATACTTAAGCATCGATACGCAGGGTTCTTGCAGGAGTATGAAGCATTAGGTCACATGAGCGAAGTATCTCAGCCTTCTTCATCTCAGGTATATTAATAATAATATAATATATTTATTCAAAAAATTATAAGGCATTAATATTAGTACAGTTTTGCTTAAATTTAAATTATATTTCTAAGACTTACGTGCCTGAACTAGGTAATCCTGTGTTTCAGGCGAAAAGAGCTAAAATAGTCTTTAAAAATTAATAAATAATCAAAAGTTGACAATAAAAAAATAATTATATGTTGAGTAGCATAACTCCTAGTTTCTAAATTTGATAAATATTTGTATACCTACCTATATTTACTTTAACACAATTAGTAAATTCTCTGTTTCTTCGTAAAACATGCTATGGAGAGCCTCCTTGAGGATTCTCTTACAATTTGTATACTTCAGAGAATAAATGCTTGCTTTCGAGTTTAGTCTATTATATAGGAGAGGTCCGAGGTACAGGTAAAATTTGGCTATAAAAGCATGTTTTGTAGAATTTTGTGGACAAACTATATCTTTACGTCTTTTATTAGTATATCTAGTGCTGTAGGGTAGAGCTTTGTGTTGTTTTAATACAATGCCCACAATAAATAACTGTCGAACTGTTAATACTTCACAAGACTTGTACAGGAGGCTAGTAGGAAAAGGGAAAGGGCGGAAAGTAGACACTTTGAGAATCACCCTCTGAGCTCTCTCGATGGTTAGTAACAATGTTTTACCCGCTCCACCCCATGTGGTAATACAGTAAGTTAAAATCGATTGACATAGAGCAAAGTAAACTTGTTTAACTATTTTTGGATCAGCAATACAGCGTAACTTTTTAAAAACAAATATCAGCTTGCGAATTCTATTATTTAAAGCTTCTATATGTTGCTTGAACGAAAGTGTTTCATCTATTATAACACCAAGGTATTTTGTTGTATTTGCCATTTTAATGTTAGGACCTTATATATAACCTTATATTTATATATATACTAGCTTCTGCCAGCGGCTTCGCCCACGTGGATGTCGGAAATTATCCCACGGGATCGTGCTAACAGGATAAAATGTACCTATGTGCTTCCCCAGGATGCCATCTATCTCTATGCCAAATCAGAAGTTCAGTGGTTTAGGCGTGAAAATGTAACATACAGTTTCAAGTTCAAATCCTCCCCTTAAAAACTGAATTACCCCTTTTTGTCCCGTCAGTGGTAAATTTTCGCTACCCCTTTTTAACCCGTTAGAGGTAGATTTTCGAAAAACCCTGATACGTGTTACTCTTTATTTTTGGTCTTAAGTATAAACACTGAGTTTCGAGTTAATCGGACCGCGCATTCAAATTATTCCACACAAACTTCAACACCCCTATATCCCCCTTTGAGAGGTAGTTTTGAAAAACTTATAATGATAAACTTTGTTACTTACTTAGGCGAGTATTCTTGAAAAGTTTAAGGTTTATTGACCTAATGAAGAAGATTTTTCATATAAACTGTATCCCCACTTTTCACCCTCACAGGGGTGGAATTAAAAAAAGAATCGTTTGGGGTGTATTCATAACTTGACTCAAAGATTATTTATACTAATTTTCGAGTTAATAAAGCCATGCAGTAAAATCCTCCCCTGAAAAATTTACTACCCCATTTCAGCCCGTCAGGGGTAGATTTTCAAAAACCCTGATATACATTATTCTTTACTTTCAATATTAGGTATAAATACTGAGTTTCGAGTAAACCGGACTGCGCGCTAAAATTCTTCCATACAAACTTTGAAACCCCCCAATCCCTTATTAGGGGGTAATTTAGAAGAAAAAAACTGCCAATCTTCATAATTTATTTAGATAAGTATTCGTGCCAAGTTTCAAGTTTATTAACTCAAGGAATAAGATTTTTCATACAAACGAATTCCCCCCTTTTCACCCTCTTAGGGGTGAAATTTCGAAAAATCCGTTCTTAGTGGATGCCTCCTACTCTTCACGAAGAACACACCCTCCAAATTTCATGTCTCTAGGACCAGCGGTTTAGGCTGTGCGTTGATCTATCAGTCAGTCAGTCAGTCAGACAGTCAATCAGTCAGTCAGTCAGTCAGTCAGGACTTTGAATTTTATATATATAGATAGATTACCTTCCACATCATGGTGTTTTCAGAGAGTCCAGTACAACGACCAAGCTTCGAGTTGTCTTCGACGCATCAGCCGTCACAACTTCGGGTAAGTCGTTTAACGACATTCAAAGCATAGGATCAGTAGTCCAGGTTGACTTAATATCCATATTGCTGAGGTTTCGGCAGCATAAATACGTCATATCGTCAGATATTGAAAAATTCTATCGACATATCTTAGTTGACGAATCGCAGCGATCTCTACAGCAGATATTGTGGCGCACTGATCCATGATTACCACTTAAAACGTACGCATTAAATACTGTCACTTACGGAACAGCGTCTGCCCCGTTCATTAGTACTCGATGTTTGTCTCAGTTAGCAAAGGAGGCAACACACACACGTACACAACACTCCAAACAGCACGATTTTTACGTTGACGATTATCTATCGGGAAGTGACTCTATAGAGGGCACTATATCGCTGTGTACAGATGTTACCAGCATACTTAAGACTGCACAACTCAATCTTCGCAAGTGGCAGTCTAACAATGCTCAAATACTTGAGGCAATCACTACAAACACACTTGATTCATCCACAACAACACATACAGACACACCTGACACAGTCAGCCTGAGTATTGACGAACCAAGTAAAACCCTCGGTCTCAATTGGCGTTGTCTTACTGACTGCCTTACGTTCTCCATTCATATACCTAAACATACCGATACTGCAATCACAAAACGACATATACTTTCCACAATAGCGCAAGTATTCGATCCTCTTGGTCTTGTCTGTCCGTGTATTATCGAGGTCAAGATAATATTGCAAAGATTACGGATAGACAAGTGTGCATGGGACGACGAGGTTAATATAGACATTAAAAAGTTATGGCTGAAGTTCATACAGACTTTACCACAGCTGAATCATCTCAGCATACCACGCTGGGTGGTATGTGACAGCCCTTTATCCGTGGAAGTGCATATTTTTACAGATGCGTCAGAAAAGGCTTACGGAGCTTGCATATATATACGTTCTGTAGCTAGCAGCGGCACCGTCCATACACATCTGCTCACCTCCAAAAGTAAGGTCGCACCTATCAAGTCTACCACAATCCCAAGGCTAAAGCTTTGTGGTGCCTTATTAGGGACCAGGTTGTGTACAAACGTACTGGAATCGTTGACACTAAAACCTGAAAAATGCATATTTTAGTGTGATTCAATGATTGTCTTAGGTTGGCTGTCTGCTTCACCTGGCTCGCTTAAGCCGTTCGTCAGGAATCGAGTCTCGGAGATACGGGAAGGGTTTGGTGCTTATACCTGGCGTTATGTGCCGTCCAAGGACAACCCTGCAGATCTTGTCTCCCGTGGTCTGAGCGCTGACCTCATAGGTCAATCTTCCATGTGGTGGTCGGGGCCTTAATTTCTACTTACAGATCCAGCTCTTTGGCCTTCAACGCCTCACACAGATGTGAACACAGCACTACCCGAACTATTAAAGTCACATTCTATTAACATGAATAATCAATCATTACCTGTCACTAATCCTAATACAGATATACACAATAATTCATTTCTTACTTTAATCAATAATTCATCTAACTATTTACATTTACAACGTCTACTAGCATACGTATTTAGATTCATTAATCGTTCTAAAAGGATACATAGTCACAGTCTTACTCTTACTAACTCAGAGTTGTCCTACAGCGCTGATTTTATAATTAAAACAGTTCAGAGGGAAATGTTTCCTGAAGAGCACGAGCTACTTTCATTAGGTAAACCATTACCAAATAAAAATCGGCTTCACACCAACTAGACATTTTGCTGCTTTGTAAGATATGCTTTGTAAGACAATAGAAGATAGCAGTAACAGTATAGTTATACCTACCGACAACAAGGTGTCTTTTTGCTCTCAAACAGTTAAGTATGTTATAGGGTCTAAGCAGAATTCACCGCTCTTCAGTCCATCTCCATCTTTTGTATATCTTGTAAAGATATTGAAACGTGCCGGATCATCAGTGGTTGCCTGAAACCGACTCCGGTACAAAATAATGCTGTATCCACTAGCAGGAATAGCGCTACCAGTGGTGGTTCTTAGAGCAGTGGCAAGCTCCAGCGAAAGAGTCAAAATGGTCTCCGACACACGACAACATCCTTGTGCCACAAAGGCATAAAGCCGAAACAGTTTTTTAAAGTTTCCACTTAATGGCGAACGATCACAGGAAAGACTGAAGTTGTGGCGAGACAATGCTTCCTTACCCAAACCATTTATTCCACCCGCAGAAGACCTCCCACCTAGACATGAGTTACCTTGGGTAACCTGCAGTGCGATTCTGTAACCATCTCACCGTGAAAACTTAGGTGAAGTGAGTGTGGAGTGAGCTGTCATTCTAACTAATGCTAGGGATTGACAGCTCACTCTAAGGTCACTTCACCTAACTTTTCACGGTGAAATTTTTACAGAATCGATCGGCTGGAACAGATTAAACAGATTCCGGACCCAGGTTAGTCGAAGCAAAGAAAACCTGTTCTGCAGCCTGCAGGTTATGTTTTTACCAGACTTGGCCCATTTTTACCGGCCGTGTCAGAAGACAGGTTATGTTTTTCGCATGTAGGTTGTTTTCGGGAATATCTACAACGCTGCACTGGATGCTTACAAACAGAGACAATCAGATAGTTATCATGGTAAGTTTTTAATATTATTTTAAACAAACATTTCGTTAGTTCAAGGTCAAACTACGGTTGGTTTACATTGTCGACGGGTCATGGTTTAAAGGTCGTCAATAAATAAAATGTACCAGTTATCGCTATCCTTGTAACTTGGTAGTTAATGACAGGTGGTCGATGGGAGTGTGGGCCACGAGAGCAGCGCTACGTGCGTCATCAGTGGCGCTACTCGCGGCGAATCCTCGCATCAATCGGCCACGTCGCCGCTCTCCCGCGCCCCGCTATTCGCTCCCCGCCCGCCGCTAGTATTCGCCCTATCAGTAGGGCGCTGCGCTTGATGCAATAGCTACAAATCCCGCTATCCGATGACCTTTTTACTATCTTTAGCAATAAGTCTTGCCACAATAATTATCATAAGCAACTAATCGAGAGTAAATTGATAATAATATAAAGTAGTATCTAGTTCTAAATTAGAAACGTTTTTAAGATTCATTCAACCCAACATCGTCTTAAATAAAGAGGTGCTTGAAACAGTAGGCTCGGCAATTTTTCTAGGACAAACAGTAGATGCCAAACTTCAGTGGGGACCTCATTATATCAAGTCTAGCAGGAAGGCTCAGTTCGGCTGCCTACGCCGTCAGGAAAGTAAGACAATACACTGACGTTGATACAGCTCGTTTAGTCTATTTCAGTTATTTTCACAGTGTTATGTCCTACGGTATTTTGCTGTGGGGCAAAGCCGCTGATATACAAAATATATTTGTCATTCAAAAACGAGGTGTTCGAGCAATTTACCAGCTAGGTGCCAGAGTTTCTCTAAGAGATTTTTTTAAAGATATTGGTATTCTCATGGTTGCATCACATCACAAGGAATATATTAGGCAAAATTTGCACTTGTACACTAAAAACAGTGATATTCACAGCGTTAACGCTAGAAATAAGGACAAACTACCTGCCCCCTTTCACCGGCTTCACAAGGTTCATAACTCATTTGTTGGGCTTGGTATAACCTTTTTTAATAAGATACCCTCTTCTTTGCTAGACTTGCCTTTTAATGCGTTTAAAGCTCAAGGAAAATCCAACCTTTGTTCAAAGGCTTACTATTCCATCAACGACTACTTACACGATAAGAATAGTTGGTCGCCCTAATTAACTCAAGACAATGTTCATGTTCTATCTCCAGAATTAGCTTAGGTACTGACAGGTTACTGTTATTAATATTAACTCACTTATTTATCATCGATGGTCCTAGTTCATCATCTGTGACTGCAAGTGACAGCTATGTGACGAACCCAGCAATGATTACTTTGTTTATTTTATTTGTGGTCCCAAAATACCACTCAAAATAATTATTATATTTTTAGGGGGAAACCGGGACCGCGGTCCCGGTCCCGAAAGCCCCCCGACCCTGCATAAATATGTAAGCTGTCACGCCCTTTATGCCTGGAGGCTTTTATTTAGGTAGTAGGTTTTTATTTTTATTAATTATTTTTTAGCTTGAGTACGTATAGTTTTTATTATATTTGTTGGTATATTGGCGTGGCTAGCTGACATATGGCAAATAATTTAAGTTTCTTGTAATGTTCATTATACTGAACATAGGTTCCTAGTATTGTATACATGCAACTATATTCTAACTAAACAGACAGCTGTGCTGCTGGGGAGTTTGTTGCGCCTCTTCTTCTTTCCAGCGATAGCATTAGAAAGTGGTGAAGGGCGGGCGTTTTTGGGGGACTGTCTTTTGTAATTTTGACGTTCGAAAAGTGCTGATTCTCAGCCTAATTTGAATAAATGACTTTTGATTTTGATTCCGTTTAATAACTTTACTGTTTCGATTTCTAAATTTAAAGTGTAATTTATTTATTTATTCATTTATTTCAGGCATCAAAGCCCATATAAACACATACAATATAATATTTGTATAACTTAAAAATACTATAAATACATATATCATTACACTAAAAACTAACTAACGCACACGAAGTGTCTGCGTCGTGTTTCGCTGACTGGTGTCATGTAGCCGGCCACGAAACCGGCGGTACACAACACCCTTCGGCCAGAACTCTTCCTTGAGAAAATTCTTGAGATGATGTGTCGGAACACGCACCACGAACGACTTGAAGTTCGTGTTGTAACGCGATTCCAACTTCTCGACCCTCAAAGTCCAGTTGGTCTTCACACGCATGTACTCCACGATCTCCTCAACCTTCGTGGAGTGGTGCAATCTGGACACGTACAGCTGAGTCGTCGGGATTGCTGGACGCAGCAGCATGTTGGTTCCTGCCAGCGCGGTGCCGCACTGGCTCTGACAAGGAGGCTTCTTCTTCTTCTTCTTCTCCACCTTGATGAAATCATCCTTGTCACACGTGTCCTTCTCTGGACCCTGCCTTTTCAAAATCTTGCTGGGTTTCGACTGGCTCCGTTTACCCCCGTTTGGTTTTCCCGCTAGTTTTACCTGCGAGTTTTGCGACTCAGCAGGCTTTTTAGCAGCTACTATTGCTGAGTAGGCTCTTTTGGGGGTCGACGAACCTACACACATCGTTGTCTCCACCTGTGTCTCGACACAGGTGGAGACAACGCGTGCCGTGCGTGCCGTGGCCGTCCCTGCCTCGGCAGGGACGGCCACGGCACGCGTTGCAACGCAAGCATTCTCAGTAGTTGGTGACGCATTCGAGCCCGCCGACTCGAAACTGCAGATGGAGGCGTTTTGTGCCCCGCGACGCGTGTTCACATTTGCGGCATCAGCGTCGGTAGGTGACCCTACCGACGCTGACGCCGCAAATGTGAACACTACTTGCAGGAATTGTGTTGCGCAAGAGCACTACTTCTGCCCGTAGATCACTGATGGTGTTGTTGGACACCTCCAGTTTATGCTGCATCTCGGCCTGGCTTTGCTTCAGGAATGTAATGTCCTTCAGCAGCCTGGTGACGTCTACGTGGTCCAACGTGACGGGAGGCAGCTTGTGCAGATCCTTCGCCACGAATTCAGGCACGTCGTCTGGACCGGTCGTCGGCGGTCGTCGTAATGACCTACTGCCAACAGTTTACATTATGAACTAAGTACTAGCTTCTGCCCGCGGCTTCGCCCGCGTGGATGCCAGAAACTATCCCACGAGAACGTTATTGTTTACTTTCGATTCTAGGTATAAATATTGAGTTTCGAGCAAATCGGACCGCGCGCTAAAATTCTTCCATACTGTACGAGCACTTGCTTGCTGGTACGTGTGATAAGTTGAGATGGAAGAAAACTATTCTTGCTGACTTCTTGATAAGTTATTTATTAATTGCAACACAGGTGTTTACAATAAAACGGTCGAAAGTGTACTCAACAATATTAATTGCTATGTGGATTTAAATTATGTAAAAATGCTTATGCTAGCGTGCTAAATAATGTGCGATGTAATCGTACATATTCCCGGACGAGTTAGGAAGGATGCAGAGTAACTTGATTTACAAAATAAAATAAAATGAACGTAAATAATTACAATCAGAGTAAATTAAAAAAACTATTAAGTACTTATATAAACTTAGTTATGGGCTAGTTCCTATATGAACGCGAGGGTTGCGAGGAACGTGGACGCGCACGCAGTCGAGGTGTCCGGTTGCTTCACTTGTATCGCTGCTGCGGTGAGGTACGGCTGGCAATGGTCTTGATCCCTCGGCAACTGATGGTGGCGGTGATGACGGAACTCGCCATTGACATTTGAAACGGCGAGCTATCACGATGATGACAGCAATGCCCACTATTCCAACTAAAACATAGATCATAACGTAGTGATGAATATCGTGATAAGATAGATCATCAGGTAACATCACATCCGCTTGTTTCATTGACTGTATCCTTTTGTCTACTTCGTTGATTTCTTGCTCTAAATCTTGAGTTTTATTCTCTAAACTCAGTTTAGGTATACTGATATTGATGATGTGGTTAATAGGGGCAATCACTGGTGCATAAATATCAGAGTCCGTCCTTATTCCACTTAAATAAGCTTTGTGTGAATATAATGTAAAGTTGTTTGTCTTCATTATGCATCCATGACCTATGCTCAATAGTCCGGCTTGAGTCAGCTGATGTGCGGTTATTTGATCGCCGCATATTGTTCGAACGTGACACCTATCACAGCAAAAGTATAAATAACTGTTCAAAGTGTACGTTTCTTGTAAATTGTCCTTACAGAGTCTTGAGATGGTTTTGCATTCCGAATTTTCTGTTTTACAAAGGTTCTTGTCTCCTTTAATCTGGTATATGGGTCGTAATGGCAGTAGTAAACACTTGAAATGGTTCGACATGATCTCAAGTCTTCTTCGGACATGTTGATGTAGGTATCCTTCTTCATGTTGATAGATATGTACTCGGATACTGAGATTATGCTGATCATGTCACTTGGTCCTGTTGTCTCGGAATCGTCTTGAAGATTTCGTACGAATCTCGACTGATCAGCGGTAATTTTATTTCAAAGATGATAATGTCATCCAGAAGTCTTGTTTTTATTTCCAGAAGATCATATATCTTCCTTAAGTCCGAGTGTATGTCGTCAATTGGCAGTGAGACGTCCTTGGAGAGCTTGCTAAAAATCCTACTTAATTCATTCATGAGTTGTTCGGGTGTAATTAAGTGTAAGTTGAAACGACCATTGTAGACATCTGTAACGGTGTCTAATAACGTATTCTGTATGCTCTTTAAATTGTACATCATATTACTTGCTATTATAGCTCCCATGTTGAAGTCATTAATGACGCTGTTTGCTTCGATATTGTTTTTCAATTTATCAACTACTGCGTCTAGCTTGTTCATTGATTTATTATTTTAAGCTGTTGATTCATATCTTGCTCTGTGCGCTTCAGAAGATTGTTCTCTGCTTCCATAAGTGAAGTCTGATTTTTCCACAGAGAAACGAGATGCTTCTCGTTCTCCCGAACGACAGAAATGTCCTTCCGATATTTTTCAGCGAAACTTTCATCGAGTACGCCGAATAAGCTATTAGCAATGTACCCCACGCCGTTGATAAGGCCTCTGCGCTGACGCATTGTTCCGTGTCGCGTGCTGGAATGCTGACTTTGCAAAACTTGGTTGTAGTGCTCAAGTTCCGAGAACGCGTGACGTAGCTGTAGTACGATTACGTCACAGTGGACTTGATCTTGGATGATATCACATGTTTGTTTGAGCGATTGAATATATTTGTTGAACGTTGCAATTGATTGCCAGTACGTATCCATGCTGTAGTAAACCACAAGGTTCCAGTCATCTCTGATAAGCATCATGTTAGACACTTTGTCAAAATATAATCTTTGACTTGTTTCAAATTGGGTTATCTTCATGTTGCATTCTGAACTTGTAATAAACGTGAAGAGTAGCATCAAAGCAGTAACCATTGTTGTTAAGTTAAACTTGCTTTTCGTTGACCTCCTTGTTGAGGATCTTTTGACTTGCTGGTGATCCAGATCTTGATGCTTGTCTGGTGCCATGTCGCACTGTGGGGCAACTTCTTTGTGTTCTAAAAGTACGGAAACCTTTATGACGGGACGCTTCATAATGCCGTTCTTTGTTTTTAAGGTCATGACACGCACGTGGCCGTCCATACCCGGATGTAAGTCTACGACTCTTCCCATCGCCCACTTGCCGGGTGGAAGGTTGTCATCGTGGATAAGAACTACGTCGTCCAGCTTGACATTGGGTTGAGGTTGCCTCCATTTGCTTCACACCGTCAATTGGGCAAGATACTCTGTGCGCCATCTCTTCCACAGATCTTGTAATATCCTTTGTGTTAGCTGCCAGCGTGTTCGCAGATCTCTTTCTGTCTCAACTAACGTTAACGTAGGACCACCAGTTATAAAGTGCGACGGTGTCAAGAAATCTAGGTCTTCAGGGTCTTCTGAGATTGAACACAGTGGTCTTGAGTTAAGACAGGCTTCGATTTGGGTTAGGAGCGTAGTGAGCTCTTCATATGTTAATTTTTGTTCACCAATCACTTTATTTATTTATTTAACCATTTATGTACACACGTATATAAACAGACATTGAAAGACAGAACAGAAAACACACACACACACACTTTCTTGAGGTGCAGCTTGAAACTTTTCACTGCAGCTTCCCATAGGCCCCCTGCTGATGGCCATGACGGAGCGTTGAAATGCCATGTGATCTCCATATCCGCTATCTCAGCCAATAGTTTTTCATCGATAATACGTTGGATTTCTTCATATTCGTTTTGTAGAACCTTGTTTGCCCCTACGAAGTTACGGCCGTTATCACTATACAAGTGAGAAGGAGTGCCTCTTCTTGCTGCCATTCTGCGTAAGGCCGCGCTAAAGGATGATGTTGTGAGGTCGGAAACCAGTTCCAAATGCACAGCCTTCGTCACCATGCAGACAAATACTGACACGTATCCTTTGGTGGTCTTGACACCACGACCCTTGTTGGTTTTGATATAGACATGGCCAGTAAAATCAACGCCGGTGTGCATAAAGGGACGGGATGGATTGACCCTTGCTGCAGGTAAGTCTCCCATCAGGGGTTGTTGATTCTTAGGGTTTTGTTTTCTACAGGTAACACATTGACGTATTTGTTTTTTCGTTGCATTGTTGCCCCCGATTATCCAATATTTTTGCCTGATACATGCTAATGTAACTCGAGCTCCACCGTGAAACGTGAGTTTGTGTGCGTGATCTATTATTAGTTCCGTCAAACGATGTTGATGAGGCAATATTATGGGATGTTTGAGTTCTGAATTGATAACAGCATGATGCAGTCTTCCTCCTACACGCAGTATTCCCTCTTCGTCTAAAAACGGGCTCAAATTCAAGATCTTGCTAGTCCTGGATACTCTGTTGTTTTTCTTCAGGTCTTGTATTTCCTGTTCAAATTCCACACCCTGAACTTCTTGTATTATTAAGGCTCTTGCATTGCGTTGCTCGGTTAAGGTAACGTAGAGCTGCGTGACGTTTTCTGATTTTCGGGTTACCAAACGCCGTAAACGTGCTAGTACGTGTACAACCATTGTAAACGAGCTCAATTTGCTAAGCAGTTTCTTGATGACGCTGTTGTCCTGTGGCGCGTTTTGTATTGCAATATGAACTTGCTTGTCAAGAGCTTCTTCCTTAGTGGAGTAAGTTCCACGACTTGCTTCGATTTCAGGCTTGAAGTGAGGTAGCCAAGTAGGTCCGTTCCACCACAGATTGTGTTCCTTTAGTTTCAGACTTGTTAAACCTCTGCTAGCGCAATCTGCTGGATTCTCTGCTGACTTCACATATCGCCAGCATTCAGAAGGCATCTCCTTTGTTATTTGTCGCACCCTGTTGGCAACAAACATTCTCCAGCGATATGGATCGCCATGTATCCAACCCAGTGCCGCCATTGAATCGGTCCAGCCATAAACCTTGATGTCATGGCCGTCCAAGCTTGTTTTCACTTTGACCATTAGTTTAGAAAGCAGATGAGCACCACTTAATTCCAATTTGGGCAAAGAAATATTTTTGTTGTGAGGTACGATTCTCGATTTCGCAACCATTAACGTTATGTTTGCTTGACCTCGATTTGTAATTTTGCAGTATATGACACACGCGTACGCCTTCTGCGATGCATCGCAAAAACCGTGTAATTCAATATTGTTTCCGGTCGTGTCTGTACCTATCCATCGAGGTATTTGGCATCGATTTATGTTTTCTATGTCTTGTTTGATTTTGTTCCATTCTCTGTTGATTTGCTCAGGAATCTTGTCATCCCATTTTAGTTCCTTTTCTTTCCAGATGTCTTGGAACAGAACCTTCATTTGTGTGGAAAGTGGAGTGAGCCAACCGAGGGGATCAAATAACTTGGATAACTCAGACAGTAACTTCCGCTTCGTTAGATGTGTTGTATCGGGACTAGTCTCAATCCTTGATTGAAATGTGAAGATATCTTGTTGAGGATTCCAGTGAAGTCCCAATGCTTTCGTTGACTCAGCTTGTTTGAAGTCGTAACGTTCTTGATCGCAGCCCTTGCTGGTGCTGTCAAGCAATTCTTGATAATTGGACCTCCATTTCCGTAAATTGAAACCACCTGCCTTGAGGGTCGCCTGCAAATCTTCCTGTAGTTGTTTTGCTGATGCTACAGAGTCGGAACCGTGTAACAAATCATCCATGTAAAAACATTCCTCGATCACTTGAGCTGCATATGGGTATCTTGATCTCTCGTCGTTAGCCAACTGCCTTAGAGTCATCATTGCTAAAAACGGAGCCACCTTGGTGCCATAGGTGACTGTAGTAAGTTGATACTCTTGCACGTGTTGCTTAGAAGTATCTCGCCAGACGATTTTCTGTAAACTTTGGTCGTCTTCATGTGTCCATATTTGCCGAAACATTTTCTCAATATCTGCGATGAAAGCAATGTGATGTTGTTTCCACTTCAATATAAGTGTCATAAGATCCTTTTCGAGGTTGGGTCCTGGATGCATGCAGTCGTTTAGACTAGCCCCAGTGGAAGTTTTTGATGAAGCATTGAATACTACTCGGAGTGACGTAGTTGTTGACTCTTTACGTAGTACGCAGTGATGCGGCATGAAATATTCTGGTTTCTTGTTACTATGTGCAGGTTTCATGTGACCAAGCGATAAGTATTCATCAATAAATGCCTTATATTGTTTGGCAATAGCGTCGTTTTTTGTGAATTTCCGTTCTATCTGATACAGCTGAGCGACTGCCTTATGTTTCGATTCCCCAATATCCGTGTTGAAATTGGACTTCAGTGGCAATCTCACTTGATATCTCCCGTCTTCCAACCGTGTTGTGGTCGACTTGTAAAATTTGATGCATTCATCTTCTTCGTATGAGTTTTTATCATCTTCAGGAATATCTTCTATCTCCCAAAATTTTTGAATGTCTTGTATGTTATTTAGGACTAGGTTGCACTGAAGACTTTGAATCTCGCCAAACAAAATCCACCCAATGCGTGTTTCCTGCGCAATGTAGTTGCTTGCATCGTCTCGGTGAATCTCGTTCATGATAATCCTGGCGTATATATCCGCGCCCAACAATATGTCAATTGGGTTGCTGATATAGAACTGTGGGTCAGCTGATTGAACTTGTTCCAAAAATGCCCATGATGGTTTTGAAAATGTTGAGTTTGGTAGGTTTCTTGTTAGGTTATTCATTATGAGAACATTGGTGCTAAATTCGTAGTTGTCGTCAAATGATGTACAGTTGATACTCAACATTCCTTTACATGTATTGTTATTCATGCCGATGCCAGTGACAACTCCCTTGTATTTTTGTCGTGGTAGTCCTAGCTGTTGAGCTGCATTTTCGGTGATCTACGAAATTTGTGATCCTTGGTCAATCAAGGCTCGCATATCCCTCTTTATTCCATCAGCTCCTGTCACCTTGATAATCGCAGTTGCTAATAGGACTGTCGAAGCTAGTTTTCGTTGTGCAACATGAGTCGCGTGGCGTGACTCTTGCTCAGGTGGCACGAGGCCGGAAATGGTGTGTGACGTCGTGTCTTCATTTGTATAGGTATCATGTAGCACTGTATTATGTTGCCCTTTGCATTTTCGACAACAATTGTTTGACGTGCACCTTTTTCCATTGTGACTGTACAAGCAATTTGTACAATAGTTAAGTTGACTAATTGTTTTTCTCTTCAGAGCGGGTGCCATTTCTTTGAATTCCTTGCAGTAGTATATGCCATGGTGATCCTTGCAGACGGGGCAAGAGAGGGATCGAGTCTTCTGGGATGTAGCCTTGTTACTGACGTAATATTTTTTTCCCTGACTGGATCTTGAGTTCTCCGAATTTGAAGGACTTTCAGTTTTTTGTGTCGCATCTTGTTTACGACGTGCCGACTCCATTGTGGTGAACTTGTTTTCCAGAAACTCTAAAAATTCCTTCAAAGACGGCAGTTCTCTTGGTTGTTTGAGTGAGGTGAAATATTCATTGAGAGTTTCGGAATCCATTTTCAGAGTTAGCAGGTGTACTATTATTGGATCCCAGGTGTCAATGTTGACGCCTAAATTCTTGATTCCATTAAGGCACTCGGTTGCTACGTCGTGAATGCGTTTGATGTATTTTGATGTCGCTTGTTGCATGACTGGAATATTCACGAAGGTGTTTATGTGAGTGGAGAAAATGAGTTTCTTGTTGTTGTAACGGTGGTTTAGTATGTCCCAGCTAGCAATGTAGTTATCTGAGCTGATCGCAAGATGTTGTATTATGCGTTCTGGTTCACCTTTAATCTTGCGCTTTAGGAATTGCATTTTCTGTGCTGCAGACAAATATGGGTTACCGTGTATTGCCTCCGTAAACAGGTCCTTGAATGATACCCAGTTCTGATAATTCCCGGTGAATATAGGAATATCAAGCTGCGGCGTAGATTTTTCTCGATGTGATCAGAAAATAATTTACGGTTAATTTCTTTCTTGATATTATAATCTACTCATGGTGCGTATATGAAGTTTCGTAAGTTTCATCTAACCCATCGAATTCAGTCTGTTTTCCAATGGAGACCATCAACAGCTTTCCAACGGGTTTCTAGAGTTTTCGAAATGCCTTCAAACTCCCATTTTTCTACTACGGCTGATAAATCTACGCTGGATACGAAGCGGGCAAAGGTTTTAAAGTTGCTACCCTGTTTACGCAACTTTTCATCGAACTTGCTATCAGTTCCTCGAGTAGTAAACTCCTGAGTTGGCATTGGACTCACCGGGGTGGTCCTGCCCTCTGCGGACGAGGCACCTGGCTGCTGCCGCCCAAACCGAGTAGGCTTTATCAAACCTGCCTCCTGGATCGAGTCTCTGACCTCTATGTAAAACGCCTTATTCTCCTCATAATGATTTCCGGTAAAATATTCCTGGTTCTTATCTTCGTACATACACAGTTTTTCATGATTTTTCTGAAACTCGTTCCAATAGCTATGCAGAGTTTCAATCTTTTTCCTGATATATTCTGAAGTTTTGCGATCTTGACCATCTTTCTTGAAGTTTGACCAAAGTTGTCGCATGCCATTAATGGCAGCTTGCTGCTTGTATAGTAATTCTTCCATTTTGATACTTGATAAATAGGATAGTCAAATAAATTTCTTGATTATCCTTGCTGACTTGCGGAGTACTATCGCCGTCAACTTGCTTGAGCTTGCTGAAGATCGATCTGTTTTTGGGTTGCTAGCTAGCTTTTGCTTGATGTCTTGTCTTGTATGAAGCCTTGATGCTGAAGTGCTTGTCTTGTTTGTAGCCTTGATGCTTCTTGTAATCTTGGACTGCTTGTTCACTATCACTTGTTCTGTGTAAGTGGTCTGATATCCTGCCGTGCAATCTTATGCGCCTTCTCAATTCCCGTCAGTGAGACCCGCTTCTGCGAGGCCAACGGAGCCGATTCGCAATCGCACGAGAGAATCCAAATCACCAACACATAGCTCGAAGGACCATATGTACGAGCACTTGCTTGCTGGTACGTGTGATAAGTTGAGATGGAAGAAAACTATTCTTGCTGACTTCTTGATAAGTTATTTATTAATTGCAACACAGGTGTTTACAATAAAACGGTCGAAAGTGTACTCAACAATATTAATTGCTATGTGGATTTAAATTATGTAAAAATGCTTATGCTAGCGTGCTAAATAATGTGCGATGTAATCGTACACATACAAACTTTGAAACCCCCAATCCCCTTTTGGGGGGTAGTTTAGAAAAACAAAAAAATGAATAAGATTTTTGAAATAAACCTTGTCATCCCCTTTTACCACGACAAGCTTTGTTTTTAAAAAAGCGTTTGGTACGTTCCATTGTATGACTTAAAGATTGTTTATACCCATTTTCGAGTTAATGTAAGCAAGCAGTAAAATCCAACCCTTAACCTTTATTACCCTTTTCCACCCCGGTAAGATATACTTTTTGAAAAACCCCTAAAACACATACTTTTAATTTTTTTTTAAGTATTAGTACCGAGTTTTGAGTTAATCCGTCCGAGCGGTTTAATTTTTTTTCTTACCTATTAACTTTTTCATCGTCTAAATCCTCTGTGAGGAAGTTTTTAGTTTAAAAACTTTTTACAAAAAAAAAATAACCGCCTTCAAAAAAAGACAAACAAAAACGTTCCTGCACTAAAAAGTAAAAAATAAAAAATTGAATTCCTGTAAAGAAACTTAATAGGTATAAAGGTAAACTTATTTGACATTAATATTTTGCAAATATTCAAAATTGTTTACTTCTTTTTGGAGTCGGTGCCAGCAGTTGTATCCTGTGCCATTTATTTTTTCAATTCACGATTATAAAATTTTAAAACAGATGCTTACAAACATAATGCTTCAAAAATTTCAAAGTACTTAAAAAGTGGCAGGGGATTTTTATACGTATGTATAATTATTATTATTTAAAAGAAATGATTGTGAAAATTGTGTCAATTTGTTTTAGAGTACAGTCTAGTCTGTATTTGTGTTTTAATTATTCTAGGTATGCAATAGGTATCTTGGTAGTTTTATAGTAAATGTTAGAGGTCGTTTTTCGAGGTATTGTTGCCCATACGTATTTCCTTGCCTTGGCTGGCACCGACTCCAAAAAGAAGTAAACAATTTTGAATATTTGCAAAATATTAATGTCAAATAAGTTTACCTTTAAATTAAGTTTCTTTACAGGAATTCAATTTTTTATTTTTTACTTTTTAGTGCAGGAACGTTTTTGTTTGTCTTTTTTTTGAAGGCGGTTATTTTTTTTTGTAAAAAGTATTTTTATTTCTAGCCGTTTAGTGTATTTTTTATTATAATATAATGGCAACGTAGTTAATATCTTTTCTACATAGAATAATATTTTGAAGAAGTACCAATATCATACTACTGTACATATTACTGTACATATTATTACTATAGGTACATATTACTGTCTACTTTCTGATCTTTAATTTGATCCCGTAGAGAGATGATAATATGACGCATGAAATACTGTCGATTCTTATGCGTCGTATGCTGCCTCTAATATTGAGCTGGGCGGTAACAGTCCATAAACTACAAGGGACCACCCTCGAGAGAGCTGTGATCGACCTTGGTAAAAAAAACTTTGCAAAAGGACAAATATATGTCGCGCTAAGTCGTGTCAGAAGTTTGGAAGGCATAGTATTATCAGATTTAGACGCTAATAAATTATTGAATCGATCACACGATGATCGAGCGATGACAGAGATAACAAGGTTGCGGAATCTGCCATCTGATAATCAAGACAACACATAACGTGCCATGGAATAGGCCTACCGGGGAAACCACATTAAAAAAAACGCGCCCAGCACACTACCTCATAGGTGGCGTGGAAACGTGTGCATACTACCAAGAATACAATTTTATTTTAGTAAATAATAGAAGCGATTTTTTTTTAAACATTGTAAGCAAAATGCCTTTAATATTTCAGAAGTTGTTTTGTGGACACATTGATGATAACATCAAAACTAGATTTTCAATGGCACCTTGTATTCAGAGTGCATCTCATGACAGTTCTAAGCCCAAATACTGCTAGGATACATTGTTTTATTTTGAAGTTCTCATGCCAACCTTCCACCTTCCAGCTCCATTATCAGATCAGTTCGATAGTAACTTATAGCCAAAGTGCATTTCATGACAATTCTAATAAGCCCAAACACGGCTAGAATACGTTGATTAATTACGGAGTTCCGGTACCTGTCTTCCGGCTCCATCATGATCATCAGATCAGTTCAATGATAACATTTTCAATATAACTATTCAGGATTGTATGTTTATTTGTATTGTCATAGTTGCTTAACTATCTTGATTGTGATATCTATGCAAGTGACAAGTTCCGTTAGCCATATCTGATCTTCTTCACCAGTTCCACTTCATCAAATGTTACTTTTTGACTGTAAACGCTTGATTTCTCGATGAAAATATTAAAATTACTATATAGTTGCCTATAATATTTGAGGAGTTCCATCGATTCCTCATGGATCCCATCATCAGAACTGGATTTTGAAAAAAATGGGACCAATCTGGAAGCATATCCTTTAAAGTTAAAAAAAAATTTTGCAAATCGATCCATAAACAACGGAGTTCTGAGGTAACAAACATAAAAAAAAAAATAAAAAAAAAAATACAACCGAATTGAGAACCTCCTCCTTTTTTTGAAGTTGGTTAAAAAACCTCCTCACAGAGGATTTAGGCGGTGACCATCTGTATTAATTACTGAGGCAAATATTGCAAAGTATCAAGTTTATTAACCAAAGGAAAAAAAAAATTTCATATAAATTGTAACCCCACTTTTCACTCCCATAAGGGTGGAATTTTGAAAGCTCATTTGGAATATATTCATAACTTGACTCAAAGATTAGTTATACCAATTTTCCAGTTAATCAAGCCACGCATTATAATCCCATCCTGTAAAATTAACTACCCCTTTTCACCCTGTTAGGGGTAGATTTTCGAAAAACCCTAATACATGTCATGTTATTCTTTATTTTTGATATTAAAACTGAGTTTTAAGTTAACCGGACCGTGTGCGTGCGTTCAAATTTTTCCACACAAACATTAATACGCTTATATCCCCCTTTGAGGGGTAGTTTTGAAAAACTTATACTTAATGATAAACTTCATTACTTACGTAGGCAAGTATTCTTGCCAATTTTTACGTTTATTAACCTATAGAATAAGATTTTTCATATAAACTCCCGAATCCCGCTTTTCACCACCACAGGGGTGGAATTTTGAAAAATCGTTTGGGATGTGTTCATAACTTGACTCAAAGATTATTTATAACAATTTTCGAGTTAATCAAGCCACGCTGTAAAATCATCCGCTGTAAAATTGACTACCCCTTTTCAGCCCGTCAGGGGTAGATTTTCGAAAAACCCTGATACACATTATTCTTTACATTCAAACTTAGGTATAAATACTGAGTTTCGAGCAAATCAGACTGCGCGCTAAAATTCTTCCATGCAAACTTTCTAAACTACCCCCTAACAAGGGATTAGCCCTTGTTAGGGGGTAGTTTAGAAAAAAAAAACTGGCAATCTTCATTATTTATTTAGGTTAGTATTCGTGGCAAGTTTCAAGTTTATTAACTTAAGGAATAAGATTTTTTATACAAACGAAATCCCCCCATTTCACCCTCTTAGAAGTTAGTCTCCCTCAGTTAGGGTGGAATTTCGAAAAAACCTTTCTTAATGGATGCCTAATTTTCACGAAGAACACACCCTCCAAATTTCATGTCTCTAGGACCAGCAGTTTAGGCTGTGCGTTGATGTATCGTCAGTCAGTCAGTTAGGACTTTGAATTTTATATATATATAGATAGATAGATTTGGAGTAGGTGAATAATAAATGAATGTACTACGTAGTATTACTGTTGCGTAGGTAGTAGACGTAGCACACGTGCGTGTCCCTGATGGGGCGGGTGTCACCGGTCACGCGACACAGACGGCAGCCGCTCATCGATTGCCGATACGTCGCACGGCGGGACGGCAAGGCCGCTCGCGGCACACATACGGCAATCATTCTCCACTCAACATTATTCATCGAACGTGCCACCAGTGACACAGCTCATGTCCACTACTAATTAATACGAACGATTAAACTTTAAATAATTATGTATGCATCATAGAGTTCTGGAAATGTTTAAGTGATGATCATAATGGAGTGTAATTCCATCGCGAGAAGTTCAACGTTGTTCAACGCGGTAGTCTGAATACAAAAAATCCAGCTAAATCAAAATCAAAAGTCTTTTATTCAAATTAGGCTGAGAAACCTGTAAAGCAGGACAGTTATGGAAGAGATCGAGGAACCGACGCTGATTCAGACACTGCGCGCGCACCGCACTGAGGTGACGTGCGCAGACGCGAGCGGTGCGCAGCTCGTGACCGGCAGCGGTGACCGAACGCTGCGGCTGTGGCGCTGGAGCAGCGGCGTCGGCTGGGACGAAGTGGCACGTGCCGAGCATGCGCACCGCTACGGCGTAACGGCGGCGCGCTGGGCGGTGTCCGGCGTGCTGCTGGCGTCGGGCGGCGTGGACGGTGCTGCGCGCGTGTGGGCCGGCCGGAGCCTGGCACCGCGCCGCCTGCTGGCCGCACCGGGCGCCACCGCCGTGCGCGCGCTGTGCTGGGCGGCGCGCGCGCGTCTTCTGAGCGGACACGACGATGGCGTGCTGTGCGTGTGGCACGTGCCGCGCGCACAGTTGCTCGCGCGCCTGCACGCACACGAGGGCGCGCTGCACGCTGTCACGGCGCCCGCTTGCGGTGCGATGCTGCTCACCGCATGCACGCACGGCGTGCTCAAGGTTTTTGATCTTGCAGGTAATATTTTTTCGGTGATAACGACATCAATGTTGGGGTACTTGTTTTCACTGGTATTTATGTATACAGAAGTGTGTCGAAGTGGGAATAGCGGGTGTCCGGCACCGATGGCACTCGCGTGGATGGACAACGTGCACGACCTGGGTGCACTGTGCGCGGACGTCACGGAGGATGGCAAGCTGTGCGCTACAGGCGGACAGGACTCGCTCATCCGGGTTTGGCACACACGCGTGGAAGATGGCTGGCCGTGCGGGCTGCTGGCGGGCGGGCACCGGATACGCGGGCACTCGGCGGCGGTGACGGCGCTGCGCTGGGCTGGCTGGGGCGAGCACGCGGTGCTGGCATCCGCGTCACTTGACCGCACGGCGCGCCTGTGGCTGCCCGACGGGCTCCAACTGCGCTGTGTGCGCGTCGTGCACGCGCACTCGCGGTACCTCACCTGCGTGGTGCTCGCGCACGACATGCGATACATGGTTACCGGTCAGCACCTTCCGCTAGTTAAAGCCCCGGTAGTGTCTGTTACTGCCTCATCATAATGGAGTTTTCATTGAATTACAGGTTCGAACGATAGATCACTCCGGATGTGGTCGCTGGGCTCTCTCGCGCTTGACGACCGGCTGGATACCCCGTGCGAAGCGCTCGCTCACTTCGGTCTGGGTGATCTTAAAGTCAGTAATTGCAAATCCGTTTTTTTTTGTTTAATTGTGTTGCTATATTGCACATCTTCTATTATACATATTGTATAACATCGCTATCACTGTGGCGTAGATGTCAACAGCCTCGGACATCACGGCCTGTCTTGCAGCCGAAGTGCGGGCGAACAGTAATGACATCATCCGCCGAGCTCTTGTCATCGTCGGCGTTCCAGCTGTGTTAGAACCCAATGGCTTGGTACGCGACGATGGTAAGAGACCGGACGGCATGTCTTTATTTCCATGGAAGGCCTTTAGTGTGGAATGCAACGTGCGTCGATACTCTTGCGCCATCCCATCTTCCTGGCTCGGCGTGCTGTGCTGGCGCTGTTGCTGCGGCTGCGAAAAACCTCAGGTGGCCAAAGAGTTAGAAAACCTTATCGGAGATTATAATTTCGAGCCGTTTTGGGGTTGAAACCCTCGGGCCGTGGGGTCCGAGTGCTCATTGTTTGTTCAATGAACTTGCGATGTATCCAGCCTCATTCCCTCTTCCCCGACCAAGGACGGTGTAAGGAGCAAGGATAGATGGAAACTCAACACATCGTAGCGGTTTACAGGCAGAGAGTTTGCAAAGACAGCGTGGCACAATGAGAGATGCAATATGAGGTTATGTATTTAACATGCGAGCATAAAACACAAGATAAACAATAGTCCTAGCAGATGGCTCGCTATTTAGCTTATAATACACAGTGAGGCATTGCACAGCCCGGATGCAGCAGCAATGCATAGGTACATATTTCCGTCTCCCATGCACTGGATAACCTACAGCTGCGTGGCCTGTCATTGACAACCGCGCAAATAGATACAATATTGGTAGATAGATATTTACAACGGCTATCCAGTGCTGTGGGTCTAGTATAATTACCAGTATCTTGAGGATCAGGGAATCACTCCTGCTGGCAATTGTTTTTTAATTTGCCCGTGTAACGGCAGAGCAAACGGATGTTAAAATGACAGAGCGTTCTTAGGAAATTAGTGTTGTGCCATGATTTTAGTGATGTGACTTGCAACTTACTAATTGAGAAACTATTCCCCGTTGAGACCCTCACAACGCTACAGCATCCAATTTTTTTTTTTGCCTAAGTTGTATCCACTGCTGGGCAAGGGCCTCCAAATATATGTATAAAACATATTTATATATAAAAATAAAATGGTAAACTGATAGACTTGACATTTTGCACATACACCTTATACAGTTTAGGCAACCACTCAGGAAGTATTTTTGGAAATTCCACCCCTAAGGGGGTAAAATAGGAGATGAAACCTTGTTATATTTTACTCTATGCTGACGATATGAAGGTTCATAAAACTATCCGAAACCTATTTGATACACACCTGTTGCAAGATGATTTGAATAGATTTGAAGAATACTGTAGACGTAATAGGCTTGAATTGAATGTATCTAAATGCTTTCACATGACATTCACACGTCAGAAGTCTATAATTGATTCCACATACAAACTGTACGATATCAATATAGGAAAAGTCAATAGTATTAGGGATCTTGGAGTTATACAAGACAGCAAGCTACTTTTCGATCAGCATATTGATAGCATAGTGAATAAGGCGTCGAGAGCACTAGGTTTCATAATGAGAACCTCAGCATGTTTCCGTTCTCTGAAACCGATCAAAGTCTTTTATTGTTCGTTCGTACGCAGCCACCTTGAGTACGCATCTCAAGTCTGGAACCCTCGGTACGAGATCTATAAGTCCCGTATTGAAGGCATTCAAAGAAAATTTCTTAAATACCTAGATTACAGGGCGAAGCAAATATCTGTTGATTACACTCACCGATGCAGAAGGTACCATTTTCTGCCGCTTGACCGAAGACGTCATATTAATGACTAGCTTCTGCCCGCGGCTTCGCCCGCGTGGATGTCGGAAATTATCCCACGGGATCGTGCTAACAGGATAAAATGTATGTGCTTCCACGGGATACCATCTATCTCTATGCCAAATCAGAAGTTCAGTGGTTTAGGCGTGAAAATGTAACATACAGTTTCAAGTTCGAATCCTCCCCTTAAAAACTGAATTACCCCTTTTTGGCCCGTCAGTGGTAAATTTTCGCTACCCCTTTTCGACCGGTTAGGGGTAGATTTTCGAAAAACCCTGATACGTGTTACTCTTTATTTTTGGTCTTAAGTATAAACACTGAGTTTCGAGTTAATCGGACCGCGCATTCAAATTATTCCACACAAACTTCAACACCCCTATATCCCCCTTTGAGAGGTAGTTTTGAAAAACTTATAATGATAAACTTTATTACTTACTTAGGCGAGTATTCTTGAAAAGTTTAAGGTTTATTGACCTAATGAAGAAGATTTTTCATATAAACAGTATCCCCGCTTTTCACCCCCACAGGGGTGGAATTAAAAAAGAATCGTTTGGGGTGTATTCATAACTTGACTCAAAGATTATTTATACTAATTTTCGAGTTAATAAAGCCATGCAGTAAAATCCTCCCCTGAAAAATTGACTACCCCATTTCAGCCCGTCAGGGGTAGATTTTCAAAAAACCCTGATACACATTATTCTTTACTTTCAATATTAGGTATAAATACTGAGTTTCGAGTAAACCGGACTGCGCGCTAAAATTCTTCCATACAAACTTTGAAACCCCCCAATCCCTTATTAGGGGGTAATTTAGAAGAAAAAAAACTGCCAATCTTCATAATTTATTTAGATAAGTATTCGTGCCAAGTTTCAAGTTTATTAACTCAAGGAATAAGATTTTTCATACAAACGAATTTCCCCCTTTTCACCCTCTTAGGGGTGGAATTTCGAAAAATCCGTTCTTAGTGGATGCCTACTCTTCACGAAGAACACACCCTCCCTCTAGGATCAGCGGTTTAGGCTGTGCGTTGATCTATCAGTCAATCAGTCAGTCAGTCAGGACTTTGAATTTTATATATATAGATATATATGCTACTTGCTTAATATCGCAAATGGTTCAATTGTCTGTCCTGAACTTGTCTCAAAAGTAAAGTTACGTACTAATCAGATGGGGCTGCGGCAGCGACCACTTCTACATGTACCTTATGCAAACACTAATTATAGGCGTAATGCATACTTTTTGAGAGCCATTTGCAGTTTCAATGAGATTTGTTGTGAAGAAGCCATTGACCTTTTCTACACCAAAGCAAATACAGTAAGAAAGCTCTTAGCAAAGCCATTTTTTGTACAGGAGGCACATGAACTGTTTGTTGTCCAGATAGGCTTTAAATTGGAACAAACGTGAAAAACCAACTTTGTGACTTGGGGCGATTTTTCAATCGCCGGATAACTTTCGTTCGGGGTTTGAAATCGCCGATTGGCAATTTATGTATGGAAGAACTGTCAAAAATTCAAAATTATTCCTCCGACAGAATTATCTGGGGTTGGAGGAATCTGCTCTTAGACGATGAAGGAGTAATATTTTTTTTGTATTTATCTGTGGAGGCTTGTAATTAGCAATTTAGTTATATATTACTGTTATTATAATGTTATTAGTCTGTAAGCCTTCCGAAAATAAAACAAATAAAAGTCCGTCAGTTTTGAAGTTAGGATTTTCAAATATTGTGTTTAGGCTGACGATTGAAAATTTTAATGTGTACGCTGCCCAGCATTTTTGATAATACGTCACCAAAGGGTAAAGGGAGACGAAGTTTTGTATGTAAAATCTTTCATTTACAAAGTAAAAATCACTAAATTTATTACTTAGGCTTATGGTTGGAAACTAACGCAATGTATATCGATGTTGTTGGAATTTCAACCCTTGTGGGGTGGAAAAGGGGGGATTTTGTTTGTATGAAAAATTGTATTCCTTGAGTTAAGAAACTGGAAACCTGGCAATATTTGCCTCAGTAAATAATAAAGATTGTCACCTTTAGTTAAAAAAAGAAAACCTCACAGGGGAGACCGCTATCGGATTAACTCAAAACTCGGCACTAATACTTAAAACAAAAAATAAAAAAGTAGGTATGTATTTTAGGGATTTTCAAAAATCGACTCCTGCCGAGGTGGAAAATTAAGGGTAATACAGTTTAAGGGGTGGATTTTACCGCTCGCTTCCATTAACTCGAAAATGGGTATAAATAATCTTTAAGTCATACGACGGAAAAATACCGTACCAAACGCTTTTTATTTGAACAACTTCATTCTACTGAACTTAAAAATTAGCCCAGATACTTATTTACCTAACCCTATCCTACTCGTAGTACGAGTATAATAGAACTAAAAAGTTTGTTTCTTTGTTTGAACGCGATAGTCTGTGGAGCTACCTGTCAGATTTGATTTTTTTTTTCCATTTCATAGCCCAATTCTTGAGGCAGGTTATAATCTATTTAACATCACGCTACGACTCTTAGCAGCCGTGCAAAGGGAAAAAGCGGCCAAGTGCGAGTCGGACTCGCCCATGAAGGGTTCCGTTGAGTTGATTGAATGAAAGGCAAATTGCGGTTTACGATTTATGACGTATTAAAAAAAAAACTACTTACTAGATCTCGTTCGAACCAATTTCGGTTCGGAAGTTTACATGGTAATGTACATCATATATTTTTTTTAGTTTTATCATTTAACTAGCTTCTACCCGCGGCTTCGCTCGCGTGGATGTCGGAAATTATCCCACGTTCTACCAGGATAAAAAGTATGTCCTTCCCCACGATGCCATCTTTCGCTTTGCCAAATCAGAAGTTCAGTGGTTTAGGTGTGAAAATGTAACATATAGTTTAAAGTTTAAGCCCTCCCCTTAAAAATAGAATTACCCCTTTTGCCCGTCAGAGGTAAATTTACGACAACTACATACTTATTATTAATTATTTTCTGTCAAAAGTATTAATATTGAGTTTCGAGATAATTATTTCCACACAAACTTCAACACCCCTTTGAGGGTTTGTTTTGAAAAACTTATAATAATAAACTTTATTATTTACTTAGGCAAGTATTCTTGCCAAGTTTCCAATTTATATCCCCGCTTTTCATCCTCACAAGGGTGGAATTTGAAAAGTCATTTGGGATGTATTCATAACTTGATTCAAAGATTATTTATATCAATT
This sequence comes from Apamea anceps, assembly GCA_951799955.1. Taxonomy (NCBI): domain Eukaryota; kingdom Metazoa; phylum Arthropoda; class Insecta; order Lepidoptera; family Noctuidae; genus Apamea; species Apamea anceps. Next base: position 21,098,105 of record OX637513.1, on the reverse strand, counting down.
TTCGAGTTCATCAAGCCACGCATTATAATCCTCCCCTGTAAAATTAACTACCCCTTTTCAACCCACTAGGGGTAGATTTACCGAAAAACCCTGATTCATGTTATTCTTTATTTTTGGTCTTAAGTATAAACACTGATTTTCGAGTTAATCGGACCGTGCATTCAAATTCTTCTACACAAACTTCAACACCCCCCTGTATCTCCCTTTAAGGGGTAATTTTGAAAAACTTATAATGATGAACTTTATTACTTACTTAGGGGAGTATTAATGAAAAGTTTCAAGTTTATTAACCTAATGAAGAAGACTATTCATATAAACTGTATCCCCCTCTTTTCAGCCCCACAGGGGTGGAATTTAAAAAAATCGTTTGGGATGTATTCATAACATGACTCAAAGATAATTTATACTAATTTTCGAGTTAATCAAGCCATGCAGTAAAATGCTCCCTTGTCAATTGACTACCCCTTTTCGGCCCGTTAGGGGTAATTTTTGAAAAACCCTGATACGCATTGTTCTTTACTTTCGATCCTAGGTATAAATACTGAGTTTCGAGTCAATCGGACCGCGCGCTAAAATTCTTCCATACAAACTTTTAAACCCCCCCAATTCCCTTTTAAGGCGTAGTTTAGAAAAACATAAAATGGCAAACTTCATAATTTACTGAGATTAGTATTAGTGCCAAGTTTCAAGTTTATTACCTCAAGGAATAAGATTTTCCATACAAACAAAATTCCCCCGTTTCACCTTCTTAGGGGTGGAATTTCGAAAAACCCTTTCTTAATGGATACCTAGTCTTCGCGAATAACACACCCTCAAAATGTCATGTCTCTAGAACCAGCGGTTTAGGCTGTGCGTTGATATATCAGTCAGTCAGTCAGTCAGGACTTTGTATTTTATACATATAATATACAGATTATTTTAGAAATTACAGGGGGGGGGGGCACATTTTACCACTTTGGAAGTGTCTCTCGCGCAAACTATTCAGTTTAGAAAAAAAATATATTAAAAACCTCAATATAATTTTTGAAGACCTATCCACATATACCCCACACGTATGGGTGAGGATGAGGAGATGGGTGGGGATGGGAACGGGGTGGGTCGGGGACGAAGTCGCGGGCAGAACTAGTACTGTATATCATTTACAGGGCATCGGGCCAGTTGACGAAGAGGTGGTAGACCAGCATGGGGTGGCGACGCAGACGGTGCTAGGCGATCACGATGTGAAAGCGGAGTACATGTGCTTGCGGCGCTTGTGGTCCGACGTGGCGCACGCAGGCGCCATTAACTATATCGCCACGCACAAGGACCTGGTGGCCACCGCATCCAGGTATGAGGAGTGCCACATGCTGGGGACGCGCCGCATGCGCCGGGCGTCATGTTGTGACTGTTGACAGCGATGGGGTGGCGCGCGTGTTCCGCTGGAGCGCGGAGGCGGGCGTGCTGGACGCGGTGCACGCGCTGGCCGCGCATCACTACCCTGTCATGGCGGCCGACTTCACCGCGGCCGGCCGAGCGCTGCTCACTGCGGGGCTCGACGGACGTGCCTGCGTCTGGGACGTCGAGGTATGTGCAATGCTCGCAAAAACAAACATGTATAAAGGGGTCAAGTTCGCCGATATATTATTATTATATTATTAAAGCCTGTGATGTCCCACTGGCAAAGGCCTCCCTACTCTCTTTCCACTTCTCTCTGTTTAAAGCTGTTAAGGACCAGTTCTTGTTGAAGGAGTCCAGCTCATCCCGCCATCTCCGTCTGGGCCTGCCGCGATGTCGCTTGCCATTAAGAGGGACCCATTGGGTCGTAAGTTTGGCCCATTGGTCGTCTGACATGCGGTAGATGTGTCCAGCCCAATTCCATTTTAGCGTGGCGTCGCCGATAAAAGAATTTAAATTTAGATTGGTGCCGAATTCTATGGGGGTGAAGGAAAGTTTATTAGGTTTCTTGCTTCTGTATGCAAGTCATGTATGTATGCAGTTCATAGTGCATGCAAGTATGCAAGTCATAGTGCATGTCATTATGGTGGTGAGGGTGGTGTAAGCGTGCTATTGTTGCAGTCGGGCGTGCAGCTGCGCTCACTGTGCGTGCCGGTGTGCAGCGAGGAGAGCACGGAGGGCGAGGCGGGGGGCGGCGGGGTGCGGGCGGCGCGCGCCTCGTCCGGCCGCCCGGCCCTGTTGCTGCTGGCGACGGACGACGGGCTCGCTCCTGTGTGGAGCCTCGATGACGACGACCCCAAGCCGCTGCAGTAAGTGCAAGTTCTACCCAGTCGAGTCGAGTCGAGTATCGAGTATGCGATGTAAAACCTTGTACAAATGTAGCAGCTCATCGTCATTGTACTTACATAAGCTCAAAATTGTACAATAGACTAAACAAAACGATCAACATCTATTCTTTTACCAAAAATAAATGCAAGAAAAGGCTCGATACTTGGCTGAAATCACTTACATATGATGCAACTGAAAAACTTGTGGAAGTGTAACACATTCACACTCACACACGAACACACCCTCAAACACACCCCCAAAAAATTATCCTGTATAGTATAGTTTATAATATATTTTTCTTATCTGGAACGAGCTACCCTCTCACTAGGAGCCGCACCCTAATTGCGTAACACACAATCAATCGGAATCAGAATCATTTTGAAGCAAATTGCTAATCCATTGCTTCATAAGTTCGAAACATTTATCTGCTCAACACGTAAATTACGCAATGAATGCTGTTGAACTGTCAAAATGAAACCGATTCCGATTGATTGTGTGTTACGCAATTAGGGTGCTGGGCGTTGATAGCTGCGCCACGGTTATTAACTTTTGCAGTTATCATCGTTTTACTATTTTTAAGATTGTATCTGTTTTTGTTCCAAAATAAACGATTTATTTTTTAGTCTTTTACCTCGTACCTTACGACATTGAGATATACATTTATAGAGGTACAAACCTGTTTAACACGTTTCATAAAAAAACGTAACCACTTCAGTTAAGACGACGTCACTTTGAAACCTCATGCAACTGAATAAAACCATATATAATAATAATAAATAATATAATAATAAAAATTTTATTTATAAGCAGTTTGTACATAGCATATAGAATTGTCTTATAGACTAAAATGTTATAAATTAGAACCAGTACAACAATAACAGGGGTCATAGGACTCCCTTTTCCTAAACTAGGCAGAGAAACCTGTCTGTATCTTAGGAAAGAGTATCCATTTATAATTGGTCTTTGTAGCGGTTACAAAATAATTGGAACGTGCAGCGGGCGAACAAAGTACTTACTAGTAGTATATGCGTGTGAGTGTGTGGGGTGTGTGTGTGTGTGTGGGGGTGTGTGGGGGTGTGTGTGTGTGTGTGGGGGGGGGGTGTGTGTGATGTGCATTTTTTTTTTTTTTTTAGCCTGTTTTGTGGGTGTAAGCCTATCCCACTTTACTGTATAGTGGTTAAAAGCTCCTCGGTATCAATATATGTTAACGATATATGTTAATATATCTTTAGCACTAATTCACTAACATGATGGTTAATCAGAAGGAGATAGCACTATCTCCTTTCCCCCATTACTTGCATTGGCTATTCAAATTCAAGTGTTATGCTTAATTTTTAATATTTTTATTAAATTATTTAAATATCTAGTCAACACATCACTTTATACTGTTGAGCTTGCCCGTCTGCTGGCTGTGGAAGAATGGGATTCAGGTCTTGTGACTTCAGGCGCTCCCGTCATCGTTTCCCATCGTTTCGGATCGTTATGTGTGTCCGCTGGTGCGCACCTTGTGCTGCTCCGCATCGGTCCCACTGCGGTGGAGCCGTCGACAGTCTCGGGCACCATGGCCTGTACTGCTGCAGGAGCGCAGGTTGCAAAACAATTTATTATTATTTCCTTTATTTCATTTGATTACTTACTAATTACATTTTTCAATATTTTTTGTAAACAAAAAGATAAAAAAAACATTAAAAAATATAAAAATAGTAGCCCACCGGTATCGGGAACAAGGTCCAAGCTACCGGCGGTCAGGGCTCCAGAGAGAGGAACCTCCTGACAATGCGGGCTGTGTCCAGAAGTACCGCTTTCTGAATCAAGGCCTTGATCCAGCTGCCCAACGAGAGCCTCCTCAGGTGTTGCTCGAGGCTCTTGGCTATTAAGCCACTGGCTGTCACGACTATCGGCACAATGATCGCTGAGTCCACATTCCACATGTCGACAACCTCGCGAGCCAAGTCAAGATACTTGATTTGTTTATCTTTTTCGGCTTTCACGAGGTTCTCATCATGCGGGATGGTTATGTCAACAATCATTGCGCGCCGCTCTGATCGATCCACCACCACTATATCAGGCTTATTGGCAACAATAGTCCTGTCAGTGATGATGGTTCGATCCCAGTACAATGTGATATATTTCCATTTTCGAGAACTGGGTCGGGCACATACTTGTAGTACGGCACCTCAGATTCCACAAGGCTGTATTTCAGAGCCAGTTGCTGATGGATTATCCTGGCTACAAGGTTGCGTCTATACAAGTACTCTCCGTTAGCTAGACGAGAACACCCGGAGATAATATACCTGATTGATTCTCCCGGCCGGTGGCATGCCCGACAGATGTCAACCGTGCCGTCTTTCACAATAAATCTCCGGTAATTGTTCGTCACCATAACTTCGTCCATAATTGCACAGACAAAACCTTCGGTTTCTCCAAAGAGGTCACCAAAACGCAGCCAGGCTACGGACGCTAGTAGATCTACATCGGGTCCATGAAGGGTCCGGTAAAAGCGTCCGTGAAGCTCCTTACTCTGCCATACTTCCATGCGATCATTGGTGTCAAGCACTACTGGCTTGCGCCAGTTCTCTTTAGCCAAGAAAAGCGGGGTGAGGCCCTTGTCCACCGCGACCACATCTCGATGCATCCCCACGTCGGTTTCTAGGAAATATTCCCCTGCATATCTCGCGATTGTGGAGGGTCTTAGCGTTTAAAAAGCCTCGACCTCCACATTTTCGCGGGATACACAGCCTCATGACCGATGACCGTGGGTGATGCATTCGATTTGTAGTCAGCAGCGTACGGACTCTCCTATCCAGGGCCTCGAGTTCGATCTGAGTCCATTTGAGCGTCCGCGGCGTTTGTCCATTTTTTTTTAAAATAAATATATAAATAATAATAAATAATTGAGTATGCCGAAAGAGTACCTACATCAAAACCGGCATGACCCAACTATTGAAGGGTCCCACGACCCTTCAATAGGTCCCAAAAGCCCCGATAGATGTTGATCGAGGCTTTCAGCCATCAGGCCATTAGCCGATACGACAATCGGCACTATGACAGTCGAGCTCACATTCCACATGTCAACAACCTCGTGTGCTAAGTCAAGATATTTGATTTGTTTATCTTTCTCAGCTTTCACGAGGTTCCCGTCATGTGGAATGGTAACATCGGCAATCATTGCGCGGCGCACTAATCGATCTATCATTACTATATCAGGTTTGTTGGCGACAACAGTCCTGTCAGCGATGATAGACCGATCCCAGTACAACGTGACATGGTCATTTTCGAGAACTGGGTCGGGCACATACTTGTAATATGGTACCTCAGAGTTGACAAGTTTATATTTCAAAGCAAGTTGCTGGTGAATAATCCTGGCTACTTAATTATGCCTGTGCAAGTACTCGCTGTTAGCCAAACGAGAACAACCAGAGATAATATGTCTGATGGACTCACCCAGACGGTGGCATGCCCGACATACATTATTATTATTATTATAGTACGGCACGCCAGCATCAACGATATTATTCGTCGAACCCGTGTCACAGCCGGCGTACCAGTGGTATTAGAACCAAACAGCTTGGTACGTGACGACGGGAGGAGACCAGACGGCATGACGTTATTGCCTTGGCAGATTGGTAGGCCTCGGGTATGGGCAGCAACCTGTGGTGTCACTCTTGCGCCATCTCATGTTCCAAGCACAGCTGGCGGTACTGGCGCCGCTGCTGCGGCTACTGTAACCCTCAGCGCAAATACTGGAACCTCATGGGTAACTACAGTTTCGAACCGTTTAGGGTTGAAACTCTCGAGTCATGGTGCCCGAGTGCGCGTTTGCTTTTTAAGGAATTTTTTCACCGACTGGTCGAATATTCACGTAACCAGAGGGTTTGCTCGTTCTTTGGTCAAAGAATTATCATTGCCAATCAACGTGGCAATACAAATATACAGCGTGTCCCGGAAATCGATGTCAAGCCGACATCGGATAATAGGCCAAGTTATAATAGTAACGAGAAAAAAAATCTAAGTTACGTATTTTAAAAATAACTGGCATTTAAAAAAAATCGAGAAAATCTGCACCCTGTGACAGCTTTTGTTGCACTCCCGATTATATTATAATAATTTTGATGTTTTTGAAATAAAATGAACACATCTAGGACTTTTTCATTAGATAATAAATAAACACGGTCGCCAAATCCAGAAATGTTGGCACTAATAGTGAGTGCCAACATTTCACGATTTCGAAAGTGATTTGAGGAAATGGTTGTTATTAGGTAACCATTCCATCTCTTTCTTAATAATCCGATGATTTGTATCCACTATTCGTAAAAGTTTACATTTATGGGCACCCTTAAAAAAAAACATATATATATATCAATCCACCCTATATATCTTTACACCACAAGTAATTTAGAGTTCACAAATATTCTTATAAACAGGGGAACCGTAAGTAGTTTTAACTGTCAACCCTGGACCTACAATGTGACGCAGTTTATAATTAAAATTTGTGTGATAATATTAATGCATTAAAAAATAATTAAGCTGCTTCAAGGCCGTACAATAAATATGTTGCGTGGTGGGCGCATTGCGCAGCGTGTTCGTAGGGCACACGGCGGCCGTGACGTGCTGCGCGTGGTCGTGCGACGCGCGGCTGGCGGCCACCGGCAGCGCGGCCGGCGAACTGCGCCTGCTTGCGCCGCCGCCTCATTCGCGCTGGTTGCACCAAGAGCCGCATGCACATGACCTGGGTTAGTACTCACATGAAAAATGTAATTTATTTCTGTACATTGGTTAAAAAAACGCCTTTATCCTTCAGTCCCGTGTTTCCTATCCGACTACTCTGAAAAGAAAGACCGATACAAATTCAGAGATCAGTCTCTTTTAAAGTCCAGACATAATCTTGGTCGGGCCATGGTGGGTTGGTCGTATTGATGGTTCGTTGGCCTTGGTCTTTTGAGAAAAGAGCCACACACACACAGATTGTAGTGGACCGTTCGGTCAGTGCATGCATTTGTCAGTAATGATATAGCTCAACTCAGAAGTTAAGGAACTCAAAGACTACCGGTGATCCACTCTCTCAACACACTTATGGTGCCGACAGCCTAGGCTAATCCGAGACTTTATATGATAAAGCAAAGCGATAGATCATACCACAAAACCATGGTAAGATCTTATTTGACGCCAACGCCATCTAGTTACGCCAAATATAAATTTGGTCGAAATATGATGTTTTTGTTAGACTTAATAAATTGATGAGATGTTTTTGATCATGATTACATTTATTTTATCATCGAACCGGAAAATATCGTTAGACTGTGAGTAGCTGAACTATTGTTGGAAAGTAATTACTTACCATTAGAGTACCGACCTAATGTCGGGCTCACTTTGCATGCGTTTTCTTACGACATGATGACATGTGTGCCTATGACTTACGCACGTAGCATCTACCTGAGTGTTTAACTGCTGGTGTAAAACTCCGGTGTGTTCACCAGAAGGCGTCCAGAGCTGTGACTTCGCGCCATCTCCGAGTGCGCTGGCACTCCCCGATGACACGCATCTCCTCGCGACGGCCGGTGGCGACTCGCTCATCAAAATGTGGAGCATACATTACAACGAGGTACTTTTAGCGCGAGCGTGATCTAGAATAACAATACAGCGGAGCGTGTCTGCTAGTATCTCGCGACGTCACGCAGGCGCTGGAGAGGCCGACGGTGCGCGCGCTGCAGACGCTGGAGCTGCACGGCGGCGGCGCGTCGTCGCTGCGCTGGGGCGGCGCGCTGCTGGCGGCGGCAGGCGCCGACCGCGTGCTACGCGTGTGGCTGCTGGGCGAGCGCGGCGCCAGCGCGCGCCTAGTGGCCGTGCTGTCCGTCAGCAGCCTGGCCGTGGCGCTGCTGAGCGACGGGCCGCTGCTGCTGAGCGGCTCGCTGGCGGGCGAGCTGGCCGTGTGGCAGGTGCCGTCCGAGCTGCACGACGACGAGCATGACGAGGAGGGTACGGCGCCGTGCTTCTGGAGCCGGGAGGGCGTAAGGCGCTGGCTCCGAGATTGTATTATGCGCGCCCCTGGTCAGTCAAAATGCTATTATTACAATAAAAATCGTAGATTTTATTGAAGCCATGATCGTCCTTATTATCCAATGTGGCAGTACCCAGAACCACTGCGAGTGAGCTGGCCGGTCAGGGACCGAAGTCAGGCTCGTTGGTATGCGTTCTTCAGACTACAGAAGCAGTAGTTGTTACTTGAATGAGTTGTACTCTACTCAAAGAATGAATTCCATGCCAGGTTTTGAACTGCGTCCGGACGAAGAGGAATTCCTTCTTCAAAGAGCCGAGCAGGCGAACATGACGGGCTCCAAACTACTGTCCACTCCGGTCGACACATTGCTGGAACATTTGGGATATGGTACACTAACTAATTATTTGTAAATAATGTTGTGTAATCCTGTAATTGTAAGAAAGTGTTTTATAGTAGATAATTATAATGATGATTTTTTTAAGACTAAAAATCCTGAAACCGTAGCTTAATAACATAGCCAAGGTGTAATACCTATTGAAATAACTCAAAAAAAATTAAACATGTCTGCTATTTTTTAACCGACTTCAAAAAAAACCGGCCAAGAGCGTGTCGGGCCACGCTCAGTTTAGGGTTCCGTAGTTTCCCGTCCGTCACAATAAGTGTACCCACTTATGAGTTTAAAGGTGGGTATCCATTATGTTCGCGCTCCAGCAGCGCTCCGCGCTCCTGCAACTGCTCCCGGTAGTGGGTACGTGCGCGAAGACGGAGCGTGCAACATTGCACGCTCCGCGGCAGGCACTTCGACTCGTGACAAAGGACGGTGATAACTAAAAAAAATATGTAAACGAAGTTAAAAAAAATGCTTGCATATACGATTATACTACAAATTTAGTCCAGAAATTATTTTGTACAACTTTTTGTCTTTTTTGTACAAAAACTGTAGTTTCCATCAAGTTCAAAATAATTTTCCTAGAAAGTCCTTATAAAGTTCTACTTTTCAGATTTTTTTCATATTTTCTAAACTTATGGTTCAAAAGTTAGAGGGGGGGACACATCTTTTTTTACTTTTGGAGCGATTATTTCCGAAACTATTGACATTATCAAAAAATGACTTTAGTAAACCCCTATTCATTTTTAAATACCTTTCCAACAATATATCACACGTAGGGATGAAATAAAAAAAAAATCACTCCCCACTTTACATATAGGGGGGCTACCCTAATAAAACATTTTTTTCCAATTTTTATTTTACCACTTTGTCGGCGTGATTGATATACATATTGGTACCAAATTTCAGCTTTCTAGTGCTAACGGTCACAGAGATTAAGCGAGAATAGACAGACAGACATGGCGAAACTATAAGGGTTCCTAGTTGACTACGGAACCCTAAAAAGGAGGAGGTTTCAATTCGGTTGTTTTGTATGTTTGTTACCTCAGAACTGTGCTATTTATAAGCCGATTTGCAAAATGCTTTTTTTATTTGAAAGGATAGACTTTCAGATTGGTCCCATAGACATTTTATCAAAATCGGTTCAGCAGTTTGGTTTTTAAACCAAAATTCCTTGAAAAAATTCAAGTATCAAAAGTGTTTAGAGATCAACTACATTTTAGAGTATCGCCGCAATTTAGGATTATTAATTTAACTTTTTTGGATTGTTATTAATTCTTTTTAATAAATTGCACTATCTGAAGAAAGAATTTTCTTTAAATTTTGATTGAAAATAGCAATCAACTGCGTTTTTACACAACCATTACAATTTCTGCATCGGAACTGAAAAAAGTTGCATTGATATGGAGCGACGACATCATTTGACAGGAGAAGAGATAATGAGAGCCGTCGAAATTTTGCAAGCTGGTTCCAGGCAACGTATCGTGGCTGTAGCTCTTGGCACTACACAGAGCGTCATAAGACGCTTCTGGACACGCTATCGTATCACGGGCAGCGTAGCCGAGCGGCATGGTGGACGATCTCGCATCACCACTCGCAGACAGGACCGGTACATTCAACATACTGCTCGACGGAATGGTACTATGACCGCCATGATATTGGCTACGAGGCTCCACAGGTCTTCAGGCTTGCTGATAAGCGACCAAACCATCCGAAATCGTTTACCTGAAGTAGGTCTGCGTTCCCGAAGGCCACTGAGAGTTCCACTTATGGCAATCCGCAATCATAGGGCCCGTTTACAATGGGCTCGCAAACACAAAAATTGAGAGGAAGAAGACTGGCGTTGTGTTTGCTTTTCTTATGAATCTCGTTTCGGTATGAGGCCGGAGTTTGGAGGACCTCTGGACGTTAAGAACGTTAGAAATTTCGTCAGAAAGTTCATTCACAGGGAGGGGGAACAATAATGGTTTGGACTGGTATTTGGATCGGTGGAAGAACAGATCTCATTTGGATCAGGATCAGGGCAACCTCAATGCTCAGATTTATGCGGAGAGGATTGTTTTAGACGTGATCATCCCTTTGCAAAGCCGGTTGGGTAATTCGTGTCGACTAATGCACGACAACGCCCAACTCAAAATATATGCAAAGAAATTATTCCAGACTTCCCAAGGAAAGTTAGTTAATAATTAATTGAAGAATTACAAAAAAAATAAAATAAAAAGAAAACAAAAAGGAATAAAAAAGAGAATATACTCTATGTGGAGGTTACTATGTAGTATAAATGTAGAGTGGAGGTGGGGTGAAGTGTCTATGTGTGTGTGGGGGTGTGTTTGTGTATGTTTACCGTGTCTATGACACCATAAGTTGCTCAGTTTCTACATAAGACAAGGATTTAAGCCAATCAGTCACTTTTCTCTTCAGTAGATTTTTAGTCATAATGTAAATGTTAATTCTTGTATTTATGTCATTGTAAAGTTTAGAGCTGCTATGGTTGAAGTGGTGGCTAACTAACCGTAACCTGCAGAGCTCAGTCTTACAAACTCTAACGCCACGCCGCTTCTTTGGTAGGGGCTTAGGGTCGTAAGGCAGAAGCATGTGTTTCTTAAAAACTGTTTGTAGGACGAACAACTGTGTCACTGTGAGGACCTCAAAAAGTGAGTACAGTTCAGAGGTCGGAAATCTAATTGGTTTTTTTGGCTAGTACTTTTAAAACTGCTCTCTGAGCCCTCTCTAGCCGCAACATTATTGTCTTGTGGGTTCCCCCCCATGTAGTTATACAGTAACTGACAACTGATTGATAGAGGGCAAAGTAAACCATTTTTAGGGATTGGAAATCAGCAGCCGCTCGAAGTTTTCCAAATAAATAAATCAATTTCCTGACTCGAACCACAACAGAATTAACCTGTTCTTTCCACAACAAGATATTTGACGCTGTCAGACCTTGCCATTAGGGCACAGTTGCAGGTGTTGGCCACTGTACACACATGGGCCCTGATCTTAAACGACAGTGGAGGTTGACTAATAATACCCGGAGTAAAAGAGATGAACTTGGTCTTAGAGATATTGAGCGCGAGCAGATTCGAGGTTAACCACTTCATAACCATTCTCAGTGCGAATTCTGCCGTCTCACGAGTCTCAGACCAGTCCTTGCCATGGGTTATTAAAGCTATGTCATCCGCATATGTAATAATTTTTGTGTTTGGGAGAGATAACTGACACAGCTCATTGACATATATGAGGAAGAGGGTTGGTCCTAGCACTCTATCCTGAGGAACAAAAGTCAAACTTTCCTCATTACTGATGAATGACCCAACCTTTACTATCTCTTTCCGCCCCGAAGTGTAGCTACGAAAGACTTCGAGGGCAATGCCACGAATTCCATTTTGTTCCATCTTGTTTATTAATTTAGGGACAGAAACGGTGTCGAAAGCCTTCGATAGATCTAGGAAAACACCAAGAGGCTTCTGGTTATTATTGAGGTGTTGGACTATAGTATTTGTGAGATCCAGAGTAGCGTCTTCTGTTGATTTTCCCGCTCTGAAACCGTATTGATTTTCGGCCAAGATGTTGGAATGCAAGGAATTTCACAAGTCTTGCGTTGATAACTTTTTCGAAGATTTTTGAGATGGTTGTAAGGACGGATATAGGCCTGTAATTCGAAACAAGATCCCTGTCTCCTCCCTTGTGAATTGGGTGGACTATGGCGGTTTTGAAAACATCCGGAAAAATACCAGAGGACAGGGAGAGATTAAAAATGTGGACAAGGAGACGGATAATTGTATCTTTTGTAGCATTGATGACTGTGGAAGGGATTCCGTCACAATCGACAGCACATTCATCTTTAAGGGTTAGAATAATGCTTTCAATTTCAGTGTCATCGACATCGTACATGACCACCGATTCCAAAGGGGCTATCGTGGAGGAGTTCGCTACCTGGGGTGAAATTGCGTCGTTTGCTTTCCTATGACTTTTCAGTGGATGCAATGTGGCTAGAAGTGCCGTATCTTTACATAATTAACCAACTTCAAAAAGGCGGAGGTTCTCAATTAGACTGTATTTTTGTTGTTGTTTGTATGTTACGAGATATCTCCGGAAATTATAAATCGATTTCGAAAATTATTTTTTTAATGGATAGGGAAAAACGGGATCCCGTTTTTTCGCATAATGTTTTATTTCCTAATATACTTTGCCATATTTGTTTAGCATACATTATGTTGACATAATTATCTTGTGGGCTAATTTGTTTTGGCATAATATTAATTCGCATAATCACTAGGTAAGTTACCGGGAATACTATTTTTAGCAATTGCTTGTAAATATGCAAGTTTCGAAGTGATAACCAATATTATTTGTGTAATGTGTTGTATTAATAGGTTAAGGTGCTAAGCCGCCAATATATTTTACATTATATGTAATGACTTACAAACTTACCTTTTCTCTAAGTGCTTTTGGTTCATATTTATGTTTTAGTTAGATTGTTATGCTTAAACATTACTATGAATAGAGAAATTATGCTTAAAAAAATTATGTGTAAGCTGTTATGCGTAATTATAATTTGGATAAACAAAAGTATGCCATGTTATATTATGTCTTAAAATTTTATGCAAATGGATAGGGAACCGCCTCAGAGGAGGTACCATATATATTTTATTAACTTTGCCTGGGCAGTTTTTATGATCGCTTCAATAATACGTTTTATTTTTCCTCTCAGTTTATATTGATGATGTTATAATAACTTCCTGACACTGATATTTACATAGCAAGTAGTGTTATACGAATTTCTGTTAAAGTGTAAAAATAAAGATTTTTTTTCTTTTGTAAAAACAAAACTTTATTTTTACACTTTAACAGAAATTCGTATAACACTACTTGCTATGTAAATATCAGTGTCAGGAAGTTATTATAACATCATCAATATAAACTGAGAGGAAAAATAAAACGTATTATTGAAGCGATCATAAAAACTGCCCAGGCAAAGTTAATAAAATATATATGGTACCTCCTCTGAGGCGGTTCCCTATCCATTTGCATAAAATTTTAAGACATAATATAACATGGCATACTTTTGTTTATCCAAATTATAATTACGCATAACAGCTTACACATAATTTTTTTAAGCATAATTTCTCTATTCATAGTAATGTTTAAGCATAACAATCTAACTAAAACATAAATATGAACCAAAAGCACTTAGAGAAAAGGTAAGTTTGTAAGTCATTACATATAATGTAAAATATATTGGCGGCTTAGCACCTTAACCTATTAATACAACACATTACACAAATAATATTGGTTATCACTTCGAAACTTGCATATTTACAAGCAATTGCTAAAAATAGTATTCCCGGTAACTTACCTAGTGATTATGCGAATTAATATTATGCCAAAACAAATTAGCCCACAAGATAATTATGTCAACATAATGTATGCTAAACAAATATGGCAAAGTATATTAGGAAATAAAACATTATGCGAAAAAACGGGATCCCGTTTTTCCCTATCCTTAAAAAAAATAATTTTCGAAATCGATTTATAATTTCCGGAGATATCTCGTAACATACAAACAACAACAAAAATACAGTCTAATTGAGAACCTCCGCCTTTTTGAAGTTGGTTAATTATGTAAAGATACGGCACTTCTAGCCACATTGCATCCACTGAAAAGTCATAGGAAAGCAAACGACGCAATTTCACCCCAGGTAGCGAACTCCTCCACGATAGCCCCTTTGGAATCGGTGGTCATGTACGATGTCGATGACACTGAAATTGAAAGCATTATTCTAACCCTTAAAGATGAATGTGCTGTCGATTGTGACGGAATCCCTTCCACAGTCATCAATGCTACAAAAGATACAATTATCCGTCTCCTTGTCCACATTTTTAATCTCTCCCTGTCCTCTGGTATTTTTCCGGATGTTTTCAAAACCGCCATAGTCCACCCAATTCACAAGGGAGGAGACAGGGATCTTGTTTCGAATTACAGGCCTATATCCGTCCTTACAACCATCTCAAAAATCTTCGAAAAAGTTATCAACGCAAGACTTGTGAAATTCCTTGCATTCCAACATCTTGGCCGAAAATCAATACGGTTTCAGAGCGGGAAAATCAACAGAAGACGCTACTCTGGATCTCACAAATACTATAGTCCAACACCTCAATAATAACCAGAAGCCTCTTGGTGTTTTCCTAGATCTATCGAAGGCTTTCGACACCGTTTCTGTCCCTAAATTAATAAACAAGATGGAACAAAATGGAATTCGTGGCATTGCCCTCGAAGTCTTTCGTAGCTACACTTCGGGGCGGAAAGAGATAGTAAAGGTTGGGTCATTCATCAGTAATGAGGAAAGTTTGACTTTTGTTCCTCAGGATAGAGTGCTAGGACCAACCCTCTTCCTCATATATGTCAATGAGCTGTGTCAGTTATCTCTCCCAAACACAAAAATTATTACATATGCGGATGACATAGCTTTAATAACCCATGGCAAGGACTGGTCTGAGACTCGTGAGACGGCAGAATTCGCACTGAGAATGGTTATGAAGTGGTTAACCTCGAATCTGCTCGCGCTCAATATCTCTAAGACCAAGTTCATCTCTTTTACTCCGGGTATTATTAGTCAACCTCCACTGTCGTTTAAGATCAGGGCCCATGTGTGTACAGTGGCCAACACCTGCAACTGTGCCCTAATGGCAAGGTCTGACAGCGTCAAATATCTTGTTGTGGAAAGAACAGGTTAATTCTGTTGTGGTTCGAGTCAGGAAATTGATTTATTTATTTGGAAAACTTCGAGCGGCTGCTGATTTCCAATCCCTAAAAATGGTTTACTTTGCCCTCTATCAATCAGTTGTCAGTTACTGTATAACTACATGGGGGGGAACCCACAAGACAATAATGTTGCGGCTAGAGAGGGCTCAGAGAGCAGTTTTAAAAGTACTAGCCAAAAAAACCAATTAGATTTCCGACCTCTGAACTGTACTCACTTTTTGAGGTCCTCACAGTGACACAGTTGTTCGTCCTACAAACAGTTTTTAAGAAACACATGCTTCTGCCTTACGACCCTAAGCCCCTACCAAAGAAGCGGCGTGGCGTTAGAGTTTGTAAGACTGAGCTCTGCAGGTTACGGTTAGTTAGCCACCACTTCAACCATAGCAGCTCTAAACTTTACAATGACATAAATACAAGAATTAACATTTACATTATGACTAAAAATCTACTGAAGAGAAAAGTGACTGATTGGCTTAAATCCTTGTCTTATGTAGAAACTGAGCAACTTATGGTGTCATAGACACGGTAAACATACACAAACACACCCCCACACACACATAGACACTTCACCCCACCTCCACTCTACATTTATACTACATAGTAACCTCCACATAGAGTATATTCTCTTTTTTATTCCTTTTTGTTTTCTTTTTATTTTATTTTTTTTGTAATTCTTCAATTAATTATTAACTAACTTTCCTTGGGAAGTCTGGAATAATTTCTTTGCATATATTTTGAGTTGGGCGTTGTCGTGCATTAGTCGACACGAATTACCCAACCGGCTTTGCAAAGGGATGATCACGTCTAAAACAATCCTCTCCGCATAAATCTGTTGTTGTTATGCTTAAACATTACTATGAATAGAGAAATTATGCTTAAAAAAATTATGTGTAAGCTGTTATGCGTAATTATAATTTGGATAAACAAAAGTATGCCATGTTATATTATGTCTTAAAATTTTATGCAAATGGATAGGGAACCGCCTCAGAGGAGGTACCATATATATTTTATTAACTTTGCCTGGGCAGTTTTTATGATCGCTTCAATAATACGTTTTATTTTTCCTCTCAGTTTATATTGATGATGTTATAATAACTTCCTGACACTGATATTTACATAGCAAGTAGTGTTATACGAATTTCTGTTAAAGTGTAAAAATAAAGATTTTTTTTCTTTTGTAAAAACAAAACTTTAATTTCGGAAGTCGGTGTCAAAAAACGTAAATACGGAACCAACGACACCGACTTCCGAAATTAAAGTTATTTTTCACTTTGTAGTGTTTTTTAGTTGCACCTACCCCACATAAATTCATATATACTTGCAAGATTAGAGGTACCCCAATAACAACTTGTAGGTAAAATCTAATGTAAGGCCCTATTTTGTAATATTTAAATCAATTATTTTAATAAACAATTTCAGTATATTTATGAGTACTACCGTTTTTCATAAGTTCGTATTCAAGTATTAAGTTTAACTTGTATTTCTAAGATAAGTAAAATGTATTCTTTTAAAGTATATGACGGAGTTATGCCTGAACATACATAAAAAAAACATCCGAATTTAGAACCTCTTTTTTGAAGTCGGTTGAAGAGTGTAATCGATTCTAGTCTCGACCCTGAACAAACTAGTTTAAGGTTCACCATCATCATTATCAGCCTATAGCAGTCCACTGCTGGACATCAACCATCAACTGGATTTTCAGCCACTCTCATCCGACTGCTACCTGCCATCCTGCGAATATCCTCGGTCTACCTAACTGAGTTTAAGGTTATTTAAATCAAAAGTCATTTATTGAAATTAGGCTGAGAATCAGCACTTTTCGAACATCTAAATTACATAAGACAGTCCTCCAAAACGCCCGCCCTTCACTACTTCCTAGTGCTGTCGCTGGGATAAAGTAATAATAATAATAATAATAATAAAATTGTTTATTTTCTCCACAATAATACTCTTAATATTATACTTATTTCTACGGTGACACAAGGAGGGGCATTATATTGTGGGAGACTGGTGCCTAAACTAGGCTCAAGGCCTGTATTTCAGGTCACCAGGCCTCCTTCGTTTAAATTTTAACAAATTATACTATGTACTCGTACAAACGGTTTGCGGTAATGAACTAACGATATGCTTACATTTTTTTTTCAGTATCAGTGTGGGAGTGTGGTTGAGTCTGTAATGCGTGTATGTATGTGTAGTTTGTGTGGTTAGAGAAGCGTGTGCAGTGGTTGTGTGTGTGTGGAGGGGTTGTGTGTGTGTGTGTGGCAGTGAGCGTTTTTTTTTTTTTTTGTTTTGATCGAAGCTAATTTGCATAATGATGTTTATGTTAAGACTATTAATAAATTTTCAGTGTCATCATAATTGAGTTCTTGAAGCCAACTATATAGTTTCATTTTGCACTTTATCTTAGTGAGTTCATAGATAGGTATAACCCTATTTACTTTATTATAGAGATACCGACCGAGGTGATAAAAGAAGCGTTTTGAAAAAGATGTTGAAGGTGAAGTATGGTGGTGGACTACAGGATTAAATATTCTCTTAGCTCGAGGCAGCGAAGGATTGTAGGTTAGTAGTCTATGTTGTTTCAGGATGGTTTGATGTATAAACAGTTGACGCACCGTCAAGACTTTCGCTTTTTGGTATAGGCTGGCTGTAGGGTACCGAAAAGGCAAGGACAAAGAAACCTTCAGAATGGCTCTCTGTGCTCTTTCCAGTTCCAGGAGGGTACTTTTTGGAGCACCACCCCAAGAGGTGATGCAGTATGTTATTAAAGACTGAGCAAGAGCATAGTATACCATTTTTTTTATTTTATCGTCAGTCACGTTTCTTAGGTTCTTAAAGACGTATATCAGTTTTCTCAGTCGGTTACTTAAGGTGTTGATGTGTTCCTGGAATTTGAGTGTGCTGTCTATAGTTAAACCCAGGTATTTAATACAATCGGCTTTGTTAATTTGAATACACGAGCATGTAGTGGAGTGAGGAAATGCACACGTGTGGGCTAGGATAGTGTTCGTCGTCATGGATGGAGGCGGTGTATTCTGTTTTATAGAGAAGGTGACGTACTTTGTTTTTTCCGCATTCAGGGTGAGTACATTGTCGCGCAGCCAGTTTGAAACAATATTGAATCCTGACTGGGCGCACAGAAAGACCTCACTCCAGGTGTCTGCAGTGAATAAGAGGGCTGTATCATCCGCGAAAGTTATGACTTTGCCTTTCGGGAGAGTGAGCGCGCCCAGTTCGTTTATATATATGAGAAAGAGTGTCGGACCGAGCACGCTGCCTTGCGGCACACCGTAATTAACTTGACACTCGTCACTGACACTCCCTCCTATTTTGACGCTCTGAGTGCGCTCACTCAGATAATCCTCAAAAAGCTTGAGTTGGATTCCTCTTATTCCGAGTCGTTCCATCTTCCTAATTAGGATGGGAACAGAGACCGTGTCAAAAGCTTTCGCAAGATCTAAAAAGATCCCCAAGACTTTTTGGCCACCATCCAAGTTAGTGACGATATGATTAGTGAGGTCATGAACCGCATCTGAAGTTGATTTGCCGGCCCTAAATCCATACTGTGATGGGGAGAGAAGATGATATTTCTCTAAGTAATCCACGAGGCGTTTATTCAAAATGCGTTCGAGAATCTTGGAGATGGCTGGTAGCACAGCTATGGGTCTGTAATTATTGACACGGTTTCTGTCCCCACCCTTGAAGATCGGGTGAATGATAGACTTTTTGAAGACCTTTGGAAATTTACCAGTACTGATGGCAAGGTTGCAGATGAAGGTTATAGGTTGAACCAGTGACGCCAGATGTTTTTTGAGAAAGGTGGAAGATATTCGGTCCCAACCCATGGCACATTCATTTCGGAGAGACAGTATTAGTTGCGTGACTTCAGATTCGTCAGTTGGCATTAGTACCATGGATTGCGAGCCGCTACTTGGATTGTCACTAGTTGATACCATTGTCCGATTACCCATTTTCTCGGCAAGGTTTCTACCCATATTCGCGAAGAAACTATTTACGTCGTTGACAGATTGCATTGGTGTTGATGCTATGGATAGTAATTCTCGCGGTTTTTCTTTCGTCTTGGTCCTATTTGATATATTATTTATAGCTGCCCATAGCAGTTTAGTGTTGTTACTAGCGTCTTTTATTTCTTTTTTCTCGTGCTCGGTTTTGGCTTGTTTAAGTAGTTTATCACAGTAATTTCTGTATCTAGTGAACGATGTCTTTAAGATGTGGTTATCAGGGTCCGTTTTTAGTTTCTTGTGTAAGTTATCTTTATGCCGAATGCATCGTAGAAGACCAGTGGTGACCCATGGCTTCACAAGTCTTTTACGGTTTGGAACTTTTACTGTTTCAGAATTTGTCTCTATTAACTGAGTAATGAGTGTTATCATTATTTCAGCTGCCTCATGTGGATCTGTAGACGTGTATATTGCTCCAAAATCAAGTTGATTCAGATCCGCATCGATTTGTTCATGATTGGTCCGGACGACCGATTTTGTTGTCACTTGTTTCGGTGGTATTTTTGCGAGGAATAATAGCACAGTATCATGGTCTGTGAGAGAGGAGTGGGCTACTAGTGTAAAGGCAGGAAGGGTAGTCTTTAAAATAAAGTGATCCAGGCAAGCAGATTGTCGTGTGGGTAACAGATGTGCTGGTAGCAGGCCATGTGAGGCCAGTAGATTTAGGTAACTGTCCTTAGCTGGATCGTGACACTGGTCATGGATATTTATATTAATGTCACCAGTAATTATAATATTAGTATACCTCGCGATTTTATTAAGGGCAGCGTCTAGAGAGTTTATAAAATTGTTTACGTCCCTGTACCCTGGTGGACGATATATTGCCAACAAAATGGTGCTGTGATCGATTCGTACCTGAAGACAATTTGCTTCCTTAAGCACTAACTCCTCCACAGAGACTTTAAGATTTTCGTTCACATAAACGACCACTCCCTCATTTTGAGTAAGATTATTATCGGTCTTAAAGTAATTGTAGCCTGATAGATTTGGGATATATTGAGCACAGGGGAGCCAAGATTCCGTCAGAGTGATAATATCCCAGGTAACCTTAGTTCTCGTGAGTAAGGTGTGAAGCCCTGTTATGTTTTTGTTTATGCTTCTGATGTTTTGATTAAGAATTGTGAGCGACTGATTGGGCGTGAAGTTAGTCGGAATGCAATCATCCAGATCACATGTAGCAGAGTCAGAGACGGAGACAGAGTCTATGTTGTCTGTATTATTTTGTGTGCTATTGAATTTTATTTAAGGAAACTCTAATGCAGACGTTTCTAATAGGGTAGTTTATTATTATATGCTTAGAGATAAATGATAGGACTTTACAGATAATTGTGTCATTTTTTCTGGTATTTAAAAAAAGAATATAAAAACACGTCACATAACCTGTATTCGCTAGACGAGTATGAAACATTTGAGAACTACAAAATAAATTTAAAATTTGTATGATGTTATGTTTTAAATATTTTACAAATGCGTGTATTGTGTATCTGTATTTTTTGTATAAGTGTGTATTATGTTGTATTGTATTGTAATATTGAAGTGTCGCGTCATTTGTTAGTGATATAGTGTGTGCGAATGTTAGGTTTATTGTTGTGTGATAAAGTGGTATTTGAACATTGTTATGGGAGCTGTTAGTATTTTTTGCTGGGAACATATTTTTAAACAATTTTAACAAAAAGAAAAGAAAAGTTTTATGTATTGGATTGTACAATTGGAGGATGTTCAGCAGTCATTTTTGTTTCCGTAGTTTTGTGAGATCTTCTTCAGTTTTTATCAAGCGACTGGGCATCCCTTCTTTTTCTCGGACATACACCTTTCCATTTGCAATCCAACATTGTTCGTGGGTGCTGCTTTTGATAAACTCTCTGGCGAGGTAGTGAAGGCGTTTTGTCATTGTTGTGAGCGCCTCTGCGACAAATATGGGTTTTTCGGGTCCTATAAGCTGCAGGTGGGTAGTGTTGAGACGGTTGGATTTGTTGTCCTTATTGAAGGTTCTAGTCGACTTTAGGAACTGGTCTCTGATTGTCGAAGACGAGAATTCGACAAGGACAGTGCCTAGGGATTCTTTTTTAGCCAATGAGCGAAATATGTTTTTTATGTCTTTATTTTCGATTGGTTGATTTATGACTTCACCCAATTTTTGCACTGTGTCAGAGAGTGTATCTCGGTTTTCTGGGATCAACGTGGGGATATTTCTTATTTCTATGGATGCTGATTTAAGGTTTTTTTCTAGAAAGTCTACCTTAAGCTCCAGTGATTTTATCAGTTTATTATTGTTGGTGCATTTAGATTGAAGCTGGCTTATTTCTAAAACAGCGTCATCGTATTTTTCAGATAAAAACTGTATGGTCTTTTTTATTTCTTCGTTCTGTGTTTGAATCTCCAAGTTTTGAGTACTGATCAAGGTATTTTGAGTTTTGATATTTTCAAGGGCCGAGTGCAGGGAATCTATTTTAAGGTTTTGCTCCGCTTGTTTGGAAACCATCTGAGAGAACATGGCTTTCATTTCCATAATCATGCTTTCCATTCGATGGAGATCTGAGTCGTCTCCACGCTTTCGTTTCCTTTGGGTAATGTTTTCATTAGTGTCAGGACCCGTGGTTAAATCCGGTTCAGACTTATGTAGTGGTGAAGGTGCAGTTTTTGGGGGCGAGCGTCCAATCATCATGATTTTACAGAACAAAACACTCTAATAGGAACAATATGTATCAGATTGTTCGTAAATTAAAACTGTCATAGACTGATTAAATAGCATGCAGTGTTTGTACTAATGAGCAGTAATGAGTCACTTCCCTCAGTACGTAGGTAATCCTTCCACGCGCCGCTGTGAGCCGGAGCGGCTCCGCTGCGCAGGCGCTGCTTCGTGAATCTTCGGGTGCCCGAACGTTGTCGATCGGGATCGAACGCCGTCAAGCGCTGTCGCCGCTCAATAGACTCGTTAAGGCGATGACTCACGCTCCTCGCAGCAGTGATTTAGATTTTTCTCTTATCGATTTATGTTAATACTGTGTTTACTTGGAAACCTCTTGGTCTGGAGGACAACTGATTCGCGCACTATATAGCTTTTAGGCTTAGCTACGGTATCGTATACAGTTTAGATCGGGGTGAATGCTTTAAATTACTTTAAAGAAATATTTGTACGAGCACACAGTGAGTACGTGTTGACGCGCGCAAGCCCGCGGGTAGGGAGTGAAAGTGAAAGTGGCGCTACAAACTTCCCAGTAGGTCAGCTGTCGGTTCAGTTAGAAAAACTTGCTCAATATAATAGTAGATACGCAAAGTAATTGACATTACGAGACACAGAACATAAAATTAAACTATTTGCCATAATATATGTCAGCCACGCCAATATAACAATGTCAAATGAAAATGAAATGAAATGTAAATGTCGCCAAATGATAACTATAGTTAAGCACAAAAAAAAAAACTAAAAATATGAATGAGAACAAAATTTAATACCTGAATAAAAGCCTTTAGATATAAAGGGCGTGACAGCTTACATATTTATGCAATACTGGGTTAAGTTCACATAGCTGTCACTCGAAGTCACAAATGATAAACGAGGACCATCGAGTTAAAATAAATAAACAGTTAATAACAATAAAAATACCATGGTCAGCAAGACGACCAGTCACCAAAAGCAGCACCCGTTCACGAGCATAAAGCAAAGGTCAGCCATTAGCCAATTAATTAAATATTTTACTGGTTCTCTAAAAAGTTATTCAAATCAAAAGTCATTTACTCTAATTAGGCTGAGAATCAGCACTTTTCGAACGCTAAAATTACAAAAGACAATCCCTCAAAAGGCCCGCTCTTCACCACTTCCTAGTGCTTTCGCTGGGAAGACGAAACAAACAACAAACTTGCCAGCAGCACAGCTGTCTGTTCCGTTAGAAAACACTTGATTGTATACAATGCTAGTTATGTAAAATATTTAACATTACAAGACACAGAACATAAAATTAAATCATTTGCCATATATTATGTCACCTAGCCACGCTAATATTCCGGCCCTAGCGGACCCCATTAGTTAGTGCGAGCGCGCGTGGAACATAACGCGCCGTCCGGACGGCGAGCTACCCATTGCTCGCCGTCCGCAAGCCCGTGCCTTCGGTGGCCGGGAATCGGCTCTCAGTTCTCGACGCCTAGGGCATCTTCTGCGGCGAATAGGGGCGTGAGGGCGCAAAGATTGTCTGTCTCTCAAGCGTTCCGCCTCTTCTTTTGCGAGCATTCCTGCTTCGCAGAAGGAGGTGACGGCTTACCTTGCATTCTCGGTTCGTACCATGGCCTGAAAAAGGCTGGACGCAAGAGATTGCCGCCGCCGAGGACGCGGCGGTGCTCCACCCAAGCCGGGCAGACCTCAAATTACACCTTGGATATAAGTTATAAGGTTTCCCATTAGGGTGGAAGGCAATTTGAAACGCACTCTGTACTATGTTTTCGAACGAAGGAAGATATTCTTTTGTATATATGTATTGTGTTCAGAGCTCGAGAGCGTTGCAGAGGGAGCCGATGGCTCGGTCCCCGATGACGCGGAGCGGGCGCTCGTGCGTGAGGAGCTGGGCTGGCTGCAGGCCGCACCGCCCTCCTACGACCAGGTGAGCCCATTGTGTTCGGAGCTCGAGAGCGTTGCAGACGGAGCCGATGGTTCGGTTCCCGGCGACCCGGAGCGAGCGCTCGTGCGCGAGGAGCTGGGCTGGCTGCAGGCCGTGCCACTCTCCTGTGACCAGGTGAGCCAATTTTGTTCAGAGCTCGAGAGTAAAATTTTTTAAGCCGGGCAAATCTAGTTTTGAGTTTTGCAGTTTATTTGATTTTGATCAATTAACAATTTTGACACTGTGACTATAAGTACGTAAAATTTGCTTCTTTCTGATGTATTTCTGTAGACTATGCAATATCTGATTTAAACAGGGGGCAGGCTCCGGTAGTACTTACAATCAATTGCACGTCGCATGCGAACAGTGCTTGTGTAGTGCTGGCATACAGCTGAGCGTACATGGCATAGTGTTGTGGTTGCAGGAGCGGTCCGCACCACACGCGCTGCGCTGTCCGCTGTCACACCGCGTGCTGCACGAGCCGGTGTTCGCGGCCGACGGTTACACCTACGAGCGCGCCAATATCCTTGATTGGTTCCTCGCCGCCGGTGCGTCACCACACCACTACACAACACATATTACCACCACAGACTGCATAGACCTTGGTTGATAGTGACTACCCTCGATTTCTACGTCTGTGAATTCAGAATATTAAAGTTTACTACAAATAAAATTTCAACCATAACTACTAGTTGGTACTTCGGCTAACCCTCAAATAATTAATAACCCCAAATATTGGGGTATCATAAAATATATAGTACTGCCCGCCCGTGCTATTACTTCGTTTTCGCTTAGCATTCTGTCTTACTTTTCATAGGATCATAGTTGATGTTTAACCTTTCTCAAGAATTAGGCTATCAGATGCAAAAAGATTTTCCAATTCCTACTGGTAGTTCCAGAGATTAGCGCGTTCAAACAAACGGAACTCAACTCAGCAGCTCTATTACTCACTCGCTCGGTCGCTCTTTGCTCTTCAGCTTTATTTAATTTCATTAATGTACATTATAAATTATATTTTTATTTAAATTATAAATAATTTAAAACAAGTAGAAATATAAAATTGTAGCCCACTGGTATCAGCAACAGGATCCAAGCTCAGAGCTCCAGAGAGAGAAACCTCCTAACAATACGAGCCGCCTAAAAATACCGCTTTCTGAATCAAGCCCTTGATCCAGCTCCTCCTCCTCCTCCTCCTCAGGTGTTGGTCAAGGCTTTTGGCTATTAAGCCAGTGGCGGTCGCCAATATCAGCACAATGATCACTGAGTCCACATGTCGACAACCTCGCGAGCCAAGTCAGGATATTTGATTTGTTTATATTTCTCGGCTTTCTGTATTTTAATTGCACAGATTAAATCTTCGTTTTCCAAAAGGAGGTCACCGAAACGCAGCCAGGATACGGACGCTAGCAGATCGACATCGGTAGGGCCGTCGTTCATGTAGGGCCCGGAAAAAGCGTCCGTGAAACTTCTTAGTGTATCATACCTCCTTGTGATCGTTACTGTTTATGATTATTTACAAGATTTGTGTAGTGAGCATGTGTGTTGCAGACGGCGCGGTATCGCCGATCTCGGGGCGGCGTCTGCTGTCCTCGTACCTTCAGTTAAACTTGGGGCTGCGCAAGCAGTTGCGCGAGTTCCTGCGCTCCTCAGCTGACACCTGACACCAGACGCGACCATGGCCGATTAGCTGACTGCCACCCCCGCTTTAGGTGACATATATCTGGATGTTGTAATTCACTCGAGATAAGCATAATTCTTCTGGATGTTTGACCATTTATAATACTAAACTGTTATATGTATTAAAATCTGTGATGTCAATTTTCTCTGATAGTCTTTTACGAAAGTTTTGCAATACTAAGCAAAATGAAAAAATATTTTAAATCTGCAAGGCTTTTATTATTCCGTTGCCCACTTAATAGGTTTCCCACAAGATGGCCCTTCGCCTGAATAAAACAGGAGAAAATGAAATTCAATGGTTTATTTTGTAAATACGATATGTAGGATATTTTGACGCAGAACTCATTACCTGCCTAGCCTTTACTCAACTACATTTGGTTCGGCTTCCAGTCTAACCGGATGCAGCAGAATACCAGTATTTTACATGGAGCAACTGCCTAACTGACCTCCACAACCCACTCCTCTGAGAAGAAAGGCCGAAACAAACTCAGCGGTCACAATTTCTTTTAAAGTCCAGGCATAATCTTAACCAGATCATGAGAAGACCATGTAGATTTATGTCTGAAATGGTCGTCTAGTATATTCTTCGTTAGGTTAATAAGTATAAAGTCAACGAAGTTTTGACGATCAGGGGCTACTAGCAAACTCGAAGAATTTACAAGTACTTAATCCCTAAAGAAATCCACTATCCACCTCCTGTCTCCATCATCAGACCCTCAAAACATATTGCAATATATTAGGCTCATAAACACGGATCATTTGCTCCAAACTTGAGGGTTTACTAGTAGTCCCTTAAGAATTCCACTATCCATTTCCTGGCTTCATCATCAGACCCTCGAAACAAAGTGCAATATGTTGGGCTCATAAATACGGATGATTTGACCCCAAACTCGAGGGTTTACTAGTAGCCCCTTAAAAGTTCCACTATCCATTTCCTGGCTCCATCATCAGACCCTCAAAACAAAGTGCAATTATGTTGGAATCATCAAAACGGATCATATGTCCCCAAACTCGAGGGGTTTACTAGTAGCCCCTAAAGAGTACCACTATCCGTTTCCTGGCTCCATCATCAGACCCCCACACATATCAAACAAAAAGGAGGAGGAGGAGGTTCTCAATTAGTTTGTTTTCTTTTATCTTTATTATCTCAGAACTCCGTTATTTATATGCCGATTTGCAAATTTATTTGGAAAAATCAAAAAGAGGTTTAAACAAGAACAGAAAACTGCTTACAAAAGACGAAGAAATATGTGAATAGATTTACAAAAATACAGCTAAAAGAGTGAAAGGAAAATACACAGTGCCACCTTTGTGACACGGAATAGAAGAGACACTGACATTATATGCAGATACGAAACAACAAGCCGTTAATAGATTCAAACCGTTGGAGAAGAAACAACATTTTCAGAATTGAATTTCGAATTATTCTAAAGTAGTTCATGGAAATGGGTCATTTGAAAAAATCTGACTTAAACGATGGCAAAAAATCGCTGTAATACGCGAAGAAAAGGATACAACAAAGGCTTGAGTAGTTTACGACGCGTCTGCGGAGGCTTCAACAGTCATTCTTTGAACGACAACATGATGATTGGGCCTGTATTGCAACCTGATATACGAAACTTAATTATAACATGGTGAACACATAGAATATTTGTGTAGTAGGAGACATAATTATGATGTATAGAATGATTAATATGACACCAGAGGGGCAATTCTCGTGAGGCCAAAGTCCTCGCCCGCATATGGGAGTGGCGAGAGGAGGCAAAACGCCAGGGCGTAACTTCGCTGCCGCGAGAAATCACGGTACAGCGGACAGAGCTCCGGCGGGATCTCATAGCGGCATGGAGAGTGCGATTGTCGCAACCCAGTGCTGGGTACACCACAATTGCGGTGATAAATCCCCTCTTGAAGGAGTGGCTAGAGAGGCGCCACGGCGCCTTCACCTTCCGCCTGACGCAGGTCCTCACCGGACACGCTTGTTTCGGGAGGTTCCTGTTCAGGATAAAGCGGGAGGAAACGCCAGGGTGTCACGACTGTGTGGATCGCCCGGAGGACACGGTGGAGCAACGGTGGAGGTCTGCCCGGCTTGGGCGGAGCACCGCCGTGTCCTCGTGGTGGCGATCGGCGGCGGCGATCTCTCGCATCCGGCCCTGGTCCAGGCCATGGTAGGTGGAGGCCGTCACCTCTTCCTGCGAAGCAGTAATGCTCGCGAAGGAGGAGGCCGAGCGCGTGAGGGAGAGGCAACCACTGCGCCCTCACGCCCCTAGTCGCCGCAGGAGACGCCCTGGACGGGAGTCAACAGCCGACTCCCGGCAACCGTAGGCGCGGGCTTGCGGGCGGCGAGCAATGGGCAGCTTGCCGCCCGGTAAGGACCAGGCCCGGGTCGACGGCGCGTTGTGTTCCACGCGCGCCTCAAAGAGATGTCAGCACGAAGTGACGGGGTCCGCTAGGGCCGATGCCGCCGGGGCTGCGGGTTGTTCAAAAGAGATACCGTGGCCCCTGGCATAGGCAACTGAAGGAACACGGGTGGGTTTTAGTCAGTTAAAGTCTGACACGCCCTTCCGCTCAGCCCAGAGCGGGAGAGGTCATTTGATGATTTCCCACCCAAAAAAAAAGGGGCAATTCTCGTAATTTTACGAACGTTCACAGTCTGATCTCAGTCTCATTCTGTCAAAAATATCTTTAATTTCCCTACATTCTGACAGGTTTTTGACATTTGTTTGTCGCCGAGATGAGACTACGACTAGATTGCCTATTTGATTTTTGGTTTTGTGTAAATCTACTTACAGAAATAAAATCATTATCATATATCATTTGTTAGTCACCCAGTAGGAGTGGGTAACTGGCTGTGGAGGTCAGATAGGCAGTCGCTCCATGGAAAATACCTACTGGTATTCATCAGCATCTGGTTAGACTGGAAGCCGAGTGGCCGACCCCAGCGTAGTTGGAACAAGGATAGGCAGATGGTGACCTGTGTTAGTGTAATTGGATGGAGTTTTAAAATTTAAAACCTTTTTTTACACCTATAAACCTGCATGGGCTCTAAGGAAACATCAGAAGTCAGCTCTCATTGCAGGCATGCAGCGTGTCGTATGTCGCCAGGAGTACGGCAATAATACCAAAAACAATGTTTCAACGATTTCATCTTTATTTTGTATTACTTACATTATTATATTTACAAGTGAGGCAGTAACAGTGTCAACGAACCAAACTTTTTCAACTCGGAACCACTGTTCGACGACATTCGTTCAGTAAAATTAACAAAGTATTGATCGCCACGAGTGGTGCGGGACGACGGCACACTTCACAACCCACTCACTTACGTGGAGCAGGAGGCCCGCACTGAGCTGCAGGTCACTGGACACGCCGACTTATTTACACGTCAGCTTGCACGGGGCTTGTGACCTGCGCAGGCGCTTGCACTTTCGCTAGTTACACGCAGCGCGTACCGCGACCGTACCGTACGTCAGTAGCAACACTTGACCACGACATGTCCCTTATTGCTACAATATTAAGGGAATGTTAGTGTCAATTGTTTATCAAGGACGTGCGGTGTTCATGGTGTATACAGGCACCAGTTAGCTAAATTAAGGTTTTATTCGAGGGTGGGCCGTCGTCAAGTAGGTACCGACTCATTTCAACCAAATTATATAAAATATCATTATTATAGTTCAGTATCCGTTCAATCAATTCACAAGTTATGATACAATTGCTTGCAGTTTTGTACTGTTGAACAAATGACACGAGTACAATGGCCGTCTGTGGGACGTTGGCGGTTAAAACGATTTCGATGTCGCTATGAGTAGTCGAGCAAAGCTCCATGGGGCGGTGCGCGTGCACGATGTCGGACACATGCGTCGAGCACAATATGCGAAGTGTCAGACACATGTGTCACGCACATGCACAACATTCGTTTCGTCGATGAACTGTTCGTCAACAGAACGATTCACTTTCAAGTGTTTCGCCGACAGAACTTTCTCGTTTATTGTTTGCATCCTAGTTGTATATAACTCTTGTGGAAAACTGTTTGAAATATCAACAGTAAAGGAATACAGTACTACATGTAGGATACATCTTTTATACCTTTGTGTAAACGCGGGATATATGAACAGTTGCGTGAAAGGTTTTATCGACGAATCTCTCCAGAGGGCGAACCGTTCCTCGGCGAAACGGATGTCGTAGAACCGTTCAGAATCAACAGACACATGCGTCGGGCACGTGCGATGCGTACAATGCGCAGTGTCTGACGCATGCGTCACACAACCATGAGAACCACGCGCCGCCACGGTCGCAGTAGATTAATCAATGTTACTATTAATATAATTAATTGTAATTATTTATAATAATTATGTACAACTTTACAAACGTGAAGGACGCCCGAGCGGCAGCTGGCCCGCGAGGCGCCGCTCCGCCCGCGCCGTCGGCTATGTACATAGTTTTGTTTCCCATAATATAAACTTTAGTAGGTAGGTAATACGAATAATCTCGTAATTTTAATTATCTTCTCACATCGTTCATATCACAACGCGTACGACACACCGTTCCATTATCTAAGTAATACATTTGAAATTTTTACAATACATTTAACTTAACCACTCCGCATCGCATGCGGGTGTTGTTGGACGTGAGGGCGCGCGCGCCCGCGCAGTCACTCGCACACTCACTCACACTCACACTGTAGTCACTCGAGTCCGCACTCACGCGCTCGCTCACACGTCGCTGCGCTATTTGCCGTCGTCTTCGTCGTGACATAGCACCCTGGAAGCAAAAACCACACCATGTGAAACAAGCAACCTTTGTACATCAGAAATGTTTCTAGGGTTCCGTACATCAACACTGGTTAAAGCTCAGGTTTCCTAAAAACTGGAACCGTCATAATATATGCTCGGTTAACTCAATTGAAATAAAGTAAAATCCAAATTAGGGTCATTACGGATCCTATTTCCCGTTAAGTTTTAGGAATTAAGATCTTTCCTCTGAACTACCTTTGCCTATAATTATGGGATCAACTTTAAATAGTAATAAAACATATGGATTAGCTGATCAGGTTCACACCCTGTCAGTATTATAATAAACCACATCGCACGGAAGACATTCGGTCAGTCCAACCGGTGGACTTTACTCGCGGAGTGTTGTAAACATGACTGTACCGCGGCGGTGACACTCACGGGTAGACGAGCGCCAGCGCGATGAGCAGCAGTAGCCTGAGCAGCGCGCGCGGGCGGCCGGCGGCCAGCGCGCCCAGCAGCGCGTGCGCGGGCGGCGCGCGCGTGGTCGGCGCCGCGTTGCCGTGCTGCATCGCCGCCGGCTGCTCGCCTGCGCGGGAATACGACACTGTGCTTCATTAACAACGCGAGGCTGGTCGCGGACAATACCAATCGTGAGTATGACAATGAGGTGAAGGTGCACTCCGAGGGTGCAGCACTGGAATCGCGCCGCAACGTCAACTTCGAGGGGTTATGGAAGAAGGCGGTAGTAAAGTGAAGTGCTGCTAACATAATTTTAAGCCATATTTGTTGACAGTAATATTGTTCTATACTTTATATTATTCGTATGTTAGTTTGTTAGGTATAAATATGTCTGAGGGCCCTTGTAGCCTGAAATAAATGTATATTATTATTATATGTTACTGTACATGTGGCCGCCGAGGACGTCCGCGCCCGAAGTAACACTATTTTCAATAACACAATGCAACTTCGTTGGGTACAATAATAACCAGAGCCATCGACTAAAGCGTCTCAAGACGTCTACTGTTCAACACAGATGTAAGGACGTGTGTGGTACTGACCGCTGAGCACGTGCAGCATAACAGACGCGGAGTCAAGGTTAGAGGGCGAGCACGAGTAGTTCCCGGAGTCCTCGCGCCGCGGACTGTAGATGATCAAGTTGCCGACCTGTAACAGCAGCAATATCAGCAGTAATTAATAATTAAATAGCAGTAAATAATAAGTCCCTATAAAAAGCATGAAATAAAAATTAAATTAAAAATTTAAAAAACCCCCGACACAAAATAACAATAAAAATAATATGAATGTTAAAAGCCTAAAAAAAAATAAAAAAGACTTGAAAAAATAGCCACAAATAGAACAAAAAAGATATAAACGTAAAACGCTATAAAAAGAAAAAAAAACCTTGAAATTATGACCCTACGTAAGTACTATGAAATTTTTTGATTAAATGTTGTCCCGGCCGGGGACCGCTTCTATTTTAAACTTTAACAGAACGTTAGGCTAATAATTAGGCGGTCCCCC
This sequence comes from Apamea anceps, assembly GCA_951799955.1. Lineage (NCBI taxonomy): Eukaryota > Metazoa > Arthropoda > Insecta > Lepidoptera > Noctuidae > Apamea > Apamea anceps. The sequence goes on along the minus strand of OX637513.1, from coordinate 21,066,152 downwards.
GAAGGGACAACAAATATCAAAAAATTTCATACGTACTTACGTAGGATCATCATTTCAAGGTTATTATTTTCTTTTTATAGGGTGTTTACGTTTATATCTTTTTTGTTCTATTTGTGGCTATTTTTTCAAAAGTTTTTTTTTTTAAATTTATTTGAGGCTTTTAACATTCATATTATTTTTATTTTGTGTCGGGGGTTTTTTAAATTTTAAATTTAATTTCAATTCGAGTTACCAATGCTATCTAGTAGAAGATTAAAAAAAACTTTCAAGCTATTCTACTGAATAAAAATGTTAAATTAATTTATTCCCTGGCAAAATACGACCAGCCTCAATCACTGGCTCCAGAAGCTTGAAGTTTTGTGAGTTCCTTTCATAACGAAGTGGGCACTAAGGATTCCAAGGGGTTAAATAGGGGTTGAAAGTTTGTATGGGACGTCGACAAGAGTGTCTCGTGTGTTTCGCTGGTGTCATGGTGTACGGTACCGTGGTGTCGGGGGCGACCCGCTCCATGCGGATCTCGACGAGGCTCTTGTCGTAGTTGAGCACCCGCTCGTCGTTGTGGTACCAGAAGATGTAGGCGGGCTCCTCCAGCGCCTGCGTGATGACGCACTTGAGGCTCACCGTCGTGCCGGCCTTCACGTACAGGTCCGACTCACCCACGATCTCGATCTTTGGCACTGTCGACATGTACATTGAATATATTACAGACTCAGCTTGCTTGAGACCACGAGTTGGCAAGAAAAGAGTGAATTTCGGCAAGCACAGACTCAGCACAGAGGGCGGAGAACCGGGGGGAGGGGGGGGGGGGTGGTTGTATAACTTGGAATGGGTCAATGTACAAACGACACTAGCGGCAGCTGACATCGATCGATCAGACTGACAGAACTCTTGACAAATGGAGAGTAGGAGTTGTGTGAGTAAACTCACCTACAACGTTGAGCTGCACGAAGTGGCTCATCTTGGGCTCGGTGCCCACCTGGCACTCGTACACGCCGGCGTCGCGCGCCTGCACGTACTTCACCTGCACATACGCTTATTGTCACTCACTCGTCGCCCAAAATACCACCACAGTCACGAAATAACACAAATGAGAACTCCCTGCAAAGTATTTATTCTGTTCTGTAACTGTCGTCATTTATTTTTGTCCTTATTTGACAAGATTTCAAAAGATTGAAAAATAATGTACTTAAAATGCCCTAAGCTGGACAAAGTAATAGTAAATAATGGACCTGCAGTGTCCAAGTGTCGGTGGCCTCGACTAGAAAGGCCTGGAAGCGCTCGTCGGCGATGAACGTGAAGCGGTCCACGGTGAGGATGTGCGCGTCGCGGCGCCGGATCCACGACACCGACTTGTTGCTCAGCTGCCGCACCTGCAACACGCGTCCCGAGTGTCAGCACTGTCAACCAGGATATCATCATACTCACATATGTATAGTAGTACCAAGTTATTTTGGTGTCCAAAATTGGAACTAACATCATTTTGGAACAAAGTTTTTTAATGCACGTTATGCGAATGCACACTTGACGAATGAGAGCTAGGCCGGAGAAAGTGTAACATTTTAACCGGCACGACACTTTTTAGGGTTCCGTGCCTCAAAAGGATGAACGGAACCCTTATAAGATCACTTCATTGTCCTGTGAAAAAGGGTCTTGATAGACGTGTCAAGACCCTTTTTCTCAGGAACGCGTGGAGTTATCCAGTTGAAATTAATATCAAATACTCAGGGCTGCAATCCCTTGAAGCAGTGAAAAAATTTAACTTCTAAGTCAAACTTTATATTCTTTACGTGTCCTTAACCCTGCATAAGTGTCTTCCTTTTGACTCAGCATATCAAAGCAGAAGGCGCAGAGATATAGTGGCCTACTCCCCAGGGATTCGAACTGCCTTTGCTAGACGTCAATATTTTACACAATCCACCTACATCTATAATCAACTGAACCGTAAATTAGATATACATCCACTGATGTTATACGATTGTAAAAAAAAAATTAAATTGTTGAGATCCCTAACGTATGACGAAACAGAAAATATTCTGACCAGGATTAGCTAATAAAAAAAAAAAACAAAAATGGGTACACTCACACACGTATACACACCCCTGTTTGTACAGACACCCTTACGAGGACCTTGTTAGTCCTAGAACGTACCGAGGACTCTCCAAAAAACCGGTTTAAATACCTCGTTGGCTTTTTAGAATAAGATAGAAAGAGACAGGTGAATAAATCTATAGTGATGAGCTTATTGGGATAATGCTATCTCAACATTTTTCTGTATGAATTTCGGCTATCATACTGAGGACCTGAAATACACAGCAAAATGTGACCAGCGATGCACATACGAGGACTTTGTGTAAGCCAACCGAGGACCTCTTACGTAAGCCCTGCGACGTCCTTCCGAGGACGTATTTTTACACAAAATTTCTTATAGCTTGTACAAAGTGCGGACGTTGTGTTAGACTTTATATCACTAAACCGAGGACAGTTTTTCGCGTAGAATTTGTACAAACCGAGGACCTGGAAAATCTACCTACCTAAAATATTTTACGTGTAAGATAATAATTATATCAATGTAAGTAAAATGTTCCGACTTCTTTCTTACACACTTTTTCTAAACTGAAGTACCAAGCGAGGACGAGTCGATGTTTTTACGTTTGCCGTTGATGTGGACCGCGACTAAGAAGGTTGTAATCACTGTGGAGGAAAGGTAATTTAATTTTATATAAACAACTTTAAAATGAGTTTATTATTATAGTATCAGATGTTGCAGCCAGGGTCGTCTCTTCATGACGGTACTCCCTTAGCACTTGATAGCATCGTCTTCAAAATTGGCATACGTATTAGGTTTATCTAGTAACACTAAAATGATTACCAGTTTGTGCTGATGCTGCAGCCAGGGTCATCTCTTTATGACGGTACTCCTTAGCACTTGATAGCATCGTCTTCAAAATTGGCATACGCATTAAGTTTATCTAGTAACACTAAAATAATTACCAGTTTGTGCTGATAGCCAGGGTTGTTTCTTCATAAGGGAGCTCCTCAATAATTGATAGCATCATCTTCAAATTTGGCATACGCATTATGTTTATCTAGTAATATCAAAACAATTACCAGTTTGTGCTGATGCTGCAGCCAGGGTCATTTCTTCATGAGAGAACTCCTCAACAGTTGATAGCATCGTCTTGAAATTTAGCATACGCGTTAGGTTTAAGTCGTAAAACTAAAATAATTACCAGTTTGTGCTGATGCTGCAGCCAGGGTCGTTTCTTTATGGGGGAATTCCTCAATAGTTGGTAGCATCGTCTTCAAATTTAGCTTACGAAAATAAAGTAAAGCTAGAATTCAGGTTTAAAATGAGTAGATAAATCAGAATTCAGAAACTTCAGTTTCATGATATTCAATACAATATCAAGTTATTATTTCGTTTCTTTCAGATAAGCCGGGATATAGAAGAGAAAACTGAATTCTAAATTCTAGATCACAAAGATGCTGGTATTGATTATAGGCTTCTTCTGCAGTATGTGCTAAGTACCTAGGCCTGCTTAGATTATACAACATTATGATTTGCACCATAAAAAATTGTATTGGCATGAGCTGAATACGTGTGCTCTTCATAAAGAACCTAATAGAGTAAGATCCCAGGGCCACCAGACGTCACGTATTTTCTGACGAACGAAATGTTGACGATTGAGTAGTGTTAGTATGTACATACTAAGAACGCATGCCTACCTGCTAGCTTGCTGAGACGGTCAATTCTCAGGTATCAGGTAATCAAGGTACATAAAAACATTACTTACCTCACGTAAATTCTCCAAGCTGATTTTCACGTATATTTTAGGCAATATCCTTAAAAATAAGTCGCCAATACTCCCAGACACTTTCCATCGGCCGTATTGCTTTCTAGACGCTTTAAAGCTCCCAAAATAATTAGGTACTTAACTTCACGTAAATTCTGATACTCCATTATTATATATGTCCACCAGACAACTATTTTAAAACCCTTTACAAGAAGCCAGACCGATCCAAAGGGCCAATCATCCCCTAAACTCAAATTTTAATGCCTCTGTGGGTAGGAGCGCGGGGGCATATCAATTTCAATGACAATGATAATGAAGATTAGAGGCACTACTCAGAAATGTTGAGAGATTAATATTTTTCTACTTTGTTTTTTTTATGATTAATTCCCAATAAATAAATAATTTAAAAAAAATTGAAGTTAATTCAAATTTATCAAAACAGCTTGCAGAATAAAATTCTAGAATTATTGTGGTCAAATGATCATTTTTAACAAGTTAATCTTTAATTATTGACCTGATTTTTTAATTTTTGGCTGATTTTTTAAAAATATTAATAATTAATTGATATGAGTAAACTGTAAGAGCGTGTGAGAGAGAGAGAAGTACATATATCCTAATACATGTCTCACTCAGTCTCATGCGCGTGGATAATGCCAACGCGCTCCTACCCACAGAGGTATTAAAATTGAGTTTAGGGGATGATTGGCCCTTGGATCGGTCTGTCTTCTTGTAAAAGGTTTTAAAATAGTTGTCTGGTGGACATATATAAAAATGGAGCATCAGAATTTACGTGAAGTACCTACCTAATTAATTTGGGAGCTTTAAAGCGTCTGCAAAGCAATACGGCCGACGGAAAGTGTCTGGGAGTATTGGCGACTTATTTTTTAGGATATTGCCTAAAATATACGTGATAATCAGCTTGGAGAATTTACGTGAGGTAAGTAATGTTTTTTGTACCTTGATTACCTGATACCTGAGAATTAGTCGTCTCAGCAAGCTAGCAGGTAGGCATGCGATCTTAGTACATACTAACACTACTCAATCATCCACATTTCGTTCGTCAGAAAATACGTGATGTCTGGTGGCCCTGGGATCTTACTATATTAGGTTCTTTACGAAGAGCACACGTATTCAGCTCATGCCAATACAATATTGTATGGTGCAAATCATAATGTTGCATAATCTAAGCAGGCCTAGGTACTTAGTACACACTGCAGAAGAAGCCTGATTATTCCTCGTGCACCTATAAGCTACTAACGATTTGTTTAGGGATTCAGTCTACCTTCGCTTTTCTCCTTCATAATTTTATTTTAATGATAGCACATAACTCGTCTTCTACACACGAGGAAAACTGTTAAAACGAGGACTAGAATACACACTGTTCGGAAAATCTAGCAAACCGAGGTCTTAAATACACATTGTCTGGAAAAGCTACCTAACCGAGGTCTTTTGTGTTAAAGTTAACACATAGGTCCTCAGATAATACAACAAACGTGAAATGAGTGTAAAGAGCCTGTGTATGAGGCGAGAGTGGCACCATCTGGTGGATACACAATATTTGTGTAAGATTATGAATTTTCTTGATCAAACCGAGGTTCAGACAACTTTTTCGTAATAAGTATATAGAAAGACTCAAAATCGCTTGCAGAATACGAAGCTTTGGTCAAGTCAAACCGAGGACCCTCGAAAAGGTCCTCGCTTTGAAAAGGTCCTCGGTCGTGCCTTGTGTATTCATACGCACGTCCTCGGATGGTACTTAAAACAAACACACACGCCCTCAACACTCACACACTTACATACACACACAAACACACTGAGAGCTGCTAAATTAATGTTTTATATTATTGTTACGAGCTTCGGGTTCGTGACAATAAAAACTGCCGATATAAATTACCCAAAAGTTACACTTTAATTAATCAACACTAACAACAATTCAAAACACACTAATTATAAAACACAATCGCTCTTAAGTCGCACTTGAAGATCGCTTTCGATGTATTCGCTTCTGTAGCAGAACCAAATCTGATTGCTCGCGGCTATTCCCGGCCTTATATAGTGCCGCAGATAGTTCCAGAACCTTCTATTGTAGAACCGTCTAGAATGTTCGAGTACATACCGGCCCCGACTGACCAGATGTCGATAGTTCTAGTAAGTTCTAGCTTCGTCATATCTACTCGTCAATAGATGGCGCTAGTATTAGTTCTACTATTCCACAATAGATGGCGACTCTATCAGTTCCGCTATTCCACAATAGATGGCGCTAGTGGTAACTAATGGCACCATGTATTAAACATTATTTTTACTTTTCTTTATTAAAAAACCTTTTACACCTCATCATTGTTAGGGGCTGCCTCAATTTTTTTTTTTTTTTTGTATTGTATTTTTTTAAGTCAATGCAATCAAAAGATACGGGCGTTTATGTCGTATAATTATTTTGCCACTCGCAAGGGAATCAAAACCTATATGACCTAGAATCATGAAATTTGGCAAGAAGCAATGTCATATAGCACAAACAAAGGAAAACATCCGAAAACCGTAAATTTGTAGTTAGGTACATACCTACTTTGTACGGAACCCTCGGTGCGCAAGTCCGACTCGCACTTGACCGGTTTTTTTATGTACATTTCAAGTGAATATTCCAACAACGCCCCAGTTGCCCCCGTCAACATGATTCGAGCGCTACACTAGCAGTCAACACAGGCGCGTGCTCATGAGCCACACGTTTCAGTGAACACAGGCGCGTGTTCATGAGCCACATGTTTCAGTCAACACAGGCGCGTGCTCATGAGCCACACGTTTCAGTCAACACAGGCGCGTGCTCATGAGCCACACGTTTCAGTCGACACAGGCGCGTGCTCATGAGCCACACGTTTCAGTCGACACAGGCGCGTGCTCATGAGCCACACGTTTCAGTCGACACAGGCGCGTGCTCATGAGCCACACGTTTCAGTCAACACAGGCGCGTGCTCAGTAGCCACACGTTTCAGTCGACACAGGCGCGTGCTCATGAGCCACACGTTTCAGTCGACACAGGCGCGTGCTCATGAGCCACACGTTTCAGTCGACACAGGCGCGTGCTCATGAGCCACACGTTTCAGTCAACACAGGCGCGTGCTCATGAGCCACACGTTTCAGTCAACACAGGCGCGTGCTCATGAGCCACACGTTTCAGTCGACACAGGCGCGTGCTCATGAGCCACACGTTTCAGTCGACACAGGCGCGTGCTCATGAGCCACACGTTTCAGTCAACACAGGCGCGTGCTCATGAGCCACACATTTCAGTCGACACAGGCGCGTGCTCATGAGCCACACGTTTCAGTCAACACAGGCGCGTGCTCATGAGCCACACGTTTCAGAGAACTCACCCATTAGTGATTTTCAACTGTTAGGATTTTTTATCGGGAGCTTTTTAAATTCTAAATTCTTCGGGAAATAAAATTCTTCTTCTTGACTTGACTATAGCCTAAAATTGTCCGTAACTTCAAATCACAACTGTCATTCTGTAAGTACTAACACTAGTATTTTACTAGTTCGTATTTTCTGGGAAATTAATTATTCCTATTAACAGTCGTATAAAATGGTTACAACACGGGCAAGTGGCGTAGTGTGTCAATCTGCGCAACAATCAAGTTCCCTGAGGATACATACAAACAGGGATCAGCCGGCCTATCCTGTAAAAATCTCACCGTGCAAACTTAGGTGAAGTGAGTTTGAAGTGAGCTGTCATTCCACCTTATGCTATGGAAGCTATTGACTGCTCATTTCACGTTCACTTCACGAAAATTTTAACGTTGAGATTTTTACAGAACAGATCGGCTCAGGTGTGGTATTACCTTGCAGGGTAGGTAGGCGTGTGTGCCGAGCTGCGTGGTGATGTTGTTGGGCGCCGAGGGGTCGAAATAGGGCCCCGTGTATAGCCCCACGTAGCGCTTGGTGAGGCGCGGCCCGCCGCCCGCCTCGCCGCACGATAGCACTGCAACCACAATTAAACAATTATAATGAATAAAATTACAAGCCCAGCAAATTATATTGTTGAAACTATCAGTCAGTAAGAAAACAAAAAAATTATTAAACACGATTACAATTAGCTATTTTGAAAATATAAATACGTAGCATGTATGGCGGTTGGGAGCGTTTCGTAAAGAAATCTATCTACGACTATTCCCGACCACACATCAAAACAGAGAAATAACTCGTAGCAGTATCTGTGACATCAACTACTGATGTCGGTGTTGAACTTTTAGGACATACTCGCATTTATAATGCATGGAAAGATAAATGCGATGCCTTGGGTATCTTTTGTGATTTGTCCAAGGCATTCGATTGCGTTCTTCACGAAACGTTAATCAGGAAACTTCGTCACTACGGAATCCGGAACACTGCTCTGGATCTTCTTACTTCATACTTGAGTAAGAGAATTCAGAGCATTGACGTTAATGGAAAAAGATCTCCCGGATCTATCCTAGTAACAATGGGAGTCCCACAGGGATCAACTCTTAGTTATTTCTTGTTTCTTATTTATATAAATGACTTGCCGTACCTCATAAAGGATAATCATGATATAGTGTTATTTGTGGATGACGCTTTACTTTTGTTTAAACTTAAACGTCAGCAGCAGGTTACTGACGATGTCGATGTAAATAGCGCGATCTCTAAAGTAGTCCACTGGTTCAATGTTAATAATTTACTTTTAAACGAGAAAAAAAACCGAATGCATTCAGTTTGCGCTACCTCACGTTAGGCAGGTGAAAACTAATGTGTTGATAAAGGGCAAAGAATTGAATCCTGAAGACAGCACAGTTTTCTTGGGCATAAATTTAAATGGTAAGCTTCAGTGGGGTCCACATATAGATAAATTGTCACAAAAGCTAAGTTCCGCAGTATACGCTGTTAGAAAAAATCGTAATTTAACTGATATAGAGTCAGCCCGTTTAGTGTACTTTAGCTATTTTCATAGTGTAATGTCGTACGGTATTCTACGAGTATTGTGGGGAAATGCCGCTGATATTCAGACTATCTTTGTTTTGAAGAAGCGAGCTGTTCGATCAATTTATAAATTAATTCCGAAACACTCGCTCAGAGACAAGAGCTTATTGTTATGACTGTGCCTTCTCAATATATTTATGAAAATCTATTATATGCCCATAAAAATATAAAATTGTTTAAAAAATACAATGATATCCATAATATGAATACTAGGAACAAACACAAATTTGTTATTCCTACAACAAGGCTCAAGAAAATAGGTGGCTCGTTTAGATGCCAATGTATACGCTTTTATAATAAAGTTCCAAGCCCCGTTCAAGATCGAAGCCTTAATAAATTCAAATCATTCATTAAATTTACAAGTACTTCGGTATTGATTATGACACTTATACATTTGTTAGTGATGTATGTGGAGGCAGACGGTGGCTTGACCATTGCCTGGTCTCTGAGGTGGCGTGGAGATCATTCAAAAAGGATGAAGTTAACCATGACATTTACTGGTCAGACCACTATCCACTTGTGTGTCAAGTTGATCTGGCATTGGTGAGGCCAACGGATGCATGTATGGGGTGCGAGAAAATAATGTTTCACAAATAGACCGGTACTATAACTTATGTATGAAAAAGCTTAGGGATATAGACTTTCCCCCGGAGTTAGGTAACTGCTGTTATCATTTCTGTCAAGATGAAAATCATAGACTGATGATTGATAAAATATATGGTGGTATAGTGACTTCCCTTCGGGAAGCGGCGGAGAGCAGTTCTGATCTAGTTTGAGGGGGTAGCAGACGGCGTCCGGTAATTGGATGGAATAGGATGTAAAAGATGCTCACGGAAACGCCAGGAGAGTTTTCCTTAACTGGGTATGGCATAATAAACCTCGCACCGGGTTGCTGTTTGATGAAATGAACGAGACACGAAAGGTTTTTAAACAAAAACTGAAATATTGTCAGGACAATGAGGATCGAATAACAAATGGACATGCTGGCGACTGAGCGCAGGCGCAAGCAATTTCGAAATATCTGGAAGTTGACTCGAAGGTTGAACCCAAAACCTGCGGTTCCGTTGAGCGTTGATGGCGTTACTGAACCTGGGGAGATTGCGGACAAGTTTAGGAGTCATTTTGAAGGAAATTCGCGTCAAGTGAAGGAGCAGATTCCTGTTGCTGGGTGCATCATGTCTGGAGAGCCAATACACCTTTCTACTAAGGAAATAAGAAACATCATTAGAAGTATGATCAGAGGCAAATCTCCTGGACATGATGGCCTAAGCATTGAATACTTGCAGTATGCTGGTCCGCACCTCCCTAGGGTCTTATCCATGCTGTTCAACTTTTATGTTCGACACTCGTATCTGCCTAAGGAGCTGATGAGGACGATAGTGGTGCCTATTGCCAAGAATAAAACAGGGTATGCGTCGGATAAGGACAACTATAGACATCTCTTTGGCCACCATAGCGGCTAAAGTTCTTGACGGTGTGCTTAAGCGTAGGGTGGCCGAGCAGCTTAATCCACATGATTCACAGTTTGGTTTCAGAGCTGGATTGTCCACGGAAACTGCTGTTCTAGCGCTCAAGCACACGGTTAGGTACTATACCGACAGAAATACTCTGGTGTACGCTGCTTTTCTGAACCTCTCCAAGGCGTTTGGACTGGTTAATTATAAGATCCTATGGTCAAAATTGCGGGAGAAAGCCATACCTCATAAGCTAGTCAACCTTCTGGAGTACTGGTACGACCACCAGATTAACCAGGTGGCCCCCAGGGGACCCCAGACAATGCCCCAACCCATCTGGGTTGGGGCATTGTCTGGGGAGTATGGACTGGAGTGTGCGGTGAGGCAGGGGGGCTAGACTTCCCCGGGACTTTTCAGTATATACATCAATCAGCTGTTGGAGAAGCTTGGCAGCATTGGTGTCGGATGCTCTATTGACGGTAAGATTGCCAATAGTATAAGCTATGCTGATGACATGATACTGCTGAGCCCCTCGATTGATGCTCTCAGACAGTTGCTTGGAGGGTCTGAGCGATGCACCGTGGCCCACGGTCTCCTGTATAATGTTAGGAAAAGTGAGGTTATGGTGTCTCGGGTAGGTTCCAGAAAACTAGCGACAGTTCCTCCTGTCTACTTGTATGGGGCACTTAAAAGAGTGTCTCTTTTCAGATACCTTGGGCACATTTTGACCGAGTGCCTGTCTGATGACGAAGATATAGAAAGAGAGCGAAGGACGCTGTCGGTTCGATGTAATATGCTGGCCCGCAGGTTTGCAAGGTGTAGTAAAGACGTGAAAACTACGCAGTTTAAGGCATACTGCCTGACATTTTACACCTGCAGCCTGTGGGTCAGATATACGCAGAGGGCCTACAGCGCCCTCCGCGTTCAGTACAATAACGCTTTTCGGGTGCTGGTGGGGCTTCCGCGGTTCTGTAGTGCGTCGGGCATGTTTGCCGAGGCGCGTATAGATAGTTTTGACGCTGTCATGAGCAAAAGAACGGAATCCCTAATGCGTAGGATACGTGGAGACTCCAACAGCATCCTGAAGGTTATTGTGGAGAGGCCAGACTGCCCTTTTCTGATCCACTGGTCCCGTAGGCATAGCTGCGGGCCCGGTGCTGAGGAAAGATATTTAAATTAGTGAAAAGTATAAAAGTATTTAGTAGCTAGGGTAAATTAAATTAAATTAAATGTAATGAAATAAATTAGATTATATTAAATTGTATTGTTATTTTTAATTTGATTTTCTAAATTGATTGATAAACTTTTATTTTATTGATTGTGTTTATTTTTATATTTTTATTTTTTGTTTTTATCTATTTTATAGTTGAAACGTATTCGAGAATGGTGCAATTAGTAACATAGTTTTTAGGACCTCTGTTACTAACATTATATTATATGGAATTGACATTTCTGAAATAAATTAAGAAATAAAGACATTAGGGACTGCCAAACTATTGCAGTTTTAAAAAGAAGAGTGAAAGAACACTATCTGTCCACTTCATCATAGTTGTGTATGTATTTATTTTATTTTATTTTAGAAGTATTTATGTATGTTTATTTGTATGTATATATTCTCGTAATATTTGTTTAGTTTTTAAGTGAATTGTTTGTTTTTGATTCTATGTATTATTGTTTGTCTCCTTTGCTCTATCACACGCTGTCTACATCTCTGTATTTATTGTCCTATCTCAGGTATGCTGGAAGAGATTTCTTATGAAATAAGCATCACCTCTGTACCTATTTTTTCTGTTCTGTCTTTCTATGTCTGTTTATACATGTGTGTACATAAATGGTTAAATAAAAAAATAAAATAAATAAATGTATATTATTATTATCTCCTTTATTTAATTTAAATACTTACAAATTATATTTTTAAATATTTTTACAGAAAGATAAAAAAAACATTTAAAAATATAAAAAATAGTAGCCCACCGGTATCGGGAACAAGGTCCAAGCTAAGGGTCAGGGCTCCGGAGAGAGGAACCTCCTGACAATGCAAGCCGTGTCCAGAAGTACCGCTTTCTGAATCAAGCCCTTGATCCAGCTGCCCAACGAGAGCCTCCTCAGATGTTGGTCGAGGCTATTGGCTATTAAGCCATTGGCTGTCACGACTATCGGCACAATGATGGCTGAGTCCACATCCCACATGTCTACAACCTCGCGAGCCAAGTCGAGATACTTGATTTGTTTATCTTTCTCGGCTTTCACGAGGTTCTCATCATGCGGGACGGTTATGTGAACAATCATTGCGCGTCGCTCTGATCGATCCACCACCACTTTATCAGGCTTATTGGCAACAATAGTCCTGTCAGTGATGATGGATCGATCCTAGTACAATGTGATATTTCCATTTTCGAGAACTGGGTCGGGCACATACCTGTAGTACGACACCTCAGATTCCACAAGGTTGTATTTCAGAGCAACTTGCTGATGGATTTTACTAGCTACAAGGTTGTGTCTATGCAAGTACTCTCCGTTAGCTAAACGAGAACACCCGGAGATAATATGCCTGATTGATTCCCCCGACCGGTGGCATGCCCGACAGATGTCAACCGTGCCGTCTTTCACAATAAATCTCCGGTAATTGTTCGTCATCATAACTTCGTCCATAATTGCACAGACAAAACCTTCGGTTTCTCCAAAGAGGTCACCGAAAAGCAGACAGGCTACGGACGCTAGTAGATCTTCATCAGGCCCATGTAGGGCCCGGAAAAAGCGTCCGTGAAGCTCCTTACTCTGCCATACCTCCATGCGTTCATTAGTGTCAAACACTACTGGTTTGCGCCAGTTTTCTTTACCCAAGGAAAGCGGGGTGAGGCCCTTGTCCACCGCGACTACATCTCGATGCATCCCCACGTCGGTTTCTAGGAAATATTCCCTGAGACTGCATATCTCGCGATTGTGGAGGTTCTTAGCGTTTAAAAAGCCTCAACTTCCACACTTTTGCGGGATATACAGCCTCATTACTGCTGCCCGTGGGTGATGCATTCGATTTGCAGGCAGTAGCGTACGGACCCTCCTATCCAGGGCGTTGAGTTCGGTCTGAGTCCATTTGAGTATGCCGAAAGAGTACATCAAAATCGGCATGATCCAACTGTTGAAGGCGCGCACCTTGTTTCCGCCTGATAAAAGACTATTAAATACTTTTTTCAGGCGGCCAAAGAAGCGCTCCTACAACGATAGCTTCATGTCAGTAATATTGATGCCCAACGCTTCCGACATACCCAAATACTTATACATAGGTGTCGGATGAAGAGTTGAGTTCCCACAGATTCCACAATCTCCCCTCGCTTTACATGCATGACCGCACATTTGTCCACACCAAATTCCATCTTGATGGCGCTACTGAAGGTTTCAGTAATTTCTTGTAGCTCCATCAGTTGCAAATTGTTGAGGACAAAGAGTTTTAGGTCATCCATGTAGAGGAGGTGAGATATAACCTGATCACCACTCCTCAGCCGATAGCCTAGACCTGAATCTTCCAGCAGCGTGCTTAGAGGATTCAAGACTAAGCAGAACCAAAGCGGATTCAAACTGTCGCCCTGGAATATGCCTCGCTCGATCCTTATCGGCTCGCTATTCCTCTGGATATTTCGACATCCTGAATAGCCAAGGACCGTCCTCCATTGCCCCATACACGTCATCAGAAAGGTGCGCCGAGTTGTATCTACTTTATACAACTCCAGCACCCTCATGAGCCATGTATGTGGCACCGAGTTATTGGCCTTCTTATTATCTATCCAACATGTCGACAGATCCTTTCGGGAACAACGAACCTGTTGGCTAATGGCCATATCAATGAGGAGTAGCTCCTTAGGACCGCGGGATCCGTTCTTACATCCATTTTGAGAGACAGACGTGATGGAGTTGGTGTCTATGTGTTTATTAATTTTAGCTCTCAAAATGGATGTAAGAACTTTATAGACCATCGGTAGACAAGTGATCGGTCTATAGTTTTTGGAATCCGCGGTATTACCTGATCTATGAAGCAGGTGGGTTATTCCTGTCGTTAGGAACTGGGGCAGCGACCCTGACTCTAAGGCTGACTGGAACTGGGATACCAGGGGGCCGTGCAACCTTTGAAACCACTTTATCCAAAAGCTGTGCAGCCCGTCCGGTACTGGAGATTTCCAGTTAGGCAACGGACGGACTGCACGAGCAATATCTTGGGGGCTGATGATAAGTACCCCCATTTCTGGTATTAGTTCGCACGATCGCTCGATCTTCCCAGTCCAATCACCTTCGGTGTGACTGACAAGCACCGACCAGATGTTTCGCCAGAATGAACACATGGCGTCGTCATCACGTAGGTGCGTGTCAGTCACACTTTGGATCGGTCGTTCCCAATCCCTGAAAACCTACCTTTTATCGCTCTGGAATGTGCGATTCTGAGTGTACCGCTCCACTCTCCGCTTATACCGACGAATACGGTTTGCCCATGCACAGATCTTCTGCTTCAGGAAGTCGATACGCTCTGTGACGCGGGACAAATAATCTCGAGAACTAATATCAGTCCCCGAGAATGCCCGCCTCACAAAGCGCATTACTCTAGGGCGAGTATATTGCCCTCCCTGAAGCAGATTAGCTTGCCGATGAGTGCTCTAGTCTCCCCGATATGACGCTCAATCCTGCACTGCCAAGCTGGTACAGCTGTTTTTGGTCGTGTGGCTCTGTCACTGTTCGGGAATTTGACATGAGCTACACGACATGCGGCAACAGCTGAACAGTACAAGATTGAATGGGTATCGGTGAGGTCTTTGCTGTCGTTAAAACAATTTGACAGCTGCGAGTCTAGAGCACACACCAGCGCCTTGTTTTTCTAAACAAACGACAAACGAGGTAAACGTGGTCTGAGTCCAGGCGAAATAGAGCGGTACTCACGGAAAGCATCCTCCAAAGCGCTCCTCAATCTTGCATTGCAATGGGAACTCACGATATAGCCTCATCATCGTCCTCTTCATTAACGCGGTTGGGTCGCGATGAAAAACTGGGTAAATTTTGCAGTTGCACCGCGACCAATGACGAAGCAGGTGCAACATGGCTATTCCGTGATTCGAATCGTAGTCGATCAAGTAGAACGTCATCCAGCATATGGTTACGCTGGGTGACCCGCACCTGATCCGACAGTCGTTGCGCCGACACGTTGATAGCTGGCTCAATCACCTGAAACAGAGAGAGCATCCGACCACGGTACGCAGTCAAGTTACTTCCCTCTGTAGCCCCAAAGTATGCGCGCATGACATTTTCATTGACTGTTTGTGTCCATCTCATGCACTGCACACTTCCACCGGTAGCGGGGACCCTATCAGAGGCCGGTGGGCCTCGGAGTCCTAAGCTGGCCGGTGGTCGGCCTCTTCCGCGTCGACGTGCTGGTGGTGGTGTTGTCGGCGGCGAAAAGTATTCGTCGCTCGAGCTCGATCCAACTGCAGTGGCCGATGTCACTGGACTCACGTCTGGAGCAGGTTCCGGCAGCTGCGAGGCGGAGCTGAGCGACGAACCCGAAGGTGTTAGGTGTGTGGTTTAAAGCTGTCGTGCGCGACTACGTGTCAACATCTCTGTGTCATCGGTACAGTGTATCGCATTATAAACGAACTGTTATTATTATATTTATTACACAATTTTATGTTCTTATCTATACTTATAATAAATCTTCTTCTATATACTTATAATAAATCTGTAGAGAGGTCAATTCTGTAAGTACATGAAATATATTTCCAAAATAACTATCAGGGGGTGATTAGGGATCGATACTGATGCTAAAAATAAAATCAGTAAAACTTTTGTCTGTCTGTCTGTCTGTCTGTCTGTATAACCGTTATAGAAACAAAAACTACTCGACTTTAACGAAACTTGGTACAATTATTTTTCATACTCCTGAGCTGGTTATAGTATACTTTTCATCACGCTACTATCAATAGGAGCAGAGCAGTGAAGGGAAATGTTGGGAAAACGGGAGAAGTTACTCCATTTTTTAAGCTTCCGTCGCGTGTGCAACCTTAATGGTTGCACACGCGACGGAAATGTTCTCCTTAAAATTATTTAAAAAAATATCCCACCACAGCATATGTCTACCTTTTATGGTTGACTCACAATAACACGTGTAACTCCCGATAGCTTAGCAGTTCGAAGCATTCTGATTATATTTGTCTACTCTTACGTTTATAACACTCTCAGTCACCTCTAATTAAAAAAGTTAACATTATTAACTATTCCATAAAAAAGAATCATAGAAATCGGTATAGAAACACCAAAGTTATACATGAATTCAAATTCAAATTCAAAATATTTATTGCTCAACACAGTACATTTCGATACCTCCTAAGTATACTGAGTCAACTAACAAATTTAGGTATTTTTATATTTTTATATAAACGTACATGATAAATCGTGATCTTAAAGTTTGTGTTAAAAAAAAATAAAAAAGAACAATAATTACCGAGATAATTTCACGTATACTAAATCAATTTCAACATCAGTTAAAATCGTACATTGTAAACTGATCTAAATAACTTTGAACCAGTGTACGCGGGGCGTGAGGGGGGACGCATCGATACAAGTATGATACAAGTTTATTGCGGCTCAGTAACGACAGCGATTCTGACTGATCTCTAATTTGTTAAACCTTATATTTTTGAGCATTAGAAATGCCTAGATTGTTGTGTTATTAATTTCTATTAATATTGTTTAACGTAAGT
Source organism: Apamea anceps (assembly GCA_951799955.1). Classification (NCBI taxonomy): domain Eukaryota; kingdom Metazoa; phylum Arthropoda; class Insecta; order Lepidoptera; family Noctuidae; genus Apamea; species Apamea anceps. The sequence goes on along the minus strand of OX637513.1, from coordinate 21,049,180 downwards.
TACCATTTTGAAGAATCAAAATGTATTTTTCGCCATAATTAAGTAGGAATATCTTTTTAACATAATAGCTTTACTAAAAGCTACAACGTAAACAAATCACTATTAAAAAAAATATCAATGTTCCATCATTAAAGTTTCATAAAAAACAACAAACAATCAATCATAATAAAAACAAAAACAGGTACTTCTTTAGTAAGTCAATAAAAATAATAAGAACTAAAAATGGTAACAAATCAACATTTAACAAATTATCAATGTTCCATACATTGATAATTTGTTAAATGTTGATTTGTTTTTACTTGTAGCTTTTAGTAAGGCTACTATGTTAAAAGAAATTCGTACTTAATTATAGTGAAAAATAGGAATTTCATTTTAATAAACTACCAGACTGTTTTAAAACTCTTAACTTTAGGACATTTAAATCTAAACTATTCGATTATTTATTATGTAAATGCTATTACTCGACTAATGATTTTATGAATGAAATGAAAAGTTGACTTAAATATTAGAATCATTATATTCTGTTCTTATTATCTCTTTGACTTAATTTAATCTTTTTGACATTTCCATTCCTAATATTTGACTAATTTTCAATTTGTATGTTATTCTAATTTACCTAATATTTAATTCTATGTTATATATAACCAAAACCCTGAAAATGTATTTGTACGCCGGAAACGGCAGAATATTATGAACTTTTAAAATTATGTAACAACTCTGTAACAATATTCTGACAAATAAATGGACTTTGACTTTGACTTTGAATAAATTAATTGATTTCAACTAATTCTAACGGATCTAACGACAGCGATTCTGACTGATTTCTAATTTATTAAACCTTATAACTATTTTTTGAGCATTAGAAATGCCTGTTGACTGTTACGTTATTAATTTCTATAATTTTTATTATTGTTTAACGTAAGTTACCATTTTTAGTTCTTATTATTTTTATTGAACTACTAAAGAAGTACCAGTTTTAGTTTTTATTATGATTGATTGTTTGTTGTTTTTTATGAAACATTAATGATGGAACATTGATATTTTTTTAATAGTGATTTGTTTACGTTGTAGCGTAAAGCTATTATGTTAAAAAGATATTCCTACTTAATTATGGCGAAAAATACATTTTGATTCTTCAAAATGAGTTGTTATTGGTTCATGATTCTTGTTCTTCTTCCTAGCTTTTATTAATCCCACATATCGTAAGGTATTACAAAAAAAATACTAATAAAAAACTTCGGTAAATTACATTGGTCCAGTATACGTTGAGGTTTCAAATGTTAACATTGCTAAGTACTTTCCTAGTATAATGAGTCAAGTGATATAATTTCAACATTTTTTATTATTAAGTGAGACAGAAAACCCCGGAAACAAACAAAAGGAAAATTATATTAATAAAATGACAATCTATTTCATGTGATTTTGGTGTAAACGATGGATTTTGATGGACAACGTACATGAATATAACTGGTAGTTAAACCATTTCACTATTGAGTCCCGCCGGCGTATACCAAGTCATGTACATAAAATGTCATTTAAAAACAAAAATCAGCAAAATCATTTTATACCAAAGGAAGAGCTTACAATTTTTATTAAAAAAACATTTACTTTATTTCGAATTAATTTGATTTCATTAAAATATAAACGATTTGCCTTCAAATCACTCTCCTATAAAATAACTATAATGTCAGTTGACTCATTATACTTAGGAGGTATCGATTTTATACATTTCCAGATGTTAATTGAATGCGCAGTCCACTGTATTGTACCAATATTCAGGCATGCAAAATTATAGTTATACAATTTCATAAAATCCAATTAATCCGTTACATAATGTCATAAATTAGAAAAAAATAAAATAAAAACAATACCTTGTACAATGATATAAATTCAAATTAATAAGTAAACAATGTCATAGATTCAAATTAAAAGGTAATGTCAGAGTGTATAAATGTCAAAATATTTAAGCGAATTTACCAATTTATAATTTTTCATGCATTGTATTATTCAAATTAAAATATATGCTATGAATCGATATATGCTGAAATACGCTAATAATAAGCCATCGCGCATGAATACTGAATCACGCTCGACGCCTACCGGTTCGATTACGATGAAACTTGGTCTAATTATTCTTTAATATCCTGGGCACCACACTGGGTACCTTTTATCCCGGAAAAGTATACACAATAAAAAACAAACTTAATTTTGCGGTTCGATCCCTAGACCCGATTACTGTACCAACCGCAAATAATAAGTTTGTCGTAGGTTATGTCACCTGCAGTGGAGTTCTGCACACGGCTAAGATACTGTAATATTTTATCTTAAGATTAGAGATGGGCCGACTACATATAGCATTTGCCGACTAACCGACTAGCGGTTAATCGGTTTTCAAAATGCCGATTAATCGGCCGACTAATCGGCAATGCCGATCATTCTAATACCTACTTGCTAGCTACTACCTAGCTTAATTACTGACTGATTAATACATTCTATGTTACCTTATTGGTTTTTGAATATGTTTCAAGACTGTAACTTTAGATTTAAAATCTATGTATATTAAATTCAAAGTCCTTTTTTTTTGAGGATGGGATATCATCAAATGACCCCTTCCGCTCTGGGCGGAGCGGAAAGGAGTGTCAGACTCTTACTGACTAAAATCCACCCGTGTTCCCTCCTTAGCCCTTTATGTTCCAGGGCAGCGGTAACCCTTTCGGACGATCCCGCTACTCTGGCAGAAATTCAAAGTCCTGACTCACTGACTGACTGATATATCAACGCACAGCCTAAACCGCTGGTCCTAGAGACATGAAATTTGGAGGGTGTGTTCTTAGTGAAGAGTAGGTATAAACTAAGAAAGGGTTTTTCGAAATTCTACCCATAAGAGGGTGAAATGGGGGTATTTTATGTGCATGGAAAATCTTATTCCTTGAGTTAATAAACTTGAAACTTGGCACCAATACTAATTTAAGTAAATTATGAAGTTTGCCATTTTATAATTTTCTAAGCTACCCCCTAAAAAGGGATTGGGGTGTTTCAAAGTTTGTATGGAAGAATTTTAGCGCGCGGTCCGATTATCTCGAAACTCACTATTTATACCTACGATCGAAAGTAAAGAATAATGTGTATCAGTGTTTTTCGAAAATTACCAGTGACGAGCTGAACAGGGGTAGTCAATTTTACAGGGGAGGATTTTACTGCATGGCTTGATTAACTCGAAAATTGGTATAAATAATCTTTAAGTCAAGTTATAAATACATCCCAAACGATTTTTTTTTAATTCCACCCCTGTGGGGTTAAAAAGCAGGGATACAGTTTATATGAAAAATCGTCTTTATTAGGTTAATAAACTTGAAACTTGGCAAGAATACACGCCTAAGTAAGTAATAAAGTCTATTATTATAAGTTTTTCAAAACTACCCCTCAAAGAGGCATATAGGGGTCTTGAAGTTTGTGTGAAAGTAATTGAATGCGCGGTCCAATTAACTCGAAACTCAGTATTAATAGTTTTGACAGAAAATAACTAATAATAATTATGTAAAGTAGTCGAAAATTGACCACTGACGGGGCAAAAAGGGTAATTCGGTTTTTAAGGGGAGGATTTAAACTTGAAACTGTATGTTATATTTTCACACGTAAACCACTGAACTTCTGATTTGGCAAAGAGATAGATGGCATCCTAGGGAAGGACATACTTTTTATTAGGGTAGCACGTTCCCGTAAGATAATTTCCGACAGCCACGCGGGCGAAGCCGCGGGCAGAAGCTAGTGAGAAATAAAGTTCTTTAAACCCCTAAGATCACCCGCTGACCCCATTTCTTAATTATTAATGTTTGAAAAATACTAGAAAATATACGGAGTAAAATTTTTGTCACCGTCAACTTGACAGCCGGGCCCATCGATATATATATATATTATTAACTCTATGGCCGGGCCACAGACCTATATATTTTATTTTATTTTTTTATCTTTATTTAAAGAGCTTTGTCGCAGATCGACAATGTCGCTCTATACAGATCTATATTATGACTATTAAACGTAAGTTGTGCCAGAAAGCCTTTTATACCGTTAAGGATTATTTCGAGGACAGAAAAGCTTGAGCTGCTTTCAATAAATTTTTACAAATTGAATGTTTTAATTTTTTTTTCTCTTTTTTATTGTTTTTATACACTTTGACATTAATAAATTTTATGTATACAATGACATTTGCTTACTTTGTAAAGTATTGTATTATTTTAATTATTGTGAATGTGAAGACTATGTGGGTCATTTTATTTACTCGTATATTATCTTTTATTTTTCTGTCTGTTCTGTTAGTTTATGTCATGGTCTGGTAGTTTGAATAATTAATGCGGCCTACCCAAATGTCTTTTCTTTGGTATTGTTCGTCGAATCGTTGAGCTCCTTAAGTTTTGAGTTGGGCTGCACGATTTCTGACAAATGTATGCACTAACCGGACAGGTCCTCTCAATCTGTGTGGTTCTTTCCTCAAAAGACCATCTCAGACATCGATCTACATGTTCTTCATATGATCTGACCAACATTATGTCTGGACTTTTTGACCTCTGAGTTTGTTTCGGCCTTTCTTCTCAGACTAGTCAGTACTAGAAAACGCCGACCTCATCATGTTTTAAAATATGATTAACGTGTAAAAGTGTTTGTACAAAACCTACTTACAAAATAAAATAATTTATTATTTATCATTCAAATATGACATTCTGATTTGAAGGAATAAAGGATTTTGAGCAATCTTGCCATAAAAGCTAACTTCTCCAAAAAGTATAAAACAGTGGATTCATATTACTGTGTGTGAGGGGCCCGTGGCTAAATAATAACAGCCGCACAGGTCGATCGGTCAGGTTAAGCTACGCTTGCCGCGGTTGGTCTTTGGATGGGTGACCATCTTTACATACCGAGCCCCTCTGTGCCTCGGAAAGCACGTTAAGCCGTTGGTCCCGGCTGTCATTCGTGGATCTTTGACAGTCGTTACGGGTAGTCAGAAGCCCGAAAGTCTGACAACCAGTCTTACCAAGGGGTATCGTATTACCCAGTAACTGGGTTGTGGAGGTCAGATAGGCAGTCGCTCCATGTAAAATACTGGTATTCAGCTGCATCCGGTCAACTCAAACTCAAACTCAAATCATTTATTTCAATTAAACCATTTCAGGCACTTTTGAATTGTCAAAAAACTGTTGAACGGTTAGACTGGAAGCCGACCCCAATATAGTTGGGAAAAGGCTAGGCAGATGACGATGAGTGGATTCATATTACGGTCATAAATGAGTTATTTATTACTTCAGTAAGCTAAGAATAATATTCTTGTGTTTCCAAGGACTGGAGTCCTCTTTTCCAAAACACCTTAGATTTGATGGAACAGAACTGAGCTATCACAGCAGTAATTAAAGGCTTGTCTTGTAATACTCTTATAAAGATACGAGGTAGCAAATGTCTCTTAAAAGTTTGAACGATAAAACAACTAAGTACCACCAACATTCTGCTAATTAGCATATAATTATGTATTATAGAAATAGAAATGAAATATTTTGATGAACTTGGGCAACTCCACTGCTATCGTCCTACTTTCTGCGTTTAGATATTCAGATACTCATTACTGGGTACAAACACAAATTGACGCAACTAAATTCTGCTAAGTCGCTTAGTTCATGAACACATAATGTTTTTTAAATAACCTAAATCTTGCTCTTGGATTTTGCGAAACGCTTAGCACGTTTGCTACGATGCAGCCCGTAGCGGCACTAGTATCCGTAGCATGTGTCCGGCGGTCCGTCGCCTTCATTTCCATTCTTGATTTCCGGAGCGAGGACCCAATAATAAAAACGAGATTTATGTGAGAGCCACCGCCGCCCAGCGCCGGCGGGGCGGGGCGGGGTGCGGCGGGTCACGGGACCCGATCTAATTAATTACACGATGATGCTACGAGCCGCCTTTATAGGTGTTTCGTAATATTTTCTTTGCAGTATCGTGATTTTGTCATAAGCTTCGTTGCTGGGATGAATAAATCTGTCGACTGGGTCGACTATTTTGTCGCTATGATAGTAGCCACCGCGTCAGTGTGACAAAAAGACATGTCCTTCACACGACACGACCGGTTGCCTCATAGTGACATGAACGAAGAACTATCTTATAAAAAACTAAAACTAGCGACCGCGTGGTCCATAAGCCGCGTTGCTGCATTTGGTCAGCCTGGGACACGCATGTGAAATGCACACACTGGGGACAGTGTTGGGTGAAGACAGTTTGTTAGAGATGCGGCGGCGCGGGGCGGACGTGCCGCGCGGGGGGCGGGGCGGGGCGGGTTCGTATTCCGGAATAAATTTAGTTTTTATCGATGCCACCCGTCTGCACCGGATATTGAGGATGGAAATGAAATCCCAAATCATCCCACCTCCGCAAGTTCCGGCGTCGCCGACGCGGCGCTCGGCGCCTCGGCGCGCACACTGCAGGTCCACGCGCACACTGCAGGTCCACGCGCACAATGCGCGAGTGTTTGTACGACGACGACGACGACGACGTTTTTAAGAGGGTAAGCCTTTTTGAAGAATTTTAATTCAGTTAATTTCTGGTGAAATGTATTAAAAAAAAACGGCCAAGTGCGAGTCGGACTCGCACACGAAGGGTTCCGTACCCTTATCTATAAAACAATTTTGAATATTTGCAAAATATTAATGTCAAATAAGTTTACCTTTAAATTAAATTTCTTTTCAATTTTTTATTTTTTACTTTTTAGTGCAGGAACGTTTTTGTTTGTCTTTTTTTGAAGGCGGTTTTTTTTTTTGTAAAAAGTTTTTTATTTCTAGCAGTTTAGTGTATTTTTTATTATAATATAATGGCAACGTAGTTAATATCTTTTCTACATAGAATATTATTTTGAAGAAGTACCAATATCATACAAGTAGGTACATATTACTGTCTACTTTCTGATCTTTAATTTGATCACGTAGAGAGATGATAATATGACGCATGAAATACTGTCGATTCTAATGCGTCGTATGCTGCCTCTAATATTGAGCTGGGCGGTAACAGTCCATAAACTACAAGGGACCACCCTCGAGAGAGCTGTGATCGACCTTGGTAAAAAAAAACTTTGCAAAAGGACAAATATATGTCGCGCTAAGTCGTGTCAGAAGTTTGGAAGGCATAGTGTTATCAGATTTAGACGCCAATAAATTATTGAATCGACCACACGATGATCGAGCGATGACAGAGATAACAAGGTTGCGGAATCTGCCATCTGATAATCAAGACAACACATAACGTGCCATGGAATAGGCCTACCGGGGAAACCACATTAAAAAAAACGCGCCCAGCACACAACCTCATAGGTGGCGTGGAAACGTGTGTATACTACCAAGAATACAATTTTATTTTAGTAAATAATAGAAGCGATTTTTTTTTAAACATTGTAAGCAAAATGCCTTTAATATTTCAGAAGTTGTTTTGTGGACACATTGATGATAACATCAAAACTAGATTTTCAATGGCACCTTGTATTCAGAGTGCATCTCATGACAGTTCGAAGCCCAAATACTGCTAGGATACATTGTTTTATTTTGAAGTTCTCATGCCAACCTTCCACCTTCCAGCTCCATCATCAGATCAGTTCGATAGTAACTTATAGCCAAAGTGCATTTCATGACAATTCTAATAAGCCCAAACACGGCTAGAATACGTTGATTAATTACGGAGTTCCGGTACCTGTCTTCCGGCTCCATCATGATCATCAGATTAGTTCAATGATAACATTTTCAATATAACTATTCAGGATTGTATGTTTATTTGTATTGTCATAGTTGCTTAACTATCTTGATTGTGATATCTATGCGAGTGACAAGTTCCGTTAGCCATATCTGATCTTCTTCACCAGTTCCACTTCATCAAATGTTACTTTTTGACTGTAAACGCTTGATTTCTCGATGAAAATATTAAAATTACTATATAGTTGCCTATAATATTTGAGGAGTTCCCTCGATTCCTCATGGATCCCATCATCAGAACTGGATTTTGAAAAAAAGGGGACCAATCTGGAAGCATATCCTTTAAAGTTAAAAAAAAAATTTGCAAATCGATCCATAAACAACGGAGTTCTGAGGTAACAAACATAAAAAAAAAAATAAAAAAAAAATACAACCGAATTGAGAACCTCCTCCTTTTTTTGAAGTCGGTTAAAAAAAACTATTTACTAGATCTCGTTCAAACCAATTTTCGGTGGAAGTTTACATGGTATTGTACATCATATGTATATTTTTTTTAGTTTTATCATTCTCTTATTTTAGAAGTTACGGGGGGGGGGGGGGGCACACATTTTACCATTTTGGAAGTGTCTCTCGCGCAAACTATTTAATTTAGAAAAACATCATATTGGAAACCTCAATATCATTTTTGAAGACCTATCCGTCCTATCCGTATGGGTTTCATGAAAAATTTTTTTTGAGTTTTTGTTCTAAGTATTGGGAACCCCCAAAAGTATTGTTTTTTTTTCTATTTTTTTGTAAAAATCTTAATGCGGTTCACAGAATACATCTACTTACCAAGTTTCAACAGTATAGTTCTTATAGTTTCGGAAAAAAGTGGCTGTGACATACGGACGGACAGACAGACAGACATGACGAATCCATAAGGGTTCCGTTTTTTGCCATTTGGCTACGGAACCCTAAAAAGGCATTTTTTTGTAAAAATCAACATTTATTAAACAGAAAATTAATAACTTTAATTTCAGTCTTAATAATTGCTTTATTTATTTCTTTTAATCATACACAGATTCACTTTCAAGCAGTTAAATCTTATAGTTATAAAACGAACTTAAAAATCATACTAATTCTTAATGACTGTACTATTATCTAGTAATTCCAGTACCTAATCATTGGTCATTATCACAACATTGTTAATTCTCATGATCACAGATTTGTGTCATTATTAAATAATCTAAATATAAATAATAAAACAGACTTATAAATCAGTCTTTTAGATAATCAACTAAAAAATTAATTAGACATCTTTGCTATAATAAAATAGGCTTTTAAAAAAAACAGAGCGCCAACAGCTTTGTCTGGCAATCTGTTTCTGATTTTTGTAATAATGCCACCGGACAAGGAGAACACTGACAATTTCGACAATCTTGTCTCGTCTCGAGTCTCGACCCGAAAGTCCCGGGACTCGAGACAACTAAAATTACGAAAAGTCCCGGGACTTTGAGACACGAGACGTCCCGGGACCCAAACCCTACTGCAAACTGACACACGACGACCTGGCTCCATAGCCTAGGAAGAGTCGCTCGGTGGTGAGAAGGTAAAAAGATAACATAAATCAGTTAATTAATTCGATTATCGCACTTTTGAATATTTCAACAATTTGCAAATTCTACCTTTGCCAGCATTGTCGACTGCTTCATGGGCAGCTCTAAATATGTTTTTAAATGTTTGTGCAACGTTAGATAGCTATTCAATGAAAATGTCTTTCCCGTAATTTGTACGCTTATGTCATCCTACTAATCCTACTAATATTAAAAACGTGAAAGTTTGTATGGATGGATGGATGTTTGTTACTCTTTCACGCAAAAACTACTGTACGGATTTGGATGAAATTTGGCACATATATGGTTTATAACCAGGATTAACTTATAGGATTTTTATCCCGATATTCCCACGGGATCGAAACTTATGCGAGTGAAACCGCGGGGCGCAGCTGCTAGTAGTAAATATAATTTTGAGATAACTTGTGTCAAAGTTCATGTATGTAGATGATTTATGAAAATCTATATTACTTATAATAAATCTGTAGAAGTGAAAATTCTGTACATTGAAAATATCAAAAAAATAAATGGCAGGGGGTGTTACTAGACCGACACCGAAACCAAAAATGTGATTAAAAAAATTTTTGTCTGTCTGTCTGTCTGTCGGTCTGTCTGTCTGTCTGTTTGTTCAGGCATCACGCAAAAACTACCGGTTCGATTACGCTGAAACTTGGTATAATTATTCTTTAATATCCTGGGCACCATACTGGGTACTTTTTATCCCGGAAAAGTATATACAATAAAAAACAAACTTAATTTTGCAGTTCGATCCCTATACCCGATTACTGCACCAACCGCAAATAATAAGTTTGTCGTAGGTTAAGTCACCCGCAATGGAGTTCATTTTTATTCCTTTTAGTTTTTAGAGTTATTTAGGTTTATTTTTATATAAGTCGTAGGTATAGATTTTAATTTTAAAGTATAGGTAGTATATTTGATAGTGTACGTAGTGACCGTAGGTTATTTCATAATACTGTTAGGTAGGATTAGTCATTCGTATAGATATTAGTTTTTAGGGATTTTGCTTATTTATTGAGTTTAGATTAGTTATCATCAGAAATAGGTTTATTTAGGTAGGTAGGTATTTAATTTTCTGTTATTGAGGTAAAGATATCATATAGGTACCCTCTTAATCACCACTAATGAGAAACAATTGGTTTTCTATTGTAATTAGCCACAAAGGGCCCGCGAGATAGATGGCATTCTGGGGAAGCATATAGGTACATTTTATCCTGTTAGCACGTTCCCGTGGGATAATTTCCGACATCCACGCGGGCGAAGCCGCGGGCAGAAGCTAGTATTTAATAAACTTCACCTAGGAGTATAACATGTAACTGTATGTATGTTGTTTGAGACAATTTGGTTACATCGAAAGGTTTTTTAAAGTATTAGATACCTAATGGAATAGCAATGAAGGCCATTTCATTTGCGAGTTTAGAGAAAAGTGATATTTAGTGACGAATTCGGGGAAAAAAATATAATATACTTAAATATTGGATTTTCTCGAATCCCTTGAATTTTCGTCTTGTGGGGTGGGCATTATGGGGTGCATAATTTTTGGAAATGGAAAATTTTCAGCTTATTGACGAAGTCTGACATTATGTTTCAGCCTGCTAAACAACTAACTTTGACGGTGCAACACATTGCTGTGGAGGATTGTTTGTGCAAAGTACCAAAGCACCCCTCATTTTGTGGCTGCATTCGGCTAGTTTCGTGTGATTAAGCTAATGATGATAACGCGTTTATGGAAAGGATGGTACTTGCATGAATATCGCGTGTGTAAACAATGACATTTTACTTGTGGGATGGGACGCCAGCGGTGCGAGTTCAGTGCCGGTCCACGTCAGAGAGAGGTAGTTTGGCGGCCGCCCAGCTAATTATCGACCGACGCCGACCACCCGGACCGATTTAAACTCCGTCTGTCGTAGTCCCGTATCCTCCGTGCAGTAAAAACCCTACCCAATTGAATTGAATTCGGTTTCATCCGAACTACTGATGTAGAAAGTGCCTAAATGTATCATGTATGTTGACAGACTGACGTGCGGCGCCGCTATGACTGTCTGTCACTTACTCCTGTTTAATACCAAAATATGTATTATATTTATTTTGAAACCGGCACATGGTTCGGGTCACAACTAGTTAAGCCGCGGCACAACTAGTTTATTCTAAACGAACATGGTTCATTGCTAGCTTACGAATAAAATCACAACTATTTGTGGAGCAAATTGTAGTCCAGCCGATCGATTCTGTAAAAATCTCACGGTGAAAAGTTAGGTGAAGTGAGCTTAGAATGAGCTGTCAATAGTGTCAACCCCTAGCATTCGTTTGAATGACAGTTCACTCCACTCTCACTTCATCTAAGTTTTCACGGTGAGATGATTACAGAATCGCACTGCTGTAGGTTTACTTTTAGTGTACTTGTTGAGCGTGTGTACGTTCATTGCTAATATCTATCAATGAACAAGTAAGACCGGCTTAATAAGCTAGTCTTACCTTATCCATTGATAACATGTATCTACACACCTAACAAGCCAGTTTAACCCATTCATTGTTATATATGTCGGAGTCATTCTTTTGACTATTCGAAATGCTAGCACCATCTCGTGGCGCTAGACAGAGTCTAGCCTGAGTTCGTGGAGGGGTACGAGAGCTGAGCAGAGAGTGAGCAGAGCTCTCAGGGTCATCGAGAAGCACTTCGGGCGCTCCTACAGCCACTAAATACAAACACACACCAACGACCACCAGGGGGGAGGCATACCCCCCCGGGGGTGATAGGTGTGCGAAGAGCTCCCACCTCTCCCACGGGAGGGGGGGAGAACCCAACGACGGGTTCCCAATTTTGGGAACCGAGAGACACACGCCTCGGTAAAGGGGCCGAAAGGAGCCCCAACACCGACTCCTCGCGCCCCCTTCGGGGGCGCAGAGTCGATCACGAACTCTCAGGGTCATCGAAACATTGGACATCGTACGAACAACATGTGCTTAGAAACTGTCTTGCGTTCCGTATCGTTGAGTTGTGTACCTACAGTGTGTGATTCGCTAGTTGGACTAACTTGTTCGTAAATTGTAATCTGATTTGAACTGCAAACCGTTTTTCTATAACCAACACTACCCATAGTACGCTCACAGTAATTAAAATATGCCTGATGTTAACGAGAGACAGACATACCTTCTCCGACATATACTTGTCCGGTGGAATGCTGTGAACGTTCACACTGTCACTACTGCCTACAAGGATTATGTTACTATGTTACGATATTTAATTCAAATCATTTTTACAAATACGCGTAATAGATATTATAGTACGGCTTACCTGTGCGACGTGATTCGATCCAATGAAAACTTTCAACGCAGGGGGCGTTGAAAGTTTCCGTCGGTTATTAAAAAAAAATGCATGGCTACTAACCAGTGTTTTACATGTAGTAAATAAATAAATAAGTAAAATCCTATCCCAATCGAATTATTCCAATTGAAATTTCTACGCTAGAGGGTCTAGATTCATGTGCTGAAGTGACCGTTACAGTTTGCGCGGCGATGTGCCTGCCACCTTGTATATGTGAGTGCAGGAGGAAGCAGACATTATAAAATAATTCCACGTCAAGAGTTTGGACTAGGCCACCAACCCAGGCGCTTGCGTGTATCTTGGGGATTAGAGTTACATCATTCACATAAGTAAGAGCAATCTCTCACGTCTGTGAACTGTACCGCTTAGCCCTTACCCTGTGTACCGGAAATAAGAAACTTGGAAAACGTGTAACGCGATGCCCATACAGAGCAAGGTTGCGCCGCACCGCGCGGGCATACAACTTGTACAGAGATAATCCAGCGATACTCAACAAACAAGAGTCCATTAATAATTATTTGTCTGCGCCGGCAGGAGAACACATTATTTATGAGTGAAATATAGTTGCGCTAAGATGCCGGGACAAAGCGAACAAAACGAATGGTTCCTCGTTCTAAGCCGGTCTAGATTCCTTCCTGATAAATGTCTAGTATTCATTAGGGGCGCGGCGCCGGTCATTAATACAGAATTACTCCTCTTGAAATTGTATGAGGTTCCTCAACCGCGGCTGGTAATCAAACTGCGCGTTGTTCCTCGCGGGGAGCCCTGCGCACTCGACAGCTGTGAACTTGCCCCCGCCGTGTTGTGTCTATCTCCTCAGACATAGTATTGTCTGTATGTATTTCGAGCCATCGTTACATGACATGTTTCTTTGAAATGCTGATGAAGAGTTATGATAAATGATTTAATTTTGTAAGTAGGTTTGTACAAACACTATTACACGTCAATCATATTTTAAAACTAGATCAGGTCGGCGTTTCCTATCTGACTATCTGACTAGCCTGAGAAGAAAGGCCGAAACAAACTCAGACGTCACAGTCTCTTTTAAAGTCCAGACATAATCTTGGTCAGATCATATGAAGACCATGTAGGTCGATGTCTGAACCACACAGATTGAGAGGACCTGTCCAGTCAGTGCACGCATATGTCAGAAATCGTGCAGCTTAACTCAAAACTTAAGGAGCTCAACGGTTCGACGAACAATACCAAAGAAAGGACATTTGGGTAGGCCACATTGTTGATTAGGGTTTCAGTTTGAGCAGTGGCTCACATCATGCCTGTAGCGACGTTCAAATAGGTGTTTTATATTGAAACCATTTGGACTAATATGTAATCCAGTTTATTGATAACATACACATAACACCACGCCTGTATTCCCAGAAGTGATAGCTAGAGGAGTTCTGCTTAAGTGGAATGGATTTTAATACATGTTGTGTCTATCGACTCGTCTAGGTCGCGTGAAGGAGGTAGGCTAGGTCTTTTCGTATGAAATCACAACGGCAGATTAACTTTAACAAAATAGAGTGTTGAAAAAAGAAATTGTTTGTACCATGACTGTAGAGGTGTGGACTGTACGTTGCTTCCAATAAAACACTTTGTAGCGGTATCTACAACGCCACATGCGAACAACGCGTCATACTGACGTCACGCAAATCCTGCATCTCGCAAGCAGAGTTTACCTCGCAATTAGCATAGATACAATTTCCCAACATCAATCGTTGGGCAATTGCCCGCCAGACACAACACCCGTCTGGTCGGAGGATCCTCCCTTTTCTATGGAGGATGAGTGAACCTTAGACCCTGTTCCTCATGCCTCCAAACTGGTGACCCCGAGTATGAACGTCAGCGCAGCCTTCGTGCAAACACTTCAGCGTGACGTCATCATCATCACTCCCGCAAGCTTCAGCGGCGAGTCACCCAGCCAGCCAGCATCACGTAAAGTGTACAGTGAAACATGATGTCACTGTACACTTTATGTTCAGTGTAATCATGTTTAAAATACATAAAATTTTGTTGATAACTTATAATTAGATAACCTAATATTTATTAATGACTACCTATTGTGAGTAAAATTATGGACCAGTAAAATATTATTTCATAAATAATTTTGATCGTTTTGAAATCATTGTTTCAAACAATTTAGTGTAAGATATTTGTAGTTCTATAACTTAACGTTCATGTGATAAAGGTGTATACTTAATTATTTGATGTCTTAAAAACCTCGCTAGTGCAGTTTAATTATTACAAATTATTATGAAATATTACCACTGTAAGAACATATTTAAATTATAAGTACGTTTGTCTACTATATTCCTATAAGTTTTATTTTTCATAGTGGTCATCAGTATTGCTTTTATTTATGAAAACAATTTATTTTAGGTATCAGAACGGATATTGTAAAAGGTATTCGGTACAAACAATTAACTATTTAATGTAAGGTTCGATGCAGCATATCCATTGCTCATTGTTGATATGTAGTATTTAGATGAATAAGTAGTCTGTATATTATGTGTAAAAATAATGTACGTACGGAAACACTACGTACTGATTAGTTTTGTATTGTATCATTTGTAAATAACACCCCAAGTCACATTGTTATGTAAGTAATTATTGTCTATTCATCGTGAAATTCAATTATTCTAGCATGAACTGTGGGACCAATTTATTTTTAAATAATACCACGATTTATAAATTGAAATTATAAATAACATAATGATAAATAAATGATAAATGATTTTATTTTGTAAGTAGGTTTGTACAAACACTTTTACACGTCAATCATATTTTAAAACTAGATGAGGTCGGCGTTTCCTATCTGACTAGTCTGAGAAGAAAGGCCGAAACAAACTCAGACGTCACAGTCTCTTTTAAAGTCCAGACATAATCTTGGTCAGATCATATGAAGACCATGTAGGTCGATGTCTGAGATGATCTTTTGAGGAAAGAACCACACAGATTGAGAGGACCTGACCAGTCAGTGCACACATATGTCAGAAATCGTGCAGCTCAACTCAAAACTTAAGGAGCTCAACGATTCGACGAACAATACCAAAGAAAGGACATTTGGGTAGGCCACATTAATTACTCAAACTGCCAGACCATGACAAAAACTAACAGAACAGAGAGAAACATAAAAAATAAAATGTCCCACATAGTCTTCACATTCACAGTAATTAAAATAGTAGAATATTTTACAAAGTAAGCAAATGTCATAGATCAAATTCATTAATGTCAAAGTGTACATAAAAAAAAAACAACAACAAAACAAAAAAATAAAAACATTCAATATGTAAAAATTGGAAGCAGCTTAATCCCAAGCCTTTTTGTCCTCGATGTAAGCCTTAACGGTATAAAAGGCTTTCTGGCACAACTTACGTTTAATGAATGATTTGAATTTATTTAGGCTTAGATCTTGAACGAGGCTTGGAACTTTATTGTAGAAGCGTATACATTGGCATCTGAACGAGCCACCTATTTTCTTGAGCCTTGTTGTAGGTACAACAAATTTGTGTTTGTTCCTAGTATTTATATCATGGATATCACTGTATTTTTTAAACAATTTTATATTTTTATGGGCATGTAAAAGATTTTCATAAATATACTGAGAAGGCACAGTCATAACATTAATTTCTTTAAATTTGTCTCTGAGAGAGTGTCTCGGACTTAATTTATAAATTGATCGAACAGCTCGCTTCTGCAAAACAAAGATAGTCTGAATATCAGCGGCATTTCCCCACAATAGAATACCATACGACATTACACTATGAAAATAGCTAAAGTACACTAAACGGGCTGTCTCTATATCAGTTAAATTACTTACACTACTTACAGAACTTATCTTTTTTGACAATTTGTTTATATGTGGACCCCACTGTAGCTTGGCATCCAAAGTTATGCCCAAGAATACTGTGCTGTCTTCAGGATTCAATTCTTCGCCCTCTATTAACACATTAGTTTTCACCTGTCTAACGTGAGGTAACGTAAACTTAATGCATTTGGTGTTTTTCTCGTTTAGAAGTAAATTAATAACATTGAACTAGTGGACTACTTTAGAGATCGCGCTATTTACATCGTCAGTAACCTGCTGCTGACGTTTAAGTTGAAACAAAAGTGAAGTGTCATCTGCAAACAACACTATATCAAGATTATCCTTTATGAGGTACGGCAAGTCATTAATATAAATAAGAAACAAGAAAGGACCAAGAATTGAGCCCAGTGGGACTCCCATTGTTACTAAAGATCCGGGAGATCTTTTTCCATTAACATCAACGCTCTGAATCCTTTTACTCAAGTATGAAGTAAGAAGATCCAGAGCAGCGTTCCGGATCCTGTAGTGGCATAACTCAGCAGACATCGCCTATCACAAAAGTATTATTAAATAATATTATAAGAACATCACTGTCTGTTTTCTACACTTATCACGTTTAAAATTCGTTTTTTGAAAAGATGTTTAAAATATCATGATGAAATTAACGAAAAGAGTATAAAAGCAATTACATAATTTATATTAGTTTTAGGTTTTATTGGAGTAGGTCACTACTCGTACAACTTGTTTCTTAATTCCGGTTTATTCTTCTTCTTGATTTCTTAGACGAACAATAGTGCCCCTTATTATATTCCGGCACGTGGGCGCAAATAGTGGGTACACTACTATGTAAAATACAGAAAAATTTGGCGACCCACCAATCCAGTCATTTTGGTTCGTGTCGGGTCTCCATGAGGTTTCGACTTGTCGGAGGCAAGACTCCGCAACCAATCACAATGATTTTCCATATCTTAAACATATTCGTACAATCGTAATACTGTCTTCTAAACATAATACTACTTTCTATACATAATTCTATGGACAGTTCGGCGTATGTAACAATGACCATGTGGGATGATATCTAAATAAAGAACTTGGGCAGACGATTCTAAAAATAAAAATTTGTTTTTTTTTTTTAAATCAAATACCCAACTAACTGCAACTGAGGGAGTCGCGTACCGTCTGTTTACGGTCCTATTGTATTCTTCAAATTCAAATTTATTTATTTCTCCAACATAAATTCAGATTAGTGATTGGAGTCTCCCTTTAAGCAAGTAATGCCTGTATTGGGAGACTCCGCTCTTCCATACCGTATGCTACTTGGATAACAATAAAATAAAAATTAATAGAAAATACAAAATACACTATTTGTGTGAGTGTGTGAGTATGTGTGAGGGTGAGTAATTGGTATATGTGTGGGTATGTGAGAATATGTGGGAGTGTGTGAGTATATGTGCGAGAGTGTGAGTGTAAGTTTGTGTGTGAGTATAATATGAGTGCCAACATGAGATGAGAGGTGTGAACGTGTCCCTACACATCCGCTAGCCCCTCATCACCTAAACTGTTGCACTCCATTGCATGCATCAGTTCGAGTGGACAGAAGCCATGCGTCATGAAACTCATGATACCAGTGTTAACAGTGCTTCTGTTTCTTGAAGGTGATTTTTTCTCGGATCAGTCGCGTTACAGCCGCTATACCTAAAAGTACACTCAACGCTGTAGTGAAGTGCTTGTGATTAGAAAAAAAAACACACTGACCAACACACACACAACAGACTTATCAGGAGATACTTTTTGTCACCCACACACACGCATATTTTTATAGGTGTATGTATGTCCATGCATTTCCAATTATACATAGTTTGTTTGTTTTAAACTTTTTAGCTGCATTCGGTTCGGTAAAAAGGCTTTTTTTAGCAGTTTTTTCCGGCTGCGGCTTCTGATAGTCTGATCGAGTCAGTAGTAAACTCGTTATGGTGCTCTCAGTGACTGAGTGTTTGTGCTGGATAGCCAGAGCCCCAGACGCGCGCTGTGAACTGTTGTGGCGCGCGTCACTCAGTACTTACGCGAATGAATGGGCTCTCCATTAGCGGCGCCAGCTGTTTGCTCCACGCGCATACACGATGACACGCCGCCCGCTAATGACGCCGACACACGCTAGCACCCTTTTCGTACACATACTGCGAGCACCTAATATGCACACAAACACCTAGCACGCCTAAACATCATGGCTGTGAAGGAAACACTCTCATCTAAAACTTTTTAACAAAAAATTGAACCGCCGAAAAAACTGAAAAGCAAAAAATAATAAACCTTTTTTAACCCCCGACGCAAAAACGACGGGGTATTATAAGTTTGACGTGTCTGTGTGTGTGTGTGTGTGTGTATGTCTGTCTGTGGCATCGTAGCTCCCGAACGGATGAACCGATTTTAATTTTGTTTTTTTTTGTTTGAAAGGTGAATTTTTCGGGAGTGTTCTTAGCTATGTTTGATGAAAATCGGTCCAAGATGGCCGCCGCTACAAAATGGCGGATTATATATTTTTTCACAACTCCCTCAATATGGGTATCAAATGCTTTCATTTGATAAAAAAATTGCTTTCAATTGAAATTTATCATAGTGTATAGTATTCTACTAGTCAAGCCCTTTGGCTTGACTAGTAGAATACTATACACTATGATAAATTTCAAATCCAAGATGGCCGCCACAACAAAATGGCAAATAACTTTCTTTTTTTCACAACTCCCTCAATATGGGTATCAAATAAAAGGGCTTGACTAGTAGAATACACACTAATCACACTATGATAAATTTTAAATCCAAGATGGCCACCACCACAAAATGGCGAATTACAAAAACCTGATTAAATACCAAATTACCTGAACCTTAAAACGCAAGAATATAAAAGAAAAGAAATAACAAGGAGTCCCTACAAAAAGCATGAAATAAAAAATTAAATTAAAAATTTAAAACCCTCGACTACGTGAAACCCTATAAAAAGAAAAAAATAACCTTGAAATTATGACCCTACGTAAGTACGTATGAAATTTTTTGACTAAATATTGTCCTGTCGGGGGACCGCTACTATTTTAAACTTTAATAGAACGTTAGGCTAATAATTAGAGCGGTCCCCCGACGGGACAACATTTAATCAAAAAATTTCATACGTACTTACGTAGGGTCATAATTTCAAGGTTATTTTTTTCTTTTTACAGGGTTTCACGTAGTCGGGGGTTTTTTAAATTTTTATTTAACCTTAATAAGGTAAGTTCTTAAACTGATGTAAGTATACCTAAGTAATTTTGAGTCGGCGCCAAACAATCAATAAACAAAGATCACTAAATTGCCTTAAATTTAAACGGCGCCGACTCAAAATTATTTAGGTATACTTACATTAGTTTAAGAACTTACCTTATTAAGGTTAAATAAAAAAGGTTTATTATTTTTTGCTTTTCAGTTTTTTCGGCGGTTCAATTTTTTGTTAAAAAGTTTTTATTTTATATTTTTGTGGCTATACCTAATCTACTAATGGTTTGCCAAAGGGCAGGAGGCATATGTGGCACTGAATAGAGTAATAATACACCACTCAGCATTAAAATCTGTGAGTGAACAATAAATCACCCCTATTTTCCCACCCTTAGGGTTGAGTTTTCTTTTTCAAATTTATATGGAACCAACTTTACCTTAACCTTAACCAACAAACCAACAAAAAAGAATTATCAAAATCGGACTACTCTGTAAAAAGTTATGCTTGGTCAAACATAAAAAAAAAAAAAAAATACGTGTCGAATTGAGAACCTCCTTCGTTTTTTTTTCGTCGGTTGAAAAACTATAAGCATTAGAACTACGTGTTTGGTCTCTTTACAAGCGCAAGCTATGCGAACGGCGTTGTGTATGTAATAATATTAAGATTATGTGATGCATGCTTCGCTTAGTCGCTTGTATGCAAATGAGTGTAGTCGCGCGTCGCGCGGCCGCGTCGAGTGGCGAGTTGACCCGCAATCGGACGCTCGCGATCGATCCGCGCTTCTGTGTACTGTGTGGAGCTCAAATCACCGAATTTCGGAGCAAGCGCGCGTTTGCGCATGCACGAGCGAGAAAAGATTCGCGTTTGTTTGCACGACTGAGCATCAGTTAACATGGCATTGGTGTAAAAATAAGTGTGCGGGGAGCACACAGCGTTCCTCGCTCACTGCGGCCACTTCGTCAGATGAACAGATTAACACAACACGTGGCACTCGCATCTACAGGAGCTAACATATCTGTACATTCCTACGAAGTAAGGCCGTCAGTCGAAATGTCAGTTTCTATGATTGTGTGAAATGTATCTATATATATAAAATTCAAAGTCCTGACTGACTGACTAATATATCAACGCACAGCCTAAACCGCTGGTCCTAGAGACATGAAATTTGGAGGGTGTGTTCTTCGTGAAGAGTAGGCATCCACTAAGATAGGATTTTACGTCTATATTTATAAAATTCAAAGTTCTGACTGACTGACTGATATATCAACGCACAGCCCAACCCGCTGGTCCTGGAGAATAGGGGGTCTACTCCCAAGTAGTATCGGCCGAATGTTCGGCCGTTTCCTGCTTCGAAGTTACTATTTGGTTCGGTCGGTCCCGATCCTACACTCTTTCAAATATTGACTATGGTCCCGACCCAACTGCGCCGAACCGAACTTTTTTCGGAAAGAGATGGTGGAAGCCGATCCAAGCTAAACTACTCAGGAATTAGCGGCATGGTTTAACGTTACCTTACCAACAATATTGAGTCATTTGCGTCAAATCAATAAAATAAAAAAATATGGGTGCCTCATGATTTGACTGATCTGCAGAAAGAAACGCGTGTTGAAACCTGTATTGCCTTGTTGAATCGATACAGAAATGAAGGAATATTGGATCGAATTGTGACATATGACGAAAAGTGGATTCTTTACGATAACCGTAAGCAAAAAATGCAATGGCTGATCCCAGGTCAAACGCCGGAACGGTGTCCTAAAGCAAAGCTTACCAATAAAAAGGTATTGGTAACTGTTTGGTGGTCTCAGCATGGTGTTATTCACTAAAGCTTTCTCCGATCTAGTCAAGCAATAATGGCAGATGTCTACTGTGCCGAACTCCGAACAATGATAGCAAAACTAGCAGTGAAACAGCCCTGACTCATGAATCGATCTTCACCATTAGTGCTCCATGATAACGCGAGACCTCATATAGCACGAGAAACCGTTTTAACTCTACAGGAACTGCAATTAGAAACCATTCGTCACCCTCCGTATTCGCCAGACCTTGCTCCAACGGACTACCATTTTTTTTCGTGATTTGGACAATTTTCTACGTGATAAAAAGTTTTCTTCTCAGGAGGCAGTACAAAATGCTTTCACACAGTTTGTCGAATCTAGATCACGAGAGTTCTATCGCAAAGGCATAAATGACCTTCCTATTAAATGGCAACAATGTATAGATAATAATGGTAATTTATCCAATTATTTTGATTAAATAAATATGTTAAAATAAAAAAAAAAGAAATTCAATTTTTCAGTACAAATCGGCAATTTCATACTTTAACCCCTAATACAAAGCAATTAACATATTAAATTAAAACTGAATCAATCAAATTATGATAAATATACAATAGATTAGTTTCAAAAACTCGTCATCGAAATGTATAATAAAATAAAAATTTGCCAGTCAAAAATCACAGCAATTAGGAATAAAAATCTACATCATTTATGTCACACAAGTCAGATTAATTTACTTAAATATTATACACAACATCAATACCCAATCAACATAAGAAACAAAACAAAATATAAATAAACAAACTTATAACACCCCGTCGTTTTTGCGTCGGGGGTTAAAAATAAAACTACTTATATCAATACTTTGTCAGTTAAAAACTCGGAAATATTATAATAGGCTTTTTGAATTAGAAAGTTCTTTATTTTTTTCTTAAATAAGTGAACATTCAATTCCCTAATGTGGGCCGGAATGTGATTAAATATCTTTGGCGCCATGCAGAACACACTTTTATGCATCATCATCATCAGAAAGTCCAATACAGCATGTATTGGACTTTCTTACATACAATGCACTATAATCCCGTCGACTTCGGGTATTAGTATCTGATAGCTTCTTGAAAAGTTTTGGGTTTGTTTTAACGAAGACTGCCACCTCGTAAATGTATAATGACGGGAGTGTTAATATTTTATTTTTGATGAAACATGGCTTACACGTATCAGTACATATTAGTCCAAACTTCGCTCTGAGACACCTTTTCTGTAACTTAAATATTAGTTCTCTATTACACGAGTTGCCCCAAAAAATAATCCCGTATCTTAAGATTGAGCCAACGATGCCATGATATGCAGTGAGCAAAGCGTCGGTATCTAAGATCGAAGAGAGTTTATAAAGAGCATAAGCAGATTTGCTTATTCTTTTGCTTAATTCCTCTGTGTGTACTTTCCAATCCAGCCTTTGATTTATATTTAAACCTAAAAATTTGGTAGCACCTACGTTTTCAATAATTTTGCTACCATGTCCTATTAACAAATTAGATGCCTTTGGTCGTTGACTGAACAACATTAATTTTGTTTTGTCAATATTTATCCTAAGATTATTACTATCTAGCCATGCGATTATTGATTGCGTAGTTTCGCTGATTTCATTTTCTAATTTTAATTCATTAGTGTTATTAATAGTTACGGTGCTGTCGTCGGCAAATAGTGACATATGATGAATGGTTATCTTTGGTAAATTATTGATATAAATTAAAAATAACGGAGGACCTAGCACGCTCCCTTGTTCGTTTATGTGATCTAAATATTAATTTGGATTTAGTCCTTGGATCTATCTTCGAAATTTCCACGTATTGATTCCTATTTATTAAATATGATTCTATCAATTTTAATATGGTTCCTCGAATTCCATAAGCTTCTAACTTCTCAAGCAAAATCTTATGGTCCACATAGTCGAAGGTTTGGGTCATATCGCAATATACGGAACACACGGGTACTCTACTATCAACATTTGTGATGACTTTATTCAAGAAATCGTAGACAGCCATATTAATGGTTTTATTTTTTCTGAAGCCTTTTTGTTCCTCGGTTAAAATGTTATATTTGTCAAAAAAAATATAAAGTTGTTCGTATATATATTTCTCAAAGACTTTTGAAAAAATTGGTATGAGCGCAATCGATCTATAGCACTCCATGTTTTCCCTATTGTTGTTTTTGAAAAGTGGTTTAACTATAGCTGTTTTGAGATGGTGTGGAAAAATACCGGTTGTCATACACAAATTAACAATATAACTTATATGGGCACTAATATAATCAGCAATATATTTAATGATTTTTGTCCAAAAACCATCGTGTCCTACGCTATTGGTATTTTTGAGGGATTTAATTATATTCTGAATATCATCGGAAGTGCTTGGTGTCATAATTATAGAATTATTTAATATTGGAATATTTGATGTTACTTGAAACTCATCACGAGTTATAGGCTTAATTTTATCAATGAAGAAATCATTGAATACTTTTGCTATATGTCGCGAATCCGTTTCTGTATTTCCAATCTTAATAGTGGTGATAAAACTCTTTGGCAGATTTACTTTATCTTGATTTATAATTCCCCAGTTTGTTTTTGACTTGTTTATGGATGTTTTAATTTTGTATGCATGTTGCGCGCG
This sequence comes from Apamea anceps, assembly GCA_951799955.1. Lineage (NCBI taxonomy): Eukaryota > Metazoa > Arthropoda > Insecta > Lepidoptera > Noctuidae > Apamea > Apamea anceps. The sequence goes on along the minus strand of OX637513.1, from coordinate 21,025,031 downwards.
CTGTGTAAGTTTAATTTTGTTTTCCTTATATCTAGTAGCATTATTTTTAAATTCTTTCTTTGTAGTGTCATTTGGTTTGAACCTGTAATGCCACAACAATTGCCTCTTTTTTCTACTACATGCACTGATGCCACGCGATACCCACTGAGGTTTCTTGTATTTTTTCTAAGTGGAAAGCAAAGGTTGTAGAACAATGTATTTTATTTTATTAAATAGAAACAACAAACAGCTACATTATGCAGTATTATAAACAGTAAAATATAAGTTACTTAAGTAATAATATAACCCACAGCGCTGTTCACAGATTACCATTAATAAATACAACCTTAATCACTAGGAGGTGAACTGTTCATGTATGACAGTTACGCTAATATTATAAAAACAATAGAAGAAATAATCATGAAAAAACAAAAAAAGAAACAGTATTTTTAAAACAACAAACAATTAGTCTAAGAGTTCAAGCGTCTTATACAAAAGGCTACGAAACCTATTCAAAGAGCATGTAAATATATCTATGTGTTCAAATGCTTCATTGTAGGTTGCTGCCATTCGCCGAACTGGCGAACTCAGACCAGTGTTAGAACGGCAGGTTCTCACTGCAAAGAGTTTGCCTTCACGCACCTGCCGTCTATGAACAGTCCTGGGGACTGCATAGCACAATACATTGTGTAAATTTATACAGTCATAATTGCCATTAACAGTGTTATACAATGTCATTGCTTCTAATTGTTTACGTCTAGAGCTGAGCGTCAAAAGCATGTATTTACTGAGCAACTAGTTATACGGCAAATACGTTTTGTGACACCTGTAGTACATTGCACGGAGAAATCTACGTTGGATATTTTCTATCATGTCATTGTATTTACCATAGTATGGGTTCCAGGTAGATACGGCATATTCGAGCTGAGAGCGAACTAGGGTTTTGTACAGACAGAGGTACGAGGAGATCCGCTTAAAGTCATGAGTGGATCTCATTATAAATCCGTACATCTTCTATGCTTTATTTACTATTTGATCGATATGCAAATCCAAGCAGAGTTATGAGTCAAGCAATATACCAAGATCACGAATCGAGTTTACTTGATTCAATAAAACATTACACAAAGAGTATGAAAATCTTATTACGTTTTTATTTTTGGTGAAATTTAGGTAGTTGCACTTGGGAATGCTCAGATGGAGCTTACTATTGTGGCAATAGTCTGTGAGTCGATCCAAGTCCTCTTGGAGAATGACTCAATGCTCAATGCTATGTATAGGTCTGTAAACTTTGAGGTCATCAGCATATAACAGAAACTTGGAATGATGGAAACAGTTACTAATATTATTTATAAAAATGATGAATAAAAGAGAACCTAGAATAGAGCCCTGGGGGACACCAGATGTAACCCGAGTAGCATGAGAGTGGAATCCATTAATAACAACCCGTTGACAACGGTTAGTGATGTAAGAAATGAACCATCGCAACAAGTTACCACGAATACCATTGAAAGCTATTCGGTTCAGCAACAATTCATGATCCACCTTGTCGAAAGCTTTTTGAAAGTCCGTGTACACTGCATCAACTTGTATACGATTGTCGATGTTATCAAATAGGTCACTAGAAAATATCAATAAATTTGTTGTCGTGGATCGCTTTTTCACAAAACCGTGCTGTTGTTGTATAATAGTGTTATGCAGGATAGGGTACACTTCGTTATGCACCAGTCTTTCAAAAAGCTTCGACAAGGTAGATAAAATAGAAATAGGTCGATACTGCTCAACGGTCGGCCAAGTCGGCTCATGTAAAGGTCTAAAAAAGTTATAAGCTACATCGGGGTTGTTAGTTTCGTAGACAGGTCAGCCAAGCAGTCTTTGAATTTCTAAGTTGTCATTACTATAATCACGTCGTTTTATATACCAGTGATCCAGTAAACGTTTGATAGGACATCTTAATATTTGACATGTGTGGTCAGACAAGGCAAAATCTATTACGTCTGATTTGCATTTTTTTATTTAGATTATGTGCAAAGTTGTCGATACACGTCTTACTTTTTAATCTAGTAGGCTGCTTTATTTCTAATTTCAGATTAAAATTAAACAAAAGACTTTTACATTCAAGTGTGATACTATTACGTTTCAAAATGTCAATATTAAAGTCGCCGCATATTATAATATTTCGTTTGCGTTTCTTTTGTATGTATTGTAACAATGTATTCAATGTTCAAAAAATAAAGTTAAATTATTTGAATTTGGTACTCTATATATACATATCACAATGGTGTCCGACCGTCCTAATTCAATTGCACAACATTGGAAAATACATCTTTTTGAAAATTTATTGATATCAGGTATATCGTTCCACTGTTTTCCCTTTCTTACCAAGATACATTTGCCACTTCGCTTGGTATTTCTTCTACTGTAGCATGCAGCTAGGTCATAGTTGGGTACTGAAAGATATTGTTCATAGCCGGACATTATAAAATGTTCAGTAATGCAGATTACATCAATGTGTATCTTCTTCTTAGTGAAATCCTCTAGGCATATAGTGAGATCGTCAGATTTATTAATTAGTCCGGCTATATTTTGATGAAAAATATTAAAGTATATATAGAAAAACCTGAGTTTCTTGTTGTAATCGTAGTATATCATTTACCAACTCTGCTTGGTTTTTCTGGGAACAATCAAATTCTAAGCGAGTGGCATTCAAGTGGTTTAGGTTTAGGATAAGGTCTTCCAAATCTGATATAACAATATTTAAACCTTTGTTATTTAAACTCCCATACCGATGGTTATAAGTGTCATAGGTATACGGAAGGTTGAGATTGGAGTCCAATATGTACGCATATTTATATGTCTCCACGTCCATGTAAATCAAGGTATTGAACGTATCTATTCGGCTGTTAAACATAATATTACTGTTATCCATATATTTAAAAGTTGGTAGACATATTATGAAATTAGTGTGAGTTAATTAGTTTACAATTTTTCGCGAGTAAAGGTTCTATATAATTATGCGTTTTCTTGAAATGCTCCTCGACAATATGAATAATACAGTAATTAGAGTGTGTGAAGTTTCATACTTTTGTATCAATATTGTTTAAGATATACTTTAATCCACATTTAGCCATTTAGGCATACGATAGTGATACATATTATAATTACAGATACTAGTTCTTTCGCTCATTGTATACATTATGTTAGACGTTTCACTGCTCAGGAGACAAATCTTATGTTTTACCAGCGGCGACGAAGGATTGTTTTCGATAATACCGTTGGGTGATGTGGTGTTTTGAGTGCTACTAGTAGGTACTAGTAGCGGTTCCAACTTGAGTTGTGCAATGGTATTTTATATTTCCTGATGTTTGTGTCTGTTTTGTCTTAGTGCGACGAGTTACATTATTTTTCGGAGTTTGGACTTTCTGTTGCTATTATTTTATATTATATATATTATTATTGCGGGGTTATTAGCAATTTTTCTGTAAATGTCATTTTTCTTTGATAAATCTGTATTAATTTGCTTCAAGTTACTATAAGTCCAAAGACAATACTTCTATTTCTTGGTGCGCGGTTTTTAGTTGTGATTTAAGATTTTCTATCTCATTTTTATCATCCTCGTCGTCTGACATTTTTGGCATACTGTTTGTTGTACACTCCAATGTTTGGGAGATAATGTCACTGCTATCATTATTAGGTTCCGATTGGGTGCGAGTGCGCCGAAACGTAATATTATCCACTACCTTTTCTAAGAAACTCATACTGGTAGATAATTTTATGAGTATAAAATTCAAAGTAATTAAAAAAGATTTCCACGTTGGTGGATTCGAACGCACGATCCCATCGTTCATTAAGTTGCTTAGTCGTCACATACAACCACGGGACCAGGCGAGTTGTTATGAGGTATGTGAAATTGTCGATCTAATAGCTCGTTTTCGATGCGTGTCTTTGTCACCATAACAGATGTCGCTTATTTCAATATTTATTGCAGACTAATAATATCTTACTCTGGAAACACTATTGATGCGGTGGCAACACAAATTAAAATTAGTTCGTGTGATTTGTGCTAGATGGTGTTGTAGTGCGGGATAACATTTGAATAAAAAACGAATCTCTTGTGGTCGTTTGAATTACTCAATATTGATTGTAATGATTGTTTTTATTAATGATGTTTTGAACACTATTGCATATTTAATTGCAGGCTTATGCAAAGGGGGCACTTGTAGCACCGTAACACTTCGTTTTTTGAGTTTAAAGTCACTATTTACGTATTTTGATATTCAGCATTTATTTATTATCCCAACACTATTCATCGAAAACAACACTGTCACAGTTAGTTTGTATGTCCAGTTACACTTTAATGTATAATACACAGTCCAGATGTGATATTTGATATTTTTAAAAATTATTTTCTCGCGAACTCAGCAGTGTTTACATGTCAGCACCATCTACCCACTCATAATCTATAAATAATCAGGTATGGTAGGTATAAATAATCTTTGAGTCAAGTTATGAACACATCACAAACGAATTTTCAAAATTCCACCCCTGTGGGGGTGAGAAGTGGGGATACATTTTATATGAAAAATGTTGTGTTTGGTTAATAAACTTGATACTTGGCAATATTTGCCTCAGTTATTAATACAGATGGTCACTTTTAGTTAAAAAAAAACTCCTTACAGAGGATTTAGGGGATGAAAAAGTTAATAGTTAAGAAAAAAAAATCAAACCGCTCGTGGTTTAATTTTGTTCTCGTGGGATCATTTCCGACATCCACGCGGGCAAAGCCGCGGGCGGAAGTTAGTTACGTAATTTATATGTATTCGTTTTCCAAAAGGAAGCGATGCGAACCATTGTCCGCATGTATCAACGAGACACCTGTCGACCATATTTTAAAAAACTTGGTATTCTGACAGCACCCAGCCTTTACGTAGTAGTACTCTTAAACACTTTAAAAAAATATTTTTATGACTACGATACAGAATAGGACAAGCTGGTAAGGAGAAAATCGCGCGGAAAAGACAGGAAACAAAATCATTCCGCGTTTTGGTATAGTCAAACATGTTCCACAGTATCAGGCAGCTAAAATATTTAATAAGTTACCGTTTGAGTTGAAATTCGAGTCGAAGTTGAGAGTTGTACACAGGCTCATTTAAGGCAAGACTCAAGGCATTCCTGTTGGAAAGATGTCTCTACTCATTAGATTATTTGTAATCTTGTTGCTCTTAAAACTGACATGTAATTATTTCTTTACGGTGTTACGAGTATATTGTGTTCCGTGCTCATATGATTTTTTTTTTTTGATTATTGTTTTTGTTTAAATTGCTATTGATTTATTGACATGTGGTTTTTATTTTTTGTTTGCATGGTATTATACATTTTTTTTGTACAAAATAATATAATCTAATTTAGATGTTTATTTTTTTGGTCTAATAAATATATTATGTCTTTTATTTATTTAGTTTTCTTATTTTGTTACTTACATTTTTAAATATTAGTAAAAAAAAAAACCGGTGGTTAGGGCTCCAGAGAGAGGAACCTCCTCACAATGTGTGAATCTGAGTTACAAAAATATCTGCAAAAACTTACATAACGTATGACTGAGGATCTTTTGATTGGAAACTAGGGCTTTTATAGCTCAAAATTAAATACATCCATAATTTTAATTTTATATACATACATCTCGCTCACAACCACTTTTACAAATACATACTCACACACATACACTTACTCACATATACTCTCACTCACTCAATATCAAACACACGCTTCACCAATTAGTTAATCAAAATAAGTTTTTGTTTTATTTTTCTCTCTTTTATTATGTTCCTGCTTTTTATTACATTTCCCTATAAACCAGCCTAATTTTGCATTGTATCTTTTATGTTTGTTGTTTTACTATCTTACCTTGTATCATTGTGTCCTATCTAGGTATAAATTATAAGGCTTATTATATCCATGCATAATTTTGAAGGTACACTGACTTCTAAGATACAGGTTTTTTACCTAGTTTACAGGTCAGGGTCTTTTTTACAGTGAATCACTTAGCTTAAGCCAATTTTTTACTTTATTTCTTGTTCAATGTAATGTTCGTGCATTTCTGGGAGTAATAAAAGATTTATAAAGATTTTTTTTTTTTTAAACGTAGCCCCACACTAAGAATTACTCCTGTATCGTGGATGCGTTTACAAACATTTAAACTCACATACACAAACAGCCAGACCCGGAACAACTACCTGTAGGCAATACAAATATTTGTTCCGTGCGGGAATCGAACCCACGACACACAGCGCAGCAGTCGATCGCTCAGCCACTGCGCCAACCGTATTTAATGCAAGCCGTATCGAGGAGTACTGCCTTTTGAAATCCAACCGTCTAACGAGAGCCTCGATAGATGTTGATCGAGGCTTTCGGCCATCAGGCCATTGGCTGATACGAAAATCGGCACAATGATAGCCGAGCTAACATTCCACATGTCAACAACCTCGTGTGCTAAGTCGAGATATTTAATTTGTTTCTCTTTCTCAGCTTTCACGAGGTTCCCGTCATGTGGAATGGTAACATCGACAAACATTCTGCGGCGCGCTAATCGATCTATCACCACTATATCAGGCTTATTGGCCACAATGGCCCTGTCAGTAATGATAGACCGATCCTAGTACAACGTGACATTGTCATTTTCAAGAACTAGGTGAAGTGCTCGTGAAGCTCTTTGCTTTGCCATACCTTCTTACGGTCATCGGTAGTAAGTACTACAGGTTTGCGCCAGTTCTCTTTCGCCATGGAGAGCGGGGTGAGCCCCTTGTCCACTGCGACCACATCACGGTGCATACCCACTTCGGCTTTTAAAAAATATTCCTTGAGATTGCACACCTCGCGGTTGTGGAGGGTCTTCGCATTTAAAAAGCCTCGACCTCCACACTTCCGCGGGATATACAGTCTCATCACCGATGATCGTGGGTGATGCACTACTGAAAGTTTCAGTCACCTTCAGTAGCTCTATCAGATGCAATTTGTTGGGGGCAAAAAAGTTTCAAATCATCCATGTAGAGGAGGTGAGATATGACCTGACCACCTCTCTTTAACCGGTAGCCTAGACCTGAATCCTCCAGCAGTGCGCTTAGAGGATTCAGGGCTAAGCAGAACCAAGGAGGCCTCAAACTGTCGCCCTGAAATATTCCCCGCTTAATCCATACAGGCTCATCATTCCCCTGGATCTGTCGACACCCTGGATAGCTGACCGGGCCGTCTTCCATTGCCCCATACACGACTCAAGGAAGGTGCGTAGAGTTGCATCTATCTTGTACAACTCCAGCACCCTCATGAACCATGTATATGGCACCAAGTCGTAGGCCTTCTTATAATCTATCCAACATGTCGACATATCCTTGCGGGATCGGCGAACCTGTTGGCTAATGGCCATGTCTATGAGGAGTAGCTCCTTAGTACCGCGGGACCCATTCCTACATCTATTTTGAGAGACAGACATAATCGAGTTACTGTCAATGTGCTTGTTAATTTTCGCTCTCAAAATGGATGTAAGAAGTTTATAAACCGTCGACAAACACGTGATCGGTTTATAATTCTTGGGTTCCGCGGGACTACCTGACTTATGGAGCAGGTGGGTAACGCCTGTTGTTAAAAACTGCGGTAGCGACCCAGACTTTAAGGATGACTGGAACTGAGATGCCAGGTAAGTGTGTGAACTAGTTAGGCATTTCAACCAAAAGTTGTGCAGTCCGTCCGTTCCCGGTGATTTCCAATTCGGGAACGGACGGGCCGCTCTGGCAACGTCTGATGGCGTAATTAGGACTGCTTCCATTTTTGGTGGGCCTCAGTGTGACAGACGGGCACCGACCAGATGGTGCGCCAGAATGCACTCGTGGCGGCATCATCCGGGCGGCACACATCTGTCGCATTTTGTTCAGGTCGCTCCCACGCTCTATACACCCACCTTTCATCGCTCAGGAACATGCCATTCTGCGTGTATCGATCAACCCGCCGCTTATACCATCGAATACGTCTCGCCCATGCACAAACTTTCTGCTTCAGGAAGTCGATGCGCTCTGTGACATGGGACATGTATTCTCGAGGACTGATTCCAGTCCCCGAGAATGCCTGCCTTACAAAGTGCATTACTCGTGGTCGTGTATTGCCCTCCCTGAAGCAGTATAGTTTGCCGATGTGTACCCTTTCCCCATCGATACGACGCTCGATCCTGCGCTGCCAAGCTGGTACGGCTGGTTTTGATCGAGTAGCTCCGTCATAACTAGGAAATTTGACGTTAGCTAAACGACATGACGCCACAGCCGCGCAATAAAGGATCGAGTGTGTCAACGAGATACTTGCTGCTCTCGAAGAAATTCTTGAGCTGCGACCAAGGCACACACCAGCGCCCTATTTTTTTGTGCATAGGTAACCGTGGTAATCGGGGTCTAACTTCGGTTGGAGTGGATCTATATTCGCGAAACGCATCCTCCAGTGCGCTCCTCAGTCGGACGTTGCACTGGCTACTTACTGTGTTAACCCCATCATCTTCTTCTTCAACATGATTGGAACGCGGCGGGATTGCATCAGTAGTTGACGCTTGTGCCGCGGTTTGTGTCATAGTCGAGACGATTTGGTTGTTCAGTACCTCTTTTTTTTTACCTCTGAGCGCAGTCTATCAAGTGCGATATCGTCCAACCTGTGATTACGTTGGATGACCCGCACCTGTTCCGACAGTCGTTGGGGCGAGACGTTGACGGTTGGTTCCAGTTCCTGGAACAGAGACAGCATCCTATCACGGTACGCAGTGAGGTTAGTTCCCCCCTCACTGAGTCCATCTCGTGCGCTGCACACAACCACCGGTAGCGGGGACGCATGGGATCGCAAAAAAAAAAACAGCTGTTCCCTACATTTGTGTTCGCATAGCTCGTCAAAATATAAGGAGCAGCTGATTTTTTTTTTTTTCGCGATTTCAGGTTTGGTCCTATAGTAAAAGTTGTTCATAATGATGAGTACAATGACCTCTTAAGAGGTTGTTGGTGTTTCAGAAATAACCCTGTATATATTAATATATAAATATTAAACATATTAAAATAAATATATAAAATATATTATTATTATTTACATTATATAAGCTAACATTTAACGCTAACATTTACAAATAATGTAATAATAATAATTTAGATTGAATTGCATGTATTCTTGTATATTTGTACCTTCATCTAATAATGTTGTCAATGTTAATGTTTCATGCTGACTCATTAAAATTAATGAGCCACCATGTATAGCATTTATTCTGCTGAACGAACTACCAAGCTGGTGATTATCAAAATTTACCAAGAACTGGTGGCTTTTCAACCAATTTTCTGTTATACAAAGAATATCAATACCATTAAAATTCATAAATATTACTTTTACTACTTCTAAATTTTTGTTCACAAATCCTTGAATATTTTGATGCACCAGGTTGATACTATTTACTGATTTTAAACTTTATTTGAGTAGTTTTTGTAATTCTGTACATTGTAGCTAGAGGTTGCCTCTATTGTCTTAATTTCTATTAGCAATGTCATTGATTGTGATCAAATTATTGGCAGAATTATTCATACTTTCATTGCATTGCTCAAAAGAAGCAAGTTGTTTAGCCAAATTCTTGGCTGTGATAGAAAAAAAATATGATACTGACACAGCTATCTGTCTTTTATAATTGTAGGCAACTCGTTAAATATCTACATAGCATATTATGTTACTTTAATGTTAGTATCGAATAACGCATGCGCAGTGCGTCACTTTGAGTTCGCGCGCGCGCCGCCGCCGCGCCGTTCGATGCGGCGGCGGCGGGACGCCGCACTAGTGCCGCTTGAAACGCGACTGTGAGCGGGTGTGCGTAGGTTCGTTGGGCGTTCCCGCCAAAAGTGTAGTTTATAGTGCTGGTTCAAACTGTATTATTGTATTTTTGACTGTTTTATGCGAGAGGTGAAATATATAACTTTGTGTCTTTTTTGTTGAAATCCCGCAATAACGAACATTGGTCCTTCGAAGCCCGATAAAATGGACAGCAAAGTTACTGGCGTCGTCACAAGGAGCAAAGCACATGCTAGAGCTGAGCCACGTCCTGAAGCGAATACGACGTGTGTCACTACGATCCCGCGTAGTGAAGTTGTTGCCACGTCGACCGGATCGGAACGCTACGCCCCCGTGCCAAGTACAAGGCCGAAGAAGAACTTGCCAAGTTGAAAGAACAGCATAGAAAAAAGAAACTATCGTTGGACATCGCGGAGATCGAGGACGAAGTATCAGAAAACCGCGCTCACAGTCAAACTCAAACTCAAATCATTTAATTCAACTAAACCAATTACAGACACTTTTGAATTGTCAAAGGGTCGGTCAGTCAGAAAGATGAAGTTAGTTGCCTATTCCAAAGCGTAGGTACCTATGGAGAAGAACGGGCAAGAAACTCCACGGACACTCTTTTAAACCATAAAATTGTTACAAAATATTTGATTACATCATTCGTGTTGAAATTAACCTTTTATTAAAATGTGAGAACGATGTAGAAAGATGTGCACGTTAAAAGCGTCGTGCAGTATATGCAGTAGTAATAAAGTGGATGAGTGGCTAAGCTCAAGTCAAGCCCCATGAGAGCACGCGGAAATACCGCCAGCGCCCAGTGCGCCGGCCGGCGCGTGCCCGCCTGAAGGCTTAGCTCGAGAGCGCGCGCGCGGGCCCGCGCATGCGCCGTAGGCGACGCCTGGTGTTCCCGCGCTTTTCGAACCCGCGGCGGCGTCCTCCCCGTCCAACCCGAAATATGCGCCTGTCGCCCCGCCCGAAGTCACCACCGCTGGCACCGTCGCTGCTTCTGACATCATGCACTTAGCCGATCTTATCATTACGAACATGACGAAGCGGCCACGACAAAATTATGATCTTCCCGTGTTTGATGGCAGCCCGGTAGACTGGTTGGCGTATCATTGTACCTATGAAGCTACCGCGTCCACGTATAGCTTGTACGCGAACACCGTACGACTACAAGCATCGCTCGGTGGCGCAGCAAAGTGCGCCGTTGAAGGTCTGCTGCATACCGGGTCCGACCCATCGGACATAATAAAAGCCCTAGAAGAGGAGTTCGGACATCCGAATTTACTATAATATTAGAAACGGCACTTCATAAAATTCGAAGTCTACCACAAGTATTCGACAGTACTTTAAAGCTTGATAAGTCACGAACGGTTTACTTAATTAAAAACCGGCCAAGTGCGAGTCGGACTCGCCCATGAAGGGTTCCGTTACGTTACGATTTATGACGTATTAAAAAAAAACTACTCACTAGATCTCGTTCAAACCAATTTTCGGTGGAAGTTTATATGGTAATGTACATCATATATTTTTTTTAGTTTCATCATTCTCTTATTTTAGAAGTTACAGGGGGGGGGACACACATTTTACTACTTTGGAAGTGTCTCTCGCGCAAACTATTCAGTTTAGAAAAAAATTATATTAGAAACCTCAATATCATTTTTGAAGACCTATCCATAGATACCCCACACGTATGGGTTTGATGAAAAAAAAAATTTTGAGTTTCAGTTCTAAGTATGGGGACCCCCAAAATTTATTGTTTTTTTTCTATTTTTGTGTGAAAATCTTAATGCGGTTCACAGAATACATCTACTTACCAAGTTTCAACAGTATAGCTCTTATAGTTTCGGAAAAAAGCGGCTGTGACATACGGACGGACAGACAGACAGACAGACAGACAGACAGACATGACGAATCCATAAGGGTTCCGTTGCCATTTGGCTACGGAACCCTAAAAACGGTCTTTCCAAACCCCTAATATTTTTGAAAGACCTATACAACGATATCACAAACCATGGGAAGGACGAAAAAAAAAATTATCATCCCCACTTTAGATGTACTAGGGGAGGTACCCTAAATAATATTTTTTTTTCAAAATTTTATTTCACCACTTTTTTGGCGTCATTAACGTGTATACTCATGCCAAATTACAAGTTTCTAGTACCAATAGTTTTTGAGCTAAGGCGCGGACAGACGACAAGGCGAAACTATAAGGGTTCCTTGTTGACTACGGAACCCTAAAAAGTGACACCTGACGTAGTTGATGGCAGAGTTATTCCTACTAAACGGCAGTTCCTGAGATTTATTATGAGTATCTTTGACCCTCTAGGCTTACTTTATCCTTACACGATAAAGTCTAAAATTTTGTTACAGAAAATATGGAAATGTGGTATAAAATGGGACGATCAGCTAAAGGAAAACGAGTTCAAGGAATGGGAAAGGTGGCTGCAGGATATCAAACAACTAGGCACAAACGAGTGCCGCGTTGGTACAGGCTTGATCCTTCAAGTGTCGAATTACATGTCTTTGGTGATGATAGTGAATCAGCTTATGCTGCAGTAGCATACTTAGTTGGTAGGGATGAATTTGGCAAACCAACCGTCTCACTTGTTATTGGCACAGCTCGTGTCGCCCCGCTGAAGGTGATATCCGTTCCCTGCCTTGAACTGCAAGCAGCTGTGCTGGCGAGTAGGTTAGCTTGCGTCATTGTTAAAGAGCAAGGCTTAACAATAACACGCAAGTACTTGTGGTCCGATTCGAAAACGGTTTTAAAATGGGTACATTCGGATCCTCGTGATTTTCAGAAGTTCGTTTCACACTGTTTGGCAGAAATAGATCGGAAGTCCAGCCCAAGTGAGTGGCGTTGGGTGCTGTCTGCAGAAAACCCTGCTGTTGAAGCCACAAAACTGTACTGGCCTACAAATTGTAAGTTGTGGTTTTCAGGTCCCTCTTTCTTGTACGCGGACTAAGACCAGTGGCCGGTCAACGAGTTCGACGATGCAGTCGATGCGGATTTGGAGAAGGTTCACTTAGTAAAACAGTATGAACCTCTATTTAATGTTGATAGGTTCTCTAGTTAACATGGGTTGTTAGATCTGCGGGTCGTGTTCTTCCCTTGTAAGGTTTGTGTCGTAAGAACCAGATTTAGAAGTTAACAGTTTACAATGTCCGTGATGCTGAAATTCTTTTGTTGAAACAATGTCAAGTTGAGACTTACCCCAAGGAGTTGTCATTACTGAAATCAAAAACTGCATTACTTCCTGATAGTAAAATTCGTGATTTAAATCCTTTTTTGTATGAAGATAATAATAATATCCCTGGACATTTCACACAGCGCCATCTAGTCCCAAGCTAAGCAACCTAATGCTTGTGTTATGGTAACAAGATGGCTGATAAACTACTTATATACATTTTTTTTTTGTAAATACATACATATTATAGATAGAAAAACACCCAGACTCGGAACAAATACATGTAGGTCATACAAATATTTGTTCCGTGCGGGAATCGAACCCGCGACACGCAGCGCAGCAGTCAATCGCTTAACCACTGCGCCAACCGTGCCGTCAAGATGATGGTCTGCTTCGGGTCAGAGGACGCCTGAGTGCTGCACCAGAATTAATGTTTGATGAGAAGTATCCCATTATTTTAGATGGTCACAGCTATACCGCGCGTTTTATTGCACTCAAATATCATAAGTCTTAGAAATATAATTTAAATTTAAGCAAAACTGTACTAATGTTAATGCCTTATAATTTTTTGAATAAATATATTAATATTATATTATTATAAGCACGCTCACCACGCCAATACTGAAACTGTCATAAACAGTATTAGGGAGAAATATTGGATAACTCAGTTGCGACGTACAGTCAAATCAGCCGTATCTAAACGTCAGCTTTGTCTTGTTCGTCGTGCTCGCCCTTCGTTTCCCAAGATGGGAGATCTATCGACCACTAGCCTTGTAAATAGAAGAAGAACTTTCGTACATTGCGGGGTAGATTATTTTGGTCCGATGGAAGTTTCGATAGGCAGGCGTCGAGAAAAAAGATGGGGCGTTATTTTTACTTGCCTTGTCACTCGCGGTATTCATATTGAGCTAACGTCTTCACTATCAGCTGACTCAGCCTTAATGGCAATTCGACGCTTGATAGCTCGCCATGGCTTTGGCGCTCTGTCATGTTCAGTGATAGAGGCACGAACTTCGCTGGTGCTGACGCAGAGCTGAAAGCTGCCATTCAGGCAATGGAGAGCGACAAAATTTATTTACCAAGGGCATTTCTTGGCAATTTAACCCTCCTGCAGCCCCGCACATGGGTGGGTGCTGGGAGCGGCTCGTTCGCTCAGTAAAGACTGCACTTATTATAGCTACTTTGTCGGCTAATGACATTGATGGCTGAGGTAGAGATCACCCTAAACAGTAGGCCATTAACCTTTGTGGGTACGGACCCCGATGGGCCCATCGCTCTTACCCCCAATCATTTATTGATAGGTACAGCGACTGGGGCATCTACGTTAGGTATATTTGATGCATCGGACTTAACCAGTAGAAAGGCTTGGGTAAAGGGTCAGACTTTGGCGGACATGTTTTGGCGACGCTGGCTGAAAGAGTATGTCCCCACTCTTCAAGAGCGCCAAAAGTGGCTACACGAAGTGCCGCCCGTGACAGTGGGAGACATGGTTCTTATTTTAGAAGAGAATCAGCCTGGTAATGTGTGGCCTAGGGGCGTGATTAGCGCAGTCCACCCAGGTCGCGATGGCCATATTAGAGTAGTTAGAACCTGTAGGGGCTTTATGAAGAGACCGGTTGTAAAGGTAGTTATGCTGCCTACTGACGAGTTTGTTCAGGAATAAGGGGGTGGAATGTTCTCGCGCCCGGCCCTGGTCCAGGCCATGGTACGGAGCGAGAGTGCATGGGAGGCCGTCACCTCCTTTTGCGAAGCAGTAATGCTCGCGAAGGAGGAGGGGGAGCGCGTGAGGGAGAGGCAACCACTGCGCCCTCACGCCCCTAGTCGCCGCAGGATACGCCCTGGACGGGAGTCAACAGCTGACTCCCGGCCACCGTAGGCGCGGGCTTGCGGGCGGCGAGCAATGGGCAGCTCGCCGCCCGGTAAGGACCAGGCCCGGGTCGACGGCGTGTTGTGTTCCACGCGCGCCTCAAAGAGATGTCAGCACGAACTGACGGGGTCCGCTAGGGGCGATGCCGCCGGGGCTGTGGGTTGTTCGAAAGAGATACCGTGGCCCCTGGCATAGGCAAGGCTGGCGTGAAGGAACACAGGTGGGTTTTAGTTAGTAAAAGTCTGACACGCCCTTCCGCTCAGCCCAGAGCGAGAGAGGTCATTTGATGATTTCCCACACAAAAAAAAAGGTTGCATAATGTTCTATGATACTGGAGCATATCTTCTTTGTTTAAATTTCCACTATTACCCATATAAATTAATAAAGTTCTATCCTGGGTGAAGTTATATTTCATAATTTCATTCATAATATAAAACAAAGAACAACCTAAGACCCTACCAAAGACCTAAGTCCTTATTAAGCTCTTCGCAAAATATATAAAGTTTATATCACAATATATTTAAAGTTTGTTTACAATGTTTATTGGAACTATTAGTAGAAGAAATTATCAAATCAACAAAGGGCTACAGTAAGGAGGTATGGAGGCATGTTGTCAATGAATGAGCCGGTGTTAGCACATTGGATGGTGTTAGACAATGCTCACAGTTGTTTTATTGTGAGTTTACCAGTTTACTCATTGCCTCATTGCCTTCAGAGGTGTTATATTTGGTGGTCATTGAACTAAGATTCTCCTGCAGATGGTCAAGTTCAGATTGCAAGGTCTCTGTGTCAATGTTGTACTTCCAAGTACTTTGCTCCAAATTATAAGAATACATATCCAATTGTTTAAGCAAATTCAACCTCTCCGTATTCAATTTAACATTTTTGATAAAGAACCTTAGTTTGAAATTGGTACTGAATAAAACTTGAATTGTTGGTTGTTGGTTTTTATGAGATGTGCATTAAAACGGCCAACGGCTAATATAATACCTAACACAGTCAAAGCGTAACTTAAGTATGTTTTGTTCTCACAACATTCCTCGAAACAAATAAAATCCTATAAGCTTGCTTTGCTTGCTTGCTTGTAAGCGGCGACAGATAGCCAGGGGAGGTGGTTCTATGAACATTCCGTGTTAAAGCACGGAACTCTCGGACAGTTGCCGTGTGAACGCGACGTGACTTTGCGAACGATTTAATGCTGTGAATTCTTTTCGTTAATTGCGTGTGCGGCGCGGCGCGCTTAGGGCGAGACCACAAAACTACGTTGCGGCGTCGTATCGCAAAATGTTTTGGTTGAGTATCGTAGATTTTACGATGCGACGCTACAACGCAGTGTTGTGGCCTAGCCCCGCGCTCAGCGCGCGGCGCCTGTGGCTCAGTGGGTGCCGTGCCGGGGAGCGCTGCTGGTGGCGCACTGTGACAGACGTTGTGTCCTTGCAAACAGTCGTAGATAATTTGGTAGGCGCTATTATTTACATAATAAGCCAAACATATTTAAATAAATTTCATACCTACTGCTTTTTTAAGTTTCTATAGTGAGTAATATGACAAATACTGGTATCTGCTGCATCCGGTTAGACTGGAAGCGGACCCCAACATTATCATCATCTGCCTGCCTTTTCCCAACTATGTTGGGGTCGGCTTTCAGTCTAACCGGATTCAGCTGAATACCAGTATTTTACATGGAGCGACTGCCTATCTGACCCCAACATAGTTGGAAAAAAGGCTAGGCAGATGATGAGTTAGTAATATGACAAAGATTGTATGCAAACAAATACCTAAATGCATGTAGTTGCTGGTAATACGGGTACCTGCAGCACTTTGAGCCCTTCTCGTTTAGCTATAACTGAAATACCTAGCTGTTCGTTATGTTCAAGTATCTGCTTACAGCTGGGGAATAAAACTTAAGGTACCTCAGTTAACTTCACATTCTCTACTGACTAGTACGGCCCCCTCCAGAACTGTTGAGGCTAATATTTACCTGTAACAAGAGAAACACATAATTATTTAATCAGCATGTCTCATAAATAGTGTGTGTAGTGTTACTTAAGTAACGGATGTTAATGTGAAGTACCTTTTTTTTTGCTGGGAAATCGTCAAATGCTGCTCTGGGCTAAGCGAAAGGGCGTGTCAGACTTTTACTGACTAAAACCCACCCGTGTTCCATCAGTTGCCTATGCCAGGGGCCACGGTATCTCTTTCGAACAACCTGCGGCCCTGGCGGTGATGTGAATGTACCTCATTTAATCATACATGTATGATGATTAGATCAGCATTGATTCTTTCGGGCGTAAGGTGAAACTGCGGAAAAGTTTGAGCCATACTTAGCTATATGTACGGGTGGCAGTCATTGATAGCCCTGTGGCGGGTATCCTAATCACACACAATACACGCTTAGTCGGCCACTTCGTTACGATGTTAAGATAAGACAGTCTACAAGTTGTGATCATCATCATCGATCATTCTTGTGCGTTCATAGAATTTGAAATCAAAATACCTCTTTCATCAACCGAGTTCTGAAAATATTGAAAGCGTAAAGAGATTCGAAAGATTCGAGATTGATCTGCAAACGCACTGCGGGAAGCGCAAACTGTCGTGTGCTGTTTTACGAAGTGCTGTCTACTGTTTCATTTACGTAGAGCCGTTGGTAAGGCTATAGCACAGAAACGAGAAGACGGCGTTTTCCTGGTACACGGAGTACCCCGTACGGTGATAGCAGACAACGGGACGCAATTCACGGGTAATGAGATTTGTGCACTACTACAGAGGGACAAAATACCTCAAGTTCACTTCACACCTCGTTATCGCCCAAGCGTGAACACCGTGGAACGCTATAACCGTACCATAATGACCGCGGTATCAATTCTCGTGGAGGATGATCATCGATCCTGGGATGTTAACATCTCAAAGATCCAATTCTCAATTCTCGTGGAGGATGATCATCGATCCTGGGATGTTAACATCTCAAAGATCCAATTCTCAATTCTCGTGGAGGATGATCATCGATCCTGGGATGTTAACATCTCAAAGATCCAATTCTCAATTCTCGTGGAGGATGATCATCGATCCTGGGATGTTAACATCTCAAAGATCCAATTCGCTATGAACACCTCCACAAATGAAGTTACTCGTTTTACCACGTTCTTTCTAGTACATGGCAGAGAGGCAGTTAGTAGTGGTGATGTCTTCGGCAATGACACTGTTGGACAGCCCACTCTAGCTTGCGCTTCCTGCAGTGCATTTGCAGATCAGCTAGGGGCATTGGGTAGAATCTTAATTAAAGTAAAGGACGCGCTCATCAAGTCACTAATAATTTGTTTGTTGGTCTGGATCATGAAGATTCTTATTGTTTTAGCATTTAAGCGACACGTTAAGCAGTGGTTAGTGATTTTCAAGAATTGAATGTCTTGGTGTGGTTCCGGTTTGTGATGGTTGGCCAGAGAATCGAAGGATATTAGCGTCGATTGACGATTGAACTCGCTTGAGTGATAATAGAATCTTATCCAATGTTTTAAAAGGATTTCAAACTGCGCAAACGTAGACAAATCTTCAGCTAGCCGCGGGAGTCTGCAGATCCCTGAATCAATCGAAAGGCACCTCAAGAGACTCGTCTCGCCGCCAGGATCTAGAGGAGCGTCTGGGGCCTGGACGTGAGACCTGTTCCTCGAGTTCGCTCGAAGCCTCTTGCGGAGACGACTGTGCGGCTGTTGGAGTCCGTCTAGCGATAGCGCAGGCGGGACGGTTTTTTTATCCCTAATACTTTTTATTAATTTAATACGGTTTCGATTTTGAATTTTGGATCTCGGTTGGACATGCTACGTTCATCCGGAAGTATAATGGACGCCTTCATCGGCTCCGGGATCCGGGACTCTTAAAGTCCCTGGCGCCCATTTACTAATAAATAACATTTAAATAACTGGAAGGTTATCCCTTTAATTTGAAATTTATGTTATTTAATTTAAATGTTTAAAACGGTACAGTACTGGGTTTATCTCTAACTCCCCACGACCCTAGCTCTTTATGCTGAAATTTTAGCTGGCTGGCAATGTTAGGATATGGTTATAGACACCTATCTAATTTGTTAATGATAAGGTGAATTAGTTCTTTAAGGTTCACTGTTTATTGCTTTGGATTTATTTTTATAAATATACGGTGTTTAAGATGGTTTGGTTGTTTCTTTATATATCGATGCCGGACCACCTGCCCTTAGGGCTTATGTCAGGTTTTAAAAAAAATTAAAAATTTTATTGTAACAGAGAGAGAAAGAGATTTGTTGTTGCTAATGACCATGTAACCTAGGAATGTAGCGGTGGTTTTGTTTTACAAGCCTTAGCGACTGCTTCACTCGTAAGTGTAGTACAAATGTACATAGTACAGATATTATTGCCCTTCTGTGCTGGGACTTTTTAATGCTAATGATCAGTAGTGTGTGCACTGTGAAAAATAAATTATAACAATCCTCTCTAACAAACTCCTAACAAAAAAGATGTAGCAGTAATGAGACAGTTGATATTGTGTGTGTATACGTCCCCCTCCGCGCTCGTTGTAATACATGGGGCATTGATTGCAGCGGATTGCATCGTGCGCCGGTGACACAGTTAAGCGGCTCTCGACTCCGCGGACTCCGCCTGATACGTTCGACTGTTACTGTACACTCTGATGAAAGTATAAGTGATCTGTTAAATTCTCATTAAAATTCAAAGTGTTGTTATTACGTTGCGGGCGCCGGTAGCTAGGTGCTGTGTGCGTGTCCGAGCCAGTGCACATTGTTGCACGTGTCGCATGAAATGTGCCCGTCTGTAACTATGCAGTGCACTACTAATTGGATTGTGTAGCCAACAAGAATAAAAGTTTAAAAAAATGATACTTACTGGGAAGAACGTACTTTCTATTACGCTCAATACCGAGATATACACATAAAAAGTTGCCAATAAAATATATTTGTCAAGTACCTATTACTTGACAAATATATTTTATTTACAACTTTTTTAAATAACGATATAAGAGTTTTAAAATCTGAAAAAAAAATCGGCCGAGTGCGTGTCGGAATATGCACAATGAAGGGTTCCGTACATAGAAATGTAAAAAACCTATATCTATGGTTCCGTAGATGGGATGAGTCTGTTTATCTCAAGAACGAAGTTAACATTGTAGTGGAATAATATGTTCTCCCATACATTCTAATTGCAATTGTAAGTTTATACGCTCAACATTGAATGATTTACCATGTTATTTTAAGACCATAGACTTCTTATAGATTTTCCTGTAATCTGTAAGCAAAGAACTAATTTCTGTATAGTTTTCAAAGTTTTAGGCTCAGTAGTTTCAGAGATAAGAGGCTTTTGTGAAAATATGAGAGCGGAGGTTACACGTCCGCTGCACCTTGAAAATAAACCTTACACAAAATGTGTTTCTGTACGCACCTACAGGCTACAGGCTACCTGCTGCAATCAATCCTAGGAAACTCTTACCCAACACAGTCAAATTCCCTTTGTCTATGTTAGACAACATCGCTACGAGCCAGTTCCGACGGCACGAGTGCGCTGCGAGCGTGCTACGAGCCAGCTACGAAGGACTACGAGCGTGTTACGATGTGCTACGATGTGGTGCGGGCGCGCTGCGAGCGTGCTACGGGCGCGCTACGCATCGCTGTCGGTCTCCGTGTGACGTAATTTATTCCATCGTTATGCAAATTCGTTTCGACTTCAGTTTCGTTCGACTATTTTGCATTTCGACGTAATTCTCCTCCAATTATGTAAATTAATTACTTCTGATGATCATTAATTAGGATGGATTGGGGCGGCTTTCGTTTTCTCGCCGGTAAGTAAATATTTTGTTCGCAATCATCTATTATATACTTGTAATAAATCTGTAGAAGTGAAAATTCTGTACATTGAAAATATCAAAAAAATAAATGGCAGGGGGTGTTACTAGACCGACACCGAACCCAAAAAGGTGATTAAAAAAATTTTTGTCTGTCTGTCTGTCTGTCTGTCTGTCTGTCTGTCTGTCTGTCTGTTTGTTCAGGCATCACGCAAAAACTACCGGTTCGATTACGATGAAACTTGGTATAATTATTCTTTAATATCCTGGGCACCACACTGGGTACTTTTTATCCCGGAAAAGTATATACAATAAAAAACAAACTTAATTTTGCGGTTCGATCCCTAGACCCGATTACTGTACCAACCGCATATAATAAGTTTGTCGTAGGTTACGTTACCCGCAGTGCAGTTCACTAAAGTTATGCTCTAAATGTAGTGCTGAAGGTTGAATTTGGCTTGCACCGTTCGCAGCACACGCGTGGCGCGCGGCCGCCACGGATCGCTACCGTATATAAGGATATTTTTTGAACTTTGATTTGAACGGACGTGTTGAGTGGCGAGCGTTCGTTCTTATTTTAACTGCTACTTGCAATTCTAAACCGTGTTTTTCAGTGCGACCTTTTTTATTTCTATTAGTTTTTAGAGTTATTTAGGTTTATTTTTATAAGTCGTAGGTATAGATTTTAATTTTAAAGTATAGGTAGTATATTTGATAGTGTACGTAGTGACCGTAGGTTATTTTATAATACTGTTAGGTAAGATTAGTCATTCGTATAGATATTAGTTTTTAGGGATTTTGCTTATTTATTGAGTTTAGTTATCATCAGAAATAGGTTTATTTAGGTAGGTAAGTATTTTATTTTCTGTTATTGAGTTTTTTTTTTATTATGTAGATAAGTACTTAGGTAAGGATATCATATAGGTACTCTCTTAATCACCACTAATGAGATACAATTGGTTTTCTATTGTAATTAGCCACAAAGGGCCCGCGAGATAGATGGCACCCTGGGGAAGCACATACATTTTATCCTGTTAGCACGTTCCCGTGGGATAATTTCCGACATCCACGCGGGCGAAGCCGCGGGCAGAAGCTAGTCTAATATAATATTTGTGATACAAATAAGTCTTAATACATTTTACTTCGGGTCAGTTTATGTTGTCATTTCTGTTCTGAATGTGATACAATTTAGTGACTCACCCAAAAATCGAAATAAAAAGTCAGAAACATTTAATTGGGTAAATAAGGTACAGAAAGATCTGAAAGATAATCGACATCGATAGCATATTTTTTTTTTTTCAATTGCAAACTTTGGCAGATCTGTTATTGATATAGTATTAAATGTATAACATTGAATATTGAATTCAGTGCTTGTGCAGTGTCGCATAACGGAACCGGAACAAGGCTTGCGTTGTTGGCGGGGTGAGGGGGAAGGAGGTCCGAGGTGTAATTACAGCTGCAATCAGAATCGCAGTCTGTTGGCGCAGCGACGACGACACATTGACAGTTGTCCGCGATGGCGACGTTGTACAGCGTGACGTCAGAGCATCACTGTGACGTCAGAGCTCCGTCAGATACGTGCCGTGTAAGCCACAGGACTGGACAGGCGAGCGTGTGCCATTCATTGCATGGTCAGGAGCATGTTGTCTTGTGGCTACAATAAAGATACGTTAGCCTTAATTAAAACGCACAACAGTTGAAAGCACCCGCGCGTTACGAAACTCGTACATTTGTGCATTTAACGCTGTCGGTATGTGTCGCCGGTATCAGTGACGTTTCGAATGTGAGCACAGCACACTGAAAACATTATTTTATACCAAGCTGAATATGCACGTTATATATTTTTTTAAATTAAGGTTTTGCTTTGTTTTTTTTTAAATATTGTGTTTGCGTGTTGTGCCAAATAACATATTATATTTCTTTCTGTATTGTAGTAGATAGGTTTTGATTTGCATGAACAACGCTAACACCCGGTTTTTGAATAGAGATGCTAAACTAGAGTTCGATAAGTTCTGCAACTTAAAATTCTCAATTGAGAACACAGGTGTTAGCATTATAGTTTGTAATAACGAGTTACCCGTGAATAAGAAAAGCAGTATGCGATGTCATGTCTCAACTAAAGTACAGATGTTTGATCGTCTGTAGTGAAACAACGCGAGAACCTACTCCTGGGGATGGTTGTTGGAGTGTCGGTACGTTGTTGATGTTCGACAATCCGTAATTTTTCGCAACTTTCTCAATTTCCTGATGTCTGATACTCGCTTTTATTTTCAGCTTATAAATTGACTTCTACACACTACATGCGAGGTGAGCAGGATTAGTAAAAGACATGAATCATTTGAGGATTTTTTACCTATCAAAATATAATATGTTTCACGCTTAAACTTTCCGTGCTCGTATAAAAGTTAAATTTTTTTGTAATACATATTATGTAATATTCACGTCGTGGATCTACTGCCGTCAGCCGTGTACTGCGACATGCGTCAACAAGCTGCGACGTCATGTTGATAACGATGACGTGTGTGTTGATAACGATGACGTGTCTGTTGATAACGACGACGTGTGTGTTGCTGCAAGCTAGCAGTGTGCACTGATCCACTGATCTACTACGGGACGTTTACCTTAATGTAATACAGCTATACGAAAACCTAAAAAAGTTGAGATCGAGTTGTTGTTTATATCTTTTTACGAGTAGTTAGCCTTTTTGTCGTAGTTGGGTTTAAGTTTCCAACTTTCTTTTTAATTTTATTATATTTTGAAGCATTTTTTATGTATAATTATAGCTGACCAATATATTTTTAGAAAGTACTCCATAAGAACTTTCATTTGATATCGCACATGATACGACAGCAAAAAAGAAAACAACGACCCTCACTTTTTTGGTCGGACATCCGCCATATTTATGTTGTTAGTATAAAATGTACCCTATGTCACCAAGATTAGAATTCCGAATCGATTGATACATCATTAATCAAAATCGGATGAGTATTTTAGGCGCTAAAGTGGAACATACGTAAATACAGTCATACATACATAGACTGCTAAATCGTAACCCTTCCTTTTGGTTTCGCCGCAGTTGGGTAAAAATATAATTATGATTGGGGTGTATTATAAAAGTACCTACAGCCGGCTCGGCTACTCCGGTACAGACCTCGTGATAGTGATCGCTAATGCAGCGCTGAGTTATGAGGCACGGCATGCGACGCGCGGCGCGCGCCCGCTCAGCCGGGCGCAGCAGTCGGGCGCGCGCGCGGCCGCAGCCGTCGCACAGCCGCACAGCTTGTATGACTAGCACGCTCGTTACTAGTAATACTTCTAATTGTTAAAGCGATGACCACTGCCGCGTCAGTAGACGGCATTCGCCTTACGTGAACTATAAGAAACCTTGCTGTGGAACTTCCTACAGGTAGGACTGGAGAAAGCGACTGCGGCAAAGCCCGACTCATACCCGCTCTGTACCTATAAATAAATGTATGTCGCCAGAGCGCGAGCGACTATTCGCCATTCTTTTGAATGGTCTCGGTCTCTTGTCACGGTCGCCTGCCGCAGTTGACTATCGCGGTCGCGTTATTCAAATCCTACCTTTATAACAAGAAAAACAAAAATATGTATAATAAGAATAATAAGAAACGACACAAAGTATTTCTACGTTCTTTTTACGATTGCAAACCACGACGTTTTCGCCATTCCATTACAAATATTACCGTATGATTTCCTTATCACGTTAATCAAGTGAAGCTTCTGCACCGTATTATTCGCGGGTGTGTGCGGGGCGCGCGGGGTCATGCGGGGTGCGGCACAAGATCGCGATGATCGCATGCCGCGGCCACATTCAGTCCGCCGGCTGCGCTGTACAGAATGTTCCCTTTAATTTGCAACACACAACACCGCACTAAGTCACTCGCCGGCTCGAGAGCGGTATTAAATTCATAGCGTGGCGTTCCTACATTATAACAAAACAAATATTCACTCGTAATACTATTACAGCGTTTTATGTCATCGTCGTCTTCGACCTGCGCCATCGCGAACTGTAAACACTGTCTACAATTATTATTTGAGTACGAGATTATAAAATTATGAAATGACTATCTGCCGTGTGGATTATAAAATTATCCCCATCTACTGAGTTGAGAGAGACGCGATTTACGTAAAATAATTGTGTTCATAATTCAACAGCATTTTCTTTCATTGATCAGTTAGGAATAATGATAACAACTAAGAAGATGAATCCATTTATTCCCCAGTACGGCAGGTAGATTCTCAGAAGTACGGCAGGTAGGTTCTCACAAGTACGGCAGGTATGTTCTCACAAGTACGGCAGGTATGTTCTCACAAGTACGGCAGGTAGGTTCTCACAAGTACGGCAGGTATGTTCTCACAAGTACGGCAGGTAGGTTATCACAAGTACGGCAGGTATGTTCTCACAAGTACGGCAGGTATGTTCTCACAAGTACGGCAGGTATGTTCTCACAAGTACGGCAGGTAGGTTCTCACAAGTACGGCAGGTAGGTTCTCACAAGTACGGCAGGTAGGTTATCACAAGTACGGCAGGTATGTTCTCACAAGTACGGCAGGTATGTTCTCACAAGTACGGCAGGTATGTTCTCACAAGTACGGCAGGTAGGTTCTCACAAGTACGGCAGGTAGGTTCTCACAAGTACGGCAGGTATGTTCTCACAAGTACGGCAGGTATGTTCTCACAAGTACGGCAGGTAGGTTCTCACAAGTACGGCAGGTAGGTTCTCACAAGTACGGCAGGTAGGTTCTCACAAGTACGGCAGGTAGGTTCTCACAAGTACGGCACGTATGTTCTCACAAGTACGGCAGGTAGGTTCTCACAAGTACGGCAGGTAGGTTCTCACAAGTACGGCAGGTAGGTTCTCACAAGTACGGCAGGTAGGTTCTCACAAGTACGGCACGTATGTTCTCACAAGTACGGCAGGTAGGTTCTCACAAGTACGGCAGGTAGGTTCTCACAAGTACGGCAGGTAGGTTCTCACAAGTACGGCAGGTAGGTTCTCACAAGTTGCGATTGGTTTAGCGTTTTGTGCATGCAGTCTATCCCGGTCGTTTTTTGAATTCATTAGATTAAGGTGTTGTTATAATTAACTATAATCATTTATAAATAACGAACTGAACAGGCACTAAATGACCTCAATGATTTCAAATTCTTTACAAGTACGCGCACGCAGTTTGAATATAAGGAAGCAGAAAAATGCCACATAAAACGCTGAAACCACGCGAACGTATGAAATATGTATAAATAATTGTGTGCGTCGGTGAATAATGTAGGCGAGCATTCAATATTCCATTGTGAGATTACACGTTACGCCGCATTAGTCGGCTCATTAGGCTTTTTGTGAACGGACGATCCGGCGCGGCATGGTGTGGTGCGGCCCGGTGCGGTGCGGTGCGGCTCGGTGGTGGCGTGATGAATGCCTTAAGCCCACTCTCAGTTTTTGCTCGGCGCAGAGACGTTAAATATTTAATGGCTGGTTGAGAGAAGGCTCTCGCCGGAAATGAATCGCGTATTTTAATACGACGACTGCTATTTTAGCGTTGTAAGCTTGTGATTTCAGAATTAATGTATGAAGGCTGGATATTGCGGTAGTATTTATTTCTTTATAAAAGAGAAGTTTGCTGCTTATTTATGACGTAGTATTCATCGTGTCGTTGAGTGCAGGGCGGGTGTGGTGTTGCTTCAGTGTTTCAGTTTCTTTGCGCATGTGTGGCGTGTGCCCGGCACATGAGCGTGCTGGTGTCGCGAGCGCACGGCGAGGTATCGCGAGTGTCCGACGCAGCCCGAGATCGAGCGTGTTGCTGTCGCGACCGCAAGGCGAGGTGTCGCGAGTGTCCGACAAAGCCCGAGATCGAGCGTGTGTGACACTTACTAACTAATATCTTGCATATGTAGGTGCTTAGCTGGTTTGCTTCCAAGAATATTAGTACTGATGCCATAAAACTGTGGTTACCTATGCTATTGTGAGGTTCAGTATAATAGGTCGTACTTAAAAACACGAAGACTGACAATAGGATCAGCACGTAGTCACTCACTAACTACAAATTCTTTTGAACCGCGCTGGGCAGCCAGATTAGCGATCACAATAATAAGTTAGTTGTTAGTGAGCTTACTGCATTAATACGCGTAGTTAAATATTGGGGCAGGAAGTGCATCTAAATCCCAATCATAAATAGAATCAGAATGAATTACGTTTTCGGCAATATTCAATTTTGGGAAATTTTGCTGTCGGAATAAAAAGAAATTTTTGCAAAATCTAAATTTAAATCAAATCAGGCCGAAATTAGTTTTCATTTTCGGCTGAAAAATCATTTTCAGTCGGACTCTCTTTCTCTTTTACGACTTACGGAGCCGAAACGTGGACACTCACGGTGCGGCTAGTCCATACATTCAAGTTCACTTGGCGAGCTGTGGAACGGGCTATGCTTGGAGCCTCTCTCTGCGAGATCGAATCCGCAACGAACTGATCCGGCAGAGAACCAAAGTTGTCGACATAGCTTTCACACTAGGCAAGCTGAAGTGGCAATGGGCCGGCTAATTAGCCATAGGACCGATGAACGTTGGGGTAGACGTGTTCTTGAGTGAAGCCACGATCGGCAAACGTAAGATAGGACGCCCTTTTTTTTTTTTTTCAGGAAGGGAAATCATCAAATGACTCCTCCCCCTCTGGGTGGAGCAGGAGGGAGTGTCAGACTCTTACTGACTAAAACCCACCCGTGTTCCTTCCTTAGCCCTTTATGTTCCAGGGCAGCGGTAACCCTTTCGGACGATCCCGCTACCCTGGCAGGCGATAGGAGGCCCTCAGGCTGGTGGAGCGACGATCTTCGCAGGATGGTTGGAGTAGGACTCTATTATACCTTAGTTCGCGACATATTTAATCATGTCAGCTTTGCCATTCACGAGATAGCACCAGGCCCGTATTCTCAAAAGGGGCAGGTAGAGTGCACCTATGTAGTAGTAAACATAACGGAACATGTCTGTAGGCAAGTCTTGGGATTAGTCTTCATTACTACAGACTATTCCTATGTAGTGGTCTACGTACAGCATCAACACCCAACCACGACAGCGCGTAGCCACGCACTAAGGACCGTGCTCGACAGTCCGTTGTTCCAACTGCGCGCCGAGTTCTATCTGAAGACGACGCTCGCGGCGCTGCGCGTGTGTATATGTGAGACACATATGTGCCGTAGACCAAAATACGAACTTCTACTACTGATTGGTCCATTATAAATAAGGTGTCAAGTGAGCATACCACTATGTACAAAGTCTAAAGTGCTATATACTTTAGGAAAATAAAGAAATAGTATTGGTATCCCAATAAACGAGTTTAATTTCATTTCCAAGAGACTCTTCAAGTGAACAGAGGGCTGGCCTATTTTTTGGCCAAAGACTGTTAGCTTTTATAATTATGTAAATATAAGGTAGTAACTGGTAGATACATCTATAACAAGTCGAGCTTCACGTTTCGATGCTTTGAGCTTTTCAATTGTTTAGGTATATAATATAATTATAAGGCAATATCAATATTTAAAACACAGGGTAAGTAATAGATGATAATTATATTATAACAACAAAAATTAAATTAAAAATTTTAAAAACCCCAGACTACGTGAAACCCTATAAAAAGAGAAAAATTACCTTGAAATTATGACCCTACGTAAGTACGTATGAAATTTTTTGATTAAATATTGTCCCGTCGGGGGACCGCTCTAATTATTAGCCTAACGTTCTGTTAAAGTTTAAAATAGTAGCGGTCCCCTGACAGGACAATATTTAATCAAAAAATTGCATACGTAAGTACTTACGTAGGGTCATAATTTCAAGGTATTTTTTTTCTTTTTATAGGATTTCACGTAGTCGGGGGTTTTTTAATTTTTTTATTTAATTTTTTATTTCATGCTTTTTATAGGGACTCCTTAATATTTCTTTTCTTTTCTTGCGTTTTAAGATTAAATTATTTTTCAAATCGGTTGGAAAGCGACGGAGTTATGCGCGAACAAACATAAAAAAAATACAAACATCCGAATTGAGAACCTCCTCTTTTTTTAGTAGTCGGTTAAAAAATAACGAATTGTTTGTCAAATAATACGTTATTAAATAAGTTTATCGTATCATTATTTTGCTAAGTGAAATATTTGGTAAACTTGTTGTTGTAAATGATGAAATGACGCTCCCGCCTTAGCCTTCTAACCTAACCTATCCGAGTCGGGGTACTCTGAGTCGGGGTGTTTAACATAATGACGTTTTTTATATACTTATAGTAAACGTTAGACCTAATGATTTTCGATTAAATAAACAATATACATATTAAACGTTAGACCACATGATTTTCGATGACATAAACGTTATATCAAACAACGTTATACTAATTAAGTTTTAGAATAAATAAATGTTATATATAAAGAAATTATATCAAGAGTAAAAAAAAAAAAAAGTTTTATTACCTTCAATTGTACAAGAAAACCCTTATCTCAACACATTAAGCTTTACAACTAGGGAAACAGAGTGTCTTCGATGAGCTCTGGCACCCAACGTAAGATTTAACTTGTGTTTAGGGTGCCAGCGTCCTCGCCTAAGATTTGAACATAGCCGCAGTTGTAGGACGAGCACAGTACGTCATTAAATTACTAGCTGATGTTGTGTCCTATTGATGTAGCCATGTATATGTGTGTGTATTTGAGTGTGTGAGGCGGACATAAATATGGTGAAAACTTGTGGTTTTGTAAGTCTGTTTAAGAGAATAATTATGAATATATTACTGTATTAACTATATTAAGCAAACGATATCTGTAGTAAATCTTCAGTCTTGTTGTAGGTCAATGTCAAAAGCCACTTCGTGACCTTGGTTTTGCATTCATTTAGACACATGGGAGCAATGGAACAG
This sequence comes from Apamea anceps, assembly GCA_951799955.1. Lineage (NCBI taxonomy): Eukaryota > Metazoa > Arthropoda > Insecta > Lepidoptera > Noctuidae > Apamea > Apamea anceps. Next base: position 20,995,431 of record OX637513.1, on the reverse strand, counting down.
AATTTATTTATTTTGTTATATAAATGGTTTGACAGTATACCAAAATGACGTTGAGCAAGGGCCGTTCTACATCCGTGAGTAGAACATAATTCGAAGTGTCTACGTTTTTTGGTAGCATTTGGATCGTAAGCCACAGAGGGATGTTTGCGGAGAATAGTAGCAAGGATAAAGAGCTGTCTCACAGTGAGGACCTGACATTCGCTGTAGAGAGCCACAGTGGGGTACCTAAAAGGCTTCGAGGTCATAACCTTGAGAACTGCTCTCTGTGCTCGTTCCAGAGGCAGGAAGATTGTCTTAGGAGTTCCACCCCACACCGTGATGCAGTAGTTTATAATGCTTTGACATAGGGCATAATATACCGTTTTAATCGTAAGGAGGTCCGCGGAGTGCCTTAGTTTTTTAAAAATGAAAATACACTTGCGGACTCGCGATATGAGATTACTAAACAGTTGGTATATCTCACGTTGATTTTATCTTATGAACGATAATAAAATGAAATTAGACCAAATGAGTTTATACGTTACCTGTGAGACGCACCCTTAAAACACATTTTTCAGTATCTGTTACATTTGGACAAGCGGGTATTTATATACTTACAGGATATTTAATTAGAGGATGATTCGCCTTGAACAAAGTGTTAGTTATTCAGCAATGGTAAGTGTAAGTACTGGGGATGTCTCTGCGGCGAGCATCCGTATGCGCGAAGTGACCGACACTAACTGTAGCTAATACTTACAGTGGCTGCACCGCACGCTGCCCGTGCAGCGCTGCAGCGCTTACTAATCACCGCGTTACCTAGCTTCAACACGTCGCGCGTCGCGGCTTCATTCACTAACTTTACTAAACCTTTTAAAACCCCTCGGTCGCTTTCAGCGCTAAATTAGAACCAACTCAACGATGAAGCGCTAAAATATCCACCGAGAGCTTTCTTTCAAGGTGAATTGTTTAATTATTTACGGTGAGCCAGTTGCAAATAATACAAATAGTTTACGAGCGCGTAAGTGACTGTTACGGCGGTAAGCGCTCGAGGGCAATAAAGGGAATTATTCATCGGCGAGCGGCGAGTAATTAAATAGAAATTAGGAGAGCAGCCGCCAGAGGAAGTGTACTTTATTTAAAGTAATAGCTGCTGCAGCAGATAGAAATTTATTTCCGCCATATTGTTGAAGTTGTACACGGCTCGGAGTGTGCGGGTTACGTCACTCTCACCGCCGCCCCGCGCCCGCACCCCTCCGCCCCTTCCCTCACGTTGCACCGCTCTAAAACGGATTCCCTCTACAATATTTCTTTTCCAGTTCGAATGTGAATTTCCCGCGGCGATGCGAACTATTCATGCGCTCGAAGAGGGAAATTTATAGCGAGATATTTTTTAACTTCCATTTGAATCGAAGTTTAAATATTAAAATGATATCGGCTGGCTCTGTGCCCGCGCGGCGCCCGCACGGTCCCGCACCGCGCTGCGTCTCGTTTCAATAGCGCTGCGATTGAGCCGCACACCATTAAGCATATTATTCCCAAGTGTCGGCGCCAGGCCTGCAGGTCTGCTGCTGTCGTACCGCATCGCGCTGCGTCTCGTTTCAATATTCCCAAGTGTCGGCGCCAGGCCTGCAGGTCTGCTGCTGTCGTACCGCACCGCGCTGCGTCTCGTTTCAATATTCCCAAGTGTCGGCGCCAGGCCTGCAGGTCTGCTGCTGTCGTACCGCACCGCGCTGCGTCTCGTTTCAATATTCCCAAGTGGCGGCGCCAGGCCTGCAGGTCTGCTGCTGTCGTACCGCACCGCGCTGCGTCTCGTTTCAATATTCCCAAGTGGCGGCGCCAGGCCTGCAGGTCTGCTGCTGTCGTACCGCACCGCGCTGCGTCTCGTTTCAATATTCCCAAGTGTCGGCGCCAGGCCTGCAGGTCTGCTGCTGTCGTACCGCACCGCGCTGCGTCTCGTTTCAATATTCCCAAGTGTCGGCGCCAGGCCTGCAGGTCTGCTGCTGTCGTACCGCACCGCGCTGCGTCTCGTTTCAATATTCCCAAGTGTCGGCGCCAGGCCTGCAGGTCTGCTGCTGTCGTACCGCACCGCGCTGCGTCTCGTTTCAATATTCCCAAGTGTCGGCGCCAGGCCTGCAGGTCTGCTGCTGTCGTACCGCACCGCGCTGCGTCTCGTTTCAATATTCCCAAGTGTCGGCGCCAGGCCTGCAGGTCTGCTGCTGTCGTACCGCACCACGTTGTGTTGAGTATGATGTTCTCTTCGACACGGCTTTCTTTTCAAGTTAGTTTCTTAGGATACATAGCTTTGTGCTCCTTACTCTTTTGGTCTATGTTTCGTGTTGATTTCCGTCAGCAGGTATGCCACAAAGTAATTGTTCTACCTTAATGTACACCCCGAGGGTAACGAAACAATACTGAAATAAGAAGTCGAAGTCTTGTAACGTCTTGAGCATGCAAGATTTGAAGTATTATAAAAAATAATTAGATTTAATCATCGTTGAGAATAGATCATTCATTCATGCACACATTGGTTAAGTTCATGTACATACAACTAACAGTGGCGAGCGACTGGGCGAGTGGGAGCGAGACACACGCAGCGCGGGCCCACTGTGACACTGAAACTGTGACACTGTGGATCAGCTGCGGTGTAGTGTGAGCTTGTCGTTACGTCGGGAATGCACATTGCTTGCGTCGGGAAGCTCAAAAGTAAAACCAGCTAGCTGACTTAGACTTTAATCAAATGTATTGAGTACCTACCAGCTTCTGCTTCTTCATCATCCAAATCTATTCACCCGTTAAAGCGTGATAATGGTCAGACAGACATATAGTAATAAGTAAAAATATTTTATTTATATCATCATTCATTGGGCATAATCTACCGCCGAAATTGACCAAATAAGTATTACCAACATATTAGCTAAGTTAATTGATAACATGACATTGTAATAACTTTTACCCGTGTGGACCTTCTAGATACGGGTTCCGGCTATATTTTCAATTCCCTAAATCTCTTAATTTATTTATTTCTTGGATCGCCAACAGAATAATAATAATAATTCGATTGTCGTATCGGCCAATGGCCTGATGGCCGAAAGCCTCGATCAACGTCTATCGAGGCTCTCGTTAGGCGGTTGGATCAAGGGCCTGCTTCAGAAGGCAGTACTCCTCGATACGGCTCGCATTTTGAGGAGGTTTCTATCTCTGGATCCCTAACCACCGGTAGCTTGGACCCTGCTCCCGACACTGGTGGATCACTATTTTTTTTATATTTTTAAATGTGTTTTTTTTTTGTTTTTATACTAATATTTAAAAATATAATAAAATTAAATAAATAAACGAAATAATAATAAAAACTTGAGAGGTGTCAAGGTACACCCGGATGGAACGAAGTTCCTTTCGATTAATTAGTGAAGGAATTGTAATAAAATTTTATTAAAAATAAAAAAAAAATAAAAAGTGTCGTTCCAACTTTTGGTATTATTTTTTTCCGTCTAGCCCTTTTCGCAACTCGCGATAAGGAACTTCGTTCCAAAAAATATTTCTGAGCATATGGTACAGACGCCAGCAGGTCAAGCTACCCGAAACTGCCTAATTTTCCCAATTTTCCCAATCAACCTTGAACCTTAATCCTTTAGCGATAAAGTTGAAAATCTATTAAATAAATTTGACAGATTGTAGTAGCTTGATGTGCTGGCGTCTGTACATTAAGGTCTTGCATAGGGCATTAACACAAAAATGTAGTGTGTAGTAGACTGTGCCGAACTCCGAACAATGATAGCAAAACTAGCAGTGAAACAGCCTCAACTCATGAATCTATCTTCACCATTATTGCTCCATGATAACGCGAGACCTCATACAGCACGAGAAACGGTTTTAACTCTACAGGAACTGCAATCAGAAACCATTCGTCACCCTCCGTATTCGCCAGACCTTGCTCCAACGGACTACCATTTTTTTCGTGATTTGGACAATTTAATATACTATAATAATAATCATTTATTTATCCAGATCATATAATCCAATTTGTTAGTAGTAACATGAACCTCTTAAACACTTGTGTTAGTACTTGAGAATATTTGGCACATTATGGAAATAACTACTAATAATGTCAAAACAACCAATAATAATGTCAAAATCATTAATAAAAATGTCAAAATCACCACTGATAATGTCAAAACTACCATTAATTATGTCAACATATTTCCAATACAATATTAACAATACAATACCATAATCAAATACAATAAATACAACATCAATAATCAAAAAGTACAGGAGCAGCAATGCTATTTCAAGGCACGATTCCAAGGCAATACTTGTGTCCTGGTCCAGTGTCCAGTGCGGATTTTCTACGTTATAAAAAGTTTTCTTCTCAGGAGGCAGTGCAAAATGCTTTCACACAGTTTGTCGAATCTAGATCACGAGACTTCTATCACAAAGGCATAAATGACCTTCTTATTAGATGGCAGCAATATATAGATAATAATGGTAATTATTTTGATTAAATAAATATGTTAAATTAAAAAAAAAACTAATTTAAATTTTTCAGCACAAATCGGCAATTTCATACTTTAACCCCTAATATTAAATAGTTTCACTTACACTACCGTTGCCGGTGTAGAAATATTAAAATTAACTTACAATGTCAAAGTGGCCAAGTATTGTTAAAATGTAATGTTAAAATTTGTATTAAAAAAAGAAAATGAAAAGGATAAAAAAAGAAGCAATACAAGTCAATAGGTACACACAAAGACTTAGTATATACACACAAAGCATTGATAAATTTAATGTCAAAATTTATATTTAAAAAATGCATAAGATATATCAAAAAAAAAAAAACAATACAAGTCAATAGGTACACACATAGTATATAGACACAAAGTATTGATAAAAATGTAATGTCATTTATAGTTAAAAAATTCATTAACTGAATAGAAACAGTTGTCTAAAAGCCAGGCAAATATTGTTTTCCTGAATTTATTAGTGGGCAACACTGATACATCATCTGCCTAGCCTTTTCCCAACTATGTTGGGGTCGGCTTCCAGTCTAACCGGATGCAGCTGAATACCAGTATTTTACATGGAGCGACTGCCTATCTGACCTCCACAACCCAGTTACTGGGTAATACGATACCCCTTGGTAAGACTGGTTGTCAGACTTTCGGGCGTCTGACTACCCGTAACGACTGTCAAAGATCCACGAATGACAGCCGGGGCCAACGGCTTAACGTGCTTTCCGAGGCACGGAGGGGTCTCGGTATGTAAAGATGGTCACCCATCCACAGCCTGACCGATCGACCTGTCCATGTCCGGCTGTTATTATTTAGCCACAGGCAACACTGATACGTGGAGGTAAATTATTAAAGATTTTGCTTGCCATGCAGTTGGAACTCCTGCTACACAACTGTAGTCTCTGGTTGGCGCAAGCCATTTATTTGGACTTCTGCTTTTTACTCTTTTAGAAATGTGTTCATACAATGGGAACATGTGTGAGTACGTTTTTATAAACATACAAATTTCAAATATATATAGGCAAGGAAGTCGAAGAATTTTCAGTGCTTTAAATAATGGCTTACAATGCTCCAAATATTCTGCTCCATACACAGCCCTGACACATTTTTTTTGTGCAATGAATACTCTGTTCACATCTACTGAATTTCCCCATATCACGAGGCCGTAACGCAGCACTGATGCAACATAACCATGATAAGCCTTGAGGGCTGAGAAGCTACACAATTCGAAGCGCATACTTGTATTTGTCCCTGCATGAATGTGCACGTTAACTTAAACAGGGACAACTATATGTGTGCGCTTCCAATTATAGGAAACCATATCATTGACTTATTATCTAAGTAGGTATCTACAGTACAACATGTTTAACGAGAACGAAAATATTAAAATAAGTCAAAATCATCATCATCTGCCTAGCCTTTTCCCAACTATGTTGGGGTCGGCTTCCAATCTAACCGGATTCAGCTGAGTACCTGTATTTTACATGGAGCGATTGCCTGTCTGCCCTCCACAACCCAGTTACTGGGTACCCTTATATAAGCCCCTTGGTACCCTTTGGTAAGACTGGTTGTCACACTTTCGGGCTTCTGAAGACCCGTAACAATCGTTAAAGTCGTCAAACATCCACGAATGACAGCCGGGACCAACGGCTTAACGTGGCTTGCGAGACACGTAGAAGCCTTGGTATGTAAAGATGGTCACCCATCCACGGACCAACTGCGGCAAGCGTAGCTTAACCTGATCAATCGATCTGTGCGGCTGTTATTATTTAGCCCCATGGCCCAAAATAAATCAAAATAAAAAGAGAACAAAAAGCTAAACAACGCAAATACAAATATTTCAATAATCATTTGAATTTTAAAATCATTCCCTATTTCACCCCCCTTTTTTGTTTTGGGTGGGAATTCATCAAATGACCTCTTCCGCTCTGAGCTGAGTGGAAGGGCGTGTCAGACTTTTTCTGACTAAAACCCACCCGTGTTCCTTCAGTTGTCTGTGCCAGGGGCCACGGTATCTCTTTCGAACAACCCTGCAGCCAGCGAACAACGAACCAGCCCTGGCAGGCTGGTCCTTACCGGGCGGCGAGCTGCCCATTGCTCGCTGCCCGCAAGTCCGCGCCTACCGTGGCCGGAAGTCGGCTGTAGACTCCCGTCGAGGGCATCTCCTGCGGTGACTAGGGGCGTGAGGGCGCAGTGATTGCCTCTCCCTCACGCGCTCCGCCTCCTCCTTGGCGAGCATTACTGCTTCACAGAAGGAGGTGACTGCCTCCCATGCCCTTTCGCTCCGTACCATAGCCTGAACCAGGGCCGGACGCGAGAGATCGCCGCCGCCCATCGCCGCCACGAGGACGCAGCGGTGCTCTGCCCAAGCCTAGCAGACCTTCACCGTATGCTCCTCCGGGCGATCCACACAGTGGTGACACCCTGGCGTTACCTCCCGCTTTATCCTGAACAGAAACCTCCCGCTTTATCCTGAACAGGAACCTCCCGCTTTATCCTGAACAGGAACCTCCCGAAACAACCGTGTTCGATGAGGACCGGCATCAGGCGGAAGGTGAGGGCGCCGTGGCGCCTCTCTAGCCAATCCTCAAAGAAGGTGCCCACTATTTCACTCCCTTGGGGATGACTTTGCAAAAACGCTAAAACAATTTTATATCTTACAAAAGCATAAATTTTAGTTTTTATATCCCTTACTTAAGAAATACTAAGTTTCCCACAAACAATGTTATCCCCAATGTCACCCCCTTTTTTAGACAAAAAGTAGCCTATGTCCTTGTCCCAGGATGCCATCTAACTTGCCAAACAAGTGGCCGAATTTTGGGCCTAGTCCATTTAGATTACTATCGACAAGCTAAGAAGAAGATCAATCTTGCCGAATTTTATACAAATCCGTTCAATGGTTTAGGTGTGAAAAAGACAGACAGGTAGAGAGGACAAACAGACAGAGTCACTTTCGAATATAGAGACTCTTTGTATAAGTTAATCGGTACGAGTCAGCAAGTGTGGGCTATAAACCGTATCAGCATAGTTTAATTTAGACAGAAAAAGGGTTTCGACTTAGTGTTCGCGAAGCTTTTCAAACGAACAGCCTTATTTGTAAACAGTTTCAGACGATAAAAGCAGTTTCCTACGGAGTTAGCAACGTACGTCCTTCTCAAAAATGTAAGGTTGTTGTCCATACATCACCTAAGGCTCCGCGCCTCGTTCACGCGGCCAATAGGCTCACCCTTTTTACGGCTTTAAGGTATCTTCTTCAACTTCTGCCTCGTACCAAACAACATATTATTATGCTTGATTTTCAATGGGTTTAGTGCCAAACAATTCTCATCTGACCAAGCGGCGATTCTCTGTAGGTCGTCGTATAGGTCTCTAATGGCCGATTCATAATAATCTGGTCTGAAAGATAAATACAACTGCATGTTATCGACATAAATATTTTGATACTTGTATTTCTATCTTTTGCAATTCATTGCTGCGAAGAATTAAGAGACATTATGAAAAATCTTTACTGCTAAGTGCTAAAACTAACAAGGACTCTTGGAATGCCATCAAAACAAACATAGATTATAAAAAGCCCAGGACGTCATCTGAGGACTTGACTTGACTTGACTTTCCTTTGATAACGCGAAACAAGAACTAGAGCATATCAACAATTATTTCTCTAATATTGGCATACACCTAGCGGATACAGTGGCTGCCTGTGACTCCGGCTCTGCGTCTGACGAGGTTCACATACCTTGCTGTGCGTTCACCCTAACAAACGACAATTACGGCCGCAGTAATGTTACGGGCGTGACTGAGTACTAAGTTACAGGACCTAAAGTCAAAGTCTAAGTCAAATCATTTATTTCAAATAGGCACATAAAAGTCACTTTTGAGCGTCAAAAATAAAAGTGATTCTAGTCGCCCCTTCCAAAAGATAGTTTTCGTATGAAGAAGAATGGGCAAGTTACTCCACCGTTACTCTTTTAAAATGTTTACAATATTTTGCATACATTAATTATATAATTATATGTGAAGAATTAAAATGAATTAATGAAACCATCACACATAAATTAACTATGTGATAGATACATGGTGCTCACATATTTACAAACATTCCAAAAGTAGACGATTTTTATAAATAAATAAGGAGTAATAAGTCCAGGTGTGTGACAAAGAGAAAAAAAAAGAACAAATTATACAATTACATTAGCAACCAGCCAAGCCAACCAACATTGTCCTATGGAGCAGGACCAGCTTGTTTCCAAGCATTTTTAACCGACTTCTAAAAAAGGAGGAGGTTCTCAATTCGGATGTTTGTATTTTTTTTTTTTTTTTTTTTATGTTTGTTCGCGCATAACTTCGTCGCTTGCGAACCGATTTGAAAAATTCTTTTTTTGTTGGAAAAGGTATACTTCCCAAATGGTCCCATAGAAATTTCATCAAAAACGGTTCAGTAGTTTGGTTTTTAGACCAAAATTACTGGTAAAAATTACAACTAAAAAGTGAAAAATAAAAACTTTTTTGCAAAAAAATACAACCGACTTCCAAAAACAACACTACAAAGTGAAAAATAACTTTAATTTCGGAAGTCGGTGGCAAACAACGAAAATGCGCACCCAACGACACCGACTTCCGAAATTAAAGTTATTTTTCACTTTGTAGTGTTGTTTTTGGAAGTCGGTTGTATTTTTTTGCAAAAAAGTTTTTATCTTGGATATAATCCTCTAATTTGTAATAACCCTGCTTACAAAGTGTAATTTTAATATAAGTTTAAAATTTTCTTTCATTTAATTGCAATATTTCACAAGGTATTTTGTTGTAACATTTAACACAGTACCCCATAAAAGATGTATGTACAGATGCCAGCACATCAAGCTACTACAATCTGTCAAATTTCTTTAATAGATTTTCAACTTTATCGCTAAAGCATTAAGGTTCATGGTTGAATGGGAAAGTTTGACAGTTTCGGGTAGCTTGACCTGCTGGCGTCTGTACTTTAGATAATCTGAAAAAAGGTTGATCTAATTTGTCTTCATTTCTAGTATTAAAATTATGTCTATCACTTACACCTACTCAGACCTACCAGCCTAACAGTCCCTACGACCCTAACCCCTATCAGCCCTATAGCCCTAACCTAATATATACCTAGTGTATGATAAATAAATATATAGACAAGTTCAGGATGTCTGCACCATGCGACCTAAGGTTACAGACGGATAGTGGGCAGGAATTCCAGGTTCGGGAGGGGTACACTCACTGCCAGTCACGCAGACTCACGAGACTGACCAAAGATGGCTAAAGGTATCTTGGCTACAGTGAGGTGTAATGACTAATGAGACAAGACTATAAAATTCTAATTTGATTTATTATCGAATGTTTACAGCTTATATACTAATTTGTTTTTAATACACACTATTACACAAATTTGAGAGTGTTCTATGCGTGTAAGACGCAACTTAAGAGCGTTTACAACGTACGGCATTTCATACAAACTTTCAAGTCCTTGTGTTTCGAAATGCATGAACCGATTTTAATGAAACTTCCTAAGCCTACGCAGGATATATTCCAGTAGGTCTAAAAAGTTCATTGAAAACCTTTTTTGAAAAATATTGTTACAGCTAAATTCGACCGATTTTAATTTTTCCATAGAAACAGAGATTACAATTATCTTTTCACTTCTCATGCTCTGAAAGTGCTTCTTTGTGCAGGGTATAGGCTGCGCAAAATCGAATTTTGTGCACAAGGGCACTAACGTATCTACTCATAAATGTATTATATTAAGGCAAAGAAAATGAGCCATACAGCCAAATGCAATAAGAAGTTCATAGATAGAATTTGTTATTATATAATATTTACTTTAATTTATTTGCCTTATGTGTTTTTTAAGATATAATAGATATTAAAATTTTAATTCAAGTACGGTAGGTTAGTTGATTTAAGAAAATTATTATTACAAAATTAATTTAATAGTAGGCTGTATAGGTCTGCAGCCTAATATCAATGTCGTAAGATTTAAAAATAATTTCCTTCAGTATTCAAAACTGTTCTAATTTTACTTTGAATTTTAATTAAAGAAATGTTATGTTATACTACTGTTTTATTTCCTCGCAATCAAAGTGAAAAGCAGAGTTTATAACTCGTCCACAAAACCATTTTTTGTTGTTTGCAATGGTTTGTTTTGTGCACTTGTTGTAAAATCTACTATTTTTTAAATAAGACATTTCGAAAATGTTCTTTACTATATACGGTATCCACCTCTTTCTATAGAAGTAAGTGCTGTTGTCAGGTAGTCCGACAAACGCAATTCTACAAGTTGTTTGCTGTTACTGAGTTAGCTATGATCTATATGAACCACTGAAAGGCTACTACTATTGAACATAGTAGTATTTTAATTTTTACAGAAAATAGCGAGACGTTAAGACAATCAAATCCACGGGATAAAACGAGTAGCACCATCAATGATAACATGCCCTTATCTTGGGCTGATAGGATATTGTCCGGAACATCCAGTAACGCCGAAGGGGTGCTGCGCTATTGGTAAGAAAACGTTGATGTCCATATGGAACAATTAATAATGTAGGTAATAGTTGCTAAAGTGTGCGACAACGTTAGAGCAAGCATACTTAAGGTAATGTTGTTGTAGCCCTCAGCGTTTGATTTTAGGTCAAAAATAATGCTGGAGATATCGTTTTGCTCTACCGGAGCAAACGTGAATATTGCTTCACTACATCTGTTGGACTCACAGAACGATATCAGCGACGTGCTGGCTAACGGGTTGCCAGGGACATTTAAGTGTTATTTATCAGGTCTGGTTTTCTGTTATGTGGGGAAAGGTCTTGTCCTTACTTTAAGGGGGCCAAACGAAGATTTAATGTTCTTCCATAGTCTTTGTGGATTATTTATTTTATTATTTATATTGTGCCTAAAGTATGCAATTTGTTTATGATACAATGAACTTTCTACCAAGGATTTTAACTGTTAGTAAATTTTTCTTATTCCCGATTAAGTATTTCAATGTTTGGCTAATAGATTGACGTACTTACGTACGTACTTAATGTCACCTCCAACAAGGTTTCTTCTAGCTCTCAATTAGTTAAGTGTAAAAAAGGGGCTAAGCAGAATTCCTTGAAATTGTTTCATCAAAATATTCAAGGTATTTCTTCCAAATTATTAGAAATTGAATTGTTTTTAGAAAAAACAATGTTTGATATTATTTGTATAACTGAACACTGGTTGAAAGATTATGAAATGCTAATTAATTTTGAGAACTACAATGTGGGCAGTTGCTTTAACCGAAAATCCATGCTGCGTGGAGGTTCATTAATTTTAATGAAAAATTCTATAAAATATAAGACTCGTAAAGACATAGTTAAACTATCGATGGAACATAGCATCGAACTGTCCTGTGTTGAGCTAGATAAGCATTTTATAGTGTACGTATACAGACCTCCAAACTATCAAAACTACTCTATTTTTGAGTCAGTAATGGAAGATGTCTTGGCAAAACTTGCAACTGGTAATAAATCAGTAATTATTTGTGGTGACTTTAATATTAATATTTTGGAAATCAATTCAAATAGCAATAGATTATTAAGCCTCTTTAAATCATTCAATCTGTCAAATGTGTTTTTGGAACCAACACGAATAACTACGGCTACTGCTACATGTATTGATAATGTTTTCTGTTGCTGCGAAAATCTAGAGAAGGGCATTGTAAATTATCTCCCTTCTGATCACAGCGGTCAAACCGTTTATTTTAAGTCCAACACACCAATCCAAAAACTGCAGATTCAAACTAGGCCAATAACATCGAGTAATTTGAATAAGTTTAATATAACTTTAAATAGCAAGTTAAGTGTTCAGGGCCTAAGTATGACTAATGGTAATATTTTGTATAAAGAATTATTTTTATTGGTACAAACAGAGTTCAATCATTATTTTAAGAAGAACTCTAAAACTATTTGCCCTAAGTTTTTATTCAGTGACTGGGCAACTAAAGGAATCAGAAAAAAGTAGGGATAGATTATTTGAACTGTATGGCCTTAAGCCGTATATTAACACGGATACTTTTACTAAGTATGTTGCTACTTATTCTAAAACTTTTAAAAATATATGCAAAGCAGCTAAAGCATCTTTCATTAGTAACAAGGTTAAATCAGCAGACAATAAAATAAAGACAGTTTGGAAGATTAAACGAACAGGAACAAAACACGTAATACTGATTTCACACTTAACACTCCCCGCGGTCTCATTGGCGATAACATCGATGTTGCTCAGGAATTTACAACTTTCTTTACCAAAATCCCAATTAAAACTACAGAAACGTTAAATTCCTCGCCCGCACTAGCTATAGAATTATTGAGAGCGAATGTCTCAGCCTGTACTGTGGAATTTAAATTTAAACATATTAACCCTATAGATATTATAAAAGCATTCAGGCAACTTAAGATAAAAATTACCGAAGATCTGTGGGGCATGTCTACTAAAGTTTGTCAATCCATTATTGAGACAATTGCACCATACTTAGCTTTAATATTTAATTTGTGTGTAGATCAAGGGGTATTCCCGGATTTAATGAAGTTCAGTAAAGTTATTCCACTTTTCAGATCTGGGGACAGCAAAGACACAAATAATTATAGACCCGTATCGGTTTTGCCGGTTTTCAGCAAAGTGTTTGAAAAAGTAATGTTAAATCAAATGCTCAATCATTTTAATCGTAACAACATCCTACACGATCAACAGTATGGTTTCACCAAAGGACGTTGTACAACTGACGCCGGTGTCACCTTATTAAAGCACATCTTTAACGCATGGGAAGAGGCACAAGATGCAATAGGCATCTTTTGCGATCTATCCAAGGCATTTGACTGCGTAAATTACGAAACACTGCTCTTGAAACTTGAGCATTACGGACTGGGTAAACTAGCTGTTAGCTTAATAAAATCATATTTAAATGATAGATTTCAGCAAGTTCAAATAAACGGTGTGAATTCATTGGGTTTAAAAGTCAAAATGGGTGTACCGCAGGGCTCAATATTGGGGCCGTTCCTATTTTTAGTATATATAAATGATTTACCTCATTTACTAAAAACCCGACCACAAATGGTGTTATTTGCTGATGACACATCACTGATTTTTAAAGTAGACAGACGTGCACAGCAGCTTGACGACGTAAATAATGCTATGCTTATGGTCCATAATTGGTTTACTGTAAATAATTTAGTATTAAATGAGAAAAAAACTAAATGCATTAGATTCGCTTTACCGAATGTTAGAAGTAGTGAATGTCACGTTGTATTGAATAGGGAGATACTTGAATTCGTCGAAAGTACGGTTTTCTTGGGTATCACGCTTGACTCAAAGCTGCAGTGGGGTCCTCACCTAACATCACTTGCAGGGTGGCTAAGTTCAGCCGCTTACGCTGTCTGGAAAATCCGTCAATTAACAGACGTGGAAACCGCAAGACTGTTCTATTTTAGTTACTTCCATAGCATCATGTCTTACGGTATTTTGCTGTGGGGACGGGCTGCAGATATTGATTCTATCTTCATTCTGCAAAAGAGGGCTGTCAGAGCCATCTACAATCTCAGCAGACGCGAATCTCTAAGGCAACTGTTTAAAAAAATTAACATCATGGCGGTTCCTTGTCAATATATATACGAAAACATTATGTACGTTCGAAAACATCTACATCTTTTTAGTAAGATAAGTGACAGGCATAACTTTAACACTAGGAATAGGAACAAACTAGATCAACCGCGCTTCAGATTGTCTAAAGTAAAAACTTCATTTATGGGGTACTGTGTAAAATGTTATAATAAAATACCACTCGATATTCTTAAACTAAATGAGAAGAAATTTAAAACATGCATTAAACGCACACTATGTAGACAAGCATATTATAAGTTGGACGAGTATATAGTAGATAAAAATGCTTGGCTTAATGCTGGTCCTGCTCCACAGGCAGTTGGGCTTACAAGTTGATCACAATTTCAATATTTGGAAGAGATGCTTCCCCTTTTTGTTTTTCTTTTTAGTGTTTATTTTATTTAATGTGGATTAACTTTTAATAATAATAATAATAATAATATCCCTGGACATTTCACACAGCGCCATCTAGTCCCAAGCTAAGCAACCTAATGCTTGTGTTATGGTAACAAGATGGCTGATAAACTACTTATATACATTTTTTTTTTGTAAATACATACATATTATAGATAGAAAAACACCCAGACTCGGAACAAATACATGTAGGTCATACAAATATTTGTTCCGTGCGGGAATCGAACCCGCGACACGCAGCGCAGCAGTCAATCGCTTAACCACTGCGCCAACCGTGCCGTCAGGTATTTAATACTTCAGTATTAAATACCTCTTCATGATTGGTAGTTATTTTTTTTTTCTCTCATCTTAATTATTTTGCAAACTATAGTTTTGTATAATTTAGAAGCATTTTTGAAAATTTTGTAAATGTAAGAACCATTGATCCGTTTTTTATGATATTTTGATGTTGACTTGAAAGAGCATGGCAGTTGAGAATATGTCATGCTCACTTAAATGTCTCACTGGTGGTGGCGCGTGTGTTGGATCATTCGGTTCCCTACGAAATGGTTGAGCTGGGTGGTGCTGATCCACGCGTCATGTTCGTGTACGGGCGCCATCAGCTGAGACTGGTCATCTCTTAACTGCCAAGGCTTATTTTTAATTTTATATTTTAATTTGTTTTTTTTTTTCATTGTTCTCACATATAGAAGCAATAAGAATAATGTAACCAGGATTTTGTAAAAATGTCACGATTTAAAAGAGTGTCCATGGAGTTTCTTGCCCGTTCTTCTCCATAGAGATCTACGCTTTGGAATGGGCAACTAGCTTCAACTTTCTGACTAACTGACCGACTATTTAATTTTGACAATTCAAAAGTGCCTGTAAATGGTTTAATTGAAATAAATGATTTGAGTTTGAGTTTGTACGTCACGATAGCCCCCGGTCGAAGCCAAGTTTCGTTTCAAATCAAAACTATATCGGTCAATCGCACAAATCAAATCATCATGGCCTCTACTACTCTGCGTCGAGGAAGCCAATCTTAAGATATTTTCACTTTTAGGAATCACGACTATAATGTAAAGTTACTACTACAGGTATCACTAGAAATGCTAACACTTTTAATCCGCATTCATTCCAGATCATAACAGTTACTATAGTCCTAATAATAATTTTTTATTTGGCAAAAAGAAGAAATACAAATGCATGTTACATTATTATGTTATTACAGTTGTGCTCAATTTTTGGGAATAATGACCCCGATGCTAGGAAAATCCTGTGTTATAGGGGCCATCCATTCGTCCGTAAGATTATTTTACAAAATTCGGGAAGCTAAAACGTGTAACAGCAGCAATAGTGTGTGAGTAAGTGCGTGTAATGGGGAAAGTGTAAGAGTGTGTGATGTGTGTTTGAGTGTGTGATGTGTGTATTGAGTGTGTGATGCGTGTCGTGTGTGTGTAGAGAGGGAAGGTGATTTGGGGTGTTTATGGGTGTGTGTTCGCGATAATTAAAATTATTTATTTGTATAGGGGTTTCATCAGTGCTTCTGTTTCATCATAATCTAGGGTGAGGAGGAATTCTTTAGTTATTTTTTTACATATATGTGAGTTTAGTGTATGTATGTTAAGTTTTTTATGTACTTTATTGTATATAAGGGCACTTAGGTAAGGGTAGTGACGTCTAGCAAATGTAGTTTTTGTATGTGTTGTGGGACAAGCCGGTTTGTGTCTTCTTCTTACTGTCGGGCTGTTGTTTACGCTGTATGGAAGAGTCGCGTGTTTTCGCATGACTGCGCGTAGTATGTATAGTTGACGAACCGTTGGTGTTTTAAAGCCCCTGTAAAGTTGTCGCGTTGGGAATCTACAGAATCTTTTAAGAATGACTTTAATTACGGCTCTCTGGGCTCGTTCAATCTGTATAATGTCGGTCTTGGCAGCCCCTCCTCAGGCAGTGATGCAATAGCTCAGAACTGACGCGGCTAGTGCCGAGTAAACAATCTTAAGGATTTCGCTGTTTGTTCTTAGCTTCTTAAATAGCAAAATAAGTTTCCGTATTCTTGCGGACACTGTTTGTAAGTGTGTTTTCCAGGATAGGCAGGCATCGAATTGAAGGCCAAGATATCGTACCAGCCACTGGTGCTCTAGTTACAACGGGACATGTGCAAAGGGGGAGAGATTTGGAGCATTTGTGGGCTTTATTAGTGAACCATCTTGCGGCAGGGTGGAACGGCTTGAGCCAAAGGTGATAAAGTTAGTTTTCGCAACGTTAAGTGTGATACTGTTTTGCTCCAGACATAACATCACTTCACCAAACCCCTTTTCCGCTGTCTCTTTAGCTGAGGCCCAATCACGGCCATAAGATATAATTGCCGTATCATCCGCGTAGGCTATTATTTTTGTGAATGGAAGGGATAGCTGACAGAGTTCGTTGACGCAGGTCAGAAAAAGGGCGGACTGAGCAAACGTCCTTGTGGGACTCCGATATTCACAGGATATGCTTCGCTAATGTACGGTCGCGGTCATTAATGTAGTAACTCCTTCAGGACTGTATTGCTGTAAACGCGCGGTAAAGGCCGTACCTACGTGAACAAAGCCGTACCAAGATGCTTCACTTTGCTAGGTGTTTTAGCAATAAAACAAGACGATGCTGTTTTTGGGTTATTTAATTAACAAAATTCGGTTCCTTATATCTAATCGTTGGTAACGAAACCATAGCCTGCTTTTAAACAGCGCAACGCCATCTATCGAGCTATGGGTCAAACCTTTGCGATTATTGACTTTAACATTCCGCCCACCATGGACAAAATGTGATATTACCGCCCACCTTGACCTAATATCTTGTCCATAATAAACTTTATCATACACTGAAATATGATACTGATCGATACAAAGCTAACTGAGACGATAGTATAACCAACTAAATTCACACAATGTTTAATTAGTAAGGATGAAAGTAGTTACACACTTTACAGAACACTAGAATATTGAAATACTTTAAATACATTACAATAAAAATCAAGCAGCAACTAAAGACGCGGTCGCAGCCGCTACAATAAAAACAAAAAATAATAGTTGCTAGCAAAATAACAAAATAGGTATAACTAAAATAGTAAAGTTTCCTGTAATTATGGTTAAAACATACAACACAATAATAACAAATTGTTCGTTATTATTTAAATACCAATAATACTTATACATAAAAACTCTCCCTTATTTGCTAATTGGAAGTACACATACCTTGGACACTGGTCTTTTAATTTGCGACCCCTTACATCTTAAACTAACCACGCGCGTAATTCCGTCCAAACCCGGGTGTTTTTGAGTGATGATACCATAAAGCCACCTAGCTGGCGGTAAATCGTCCTCTTTCACTAGAACAATATCACCAATGGCTGGTTCCGGAGTCTGATATGCCCATTTATAGCGATTCATGAACTGAGTTAAATATTCTTTCGACCAGCGTCGCCAGAAATCTTGAACCATTCGCTGGGTCAATTGCCATCGCTTTAGACTAGTTAGGGTCGACTGTTCATAGTTAAATTCCGGTACGAGCACAAGAGGCTCTCCGACTAAAAAGTGGCCAGGAGTTAAAGGAGTTTGGTCTTGAATATTGTCACTTAGCTGTGAAATGGGACGAGAGTTTAGACATGCTTCTATTTGAGACAAGACGGTAGCCATCTCCTCGTAAGTTAGAGTGTTGTTTCCAACAACTCGCTTGAGATGGTTTTTTGTGGACTTTATACCCGCTTCCCACAGTCCACCAAAATTTGGAGCGTGGGGTGGGATAAAGTGCCAGTTAGTCCCATTATCCGATAACCAATCTGCTATTTCTGTTGTCACGCTTGATTTTTCAGCAGCCAGCAGTGCCTTCAACTCTTTCGCAGCACCCACGAAATTGGTGCCGTTGTCACTGTAAAGATCAGCACACTGTCCACGTCTGGCCACAAATCGTTTGAATGCTGCTAAGAATCCTTTGGACGTTAAATCGCTGACCGCCTCGAGATGTATGGCTCTTGTCGCCATGCACACAAAGAGGCAAATATACCCCTTGTATGAATGATGACCTCTCCCTTTGGACGTTCGTATATTTATTGGACCGGCATAGTCCACTCCGCTTTGGTGAAAAGGTCGGCTAGCATTGACTCTTGCTTTGGGCAACTGACCCATGAGCTGTTCTCTTATACGAGCTGCATGACGAACACAAGATACGCAATTGCGTACATAAAATTTAGTGCGATTTTTTGCATTAAGGACCCAATATCTGGACCTTAAATAATTGAGCATTAGTTGGGGTCCTCCGTGTAACGTCTTCTGGTGAGTATCTGCTATTAACAAGTCAGTAAAATGACACTTGGCTGGTATAATAATCGGATGTTTAATATTTTCATCGATTGTGGCTCTTTCTAAGCGTCCCCCCACTCTGAGCACCCCTTCGTGATCGACGAATGGATTAAGCGAGGTAAGTACACTTTTCTTTTGAACCTTTCCTGTTTTAACGAGGTCTTCTATTTCTCTACTAAAATATTGCATTTGACACTGTTTAATACAAACTGTTAACGCTTCGTTAAGTTCTTTAGCAGTTAACCATGAAGGAAATCGTTCAGAGTTGTCGCTTCTTCTCTTACAATATATAAAGCGCCTGCAATAAGCGATTACTCTGATCAACTTCCTTAATGTTGAGAATTTTGTCCATACTGATAACGCTAAATATTCGTCTGTTGTAACGTAGCTCACCTTTTGTGCCTTTTCTTCTAAAACTGTCTTGCATTCAGTCTGTTTGTTGTAATCTATGTTTTTGTTTTTCAGCCATGCTGGCCCTTCCAACCATAACTGATTAGAGATTAATTCAGTTGATCTTAATCCCCGTGAGGCGCAATCAGCCGGGTTGTCCGCTGATTTCACATGAGCCCACTGGCTTCTGTCTACTACTGTCAAAATCTCTGACACTCTGTTGGCTACAAATGTTTGCCAATTTGATGGATGTTTACTCAACCAAGCGAGTACTACTGTCGAATCTGTCCACCCACGAATCTTCTGCTTGTCAATTTTCAATACCTCGGCTACTTCACTCAACAATTTCGACAATAAAACTGCACCACACAGTTCAAGTCGCGGTATTGAAACTTGTTTAATTGGTGCAACCTTCGTTTTGGCTGTCACCAGGCGAGAATAAATGACCTCCTGCTGATCCACCACACGTATGTAAACTACTGCTGCATAAGCTTGATTCGAGGCGTCACTAAATCCATGCAGCTCCACTGAATCACCGCGGTAGATTGATAACCACCTAGGAATCCGATACTGTACAAGCTGTTCAAGTTCGCTGCGGTAAGTAAACCATTCCTTTAACAATATCGATGGTACCTCATCATCCCAATGAATTCCAGACAACCACAAGTTTTGAATTAATATCTTAGCTTTTATGACTACAGGTGCTAGCCAACCCAATGGATCGAACAACATCGAAATATGCGAAATAACACTTCTTTTAGTTACAGGTATCTTCAAGGGAGGCAGCGTCACCGTGTATTGAAATTCATCAGTTTCTCTGGACCAGGTAAGTCCCAATATTTTCATTGTTATATCTGTTTTTAATTCTAGGTTTTCTTCTTCTTTATCTATTCTCATATGGTTCCTTAATTCTGAATTATTGGTGTTCCATTTTTGCAGCTCAAAGCCTGCTTTTCCTAATAATTGTGTCATTTGCTCATATATATCTTTTCCTTCTGCTATATTTTGACAGCCAGTCATCAGGTCATCCATATAAAAATCCGCCAGAGTTTTTTCCCGTGCAATAGGAAAGCGTTCTCCCTCATCTAGTGCAATTTGGTGCAATGTTCGGACGGCCAAATATGGAGCTGACGCTGTGCCAAATGTTACTCTCAAAAGCCGCAGGTGTTGAATTTTGTCCTTAGGATCTTGTCTCCACAATAATCTTTGGTAGTCAATATCTTCAGTAGAGACAATCACCTGCCGGTACATTTTTACAATGTCCGCAACTATACAAATGGGATGCATTCTCCATCGCATTATAGTGTGTCGTAAATCAGCTTGTAAGGTTGGCCCGACCATTAGTTCGCCGTTCAACGAAACACCATTTTTGCCTAAGCTAGAGGCGTCAAATACAACCCTAACCTTAGTAGTTGATTTATCTTCCCTGATCACCGCGTGATGGGGAAGGTATACGACATCAGGCTTGTTAATTTGCTCCAAAGGAATAATTTCTGCATGACCCAAGTCGAGATATTCATTAATTACCTCGACATATCGCCTTTTTAACTCGAAGTCTCTGGCTAACCTTTTCTCCAAATTAAAAAATCTGCGCAATGCAATATCTTTAGTTTGACCATTTGCGCAGTGTGGTGTAGCCGTTTTAAAAGGCAACCTAACAACATAACGACCTTGGGGATCTCGTTGTGTTGATTGCTTATAAAATTCTTCACATTTTTGTTCTTCTTCCGTGAAGTGCTTTTTTGGCACTACGGTTTCCTCTAATTCCCAAAATCTTCTTATAAGAGCATTTTGATCACCATCCAACGTTACATAGTTAAAGCTCTCTGCGTTTTCTTCCTTTCCCGTAATCTCTCCCGACAGTATCCATCCTAATTCAGAATCCTGCGCTATTAAAGATCCCGGAGGACCTTTACTGAGTCCTTGTTTGAGGACTTTGCTATACACCGAGGAACTTAGAAGAATGTCAATTTTTCCGGGTGTATCCCAAGTAGGATCTGCCAAATTGTACTGTTTCAGTTCTTTCCACAGTGGGAACTTTATTTTATTAGAAGGAAGAATTGACGTCAATTTTTTCTGTACGTGAGCCTTAACCGACAACCGAAAGTTAGGATTGTACATTGATTGTAATCTTAAGTAAACAACATATTTTGAGGTCAATGCACAACCTTTATCATCTTCGCCTAGCCTCAGTGATGATTTATAACTGATATATTTTTTCAGCCCTAAAAGTTGAACTGCAGACTCCGTAATATACGAAGCCTGCGAACACTGATCCAGCAAAGAGCGCAGAGTCGCCTCTGTGCCTGTACCGGAGGTAACCTTCACCAAGGCCGTGGGCAACAAATCATGGCTACGGGAAGTCGCAGCACAGTTTGTTACAATGTTACTTGCATCGTCTTGTGTTTGTTTAGCATCAACTGATTGCTTAGGTTCTACTTTGGGGTCAGTTGATACGGACGCATCTTTAGTATGGAGTAAGGAATGATGTTTTCTTTTACATAACCGACATCTAGTCGGCAAACGACAGGAATATACCGCGTGGCCTGCCCCGAGACAATTAAAACATAATCCATTGGATTGGACGAAATTACGCCGTGAGGTGACATCTTCGTTACAAAATTTCTTACAACTACCAAGTTTATGATCAGATTTGCAAAATACACATGACAGAGTAGCTACATGTAGTGTCTTGGCAGGAACATTTTTTGAGACAGTATTTTTAGAAGACTTATTGTCTAAAAATTCTAGTGAACGGAACCTTTGTTCTAAAAACTTATTAAACTGCTTTAGAGTAGGTAGATCTTCCGAATATTCACAAATATTTGCTTCCCATAATTTACGAGACTCAGAATCTAATTTTAAGCTTAAAATGTATATTACAATGAAGTCCCAGGTGTCGACATTAATTCCCAAATTTTTAAGTGCATTTAAACAATCGTTACTTGTATCCAATAATTCCTTAAGAGATTGTGCTGACTCGCTTGATATATTTTTCTGACTAAGAAACCGTTTAAGAATACAACTTGCCATATACTTTTTATTGTTGTAGCGCTTGTTTAATTGTTCCCAAGAAGTTTGATAATTTGAGCTACAAATAGGTATATTTCTCAGAAGTTGATCAGCTTCTCCAGATAAATGACTTTTTAAATACTGAAGTCTCTGAACATCATCTAACGACTTATTACCGTGTATAAGGGATAAAAATAAATCACGGAAGGTGATCCACTCCGAGTATTGTCCAGAAAACATAGGTAAACTAATTTTAGGTAGTTTTATATTGCAAGATTCTTCTGAGTTTTTTCCTGCACAAGACTGTGATACATTTTGAGCAACTTCTTTTTTACACAAGTCAGTAAGTATTTCTTTTAACTCCGTTTTATAGTCCAAATACAATTCTTCCGTAACCTCATACACTTCTGACGAACAATAATGCGATTTATTATAATCAGCTTCCTTTATTTGAGTTAATATGTTACGATGTGTGTCGTAAAATGATGTCCACTGTGACTCTAAACTCTCCAGTCTTACTTCAACATATGCCTTAGTAATTCGCTCCTTGGGCGACTTTTTGAAGTTAGACCTGGCTCGCGATATGGCCTTATTAGTGTCCATTTGAATTTTATTGTAGGCTTCCATGTTGTGTAGATATCAATACAAAAAGTTTACACACATAAAATGTCTACCAATAACGCTTTGATAGATGGAAACACTAAGTCCAATCGTAAACTCTAAAAAGAAATGCTGTCTTTTAAGACCCAAATTATTGCAAATTTTCTAAGTCACTGTAGAGAGGTTCCTCAAATATTTTCTAAGTCGCTGTAGAAACACATCTTCGAAATTTTCTAAGTCTTTAAACTTAAACTGACTTGTATTTTGGGCATGGATTCCCCGTCACTTCACTTTTTCGCAAAATTTTCTAAGTCCGTGCGAAATGCTTCTAAACCTCAAAGTTAATTTCTTCAAGAGAATAAGGCTTAAAATCGAATCGGAAAGTACTTACAGTTTTATGTCCGTTCACTGATACACGTCACTCACTCACGTACGACGTCACGTCACCGTTCCCTGCCGCCAAATCACGCCGCTAGGTAGCACCGCGCTACTGCAGATTCGCTTCCCGCTGGGTCGCTCTTCTGGTCACCAGTCTGCTGCTCATACTGGCAGGTTGCGCCCCGAGCAGCGATCCACTGCCCCTAGGTGCGCTGGTGACGACAAGGTGGTTCTCGGGAACCCTCGCTTCACTGACTCTAAATCCAACTTCGAAGGACCATGTACAAAGCCGTACCAAGATGCTTCACTTTGCTAGGTGTTTTAGCAATAAAACAAGACGATGCTGTTTTTGGGTTATTTAATTAACAAAATTCGGTTCCTTATATCTAATCGTTGGTAACGAAACCATAGCCTGCTTTTAAACAGCGCAACGCCATCTATCGAGCTATGGGTCAAACCTTTGCGATTATTGACTTTAACACTACGTCTGTGTGCATAAAGTGATGTATCAACACAGAACGCTCACCTCATAACTCGCACACTGGCTGGCGTCGAACGAAACAAAAAACATACCGTCGCTTTTGCACACAGGCTACGTAATTACGTATGATCTAGGTTGATCTAGGATCATACTATTGCTAAAATTGAACTCATTACATCAAGTACCGATAGCTGGTAGTCTTACGTATTGAATTATTGAACTCATAGGTCTGGGTTCCAATCTCGAGTTGGGACTTTTATTTTTCTTTTCCAACAATAATCTTTATCGGTTATTTTGTTATTCGTTTTTTATATACATTAATAAACAAGAATCATAATGTAATAATTATTTTTTGTTCATTATTATATTGCTATTGTAATACGGGGTTAAAATAAAAATGTTTTATAAGTGATTTCAAAATTTTTATTTGTTATAATTTTATAAACTACAAAAAAAAAAAAAAAAAAAAATAAGCAAATTTCTAGTCAATACAGTTTAGTTTCTCATAAAGAACCATTTATTGAAGTAAAGCAGGTAATCAGTGAACTACGACCCTTAGACATAAAATATTTTATCTTAGTAATATAATAATATTGTGCTTTAACTACTAATGTGTGTGAGT
Source organism: Apamea anceps (assembly GCA_951799955.1). Taxonomy (NCBI): domain Eukaryota; kingdom Metazoa; phylum Arthropoda; class Insecta; order Lepidoptera; family Noctuidae; genus Apamea; species Apamea anceps. The sequence continues at coordinate 20,971,095 of OX637513.1, read as the reverse complement.
ACTCTAAGAAATCACAACTAGCAAATCTACCCACGTAAATAAAAAAAGGGTGAACTCCTCGTCACAATACAATTAAATTACTCAGTAGTACTACTTTTTACTTACTGTTTACTGCCAGTGCGTTCGATTTAACTTTAGTTGCCTATCTCAAACGTCAAAGTTAACAAAACGTATGTATAAGGACTTATTGCGGTTATAGCTTGTATTCATTTTCATTATGAAAAGAAGATTGAAACTAAACCTCAAAATAATCCTTATTACGGATACGATACAATATTGTTTTAATATTTATTTATTTAAGGATAACCAACAAAGCATACACTATAATACATGCTAAAGATTCCATGTCTTTTTACATTTTATAGTGTAGCCTTAATTAAAGGCTGCCACGGCATGCACTAAACATAGGAGAAAATGCAGCAACAAAACAAATTTTACTTATAAGCTACATAGATTGATTGTTACACAAATGCAGATCATGTATTAGGGGTCAAAGTATGAAATTGCCGATTTGTACCGAAAAATTGAAATTCGTTTTTTTTTTTAATTTAACATATTTATTTAATCAAAATAATTACCATTATTATCTATACATTGCTGCCATCTAATAGGAAGGTAATTTATGCCTTTGCGATAGAACTCTCGTGATCTAGATTCGACAAACTGTAAGAAAGCATTTTGTACTGCCTCCTGAGAAGATAACTTTTTATAACGTAGAAAATTGTCCAAATCACGAAAAAAAATGGTAGTCTGTTGGAGCAAGGTCTGGCGAATACGAAGGGTGACGAATGGTTTCTAATTGCAGTTCCTGTAGAGTTAAAACGGTTTCTCGTGCTGTATGAGGGCTCGCGTTATCATGGAGCAATAATGGTGGAGATCGATTCATGAGTCGGGACTGTTTCACTGCTAGTTTTGCTATCATTGTTTGGAGTTCAGCACAGTAGACATCTGCCGTTATTGCTTGACCAGATCGGAGAAAGCTATAGTGAATAACATTATGCTGAGACCACCAAACAAGAGTACCTTTTTAGGGTTCCGTAGCCAAATGGCAACGGAACCCTCATGGATTCGTCATGTCTGTCTGTCTGTCTGTCTGTCTGTCTGTCCGTCCGTATGTCACAGCCGCTTTTTTCCGAAACTATAAGAGCTATACTGTTGAAACTTGGTAAGTAGATGTATTCTGTGAACCGCATTAAGATTTTTACACAAAAATAGAAAAAAAACAATAAATTTTGGGGGTCCCCATACTTAGAACTGAAACTCAAAATTTTTTTTTTCATCAAACCCATACGTGTGGGGTATCTATGGATAGGTCTTCAAAAATGATATTGAGGTTTCTAATATCATTTTTTTCTAAACTGAATAGTTTGCGCGAGAGACACTTCCAAAGTGGTAAAATGTGTGTCCCCCCCCCCTGTAACTTCTAAAATAAGAGAATGATAAAACTAAAAAAAATATATGATGTACATTACCATATAAACTTCCACCGAAAATTGGTTTGAACGAGATCTAGTGAGTAGTTTTTTTTTAATACGTCATAAATCGTAACGTAACGGAACCCTTCATGGGCGAGTCCGACTCGCACTTGGCCGGTTTTTTATTGGTAAGCTTTGCTTTAGGACACTATTGCGGCGTTTGACCTGGGGTCAGCCATTGCATTTTTCGTTTATGGTTATCGTAAAGAATTCACTTTTCATCACATGTCACAATTCGATCCAATATTCCTTCATTTTTGTATCGATTTAACAAGGCAACACAAGTTTCAACATGCGTTTCTTTCTGCAGATTAGTCAAATCATGATGCACCCATTTCTCATATTTTTTTATGTTATTGATTTGAAGCAAATGAGTCAATATTGTTGGTAAGGTAACGTTAAACCATGCCGCTAATTCCTGGGTAGTTTGACTCGGATCGGCTTCCACTATCTCTTTCAATTCATTGTTATAGAAATCCTGTGTGGCGTAGCACGTAAAAGTAAAATGGGTGACATATTTATATTTTTGGGTAGCATGTTTATCGGTAAATCGTTATAAGTAATAAAAGTGGGGGTAATTGATGATGAAATTTTTGCATTTATGACCTAATACCACCGTGAACCGATACGAAATTTTATCTAGGGGGTTTTTAAATTTGGAGTAATAATAATAATATTGAATAGAATTTATGCCACGACGTACTCGTGCGGCCTCCACATTCTCGTCGCGCAAGTCGCGGCGCCAGTGGCGCACGACGAGGAAACGCGGGCGGGTCCCCACCGGCGCCGTGTGTATGGGATTTTCACCACGTTTTTGTAGTTCGTGGTTACAAAGCCCCTATGTTTGCGTCAATCTTCTTACCGGTGCTGTATTGAAGATCGGCTCTAACTCAGAAACGACTTCACGTCAAAAACAAGAACCCAGTTATCTTTGACTTTTTGTAATCAAGCGCACGATTCGTGAAACAAGGTATCGTACTGTTCGCCATGCCGCGTCACCAAATATAATATAGTGTTCTTATATTACCTTAGAGTTATATATAGGATAGTTATTAATATTACTAGTTAGCATCAAAATTGTGCTCCAATTGTGAATTTAAAAAGAAACCGTGAGTACAACCTTTACAATCTTTTAAATTAATTAAGTGGGCTAGATAGCCGTAATTTATAGTTTTTTTTAGTACATCCAGGTACCCTAGACTGAGACCTAGCCCTGAACCTAACTTTAAAATAGTCCTTCAAAAAAGCCTATTTATTTGATTTTATATGTTGTAAAATTCTTAGCTAGAACAACGGTTTTGCCAACTAGCATTCAAAGGCACGTTACGTGCTGAAAAGTCTAGATCATCATTCGAAATACTAGATTTCTCCCCCCCGCCCCCACGAGGCGCAACGCATCACGCAAATCCCCTCGAGGTCATAATTATAGCAACGCAACGAAACTAAGACGTCGGAATTAATTTAAACTCGCAAGAAAAATGATTGTGCGCGAACGCGATCATTAACCTTAATTGCTATAATTATTCATAGTTACGTTGTGACCTGCGACGGAAACTCGATGGTAAACAGAGATTGATCGAAACTGAACCTCCAGCAGTCTTGGGGCCCGCAGACCTTGGGCCCCGGGCCCCAGCGCGGTGCGGACGCCAGCCGGATTTAATAAATATAAAACTCCACCATAAATCGCGGAATATCTCACGTTGTTCGCCACAAGGATAATTGTTGTTTGTTCATGGGTTGTAAAAATACCTAGAGTGTAAATTGGACGGCAGGAACGAGCCCCCCTTGGCCTGTTTGTGCCATTTTATATATATATTTTATACACAGAGTCTCAGGCCGCAGACGGGCCGCGGATGGGCCGCAGTCGGTCGATTGATTTTATATCTTATGTACATACATAGATACTTTACAAAAAGGAAGAACAACAATATAATTATTATAATTTCATAATGACAGGGAATCTGTGCGATCTGTGTAACAAAGAATCAAAGAATCTGTGTGCAAAAGAATGAGGAGTGAAGTATTAATAATGAGGGCAAATCAAAATATCATTCAAACAATTTTCAGTGAGCAACCTACTATATGAAATATTAATCGTTTGGGAGTTAAACTAGCGTCCATTGACGGATTTGGCCGCGCGCCTCAATACCGTCCATGACCGCTCCTGTACCGCGTTTGTATTGCAACATAATATCAAAGCTAAACATAAACTAAATCTGAATATAATTTAGCTACATTACATGTAAAATTGACATACACATTGCGCTAGTAGTTACTCACTCTGTTGCTACGGTGCTACGCTGCTACGGCGCTACGCGGCTACGGTGCTACGATGCTACGGTGCTATGAGTTCGAGGCGTAGCTCGTTAGCTTAGTTTGGTGACATTTTGGTCACTGCACTAAATCGGCGGCGTTTGTAATTTGAGTGTAAGCTCGTTGATCATCGAAGATCTTTTTTGCCCTTTTTTATCGACGAGTCGAGAGTATTTTATAGTAATAAAGTCACACCAGAACTCAGAATGAAGACATTTATTTAATACTAGCTTCTGCCCGCGGCTTCGCCCGCGTGGATGTCAGAAATTATCCCACGGGAACGTGCTAACAGGATAAAATGTACCTATGTGCTTCCCCAGAATGCCATCTATCTCGCGGGCCCTTTGTGGCTAATTACAATAGAAAATCAATTGTGTCTCATTAGTGGTGATTAAGAGGGTACCTATATGATATCTTTACCTAAGTACCTACCTAATTTAAAAAAAAAACTCAATAACAGAAAATTAAATACCTACCTACCTAAATAAACCTATTTCTGATGATAACTAATCTAAACTCAATAAATAAGCAAAATCCCTAAAAACTAATATCTATACGAATGACTAATCCTACCTAACAGTATTATAAAATAACCTACGGTCACTACGTACACTATCAAATATACTACCTATACTTTAAAATTAAAATCTATACCTACGACTTATAAAAATAAACCTAAATAACTCTAAAAACTAAAAGGAATAAAAATGAACTCCATTGCGGGTGACTTAACCTACGACAAACTTATTATTTGCGGTTGGTGCAGTAATCGGGTCTAGGGATCGAACCGCAAAATTAAGTTTGTTTTTTATTGTATATACTTTTCCGGGATAAAAAGTACCCAGTGTGGTGCCCAGGATATTAAAGAATAATTATACCAAGTTTCAACGTAATCGAACCGGTAGTTTTTGCGTGATGCCTGAACAAACAGACAGACAGACAGACAGACCGACAGACAGACAGACAGACCGACAGACAGACAGACAGACCGACAGACAGACAGACAAAAATTTTTTTAATCACATTTTTGGGTTCGGTGTCGGTCTAGTAACACCCCCTGCCATTTATTTTTTTGATATTTTCAATGTACAGAATTTTCACTTCTACAGATTTATTATAAGTATATAGATATAGATTATAAGTATACATTTTCAAAGTCTCTTATACTTTGCGTGGTAACGAAACCATAGCGCGAATTTAAATCGACCAACGGCATCTATCGAGACATGAGGTAAACTTTTCGTACAAAATTGGTTTAAGGTTTGATCTATGACACATTACGACGTTAACACTCGTGTTAAATGAAATTCCTCCCGGAGCGACACTACAGTCGTTGGCAGTTTCACGACACATAAGCACTACGTAGTAACGCCGGCTGCTGCATATAACAATACACAGGCGTGAGATCGAAGCGCAACGCTGTCCTCACTAGATACATAGGTACAGAAGGCCGGCTCCATACAACGGGCGGAGCGCGAACGTACGGCGATCTCAAACAAATAAATGACGGCAAGTCGCGAGTGCGTGTGTACTCGCTGTACGTAGACGCGTGGTGTCTATGTTTGCGCGCGTTTTCGTTCGTTATATGGAGCCAACCTTCTTGAGATACGTATAAAACCACGCTATCACATTAGGTATACACCTGTAATGATAGTGGTAGGGAGATTTTAATAAATAAATATATGTTGTGCGGTGTACTCTTATGTGTAGCTACCGGATGAACACAGGTCACAGTGTCAGTGAGTCCGCCCGCGCGGGCTCAGATACAGCGTCGTACTTCAACGCGTTATGACGCTACCCTTGCTATAAAGGCTAGAGGAGTTTCGTTCGACACCCACATAAAACTAAATGGGAGACTGAAGGCTAAAATTCGAGTTTATGAAATTCCCAGAACTAGTTTAATATAAGCCACACACACATCGCTTGTATTGTGAGCCATATAACATAAGCCGCACACACATCGCTTGTATTGTGAGATATATAATATAAGCCGCACACACATCGCTTGTATTGTGAGATATATAATATAAGCCGCACACACATCACTTGTATTGTGAGATATATAAAATAAGCCACACACACACCGCTTGTATTCTGAGCCATATAACATAAGCCGCACACACACCGCTTGTATTGTGAGCCATATAACATAAGCCGCACACACACTGCTTGTATTGTGAGCCATATAATATAAGCCGCACACACACCGCTTGTATTGTGAGCCATATAATATAAGCCGCACACACACCACTTGTATTGTGAGCCATATAATCCTAATATATTATATACTTTTGCATACCCTCTTGTCTTCTTAGCTTCATATAATATTGATATTTGTAATACTTATGTTTCCTAACTGTGAATTCCCATTATTAACATCATCTTGTACCCCTACTTGTCCCCAAGCTTTCTAAGTCGGGACAAGGCACATTAGTTCATGGCAATTCATTTCTTATAATGGTGGGAGGGTGCCCAAGTCTGGTGCCGGGCCCTACAGGAGCACGCGGTGGATTGGGGCGTGCTCCCTTTCCCACAGGGAGAGCCGATCTTAACTGTGATATTTCACATAATTAGGAAAAACGAAAATTTTATCAGCCTAGGGTAATTAAGGAACAGTCACATTATTATTTTGTTGGAAAAAACATCACAACGCTTTGCGAAGGCAAAGCGTTGTTGTTTTATAAAAATAATCAGTTCTTGTTAATTTTGCTTACAATCTGAAAACGTTGAAATTTTATTTCTTAGTACTTTGAGCAAAGAAATAAAACGTGAATAGATCAGCTTGTGTACATTTTTCCTCAAAAGTTACCGCTCGCTGGCGGCGCGGGCGTAAACCTGACAATCCGGTGCAATTCCCGGCAACAATCAGATCGCACGCCGCCGTCCTGTGTTACATACACGACGCCGCGGCGTCGGACAGCTGTGACACGATGCGACAACGAGCAGAAGAACAACTGCTAGCAAATATCAAGACTACAATGTTCATGTAAATGAAACAAGTTCGTTCATACATCGTCGTCTTGTATCCCATCGGGTACTTTGTGTGTATAGCGCAATGTAAGACCTTGTGTGGGACTACTGCATTTGCAATTTTATGTAAGCCGTGACTGTGTGAGGTGCAGTTCACGGCCCGTAATCGGTTTTGGAATACCCGAGGGCCGAACAAAGCCAAGAGGAGCCGAGACGACACGAGCCGCGCGACCCACGTCCCGAGCACGTCACACTCAGACGCCGCTGTTTCTTGCTCTACGAGCCGTCGCATAAGTTTCCTCTCCGTTATCTTAAAAGTTAGTAAATAAGAAGAATTCTTTTAGATTCCAGCTTGCGATAAGTTATTGAATTTGGTCGTTTTACCTATTACAATTTAGTGCTTGAGTAAGTTCTAGTAGGATTTTGTAAAAAGTTTGACGGAATTATGTGAATTGTCGTTACACTAAAAGGTTATATTATAAATGTTTTAGTAAGATGATTGATTCAATCCTTCTATATTATTGTGTGGCTGAAAGGCAAACCTCCTCAAAGGAATTCTTACAGTGGATTACTATGAAAGACTGCATCGCGTTGTGAACTGAGTCGTCAGCGGAGCAACGGCTGAGGCATCACATCGCGATGTTTCTTAGGCGCAGGCCACACAGAAGGGACGTGACGCAGATTCACGTATCTTCATTATTTTTCGTATAAAATGTACTAACGTGATCTGGCACCAAACATACAGAAACCACAAGACACAGGCGCGTTGCTTTTCCATCTGTGTACTAATTGCCGCGTCTACCACGTCTCAGGTCCGTTCTATGTGGCCAGCGCCTTACAACAGCAGACGTGGTGACGACGCGCCGTGACTCGCTGATGTCGCTCATTTGTTCAATTTCACTGAACGCTGCGATACATCAGTTAATTAGCACAAGCATTTTCACAAGTGTCTGCTGTAAGGTATAAAGTTATATAATGTTATTTAGTGTGAATAAATGGTTGGAGACAGGAATTTGTTTTTGTTTATTTGGTAAAAGCGGGTGAGTGAGAGTCGGGAGCAGTGTAGTGTCAGGGTATTTGATGGTGGAGGAGCATTTTTGTAAAGAAATGTAACTATGTAAAATAAACTGTGTAGTATACTTCATTTTTATTGGTAAAGCACAATATGTATCTAGTTACTATTAAATTATGTCATATTTAATTGTAGATAAGTACATAGTATTTATACAATAATAAAATAATGCAGCTCATAACATACACAATTCAAACTCAAACTCAAATCATTTATTTCAATTAAACCATTTCAGGCACTTTTGAATTGTCAAAATTAAATTGTCGGTCAGTTAGTCAGAAAGTTGAAGCTAGTTGCCCATTCCAAAACGTAGATCTCTCTCGTGTCTCCACGGACACTCTTTTAAATCAAGATATTATTACAAAATCCTGGGTACATTATTCTTATTGCTTCTATATGTGAGAACAATGTAAAAAAAATTTTTTTGCAAAAAAAAAAAAACAACCGACTTCCAAAAAAGACACTACAACGTGAAAAATAACTTTAATTTCGGAAGTTGGTGTCGTTGGGTTCGCATTTTCGTTGTTTGCCACCGACTTCCGAAATTAAAGTTATTTTTCACTTTGTAGTGTCGTTTTTGGAAGTCGGTTGTTTTTTTTTTGAAAAAAGGTTTTTATTTTCCACTTTTAAGTTGTAATTTTTACCAGTAATTTTGGTTTAAAAACCAAACTACTGAACCGTTTCTGATGAAATTTCTATGGGACCATTTGGAAAGCATACCATTTCCAACAATTTTTTTTCAAATTGGTTGGCATGCGACAGAGTTATGCGCAAACAAACATAAAAAAAAAAAATACAAACATCCGAATTGAAAACCTCCTCCTTTTTTAGAAGTCGGTTAAAAAAATAAACAATTTAAAATATAAAATTCAAAATAAGCCCTAGCAGTTAAGAGATGAGCAGTCTCAACCGACGGCGCCCGTTATCGAACATGACGCGTGTATCAGCACCATCCAGCTCAACCATTTCGTAGGGAACCGAATGATCCAACACACGCGCCACTACCAGTGAGACATTTAAGTGACGTGACATATTCTTAACTGCCATGCTCTTTCAAGTCAACATCAAAATATCGTAAAAAAAACGTTCCATGGTTCTTACATTTACAAAATTTAAAAAATGCTTCTAATTTATACAAAACTATAGTTTGCAATTTATTTAAAAGATGAGAAAAAAGAAAAAATTACTACCAATCAGGAAGAGGTATATAATATTGATGTATTAAGAATTAAAACTTGATTGAATAAAATATACATTAAGTTCGTAATGTCAAAACATTTAAAAATACAAAAGGGGAAGCATCTCTTCCAAATATTGAAATTACGATCAACTATTAGTGTGTATTAATTGTGATTAACTATTAGTGTGCCCAAGTGCCTGTGGAGCAGGACCAGCATTAAGCCAAGCATTTTTATCTACGATATACTCATCCAACTTATAATATGCCTGTCTATATAGTGTGCGTTTAATGCATGTTTTAAATTTCTTCTCGTTTAGTTGAAGAATATCGAGTGGTATTTTATTATAACATTTTACACAGTACCCCATAAAAGAAGTTTTACTTTAGACAATCTGAAGCGCGGTTGATCTAGTTTGTTCCTATTCCTAGTGTTAAAATTATGCCTGTCACTTATCTTACTAAAAAGATGTAGATTTTTCGAACGTACATAATGTTTTCGTATATTATATATTGACAACCGTCATGATGTTAATTTTTTTAAACAGTTCCCTTAGAGATTCGCATCTGCTTAGATTGTAGATGGCTCTGATAGCCCTCTTTTGCAGAATGAAGATAGACTCAATATCTGCAGCCCGTCCCCACAGCAAAATACCGTAAGACATGATGCTATGGAAGTAACAAAAATAGATCAGTCTCGCGGTATCTACGTCTGTTAACTGACGGATTTTCCAAACAGCGTAAGCGGCTGAACTTAGCCGCCCTGTAAGTGATGTTAGGTGAGGACCCCACTGCAGCTTTGAGTCAAGCGTGATCCCCAAGAAAACCGTATTTTCGACGAATTCAAGTATCTCTCTATTCAATACAACGTGACATTCACTACTTCTAACATTCGGTAAAGCGAATCTAATGCATTTAGTTTTTTTCTCATTTAATACTAAATTATTTACAGTAAACCAATTATGAACCATAGCGTTATTTACGTCGCCAAGCTCCTGTGCACGTCTGCCTACTTTAAAAATCAGTGATGTGTCATCAGCAAATAACACCATTTGTGGTCGGGTTTTTAGTAAATGAGGTAAATCATTTATATATACTAACGAACGCTCAATATTAGGAACGACCCCAATATTGAGCCCTGTGGTACACCCATTTTGACTTTTAAACCCAATGAATTCACACTGTTTATTTGAACTTGCTGAAATCTATCATTTAAATATGATTTTAATAAGCTAAGAGCTAGTTTACCCAGTCCGTAATGCTCAAGTTTCAACAGCAGTGTTTCGTAATTCACGCAGTCAAATGCCTTGGATAGGTCGCAAAAGATGCCTATTGCATCTTGTGCCTCTTCTCATGCGTTAAACATGTGTTTTAATAAGGTCACACCGGCGGGCGTCAGTTGTACAACGTCCTTTGGTGAAACCATACTGTTGATCGTGTAGGATGTTGTTACGATTGAAATGATTGAGCATTTGATTTAACATTACTTTTTCAAACACCTTGCTGAAAACCGGCAAATTAAAGACCGGCAATTAAAGACTAATATCAGATATATGTTTATCTGATAATTTCGTGGCAACGAATACAAATGACAGTTATTGATGAACACGAACACAATAGGTATCAATTGCCGGAAGCCACGTGTAACATAACTCATAATGTGTTATTACTAGTCACGAGAAGTAAATACGTGATAATTAACGCAACGAGCGTCACCCGACGCGCGACTGGCGCGGGGCGGGAGCGTCGCGGACGCGCGGCGTGTGCGAAGCGGCGGCGGCGCGGCGCTTACCGCTAGGTATATTGACACGCGTGAGTGTCGTGTGGCGGTGTCGCGGCTTACTTCCCGCTCGTCTGTCGCCGTCGCGTAGCGCTCAGCTCTGTAACACTCATTATGCACAAGTAGTAAACACTCGCATTCAATACCGACTGTAAAGAAACTCCTACCGACGCGAATTTACCGCCCGCCACAGATGACGTATACACAATAGTATACAAAACGCTTCAATGTAGCCACTTAAAATACAATAACTTTATACAGCCATCGTAACCAACTTTGACGATTATTGAAATGTTTTTTCTGCCTATGAGGGTCTGGTCTTAATATCTTATATTTCTCCATGAAGTTTGTTTCCTACTCGTACTACAAAAGAACTACATTCTACAAGATATTCGAAGGACGCCGGGGATCGTTGACTTTTATTTTAAACCTCGAATGAATAATTTTCCAAGTTGAATGAAAAATAATTAATTATAAATTAATCAAAGTCCGAGTGCCAGATGTCGAGTATTTAGCCAAGCATGCGTCCTGAGCTGGCTGGAAAGTAATCACGCATTCAAATCTGTCGAACATTCCTTCGACATAGCTCCGTAATTAGTAGCATTTGAATCAAACGCGGGACCGCTTCATGTCCCGCGGTAATTTGCAATGGCTATGCGATTAGGGTTACTTGCTACTCAATAGTCGAAGCTCGGCACTGCTACAGACACAAAATTCAAAAGGTCCATAATAGACTAGCTCAAAAATAGAACTTTTTTTGGTGAGTAGCACGCGGAGCTGACAAGAGAAGCAACGACACGGTAAGACGACTTGCTCAATAAAACAAGGTGCCCAGCCTGTGGTGAGTTGGTGACCGTTTTAGTGTACGTTTAGTGAATTTCAAACCTATTGGTTGTGAACAAACCAAGTTTTTTTATTGACTTCGCTCGCTTCTTAGGTGCATAACTCCGCAAAACTTTTAAGTCTTGAAAATTGAAAACTTGTGAAAACTGTTGTGATATAGCAATAAAATTGTTGGTTTATCCACCACGTTTCCAGAGCACTTTGTTTTCCTTCATTATAGGATACGCTGTACCATGTGCAGGCATCTAAGACTTGGATGGTCTTAGACCACACATTATACAATGCTGATATACATAATCAGCCTATAAAGTTCCCACTGCTGGGACGCATATAATGTCATCTCTCTTCGAGAGGGAACATTTGTCATTTAAAGCCAGGTATTATAAAATATTTTGGCAAAAATATTATTATGCTCATATTACGTTGCCAACGAAGAAATAAATAGCAAATTATCTTGTTTGATACTAGTAAGTAGTACTGTCAGCATCGATCACAAACATGCTTCATCATCATCATTTCAGCGAAAAATGTCCACTGCTGGACATAGACCCAAGCGACGCCACTTCAACCAGTTCTGTGCTTCTCGCATACAGCAGATTCTTGAGGCCTTCACAACGTTAAATCACACGTCACTAAAACTCGTGTGACAGATGACGTCAAAAGTGACGGATGACGTCATGGCGTCTCAGTTGGAACCTGCTCTAATTACGACGCTATCAATACGCCGCGTTCACTCGGTCATCACACTCACCCGCTGCGAGTGACGTCATCACGTCTCAGGCCAGTTATTGCTAATATCGGGAACATTGCCTGATTGACACTCTATTGATTGAAAACTGGCTTCTACACTAGTGTTGTCTGCTGTTGAAACTTTGAAATGGTCCATATAGACTCAGAATCAGAATCAGAAATATTTATTTGCTCACAATGTACGTACAGTTTTGAGATGATACAGAATACAATGTTTCCGCTACATTCTACCTTACGGCGTGCAAAAACATTAGGTTACATAACATTGACATTAAAATAACAAGACACCAAAAAATTTATACACATAAATAAATTGTCACAATAAAGAGTCATTACATTAAAAAATGAAAATTATGTTATCAAATTATAAATTATTGCAAAAATGTATTTAAAATGCAAATTTCAAGAAAAAAAAAAAGTCAAGGTACAGTTATAAATCTTTGTCATTCAAGAAGTCATTTACAGAGTAGTAACATTTTTGTAATAGCAATTCAGTCTGTTTAGTTTTAAATATGCGTGTGGGGGGTTCTTTGAGATTATGTGGAATTTTATTATAAATGATTGGCCCCATTGACATTATATTTTTTCTTAATAGTTCTGTATTATATTTTTCTGTATGTGATAAGAACTTGTATTGTAGTCTTAAAGGGCCTTGATCTAATGTCAATAAGTGACGGAAATAAATTTAAATTCGACCTAACAAAGATGGACACTTCCAATATGTACAGCGACGGGAAGGTTAGTATTCTTAGAGACCTAAACACAGGCTCACAGCTATCTATAGATTTTAAACTTGACATTGATCTTATGCAACGTTTTTGGGGTTTGAATATCACCTCCCTTTCGCTACAGTTGCCCCAGAATATTACTCCGAACCTTAAAATCGATGCCACCAAGCCATGGTAAGCTGTGAGAAGAGTACTTTTGCTAACTTTATGTGATAAATTGTACAGTACATATGCTGATTTGCTCAATTTCTTACATACGTCCTCAAAATGAGGTTTCCAAGTCAGATTACTGTCAATCAAGATCCCTAGGAATTTCGCTATGCTTGTTGAGTCAACTTTTTCCCTGACACTAAAGTAAACTTTATCCGGTGAGATACGGACAGGTGACGAAAATGTGGAGCATTGCAAATATAGATCTTTATTCTATACTAATATTATAAAGAGCTAAAATTTATTTATTTGTTTGTATGTAGGGGGGTAACCTCCAGAGTTAATGATTCAATTCTAAAAAGGTTTTCACTGGTAGAAAGCTACATTATGTGTGAGTGCTATCGGCTATAAATTATGCTTACATCATGCATTTTAGCTGAGCTATCACAACTTTTGTCTAGCAAGTCGGAAAGAATTACAACTCTTAAAACATAATTATTTGCATGCGCTGCTTATACACACAGTTGTATATAACTAAAAACAAAGTGGTCTGGTCCGCCTTAAATAAAAGGTTGGTTTGGTTAAAAGACAACAATTTACATGTCAATATCGGTAAAACTAAACTTATACAGTTCCAAACTTATAATAGCAAACATCACGGATTAAAAATAAGATATGCAAGTGACACTATAGAAGAGGTTAAAAGTGCTACTTTTTTAGGTATAACTTTAGATAAATTTTGCAACTGGAAAGAACATATTGAAAAATTATGCACTAAGCTGCAAAGATTCGTATTTGTTTTAGGTAGAATAACTCGTGTAGCTGGTATCAATGCAGCACTTTATGCTTATCATGGTTACGTAGCATCAATTCTACGCTACGGTATTATCATATGGGGCAATTCTGTGGATTTTATTAAGGCATTTCGAGCCCAAAAAAAGTGTATTCGATCAATAACCAAAGACAATAACCATTAGACAGCTGTGTCCCACTCTTTAAAAGTTTAAAAATATTGCCACTCCCATCTTTATATATATTCGAACTTTGTATCTTTGTGCGTAAAAACATGGGTTTATTTAAATTACGTAATGATGTTGTGGTAAGAAAAAGCAGAGATCTCCACCAATTATATGTACCTCAACAACGAATTAAACTATTCTCCAATAATGTTTACTGTATGGCAATTCGTATTTATAATAAATTACCTAATGTTTTCAAAGATCTTAATTTCATGACTTTTAAAAAGAAATTATTTGACTTGCTATTATCTAAGTGTTATTACTCAACAGATGAGTTTTTAAATGAAAAGTTTGACTCTAAATTTAAATTGGACGACGAATTGCCCTTACATTCGTAATGATTGAATTTAATTTGATAACTGTGACATTGTATTGAATAATTCTTAACACTGTATTTGATTAATTTCTGACATTATATTTAGTATTCCTTGACATTATATTTAGATTGCCTAGACATTGTATTTAATAATTCCTGACATATTTAGTATACCGTTAAATTGTATTTAATAACTCTTGACATTCTTATTAGTATGCGTTGACATTGTATGCAATAATCCCTCCAAATTGTATTTAATATCAGATAATGTTTACCTAGGTTTGCCAATTCATTTTGATTTCATTTAAATTTTTGAAAATATTTGTACGCTGGAAACAGCAGAATATTTTGGACGTAGAATTGTAGTAACACCTTGTAACAACAATATTCTAACAAATAAACTTATTATTATTATGTCGTTTATTTATTTAATTTTCTTATTTTATTACATTTTTAAATATTATTATAAAAAAAAAAACATTTAAAAATATAAAAAAATAGTAATCCACCGGTGTCGGGAGCAGGGTCCAAGCTACCGGTGGTTAGGGCTCCAGAGACAGAAACCTCCTCACAATGCGAGCCGTATCGAGGAGTACTGCCTTCTGAATCAGGCCATTGATCCAACCGCCTAACGAGAGCCTCGATAGATGTTGATCGAGGCTTTCGGCCATCAGGCCATTGGCCGATACGACAATCGGCACTATGACAGTCGAGCTCACATTCCACATGTCAACAACCTCGTGTGCTAAGTCAAGATATTTGATTTGTTTATCTTTCTCAGCTTTCACGAGGTTCCCGTCATGTGGAATGGTAACATCGACAATCATTGCGCGGCGCACTAATCGATCTATCACTACTATATCAGGTTTGTTGGCGACAACAGTCCTGTCAGTGATGATAGACCGATCCCAGTACAACGTGACATGGTCATTTTCGAGAACTGGGTCGGGCACATACTTGTAATATGGTACCTCAGAGTTGACAAGTTTATATTTCAAAGCAAGTTGCTGGTGAATAATCCTGGCTACTTGGTTATGCCTGTGCAAGTACTCGCTGTTAGCCAAACGAGAACAACCAGAGATAATATGTCTGATGGACTCACCCGGACGGTGGCATGCCCGACATACGTCAACCGTCCCATCCTTCATAATATGTCTCCGGTAGTTATTCGTCAAGATAACTTCGTCCATAATTGCACAGACGAAACCTTCAGTTTCTCCGAAGAGGTCACCAAAACGTAGCCAGTCCACCAACGTAGCAAATCTACACCGGGCTCATGAAGAGCCCGATAGAAGCGCCCGTGAAGCTCCTTGCTTTGCCATACCTTCTTGCGGTCATCGGTAGTCAGTACTACAGGTTTGCGCCAGTTCTCTTTCGCCATGGAGAGCGGGGTGAGCCCCTTGTCCACTGCGACCACATCACGGTGCATACCCACTTCGGCTTTTAAAAAATATTCCCTGAGACTGCACACCTCGCGGTTGTGGAGGGTCTTCGCATTTAAAAAACCTCGACCCCCACACTTCCGCGGGATATACAGTCTCATAACCGATGATCGTGGGTGATGCATCCGGTTTGCGGTCAGTAGTGTACGGACCCTTCTATCCAGGGCGTCGAGTTCAGTCTGAGTCCATTTGAGTATGCCGAAAGAGTACATCAAAACCGGCATGACCCAACCATTGAAGGCGCGCACCTTATTTCCGCCCGAAAGAAGACTAATTAATACCCTCTTCAGGCGACAAAAGAAGCGCTCCTTCAATGATTGCTTCATGTCAGCATCGTTGATGCCTAACGCTTCCGACATACCCAAATACTTATAGCTTTCGGATGAGGAGAGGGATCTAAGGTGTATGGAATCTGAAAGTGGAATTCCCTCGGATTCCATAATCTTCCCCCCCTTTACATGCATGACTGCACATTTGTCCACACCAAATTCCATCCTGATGGCACTACTGAAAGTTTTAGTTACCTTCAGTAGCTCCACCAGATGCAATTTGTTGGGGGCAAAAAGTTTCAAATCATCCATGTAGAGGAGGTGAGATATGACCTGACCACCTCTCTTCAACCGGTAGCCTAGACCTGAATTCTCCAGCAGTGTGCTTAGAGGATTCAGGGCTAAGCAGAACCAAAGAGGACTCAAACTGTCGCCCTGAAATATTCCCCGCTTAATCCATACAGGCTCATCATTCCCCTGGATCTGTCGACACCCTGGATAGCGAAGGACCGTCTTCCATTGCCCCATACACGACTCAAGGAAGGTGCGTAGAGTTGCATCTATCTTGTACAACTCCAGCACCCTCATGAGCCATGTATGTGGCACCGAGTCGTAGGCCTTCTTATAATCTATCCAACATGTCGACATATCCTTGTGGGATCGGCGAACCTGTTGGCTAATGGCCATGTCTATGAGGAGTAGCTCCTTAGTACCGCGGGACCCATTCCTAAATCCATTTTGAGAGGCAGACATAATCGAGTTACTGTCAATGTACGTGTTAATTTTCGCTCTCAAAATGGATGTAAGAAGTTTATAAACCGTCGACAAACACGTAATCGGTCTATAATTCTTGGGTTCTGCGGGACTACCTGACTTATGGAGCAGGTGGGTAACGCCTGTTGTTAGAAACTGCGGTAGCGACCCAGACTCTAAGGATGCCTGGAACTGAGATGCCAGGCAAGTGTGTGAACTAGTTAGCCATTTCAACCAAAAATTGTGCAGTCCGTCCGTTCCCGGTGATTTATTTATTATTTTATTATTATTATTATAATAGTTCTACAAAAAAGTCCGCGACACCATATTTCTATCTTTTATCTTTTAATATCACTTTTATGTTTAAAAAAAAATTTTTTTTCACATGCTTACGTTTGGATGAAAATATAATTTTTATTATGAATCCTTATCAAAATAAATTATTTTATTCGGAGCCGAGCAGAAAGAAAACAATTCCGAAAGAAGAAAGAACGCTAAGCTTGCTTTGTGCAGACGTTCTATCCATTCACCCAAATGACGTTGTGCAAATACATCATTTTTCTGAATTGCGGTGTTAAGACTTTCCGTGGATTGATGACCCTCTCGATTTATATAATCTGTAGAGTTTGTTAGGTTGAACGCGCTAATTTCAGAAACTACTGGTTCGAATTAAAAAAATATTTCTGTGTTGGATGTAGTCTATTTAATTAATCGAGGAAGGCTTTAGGCTAAGGCATCAATGGAAAATGTGTCAAAAACGGGAAAAATGTTTCTTTTTTGAGAGCTTCCGTTGCGTGCGCACAAATCATGTATGATGGAATTGTTTCTCTTTAAAAGTTCTAAAAAAAAGTCCACGACAGCTTATGTCTATCTTTTAAGATTGACTCACTATAACCTTTTTTATGGTAATCAAATCTGTTCGAAATTAATGCATTATTTGCGAAGGTGTTTTATCAACATGATACGAGTACTAATCTTTATCCAAATAAATACGTTAAATTCATCGCAAGTATTAGGTATATTGTGCACAAAATTACCCCTTGATTTCAAACACCACCTTAGGAGCTATCATAATTTTAAAGTAACTCCGCAACAAAATCTATATCTATTTACTTTGTTTGATTTGAACGCGCTGATCTCTGGAACTACCAATCGGATTTGAAAAATTCTTTTTACATTTTATAGAAAAAAAATCAAAATTCTTTAGGAAGGCTATAGGCTATTTAATATCACGCTAGTACTCTTCGGGGCCAGGCATATAGAAAAAAGGTCAGAAAACGAAATAGGTAATAGCGCGGGCGGGCGATGCGTTGCGACGGGGCGGAGCGGGGTACAAGACATTACACGCGGACGAAGTCGCGGGCAGAAGCTAGTGCTAAGTAAGGCCTCGTGTGATGAGATAAGAGATAATAAGAACTGTTGAAAATGTAAATGTTGTCTACACAGTTCGGACTATAATGTTTAGCTAGTTACGGAACCATAAAACATATTTAGGCACACAACAATATTGACTCAAACCGGTACTTTCGTATTTTCACAGTTATTTCAACAAATTACAGTTTAGCACCTCCGGCGTTCGTGCGGCAAATGATTGTGATTCGCCGCCCCACGGACGTACGGACGTAACTACCGCCTGTGAGCAAAGGTCGGCTAATCGACGGCAAACAAGGCGCCCACTGTTGTTAACGTTACACGACTCAATCTGAACCGGAGCGCTGCGCTGCATGAGCACCGCGCTCACTTTGTTGGCACGACTACAAAACGGTGCAAGACGCGCTGCATTTTATTTTATTTTTTCTCAAGTTTTCATTTACAGCAGTCGCAGCTGCGTCCTTTCCCGTAGAAGGCACACACTGCAGACGAAAGCGCGGCGTCTATTTATTCACATAATTTTCTAATTGAGGCTAACGAGGGCGATGTCTTCGGAGTGTTGACTGTAAGTACATCGTTAATAGCTACAGAACGGCTGAGCCCAAGTTTTTACGAGTCCTTTCAAACATATTGTAGTAGTAATAACGATTATAGCGTCTCATTAGCCGAGGTTTTGTGTGACTATAACGGCTGGAACACAAACTGCGACCGCGCCGCGTTATGTGCTGTACATAATGACAGTTCGTTGAGAATTTAACGCCTAATGTTAGGGTTCTCTAATGATCATTAGAATTTAGTTTAGGGCTCAAAGAAAAAATTACCGCGATGTTTGTAGGTAGAAATGGAGCTAGTCATAATTTTCTGATATTAGAAAATACTAGCAATGTGGCTATTATACATTAACATATAGTATTACTGCTAACGTCGATGGTTACAACTGCTTCAACCCTCTGCAGCGGAGCGCGCACCATCAAATGGAGAGTGTTGTGTAGTAGTGCGTCACATAGTACAGTGCAGGTGCTCACCTACTATATGGTAAGCTTGTCTGCACGGCATGCATCACGTTCACGCGGTGACGTGGGACATAATACTAGTTCAGCTTCTTGACATAAAATTATAAGCTACAACCACTGTTTGTTCGCACAGTTACTGCATCGCGCGACACCAGCACGTCTGCATTCATCTTAGTTCTGCGTCAGTATGATACTAATCACCAGCACTCAACTTCATATTTCTAATGCCCAGCAGCGTTCTTGTGTCCCGGTTTGAACTGTATAGATGTTGCTTTAATTACATTAATTGATATAATATTGTTACGCGCCGCAATTAATACCTGATATATGGTGACATTAGTTACCACTGTCGCCATCTATTGTGGAATAGCGGAACTGATAGAGTCGCCATCTATTGTGGAATAGTAGAACTAATACTAGCGCCATCTATTGACGAGTAGATATGACGAAGCTAGAACTATCGACATCTGCGGCACTATATAAGGCCGGGAATAGCCGCGAGCAATCAGACTTGGTTCTACGACACAGGCGAATACATCGAAAGCGATCTTCAAGTGCGACTTAAGAGCGATTGTGTTTTATAATTAGTGTGTTTCGAGTTGTTGTTAGTGTTGATTAATTAAAGTGTAACTTTGGTAATGTTTATCGGCAGTTTTTATTGTCACGAACCCGAAGCTCGTAACAATATTATTAATTGCATGACGAGCTTTATCTCTAGAATGGCACCGGACCTGCAATGACTCTGGTACATTTTCATAGGCTTGCTTGCCACTCAATAACATAGAAAGTGACTTGCTACCCCGACATATGTCATATAGAGTGCGGAGCCCTGTCTCGGTGCGCTCCCGGACGCGACGCTCGCGCTGCCCGCTGCAACCCGCGACGTGCCCTGTGTGTGACCGCTCCCGCATTGTACGTGGGGGAGGGGGGCATCGATGCACAGCTGATGGTGGTTAATTGCTGAAAGCTAGCAGTGTTCATCATCATCATCATCATCTGCCTAGCCTTTTCCCAACTATGTTGGGGTCGGCTTCCAGTCAAAAAGCAAGCAGCAGCAGCAAGTAAGCAAGCAAGCTAGCAGTGTTATCACTAGCTTAATCAATGCTAAAATATGGTAAAGGTTTATGAGTGAAATCGATTTAATACGTAATAATAATTTATAAGCGTATGTTTTTTCATATAATTATAAGCATTCTAGTAATTTGTTTAATTTTATCGGTAATTATATTTTCGAGCCATTTGGAGTTGAAACCCTCGGGCCGTGGGGTCCTAGTGCTCATGGCTTGGACAGTGAAATCTCTAAACGGCTGGTTAATACTAACCATGACCCAAGGCTGGCTTTTACCTTGGCCAGAGAATAAGTATTGCCATAGAACGCGGCATTGTTGGTACATTACCAGTCGACAGCGATGCAGAGGAATATTTCGACGCAATATGTTAGTTTTAGTTAGGTTAAAATATTATATTTCTATTTTGATAGTTTGTTATTTTATTTAGTGATTACGTGAAAACTATAATATTAATAGCGTGGGACCCCTCGACCTGAACTCCGGAAGTGATCGCTAGGAAATATTAATTATTTCGTTAACTCCCACTATTTCCTTTGAACTTACATTTATAAATCAGTCATGTTAATTCCGTCCTACTTCAGTGAATAACTGAAGATTTCAGGCAATAATTCATGAAGGCGCGGTGGAGGCGGTATTCTGCTGCTCTTACATATTTTTCAGTACGCGGGGTTATTGAATGTGGTCGACGGTGTGCGAGGGGGTGGGTCCGGGGCCGGGAGGGGGAGGGAGGCGGGGCGGTGCTACGTCAGCAACATCTCACAGACGTATGACGAGTGACGAGCAGTTTTATTTGTGAAGACTCCGTGATCGCGGTCGGAGCATTTCCTGGCGGCTTATATGATTTATTATGTAAAATGTTTTACAGTGAAGAGGATTTACCAGAACCAGGACCAGTTGGCATTATTCATGGTAAAACTAACTACATAATAGGTTTTAAATAATAATAATAATAAATAATTTTATTTCGGACAACTATGAGATCCATAAATTGTTAGTAAACGGTTTTGCACTTAAAAAACTATTGTTAGTAACTTAAAACTAAAGACGAATGAAAGCGAAGACCAGAGACTAAGGAACGAGTCTTCGCACAAATTGCCTTATTATGGCGGAGGAGGCATCAGTCGCCGCAGCCCTCAGGATGCTATTGCGACTGCCTCTTATTCTGCTCAGGAGTGAGGCCGTTTTCTTGCGGATGATGGCATGAAACCCATCGGTATGGGTTACCGCGAACATTTCTGAGGCACTGAAAAAACGAGGTAGTCGCAACAGCATCCTAAAAACATTACTATACTGGACGCGCAGTACATCCAGCGACCTTTTCGAGTAGTTGACCCAAAGACTACCGGTGTAAAAACTCTGATAAAAGGCTTTAAAAAGGGTAATCTTTACTTGGTCTGTACACCGAGCAAATCTTCGTGCCAACATATTACCCCTGACCGCTAGAGCTCTGCGCTCCCTCTAAATGTCACCATGTTCACTGAGGTCGTCGGTAAGAAAATGCCCAAGATATTTAAACTTTGTGACTCTACGCATTAGCGTACCGTTTATGACAAGCTCGAGGGCATCTTCCCGGCGCTTACCAGCGACCCCAAAGACCATGTATTCACATTTTTTGGCATTGTAGACCAGTCCATGCGCAGCAGCGTAGGTCTCACATACTTTGAGCAGCTCCAGGATCGCCCCCGGCGACGGGCCCAGCAGCACCATGTCTTCCGCATATCTGATGTTGTTACAATTAACACCATTTACCCTACATCCGACACGCATGCTGCTGAGCTCGTCAATGAGATCATTAACATATAGATTGAAGAGCTGGGGAGACGACAAACTACCCTGCCTCACCCCGCACTCCAACCCATATGAATCCGAGAGCGCATTAGACCATCTAACACGGTTAGTCTGGCCACGATACCAAAACTGCAAAATACTGAGCAGTTCCCCCGGTATACCCCTGCTCCTCAATTTGCTCTAAAGCACATCATAAGAAACGAGATCGAAAGCCTTGGAGAGATCAAGGAAGCAGGCGTACCGACCGTTGTACTTACGATCAGTATAATATTTGACAGTATGCTTGAAACCTAGGATAGCACTCTCGGTAGATAGTCCAGGACAGAACCCAAACTGTGCATCATGCAACTTTATATATTTTGCCATACAAGAGTCAAGCATACTGTCCACACCTTAGCTGCAACAGTCGCAAGAGAAATCGGGCGATAATTTCCTACGTCCGAGATGTCTCCTGTCCTATTCTTCACGATGGGTACAACAATAGTCTTTCAGGACCCTAGGCATATGCATGCCCGCATATTTGAAATGCTCTATGCTAAACCCATCATGTCCAGGGGATTTGCCTCTACTCATACTCTTTATCACCGACCTTACCTGCTTCGTGGTGAAGCGCAGTAGCGGCTCCTCCCCTCGGTCATGAGACACAAAGCCACTTCCTGACACAGAGGGGCCAAGTGGAGACCTTACTGTGAAATGGTCCCTAAATAGATTAGCAATGTCCCCATGCTCAGTAAGCCCTCCCACTTCCGCCGCGGAAGACCAGGCCTAGCCTCCAGCCTACCTGTGGACTTCCAAAATGCACAGAAATCTTTATTGGCTCGCTGTTCTGCCAATAAGTCCCTCTTAATTTGTTCTTGACTATTTTGACAGTACTTTAGCCGGCCTTTGAAAATTTTACGCGTGTCATACATTTGATTGTAAATAGTACCAGAGGTTGGTCGACCAGCCAAAACCCAGGTAAGGAATCCAAGCCTGGCCTCTCGGTGAGCGTCTTGAACATGTTTGTTCCACCCGCATACCGGACTTCCCCGCTTAGGTCTCTGGTGTACTTCCTTAGATTCCCTCGTTGCCATACAAAGGACATCTACAATATTCTTGCACATCTTATCAAGAACAAGTTTGTGATCATCCAAGCTGCACGACCCACGACTGCACACCGCAAACTCATTTGGGAAGTAAATGAAAAAATGTAAATGAAATCCTACACAGTTTAATGTCAAAAGTAAATATAAATTGCACAGAAAAATTGTACCAGTCAGGGCTTGAAATACCTTTATTTTTGGTAACCGGTACCATTGGCATTGGTGCGATAACGGTACCAGACATAGTACCTTTACTTTGGTGTTTCTAATTAGTATTGGTACTGTACCGGTACCAAACAAATATTTCCGTAAGTTACAGTGAGAAAACAGATAAGTAAGTAAAAGTATAGTTAACAGGTAGTAGAAAAATAACATCAACGATGCCAACCGTAACCGATTCCTCGTACAAATATGAAACACTAGCTGCACCCCGCGGTTTCACCCGCATAAGTTTCGATCCCGTGGGAATATCGGGATAAGAAGTATCATATATGTTAATCCTGGTTATAAACCATCTGTGTGCTAAATTTCATCTAAATCCGTTCAGTAGTTTTTGCGTGAAACAGTAGCAAACATCCATCCATCCATCCATACAAGCTTTTACGTTAATAATATTATTAAGTAGGATAGTAGGAAGTAGAATGTGGTACGCGCCCCGTACCCAAATTTGGTGCCGGTACTGGTTAGGTGGAGTACCCGTACCCATCTGGAACCGGTACCCAGGTACCAAAACGGCAAGAACCGCTGAGTACCGACACAGAACCTGTTCTTTTGAAATCGGTTTCAAGCCCAAATGTGGTGTCAGGCACTTCACGTAGCCATTAATTAAAATCAAAATGAATTTTGCTGTAATCTCCATCGCCAGCTAATCGTAATATTTTTACTAACAAAATAAATTCACCGGATTACGCATGAAATATAGAGCGCGAGTATTTACGTAAAAGGGTTATTAGTTTAGTAAATCGTCTGTCAGATCGTATCTAGGGGGCAATTAAACTAGCGATGTTTCTATTGGGGCGATTGGCCGCGCCAAGTCAAGCCGATACAAGCCGAGCCGAGCCGAGAAGAACCGAGTCGCAACGTGAATGTTACTCTATTGGACTTTCTTATGTAATTTTGACGTTCACTAAGTGATGGTTAGTCTAATTTGAGTACATGACTTTGAATTAATAATAATAATAATATCCCTGGACATTTCACACAGCATCATCTAGTCCCAAGCTAAGCAACCTAATGCTTGTATTATGGTAACAAGATGGCTGATAAACTACTTATATACATTTTTTTTTGTAAATAGGTAGTTACATATTATAGATAGAAAAACACCCAGACTCGGAACAAATACATGTAGGTCATACAAATATTTGTTCCGTGCGGGAATCGAACCCGCGACACGCAGCGCAGCAGTCAATCGCTTAACCACTGCGCCAACCGTGCCGTCTATGATTTATGATTTATGCCGAATTACTACGCCTACTACTATTAATTATTTACGCCGAATTATGATTTTGATTTAGGGACCAGGACTTTGAATTATGATTTTGATTTTCCAAACTGCTGGGATCGAAACTGTTTTGTTAAGAATAATGGCTCACACTTACTCAAACTCAAATCATTTATTTCAATTAAACCATTTCAGGCACTTTTGAATTTTCAAAATTAAATAGTCGGTCAGTTAGTCAGAAAGTTGAAGTTAGTTACTCCACCTGTCCCCCAATATAATAAGGTTTAGGTCCTCACCTAACCTTGGGCATAGAATATTTGCTATGCCCATGTGAAAGTTGCTTGATGTTGCGCAACAGTCGCCTGGAGCCTCTCTTTAGTATCGGCTCTCGCAGGAAGGCATTAACAACAATGTTCGCTTATCGAGTGCGGTTCCTCTCGAGACAGTCAGCCATAAAATAAGAACAGTGGCCGCCGCGAGAGGCTGTTCATTAAAGACTAGGAGATGCTTCGCTAAGATACGGCCACGAGGCACCGCGGACTACGGAGGACGTACACTGAACTGACTTAGCGGAACTAATACCCACACAGAGGGACGTACTTTACTACAATTTTATCTAAGACAGCAAAATTATCCATCAATTGTTTACTTCTATAAAGACCATATTTTACCGAGTTATTATCCGCTCGTAAAAAACTGATCTGTATTGCTCCACAGGTACGAGTACCTACGGGAAACCGTTTCTGTTGCTACGGGTAGCTCCGTAGCAACAGCAATGTCATCCACAAGTTGTACTAATGAATGTGTGAGTATGTAATGTTATATACCTATTAGGGTGGTCCTTGATTGCTCCGGATTTAGAGATCGCTACCAGTTGTCGAACTGTAGATACATATAATGCAAACAAAAAAAAGTTAATTCTATGCGAGTAGTGAACAACATAGCTGAGCCTGGTGTTGCTTAAATGGAGGATTATAATAAATTGATTGCAACCAATGAACAATAAAAGCAATGTTTGCTCTTGTTGGTGAAACAATATAGCAAAAAGTACCCTAATACTAACAGATCTACCCTTGTTTCTTAAAAATAAATGATTCAAATGTTTATATGTTAGTTTACAATAATAATAATTTTGTATTTATTATGTCCTGACTTATACCTAAATAAAACAATCCAACAAATGTAGAGATTTTGAAATTCATCATTTATTTAAAATGTAACCCTTAGTAGCAACCCTTACATGTCATTTAAAGTTTAAAATAGGTACTTATATAAGGTATATAATCAAGTTATGTGGTGCCCCGCGAAATAAGGAATAAGGACCACCCTGACACCTACGGCAGTAATATTAACTTTAAAGATTTCTTTCAAAATTAAACTCAACAGTTAATATTATAATAATCTTCCAAGTATAATTTAGTAGGTCTGAGTAGCTACTCGTTCGGCCGCGCCCGAGCCCCGAGCCCCGAGCCCCGAGCCCCGAGCGGCGCGCAGTGCTCTGACGCAACTTTACAATAAATGTCTCTTTATTAGAACATTATCAGCGCCGTACCGGCCGGCGCACTCGCCAGCGCCCGCCGGAGCAGCTCACGACGTAAGTAATGAAGGTAACTTACTTAATCACGAACGAAAACCAGCGAGAGAAAACCAATTTATCCTATCATTTTCTATTTCATTTTTTCAGTACGCATGCAGCGTTAAAAGCTTTTTTAAAAGATGCAATACTAACGTAAGGGTAAGCATGGTTCTCGGGCGAGGCAGCAAGCCTCCTTGCCGGACTGCCGCCTTGGGATCTGGAGGCGATAGTGCTCGCGCGCCTGTATGATTGGCGCGCGGAGGCACTACGCCGGGGGGAAACTCCGCATCCGCGGCAGACTGCGGCGGAGCGGACGAACCTCCGGCGCGATCTCATGGCGGCATGGAAGGAGCGACTATCGCAACCCAGCGCAGGGCACGCCACGATAGCGGCGGTAAGACCCCTCTTTGAGGAGTGGCTAGAGAGACGTCACGGCGTTCTCACCTACCGCCTGACGCAGGTCCTCTCCGGACACGGATGTTTCGGGAGGTTCCTGCACATAATCAGGCGGGAGGAGACGCCCGGGTGTCACCACTGTCAGGATCGCCCAGAGGACACGGTGGAGCATACGGTGGAGGTCTGCCCTGCTTGGGCAGAGCACCGCCGTGTCCTCGTAGAGGCGATCGGCAGCGGCGGCGACCTCTCGCGTCCGGCCCTGGTTCAAGCCATGGTCCGGGGCGAGAGGGAGTGGGAGGCAGTCACCTCCTTCTGCGAAGCAGTCATGCTAGCGAAGGAGGTGGCGGGGTGGGCGAGAGAACGCGCTTTGCGCACCTCACGCCTCAGCCGCCGCGGGAGACGCTCCGGGCGTCGGGAGCCGCGTGACGACTCCCGGCCACCGTAGGCGCGGGCCTGCGGGCGGTGAGTAATGGGTAACTCACCGTCCGATCAGGACCAGGCCCGTGCCGGACGGCGTGTATGTGTTCCACGCGCGCCTCAAAGAGATGTCAGCATGAGTGACGGGGCCCCATAGGGCCGAAGCCTGCCAGGGTAGTCGCGACAGTCACCGCCTCACGAGCGACACGACAGGCACGACAGACACGCGACAGATTGCAAATTAAAGCGCGCCCTTTGATATCGTTCGCAATGAGTGGCGCCCAGAGAATACAAGCAAATTGGACTTTTTGCTGATCACACTGCCGGCTCCGCACGGACAAGTCAGCACAAGTATTCCAACAGCCGGCAATGGATAACGTTATGAGGGGCGATGCACCGTGTAATAGCTATCATAAAAATAAAATACAGGTCTATTGTTAGCACCGGTCTTTCCTCTGATTACATATTGGAGTGCTCCGGTTAAATTGATGTGTTTTCCTTGCCAGGGGAAATATATTTATTGGATTAAACTTTATTATCGTTACAGTATTAAACGACAAAATTACATTGTATGTATCAGATAGTAGATAAAGGTATGGAAGGTACAGTTAGAGGGGTATGTGAAAGCCCTCCATTAGATCTTGTATCTACGTTATTAAACATTAGGTCGCTATCAGCGCACAACATGGTAACAGTATAACTTTACGTAGAGGTTGAGGTTTGTTTGTAAAACACGAACAGGAAAATCTGCGAAGGTCACCAACACCTGTGTACGCTAAATAAGCTAACAGCAGCCAGGGAAGGGAAAGTATTAGGCAACAAGAAGAAACAGAAGACCCGACTCTACAAACGTGCTCAAAATATAATATATAAATCGCCACTACAGTATATGTAGCTAAATATAAAAATAGCTCTCTATTTATTCTTTCCACCTAATATGTCTACGGAAAGATATTGTTTTACGCTATTGCTGTTTAAGTACAGCGTGGATACATATCAGTTAAAATACGTGTGTGTGTCACCGCGTATTTCGACGCGTGAGCCTTCTGTCCTGCCTACCTCGCGATCGCCGCAGCTCTTCCCAGATGCGAGTCACGCACCGCGGCACGGATTCATTTCACGAGCGAGCCTTTTTATAATTCAATCTTATACCTTGTTACAATCACAATGATAAAAGGGCGACGCGTGCGAATATTCATGAGTGACGCTGTGCAGTGCAGCAGTGTGCTGTCGACGACACTGCGCCAGTGCGCGGCGCGGGCGGGACAACGTCGAAAGCGGCAAATTGGAGAGCGGTTGTGCAACTCGCGTCCGAGTTAATTCCATTCGGCAAATTGCTCAGTAAATAACGAGGCTGACGGACACATAATAGTTTTCCAATTTGTTCGTGGCTCTTATAATTTCATTGCTTTTTGATGGCGACGCTTTGTGACTAACGAACCGGCGCTTGATGAATGTTTTATTTCCTGGCAAATCGCCGCCGACCGCCGCCGACCGGCCAGCGAGCTACTTGATCGTTTTGAGGCACTTACGCTGTTTTCATTGTGATAACCTACTACAAAGCCAAAGCAGAGTAAACAGATACTGTTTATCGATGAAGGGGGTAAAAGCAAAATATATAATTGTTGAAGTATATTTCGAGCACAATGATGCCGATACACCACGTAGAAACAGTTTTATACAGACGTGCGACACACCTTAATTTGCAACACATATCTTTGGTCCCGGCGCAAAGTTTGGGTCATTAACTTTAGCCCTATAACATTTTATGTTTAAAGTTGTACAAAGCAGTTTAATTTTAAAACTAATTAAAACTATCCATTACAAGCGTGAGCTGGTCCCTTTAGTCGCGCGGTACATACCAGTACAGGGGATGCCGTAGTTCCTCTCGTGTCGGGTAACATCGCGCAGTAAGGGAGGGTGTCGAGTGCACGGTTCCATTACCACGTGTAATGTCATTAATTTCACTAACGTGTGAGGTTGTGGTGGTGTGTGAGGGTGTGTGCGCATGTGTATTTATGTACTAGCTGCTTACGGCTCATATTCAGTTCATTCATTCTTGTTTTATGGTAAGAGTCGCAGATAATAAAAAAATAAGCTTTAATGATAATGGTAACAAGTTGATTCGTTCATCAGGGACTTCTGTTTTCAACGTAATAGCTAAAACTAGACGACGATTTTAAAACATAAAACGCCTATTTAAATGTGTATGCGAGAGAGAGAGAGAGAAGTCTTGTACAAAATAATTAACAATTTTGGGAACGAAAGATTTATCTGTAAATGGAATATGTTCATTTTGTGAAGAATATTTAACTCAACGTGATGAGGGTACCACACGTAGGCACTTAACTTATTTGTCATAAAATCCTACGAAATTGAAACTGTAATTTATATACTCACACACACTCACATTAGTGTATACATTACAGTTACAATCTCATTCAAGAAATAAATTATACCTCCATTGCCCCTGCATCAGACTGTTGCTCAGGGTGCAATACTTTGTGTTTAGTATCAATGAACCCACTTATTATAACATGTATAAAATACATAACTATTCCCTTTGCGTCACTAACCTAAGCCAGAATCAGCATCACTGCACAGAAAAAACTGCATAATTAAACTAATATTATTGTGAAGGCAAGCTCATAATTTGTCGAGTGGTGTCCGACAGCGTCCGGCGATGTCCGGCGATGTCCGGCGATGTCCAACAGTGCCGATCCGAGCGAGGGCATTGCTTAACTAGCATGTGATATTTTATAATGTAACATTATTAATTTACCGGAAAGAACAGAAGCTTTGACATCATAGTTTAAGTTCATGATATGAGTAGTGATCAATCAGGAATTGTTAACACGAAAATCCCACCATTTTATTGTTAACATACATAAATGCATAAACTCGCGCCTGCTCCCCAGGGAGGTAGGCAGACACTACAGAACGCCTCCTGCTACGGCACTTACATACTTCTTTGCGTCGTTTACGTTTATACATTTGAATGAATAAATTTCATTTTCGATTCTGATTTTAAATGAATGAAAAGCACAAATAATTGAACCGTGTTAGTTATCTGGTTCGGGCACAATTTCATGTCAAAGTTGAAACTAAATGTGTCGTAGTACATTAAATTAATTAAGTAGTACGACACATTTAGCACAAACTTTTAATGCAGGAATTTCAGCTGGACAGCTCCAAACAGAAGAGCATTTCATTTGACGAGTATAGCTGGCCTGTTAGGCTAACAAGCAATTAATAAAGGCAATTAAAAACATGGCCGCATGTGATGACGTCACGACTAACAAATACATGGTAATAGGTGAAACTAGCCGACAATTGTGTTACACGTCGCAGAGCCACTCGCGGACAGTTTACACTGAGCCTTTTACTATTAACAAGCCTTTTGAACCCACACAGTGTTACCGATAGTGCCCGTTAACATTTGTTTGTTCGGTGTAATCGAAACAATTTCTTAGTAGGTTAGGAGCCACGCGCGTACCGCTGCGTCGATCATTACAATATACGTCCGGTTATTATTGTAACGCAATCTGCCGACATAATGCTCTCCACTTCATGCGGAAAAACCGACATATCATTATTATATAGGTACTACATACAACAGGATCGAGTTCCTGAGTTGCAAAATTTGGATCCTAACACCTGGATGCTTTATTATTATCTCCTCTGCTTTATTCAAATACTTAAAAATTACACAGAATTTTAAATATATTTTTTTTTTTTTATAAAAAACACACAAATCACATTTTATTTATTTATAATTAAAAAATCATTTTAAAAAAATATATAAAAATAGTAGTAGTAGCCCATCGGAATCGGGAACAGGGTCCAAGCAGGGTCAGAGCTCCAGAGAGAGGAATCTCTTAGCAATGCGAGCCGTGTCTAGAAGTACCGCTTTCTGAATCAAGCCCTTGCTGCAGCTGCAGTAAGTACTTACAGAAAGATTTTCCTCGTTTATAAGCGTGGCGACGGGAATGTGCGGCGCGGTCGTTAGTGGTCAGCTCTGACTTATTGCATGTCTACAGGCTGCCGGATATTTGTTGTGCATGGATTTTATTAAGCCGTAAATTACAATAGCTTGTTTGAAAAGTTTAAAATAAATGAGTAACTATTTAATCGTTTAACTTACATTAAACATTATTTATTACTGTCGCTATCATAACTTCAGATAGCTGAATTCCTAACGCCTAATAAATCACTTCTAGACTCAGTCGTCGGTCGACATTATGATATTCTATGTGCGTTGTGATGCTACAAATACTAGCTACGCGTTACGCATGCTACGAGGCTACGAGACAACGAGGCGACGTGCCTACGTGTGTTGCCGCTACGCGTGTATGTGCTACGCAGATACTAAGCTAGAATTTGAATTACGCCTTCGAACCATACTATACCTATGAATTATGTGATAGCCCCTGATGAGCCAAGAGCAAAAGTGTGAATCAGACCAGTGAAAATTGAAAAAAAAAACTCCTAAACTATTGATTGAAATCTTAATGTGTTGTCGCACTCATATTTTTGCAATTTGTATAAAATTTTGCAATTGAATGCTTTGGAATTTTCCTGCGTATATATCTAGGTACAGTTAGCCACAAAAACATTTATAACTGACAAGAATTTACTTAATATGCTATTGAATTTACACAAAACATTTTGCACATTTTTAAGACATTCTTTTGAGGCTGAATGTACAGGGTGGGCAACTTGGAGGTATACAACTTTTTTTGCCGCCATTTTGTTTTGGCGGCAAATATGACAGTTGTTTCATGAAAATTATTTTGTGTAGATACGGCAAATTTGTTATGGAGCGTTTTACGACTGAACAAAGTGTCTTAATTATTAAAACATTCTACTCAACCCAATCATGTATTGCGGAAACTCTAAGGAAATTGCGGCCAATTTTTGGTAGAAATCAGTTACCTTTGCGGCTAACAATAGCTCGTTTAGTGATTAAATTTGAGCAGCATGGCATCTATCTATAGGATAAAAAAACTTTTTAACAAAAAATTGCACCGCCGAAAAAACTGAAAAGCAAAAAATAATAAACCTTTTTTATTTAACCTTAATAAGGTAAGTTCTTAAACTAATGTAAGTATACTTAAGTAATTTTGAGTCGGCGCTAAACAATCAATAAACAAAGATCACTAAATTGCCTTAAATTTAAACGGCGCCGACTCAAAATTAAGGGTGAAATCTGCCATGCTGCTAGAGGTGAATATAAGTCCGAGATTATTTTCCAAACTGAATTGCCAGCCCTAAATACTTTAAATAAAAATACTTAATAATTTTTATTTCATAGAATAAAATTAACAAAATAAAATAAAGTGTATACCTTTTATTTGCCCAGCCTGTATCTACAATTCAATTGTTACTTCAGCCCTTGACGGTAAATGTGTGTGTGGCTGCGTGGATGCTGGTCACGCGCAATGATTGGTCAGCAACGTGTACATGTGTGGGTCTGCGCTGTTACGGGCTATTGCACATAAATAGCCCTTAGAAGATGTGAGTATTTTGTATATTATTTTGTTTTATGCTTATTTTCTCACATTAGAAGATTGCCCTTCTTTTCACTATAATCCGAGATGATTTTTGGATACACTGAAGCTTATAGTGAAGCTCTCTCTCTATTTTGTTAGAACTCAAAATAACTGAACAGACTTTACAAACCTACAATTTGTCCAATGCTTAACAAAGTTGACCCGAATTAAAATACTAACACTAAAACATTGCATTTCTGTACACTTAGAAGTAAATCAAGTCGAAAACAAACATTGGGAACAAAAAGCGACTAGCTTTGGTTCCGGTGCCCGCTGGCTCCGGCTGAATAACAAAATATCAACACATTCATCGCTGTGTTACAATTATTATTTTGTGGCCTCCTACGGCAACCTGACCAAAGCCCAAAGGGCAGGTAGTCCGGCATTGATATATAAAGAAACAACCAAACCATCTCAAACACCGTATATTTATAAAAATAAATCCAAAGCGATAAACAGTGAACCTTAAAGAACTAATTCACCTTATCATTAACAAATTCTATAACTATTTCTTAACGTAGCAGCTGAAACCCAATAGAGTCGCGAAACGAGCAATATTCTAGCTTAATTGTTTGTTGATTACACTACCGCGCACTGCGCAGGCCGCTCGTCGGCAGGGCAGCGCGAGTACACACGACCTGATGTATGGGGCACACAGCAGTTTTAAGCAAACAGTCATCTATTTTCGATCTAAGAAGGTATTTGGGTAAAAATTGGGTCAACTAGTAGTCGCCCCGCGCAACATTCTGATATTTAATTAAATCTAAATATACCGTAACAAAATCGGAAATGTTATAAAATCTTCATCTTAACATAGATTCGGTAAACTATAAGGCATTTCACTTAGCTCCACTATGTGTAAGCCAAATCACGTTCTTTTAGAAGTCGGTTTAGAAGGCTCGACATCCGTCAACCGCGCGAGGCGCGAGGCGCAAGGTAAGCCGACCACTCTATTTGTACGGAGTTAGAAACATTTCTTTAGTGCTGTGACACGGATAATTCTCGGTAGGCGCCGCCGGCAGCAGTCTCAGATAATCTCGGATATTTTTCACGCGGCCGGCGTAACACTACACACGCTTTACTTCAGTAATGCGGTTAGCAGCACCCACCGCTACCCGCTCCCGAATGATGAAGCACTCTTACTTCTTGTGACTGTGATTTAGTAATAGAACTAGGATGTAGGATTTGGTAGTGGACACATTTATCGAACTGTTAGGCCGTGCCTTTAGGTCTGGAAGAGCCCTCTGAGGTAACGAAGGAATCAAACAACGGTACGACTCCTTAAGATTATATTGTAAGCACGTCTTTACATATTTATTTATTTATTTAACCATTTTTGTACACACATATTTCTGTCTAAATTATCACTAATTCTCGAACATTATTCAATTTCTTAGCCTTCTTACATAAAACAGCATCTATGACACTAAATCCCTTAAAAACGCCACGACCGCTAGCTGCAATTCTATCTAATCATTGTCTACAGAATTCATCTCTCTTCTACTCATCTTTCTTTTTCACCATTTTTATCTTATACACCTGCATGTCATCCTCCTGACACACTATCGCCGTTTGGTCCTCTTCATCTTGACACAAGGGGTTCCTGCTCAAAAAATCCGCTATGACATTATCTCTTCCAGCGCAGTGAATGATATCGAACTCATACGTCTGGATGCACAGCGACCACCTACCTAACCTTCCATTCATATCCTTCCTATCTCTCAACCAATATAACGCTTTATGATCAGTTACAACCTGGAATTTTAATCCCCATAGGGAATTCCACTAATGACGAAGATTAATATTAAGTATAAAGACGAAACTATTAGCGAGGTGGACACTACAAAATTTTCAGGACTTAATATAGATGGCAACCTAAGCTGGAAAGCACATGCAGAGATCCTTTGCTCAAAACTGAGTACTCAATCTTATGCATTGTATATGCTCACTAAAAATCTTGACCGAACCGCAGTACTTACGGCATATTATGGCAACGTAGAAAGTATGTTAAGATGGAATCATATTTTGGGGTAACTATACGGAAAAAGAGCGAATATTTATAGCACAAAAAAAGTGCATAAGGGCAATATGCAAGCTCGATCATTTAGATAGCTGTAGACCATTCTTCAGGAAACTAAATATATTAACAGTACCGTGTTTGTACATGTATGAGTTGGTGTTATTTGTCCGGTCGAACTTAACTTTGTATGAACAATACAAAAGTAAACGCCACAATTTGAAAGTTTGCTGCCCTCAACGCAAAAGTGCACTGATGGCAAATAGTGTACTCTGTATGGCGCCAAGAGATTTATAATCACCTGCCAAAGTTGTTATTAGAAAGTGTGAGCATTAATGTATTTAAATGTAAAGTTAAACAGTTTCTTGTGCAAAAAGCGTACTACAGTGTTAACGAGTTTATGAATGACATGCAATCTAATAATGAGAGATGACATACTGTAATTCTTTATTATTGACGTCACTTATTTTAATTTAATTTTTGATGTTATTTTGACATACATAAATTCTTAATTGACATAATATATAATTATTTAACATTTCCTGACATTTAATATTATTTATGACGGAGTTTTGTTTTATATAATTGATTAATGTCATTTGATAAATTAGTAGAGTCATAATTTGTAAAATTGCATGCCTTCAGGCGGATTATGGAGAGACTAATATATATTTTGTATGTTACCTACTTACATTACCCATTTTCGCAATTAATAATAAAAAAAAAAAGTTTGAAATAATTCAATGCCCAAACCAAAGCCAAGCATTCCTTTTCGGTTGTTGAATATCTCTTCTCACTATCGCTCAGTTTCCTAGACGCATACGATATCGGATACATGACGTCTGAACCCTGCATAAGGCATGCCCCTAGTGCTTCTCCGCTGGCATTAATGTAAAGGCGGGTCAACAATGTTTGTCATTAGAATAAAAATGCAAAATTAGCGGGTTGTTCATATAATGTATTATTGTGTCAAATGCTTCCTGATGTTTCTGTGACCAACTGAACTTTGCTTCTTTTTTAATAACTTTGTTAGAGGCAATGTTATTTCAGCAAAATTATTCTAAATTATTATGTATGGTATATTAA
Organism: Apamea anceps; assembly: GCA_951799955.1. NCBI lineage: Eukaryota > Metazoa > Arthropoda > Insecta > Lepidoptera > Noctuidae > Apamea > Apamea anceps. The sequence goes on along the minus strand of OX637513.1, from coordinate 20,935,226 downwards.
TAAATTTACGGTAGTATGAAAACAAACCCAATATTGACTTTACTTGTTTCGTTTTGGTTGGGGGTTTCAATGATTTTAATGATTGTAATTTTTTACTATCGGGTTTGACCCCGTTTCCCGAGATTTCATGACCTAAAATGGATATTTTCTGATACCCAAAACTCCATTTACTTGGTTTTAATGTTAGGTTTGCTTTCTTAAGCCGCAACATTACTTCTTTTAGGGCTTCTCGGAATTCTGAGAAAGTCTTTCCCCATATCAGTATATTGTCCACGTAGCAAATGGCGTTTTTATATTTAATGCCTGCCAGGACTTTATCCATCGTACTTTGGAAAACAGCTTGACTTGTCTTAAGACCAAACGGTAGCACATTGAATTCGTATAAGCCTGATGGAGTGCCAAAAGCCGTTTTGTGCTTATCCTTTTCGCATAAACGATATTGCCAATAACCCGCATTTAAATCTAAATCTGCAAAGTATCGCGCTCCAGATAGTTAAATCATAATATCCTCAATAATGGGCAAAGGATAACTATCCGTTATAACATTTTTATTTAATTTTCGATAATCAATGCAAAAACGCCAAGTTTGATCTGGTTTTTGCACCACTACGACTGGAGATGCATACGCGCTTTTCGACTCACGAATCACTCCATTAGCTAACATCTTTTCCACTTGGGAATTAATAATGTCGAGCTGTTTTGGTGACACTCTATAAGCTGGTCGATGAACAGGTATTTCATCGATTGTTTTAATATCTACTTCTACTAAATTACAGCTACTTAAATCTGAGGCCGTAAATGCAAAGTTTTCTTTATAAGAATAAAAAAGTTCTTTTAGTGCTGTTATCTCAAGACTTTCTAATTCTGGGTTGATGTTAATATCATCCATTGGCCTTTTGGGTAATAATGGAACAACCTGTTCCTCATTCTCCTGCACTCGTTTTGCAAAATAAAGATAATCAATTTTTGAAATTGACTTCGAACTTCTTTCTTCCATAATTACAGGTTCACTTATGACAATATTATTTTTACTTGTCTTGTCATTGTGGCCTTGACATACGAGGGTATTTGACCACTCATTTTGTTCAGAATATTTACAAAAATTGGCACGGATGCACCCTTTCAACAACAAACAATTATTACGAAAATCTATGACTGCATCGTATTTATAGAAAAAGTCCTGTCCAAGTACCAGTTTCTGGTTTATATCTTTGATGACCACGAAACGGTTAACAAACACGCATGAGTCCATCATGAAGCTAAACTGCGTTTCCCCTGCAACTTTTAAATACGAACCGAAAATCGATCTTACAAAATGTTTTGCCTTAACAGAAGTAAGCTCGAGCTTTAGTTCTAGCAACAGCTGTCCTGATATGCATGTAATTGATGCCCCTGTGTCTATCAATGTGGTGTATGCCCGGTTGGCAATACTCATACTAATAAAAGGACCGCATAGAGCCATTACGTTACTCGTAGGTGGGAGTTTTTCCTCTCCGGACACAGCCTGTAACTCCTGGTCATCCTTCATTGTCTATGTCCTTGGTCGTTTGGGCGTCTGGGCGGCTGTGGGTTACTTGAGCTGGGGGCAATGGGTGAACGATTATATCTGTTTGTAAAAGGATACCTTGGACGCAAATTGTATCTCGGGGTATGGTAGGACTCTTCATCCCTACGCTGCTTACAATATAATCTTAAGGAGTCGTACCGTTGTTTGATTCCTCCCGTTACCTCAGAGGGCTCTTCCAGACCTCAACAGAAAACTGTCTTACTTAAATATTACGTATATTAAAAAAAGAAAATGGAAATTACAAGAATTAGTAATTACTTAAAACATGTGTGGCTCTTTAGAATGACGGAGAGAGATTGGTCTAAATGTCCTCAGAATTGAGCGATGGCGGTAGGCCCTTATCAGTGATACTTGAGATAGGAATGCTGAGAAGTGTAGGATGTACTTCTCTAAATTATTTATTTTTAATTTGCTAGCAAGTCAGGGTTGTAACAGAACGTAGACATGAATGTGCGTTAGTTTTCCGTGTTGACATTGCGTACCTACTCGATAATAATAATAAATATCTGATTATTAATGATACAAAAATGTTTAAATACATTCAATTGAAACCTCCTAATAACCTGCATTACAGTACACACCGCACATCTATTAGCTGGCCGCTCATGTGTAGGAGGCTCACGTGCGGCCTTTGTTCTTGTTTTTATTTAATTACGGCCGCCGGCGCCGGCTAAACAAGAGTAATTCGATTACACAACAAAGCGAGTAAGAATTGAATCGACAATACAGCAGAGCACGACCGTCGTGGAGCGGAGCGGAGCCGGGAGGAGCGGCGTGCGAGTAGCTAAGTTTATTTGCTCGGAGCGGCAATGGACGCAGATTATAATTCTTTCTTTTTGTTTCAAAATGAAGTAACTCGCGTTCCGCTGTAGTTACGAGCGTCGAGCGGCAAGCGCAACCAAATAAACTGCTCAAACAAATTATAAACTATTTTTTGTGAAACTCTCCGTTTATAACACGAAACATTCGTTTCTGCTGCGCTCTGTTTCGTCGCAGCTGAACCTTTAATGTGGGCTAATTTCTAATGAAACAGGAGCGATTTCTTAATTGTTCGGAGTGAAGACAACGCTGCAACAATGTAACCACGTGCTTCTACTTTTCATTCGTCGCTGACCCGCCAGTGTATGATTGTTTAGGTACAATTATAACTGTTGATATTCCTAGCGATTTAAGTTCCTAATTCATTATAAAGCCGGGTGCTAATTATTAGTTGCGCGGAATGTTGGCTGCGTCGGGGAATGCAAACTTTCACTAGCCAAGCTTTGTTCAACAAAGCTTTTTTAAATAACAAAGTTTGCATGGTGTTACAGACACTGATTAAAATGAGGATACACATTAAATAAAGTTAAATGTGTTCGTTATTACTATCAGAGTGGATAAATGACGTACCTAATTGATGATTCGTAACTCCAGTTACAAAAGGAATGTCATGTAATAATGGAAACGACAACATATTTATCAGTGTCAGTGTCCACAATTCCGCAATTCCGAGACCCCAGCAAGTGCAGCTTAACTTCAGCTAGCACCTTCAAATTAAACCGTGGAAACAGTACATTCACCGGGGAGCCCACTGTTCAGCAGAGGCTCCCCGGCAGCGAGCAGTTTCTGAGAATAGGCTTCGTACACAGCGCGCCAACAATACGTATGGCGAGCGAACTACCGGTTATATTATACCGAGACTTATTATTAGTCTACCCTCAGAAATAAATAAATATATTACACATAAAAATATCAAATGTAAACATAAACAATATTACTTAAGTATTATGTAGGAATGATTGTAACTGCGAGTATTTAAAGTCCTACTGATGTTATTAATTTTATGGACGATGACCCATACATATATAATGCTTCATTGTATAGTTCGATATTGAGATAGACTCGTGATAGCACAAATTTAAACCTTAGTGGTTTTTGATTGCTATTTTTTATGAATAATCCTGTATTCTTTTTTATAAATAATAAATTAAAAAAAAAAGGTGGACAGTGGCCTGTGGTGGTGTGGTGTGGTGGTTCATTTCGTTCGTTCGTTTTTTTTTTCATAAATATCTTTTCTTTCTTTCTTTCTTTCATTTATTCATCAAACAATTTACATTGTGTTCGAATTTTACAAAATAATTACTTTTTAAATCATAACAGCTAAGCAATAATAATCAAACATTTATAGCAAACAAAAATAAAAATAGTACTATGTCATCAATCAAAAACCGTTACCAACATGTCAAACCATAAGAGCACAAAAACCACCTTAATTATTCAATTTTACTTAAATCAACTGAGAATTAAATGTCATTAAAATTACTGTTTGTATGTCCAACCATAAAAAGATCAATCACAACCATGTCCAACCATTAAATGGCAAATAGATGTCAATTAAATTACCATTTACATAATTATCCAAGCACATAAGCTCAAAAACAACCATGTCTATTCCATATTGCGTTATTTAAAAAAGAATTAAATATAAATTAAATTTCAGTCAAAATTAAATAAATGTCAATTAGAGGGAGACCAAATGTCAATTGAAAGAAGATAAAGGTCCATCAAATTAAATGTCAAGTAAATCATTTGTCAATCAAAATAAATGCCAATTAAATGAAATGTCAATAAATTAAATTTCAATACCATATAAAATAATTCATACACAAATTATCTGGAATCATTCAACATCAAATCGGATACAGAATATAAACATTTTTCTAATAGGAAGGCTTTCAGCTTTGCCTTAAATAAGTTGGTGTTATAGACCAAAGCTTTTAGATCAGTAGGTAACTTGTTATATAACTCTACTGCTTGGCAACGTGAACAATGCTTTGCTATGGTAAGTTTAGGCTCCATTATATTTTTAATAACTTTCCTTCGTGTGCTTTCTCTCAGCTCTCTTTCTTTTTGTGATTCATATTGATGTATATATTTTGCGAACTTGCTTAACAGAACTAGTATATACAAACTTGGTACTGTAAGAATGCCTAATTTCTTAAAATATTCTTTGCATGAATCACGGTAGTGTGTGGTTCCATAATCGATCACCAGAGCATGACACCTGGAGATCGCGTTCACGGCTTCATATAGGTACCTCACGCGGACGATGTGATTCGAAGTTAATTAACTGGAGCGCCACCACGCGAACACCACCAATATTTCAGATTATGGTAAGAATTGGTTATTCAAAAAATTGTAACCTTATTTTTATTTGTCTCTTGTCGTTACTATGTAATCAATTTCTATTCACTTAAGGAAATCTGATATCTTAATTGGTATATTTTATGGTTTTAGCATTTTTCCACTAGTTATAGGTACGTTTTACCTATGATTACTCAGTGTGAACGATCATATAACAAGCTCTATATCACAAGTACTTGTTATAACATAGCCGCACCGCTGATCGGCTATCATATGGCGGTCAGGCGGGAGCTATCACTCGTATCTCACAACTTGTCACTATATCATACAGAAATCACCATAAAATGGAACTCTGATCAGTCTCTAAGGATCAATAATATCATGATACTCGCGACTACTTCCATCTTGTAGAACGGACGGAGAAAATGGTCGGAATTATATTATAAGTTGTATGTATTTTTATTGCTTTTGTTTCGTTATTATTATTGCTCATTTGAGACTGCTAATAAAAAACTTAACCGTATAATTCGATAAAACCAGACCAGAACAAAACTTGTACAATTCTAATTCCTCAAAAAATGTGATTGTGAAAAGTGAAAATAAATCCCGGTGACGTATTCCCATCGGCTCACTATGTCGTATGAAAGTTCAAAGCGGATTTCACTACGCTCTATTTCGTAGGCCGGCGGACTACGGCGTAGCACACTACGCGCGCCGTAGCGCCAGCGCACCACTGATTGGTGTTTGCGCGTTGGCCACGCGCGACCAAACAGAGCGCTAATATTGGCCAAGCGTCAATACATGCATATTCAGTAGACCAAGTCAATAATGGACTTCTATGTTATCTATCTATTCAGTTCAAAACCTTTTAACTATTCTACTGCTGGGCCAAGTGCTTGCGAATTCAAGGCGGCAGCAAGTGTTTTATTTTTGATCTGGACATAAATACACGCATCCGTACTTTAATATTGGTTACTAGCTTCTGCCCGCGGCTTCGCCAATTATCCCACGGGAACGTGCTAACAGGATAAAATGTATGTGCTTCTCCAGGATGCCATCTATCTCTATGCCAAATCAGAAGTTCAAATCCTCCCCTTAAAAACTGGATTACACCTTTTTGTCCCGTCGGCGGTAAATTTTGGACAACTTTACATAGTTATTATTAATTATTTTCTGTCAAAAGTATCAATACTGAGTTTCGAGTTACTCGGACCGCGCATTCAATTTATTCCACACAAACTTAACACCCCCCCCCCCCCCTTTGAGGGGTAGTTTTGAAAAACTTATAATGATAAACTTTATTACTTACTTAGGCAAGTATTCTTGCCAAGTTTCAAGTTTATTAACTAAATGAATAAGATTTTTCATATAAACTGTATCCCCCGCTTTTCACCCCCACAGGGGTGGAATTTTGAAAAATCGTTTGGGATTATTCATAACTTGATTCAAAGATTGTTTCTATATATATATTCTAACTAAACAGACAGCTGTGCTGCTGGGGAGTTTGTTCCGCCACTTCTTCTTCCCAGCGATAGCACTACCCAAGTAGCATTGCAAGCTGTATACAAGCTGTATTTAAGTTGGTTTTTATACTAGAAGCTGCATATTCAGGCTGTATATAGGCTGTTTAAGCGCTTAAACAGCCCCTGTAAGTAAAAAAAGGGCCCATATTATACAGCTTTTGTCGTTATTAGAGCTGTATAGTAGCTGTACAAGCAAAAGAGAAGCTGTACAATAGCTGTATTAAAGCTGTTATTCGGTGTACAAAGAAACCATTATACTACAGATATTATCTTATAATTCTTTTGTAACGAAAAGTGTTCTAAATAGGTGTTTGAAGAGGATTACAAAAGAATAAAAATAAAACAAAACTATTTTCGATGACATTATGCGTGTAGTAGAAATGGCGACACTATTATTTAATATTTATTACTAGAAGTAAAAGATAACCGTAGATTTGTATATCTGATGTTGTTATTTGGTGAATTGAAAGTGCAAATTAAATTTATTGTGAACCTGTGTATGTTTTCCTTCAAAATATTCACGCGCCAGCAAAATAATCGAGCTGACATAAAGAAAAATACTAAATACGGTAAGTAAATGTTTGTTTTTAAGGTTAGAATAAAAAAATAATTTTAAAGTAATAGATATAAGGGCACAGTGATCATTATTCAAGCTGATTATCAAGATGCGGCTTAAGATTTTGTAAAAAAATCCTTTAATTATACTTTAAATTTTGTTATTAAACATTCGAAAATGGCGACAATTAGCTAAGCAGCCTACATAATATTTGGAGAGTATTATAGTCTGAATAGCTGTACTAAGTAAGTTATGGATTACATTGTACAGCTATTGGCTTTTAATCAGCTTTATAATAGAATATGTTTATTACTTAGGCTGTATATTAGTTCTCTATGCATAACTTATAATGCTCTTTAGAGTTACGCTTAAAGAAATGAAAAACCCTGAGCTCAAAATTACTTTGATCCGTTCCTCACTTTATCAATAATATTTTATTAAAACGCACTTGTGATTTGGCAGTATAGTTCTCCTACACACAAGCCAATGTTTATTTACTCAGGTAAAAAAGTTGAAAAATTGTTCCAAAAATTGTTAATTTAAACTAAAATATATGTTAACTTGCTATATCACTGTTTGATTTACTCGCAATCGAAGTGAAAAGTAGAGTTTATAACTCGTTCATATAAAATACATTGTTTTGTATGAACATTATTATACCTAAGTAAACTTATTGCAAAGTATTATTAGTGTGTTGTGTATGTTATATCTGTTTTACTTTATTTTCAGGAAAATATGCCGTTTAAAATCATAGAAACGTCTTGAAAAATTCTGTGAAGAGGAAACTCAGTAAGAATGAAAGAGCAACTAAAAGTATGAGAACCAAAAAAGATGCGCTTAAAAAAAATATAGCTGAAAATTAATCAGATCAGGGAAATCGAGAGAAATCAAAATAAAATGGATACAGGTGAAAAAGGTAAAATCGACAAAAACGCTACAGGCGAAAAAGAAATTATTGAAGAAGAGGAGGAGGAATCTCTTTGTTAGTTTTACAATAATGAACTTTTATAGGGTGATCTTTTCAAGAGGTTAATTTACTTTTTAAACCTTTCATAGAAAAACACTTAATAATCATGTCAATTTGATTGTCCATTGTCCTTAAGTCACAACGTTTATGTAAATGTTATTTATTATTAAATTTTGTTTATACGAGCTTGTTAGTATTTAAGAGAAACACGTAATCTCGTGGCTGTGGTTCTCCCGGAGACAAAAAATTCTATTGTTGTTTTTGTAGCCTTCCTAGTCATGAAAGAGGAGAATCTTCCACCTCTGAAGTGGAGACTAGGAAGAGTCATCGCCATACATCCAGGTACTGATGGAATTGTCCGGGTAGCAGATATAAAGACCTCTACTGGAGTCATCCGGAGGGCCTTCAACAGGATATTCCCATTACCAGAATCGAAGTCTGGTTGAAAGCTCGACTTTCAACGCTCGGGGGAATGTTGGAGCGCCTACGACATTGATCATAGCTCTAAGTGTTCCGTCCTACCTAAACTATGTATTATGTTTTTGTTATGTGCTCGTACGCACATCATTCATGTGTCACTTTTACTTGTTATTAAAAACTCATACACGTTACATGTGCCTGTTGCCTTTTTATTTAAATCACACTAATTTTCGCACATAATGAAAAAACTTCATTATCAGGTTCCGAAGGTTGTCCTAAATCTACACATTTGATATAACTGTTATGATCATTATTATCACTGTTTAATGTTTTTGCTACGGAACCTTCTTCGTTGGACGTCGATGGAATTGACGCTTGACTGTAAGTTGTCCGATTTATTAATGATTCTCTTGCTTCCTCAATAAATGATGGTTCACTATCATAACTGTTACTTGGTTGATAATTTGTAATATTCAAATATTCCCTTTCAATCCTCCTCTTGACTGCACCAGATCTTTTTCTTTTTTTCCACATGTTGCATTTCTTCACAGTGAAAACATTAATTTTATTCGTCATGCAATCAAGTGACTGTGTCAGTAATACAGACTAAAGCTGTACTATAGCTGTCATTTATTTTTTTAGTTTTAAAACACCCTCATAGACAGAAGTCATAAAACCACTGTATTTACAATAGTGTACAATTACGCCATAAAAATAAGCTTGAGAACGGAGTTTGCATACACCATTGTACAGAAACAAGTGTCAAGTGATACTGTAATACCACTTAGAGTTGTAATAAGTAAGTGATCACATGTAAAATACAGCCTGTATACAGCTTTAACGATGAAACCAGATTGAAGTGTCACAAAATACTTAAAGCTGTATAGTAGAATTTTAATATTCTGTTTAAGCACCCCAAGCTTACGCAGATCCCTCAATAAAGATTTTATACAGTTTGAGCTGTATAATAACTCATAAATCACTCTTATAAAGACAAAAGCATTTTATAACACTCTTGTACGTCTCTAAAAGAACTCTAAGTTCTAAATAGGTTGGTATATTGATGTTGAAAACGCTTGTGTGCTGCTTGGGTAGGAAGTGGTGAAGGGCGGGCGTTTTTGGGGGACTGTCTTGTGTAATTTTGACGTTCGAAAAGTGCTGATTCTCAGCCTAATTTGAATAAATGACTTTTGATTGATTTTGATTTTGTTTATACCAATTGTAGAGTTAATCAAGCCACGCATTATATTCCTCCCTTGTAAAATTAACTACCCCTTTTCATACCCCTTTTCCATACATGTTACGCTTTATTTTTGGTCTTAAGTATAAACACTGACTTTCGAGTTAATCGGACCGCGCATCCAAATTATTCCACACAAACTTCAACACCCCTATATCCCCCTTTGAAGGGTAGTTTTGAAAAACTTATAATGATAAACTTTATTACTTACTTAGGCGAGGATTCTTGAAAAGTTTCAAGTTTATTAACCTAATGAAGAAGATTTTTCATATAAACTGTATCCCCGCTTTTCACCCCCACTGGGGTGGAATTAAAAAAAATCGTTTGGGATGTATTCATAACTTGACTCAAAGATTATTTTATACTAATTTTCGAGTTAATCAAGCCATGCAGTAAAATCCTCCCTTAAAAAATTGACTACCCCATTTCAGCCCGTCAGGGGTAGATTTTCAAAAAACCCTGATACACATTATTCTTTACTTTTAATATTAGGTATAAATACTGAGTTTCGAGTAAATCGGACTGCGCGCTAAAATTCTTCCATACGAACTTTGAAACCCCCCAATCCCTTATTAGGGGGTAATTTAGAAGAAAAAAAACCGACAATATTTATAATTTATTTAGATAAGTATTCGTGCTAAGTTTCAAGTTTATTAACTCAAGGAATAAGATTTCTCATACAAACGAATTCCCCCCTTTTCACCCTCTTAGGGGTGGAATTTCGAAAAACCCTTTCTTAGTGGATATTATCTTCACGAAGAACACACCCTCCAAATTTCAGGTCTCTAGGACCAGCGGTTTAGGCTGTGCGTTGATCTATCAGTCAGTCAGTCAGTCAGGACTTTGAATTTTATATATATAGATTTATACTCGTAATAACTTTCTTAGTGTCCCCAAATGTAACTATATACGCTTTACTAAGAATAATTTTATCTTAAGGTTCAATTACAACCTTAACTGTATTCCCTTAAATAATATATCTGTTATGTAGTGAAGGATATAGGTGTTCTCTTTGATGGCAACCTGTCCTTGAACCAGCATGTCGAAGCCATAGTTAATAGTGGTTTTAAAATGTATGGTTTTGTGATGAGATCTTTTTTGTGATGAGTGACAGAATTTAAGCGTGCCTCAACCTATCTCTATCTATATAAGACGCTCATTCGCTCCCAGCTAGAATATGCGGTCCCTATTTGGAACCCCTTCTACCAAAAGTACGTAGTTGAAATAGAAAGGGTCCAGCGCAAGTACCTCCGTGCTATGTCCTACAGATGTTATAGGACCATATACTCCCGACTGTTATACTCCCGACTTCTTGATAAATACAAGCTTATCAGCTTGGGGAACCGGCGCAAATACCGGGAGGCCAACGTGCTTCATGATATTGTTCACAATCATTTTGATGCCATTGATCTTACGAGTACGAGTAAGCTGTGTTATTCTGTCCCTCGAACGGTTCAAGTGCGTCAGGTTCATGCACGTACTCTGTTTGCGCTAAATTCTTGTCGTACGAACTCTGGCTTACGCTGCCCTATTCATAGAATGTTGGAATCCTATAATTCAAATTTCATTGATATTGATATTTGCATGTTTGAAAAATAAATTTAAATCTTATATTATACATTTTTTATTTTAATAATTGTAAGCTTAATATTATTATTTATTGCATAATTTAAGTAAATGAAATTGTTTCTAATCTGATTTGGTTTTGTAGCTATAGCTAGTCTTATAGTAACTTATTTATTTGTTTAAAAATATTTGTTAATTTTGGTAATGCTCGTCTAGTGGCAACCTCTGATCTCTATGTCCTATCTGCGGATAATGCAGTGGGGTGCAACATTACTTCCTAAACTTTTGTTAACCTTATGTATTACATATGTTGTAGTTGTTTATTATCCCTTAATAAATAAAATAAAAATATTATAATGTATGTATCCTTTTCATTCAAAAACCACAGAACGGATTTCGATAAAAACTGGCAAGAAGATAGGCTACTCTTTGTACCGGTAGCACGTTCCGCAAAGCCGCGGGTAGAAGCGAAGGAAATTGACTGAAAATTTATTTGTTTACGAGTATGTCGATAGTTCTTCTGGCGGATTGGCAACCTGCCACTACATACGAGCACGTAGTTTATTTGCAGTTTATCATTATTGCAAACATCGAGGAATGATTGAAGCTCAGCTTAACCAACCTGATACGTGCTTCAATGTAAACATGGCTTCCGGCCATATATTAAACGCCAGTCTCCGATATTATCGGATATTAATGTTTCGTTTCGTGTACATATGATTTGCATATTGCATGCACACACTACCAACTAACCATATGTCAATTACACTAAACAGCAATTTTTATTTCAATTTGTTATAATTTCCGCTGAAATGTTTAAATACAGTAACAATATTTTCAGGTTGCATTTGTGCACCAAAATAAAAAGAAAATAAAGCTGAAAACTTCTCGCGGTAGTTTCGCAGAAAGGAGCGTAACTTGTAAAATAATAAATTAAGCTCGGGTTGACTTGAATTACTGAATAACATCTCTACTGCGGCTAAGTACACCGAACACGGAGCGTAGTGGCGATGCAATCTGGTATTTAAGAGGATGGTGTTAAGGTGGATTATTAGTTGGAGTGGGGTGTTGGAGTCGTGTTTATTGTGGAAATATGGTAAGTGGGTGCGATAGCGGCTGCGTCGCGTTCCCGCCGCGGCTCGTAAACTGGCCGCCATTGTGCCTATGACTGTACAAGCACGGTCAGCGTCTACGTAGTGTCTACTTATACACTCACAAGCTAAATGCTGCTTTATACTAAAGTAGTAGAGATAACTTAATTTTGTGGGATGATGGATTTTGTGGGACACAAATTCAGGTACCTATCATTGGTTATAATAGTGATAATATCGAGTTCGTTGGACGAGAAAATCGGCGAGAAACTATGTCACGACTGTCGACAACTCCTGCTGAACAAGTTCCCAGAGCCCACCGCCGACGTGACGCAACGTGACGTGGTAACCCGCCACAACACCCGACTCCAAGTTTATTGACAGTACAGTAGTACAGCCTAAGTTTTTTGTTGTTATAACTACGTGGACTCATGTTTTTGTCGACTAGAGTATACACCATATTGCAGGACACTATCGAATGAATGCAATAAATAATTGTCTACTATCCTTAGCTGACTTGCGTTTAGGAAAATGGTAACTTGGCAAACATTGTGATAATATCCCTCTCCGCCAATTGCTTTCCAATTCTTACTTTATTAAATGTCGTTATAAAACTTTAGTATCAGCTAATAAGCATTGAATAATAACAGGCAAGAGGTCGTAAACATGAACCTTCTTCCGTCAACACAGATCAACAAACAACATCAGAAATACCCGCCCCCCCTGCCTCCCTCTCCATCAACATAATAGTCGTAATGATATTATTGAGTTGTTCCTGGACAAGGATGACGCTAATGAAAATTGATATAAAGAGGAAAACTCGCCAGCGTCTGCACGTCACAGAGCACTTGATATGTTTGTAATGTTTGAGTAATTCGATACAGTATGTGCAACCAGTGGAAACAGGTGACCTTTACCATTATGTTATCGTCCTCTCCTTGTTTTGTATTAGCTCATAAAATAAATCAGTACTGGATATGACTAACATTGTCCAAATCAGATCCATGACCAAGAGTGGTTTATAGGTTTACCAATAACGACATAAAACTATAAAACCCAACAATCTTGTTTCTTCTCTCCCTCTGAACGCTCTCAAGGCACATTAGCACAGAATAGAAAAGAAGGCCTTTATCCGGTACGAGAATGTTGGCCATATAGATAGATCGTATGTTTACTAAGAATGGATTCCATTCCATTCTTAGTAAACCGTTGTTATAAGCAGTCGTTTTTATAAGCAGTCACAAGGGAGGATGATGTCGATGAGCGCTAGCTCCTCAGGGAAGCAGGGCTGCGTAGGTGACACTTTCTTGAACGATGATTGAGTGGTGTGTGGAGGCTTCCGATCTGTCACGTGCCAGAACCAGCTGCAGCGTCAGGTTTATTTACTTTACGTGCGATATTGTTATACTTTGAATCGTGCTTTAAATGCCGCCAGAACGCAGAAAGAAAGAAAGAAATATTTTTTGTGACACGTGCAGGAATATCACAAACTAAACTAAACGCAGTCATAAATAAAAATAAAAAACAAAATTAAGGAGAAGAATTAGAAGAAGAAAAGAGAGATTTAGAAGTGTAGTCGTTATTATGTTCGCCATAAATAACCAGACTAAAGCATCATAGGAAACATTTCTGTCTGATAGTAATTTAAAAGTGCACCGAGTAACGATCGTTAAGGAAGCGCCGGACACTGACGCACCGTCCGGCGCCGGCATCCGGCGTCCGGTCTGCCTTATGCTTAGCGATCCTTGTCTAACGCGAGCGCGCTTCGTTCCTTAAACCGCACTATCAGTGCTCCATCACGCGCCCACAGATAGCAGGCATTGGTAAAACACTGCTATTTGCAAACGTACACAACATTGCAAACGTAAATGACTTTTATTTCAAATACAAAGGGGTTCTGTTTCGCATAGCACGCAGTGAAACTCGACATTCCAAGCGTACAGAAATGGACATTATCTTCGACATATCTATACTTATAATAAATCTGTAGAAGTGAAAATTCTGTACATTGAAAATATCAAAAAAATAAATGGCAGGGGGTGTTACTAGACCGACACCGAACCCAAAAATGTAATTTAAAAAATTTTTGTCTGTCTGTCTGTCGGTCTGTCTGTCTGTCTGTCTGTCTGTTTGTTCAGGCATCAAGCAAAAACTACCGGTTCGATTACGTTGAAACTTGGTATAATTATTCTTTAATATCCTGGGCACCACACTGGGTACTTTTTATCCCGGAAAAAGTATAAACAATAAAAAACAAACTTAATTTTGCGGTTCGATCCCTAGACCCGATTACTGCACCAACCGCAAATAATAAGTTTGTCGTAGGTTAAGTCACCCGCAATGGAGTTCATTTTTATTCCTTTTAGTTTTTAGAGTTATTTAGGTTTATTTTTATATAAGTTGTAGGTATAGATTTTGATTTTAAAGTATAGGTAGTATATTTTTGATAGTGTACGTAGTGACCGTAGGTTATTTTATAATACTGTTAGGTAGGATTAGTCATTCGTATAGATATTAGTTTTTAGGGATTTTGCTTATTTATTGAGTTTAGATTAGTTATCATCAGAAATAGGTTTATTTAGGTAGGTAGGTATTTAATTTTCTGTTATTGAGTTTTTTTTTTTAATTAGGTAGGTACTTAGGTAAAGATATCATATAGGTACCCTCTTAATCACCACTAATGAGACACAATTAGTTTTCTATTGTAATTAGCCACAAAGGGCCCGCGAGATAGATGGCATTCTGGGGAAGCACATAGGTACATTTTATCCTGTTAGCACGTTCCCGTGGGATAATTTCCGACATCCACGCGGGCGAAGCCGCGGGCAGAAGCTAGTTCTATAATATTTACTGAAAGGACACAGAGTCTAAATTGGTATTACATATTTAGTCCTTTTTGTAACCGTTTCAGAGATTTAGGTAGTAGGAAAGTAAAGCACGCGACTCAGGTGACTTCACTTGTAATAGTCTAGTGCGGAGTGAGCCGGGCAGGGTGCGAAATGTTCGCAAAGTGACGTTATCTGGTAATGACCGGTCAGTCCGCGTACTTCCCAGATTAGAACCGGAGTAGAAACGGACGCGATTAGCAGCCGGTGCTGGTCCGAGGTTAACTTTAACTACTTATTGGGAGAGGTTCTACTGCAAACAGGAACCACCAGTTAAACATGTTTGATAACTCTTTACTGAGCGAATTTTTGAAGAAATTCGCTCAGTAATATTGTTAATATTGTTTTTTTAACGATCAAAGCTGCAAACAGGTTTGATATACGTCAGCAGTAGATCACATACACGGAAGTAAGAGGTAATATGAAACCATTATACCAATCAATCCCCATGAATAGTTACTATCGCTATAACAGTACCTAGCACATTTTCTTCAAATGTTTTCGTTTCAAGTTCTATCCAATACGTAACAGTAAAGAGGTCATCGTTATTACAAACTGCTTCACTAGGCAACGACGCGGCTGACGAGCTGGCTAGAAGGGCATCCAGCACGCCAGTCTACGGACCGGAACCAGTCGTGCCCATCCCCTTCAACCAACTACGCAGGAGGCTACAAAAGCACACCCACACACAGGCAGAGAACTGGTGGTCCTCGTCACCGGGCTGCAGGCAGTCTAAGGAAGCCATGCCATCACTAGATGGCAAGCTCTCCAAAAGACTACTACGACTGGACAGGAAAGGCCTGCGCCTGGTGACGGGGACCATCACGGGACACTGCTCACTGAACAAACACTTCCATACGATTGGCATAACGGACAGCCCCCTGTGCAGAGCCTGCATGGAGGCTGATGAGACCGTCGCGCATGTGCTCTTTGAGTGCACAGGCGTCGCCCAGATTAGATCAGTAACCCTCGGGGCACCCGTATCCTACACAGATGTTCTCGACAGACCAGGAGACCTAATAAGCTTCTGGAGGGAGGCGGGCTGGTTGGAACAACCACCGACGGCCGCCATGGCCCACGCACAATGGTCCATCTGAAGGACTAAGTGCGGAAACCAAACCCGTAACATAGAACATACAAACTGCTTCGTCATCTTCGAACCACTAGTGTTTGAAGATAACGAAGCAGGCAACAAAACGAAGAGGATTTCTCCCACAGTTCCCCAATCCGCTTTGTGGACGCTTGTCCTGAGATTCGTCCTCGCTGGCGGCCACTTGTCGACGATGTGAATACACACTTGAGGCCACAACAACTGAGTTTTTTATATTGTTCTACCGAGAGAGCAACGACCTTATTTACTCAGAACTACTCGTGCGTAGTTTTTCAGGAACAAAAACTTATATTTCAGTCGTGTTTATCTGGACGAGGTAGAATACTTAGAATATTAATGAGATCCCGGACATAGTGTTGTCACATCATATATTATTAATGAGATCCCGGACATAGTATTGTCACGTCATATATTATTAATGAGATCCCGGACATAGTATGTCACATCATACATTATGCTCGCGAAAGATCTTGTTTGTTACTGTTTGAGACTAAAAGGGCCAACGTCTTCATAAGTCCTTTCAACAAGATAACGAAATGAAAGTTTCCGAAAATGTTCCATGAAATTAATTTGTGTGGAAATAAATAAGATTGCTTGTTTATAAGGATAAACAAATTTACGAACAACAACATCAAGAAAGGGAACAGAGAATTGCTGGAGTTAGGTAGTAGTTGTTAAAGTTCCGAAGTTAAGAGCTGCCTAGAAGTGCCACGTTGGCCTCCACGCGTGTCGTTCGGTCGTAGAAACGTATACACGAAGAGACTGTTTGTGATTACCAATATTATAACTACCTCTGTGTCGTTTGTCAACAATATAATCGTGCGTATTGTGGCAAAATGGGGTAATGAGCAGAGTTATAATACATACAGTCAGTTGAGTACTTCTAAACCACGCTTAGTCGTTTTATAGCACACCACATAAATCAGGGCTCTTTAGAGAGTGTAGTGATTGGCGTGTGAGTGATGCGCTGTGTATGAGACGTAGCGCATCACTCACACGGCAGTCACTGAGGTCGTCACTCAGGCCGGGCACTGAGCCTCCAGCCAGAGCTTAAAACTAAGCGACTGCACGGTAAGGGCACCCCCTGTGGGGTACGAAGCTCGGCTTAGGACGCCGCTGGGAGAGGACAGCAAGATGGGACAGGTTGGATCGAATTTTTATTATTTATGCTTTGATGAGCACGGCGTTCCCTAGGACTATCTCTGAGAAGAAACGCCAAAACCAGAGGTCATAGTCAGGGATTTAAAGCTACAGTATCAGCTACGGCGCGGGCTGGCACTTCCTCGAGCAAGGGTCGGGGGGGAGAATTTACTTGGGGACGTCGCGAGGGACACCTGCGGCGAGGTCGGAATGTCGGTCTTTTGTGTTTGTAAACTGTACTGGTTGCCCTGTTGCTCTCTTGGAGGAATGTTATGGGGTCACCGGGGTCAGCGAGAACGTGCCTTGTACAGCGAAGTTTACTGACATTGGAGGGGGTGTAACTAGTTGCTGCGATAACCAGAGGGTTGCGATGTTTGGCGGCTGTATCGAAGAAACACTTGGAAAGTCGTTTCATGAACTGCTGGATAGTGGAGATTTTGAGGTCAATATAGTCTCATTTCGAACGAACCAAGGGGAATTTGTGGTCTTGCGGAGGAAGCGGTTCTGCATCCTACGGATATGACGAGGCTTTACGTGTGGGAAGATTACACAACCATCATCTTCCTGCCCTTATCCCATGTTACTTGGGGTCGGCGCAACACGTTTTTTTCTTCCATTCTCCTCTGTCAACCGTCACACTATCATTCACTCCCTTCTCTTTCATATCAGTCCTCACACAATCCATCCATCTTTTCTTCGGCCTTCCTCTCCCTCTCCAGCCATCAACATGTATATTCATCACTCTTTTAGTCACATGCGTTTCGTCCCTTCTCATCACATGCCCATACCAAGGTAAACGATTTCCTTTCAACTTTTCTGTCACTGGCGCCACTTTCAAACTTCCTCTTATATACTCATTTCTTACTTTATCCATTCTCGTCACTCCGCACATCCATCTCAACATTCTCATCTCCGCTGCATGCAATCTTTTTTCATCCGTCTTCTTCACAGCCCAGCATTCAAACCCATAGAGTACGACAGGCCTTATCACGAACTTATAAATTTTCCCCTTTAACTTGAGGGGGGCATCCGTGGGTCGCAAGTTGTTCCTGTTACCTGTCGCCATTTCATCCATCCTGAGTTGATCCGGTGCGTTACGTCTCGGTCTACTTAAGATTACACAACCATATGTCATTATTGGACGGATGGACGCTATATACAAGCGCATTTTGCACTTAATTGACAGCTTACTGCGTGCATTGAGGACGGAGTGGAGACAGCTGAGAGCAAAAGCGGCGCGCGAACGGACCGTCTTTATGTGCTCTGAGAAGGTGAGGTGTTGGTCGAGGATAACACCTGGGTGTTTGGCTTGCTTTTCTCAAGGGATCGGCTTGCCGAACATAATGATAGAGGGGGGGTGGGATTGAGTCTAGGTTTCGAATAGAGAACCGCTTGACTCTTTTCGGGATTGCGGCCGGGGTACATTTTTATAGACGTCCGCCGCGAGCCATACCAAGGAACAGCAAGGCAGAACGAATTCTATGCATTGCGTGCGCGAGCCCTGATTGGTTGATTATTATTAATGATATATGTGCCACGTACCACTAAATGTAAGGAACTACAAACCAAAATAAAGGCAAATTATCCGAACATTCTAGTTTCACTTTGCACATCCAACGAGATATCCCCAAATAGAGCATGTATGTAATAATATGTATATGTAGTATAACAGTAACTAGATAGGTGGAACGTGCAGTAAGTAGTGACAAGTACTGCGATAACTTCGCGCCAGTCGAACCGAACACAATGTATTATTCAGGAGATGGGTAAACCTGAATACGATATCAACACAAACTAAGTTTACACTTACATAACTGTTTCAGGTAAGTTTGCCGATCACTATTGATACATCGAAGCCTTGCGTGTTATTAGTTCACCTCGGAGCAGTCACCTACACTTGCGGAGGCGCGGGTGTCGTAGGTATGAACTGACATGAGAATGTGAGGCTACGATCCGCCACCGCAGTAATCAGTGCGGAACAGACAAAGAGTAACGAGCCTCAATACCGCGGGCACACAATCTTAGAGGTACGCCACATAATACACATGTACAGACATAATAGAAAAGAAACACAATGTAGAGTCGCCGAGAGCTCGTGATTAATTAGAAACAATGCGAGGCCTCGGGGCCCGGCCGGGGCCACGCGGGCTTCGGCGCCGGCCCTGAGCCGCCCCGGCCGCCCGGCGCTCGACGCGGAACAAAGCGTGCAATCCCGCCGGAACCGGCCGCTCTTCCCGCACCGCTGCACCGCATCGCACCGCATAAAAACCGCTCACTTTTGTTTCCGTAATTATCTAAAATAGGCTGTTGCAGCCCAAATGTTAGCGGTGCGAGGACTGTGGTGCAACATGGCGGGAATGTAAAACCTACCACCTAAGTTCACACGTGGAATAAATATATTGAGTTTTGATGTGGCGGGAACGGGGCGGTGACATAGCGGTAATGTGGCGGCCATGTGGCGTTACAGGTAAATAGCAAATGTATGTAACTGGTGATCGTAAAGGGTCACTTTTCATTCCAACTTTGTTACCGCGAAACCTGAACAGGGGAGCAAGTACACACGTATGTGTTACATATATATATATGTGGGGGTGTGTGTGTGTGTGTGTGTGTGTGTGTATGGAATTCTCATTTTTCTAAAGGACTGTGAGTAGTAGGTAGATCTCACTAGGTGAACACTTACCTTACAATAGATCCGTGTTAAAGTTGATTAAAAAATATAATTACCACGAGATACTACATTATATCCGCGATAAAAATGAAGCTATAAAGACAATAACGAAGTGAAAGCGTTATCCAAAACATTAGTGCAGTTAAAAAATTAAAATCAATATTTATGTCTATTGTACCCAAAAAACTCAAGTGAAACCAAAAATTTTAAGTGCAAAGACCCATAATTCTAAAAGTGAATCATAAAACTATTCAGCGCGAAATCAAACACAGCGAAAACAATAAACAGTGTTAAAAAAAAAATGTGCAAAAATCCGTAAAATGTCAGTCAACAAGTGTAACGGCTCATTAATTATGATGGCAAGTGGTGATAGCATGGAAACGGCCAAAGAATCAAATAGTCCTACAACGACAAATGTAATATACGCGAATAATATAACGTTGAGAAATAAATCTAAGCAAATTGCTTCTAAAAATGATACATTGGAGGTAGAAGCTGAATTAACAGATAATGATGAATACGCATCACTTACTTCGACACCATCAATTAATGAACTCAACGAAAGTTACCCTGACTTGTACTTTAAACCTAATGACGAAGTGATAGAACTAAAAAAACCGGCCAAGTGCGAGTCGGACTCGCCCATGAAGGGTTCCGTTACGTTACGATTTATGACGTATTAAAAAAAAACTACTCACTAGATCTCGTTCAAACCAATTTTCGGTGGAAGTTTATATGGTAATGTACATCATATATTTTTATTAGTTTTATCATTCTCTTATTTTAGAAGTTACAGGGGGGGGACACACATTTGACCACTTTGGAAGTGTCTCTCGCGCAAACTATTCAGTTTAGAAAAAAATGATATTAGAAACCTCAATATCATTTTTGAAGACCTATCCATAGATACCCCACACGTATGGGTTTGATGAAAAAAAAATTTTTGAGTTTCAGTTCTAAGTATGGGGACCCCCAAAATTTATTGTTTTTTTTCTATTTTTATGTGAAAATCTTAATGCGGTTCACAGAATACATCTACTTACCAAGTTTCAACAGTATAGCTCTTATAGTTTCGGAAAAAAGCGGCTGTGACATACGGACGGACAGACAGACAGACAGACAGACAGACAGACAGACAGACAGACAGACAGACAGACAGACAGACAGACAGACAGACAGACAGACATGACGAATCCATAAGGGTTCCGTTGCCATTTGGCTACGGAACCCTAAAAATAGAATAAGTCAACTCGAGGAAAAGTTGGTAATCGCAGAATCAGAAATAGAAAACCTACTGTGACTACAAACTAAGAATTGACAAATTGACACACATATGTACAAACACAAAACAAAAGACATCGTCAGCCAAAATAAAGCGTAATAATCTTATTAGAACTAGGCTAAATTTCAAAAATGCTCAACAAAGTCCTGATGAACAAACCGCAAACAGAATACTGCCTTTAGCTTCAACCACAATTGAAGAAGATCCTAATGTTGTCTGCTGTGAACCACCATCGCAAGTAACATAGAGCACAGAACACCACTGCACCACTAAACAAAGGGACACATTGGACACAAGGTCTCCATATGATTCCGCAATTCAAAAAGATTTATTGGTCTCAAATAAGTATGAGGACTTAGTAAATCACAAAAAACAAAAACTTGAGAATATAAAGCATACCAATGTTATCTTGTGTTCTCCTAGCTTTAAACTAAAATGGAATGTTAATTTATTTAACACGAGAATAGAAGTTTTCAATCGACTTCTATGTCTTAGCAACCAGACTTTTAAATATACTTATACGTTTGATACAAATAAGCATCTGGAATATACACATGAAATGTTTTCCAAATACACAGGCAAAGTCATCATCATCTGCCTAGCCTTTTCCCAACTATGTTGGGGTCGGCTTCCAGTCTAACCGGATGCAGCTGAATACCAGTATTTTACATGGAGCGACTGCCTATCTGACCTCCACAACCCAGTTACTGGGTAATACGATACCCCTTGGTAAGACTGGTTGTCAGAGTTTCGGGCTTCTGACTACCCGTAACGACTGTCAAAGATCCACGAATGACAACCGGGACCAACGGCTTAACGTGCTTTCCGAGGCACGGAGGGGTCTCGGTATGTAAAGATGGTCACCCATCTACAGACCAACCGCGGCAAGCGTAGCTTAACCTGACCGATCGACCTGTGCGGCTGTTATTATTTAGCCACGGGCCCCTCATACACAGGCAAAGTAAAGAATATAATTTCGGAAGTCGGTGTCGTTGGGTTCGCATTTTCGTTGTTTGCCACCGACTTCCGAAATTAAAGTTATTTTTCACTTTGTAGTGTCATTTTTGGAAGTCGGTTGTTTTTTTTTTTTCAAA
This sequence comes from Apamea anceps, assembly GCA_951799955.1. NCBI lineage: Eukaryota > Metazoa > Arthropoda > Insecta > Lepidoptera > Noctuidae > Apamea > Apamea anceps. The sequence goes on along the minus strand of OX637513.1, from coordinate 20,912,990 downwards.
AAAGTTTTTATTTTCACTTTTATGTTGTAATTTTGGTATAAAAAACAAACTACCGAACCGTTTTTGATGAAATTTCTAATGGGACCATTTGGAAAGTATACCCTTTCCAACAAAAAAAGAATTTTTCAAATCGGTTGGCAAGCGACGGAGTTATGCGAAAACAAACATAATAAAAAAATACAAGCGTCCGAATTGAGAACCTCCTCCTTTTTTAGAAGTCGGTTAAAAAAGGGTTAATAAAGCTGAGGTAAACAGTTCCGGCAATGTTACTCAACCAAATTCATCGCTTTCCTTAGCATCACAGGCGGTAGGGTCTATTCCAACAATAAATTTATTTCGTGGTTAATGATGTATCAAACGACTATAGCAATTTAAACATATTTCATCCGAATGTTTATGGAATTAATAACAAGAAGACTGAACTAGAAGTTTATGTACAGTCTCAGTCAACATTATCTGACCCACCCTAAAAACAAACGACTTTGGACCCTCTGCCTGTAACATTAAGGTTTATTCAATTTATATGAGCTTAACAGACAAGTGCTCGAGGACTCGATGAACAAATACACTAACAATACAGACACGCAAATTTGATCTTTATAACGTTAGCATTAGGTTATATGTTATAACTACATGTTATAATATAATTAGTGTAATAGCTTATTTTAATGATTGCGTTCAAGTAATTCTGGTCTCGTGGTCTATGTATAAGACTGAGAAAATCAAGGTGCGAGATCAAATCCTGGGACAATGATATTGTTTTGCTTTCAATTTAGAATTTATTCCAAAACCATTTCTTGTATTATAATAAAGAACTATAGACGGATAATCTTCAAATATAAACTTTGTAAAATGGTAATATTTTCGCTTAACTTGTAATAAGTGGGTAGTTGAAAAATAAATATTATTTATTATAAAACTGGTATTCAAATGCTACTAAGGGTATGTAGTGACTACGCTCAAATATATTTTACCTTACCTTACTAAATTGCAAAAACAACGTCTCTTTACCATTTTTTATATAGATGAATTTATTATCTACCTCACGAAGCAAATATATTTTTTACTTCGTATCCAATCATTCTTGGTAAATATAAATTCTGTGAACTTAAAATTTTTCAATTTACCCACCTGTTTACTAGATAAGTTATTAGGCGTAAATCATATTGGTCGTTCTTTAATAATGCAAGCAATATTGTAGAAATGAACCCACATGTTGTTCGTCGCCAATCCAGCATCAAACCGCTAAGCCACAAGAACTTGTTGGATATACGGGAAATTAAAGATTGAGTTGTAATTATGTAGTGTGACTTAAAAGCTTTTCAACTTTAATGTCAACGAGATAATGATTAAAATAGCTTAACAAAATGATATATAATGCCGGTGGTTCCGACAATGTTGGGTGGGTTTACCTTAACGTTACGTGTTAAAGATGAAATTTGCGTGTCTGTATTGATTGTATTTGTTCATCGAGTCCTCGAGCACTTGTCTGTTAAGCTCATATAAATTGAATCAACCTTAATGTTACAGGCAGAGCGTCCAAAGTCGTTTGTTTTTAGGGTGGGTCAGATAATGTTGACTGAGACTGTACAAACCCTAGATAAGAAGCTTGATTATATGTTTAAGCGAGGATTTCTTGAACGAAAACACAGAAATTTCATTTTATTTAATATAGACAATACAATACCAGGAAAATTAAAAAGAGATGTGGTAGTTTGATCTTAATAATAATAAATAATTAGGCCACGTGGATAGGCAAATAGAAATTGTTGACGCAATAGATAAGTTATAAAAAGTAGAATGTTTTCAAATATGTGGTTTTAAAGATGTTTTCACTGGATTGAATATTTGCTGTTGTTATCGAAATCCTGTAGATACCAATTTTTATGTGTTTTTAGAACAGTTGGAGAGCTTACTCGATTACTTATTCAATAGGAAATCTATAATATGTGGAGACTTTAATGTTGACCTACTAGTGGACAGTAAAAAGCACATGGAATTTCTTGGTATGCTCAGGTGTTATAATTTCAGGCACCAAATCGATACTGCTACTTTAATTCGTAATAATTGTAATTCGTGTATTGACAACATAATTACTAACTTGCCCGATTCATGTATTCTTGGATGTGCAGGAGATCACAATGGTTTGACTGATGGCCATGGAGGTATTTTTGCTGATATTCGCCTGGAAAATTTAAGCAATGTAACGCGAAATAAGTAGGTATCCGATCATTGTCATAAATAAAAGAGTTTTTAATAGCAAAAATAGTGACCAATTTACACAGGGTATCCGTGAAAAAGATTGGAATAGCATAGGTATAAATACGTTTCTCAAAACATTTCAAAAAGTATTCCAATACAGCTATAAAAAGAAAGTTTATAAAATAAGCCTAAAAAAAATAGACAAAATGAATCACTAGAAGAATTCGAACATCAAGTAAAATGAAACGATTCTTATGTACACGTAATAGTAACAACCTTGATTCAAGTGTCTTAATGTATAAAAATAAGTATGTCAAACTGTATAGATAGGTTGTGGTTAAGGCTAAAAAACATGCAATAATGGAGCAAATAAATAGTTCCAAAAATCTTAGTAAAGAGGTGTGGAAAGTAGTGAAAAAATGTACAAATAAGGAGAAAACGATAAAACCGGAAATTAGTATGACCAAATTGTAGTGGATCCAGAGAAAATATCCTAACATTTTAGCAAAACAGTTTAACTATAAATGTATCTCTAGGGTAGTAAAAAGAGACCAAAACACAGCATTCTTACAAAAGTATGCAATTATCTACTATCAAAAAGGTGTTGGTACTTCTGACGCCATAATATATACTTTACTTGATGATGTTACAGGAAAAATCAAGAATAAAATGAAATTAGCTGGAATTTTTCTTGACCGAAGTTCCGCGTTTGACACCATAGACGACGAATTACTTCTTACAAAAACGACGTATTATGGTATAAGAGTTAAGGCCTTGAAATTATTCTCTTAATATCTCAAAAACAGAAGAATGTTCGCAGAAATTGACAAAATGCAAGATGGCTCCAAAAAAGTTTACAAATCAGTAACCGTAATTATGACGACGGGCGTCCCACAAGGATTTAAATTGGGACCAATCTTACTTATTTTATTTATTAATGACTTAATCAATTCCATGAATACAATTTTACCTGACATTGATATAGTAATTTTTGCAGATGACACAAATGCCATAGTGGCAGCAAATGGCATAGATAAATTAATAGAGACTGTAAATGCAGCATTACGAGCATTTCATATGTGGTTCACTATGAACAAATTGTTAATCAACACTGCAAAGACCAACATCCTATTATTAAAACGACAGCCCGTAATAAGGACGACTTAGAGATTGTGTTAATTGATAATAAAATTGCTCTTGTCAAGGAAGTTACATTCTTAGGTATACATATAGATGAACAGCTAAATTGGAAAACCGAACTAAATGCTATAGATGCATCTGTATGTTCCGCATGTTATGCTTTAAGATCACTTAGAATAGAAATTGGCATTGAGCAATTGAAGATGGTATATTTCGCGTTGGTAGAATCGAAGACTAGATATAGCATAATGTTTTGGGGAAACAGTTATGACTATAATATCAAAAGAGCTTTTGTGTTACAAAAAACGCGCAATTCGCACAATAGTCAAAGAGAGAGTTGCCATGAACACTTTATAAAACTGAATATACTTACAGTGCCGAGCATTTATGTATTTGTACTTCTAAGTAACATGGCCAAATATATGCATGAATATGAGACAGCAGAAGAACGACAGATTAGAGAAGGCACACGAAGACAAGACATTATACGGTACAGCCTAATTTGAATATTGTGAGGCACAGTCCCAGATATCAATCGGTTATATTATTTATAAGCTCCTTTAAAACCCAACTAAAAGGTTTCCTACTGAATAAGAGTATTTATGCTGTTGAAGATCTACAATGAAATTCAAAATACAGCACAATTATATAATAATTAATAATAATTATAATTAATAAATAAAATTAATTATTAATAAATAAAATTAATTAATTATTTAATTATTATTATTAATAATTATATAAGAATTTTGCTGTATTTTGTTGTTGTATTTAAATTTACGCTTTGTTGTAAAATTGTAATTTAAATTTTCCATGTAATTTCAGATACAATTTATTGTTCATGAATAAATGACTATTGACTAGGTACCTTTCTGCTTGAAATGAATTTGTTGTTGGTACCTACCTACTCATCATGCGCAAGTAACATGTTTGCAGCCGCGCACAACCGAGGGTTTTAATTTACAAAGGTAGCTCGTCTTTTTAAAGATCGGACGGTATTGTTCTCAAATGTCAGACATCAATTATTTTTGTGTGCATTACTTCTTATAATATCACTCCCTGCAAGTGGGCGACGAGTACCGTTGAATTTTAAAAAATCAGTGTTGTGTTGTTCCAACAATCTGCTGCCATTTATGTTACTCGATAGTTTTGTTATATTTTATTACTAATGGGGAATTTCCAAACAGAAAACAATGACAGAATCAATATAATAATTAAGAAGCTTACTGTCTTAGTAAAATGAACTATTTCTTTTACGCAATTTCCAGGGCTGACACTTTCTGGTACATTCACACAGTTTCAACAACAGGTTTATTTCGTGATTCTAGAAAGTTCTTGACGTGCAACAATACATAGAAATGCTTCGAATTCCTAGCACAGGAACTATAACTATTCATTACATATTACGTTAAGTTGTTCTCAAATGGCAGCCCTGCTGTGTCGGTGGCGTGTCGGCGGCTCGTAAGGAGTCTCGTGCGGCGAGCGACGCCGCGGCGCACTGCCGGTCGCGGACGATTTACATAGTGCCGCCTCACAGTGATGAACACAGAACATTCACTTCTAACAAAGAGCGATAATGCACAGGCCATGCCACACAGGCACTGCCATTCGTCTAGGCATCGCTGGCAACATGGAAACATAAATCATTTAGTCTCTCTTCAAGTCTTTCACAGTTTTGTATCGGCTAAAGTAATTTAGTGTGTGAGGTTTTAGGGCTCATTTTCAGGAGTGAACCTTCTCGTTACGCTGTAGTGGTTCCACGCCCAGTTTTTACCAGCTCGTACCGTGCCCACCTACCAACAGCGCGTTTCCCGTACGTCACTTAAACCATTTTTGTGTGTTCGCAAATACGACCCATGAATAATGACTAGTCGTTACTGTAACGTAGTTAGTCAACTAGCGGGTCATTGTAGAACGATGCGATTGAAAGCGAGCCAACTTTACGGGATATTTGGTGTTTATTTAAATTTAAATGTAATGTTTCGGTCCCTCACCGTCCGCGGTCACGGATACTCGGGTACACGGCTACCCGGCTTGCTTCAAATGTCGTATAATTACAAGTTCAACAATGAACACGGAATTATTTCGAGAACTCGTTTCGATTTAATTAAATCTATTGGTATTTGGAATTACCATTAAAATATAAGTGATACATTTATTTAAACTCAAAATTATAATATGTTTAATATTAACTACACACGCACGTAATTTGTCATGACATAATAATATAATAGCAACCATATCCGTAACGGTACTTAGGTACGGCTAACTGCAAGTTAATGCGAGTTGATTTAGTAACTGGCTCTGCTAGCCTGTAAACAATATTCATTGATTTCCCTGCGCACCGCACCGCACCGCACCGCGTCGCACCGCCGCGAGCCGTGCTACGATATCAAAACCTGACATTACATGTTGGAACGAAGTTCCTTATCGCTATACTCTGCACACTTGGTGAGCTTCACCGAAAAAAGTGTAACATTTGACCGTCACGAAACTTTCGTTACGTTCCAACCGGGTGACCTACACGACACTTCTCGACTGCTTTTTTAAGTAATAATATGTCAGGTTTAGTCTGAGTCACTACATAGTACATACAAACTCTATCAATACATTTTCAAATCTCCTTTCAAGTTCAGCGTACACCGCACGTACCTAGTCTACATACATTACTCAACCTTTGATCGAAGCTTTTCTTAATCTAAGGACGAAGCCAAAGACTTTTCCAATAAATTTTTCACCGCTGACACCTTTATCATTGAATAAATCTGTATCGAAAGCCAATTAAAATTAATAGATGTACGTCTCGGCTTCTACTCAAACAAGACAAACGCGTAATTAATTAATTTAAATGTAATAATATGGGAAAACCAAGCTCACATCGAGTAGATACTCACAAACATCTGAAACTAACATTTTTACCATTGCCACTCGAAAAAGGGCATTATATTCATCGATAACAGTGAATAAAACTCTATTTTAGTCACTGAGTGAATAAAAACATTTTGAATTTGGAACAAGCACGAGTATACTAATTATGTACAAAAATTAATAAAACGTGCTGAAAGTACGTACTGGCTGGCTTTATGGAGCTATTCCATAGAGCTATAAAATTAAATAAAAAAAAATATCCTGTCAATTTAGGTTCTTTTCTATCTGTTATCGTGGTTGTTTTAAGTCATTGGAAAATCTAATAACATAAGTTATAATAAAATGAGTTCTTCCAGTGACGAAAATGAGACACTGACTCCGGAATTGTTTCGAAATAAAGCAGCAATTATAGGAGACAATTTGTTGCCGCCAAAATCTCGGGAGTTGTATCTGAAAATATATGTTCTGCGACTGGAAAACCACGACTGGCGTCAATTCCTTCTCAGAGTCCGGATTTCTTAACTATTTCAACGAATTAACCAAGACTACGAAGCCGTCGACACTTTGGAGCATATATTCTATGCTAAAAGCCACAGTGAGAATCAAACACAACATTGATATTTCAAACTACTCAAAGTTAGTGACATACTAAAGCGACTATCGGGGGGTAATAAGCGAAAGAAATCTAGAGTGCTAACCTCCCAAAATATTGAACGTTTTCTAAATGATGCGCCTGACCACAGTTTTCTGGTCGTAAAAGTAAGTACCTATTTATCTACAAACCTACTATACTTTAAAAGATTTATTTATATACATATTTTTTAATGATTGTTCACAGGTTGTGCTAATTTTTGGCGTGGATGGGGCCTGTCGCAGTTGTGAATTATTAAAGACTAGCTTCTGCCCGCGGCTTCGCCCGCGTGGATGTCGGAAATTATCCCACGGGAACGTGCTAACAGGATAAAATGTATGTGTTTCCCCAGAATGCCATCTATCTCGCGGGCCCTTTGTGGCTAATTACAATAGAAAACCAATTGTGTCTCATTAGTGGTGATTAAGAGGGTACCTATATGATATCTTTACCTAAGTACCTCATCATCATCATCTGCCTAGCCTTTTCCCAACTATGTTGGGGTCGGCTTCCAGTCTAACTGGATGCAGCTGAATACCAGTATTTTACATGGAGCGACTGCCTATCTGACCTCCACAACCCAGTTACTGGGTAATACGATACCCCTTGGTAAGACTGGTTGTCAGACTTTCGGGCTTCTGACTACCCGTAACGACCGTCAAAGATCCACGAATGACAGCCGGGACCAACGGCTTAACGTGCTTTCCGACACACGGAGGGGTCTCGGTATGTAAAGATGGCCACCCATCCACAGACCAACAGCGGCAAGCGTAGCTTAACCTGACCGATCGACCTGTGCGGCTGATAATATTTAGCCACGGGCCCCTCACTAATCCTACCTAACAGTATTATAAAATAACCTACGGTCAATACGTACACTATCAAATATACTACCTATACTTTAAAATTAAAATCTATACCTACGACTTATACATATAAAAATAAACATAAATAACTAATAAAACACGTTGGTTGGCAGCTAACAAGTGAAGATCTTTTTATTCTCATACGAACGTTCACAGACAAGAGGCATAGACAATAGTACACATATTATTTAATACATGCCAGTAATAACTTATTTTGATATCTATTTTTAACACCCCCACTATATCAAAATAACAAACAAAACAATTCTCTTAAAACAGACACTAAACACTTTTATAAATTATGTATACAACAATATATTTTATCTTTCGACAATACCAAGTGTTTTCATAAATTTGTAATGTTTCATCCCCGGTAAACCTTTTGTCAATAGGTCAGCAGGCATGTTAGCAGTTGCCAAATACTCAGTCCCAACCATGTCATCATTAATAGCATTTCTGATAAAATTATATCTTACATCAATATGTTTGGAACGTCTATGAGACTGATGATTATTTGCCAACTTCAATGCGCTTTGACTGTCATTATATAATACAATCTTTTTACTATAACCTGTTATTTCAAACTCTAAATTCTTTAGATAAATCGCTTCGCGACATGCTTCTGATAAAGCCATATATTCAGCCTCACAACTGCTTAAAGCAACAGTTTTTTGTTTCTTACTTTCCCAAGAAATAGCAGAACCAGATATTGTGAAACAGAATCCTGTGTATGACCGTCTGTCAATAGCATCACTTGCCCAATCGGCATCCACAAATCCTTCCAGTTCTGTTTTTCCTTTGGAATATTTTAAAAAATAATCTTTTGTTTTCAATAAATATCTTAAGACCCTTTTAGCATAATTCCAGTGAACAGTGGAATAAGAGTTGTTGAACTGACTCAGGTAACTGACTGAATAGGCAATGTCTGGTCGAGTCAAAACAGCCAAATACATCAAACTGCCTATTAACTTTTGATAAGGTAGTCTGTTATCACAAATATTAGACTTTTCAACATTCAATTTGCACTCTATAGGAGTTTCAGCAATATTACAATCAGACATATCAAACTTCTCTAATAGTTGCTCAATATAATGCTCCTGATCTATTGTAATTACATTTGAATTTCGGTCAATATTAATCCTCATCCCTAAATATTTTTTGACTTGACCTAGATTTTTAATCTTAAACTTCTGACTCAATCCTTCTATAAGACAATCAGTTTCTGACTTATCATTTGAAAATATTATAAAATCATCAACATAAACTCCTACTATAGTTTTCTTATTGTTACTATGACTTTTAATAAAAACACAAGGCTCTAGGTTACACTTAATAAATCCTAAATCACACAATGTTTGCTCTACTCTTTGATACCAAGCAAGTGCTGATTGTTTTAAGCCGTAAACAGCCTTTCTTAATTTCAAAACTTTATTTGAATCTTTGACAAGAAACCCTTCAGGCAAGTACATAAAAATGTTTTCTTTTAGGTAACCATTAAGAAAAGCTGTTGTGACATCTAGGTGAGTTATATCCATGTTTAACTGCACACTCAAAGCAAATAATAAACGCAAAGTCGAATGTCTGATTACTGGCGAGAAAGTTTCTTGATAATCAACATTGGCTTTCTGCGTAAAGCCTTTTGCCACCAACCTAGCACGATAACGCACTTTATTGTCACAATCAAACTTTTTTCTTAACACCCATTTACACTGCACTACACTCGCGTTATCTGGAGCATCAACAATTTCCCAAACTTGATTGTCTTCAAATGACTGCAGCTCCTCTGCTATCGCCTGCAACCATTGTTGTTTCTCAGGACCACTGATAGCCTCAGCATAAGTCATCTCATCTTCTCCTACGGAGGTGGTACATATGTTAACATAGCCATATCTTTCTGGTTTCTTTCTCTGTCTTTTCTTATTTTCTTCATTGACCATGAGTGGTAAATCAGTATCTACAGCCTCTGGGGGTGTTGTGGTTTCCTTTGATGTCTGTAAGGCATCTTGATTCTCAACATCAAGATAATCTGACTCACTTGAACTCGACTGATCAAAACATTCTGACTCGACCACAGATTTCTCTACTGATTCCCCCACTGAATCTGTGTTCTCTAGAATGACATCAACTGTGTCTCGTTTCTTTTGCTTTTCTAGTACCACAATATCTCTACTAGTTGTAACAATGTTTTTGATCGGATCATAGATTCTATATCCTTTAACATTTTCACAGAAACCCACAAGTATATGTTTCTTTGATTTTTTATCCCACTTTGTCCTTTTTTCTTTTGGTATATGTACCATCACTGGACTCCCGAAAATGCGAATATGTTGTAAATTTGGTTTTTTACCAATCCATATTTCATATGGAGTCTTTTCGATGCCTGAAGCTGTGGATCTGTTCTTTAGGTATACTGCTGTATTAGCAGCTTCCGTCCAAAATTTCTTTTCCAAGTCTGCTTCAAATAGCAAGCATCTTGCTCTCTCCACAATGGTTCGGTTTGACCTTTCACTGAGTCCGTTCTGTTCTGGTGTATAGTTATTGGTTTTCTGGTGTATTATGCCTTCACTCTTCAAAAAATCTTCAAAATCATTACTACAGTACTCACGACCATTGTCGGTTCTCAAGATTTTGATTTTTTTACTCTGGTGATTTTCTACTATCGACTTAAACTCTTTAAAATAGCTTAGTGCTTCACTTTTTGCCTTTAAAAAATATATGAAGACCATTCTGCTAAAGTCATCAATGAACAGTAGAAAATATCGCGCACCACCAATTGATTTAACTTCCATTGGGCCACAAATGTCTGAATGAACAATCTGAAGTATCTCTGTAGCTCGTGTACCTGTGTAGAAGGGCAATCGTGATTGCTTACCTTCACAACATACCTCACAGTTCGACTTACTTGTCACAAAGGTGTCTGAATAATCCATCCCTTTAACTAGACCACGTTTCATTTTGTTCATATCGTTGCTGTTTAGGTGTCCAAGCCGCCTGTGCCATGTGTCTCCGTCAACCACGGAAGAAGTCAGAAAACAGTTCTGTGTCTGTAGTTTTAATTTGTAAACACCATCAACAAGTTCAGCCTGAGCAACTAAAGCACCTTGTTTGTTGCGTATAAGGCACTGGTTAGGTTCAAATACGACACTGTTTCCATTTCTTATTAATTCACTGACCGATAAGAGGTTAGTTGTAAGACTCGGCACGCATAAAACATTCTTCACGGTTATTTCATAATCGTGATTTGTAGCAATTTCTACGTCACCCGAACATAAAACAGGAACTTTCGTCTTGTTTGCAACGAAAATCTCCGGTAAACTCGATGAAAATAAAGGATTTTTCAACCAATTTTCATTCGTGGTCATGTGCATACTGGCTCCGGAATCTACGTACCAGTCACTTTTACCGAACTTTCCGCTGAGAAAAACAACGCTAAAAGCGTTGGACTGTTTCTTCTTCTCCGATTTCTCGTTCAAAAGTGGACATTGATTACGATAATGACCCGTTTCCTTACACCGATAGCATATTATCGTTTTCGTGTTTTTGACATTTGTGTTTGACATATTCGATGTCTGCCCGCCATGTTGACTAGTGCTGCCACCTTTACCGGTTCTCCTCTTTTGCCAACTTTTTGCAAGTAATGCTGTAAAATTCTTCAATGACGCTAACAGATTCCATATCAAGTAATTTGGTTTTGACCGTATCTGCAGTTATAGAGATTCCAGAGTGTTCGATGGCCATGATCATGGGCATGAAACGCTCAGGTAAACCGGCCAATAACAACGATCCAACCCATTCATCATTGATCATAAATCCCGTGCCACTTAATCGCTGCGAAGTTTCCACTATTTGCGTCACATAATTCGTCATATTCTCGCAGTTTTCTAATCTGATGGAAATCAAATGACGAAGCAAAGTAATCCTTCTCGAAAATCCTGAATCGTCGAACAAACTCTTCAATTTTTTAAACAATTCCTTCGTGGTCTTTGTCTCCTTTATGTGCACAAATAACGATGGATCTATCGTTAAAATCAGCTTAGCTCGTGCTTTAGCATCTGCCGCTGCTGTTGCTGCAGTAACTTCTTGCTTTATGTATATGTCTGCACCTTCTAGTATGAGCAAATTCTCAACAGCAAACGCCCAATCATCATAATTATCGCGACCTTTTAGTTTCGGCACGTTTGTTAGAAATTGGGAACTCATTTTCTTGATAATACAGCTCGAAATAATAACAATAAACTATTACTTTCTGCAAAAATATGGGTCTGGGCCCATAACCTAATAAAACACGTTGGTTGGCAGCTAACAAGTGAAGATCTTTTTATTCTCATACGAACGTTCACAGACAAGAGGCATAGACAATAGTACACATATTATTTAATACATGCCAGTAATAACTTATTTTGATATCTATTTTTAACAATAACTCTAAAAACTAAAAGGAATAAAAATGAACTCCACTGCGGGTGACCTAACCTACGACAAACTTATTATTTGCGGTTGGTACAGTAATCGGGTCTATGGTTCGAACCGCAAAATTAAGTTTGTTTTTTATTGTATATACTTTTCCGGGATAAAAAGTACCCAGTGTGGTGCCCAGGATATTAAAGAATAATTATACCAAGTTTCATCGTAATCGAACCGGTAGTTTTTGCGTGATGCCTGAACAAACAGACAGACAGGCAGACAGACAGACAGACAGACAGACAGACAGACAGACCGACAGACAGACAGACAAAAATTTTTTTAATTACATTTTTGGGTTCGGTGTCGGTCTAGTAACACCCCCTGCCATTTATTTTTTTGATATTTTCAATGTACAGAATTTTCACTTCTACAGATTTATTATAAATATAGAAGATAACCATGAACGACATTCAAAAACACTCGGAAAATTTATTACTGATCGTTTTAACTGATACGAAAACAAACATTGATAGAACGTTCGTAATACGGCAAGAGTACGTAAAAATCGTCGAAAAATATCAAGCTTTACGGCCCACTAATACAAAAATCGACAGGTTTTTCATACAATACCATTGCGGAAAATGTACTCGGCAACCTATTGAAATCATTAAAATAGGTGCGATGCCAAAAGAGATTGCCACATTTTTCAATCTATCAAATCCCGTACAGTACACAGGACACTGCTTCCATAGAAGCTCTGCCAGCATTTTAGCAAATTCTGGTGTTGATCTTACAGAGCTAAAACGCCACGGAGGGTGGAGGTCCAGCACAGTAGCAGAAAGCTATATCGAGGATTCAATTGAAAAGAAAGCCAAAGGATGCAGCTGAATAGTTGACAGTATAAATCCAAAAGCGTCTACTGTTGACCCTTGGGCGCCAGTCGCGCCCTTCAACATCGAAAGGACAACCTCGTGGAACGACAACTGTTTCAAAACCAAACACGAACATTACACTGAATTTCGAAAACTGTTTTTTAATGTTTATAAATTAATTCTTTGTTCTCTTATTACCGATTATAAAATAAAATATATAAATAAATACTATACTACTATTTATTTTCTCGCAGTCAATGGTAAAAAGTAGAGTACACAACTCGTGAAAAAAATAATTCATCTCGGTCCTTGTATCCCTCGCTCCGCTCAGGATTCTAATCTAGAATACTACTAGAATCCTTCGCTGCTCTCAAGATCCAACTTAGTCCCTCGAATTAAATTCCCTTTTTTTTCACTTGTTGTATAATAACAAGTTGACTGCGATGAATTGAGCCGCTTTACAGGTGCGTTTGTTTTTACTACAGATATTATAGTTTTACATTACTGCAGCAGCTTGCCGAAAAGAGCCACTGATGGACGAGTGTGAAAATGTGGGCTGAGGTCCCCCTACGTGACTCCATCAATTCCTGGTTGCGGCCAAAGCAATACTAAGTACTTTTCTCAAATAATTTGCGGAAATTCAAACAAAGTAAATTATTTATAAATTCCAGAAATAATGACAAAAAACAATAATGTTTCACGCACCAATATTATGTTCATTCGTTTCTTTTTACTTTAGACAGCGCTATTTGCAAGCCAATTCGAAATTTGAATAAATAATTTTATAAGAGTTTTATAAGTAACCTCCTTGTTTTGAAATTAAAAGTTGTTCCATTTTTAACTTACACGATAGATATGAGTTTTTATAATTCGGCCGCTAAACACGATATGGATTTTCATACTAACTTTGTCGGCCGTTGCTCGTATGTTTTTGACCAGTGCAGCATTTTAGATCTATCTCCAAAAAGGTTGTCAAAATAATGGCCGAATTTCCAAGAAGTTTTGCAAAAAATAATTGATTTTGTGAAAAATTTAAGCTTGTTTACTGCAGTACGAAGACTGACGTCACGCACCATTTTATGACATGAAATGTTCAATAATTCGATTATTCTAATGAGACTGCGCTACTGAGCATTAGCAATTTACATTTATTTAAATTGACAGTAACACTGACGTCAATACACGTTAAAATAATCGTTTTTTTCCTCAGTTTATGGCTGGTTTCATGTTGAAGCATCCATTTTATGTAACTAAAACCGGCCAAGAGCGTGTCGGGCCACGCTCAGTGTAGGGTTCCGTAGTTTCCCGTCCGTCACAATAAGTGTTCCCACTTATGAGTTTAAAGGTGGGTATCCATTATGTTCGCGCTCCTGCAACTGTTCCCGGTAGTGGATACGTGCGCGAACACGGAGCGTGCAACATTGCACGCTCCGCGGCAGGCGCTCCGACTCGTGACGGTTTTTAGCGCGAACACAAAGGGGAGCGCATGTAGAAGTGCGCGCGACGTATCCATTGGAGCAGTTGCAGGAGCGCGAACATAGTGGTAACCCAACTTAAACAAACTTAGTCCAGAAATTATTTTGTGTAACTTTTTGTCTTTTTTGTACAAAAACTGTTGTTTCCATCAAGTTCAAAATGATTTTCCTAGAAAGTCCTTATAAAGTTCTACTTTTCAGATTGACTTTTCAGAGACTTTTGAACCATAAGTTTAGAAAATATGAAAAAATCATATTTTCTAAACTTATGGTTCAAAAGTTAGAGGGGGGGGGGGACACATTGTTTTTTACTTTTGGAGCGATTATTTCCGAAATTATTGACAGTATCAAAAAATGATTTTAGTAAACCCCTATTAATTTTTAAATACCTTTCCAACAATATAACACACGTTAGGGTTGAAATAAAAAAAAAAATCACTTCCCACTTTACATATAGGGGGGCTACCCTAATAAAACATTTTTTTCCAATTTTTATTTTATCACTTTGTCGGCGTGATTGATATACATATTGGTACCAAATTTCAGCTTTCTAGTGCTAACAGTCACAGAGATTAAGCGAGGACGGACAGACGGACGGACAGACGGACGGACAGACAGACATGGCGAAACTATAAGGGTTCCTAGTTGACTACGGAACCCTAAAAATGTGCATAAAGATGAGCTTTTTGCGGCTTTTTTTTTTTTTTTTAAACGTACCTAATTCATACAGTATGATATATATGTATTAGCGCCTGACAAGCTACAGTTCTGTTGTCCCACTGCGTTCAACCCGGCGCGTCCATGCCGGCCGGCGCGTCGCGTGTCAGCGGCGCGTTAGGCCAGTCTTCCGGCCTCACTCGCGCGCTGATTGATCGCCGCGATTAGACGCTCATTCACGTCTACTTTGCGCCGCGGCCGCCGCACGCCGCCCTCCCACACCGCCGCGCCGTGAGGAACACGCGCCTCGCTTGTAACGTACACGCGCGCCAGATACGAGTAAGTGCGGCGAGGAAATCTTACTGCGAGTGCGACACGCGAAGTTATGAATCAGATATGCCAAGACAAACAACGGGAACCCGTTGTTAAAAGAAATAGTTAGTTATAATAATTGGAAGAGGAAATGAATTAAATTAAAACGGGAAAACGCCAGAACGCATCACATTTACTATCGAAGTATGCAATACGAATTTATGAGTGATTGCAGAGTATCAGAAATATGATAAAATATATTCCTTCAAAATAAATAAAGTTTTTGCGCGACCATAAATACCTTTTCCCCAATTAAAATCGGTTGCCAGCGGCTGACGTATCCCAATTTGTTCTCGCATACATTTTATTCGAGTCTATAATAAAAATTATACGAGCATGTAACAATAATAAAGTAAAGTACTTTACGTCACACACACCAATGAGGATCTTGTCATGTTTTGTGAAAATGGAAAATTAATACTCCTGTGCGTATTATCGTGATGCGGGAATAATGGAACAGATACAAATGAGATGAAATGGTAAACAGATGAACTCGTGTTTGAATATCATGAATAGAAATTGGATTAGCAAAATCTAAAAGAAACGAATGAATATTGTCTGCGAAGAGTCAAGTCTACGAGGTCCATCACCCACGAGGCTACTCAAAAGTATCGCGCACTCGTCCTTCAACTGGTGGTCCGTACTGATACTTTTGAGTAGCGTCGTGGACGATGGGGCTACGTACGCCCAGGTTAAAGTTACAACGAAAAGGTTATATCCAACATAAGAATGCTTGGAAACATGCTGGTCCTGTTCCATAGGACAATCTCTAGAGTCTAGACAAAATCAAACTGGTTGCTAAAGTAATTGTATAATTTATTCTTTTTTTTCTTTGACATTGATTTACATAAGTACTGTAATTATTCAAAGTCACACACAGTCTTATTACTTCTTATTTATTTATGAAAATCGTCTACATTTGGAATGTTTGTAAATATGTGAGCACCATGTATCTATCACATATTTAATTTATATGTCATGGTTTCATTAATCCATTTTAATTCTTTTACCTATTGTAGTATAGTAATTTCATTTTTAGGTGCATCGTCTTCACATATAATTAATCATCATCATCATTGTTGGGGCGTAACTCCCAACAGTGAAAATGTTATGTTGATGTTGTGTCTTGGATGTTATGTTGAATGTTGTGTTAAGTGAGTAAACAACCAATTAGTATAAAGGTTTTTTTGCTACTGAAAATAATATTTAATAATGTACAATTTATGTTGTAAAACAAACTGCAACGTTTCACTGTAAGTAGGACGAGTTAGTTAGGGTCAATGTACAGCGTAGCTCGTACAATCATCATCATTCTCCCGCCCTTATCCCAATTTATTTGGGGTCGGCGCAACATGTCTTTTTCTTCCATACTTCTCTATTAGTCGTAATCTAATATTACATTAATTATATAATTAATGTATGCAAAATATTGTAAAACATTTTAAAAGAGTAACGGTGGAGTTTCTTGCCCATTATTTTCCATACCAGATGACGAGGTCACTGCAGTGCTTGCAATGCTACGAGAATGAACTTTACTGTTCAATATCTGCCTTTACAGACTTGAAAGCTATACTAAAAGAAAACATTTCTGCACGTAAAAATACACAAACATTTTTTTACAAATAATCTATTGTAAACTACGATTGGTGTTCAAACTACGAGGACCATCGGGACATCAGAGCAATCAATGTGACAGTAAGAACAAGTTTTCAAAAGATGTCATCCACACACACGTACTTGTATATTGTTGTAATAGTTTTGTAATGCACCATACTTGTATGTTGTTCAGCACCGGCACAGGGGTCAATGCCACTAACTTTGTTTACGAGAAGTTCAATATCGACCACAAAAGAGGGAATACTTACGACCAAACATAGGAACAGGAAAGTCCACTTTTTGCAAAGATGTAAATATAATAGTTCAACGTAGACATTATAGAATACAGACATACATACATAGACTGTTACAAACATATCCCTTTCTTTTGACTTTGTCATAGTCGTAGTGAAGCGGGCGAACCTTCTGCACTACCCCACTGAGTGCATTCACGGTGGTTCCATAACCCCATCGCGCAGTACTGCCACTGCTAATTAGTATTTTATTCATCAGCAATTACGTCTAAATGTGCGCGTGTCGTTCAGCAGCCGCACATGCTCCGTGCACATCGCCGGCCGCGGCCATCGCTGTGACGTCATAAAACTGACATTAGCATACCAAATGCTCGATACGAGTCCCAATGCGTATGTTACGTGCAGCGGAACGGCACGGCCCGCCGGCTCCACGGCACAACGGCATGGGAACGGCACAACACAGACTATTCAATTATCGCTAATTGCTGTTGATTTGGATGCTTTCAATGAATGCTAATGGATTCACAGCGGCACAGATTGTAATAATTCAATTGAAGGGTTTTTTAAATCGTCTCTCATTGAGTCTCTCCCCGGCGCGCGGCGGCGCCTCGCTACGGATTCCATACATTTTTATACAACAATATGGCTCAAAGTCAAAGTCAAATCATTTATTTCAAATAGGCACATAAAAGGCACTTTTGAACGTCAAAAATAAAATAAAAATAAAATTGATTCTAGTTGCCCCTTCCAAAAGGTAGTTTTCGTATGGAGAAGAATGGGCAAGAAACTCCACCGTTACTCTTTTAAAATGTTTTACAATATTTGCAAATATTAATTATATAATTTTATGTGAAGACGATGCACCTAGAAATAAAATTACTATGATACCACAATAGGTAAAAGAATTAAAATGGATTAATGAAACCATGACACATAAATTAACTATGTGGTAGATACAAATGGTAGATACATGGTGTTCACATTATTTACAAACATTCCAAAAGTAGACAATTTTCATAAATAACTAAGGAGTAATAAGTCTGGGTGTGACTTTAAGTAATTACAGAAAGTAAATCAATATCAGGGAAAAAAAATGAATAAATTATACAATTACATTAACAACCAGTTTGATTTTGTCTAGACTCTAGAGGTTGTCCTATGGAGCAGGACCAGCTTGTTTCCAAGCATTCTTATTTTGGATATAATCCTCTAATTTGTAATATCCTTGTTTACAAAGTGTGATTTTAATATAAGATTTAAATTTTCTTTCATTTAATTGCAATATTTCACAAGGTATTTTGTTGTAACATTTAACACAGTACCTACACCATAAAAGATGTATGTACTTTTGATAATCTGAAAAAAGGTTGATCTAATTTATCTTTATTTCTAGTATTAAAATTATGTCTTTCACTTATTTTATTAAAAAGATGTTGATTTTTTCTTACATACATAATATTTTCATAAATTAATTGGCAAGGTACCGTAAGAGATTCGCGGCGACGTAGATTGTGAATGGCTCTGACAGCTCTCTTTTGAAAAATAAAAATGGGTTCAATGTCAGCAGCTCGACCCCACAGTAAAATGCCATATGACATAATACTGTGGAAGTAACTAAAATAGACCAAACGCGCGGTTATTTCATCTGTTAATTGTCTTATCTAGTCTAGCTGTTTTGAATTCAGGTTTCCATCTGAAATTGTTTCTTTGATTGCGTGAATTATTTCTACATATATCCTTTGTAAACTATGAAAATATTAAAGATTACATTTCCAACATTCAAAGAGGTTTTAATTTAGCAACAAAGATTGTTAGTCAAAGGAGACGTAACGTCTGTCTGCGTGTAATGGCGATCATTACTTTAAATACAACTAGACGAGGCGCAGCATTCATTTGCTTTCATTTCGTTTATTGCGCGTCGGAGTCCCTCGGCTACCTTCGCAAGTCTCAGATTATCTAATAACACCCCCGTGGCTACAAGTAAATACTACGCTTGTTGTTCTCTGTGCAATATATAAATAAATCTATATACATAAAATTCAAAGTCCTGGCTGACTGACTGACTGATACATCAACGCACAGCCTAAACCGCTGGTCCTAGAGACATGAAATTTGGAGGGTGTGTTCTTCGTGACGAGTAGGCATCCACTAACAAACGATTTTTCGAAATTCCACCCCTAAGAGGGTGAAATGGGGATTTCGTTTGTATAAAAAATCAATGAGTGAGTGTATCCTTGTGTGTGGGGGTGTGTGTGTGAGTGTATCCTTGAGTTAATAAACTTGAAACTTAGCACGAATACTTATCTAAATAAATTATGAAGATTGCCAGTTTTTTTTCTAAACTACCCCCTAACAAGGGATTGGGGTGTTTCAAAGTTTGTATGAAAGAATTTTAGCGCGCAGTCCAATTTACTCGAAACAGTATTTATACCTAAGATTGAAAGTAACGAATAATGTGTATCAGGGTTTTTCGAAAATCTACCCCTGGCGGGCTGAAAAGGGGTAGTCAATTTTACAGGGGAGGATTTTACAGCGTGGCTTGATTAACTCGAAAATTGGTATAAATAATCTTTGTGTCAAATTATGAACACATCCCAAACGATTTTACAAAATTCCACCCCTGTGGGGGTGAAAACTGGGGATACAGTTTATATGAAAAATCTTATTCTATATGTTAATAAACTTGAAAATTGGCAAGAATACTTGCCTACGTTTGTAATAAAGTTTATCATTATAAGTTTTTCAAAACTACCCCCCATAGGGGGTGGTGAAGTTTTTTTCCCATAATCATAATTATTTATTCATTTGCGAATATGGGTAAATACACAAGAAAAGGTCTCATACAAAAAATAGTGTCCATTAACCATATCCTACCATAAGGCATGCAAATTTACAAATACACAGGAATCCACGAAGCTAGAATTTAACAATAAAAGACATTATTTAAAATATCGTATGGAGTGACACACACCACAGTTTCTGTGGAAGAATTAGAATGCGCGGTCCGATTAACTCGAAACTCAGTATTAATACTTTTGACAGGAAAGAAACGATGATAAGTTTTTGGGTCTTTCGAAAATCGACCCCTGCCGGGGAAAAAGGGGTAATTAATTTTTTAAGGGGACTATTTTACTACGTGGTATGATAAACTCAAAAATTGGTATACATCATCTTTGAGTCAAATTTTGGAAACACCCCAATAATTTATATAGATTTCTACCGTTAATATGAATAATCTTTTTCCTTTGATTAATAAACTTGATACTTGGCATTATTTGCCTTAGTAATTAATACAGATGGTCACTTTTAGTTTTAAAAGACTCCTTACCTACCTATTAACTTTTCACCCCTACATCCTCTATTTAAGGGGTGAAAAAGTTAATAAGTAAGAAAAAAATTTAAACCACTCGGACCGATTAACTCGAAATTCGGTACCTACTAATACTTAAAACAAAAAGTATGTTTTAAGGGTTTTTCAAAAATCGTCCCTACCAGGATGGAAAAGGGTAATAAAGTTTAAGGGGTGGATTTTACTGCTTGCTTCCATTAACTCGAAAATGGTTATAAATAATCTTTAAGTCATACAATGGAAACGTAACAAACGCTTTTTTTTTAAACGAAGCCTGTCGTGGTAAAAGGGGACGACAAGGTTTATTTAAAAAATCTTATTCATGTGATCTTAAACTTTAAAATTAACCCGAATTAAATAAAAAATGATAAACTTCGTAAACGTACATCTTCGAAATTTTTAGAGTAAGGTACACGTGGACGAAGTCGCGGGCAAAGTGCTATAGGTACTATACAATATTATAAATTCTGTCTGTATGTTACATTTTTACACCTAAAACAGTGAACGGATTTCGATAAAATTTGGCAAAGAGATAGATGGCTTTTTGTCCTGGTAGCACGTTCCCGTGGAATAATTTCCGACATATACGCGGGCGAAGCAGCAGGCAGAAGCTAGTTAATACATTATATTGTATAACATTTTGATTTGAATGCGATCCCCACGGACTGTAGTGTAACGGCATGGGCTTTGCAGGGAGGCTGCGCAGGCCGTTAACAAATTAGGTTTAAGAAGAGAAACACTTAGCCAAGGTTCACAGGTATAATCTTCTAATAGGTTACATAGATAGTAGAAGTAGACTAGGTCGCGGGTAAGCTCACACTGTCTGTGGTTCCGAGCACAAGCACACCTGTAAGATTGGAAAGGTACCGTCCTTGGGTTTCCGGGATGCAGGAATTCAGGCCCGGGAAGGACAGGCTTGCTAGTACGACTTCAGGAAGCCGGTCAGGCCTCAGTAGGCCGCAGACCGCGGTGCGTCAGCAGGCCGCCGGTAGCGCGCGGATAGGTGTGCGTACAGCGCACAGTATAGCACACATGCAGTGAACAGTTCAGCTACGCAGGCAGCGCGCAGTAGATGAGCGCACAGTATAGCTACACATGCAGTGCGCAGTTCAGCTACGCGTGCAGCGCACAGTAGGTGAGCGCATAGTATAGCTACACATGCAGTGCGCAGTTCAGCTACGCGAGCAGCGCGCAGTAGGTGGGCGCACAGTATAGCTACGCATGCAGTGCGCAGTTCAGCTACGCGAGCAGCGCGCAGAGCGCAAAGTATAGCTACATATGCAGTGCGCAGTTCAGCTACGCGAGCAGCGCGCATTAGGTGAGCTGCCCTGTCCTTAGCCTGGACGTAGAACCCCTAGATTTGGAGTACCTGCAGTATCTTGAGGATTAGGGAATCACTCCTGCTAGCTAAGCAAGCGGATGTTAAAATGACAGTCTCTTAGTAAATTAGTGTTGTGCCATGATTCTAGTGATGTGACTTACAACTTACTAATTATAAGTCGACTATTTGCCGTTGAGACCCTCACAACGCTACAGTATATAGGGTGGCAGGCACATCGACCCGCAAACTGTAACCATGGATTCAGCACATGAGTTTAGACCCCATAGCGTCGAAATTTTTTGTCGGTTATTAAGAAAAAATATTGCTGTTCCATACGTTTTCACTGCGTAGGTATTACACTTTTCTATGAAACAGAAGATTTTTTTTTGATAACCGACGAAAAATTTCTACGCTATGGGGCCTAAGCTCATGTGCTGAATCCATGGTTACAGTTTGCGCATCGAAGTCCCTGCCACCCTGTATTAATATTGATCAATGTTATTTACTCTTGTCTTTATGTATTTTTCTTGAGTTCTCAGAAATCATAATCTCCTGGCAATAATAATATATCTGCAAGATTCATGAGACAAATTGATGTAATTCGGGGATACGTATCGTGTAGTACGATAGATGACATGACTTTTGTCCCTTGTGATTAGTATAGTAGTAATAGGTTCACAGTTCACACTTGTTACACAAATCATTCACAAAACACTTGTCCTGTTCGTAATATGTACGCCACAAGCACACTGGAAGATACAAATGCCGCGAGGAATCATGGCTAGACATAGTATTTTTATCTCACGAAGTGACGCGCGCTTAACTTGTGGTAACCAAGTGAACGAACACACTGTGAATGCGTGCGTGAAGACGAGTAGCGTCAGCATTTAACACACACACACACACACACACTTCCGACTTCGCCATGTCTCGGACGGTACCGAGCGCTCCTGCGCTGCCACACGCATTCACAGCGTGTAGTAAAGCGCGCGTCGCCGCTTCGTAATAAAAATATTATATCAGCTGTATCCGCCATACTGTGCTGCTACTATGATTGCTACTACGATTAAAATTTGTGCGTTGTACCAACTTATTTCTTTAAATTTTTTTGGCTTGTTAAAATAAACTCTAACGTAAGAAATTTTGCACGATTAGAAGGTATTAAATAGGTATTAAATATTTATCCATCGAAGATCGCAAATAAATCGCCCATTTACCTGTTGCACTAAACAATTGAATCGTCAATTTGGAGGGACCAACTTATATAATCGATATCTTTAAAACGATATATGTTTCGGACAGCCAAAATCAATAATATTAAGGTAGAATTAAAGTATTATAACACTGACTAGGTAGAACATTCCTGGAAGTAGTCAATCAGTTTGGTCCCTCCATCTTGATATCATGATAGAGGGACCAAACATTTTGTTAAAATATTATGTATATGATGAGGTAGCTAAAATTACAGCAAAGGTAGCAAATAGTAGATTAATGGTATTATATTTTTATATATGTATGACAGAGATTGGAGATTTGGTCCCTTCATTTTGACGCTCACCAGAAATAGACACGAAAGTGAGGTTTCGAGACAGTGTCAGCCAAGGTTTGACTATCCAGGTCGTGACTTGAAGGAGAGTGTGTGTGTGCGGTGTGCGTGTCGCAGTACTGAATAACACAGCCAGCAGGGTAGGTAGTAAACTTTTTATTTGCCGTCGCACGACGCTCGGCGCGCCTTCCGACGGAAAGTAATTGTTTCACCTACTTTCTGCGTAATAAGTGCTGTGAATTGCGGGTTTAGATCCTCTACATCGGAATGTTAAATGATTTTTACGTTTAAAGAATGTTGTTTTGTTTTTACGTTTAAAGAGTTTTGTTTTTAAGATTTTGAATATTATCATGGGTGTGTATAAACACGAATCTCACTAACATCTGTCTGCAGCGCAATGTTTCGCGCATCCAAGAAGCGCGAAAATGCAATGACCAATTGTACGAGGAAATGTCTGTATTCTTGGTACGAACTATCATTTGGTCGCCCTATTAACAATAACGACTACCGCAGATTGCAATGAATAGTTTTGAATAACATCAATTATTCATCACCACAACTACGAGCCTGATTAAAGCAATAATCAATAATTTAGCAAAACACCGGATATTTTGGTATAAATAGTAATTGTCATTACATAGAGAATTATTATCTTACCACAAATAGCGATTTAGTTTTAAATAATATGTAGGTAGGCATGTACCATAATTATATTCCGTACTATTATCATAAATACTGTAGTGTGTAAGTACGTCATCACTCACCAAGTGAAGATATGTCAATATTTGAAAGCTCCGCTCTACATCAGCCATTGTTATGATGATCGTTAGAACGTCTTTGTCATCCACTGGGGTGAAAAATACAATATCTCAGCAGCAGAGGGATGACGTCACAGGGGCGGGAGAGCGGGGTGGCACGGCCGGAAGGGGGCGTGGGACAAAACCAGGGATTCTAAAAGAACACCAGTTAAAAGCGCAGATCAAAAGATTGTTATTTATCCGTCGGGAGGCGCGGGGCGCGAGCGGTAATATAGAAGGTCTGTCTACATACTATCGTACCTTTGTACATACTACAAAGGTAATAACTTCATGGTTGGTCGAGCTGCGGTTTTCTCTACGTCTACAAAGTAAAGCTACGTCGGTCGGTAGTGGGTGAACGATTTCATTTACTGAGACAGGTTCGGGCCTGTGGGCCGGCCCCCGCTGACTGGACAGGTTTGGGCCTGTGGGCCGGCCCCCACTGACTGGACAGGTTCGGGCCTGTGGGCCGGCCCCCGCTGACTGGACAGGTTCGGGCCTGTGGGCCGGCCCCCGCTGACTGGACTGTTTCAACTAGCGGTCGAATGTGTATCTAATCTTTCTATCTATCATACTTGCAAATGAGAAACGAATGTCACCGAAGCTACGAAAGTTAATACATATGCATGTTGTACTATCTGTAAGCCTTCTGCGCTGCCTTTTGCTGAGTGCGAAGGGACAGGCAATCTGGTCCGGTTCTATGGAGACTCCGCTTAATTTAGACGTGAACATAATGAATTCGACTGAGAGCACTCCGGTGAGCACCGCGCTTGTGAACCACGCGGTCAACCATACGCTCATTATTAATTAATGTTAATATATGATTGTTATATTACTGAAAGCGCACGTCAGTGTAAAAGATGCCGAACACATCTTCCACCCATAATTATCTCAGCGTCTTAATAGATTGACTTTCTAATTTTATAAAAATAACCTAGTAACAAAACATTACAGACAATGACGATGTCATTACTCAATCTGTGTACAAACACAAAAACCGTTTTCTCTATTTTAGGCAACCCTAAAAAGTTATTTGTTATTCAAAGAAAAAAATACAATTTTTTAAAGGAAGTGAGAAGCGGCCTGAGCTCCTGACGCCGGGTCTAGGGGTTGCCGTAAACAACCGACGAGACGCTAAAAAAGAGGAAAAGATGAAAGCACTACTCTATTTGGTGGGAATTTGTGACAGTAAACAATACTATAAATCTGCCTCCACGCACCGAGGCCCACGGGGGCCTGGCGGGGGCCCGGCGGGGCCCATGGCCTATTTAGCAGATAGGTCATTAAGGAGAACACCGACCACTCACAGACCATCTCAACTCATTCATTCAAAGCGGTAACAACGCCTTGTTGGGGTATTTTCGAATCACTGTCTTGTACAATTTATTATTGTTTCTAAATTCTATTTTGGTGTTTTTATTGTTCGGCTTGAAGGTCAAAACTGTCGTCCTTGTGGCTTTACGTATAATTGGATTGACGGAAGTGCGTCCATCAATCATAAGATCAATATTTATTGACACAGTAAGTGCTGAACTGGGCTCTCATAAATATTATAGTTCTACAAAATTTATTTCAGATTCCGTTTCTAAACACACTGAACTACGAACGCACATTTACCTGGAGTTAAAGTTACAAGAGCGACTTAAACAAAAATAACTGAAGCACACATCAGAGCTCAGCTGACGAGGTTCAGTGGCGAGCACGCGGCGCATGCGAGGTGTTTCTTTGACGAAAGTACTTTTCGTTAACTTCTAGTTAAACAGCATAATTATTTAACTAGTTTACGCCAATGCGTAGAGTCACAAAGTTTAAATATCTTGGGCATTTTCTTACCGACGACCTCAGTGACCATGGTGACATTGAGAGGGAGCGCAGAGCTCTAGCGGTCAGGGGTAATATGTTGGCACGAAGATTTGCTCGGTGTACAGACCAAGTAAAGATTACCCTTTTTACCCGACGGCGCGACGCAAAAGAGTGGTAATGTGTTTATCAGCCTATGTATGTATGTATGTTCCTTTGAAGCACTATACAGACCAAACGCCTGGGCTGATTTTTATGATTCGCACGTCAATTGATTCCTCTTAGTCCGGCGAGTGTCACTAAAGACATGACGTTAGTGAAAATTCAATATGGCGACTACTGGACGCAATATTGCGAAAATGAAAAAAAATTAAAGTCAACAAACTATGTCAAGTGGGGTATCGTTGAATAGGTATTTAAAAATCATTTTTAGTTTTTTCTCAACATTTTTCGATTCGACTGACCGTTTAGGATCTATATCGATTTAAAGTTGCGTAACAACCATTTTCACATATAGGTTTTTAGACGGTAGAAATTTACAATGAAAAGACGAAAAATTCGTATGACTGTGCATGTGAATGTGGATGGATATATACTAAAGTATCTAGTAGGTATATTGGACTACCTAAAGCATCTAATGTCTGACACGGTCGCCCATCTCCAACTTCAAACGATTTAGTACTCAACTTCAGTCGAAAAGCAATATATTGGTAGGTACCTACTCATTAATAAATAAAATAACTTAATTAATGAAACACATGTGCGGCGGGGCGATCGCGCGCTTCTTGGATTGGGTGGAGCAGGGCGTCTCGCTCGCCGACGTCACCGAGGTGCGATCTATGAATATGTTTGGCGCGCGGCTCAGACTCGTGGTCGGCTCCTTACGCAACGGACGCGAGCGAAATCGAAATGTTTTATTTATAAATGCAGCGGATGCGAATGTAATTGAGTAGTTAATTCGTAGATAGTGTAATCAGGTTAAGTAGGTATTAAAATATTTGATCGTCCAATTGGACACATAAACTAATAAGTATTTAATTAGTATCTTAGCTTCGTTTATTTTATTTTATTAGGTCATCATCATCTGCCTAGCCTTTTTCCAACTATGTTGGGGTCGGCTTCCAGTCTAACCGGATCTGATTTTATTAGGTATATAAACATATTATAGGCTTAGCGTATAGTATAGCGTTTGTAAATAAAATATATATTAACTTTTTCTCTATAATACCTACTAATGTTTGGTTTCGAATACGTAGGTATCATATTTAGTTAACAACAATTTAATTATAACAACAATTTAATAATAAAGTTACCTAGATTATTTTAACGTAAAGTTTGGTTGGTACTTACATCAGTACCAATTACTTTTATCTTTAATTTTATTATTATTTTAGTTAGGTAGTGACTTAACCCATACGTGTATTTTACTCATAACTAGGTACATAGGTACATAGATTTTACTCATCATAGGTACTTATAACTAAAAAGTATAAAATAAAAAATTAAAATTAAAAAAATCAAAAAACCCGACTGCGTAAAAAGTGAACCAAGCTAAGTACATATTAAAAAAAACTGAAAAGAAAAAAACAAGCACTTAGATGTCCGGTGGTCTAGAATTCTATAATATATTATTGAATGAATACTATTGAAGAAAATAAAATATACTATTCTAACAATGGAACTTAATAACTGAACAGTCGGGATCCATTATTCGACAGCCATATGGATCCCGACTGTTTGTTAGAATAGTATAGGTATTTTATTTTCTTCAATAGTATTCATCTATATCTATCTTCTATATCTATACTTATAATAAATCTGTAGAAGTGAAAATTCTGTACATTGAAAATATCAAAAAAATAAATGGAAGGGGGTGTTACTAGACCGACACCTACCCAAAAATGTGATAAAAAAAATGTTTTTCTGTCTGTCTGTCGGTCTGTCTGTCTGTC
The DNA here is from genome assembly GCA_951799955.1 of Apamea anceps. Classification (NCBI taxonomy): domain Eukaryota; kingdom Metazoa; phylum Arthropoda; class Insecta; order Lepidoptera; family Noctuidae; genus Apamea; species Apamea anceps. Next base: position 20,884,888 of record OX637513.1, on the reverse strand, counting down.
TGTCTGTCTGTCTGTCTGTCTGTCTGTTTGTTCAGGCATCACGCAAAAACTACCGGTTCGATTACGTTGAAACTTGGTATAATTATTCTTTAATATCCTGGGCACCACACTGGGTACTTTTTATCCCGGAAAAGTACATACAATAAAAAACAAACTTAATTTTGCGGTCCGATCCCGAGACCCGATCACTGCTCCAACCGCAAATAATAAGTTTGTCGTAGGTTAAGTCACCCGCAATGGAGTTCATTTTTATTCCTTTTAGTTTTTAGAGTTATTTAGGTTTATTTTTATGTAAGTTGTAGGTATAGATTTTAATTTTAAAGTATAGGTAGTATATTTGATAGTGTACGTAGTGACCGTAGGTTATTTTATAATACTGTTAGGTAGGATTAGTCATTCGTATAGATATTAGTTTTTAGGGATTTTGCTTATTTATTGAGTTTAGATTAGTTATCATCAGAAATAGGTTTATTTAGGTAGGTAGGTATTTAATTTTCTGTTATTGAGTTTTTTTTTTTTAATTAGGTAGGTACTTCGGTAAAGATATCATATAGGTACCCTCTTAATCGCCACTAATGAGACACAATTAGTTTTCTATTGTAATTAGCCACAAAGGGCCCGCGAGATAGATGGCATTCTGGGGAAGCACATAGGTACATTTTATCCTGTTAGCACGTTCCCGTGGGATAATTTCCGACATCCACGCGGGCGAAGCCGCGGGCAGAAGCTAGTTCAATAATATATTATAGAATTCTAGACCACCGGACATCTAAGTGCTTGTTTTTTTCTTTTCAGTTTTTTTTATTATGTACGTAGTTTGGTTCACTTTTTACGCAGTCGGGTTTTTTAATTTTTATTTTTTTTATAGCCTTTTGTCAGAGTTTTTATACCGGTAGTCTTTGAGTCAACTACTCGAAAAGGTCGCTGGATGTACTGCGCGTCCAGTATAGTAATGTTTTTAGGATGCTGTTGCGACTGCCTCGTTTTTGCAGTGCCTCAGAAATGTTCGCGGTAACCCATACCGATGGGTTTCATGCCATCATCCGCAAAAAAACGGCCTCACTCCTGAGCAGAATAAGAGGCAGTCGCAATAGCATCCTGAGGGCTGTGGCGACTGATGCCCCCTCCGCCATAATAAGGCAATTTGTGCGAAGACTCGTTCCTTAGTCTCTGGTCTTCGCTTTCATTCGTCTTTAGTTTTAAGTTACTAACAATAATATTTTAAGTGCAAAACTGTTTACTAACAATTTAAGGATCTCATAGTTATCCGAAATAAAATTATTTATTATTATATTAGAATTCAGAAGCATAGATGGTAGTATTTTACATTGCGATTAGCCTTATGTAGTCCATATAATATATTATATAGTGACGGTTTGTAATAAAAAGATCCTATTTACAAGTAAAACAAATGTTGCAATAGAATTTAAATATGCTGTGTGAACAACCCGTTTATTAGGCGTCACAAACTTTCGCAGAAAGACACTTCTGCAGCACTCTTTCACTTAGCAGGGATGAAGATAGTTATAATAAAACAACTCAAGTGATTTACAACCGTGTATTGAGCTCATTTTTGCCTGACAACATTTTCGACCCAGTCAACTCACGGAGACTCTTGACACCGCGATTCAGAAAACGCCCACAAATGGACAACGCCATCTATCGGCACATATGTTAACAATTTGGTCAAACATTCCGCCCACCAAGGACAAATTTAAAATTTGGCCTACCGTTACATTTTTTTTTGTTGATCAAATTCCGCCCACCATGAAACATTAGTTAAAAATGAAATAACAGTAGTTAAAAATAAAACCTTAAATGACTAATAATAACTCTAACCTAACCTTAAATGAATAATAATAACGTATCCTAAATAATGCATGTATTTTTCTACGTGGACATTACAGGTAAGATGCATAGTTTTGATATGGACCTTTTTATGACACCATTTTTTGTGCGTAGAGATACAACTTGGGTTATGTTGTCATGACCAGGGTGTTTTACAACCACACGACCAAGGAGCCATCGAGAAGGCGGCAAATCATCTTCCTTCACCAAAACTAACGTACCGACAGATGGTTCAGGCGTCTGATAACTCCATTTATAGCGGTTTAAAAACAGAACTAAATACTCCTGCGACCATCGTCGCCAAAATTGTTGCATCATCCGTTGGGTCAGTTGCCAGCGGCGTAAGCTTCCTAAAGTGGCAGTTTCGAAATTGTACTCCGGCACGGCCACCAACGGCTCACCTACAAGAAAATGACTTGGCGTCAATGGATCTAAACCATCCGTATCATCACCCAGCCTGGACAGTGGTCGCGAGTTGAGGCAAGCCTCAATTTGTGTCAGGACTGTTGACAACTCCTCGTAAGTAAGGGTTGAATCTCCAACCACTCGCCGAAGGTGGAATTTTATCGATTTGATTCCAGCCTCCCAAAGACCACCAAAGTTAGGCGAGTATGGAGGGATAAAGTGCCACTTTGTTCCCTGAGACGCTAGAGAGTCAGCCAGTTCCTTTGTTATATTAGCTTGCTCCGCAGAGAATAACTTCTTTAACTCCCTTGATGCTCCTACGAAGTTAGTGCCATTATCTGACCAAATGTCCGAACAATGGCCTCTGCGAGAGACAAATCTCCTGAATGCTGCTAAAAAGCCTTGGGTGGTCATATCACTCACAGCTTCGATGTGTACGGCTTTTGTGGCCATACAGATAAACAAGCAAATGTAGCCTTTGTAAGCATGATGACCACGGCCTTTGGAAGTCCTTATGTTTATGGGACCCGCGTAATCTATCCCACTACATTTAAAGGGTCTTGTAGGCGTTACCCTCGCAGACGGTAATTGCCCCATCAACTGTTTTGATATAGCTGCCGAATGTCTAACACATTTAACGCACTTCCGAACGTGTGATTTAACCAGTTGCTTGGCCCCCAAAATCCAATATTTAGTCCTCAAATACGCTAACATGAGTTGAGGCCCCCCGTGCAAGGTTTTGTTATGAGCGTCTGCCACGATTAAATTAGTTAAATTTGAATTTTTTGGTAATAATATTGGGTGTTTCCTATCTTCACTTAGTTCCGACTTCTGTAACCTACCTCCTACTCGTAATATCCTGTTTTTGTCGACGAATGGGTTTAAAAATTTTAAGGGTCCTTTTAATTTAGCTGAAAAACCGTCCTTTGATACCTTTTCTATTTCTTCTTCAAAACTTTCTACTTGACACCGTTGGATACAAACACGTAACGCTTCTGCTAATTCTTGCGCTGATAACCCTGTATTTTCACTTTGATCCTTTCTTCGTTTTATCCACATACGTCGGCAATACGCCATCACTCTTATTAATTTTGTTAGATTTGAAAACCGATCCCATAAATTTGTTTCCGTGCTCGAGAAATGTACGCTTTTTATAGCTTCTAAATCTGTATCCATGTCTTTAGGTTTGCTATATACTATGTTTTCTGAACATAAAAAGGCAGGACCATTAAACCATGATGTTTGTTTCTTGAGATCAGACGGATTGAGTCCTCTTGATGCATAATCAGCTGGATTTACACCGGACCGTACATGAGACCACTGTTGTGCGTCTAAAGTGGTTAAGATCTCAGAAACCCGATTCGCCACAAATGTTTGCCACCGATTTGGATGACTATTAAGCCAGGCTAGCACGACGGTGGAGTCACACCAGGCATGAATGTTCTCCTTCGGAATACTCAATGTGTGAGCTACCTCAACCAATAACCTACTCAGCAGAACTGCTCCACAAAGCTCCAAACGTGGAATCGATATCTGCTTGATGGGTGCTACTTTTGTTCTTGATGTTATCAAGTTTACAGACATCTGACCCTGATCGTTGATTGATCGAAGATAAACCACGGCGGCATAAGCCACCTTGGATGCGTCGCTAAATCCATGCAATTCAACGAGTGTGTTATTACGTTTTGTATTGATCCAGCGAGGTATTTGTAACTCCGACAACTGGCACAAGTCGTCACGGTAAGTAAGCCACTCATTTAATATTGTTTCGGGAACTTCATCATCCCAGCCTATACCTGATAACCACAGCTTTTGTATGATTATTTTTGCCACTATGACACTTGGAGAAACCCATCCAAGTGGATCGAATAAACGTGATATGTCTGATATAATTATTCTTTTAGTTACAGGTTTCTTCGTCGGTGGGAGTGTTACTGTGTAGCGGAACGCATCTACTGTTCGATCCCAGGTAAGTCCCAATAATTTCATCACTTCATCTATTTTAATTTTTCTTCCTTCTTCTGTAGTATCTTTATCTGTAGTTTTCAAACTTCTCAACAGTTCCTCACTATTGCTTGACCATTTCTGCAACGAAAACCCTCCTTTTTCTACTAATTGATTCATTTCAGAGTACAGCTTGGCCCCTTCCTCAACTGTATCAACGCCCGTAAGTAAATCATCCATGTAAAAGTCTTCCTTAACCTTTACAGCAGCGGTAGGGTACGTCTCCTTCTCGTCTATGGCTACCTGTTGCAGCACCTTAACAGCAAGATATGGGGCACATGCTGTACCAAAGGTTACCCGCAACAAACGATATTCATGAATCTGATTATCTGTAGTTCCTTTCCACAGAATTCTCTGAAAGTCTACGTCATGTTCATCAACCTTGATTTGACGATACATTTTAACTATGTCCGCAGATAAACATATTGGATACGTTCTCCATTTCATTAAAATATGCCTTAACGTTGGCTGTAAAGTAGGGCCTATCATTAACAAATCATTTAATGAAACTCCGTTTTCACCTTTACAGGAAGCATCGAATACTATTCTTACTTGCGTGGTATCCTTATCCTCCCTAACAACCGCAAAATGAGGTAAGTAAATTCCTTTACAGTTATTTATTTCTTTTCCATGTATCTTCTCCATGTGTCCCAGCAGTAAGTATTCTTCCAACACCTCTTGATACTTGACTTCCATGTCCGTATTTTTACTCAACTTTGAGACTAATGAAGACAATCTTTTTTCAGCTATCTTTTTGGAATTTCTTACTGTAGGTGTTGCATCTTGGGTTTTAAATGGCAACCGTACTATATAGCGCCCGTCACTGTCTCTTCGCGTTGTTTCAGCGAAGAACCGTTCGCACTGTTTATCTTTCTCGGATAATATGTTATGGTCGTTCATAACATTGTCCTCCAGTTCTCAGAAGCGTTTCATTAGGTCACTTTCCTCCACATGCGAATGCATAACCAAAACATTGTCATGTGGTTGGTGTGATTTGTCCACCACACCTGATATAATCCAACCCAATGAAGTCGCTTGCGCAACCAGATTACCCTGAGGTCCCTTCCTAACTCCTTCCTGAATGACTTGCCCATAGATTTCTGCCCCTAGCAACATGTCGATTCTGTTTGGTGTGTGATAATGTGGATCAGCTAACCGGAAGTCACATACCCAATCCACAGGTACAACTTGTTTGCCTGGCAAGAAGGTGGTTATACTCTTTAGTAGGTACGCTGCCACCTTAAGCTGAACGTTGGGGTCGTGTATGGACTTCAGAGTAATTTCCACCATAAACTTCGATATAATTTTATTGTTTCCGTCCAATCCTGAAATATGTCCCCTCACTGGCGTCTTTTTAAGACCTAAGTACTGTGCCGTGGCCTCTGTTACAAAGGAGGCTTGAGAGCCTTGATCTAGCAACGCCCTTACAGTACGATAACTACCATTGTTGGCTGTGGCGTTAACTAGAACCGTGGCCAATAAAACTTGATTTGTCCTTTGTAGCTGATTGGCTGAGAAGAACGTTGCTACTGTGTCAGAGTTAGTCGATCCGGATGGTTTAGCATTTTGCGCCGCGTCTCTCTCATTCTCGTTTTGAGATACTATACTATTTTTACGATCCGAACTGTCATCGGTATGAACTGAACCCGCGGGATGAAGCAAAGAATGATGTTTGCGTCTACAAACACGACATACAGATGAACTCAGACACTGCTTAGCCGAATGATTGTTCCCTAAACAGTTAAAACATAAACCGTTTTGTCTAACGAATTCCCGTTTGGTGTTTACATCCATTTTTATAAAATTTTTACAATGCACAATTTTATGGTTTTCTTTACAGCATTTACATTCCGATGCATTGTTAGTCGCCGCATGGAAGGCTTTTGGCGTCTCTGTATTTTTACCTCTACCCGCATTAGAGCCCGCGGTCAAAAATTCCAAAGCGCGATATCGGCTGGTCAAAAAACTTTTAAATTGCTCGAAAGTTGGAATCTCATCGCTGCACGCTTTTTCACTAGTAACGTTTAATTCCCATTGTTTGCGGGATTCTGGATCCAACTTTAAAGAAATTATATGCACAATGATAAGGTCCCACTTACCGATATCTATACCAAGATTAGCTAAGGCATTTAAACAATCACAAGTGTTATCAATTAATTCTTTGAGACAAACAGCTGATTCGTTAGTAATATTCTTCTGACTAAGTAACCTTTTCAGTATAAAATGTGACAAGTATCTCTTATTATTGTATCGCGCGTTAAGTTGTTCCCAGCATCGTTCATAATTGGACTCTGATATAGGAATATGTCTAAGAAGTTGTTCCGCTTCCCCAGATAAATACCCTTTTAAATATTGCATCCGTTGTACGTTATCTATAAACTTATTGTGGTGAATGAGTGATAAGAACAAATCTCGAAAGGTTACCCACTCAGTATATTTCCCGGAAAATGTTGGAATAACAATTTTTGGTAATTTAACTTGACACTGTTTTACATTGCTTTGTACATGTTTAGGATATTCTATTTGACTTTCCTCTTTAACCTCAAATGACTCTAAAATAGTTTCTAACTCAGTTTTATATTGAATGTAAAGCTCTTCGGTCTGATCATAACAATCTTGTTTAACATAAGTACAAGTTTTTAACTCCTGCGGATCATATGTTCCGTATAATTGACTATGACCGCCTGCTAATTGTTCCCACAATTTGTTTAAGTTTTCCAATCTCACTTTAATATATGGACGTGTAACTCGATCCTTAGGAGATTTCTTAAAGTTACTATAAGCTTTGACTATTCTTGAACAATTATCTTCTAATTTATTACTTAACGATTCCATAATTATATTGTACTTAAAACAAGTGGCAATTATCTATTAAATATGTAACATATGTGTGTGTTTAGTTATTCAGTATAACAATTCCGTCTTAAGCACTGTGAATGAATGTGTATTTTTAGGTATAACCCTTGATAGAAACTTTAGCTGGAAACCACACATAGATAAGATACTTAAAAAAATAGATCGATTTGTATATGTCCTGAAAAGAATAAGACAAACGGTTAACTTAAATACCGCAACGGTTGCTTACCATGCATATGTAGCATCTTTACTGAGATACGGTCTTATTATTTGGGGCAACTCAGTAGACGTGGAAAGAGTTTTTAAAGGACAAAAAAAATGTATTCGGGCAATGTGTGGAGCTCACTTTTTAGATAGCTGTAAACCGCTATTCCAAAAACTTAAAATACTGTCTTTACCATGTCTTTATATATTTGAAACTTGCATGTTTGTAAAAAAAAAATATAATTTATTTGAAAAAAGCAGTTACAAAATAAATAGTCGACTACGTCACAAAGACAAATTGAAACTGCCCCAAATAAAATTAATGTTATACAAAAGAAATATTTACTGCATGGCAATTATTATTTTTAACCATTTGCCTAATAACATTCAAGATTTGCCATCGTCACGGTTCAAAAGGGTGTTATTTAGACTGTTATTGGACAAAAATTATTACAGTGTTAAGGATTATTTAGAGGATAAGTCGCTAGTAATATATTAAATAAAAATTATCCTACCACATCCCACACTAACATATCTTTAATATTATATTCTTGACATAATTATTCAATATTAATGACATGACTTATTATAAACACAATACAATTTCGATCTTTACTACAATAATATTTATATTTTATTAAGTGATTCATGTTACTAATTCAAATATTAATAAATAAGCCTTCATTTTAATAGAAATATTTGTACGCCATAGTATGGCAGGATATGCTGGAACCAAAATTGTAACATCTATTGTACCATATTCTGACAAATAAACATTTTTGATTTGATTTGATTTGAACAGCACACAACTTGAAATGAGCAAATTATTTAATTAAAATAAACTACAAGAATAACACAGAATTATCAATTTTTTGAGACCAATAATTAATGTCTTAAAATTGCAAGTCTTCAAAATACAAAATAAGTACACGAAACGTAAACACACAACTTGAAAGTTCTAAAATAATAGTTTTAAAATCCGAAGTAATAAAGTCCCAAACTCCGAATTGATGAAGATCAAATCACAAATTGCACCAAGTTATTATTGAAAGGTCACTCACGGTTTTAACTTCGTTTGATACCATCTGTTCATCTGATGAATCGTTCACTGGTAGATTGACGTTGCGTCACGTCACGCACGTCCCACACCTCCTCCAGGTTCAGAGGTCACCCTGCTGCTGATTCCTGACGATGTCGTTCACCCGGCACCGTCTGCAGTAGCTCGCTTCTCGCGATACTGCTGCTGCTCCCAGAGTTGCTGCTGATTGTCACCGCCGCACTGATGCTGCTGCCACTAGCACTTCACTGATGCTGTGGACTTGGTCAATTATCGCAAGCGATCCACTTGCTCGACCAAGGTTGATATACAAAAACACATCCAGCTCGAAGGACCATATGAACAACCCGTTTATTAGGCGTCACAAACTTTCGCAGAAAGACACTTCTGCAGCACTCTTTCACTTAGCAGGGATGAAGATAGTTATAATAAAACAACTCAAGTGATTTACAACCAGTGTTGCCGACTTCCACGGTCTGGATTACCCAAAAACGTAACTGAAAATCCCCAATTTTGGGGAAAATAAAATCGATATTCCCCACATTTTCCCCACAAGTTTTCAGCAAATAAATCAAAGTACTGTTTATATAAATCAAATGTATTTATTACATAAACTTAAGTATTTAATAATTTTTCAGGTATAGGCTCTTCATTGCGCCAAATTTGTTTTGTTAACATCTCATTTGACGGATCAAATTTTAGGCTCCCTCCTTTCTTCTTAATACCTTCTCTAGTGGCCATAAGCGCTACTAAAGTGTCATTGTGCAGGCGATTACGATTCTCTGTTTTCAAATTCTTCAGAACGCTAAATTTTCTTTCGACAGATGCGTTTGAGAAAGGCAGAACCAGCAATAGGCTTATTGCGTATTTCAAATTTAAAAACATTTCATGACCTGCACTGTTTTTAAGACTGAATACCTTAGCCCAGTATGTTTCCGGATCGTCATCATCTTGCAAAACAAGAGCAGAGTAATCCAGCATTGCATGAGCCCTCCATTCGTCATCTAGTTTTTGAGATGCCACTACATTTTCAAGAATCGGAAATCGTTGCAACAACGGTTTAAGGGATTTTACTTTAAATTGCTGAGCTTCTGACGGATTCACTATAGCTATAAACGAAAATAATGTGTCCGAAAAATCAAAACGCTTAGTAATGTCCTGAGTCAGTTCAATATAAAAGGCCTGGCAGGATTTATAAAAATCTGCGATCGCATAACGGGGAACATTTGGATCTTTATTCAAATTCTCAATACTTTCTGACGCTTTCATGCCTATGTATATATTATCTAAATCATTAAAATGCGCTGTGTTTGTAAATTCAGCCGACAAAATATCTTGACAGGATCTGACATAATTTATATTCATGTAGTTTGCTGATAGCGTTTTCAACAGTTTTTCCACTTCCGGCTTCAGTTTATGAAGAAGGGGTGTTTCTGATTGAAATACCGTATTAAAATCTGTTACTAGTGAAAGAACATAAGACATGAACTCTAAATACACCAAAGTGAGGTTGTTATTCATGGTGGTTAGCATTTCTTCAGTAGTTTTTGAAGGGTCAGAAAAGACAGACTCTGTCAGATATGCTTTCAGGGGAACATATTGCTCCAATACACGATCTACGCATGCTTTTAACGACAGCCATCGAGTTTGCGCTGGTGCAAGTATTTTGTGAATGTCTACTTTGAAAAATTCTTGGAACTCCTTAAATTTAATTTGTCGATGTGAGCTTCTGCTGAAGTGAGCCCCAATACAGCGTAAAAAATCTTCCACATACCTAGGTAATTTGAGGCAAGCTTTTGATGCTGACAGGTGTATCATGTGACAAGAACACTTTATTAGAGCAATATGTGGCAAATCTTTTTTCAGAAGTGCAAACACTGAGCAATGTTCACCCACCATTACATTGGTCGTATCCGAGCTAAACCCTACCATATTGTCCATGGGTATATTTTTCTTTTTTAACATTTCTATTAAGCAGCTGTGCAATCCAGACGCAGTTCCTGAAGCTACTTCAACCATATCTAAAAATACTGTTTTCACTTTATTAATGTCGTGGTCATACACAATAGCTGTAAAACAACATTGTTTCAAAGTGCTCTGGTCGGTCGTTTCATCCATTATTATTGAATAAAAGCATCCGTTAGTACGCATCATTTGATTAGTGCTCTCCATGAAAGATTTTCCTAAAATGTTTTTTAGAATGGTTGTAGCTTTCGTCCTATGTAAATTAACATTTCTGGCTATTGACGAATCTGGAAAAATGTTTGCACAGAGAGGGCCTAAAGTATCTATGAATGATATTGGTATATTGTTTTCAGCTAATGCTCCAGCTAATTTTAACTCAGCTCTTCTAACATTTTTTTCTAGATCTGTGGGTAGTATATAAGATGAAATCTTAGGAATATCTTTTATTTCCAGGGTCTTTTTTTGATGACGTTCTGATTTCATATGGCGAATTAAATCACTTTTGTGCGCAATAATTGAAGTTGAACAAACTGTACAAAGTGCTAACTCGTTTCCATCTTTCAGATTAGGACTTTTTCGTAACCATATTTTGAAGTCAGCTTCCTTGAGCCACTGATCATTAAATTTATTCAGACGTTTTACCTTTTTTATTTCGGTTTCTGAGTTCCTAGAGCCAGGCAGATTTATATCGGAATTATCAATATCTGGTTCTGGACTAGCAGCGACGGTTTCTGAGTTTCGTTTCTCATCTTCTGGTTTTCGCTTTCGTTCAGTCTTTAACAAAAAAATATAGGTACATTCAAAAGATTTCGGGATAAAAACTAGGACTACCTATGCTTTGAGAACCAGTGACCGATATAACATACTTTTATTTAAATATCTAAAATACGTTCATATACTAAACATCAAGATACAAATGACAAACAACCAAATCTGTTTATCACACAAACATCTGTCCGTTATGGAACCTACGATTCACGGCGTAGAAGTCAAAGCGCTAATCACTACGCCACCAAATCAATCAGTAGATTAAAATAAAAGTAGAGAAGATACTAGAGATATAGTTCACTGTACCTACTAAATTAATCAGGCAAGAAATAAGTTTCTTATTTATTAACACGTTTTACCTTTTTTATTTTCGCGGCGGTTTCTGCATTCCGTGTCTTATCTTTTAGTGGTATTCTTTTCCGTTCAGTCTTAAACAAGCAAAGTAAAAAATAAACATGAAATAAAACTTACTAACAAATGATATCAATCGAGAAATACGTATTCCAATCCAAACCAAATAATAATAATAATAGTAATGTAATAATAATATCCCTGGACATTTCACACAGCGCCATCTAGTCCCAAGCTAAGCAACCTAATGCTTGTGTAAATACGTTAAAACTATTTTTGCGTCTATTATACTACTGACTATTGGTTTTATATTATAACATACCTTGGAATTATCGCCATCATTATTGTCTTTCTCTTTGTCTTTAGATTTTAACAACCACTTGTCCATTGTAGCTTTAGATTATTTAACTTATACTAAAAAAAACAACAAGCGTCCAGCAGTATTTAACGAGCAGTACCTATGTACATATGTGTGAGCTGTGAGCTCCAAATATGAGTGAACACACCAACGCAAACACACAAAAACGCTCAACAAGAGTTCTGCAATGACTGCAATAATACTCTGTAGTCTGTAAAGTTCGTTACAAAACTAAAGTAAACAACAGGGACTTCCCCGATAAACGATAAAGTTTGATGGACATAAATGTTGCCATAAAATAAACTCAACCTTCCTGCCGGATAAGTTGAGTTAAACTTGAATCAAATATAAATAATTTTACTTACTTCTTAATATATAAATTATACTTACTTCTTATACTACTTCTATTACTTCTAATTTCAGCTCCAGTGTAAATGTTTAAATTCCCCGCATTTTCCCCACATAAACGCATTCCCCACAAATTACCCAATCGGACTGAAAATCCCCGCAGTTTGGGGAATTCCCCACAGATTGGCAACGCTGTTTACAACCGTGTATTGAGCTCATTTTTGCCTGACAACATTTTCGACCCAGTCAACTCACGGAGACTCTTGACACCGCGATTCAGAAAACGCCCACAAATGGACAACGCCATCTATCGGCACATATGTTAACAATTTGGTCAAACACTGTGTGAGTTTGTAGGTTCGAAACTTGAACTTGAAAATTATCTAAGATTCTCAAAGAGCAAGAAAAAAGAGACAAGACAACGAAGAAGAGAATGCAAGAGTAATATTCATTAATATTCGATATAATGTAAAATTAATGAAATAATCTACTTACTTGTCTTTAACTTGTTTAATGGAATCTTAATTGAAGCTACATTATGTACATACAAGAATACCTACATACAAGTCACTTATTAGTAGTAATTACGCAGTAGTTCTGCGTGATTTAATATAAACGATCGTGTATGAACGTGTGGGGCCCCAGAAACTTATTACGTGAGCATTCTGATGGCAGATTATTTAAGATTACTTATCAACGAAGCTTGAAGGTGGCCATTTCTAGAAATTGTTTTTTTTTTGTTTGGTATTTGGGGGCTCGTGCGTGATAATAACAGCCACACATGACGATCTTCAAAGTTAAGCAACGCTTGCTGAGGTCGGTTTTTGGATGGGTGACCAGATGGTATCAAGTACCTTTCCAAGGTACGGAGGGGAAACCGTACCTTGGAAAGCACGCTAAGCCGTTGGTCCCGGTTGTCGTTCGTAGAGCTTTGGCAGTTATTACGGGTAGTCAGAAGCTCGAAAATCAGACAACCACTCTTGCCAAGGGGTGTCGTATTACCCAGTAACTGCGTTTTGGAGGTCAGATAAGAAATCGCTTCTTGTAAATTACTGGTATTCAGCTGCATCCGGTTAGACTGGAAGCCGACCCAAACATAGTTGGGAAAAGGCCAGGCAGAGCATCGTGTTTTTGGAATTAAGCGCGCGCATACGTACGAGTGTACGGACACACATACGGACATAATTGGTTGAAGAGCCATGACTCACATTTAACGTCGCGATTGTCTATTTCATTATCCATTTGTTTTAATTATCTCGAATAAGTTGTTTAAATCTAGAGACCTCAACACTGTTATCGTCAACGAAACGAATTATTAATATTTCGTCGCAAAAAACCAATCCCATTGAAAAGGCAATTACTTTCCAATTATAGGGAATTAAGTGATTTATATTATCCGCCCACTAGAGTTGCTTTAAGTCGCTGTGTACGCAGTAGGCGAGCGCTAAACAACCGTGTGTCGGAGGACGCAGTGTGCAGTACTTACATCACTCCTCCAGGGATCTCTGACCCACATCGAGCGCCACTATTTAGGCACATGACACCGACGCTAAGCCGCCTGTTACACCGACGCGAGCGGCAGGTGCTCGCGGTGACGTAATACCCTCATAAATAACCGGCAACGGTGTTAATGCGCTCCCGGCGAAACTACTCTGTTTGATTTGTTAATAGCTGCACGTGAACCCACTGAGTGAGGCGTCCATTGTTCACGACGCTCATTATTGTACTTTGTTTGCTCCGCTTTGATATACTGATCGTTTATTCGCTACATTCGTAAAGGACTACTTGTTCACCCATTTGCCTCTCTCCGTGTAATTAGCGCAGTTTTTCAGTAACGGCGCGCCAAATTGTTTAAATTTACTTTCGTGAGTTAATTACATCGTTAAAGTAAACGTTTCGGGACTGCAACCTGAGCTCAGAGCTGTTCCAAAAAACACACACAAACGTTCATTAGCGGCCTCAAGCTGACTTAACGTCCGCAACGGCGCCAACGCAACAACTTTTCATTTTATTCCCATTAAAACTTGTTTATAATTCTGGCGACAAGTTTACGAATAAAGAGCAAGTTCTCAACGAGTCGCGGCAATTTTCGCGTTCGAAATTGATGTCTCGAGAACGTTTAAATATTCATTAAACTAGTGTCGTGTTCGACGGCGCGCTCGAGTGTTTGCTGCGAGCCCCGAGCGCGGCCGAGTGGCGCCGGGTGCTCCCGAGCTTTGCCGAGTGTTGCCGAGCGCGTAGAGAGCCCGCGAACACCCTCGTCGGGTGTTTACACTGCTCCACTTAACGAAACATCCATTAGCTACAGTAACAAGTTGCGCAAACTCGATCCGGCCTCGATAACTATTCGCTGTTTACAATACACTGCCACATTTACATACGGATTTGTATCCGTGTAGTGCGAGCTGTGAGCATTGAGCACGTCTATGTACACACTTGAAAGCCTACTCGTCGTTATTTATTCACAAAAAGGTGTGTTTCGCATTTTATCTGACAATATCCGCGTAACCGTGACTTGTATGATGAAGGTACATTATGTAAAATTCATTTGGAATCTGTTATTATGGTCAGCGAGAGATACAAAGGGTGGATTACAGCTGAACTGTGCCATTTCTTTTGATAACGTACAATAACTGCGGTAGTACGTGTCCTCTGGGGCGAGGAGAAAGTGTTGTGGCCACGCGGCCGGTACAGATGTTCATATTGTACTTTAGGTATATGTACTAATGTGCGTGGGTCGATTTAACACCAGGCCGTGTCCTAGCCGAGCTGAACGTTGCGTTGCGTAAATATCTCAGGCTACGCTAGTTTTTTGCGCAGTGTAATTTTCCGCAATATGAGCTTTCTAGGAAAAAAGATTTTCTTTAAGTATTTTACTATCTTTTAGTCTCGCGTAAAATGAGTAAGAGATACAGAAGTGTCATGTGTGAAAGAGAGATGAACATACATACCTTTGATGAGATGCGCGGCGAGCACGAGCGCGGCGGTGAACACGTGCAGGCGCCACGCGCACGCGCACATTCTGCGCGACACCACGCACTCTGCAACAATACGTCACACTATTAATCACACAAAAAATTACAAAGTATTTAGGTATTTAAAAAATGCGATAAGAAAATAATTGCGGAGAACCATGAAAGCACATTTTCTTTCAAAATATTTTTGTGTCTCAAAACACGTCGTTTCTCAACTGTCGAGACGCGACAATGTCCACGCAAGATTCGTGCGATAGATTCTTGCATTCTCGCCTCCCGACAAACGAGAAACTGCGCTCATGTAAGCAATTATTTACTGTAAAATTGACACGCTTTTAAGCCATGACATTATTGTCCTAAGTATACCTACGCAAGAGAAATAAACTAGACCATGTAACTTTAAATTCCGGGAGATTTCGACCTTTCGAGAAACATTACTCATTAACTGAACTAAATCAAAATGTGCATTAACCGCATTGCCAGCTCCCACTCAATTACTCGAGCTATGTATGAGCGAGCACATGTAGTACTGAGTACAACACATGTGCTCCGACATGCACTCGATACGTCCTGCCGTCATGATTTATGTTCGCATTACATTCTGCACTCCAGCCACTCCCGCTGTTACATGACGTCGGCGCATCGTGCACGTGGGGTTAACACAGTTAAGTAGTGTTATCAACATTTAATTTAAGATGTAATGACGTGGCACGTAATTAAAGATTTCTCGAAACATTAGCGTAGAGTAAACATTTTCTCGTAAGAAAATGCTCATACCGCACTATGGCACATTGAGGGTTATCAGTAACTAGCTGCGCCCCGCTGTTTCACCCGCATAAGTTTCGATCTCGTGGGAATATCGGAATGAAAAGTATCCTATATGTTAATCCTGGTTATAAACCATCTGTCTGTCAAATTTCATCCAAATCCGTTCAGTAGTTTTTGCGTGAAAGAGTAACAAACATGCATCCATCCATAAATATCAACTTTCACGTTTATAATATTAGTAGTATTACGTCCTTTTTAGGGTTCGTACCCAAAGGGTAAAAATGGGACCCATTACTAAGACTTCGCTGTCTGTCCGTCTGTCTGTCACCAGGCTGTATCTCAAGAACCGCGATAGCTAGACAATTGAAATTTTCACAAATTATGTATTTATGTTGCTTCTATAACAACAAATACTAAAAACAAAATAAAATAAATATTTAAGGGGGGCTCCCATACAGCAAACGCGATTTTTGGAACGAAGTTCCTTATCGCGCGTTGCGAAAGGGGGCTAGACGGAAAAAATTAAGACCAAAAGTTGGAACGACACTTTTTGCTATAGTTGTAAGCCGTGCGGCGTGCGCGTGTTTCTCTGTCTGTCTCTCTCTCTCTCTCTCTTTGAACTTCGTTCCATCCGGGTGTCCATTGACACCTCTCAAGTTTTTTTTGCCCTTTTTTGCTCCATATCAATAATGGCAACAGGTAGGCACTTGAAATATTCACAAAATACTCAGTTGTGTTTTTACTTTATTAATAAATAATAAAATTAAAATAAAATACATATTTAAGGGGAGCTCCCATACAGACGTGATTTTTATAATAAATGGTATGGAACCTTTCGTACGCGAGTCCGACTCGCACTTGGTCGGTTTTTGTTTTACTAGCCTGCGCTGTGTTAATTATTACCTAAAATAAATTTTGGAGTATGTAACTGTGATTAAAAAACAATGTAGTCTGTGTTTTAATAACAATTACTAACATTTTCCTGGCGTACGTTGTCCTTACTAAAACTAAAATCAACTGATTATAAGAAGCCAAAACATTGTAATTGTAATTTCATAAAATTTAAATTTGATAAAAGAAAATCCTAATTTAAATGTAAGCGGAGCCCGTAAAAATACTTAGATTCCGCGAATCAGTTGTTCTGGCAAGTCGACGCGACAGACGCGGCAGACGCTACCCTACCATTACAGTTGCAGCTGAACCCGCTTCATTGATGGAAACTGAATCGAGTTTCATCTGACAAGGCTTGCGCGGAACTGGCCGCCCTCCTTCTGCTAGTAGAAGAAATAATTAAAGGACGAGTAAGGAAATAAGATTCTGTTAGATGACTGTTTTAAGTTACAAACAACCATAATATTATTTGCACAACATTATTATTTGCAACTATACAGTTGTGCCAAAACCAAACTTACGCTTAGATATTCAAACTTCATATGCACACTACGAGTAGATCCCTACGCGACATTTTATCAAATACCTTTTCATAAAATTGAACTTTCAACGTTTCTTAGGGATAACGTAGAGCCTTCGATTGGCAATAAAGACGTGCTTTCAATCATCTACTCAAATATGTTTACATGATAATCTCCGTATGCTAGTTTGAAGGTTTTTATAACATTTTTTAGTGGCAGCATATAACTAGGGAAAACGATCACACAATCTGTCAACGTGTTTATCCGCTTGACTGACAGTGTAGCTATAGTCCAATAACATTGATTATATCTTGGGTTGTTGACGTCGGCAGATAATCACGTATACGATAATGCCATGATAATCTTTCAGGGATCGTATTCCCTAAAAGAAATCGATATTTTGTAATTTTTTGGTATCAAATATATGTATCCTATTATCTACGGAAAAGCATAATTATTAATTATTTTGTTTGCTGATGGAGTGCGCTCGAAACGGAGTAGAACGCGAGTTGTTCGTGAAGGATTTTAAAATAAATAAATTGGATGTAGGCATAATCGAATCCGTCTTATCTGTAAAGAGATTATTAAAAAGTTATGCCATTTAATTACGGTCCTCCACGAATAACTCTAAGTCATTAACCATTAAAAATACTATAAGCTAATACTGTTTAAGAAAGCCAATCAATGTAAAAGGGTACGATGGGGCTGACATATCTTTGATAAAAGCCCCTAAACAAAGGTAGATTAAAAAAATATACTTATATTTATATTTTGGTTGCACTTCTCGCAGTCTCTTCTCTGTCCACAGAAACGATGATTTTGATAGTACATAAAAGTGAATACCTCCCTATCGATCCTGGACTCTGACTATTCGAATGATCAATGTCAATTTGATATAATAGACCTTTATGTCATTAATTCGGCCTGTGATCAATACTTTGTACTAATCTCATAATCAACTACCTACATAACGGTTTGTAAAATTCAAAGCAATTTGAAATGGTGTGGTTTATTCACGTAGTTTCAAGGTCGTACGTATTACGGTAGTACGTTTCCGGTAGATAATCGTTCATGAGGAGGCTTTAATTGCGTGATCGATGCTAGGTATTTTAAATTGCCCTACTTTGTACCTGGTCTATATTAGTCAGAATTAAATTCAATCGTTATTAGATCTTGCTTGTAGCTACTCGTTAACATATATATAACACATTTTTCAGCTTGTCTATAAACGTGGATACCTATATTTTCCTTACCTTCTAAAATTTGTTACCCAGATAGTCAATAAAGCTCATCCCCAAAGGCTGAGAAATTATCGAGAACAATAGTTGCTGTTGTAAGCAGGGACTGAATTACCCAAAAATTAAGGTACCTTTAAATTTCAGTATGACGTCATACCGTTAAATGAGGGTTACCGAAATATTTCGATACCGTTCTTTTTTTCAGTAGCGGAATGTTGAGGTCGGAAATGCATATCGGTAGATTTCGGTAGAAGTACTTTACTACCTTTATAAATATATCGGTAGCAGTAACTAAACCATAATAAATACGAGTTTTCTTTGACGCACCGCCTCGCCACTCTGTCTGTCGTTCACTTGTAGATTGTTGCACATTATCATGACTCAGTATTGGTTTTTATTTCCGATCGGAAGGACACAACTGTGTAAGCCGGACTAAGCCGTGTGCCTACCTTAGGTTTTCTTATCTTTCTTCTTTAAGGTTTTCTTTCGTTCTTCTTATCTGACTGGTCATCATCATTCTCCTGCCCTTATCCCAATTTATTTGGGGTCGGCGCAACGTGTCTTTTTCTTCCATACTTCTCTATTAGTCGTCATCTCGGTAGTCCCCCCCTTTCTAACCATATCATCATTCACACATTCCATCCATCATTTCTTTGGTCTTCCGCTACTCTTATAGCCATCGACATTCATACTCAAAACTCTCCTGAGGACATTTTCCTCATTTCTCCGTAACACATGCCCATACCATGATGACCGATTTCCACACAACTTTTCAGCTACCGGTGCCACTTTCAGACTTCCTCTTATGTACTCATTTTTTATTCTATCCATTCGTGTAACACCACACATCCCTCTTAGCATTCTCATCTCAGCTGCATGCAATTGCCTTTCATTTATCCCTTTTGTGGCCCAACATTCTGATCCATACAAGACAGCAGGTCTAATTATGGTTTTATATATCTTCCCCTTAAGTTTAAGGGGAATGCGGGAGTCACAGATTGTTCCCGTGACCTGCCGCCATTTCATCCATCCAATGTTAATTCTGTGCATAACCGTCCGATCTACTTCGGCATCGCTTTGCACGAGTGAACCGAGATACCAGAATTTGGAGCAGACTGGGAGAAGTGCGCCATCAAGCGCTATGGTTCCAAAACTGGAGAGACCGCCGAAATCGCAGAACATATATTCCGTTTTGGTTCTGCTGATTTTCAAGCCAACATTCTCCAGCTTCTGTTGCCATTTCTCCAATCTGCTCTGGATCTCAAGTCCATCTTCACCGACGAGAACAATGTCATCGGCAAACAACATGCACCAGGGTGCCTCCTCCTGGATGTCCGACGTAAGAGCGTCCATAATCAACAGGAAGAGGTAAGGACTTAAAGCCGATCCCTGGTGCAAGCCGACAGCCACACTGAACTCGTCGGTATAGCTTATCTGACTGGTGCTGTGGAAAATGTTACCTCATAAATGTGTAGTACCTAGAGCATATACGTAAACATAAGTACCTACAAATCTGTGAAGTTTAATTAGGTTTTATTTGAGACCAACGAAGTAAGTCAATTTTTGTAATACCCTACAAAATACCTAACCCGCCGCTAGTATAAAGTACGTTACTTACTTAATAACTTTTTATAATTTCCTTTATTTCAATATAAATAGGTACATATAAATTATATTTTTAAATATATATTAGAAATTAGAATATAAAAACATTAAAAAATATAAAAAATAACCCACCGGTAACAGGGTCCATGCTATCGGCGGTCAGGGTTCCAGAGAGAGGAATTTCCTGACAATACGAGCCGTGTCCAGAAGTACCGCTTTCTGAATCAAGCCCTTGATCCAGCTGCCCAACGAGAGCCTCCTCAGGCTCTTGGCTATTGAGCCATTGGCTGCCACGACTATCGGCACAATGATCGCTGAGTCCACCTCCCATGTGTCGACAACCTCGTGAGCCAAGCAGGCGCGGCGCATGGATGGACAGACTTGAGAGAGGCGAGTTTGAAACTTTTTTGTGAATGCTTTTTACGCTAATTTATTTTATGAAACTACTATAAAACGTCAAGATAATGTATTAATTTGACAATTTAATTGTACAGAATTATGATATGGTTATGATTTTACGACTGACAGTCTTGAGTTCATTAGCATCATCATCATCTGCCTAGCCTTTTAGGTCGGCTTCCAGTTTAACCGAATGCAGTGGAATACCAGTATTTTACCTGGAGCGACTGCCTACCTGACCTCCACAACCCAGCTACTGGGTAATACGCTACCCCTTAAAGACTGGTTGTCAGACTTTCAGGCTTCTGACTACCCGTAACTATAAGATAAACACCTGAAGGCTCCTCACACGTACGTACGTGTCAGGACGTACGGCACGGCGGCGTGGCGGCGCACACTGGTCCACTTTGGCAAAACTATAGACATAGAAATTGATGTGAGTCAGTTTTCCATTTTAAAAGACCTACTGACAATGAAATCTGAAAATGACGTTCAATATAAGTTTAATTTTAAACATCGCAGCATCCAACACTCATTAAAATGTGTGTATGATATTTTAATTTAGCAAAATCTTGAACATAACCTTACAATATGTGACTTTAGGAATAATACTAATAAATACTCGATTATGTTCCTAAAACTTTTGGCAAACTGAGGCTCAGTGCAATAAAACATGACGTCATCATTATGGAATGTGAGGCTTGCTACTTCAATAGATGAGTCATTAGCATATTGATTTCTGATTGGTTCATGTTTGGTGCGCCGAAATTTTGTGTCCAATTTCTAAGAGCTATTAATAACGAAAGTTCAAAATGCCGTTCAAGATTTAATTTTAAACATCGCAGCACCCAACAACACTCATAAAAACAGCTGTATCATCAGCAGTGAAATTCATTTAAATCTATAAAGACTTCTTCTTCTTCAGCCTCCTGTTCTTCGGTCTCATCTTCCAAGAGATGGTCGACTTCAGGAAAGAAAAGCATGTGTGTTTTTTTTTATATTTTGACTTGAGGTTAGAGATATACGGATCAGAGCTTACTAAAAAGTTATGAATTATATCTTCATTTGTCTTCTGCGCTGCAATGTTTAAAATTAAACTTATCTTGAACGTCATTTTCAGATTTCATTGTCAGTAAGTCTTTTAAAATGGAAACAAAATATTTCATTTATTTCTAATCTTTGAGCGCCCGTAGCTCAAAAAGCGGCAAGGATACAATAACATTTCTTTGTTATTTCTGTTTGAGAATGACGTGTTCTTGAATACCTACTAAGTTTTATTTTGACCCACGCACGCATTACATACCCTCCATTTTTATCACGGAAATAGTAAGTTTTTTTTAAAAAACGCTACTAAAAAAAGTTGTTTGTAATCAAAAGAGGAATACGTAAAAAAAAATCAACTCAAAATATACAACACTGACTCACATCGATTCCTATGTCTATAGTTTTGCCAAAGTGGACCAGTGTGCGGCGGGGCGAATGTTCGCGCGGCGGCTGGACGAATGTTCGCGCGGCGGCTGGGCGAAAGTTCGCGCGGTATCGGTCGCCGGTATCTAAAGATACACGATAACGGCCCTTTCGGTATATAGTAATACCAAACAATAGACTCGTTTAGAAGGCTCATTCTCTAGAGTCTAGAGCATAGATAGGCCGTTTTAGGCCTACTCTAAATACATATGTTGCGGACAGAGGCCTGTTTGATTTTTTACTAATGAAGGTTTCACAATTAACTGAGAATACATAGCCATCTTAAATGCTGAGCAGTTTGTTGTCAGTCTAGTCGCTATTAAGTTAATACCAGAGCACAAATACAAACAGTATCTATAATAACAAAAACAAGGTCTAAAACACGACTAATACATTAGTACCTATCTGAGGAAATGTAACCTGTGAATTTCAGGTTTTTAAATATTTAAGTAATCAAATCTGAGCAGTTATTTGTAAGTGGCACTACAAGTTGGCATACATTTTCATCATTTTTGGAACATGTTATAGAACTAGTTAGTTTCAGATCCAAAACGGTGGTGTATCAGCAGTACCATAGTAACTAGTATATTGTTAACAAGCTCCTGGTTAATATACGAAATAGACCTTCTGGTCTATTCCTATATGACGTTAGTGATGTCAGCACACTGCTTGTGTCGTATTGTGACGGTGTTATTTTACGTTCGTAGCGCCGCGAATCCGTTCGGGATAACGATGTGAAAATATACGCGTTTCTTTTTAAACACAGCTCTGTTTGGAATAAAAGCACGTGCCCAGTGCACCATCACACTACCCTGCCGTGTGAGCCACATACACATAGCTACAGAACAGAGACACGTGAATTAAATAGGAGTATTATGTTTCACCAATAGGAGCCGTGTATTTTATTCAGAAAAGATGATTTTTTTTGTGAAATTGCGAGTAGGTGCAGCGATTATTAAGCTGTAATCTGAAATAGAGGCCTTTTAAATAATTTTATCCTTTTGTGATGTAAAGTAGGAACTAAACCTGAGGCAATTTTTATTTGTTACATACACCATGTGTTCAGCCAAGTGCACGAGGGACACTTACACAGAGAACCCAGTCATGATCAGGTCGGCAGACTCCTATTAATACATCTTTTAATAAAGCTTAATTACATTTCTAACAAAAATAAACGAACACAATGCTCGCGACACATTTCGAAAGGAAACAATAACTCGACCGGGTCAGTCCTGAAGGTCGGGCGACGCAGGGGGTGCGGACTGCAGGGAGTGGGGGGGGAGGAGATGCTCGTAACACAGATTATTTGGCCAGTGGCACGCACACCTGTGCACAAGCCTACACAAGTAGGCTTTTATACTATACAGAGCTTTTATATTTTAAACAATGTGAAGGTTTATGTTTAAAATACTCCCCAAAACAGTAAGACTCAGTCATGCATTACAAAATACCAAGAGCTATTGACAAAGGGATGGGCCTATCAGCATTTGGCAGACACAAAATAAAATACTTAACTGGCTCGCAAGGGTTCAACTGATAGTTTTCTAACAGTGAATCCTAATTTGAAATGGAAATATAATAATACATTAAAAATAAGTTTATTATATACATTGAAAACAAAATAGAATACTCTCAGTTATAGTTACTTTCACTACATACCTATTTAATTAAATGAGAGTAGCTAATCTCGTTAGGATCTTGATATTAAATCTAAAAATCTAGCTTAAGTATACTCTATATAAATAAGATCGAAGAAATTACATTAGTGAATATCTTATAACAGGAATAGCTCAAGGTAAGGTACAAACTTAGTTGCTATGGCGCCCAGCACTCGGCGTATTATGAAAAAGTTACCGTATTTAATATCTCGGCGGATACTTGAAACTTTACTCCAAGTAATATATACTGCTAAGATATGAGTATAATACCTACTTAGATATTATTATTGTATATGCTACCATACATAATTAGTCAGTGCTCCCTCTAGGTCTAGAGGGAGCACTGACTAATCTGATGATCACGTCTGATGACGTGCAACGTGTAGAAGCTACAGCCTCTAAATCGATCGCTCGCGTTGTTCGGAACGATTACTAATAGGTACAAGCTAATCGATCAAACTAAGTATTGTGATCATCTCACGCATCCGGTCCGGTCCGGTCAGGTGGCCTGTTCAGATCGTTCACTCTGAGGTAGCCTCGAGACTACAGTCGAATAGATACAATAATAGGTATTTGTGTTTCACGGGAGCTGCATTGTACAAGCAACAGCCGTGTCCGGTTCCCCGCAGTCGGAGCCAATCAACGTAACGTGCAATCAGGTGGTTAACGCGCTGTTAACGCGTGGTAATCGCCATCGGAGCGGCCACACATAAACAACCGCCGCCTTTATGGCCCCACACGGATTATCGTAAAAATTAACGTATTGGCGATGTCCGGGCGCAGTTATTAAGAACAGATGGTGATCGTATTACTGCAGCGAATTAATTTTTTTTTTTAACGCTGTCGTGCATGTTAATGCTGTATTTTGTCGCAGTTTTCATTTAAATGTTAATTAAACCCCATTGTGAGCAGTGAAGCCACGTTGAGCGGATCCCGACCTTACCACAAGCACGTACCGTTTACTGCTGAATATCATTGAACTCCGAAATAACCGATTTGAGGAATAATCAAACGAGGCTGTTATCACGCATGCAGTAAGCATCTGTCCCAAACAGAAGAAATAACATGTATCATCATCTTGTTACCACAAGCATTAGGTTGCTTAGCTTGGGACTAGATGGCGCTGTGTGAAATGTCCAGGGATATTATATTATTATTATTATTATATTATTATCTCTTCAACTTGTTTGAAGCTCCGTATTCAATATGTTGTTAGAACAAAGAGCGCGAACTCCTCTCCAGCCAATTAATAATTCAGAAGTTTAACACAGAGCCTCCCCGCAGCGAGCGGGGCGCCCACTTACTCCAATATATTTTGTAGATACACCTGTTTCACTCACAGTTACCTTATTATATTTATTTCCGGCACAAATGACTTCCCGAAAGTGGTGAGCCCCTTCGTGCGCGTGCGCCCACACTCGTGCAGTATGTACTCACACGAAGGTAAGGAACCCCGTAGAGCCGAGCGTTGATGCGTTTCAGATGCCTGTTATTATTCTCAAATAAGTGATGTTTTCCTTTACACGCTTAGGAAACTCATATTAGGTATATTATCTTGAAACTGCTACAAAGTTGATTTTCTTGTTGTATTCACGTTTAGAATAAACTCGATATACTATATGGCTGATTTCAGTTAAAAAAATAGCAGAGAATAAAAACAAATATTCCGTGGCGAAAAGGATTTTGTTTTAGGGAAAAGATCACACGCTGTCTACATCTCTGTACTTATTGTCCTATCTCAGGTATGCTGGAAGAGATTTCTTATGAAATAAGCATCACCTCTGTACCTATTTTTTCTGTTCTGTTTTTCAATGTCTGTTTATATATGTGTGTACATAAATGGTTAAATAAATAAATAAGATCCGGCGATCAGTACCTAATATAAGAAAAATCACGATTATTTCAATATCTCCCATCACCAGAATAATAAAGAAGACGTACCTACCTCGGAAGAGAGTACCACCAGCAGAGCACCCTCTCCCCGGATGGGAGTGATGTAGCGGTATCTACAGCGCGTCATACTGACGTCTCGCAAATCCAGCATCTCGCAAGCAGAGTTTACCGCGCAATTATCTTACATAATTAATTATAAACTTCCCGACATCAGTCGTTGGGCAGTTGCCCGCCAGACACAACGCCGGTCTGGTCGGAGGATCCTCCTTTTTCTATAGAGTATGAGTGAACTTTACACCCTGTTCCTCATGCCTCTATAACTTAGCATAGCAGCAGCAGTAGGCAGGAGGCATTCAATCAATAAATACACCAAGGCAATCCTACTAATATTATATACGTTGTATGGATGGATTAATGGATGGATGGATGGATGTTTGTTACTCCTTCACGCAAAAACTACTGAACGGATGTGGATGAAATTTGGCACACAGATGGTTTGATAAATGATAAATGATTTTATTTTGTAAGTAGGTTTGTACAAACACTTTTACACGTCAATCATATTTTAAAACTAGATGAGGCCGGCGTTTCCTATCTGACTAGCCTGAGAAGAAAGGCCGAAACAAACTCAGACGTCACAGTCTCTTTTAAAGTCCAGACATAATCTTGGTCAGATCATATGAAGACCATGTAGGTCGATGTCTGAGATGGTCTTTTGAGGAAAGAACCACACAGATTGAGAGGACCTGTCCAGTCAGTGCACGCATATGTCAGAAATCGTGCAGCTCAACTCAAAACTTAAGGAACTCAACGATTCGACGAACAATACCAAAGAAAGGACATTTGGGTAGGCCACATTAATTACTCAAACTGCCAGACCATGACAAAAACTAACAGAACAGAGAGAAAAATAAAATGACCCACATAGTCTTCACATTCACAATAATTAAAATAATAGAATACTTTACAAAGTAAGTAAATGTCATAGATCAAATTCATTAATGTCAAAGTGTATATAAAAAAAAACAACAACAACAAAACAAAAAAAAATAAAAACATTCAATATGTAAAAATTGGAAGCAGCTTAATCCCAAGCCTTTTTGTCCTCGATATAAGCCTGAACGGTATAAAAGGCCTTCTGGCACAACTTACGTTTAATGAATGATTTGAATTTATTAAGGCTTAGATCTTGAACGAGGCTTGGAACTTTATTGTAAAAGCGTATACATTGGCATCTGAACGAGCCACCTATTTTCTTGAGCCTTGTTGTAGGTACAACAAATTTGTGTTTGTTCCTAGTATTTATATCATGGATATCACTGTATTTTTTAAACAATTTTATATTTTTATGGGCATATAAAAGATTTTCATAAATATACTAAGAAGGCACAGTCATAACATTAATTTCTTTAAATTTGTCTCTGAGCGAGTGTCTCGGACTTAATTTATAAATTGATCGAACAGCTCGCTTCTGCAAAGCAAAGATAGTCTGAATATCAGCGGCATTTCCCCACAATAGAATACCGTACGACATTACACTATGAAAATAGCTAAAGTACACTAAACGGGCTGTCTCTATATCAGTTAAATAACGAATTTTTCTAACAGCGTATGCTGCGGAACTTAGCTTTTTAGACAATTTGTCTATATGTGGACCCCACTGCAGCTTAGCATCCAAAGTTATGCCCAAGAATACTGTGCTGTCTTCAGGATTCAATTCTTCGCCCTTTATCAACACATTAGTTTTCACCTGTCTAACGTGAGGTAACGTAAATTTAATGCATTTGGTTTTTTTCTCGTTTATAACCATTATTAACATATAGGATACTTTTTATCCCTATATTCCGACGGGATCGAAACTTATGCGGGTGAAATTGCAGGGCGCAGCTAGTAACAATATAAATCAAATCAGTGTTACAGTTCAGTACAATTCCAATTATTTCACTAACCTTACAACTTGTCATTCAAAACTGAATCATGTTGGCTACTTATCAAACTGACCATTCACTTTAATGTCAAAATCACTTGATAACTGACAGCGCTTTTTCAAACTTGAATATAACAATTATAACAATTTCTTCAAAGTCTTGTAGAAAGATTCTTCCTTAAAGATGTTCGATATAAGTCTTAGGGCAATTTGATATGGTTATAAATAGTGTTTGATTATATTATCAAACGAGCAATAACATCGAGCGTCCATATAATACGTGTAGTGATAACGACGCGGCCGAACGATGTATCGCCCATTAATGTTGCCCCAGGCAATAGCTAATGAATGTTGCCACATCAAAATATTGTTTTTATTCCGTTGTGTAAACATGTGTTCTATTAATTGGGCTCGTATTTTATCGGTTGTGTTTTTTTCAAAGGAAAGTAATGATGGAAAGATACCGCTGTACGTACATGCAACTCAAAAATATCCCTTCTTAGCTACAATAGACACAGTAGTACTCCCACGGACGAAATGTTTCACAAAGAGTTAACCACTACAGACTGACCTATTGAAAAATCCATTCATTTGTTTAAGGGCAGTGATATTTGGTGACATTACTCACCTTTATTACCAAAAGGTTAACTGTATCTACTGCTCCACACACACGCTTTGGCGACAGTTCAGCGATGCCAATACTGGGTTCCATGTCATATTGGGCGAGCCTAAATTGTCCTCAACCGGGCACGATTCCAATGATATTCAGCTCTAATAGAATGAAACAACAGCATGCCGATGTAACACTTGTTCTCGAGCGGTTACTGAAACTAAGTAATGAAGTGCGGAATTGACGGAGAGAGCATCACCATGTTCGGGGATCGGGGAGGTTTGGGCACACACGAAATGTATCAAGGTTCAGAAGGTTCGGTCTTAACAGCGCCCAAACGTTAACGACTAAACCCCACTAAGTATGTTCATTGTACAGTCAGAAAAACGTATTGTTTAGAAAATTGTATCCGTAGTTATAATTGAAATCACAAATGAGTATGTTTGTTCATCAGTCATATACAATGGCTGCAGGAGACAAACTAGAAATGATGAAATGATGTTTATTTTTGTATGTAGATCTTTTAACACTTTATCACCTCAATATTTTGGTCTATATTTTAAAACTAGATGGCGCCGGCATTCCCTGGCCGACTGCCCCCTAGGATGAGTGCTGAAACAAACTCAGCAGCAAACCAAACATTATACTCGTATTATTAGGTTTTTATGTGAGTCTAACAATGCAGGGCCATGTCTGGAAGGGCTTTTTGAAGAAAGTACCATTGCAGCTTTGAGTTGACCTGACCCAACAGACGGCATGCATGCATCAATCATCGTGTAGCTCAATCCTATTTTAGGGAGCTCAACGACTCGTCACACGACGCTACCAGGTCTGCAGGGCATTTAATTTTGCATAGGCCATAAGTAATATTATGCAAAATACTCAAACCGCCAGATGGTTATAAAGTTATGTATTCTAGTATTCCATCTGCATGGTTCTACATGGTTAAAAATGATTGAGGCTCAGTTCTTTATAATGGCTTGGGAGTTGGTTGTGAAAACGTATACTTTTGGCACTTAAATGAATTACAAGTTTTTTAGAGCCCAGTCGTGGGTCGATCTTTGTTTCTAGTAATTATACTATGAATGTCGCTATGTTTGTTGAGAATATAGTAAGTAGGTACCTAGTGTACAATCTGTAGAACAATAAACATGTCACTGAGTGCACCTTCTGTGGCGTCCGTGCGATGTGTCACACGTACGACGGTACAACCAGCGCGCCAACTTCTCTTCGGAACGTGCCGCGCGCACAAGAACAATGCAAATTGTATCGCTCGCTTTTTGTACCACAATACAAATATCGCCACATACGGAATTAATGTGCCGTTTTGTTACAACTTTCGCAATATCGCCGCGTTACACTAAAGTTGCTAAACTTGTAATGGAGGGTGAAGGGATGATACGTGAATACGTAGCAGTGCCATGGAATTGTGGTATATTATATCACGGCCGCAGAGGATTGTGGAATATTATATCACGGCCGGAGAGGATTCCGGTTACATTTCATGTAGGCCATAGTTTGTCAACTTTTTAATCAAGTTTAATAAGTTATTTACTACTTTCATCGAAATGCAGTTGTGACTATATAGAAAGTAGGTAACTACCTAGGTAGTCAGCGTCAAAAAGATGACACAACATATTCCTCATTAAGTCCTTAATTGTAGCTACATATTGATACAGTACTATGGAACACAAATAGACAATCGAATAAATTCCTCTTGATGTAGGTACTACATAAATGTATTTTTAAGGCTGACTGTGCTCGTGCTATTCACATAGGTAATTTATCTCTATAAACCAAACACTACAAAAACAGATCGCATAATAAAAGCGCAGTGCACCCGCATGTGTCCGTAGTCGTGACGTCACCGGCACGTGCCGCGCTTGCGCACCCGACACATGTGTGTTCGCTGCACATTATTATATTAACCGGCAGCTGTTAATCACGCTCATTGGCTAACGAACGCGACGTGCGCGCAAGCGGCGCGGCGCGAACATGTGTGCGATGTTGCAAGGAATGTTATCTTGTTTATGGATATTATTTAGTACGCTTAAGTGTTCATAATTTAGTATATCTGCGTGTTTATACAATCCTCTCAGATAAGACAAAGTGAATGCTGCGCGTTCTTTATGAACAAAATGTTTGTGTCTTCGAACCCACGGAATCAAAATTCGTTCTTGGTAATCGATAGAATAGAATAGAATACTCTTTATTATATACACCATATAAATTACAGAACATTAAGTATATCGATCCCCAAATCTGTTAAAAACTTGGTCGATAGTTCTGAAGTCTCGAAATTTTACCACTAAAATATAGTTGTTCGAGCAAAATTAATCTAGTTTCAAGACTTTTTTCTATTTGCGCAAACATTTCGACAACAATCTTCGTACCTAAAACCATTTCCAAACAACAAAAAATATCACAGAGCACGCCGACAAAAAACCATTAACTGCGAATAAAATCCGTTTGAGCGAACATGAAAATATTGGTGTTTCAAACGCAGCATCAATCTCTGGGATTACGCGCGTATCTCCGAGGAAATGAGCGATCCGACGGCACCTTGCGGCGGAAATTAAATATTTATCTCTTCTTGCGTGTGTTCGTGTATTGATTGTTACCTAATGTATTTATAAAGCGTTCCGTTTGTGATGGAAGTGTTGTGAGTGACGTATAAGACACGTGACAAATTGTGCAGCGTGTTGTGCCTGTAACGGCGAGGGTTCATGTTTATAATATACACAACACGGTGGATACTTTAATGGAAAGGGGAATTCTTCAATCGCAATCGTCGCCGCGTCAAACTGCAAAGAGCGTACCTATACCTACAGCCACATCATTAGGAAAACTGTAGTAGGAAGCAATTTTATTCAAACAAAATCATACATCATACATACTTCACGTACGAGGATGTAGCTATTTGAAAGGTATTTGCTGGGTTTTTATAAGACCACGTATAAATCAAAGTGGGCGCTCCAAACAAACTTATAGTTACATAATAAGAACTATTCATGAAAAAACGAATTCCTTCCTTTGTTATACAACAGAATATTATTTTAAAGCAAAACAAATAGTATCTACGAGCGCAGTCGTGGGATGTGTCGCGTTAGCAAAGCGAATGGTTTGTTATTGGTGGTCGCGTGCGCCGCGACTCATGGCACGAGTCATCAATCTTCACTAAAATAAACTATACACTAAAGTTTAACCGTTTTATTATACTAGAATGTTATAATTAATAATGGGTGTGTTTATTAAATTATTGATGTCAGTCGTAAAGGAAGCGAAGCCGAGTGATATACGAGCTGTTTTGTTTGTTTTGAAGTTAACTGAGGTAAAGCGTATAACAGACGACGTTGTCAGCTTTCATAAATATAACATCTAATACACCCACGTGACATCTCATAATGAATATTAGGATAATGAGTAGGTACCTGATAACACGAGTATCAGTTTCATATCAACTGGAAACAGTGAGGTTGTAATAAACACCGCAACAAGAGAGCGGCTTACGAGTACCTGCTGTTTTTTAGTAATGACAATCATGTTTCATATTTAAATAGGTTTTTTACCATTGTTTAATTTATTTATCTTTTGTATAGATTATTTTTTGTTTTATGTGTATTGAATATACTTTTAGTTGGAATATCAGTAGAAAACTTTTGAGTTTTCTACCTATAGTTAGCTATAGTTTTGAGTTGTATACCTACCTAACGTAAGACGAACGCAAAGGAAGGCCAAGATCCGTACTTACTAGAACGTTCTATATTTACAAAGAACATGGTGTGGTTTTAATCCCCGGATGGTAGACCGTGTCCATTAGAATTTCCTCAATATAACAAGAAGGCACATTCTTGTATGTTTAAACATGTCAGGGAAATGTATTATTTAACAGATTCACACATTGTCTTATCTATTACATACCATAGATAGAGAGTGACATCCGACATCGACGTGCAACTTTTTACAATGGATTCAGTACCTCTGTGGCTCTGAACACCCAGGAGATGAAATTTTTCATAGATTATTTGGAAAAATAAATATCCGATCAATACGTTTTTAACGTATGACGACGCATAACTTTTTACAGAGTAGTCTGATTTTGATCATTCTTTTTTTATTGGAAAGGGTAAACCCCCAAGGTGGTCCCATATAAATTTGGAAAAAAAAACCAACCCTAAGGGTGGGAAAATAGGGGTGATTTATTTTTCACTCACAGATTTGAATGCTGAGTTGTGTATTATTACTCTACTCAGTGCTACTTATGCCTGCCAAAAAAATTAAACCGCCGAAAAAACTGAAAAGCAAAAAATAATAAACCTTTTTTATTTAACCTTAATAACTAAGTTCTTAAACTAATGTAAGTATATCTAAATAATTTTGAGTCGGCGCCGTTTAAATTTAAGCCAATTTAGTGATCTTTGTTTATTGATTGTTTGGCGCCGACTCAAAATTACTTAGGTATACTTACATTAGTTCAAGAACTTAGTTATTAAGGTTAAATAAAAAGGTTTATTATTTTTTGCTTTTCAGTTTTTTTACTAGCAAAATGGATCGTGTTGCCTGAAATATAAATAAATAATAACAATAATAAACACATTTTGACCACGTAGTTATTAAACTTTTGTGTGAAACAGATTTTCTTATTTTTTATAACTGGCGTAAAATTTCTGCGCTGGAGGCTCTAGAGTCATGTGCTGAACAGCTCATGGTTACAGTTTGCGCGGCGATGTCCCTGCTACCCTGACAAACAGACAATTTAAGGCTAAAGCAGATTGTGGTGGGCCCCGCCACGCAACACATCACGAAAATCCTCTTTCATCACTTTCGTGCATGTTGTATGAACCAACGCACACTACAGGCGGGCCGCACCGCACTCTTTTGTATGATAAATACTGCGGCCCGTTGCGGCTGTAATCTGCGCTAGGCTTTAAAGTGAATGTACTAAACAATAATTATGTTCCCGTGACAGTACTTTAATAAAAACAAAAACCTGTAACTCATATTAGATCTGTTCAGTAGTGTTGTGACACACATGCACTCCCTGTTCGCCTGTAATAAGTACAGTACAGTAAGTAGGTACGGTACAGTAATGACGGCGGGCCCTGTGATTACCTCCGTCGATGACAAGCCAGCACGTGTGTTCCTGCTATTTGTCATGTGCTGCAGTGTGTTTAGTAAAGTAACATGTCAGCAGAAGTACCTACGTGATACTGTTGCTCGGCCGGTTGAAGTTAATTGTTATTGATGTCTTGCAATAAGCTGCTAACGCTGCCACGGCGCGGCGATACGACACACACAATATTAGAGATGTCTTAATCTTTCTGGATTGGAATTACTTACAGAATTAATAGACTCTAAATCTATGTTTGTCTATCCCCAGGGTTGCTTCTTATTTAAAAAACTGGCCAAGTGCGAGTTGGACTCACACACAAAAGTGTGCGAGGCTTTGCTTTGTGGTACAGAAGTACCACAAGGCAAAAAACGCAGAAAAAAACACGTTTCTTGTATGGAGACCTCCTTTAATTTTTTACTTATTTTATTTTCACTGTTATATTGTTATAGCGGCAATAGAACACACAATAGGCACAATCTGTGTATATTTCAACTGTCTGCCTACTACCTATTACGGCTCATGAAATACATCCCGCTGGCAGAAAGACGGACGGACAGCGGAGTCTTAGTAATAGGGTTCCATTGGCACCCTTTGGGTATGGAACCCTAAAAACCAAATCTATCAGATTTCAAATGACAACCATCACAACACTTATTTTAGAAGACTTAAGACAACAACGGCGCCGCCACTTCAGATAAACACATATTTATAAAATAATACAAAATGCTGAAATTCAGCGCGTTCCCCCGCGGCCCGGTGACGTCACAACTCACGGCGCGCCCTAACTTCGGCCACTCGATACCGGAGCTGAGCGAACAGATTCGCTGATAAAACAACTTGATTTCTGTTAGAGCAGCACTTTTTGCCGATAACGACCTCAACTTGATGTTCGGCAATTTTAAATGTCAAACTGCACGCTTTTGGTTCTATAAGCGTGGGGCAGAGAGATTTAATAATGAGACATAATTAACCACATTCCCATTTTTTGGATGCCTATGACAATGATCTGATGAAATAATACCATAATTTACATGAAACGATCAGACTTTTACAGTGTAGTTTATTATCATGGTACAATTTACCTTTGTAGCTAATGTTTGCGATATAAATTGCAGCAAATATTAGTTTTAATTTCATGTATGTTGTAACATAATGTAACAGATCAGAACAAGCATTCCGTTACTGTCAGGCGCTGTTTGGATTGTCCCTCACGACACGTTTTATCCACAATCAGTACAAAGACACACCTTTAACATAAGACTACGACGATTTAGTGACATCCAAGGGCTGGGAGTTTCCCCTACATTGAATGATATCATTCTTTTCCTATAAACACTATAGTTTTAATACAAAATAACTATAGATTTGATTGTATTTTATTAATATATATTTTATCATGACAATTTTGATAACGCTGTCGCCATGACAACTTTTCTTTTAAATTCTTAGCGGCCTGTAACTTTTTAGCGGATTATACATTCATACTTCTCCAAAATAAATCACGGCCACTAACATATCTCAAATTCATAATTATTTTCTACATGATAATTATTCTACGAGTTGACATGATAAATCCACGCAATGCTAGGATCAGTTCCCTTTTCGCCTCTAAAGCGAATACATCAAACAAGCCTGATAATCCAGGGCCACCTATCCCGGGAACATCCAGCGCCAAAATGTTGTGTAGCGACAAGAAAAGCTTAAATTTAAAGTCAAAGGTAATTAAATTAAACAAAGGGAAGTAGAAATCAATTAAAGATTTATTTACAAGGTAAGGATGGAGTTGGAATGGCAGTGGTGTGTATAATGTCGAGGTGAGGTGTATGGATGACGATGCGCGATAGGTGGGTTGAGGAGGCTGAGGTGGAGTTGCAGATGGAGCTGAAGAGGTAGACCGATTCGAGGCAGATGCCGGTGACAGGGGCAGGTGCAGGTGAGGGCAGGTGCCGGTGCGTGTGCGGAGGATACCCGTAGGGGGCCCACGCTGCAGGAGCAGGACGCGGCACGGCAGCAGGAGAGAGCAGGCATGGCGGGGACGCTCATCCGAGGGCTCACCTGGCGCTAACAGCGTCTCCGCCGTGCCGAAATAAATCTTTAATTTCTATTATTTATTATTCTTTTATTTCTTCCATTTCTTTAATTTAATTACCTTTGACTTTAAAGTAAGCTTTTCTTGTCGCTACATGACAATGTACTAAAATAAACTAACGCGGTAAATACAGCAACGCGGTCAATGTGTAGCACACGACAACACGAGCCTATCGGCCAAATAAACAGACATCACTTATTAAAGCTAAACACTTGATCACGACGCCGCGCGCCGTCGCCGAGGGTCGACCGGACCCTCACTCCACAGATGTATACAGAAGGTTCACATTTTACATCACGAATTCAAGAATCTGAAAACGCCTTGCCTTGTCCTGTCTGCTATAGAGATACTAGGCGACAAATACGGCCTAGACGTCAATAGAACAAAGTCGATTAAGTAGAGTAATTATGTTTGGTATACGAAGTAGTTTGTTCTTAGACTGCCTAGGTAAAATAAGCCTTTAGGATGAAGCGCTCAAACATGCAAGAGATACATTAAAAAAAAGATTAAAAATGAACGAACATGAGACAGAGGGAAAGAACTATAATGTAGTCTACAGCCAAACATTTATCTCTTTTAGTATAGAGGTGTTCTAATTGATAAAGAGATGGATAACAGTTATTTCAGGTTATCTCTGTCTCTTTGTTTGTCAGTAGCCACTGCTATACAGGTAGGCTTGTCATATTGTATTGCTATCTTGCCATGTCGTCTGCCGGCTGTAAAAGCCAATAATTATAAAGAAAAAGGTAAACTTTTTATTTTCAGGTTTCGAAGGCCCATAGCGTGTTACTATTACAAATTACACACATCTATGTTATTTCGGCACACGCGCACGATATTAAAACTTTACAAAATCAAATATACCAGTATCACAGGGAGAGTTATCAAGCCCTATTACTGACATGGAGCCAATTATTGTTCGTTGCTTGGAATTACTCGGAAGTACGCTACTGTCACCCAGTTAGATTCTTATCACGTAATGTAAAGATAAGACCTTCTGCAGTCCCTTACAACGTGTTCCTAACCGTGTGCCGCTCCAGTCCACTAGAGCGACCTTAACTCAAGGCTAGGGACGAACGAAAGCGTTCATTAACTATGTACCAGCGAACAGGTGCGAACAGCGTGTATGTGCCACTCAATTGTTACTACCAGGAAAACAGGAGGTGTGAGGAGTCTTAAGTAACTGGTGCTAGAGAAGATGGTGACAACCAATAGAGCCAAGTTGGGTTTTATTTAACACAATGCGAAAACTAGTCGTTTTGACAATAGGTGTATATGGCATATAATATATGTCTATGATAAAATAATGATTTTGTATTTTGTAAATCTATCTATACTTATAATAAATCTGTAGAAGTGAAAATTCTGTACATTGAAAATATCAAAAAAATAAATGGCAGGGGGTGTTACTAGACCGACACCGAACCCAAAAATGTGATTAAAAAAATTTTTGTCTGTCTGTCTGTCTGTCTGTCTGTCTGTCTGTCTGTTTGTTCAGGCATCACGCAAAAACTACCGGTTCGATTACGATGAAACTTGGTATAATTATTCTTTAATATCCTGGGCACCACACTGGGTACTTTTTATCCCGAAAAAGTATATACAATAAAAAACAAACTTAATTTTGCGGTTCGATCCCTAGACCAGATTACTGCACCAACCGCAAATAATAAGTTTGTCGTAGGTTAAGTCACCCGCAATGGAGTTCATTTTATTCCTTTTAGATTTTAGAGTTATTTAGGTTTATTTTTATATAAGTCGTAGGTATAGATTTTAATTTTAAAGTATAGGTAGTATATTTGATAGTGTACGTAGTGACCGTAGGTTATTTTATAATACTGTTAGGTAGGATTAGTCATTCGTATAGATATTAGTTTTTAGGGATTTTGCTTATTTATTGAGTTTAGATTAGTTATCATCAGAAATAGGTTTATTTAGGTAGGTAGGTATTTAATTTTCTGTATTGAGTTTTTTTTTTTTTAATTAGGTAGGTACTTAGGTAAAGATATCATATAGGTACCCTCTTAATCACCACTAATGAGACACAATTGGTTTTCTATTGTAATTAGCCACAAAGGGCCCGCGAGATAGATGGCATTCTGGGGAAGCACATAGGTACATTTTATCCTGTTAGCACGTTCCCGTGGGATAATTTCCGACATCCACGCGGGCGAAGCCGCGGGCAGAAGCTATACTTATAATAAATCTGTAGAAGTGAAAATTCTGTACATTGAAGATATCAAAAAAATAAATGGCGGGGGTGTTACTAGACCAACACCGAACCCAAAAATGTGATTAAAAATTTTTTTGTCTGTCTGTCTGTCTGTCTTTCTATTTGTTCAGGCATCACGCAAAATCTACCGGTTCGATTACGATGAAACTTGGTATAATTATTCTTGAATATCCTGGGCACCACACTGGGTACTTTTTATCCCGGAAAAGTATATACAATAAAAAACAAACTTAATT
Organism: Apamea anceps; assembly: GCA_951799955.1. NCBI lineage: Eukaryota > Metazoa > Arthropoda > Insecta > Lepidoptera > Noctuidae > Apamea > Apamea anceps. Next base: position 20,847,101 of record OX637513.1, on the reverse strand, counting down.
TTGCGGTTCGATCCCTAGACCCGATTACTGTACCAACCGCAAATAATAAGTTTGTCGTAGGTTACGTCACCCGCAGTGGAGTTCACTAAGGTTATGCTCTAAATGTAGTGCTGAAGGTTGAATTTGGCTTGCACCGTTCGCAGCACACGCGTGGCGCGCGGCCGCCACGGATCGCTACCGTATGTAAAGTGTTGAGTGGCGAGCGTTCGTTCTTATTTTAACTGCTACTTGCAATTCTAAACTGTGCTTTTCAGTGCGACCTTTTTATTCCTTTTAGTTTTTAGAGTTATTTAGGTTTATTTTTAAAAGTCGTAGGTATAGATTTTAATTTTAAAGTATAGGTAGTATATTTGATAGTGTACGTAGTGACCGTAGGTTATTAGTCATTCGTATAGATATTAGTTATTATAGATTTTGCTTATTTATTGAGTTTAGTTATCATCAGAAATAGATTTAGTTAGGTAGGTAGGTATTTTATTTTCTGTTATTGAGTTTTTTTTTTTATTAGGTAGGTACTTAGTAGGATGTCCCAAAAAAATCAAAGTCTTTTTTTTTCAACGCATACCCTCTAATTATATTTGAATCATGTTAAAACACGTATAAATACATGTACATAGGACCACAGCAACCCGTGCCGACTTGCATTGGTACATGTCAGTACTTGCATACTTCGGCGCGTCGCAAATTTCGTATCGAAGTTTCGTAATTACTTGTTTGTTTTATTAGTAAACGCATTATTTTCGTTTAATCAAGATTTCAGTGGGATTACGCAGTTCTAAAAAAGGCATATTTTTAATATGGGGTGTAAAACATCATATTACCCGTTCAAATTACCCTCTAATGGCTAAGTATTGGCAGTTCTGTTTTATAATATTCGTGAAGTGAATTTAAGTGTTAATGAAAGCGCAAATCTAACTATTCGAGAGTGCATTATTTATTGGGAAAAGGCCCGTATACCGACTAAAGCTTTACCTAACTGTGTTAAGAAATTAGTTGCCTTTTATCAATCTGGAGAGATTTACAAAAAAAAAAAAACGCACAGAACACAAGACATATACGAACAGCGTCGCCAAGAGTTTGTTACAAGCTTGGACAACTTGTTCGACATTGCACATGCCGATGCCCTTCAATTAATAAAAATAAATGAAGATAGGATATTTTTGGAGCGGCAGAGAGAGCCAGGCAGACCTGGTCACTTAGCTGGAGTCGATAAAAAGTTGACCGATAAAGAGGAAAAATCGCGCCTTAGAAATATCGAGGAACGAAAACGTCGGGCTAATTATTATGCATCCCTTACTGCTTCGACTTCATCCTATCAAGAAAATTCATCTTCTGATTCGGAAGTAATGGATTTGCAAGACGATTTGCCCACCCCAACCGAGAGCGCACAGTCCGATATTAATAAAACGTCAACGAGCAAACATTTTATGACTCCAAAATTAGTGGCAGCTTTAGACAGGTGTCAGGTAAGTGTGAGAAATTTTGTATTATACATTATCGAAGCTACTATCGAGACACTAGGACTCAATACTGACAATTATCCCATAAGTAAGTCCTCCATTCAAAGAATTCGTACGGAAATCGAAAAGTGCGGGCAGAAGCTATTAAAGTCGATTTCCAAAACGACGTACGACGTATACTGTAACTGTCCACAAAAAAAAAAATACTGTTGCCAGCTTTAGACGATCCCTCCTCCCGATAGTAATTTCATATGGTGATAAAGAACAACTGATCGCGGTGCCGAAGATTTAGACCAAGAAACAAAAATAAAAATAGCTAAAAACTTATCTGAGGAAAATCCATCAGTTCATAGTAAACGCCCTCCCCTCGAAAGAAGAGTCTTTTTCGATCGATGACTTCATTTCCATCAAAAGCAAGACCTTGTTCAATCGTTTTAAAACTGATGACAGTTTTCTCAACGAGTGTCATACTTCATGGCCTAGTTAATGCTTCTTTTCACCGATTTAAGGAACAGATGATGACAGTGAGAGCCGTTAATGATACAGCAGAGAGAGCAGTTAAGTTGATGCAAGATTTCCATGGAAAAATCACAGTTGAAGAGGAACAAAAGCAATTTTCACTACGTTGCGTACAGGAACACAGACTGATAGTATACCCTGACTGTAAGAAACAATGTTCTTTTAATATTAAATATTTAATAAATATATAATACTGGTATAATAGTGTTTAATTTAATAAATAAAAATTAAGTTTTAAAATGTCCTCTACAATCTCTATGCCAAATTTTTCTTAAAGTTTGGCATCAAGTCGGCACGGGTTATCGTTATCCGATATCAATAATATTTTAGTTATTAGGGTCAATTAGAAAAAATATAAAGGGTATGCGTAATTAAAATCGAAAAAAAAAATTTCGCCCTTATAGGATGGGACACCCTAGTACTTAGGTAAGGATATCATATAGGTACCCTCTTAATCACCACTAATGAGACACAATTGGTTTTCTATTGTAATTAGCCACAAAGGGCCCACGAGATAAGGGAACTTTTGTGATTTTTACATTGCTTGTCTAGTCACTTAGTGACATACTTAGGCAGTGGTTAAGGAGCAATGTATTTATTGAGAAAATAGTACAGTCGTTGCGATATTTGAAAACCAAATGAACGTAGTAAAAGCAAGAAATATTTTACAATTTCTTGTTTTTCATGATTTTAAAGACAAATGTAGTAAAATACTTTGTTGGTTTTGGCTTCGGTTTATACAAGAAACCACTGAATAACACGGCATTCTTATATTTTTTCAAGATCACGGTCGAAAGCGCACTAGTTTGCGGAGATGGCCATTTACCTAGTGCATGGTCATTTCGAGCATGCCGTGACGACACAGACACGCCTCCTTGCCACTTCTTCTGTTTTTTAAATTTCTATGACCGTCACAATAACGAGGGGATTTTGAATCGTAACGTTATTTGAAATAAAAAATGGGTCCTGTACAACAATTGGAAATGCTCATCATAATGGTTGAAGAGGAGAACCGACCAAATCCTGCCCCAAGCGAAAGTCGACTAAGAAAAAGGTACGGAATAGTGGGTAGTGACTGGTGGACCAGTGCCGATGTCATCCACTACAGCTTCCTAAGATCTGGCTAGACGATTATGGCAGATCGGTATTGCCAAAAATTGCTAACTATGATGGAAAATCTTTAAACAACCTAGGCTGGTCAATTGCTCTATCCCACTGCTGCTTCAGAACACGCTAGCTAGACCACACAATGCACAACAAAAGGTCGCTAAATTAGAGGAACTGCGATTGAAAGGTGTCCGACATTCACCATACTCCCCGGAATGGTGAATGTGAATGCTCCAATAGACCAGTTTTTCCGGAATTTGGAAAATTTCTTGCAAAGAAGAAAATTTCTTGCAAAGAATTTATTGATTCTCGCTCGCACTATTTTTTCAGCAAAAGAATCAATTAATCCCCTATAAAATGGCGAAAGTGCATAGATAATAATGGTATACATTTTGATTGATTACATTTATAATTTCATTTAAAAAAAAACCGTTTTCCTTTTCCCAAAACACTAATTATATTTATGTAAGGACATTTATAATACTATGTAATTACTTTTTGGTGTTAGATAAAGAAGTAATAAATAAAAGTAAATGCTAACTGATAAGTATGTATATAATACAGAGTGCGACCAATGTCTTTTAGAAATGTGAGTGTGTATACTCCACCAGGCACCGTTAATGTAATGTTACACGTCATGTTCATTACACGTAATATTACACGTCATGTTCATTACGCGTAATGTTACACGTCATGTTCATTACACGTGTAGGAGATGTAGGTATTGCATAACGTGTAACATTACTCGTAATGTTACACGTCATGTTCATTACACGTAATGTTACACGTCATGTTCATTACACGTAATGTTACACGTCATGTTCAGTACACGTAATGTTACACGTCATGTTCATTACTCGTAATGTTACACGTCAAGTTCATGTTCCTCAATGAGAGTTGTCGCGAGATGTGAACCGCGACGCGACGGCAGTAACGCGTCGTGTTCGCTTAGCTTTCGCTATGACGGCCCCGTTAGCGAGGATTAGTGGCGAATGAGTGGTGATAACCAAAACATTCGCCGCGTCGCCAAGTTATTGTGTAGTTTTACATGTCATACAAATAGCGAGTAATAGTATTCACTAGTTGTTTGTTCGCAATGAATTCAGAATTCGCTCAGAAATTGTTTTGGTTCTGTGTGCTTATTTTTGCTTTACTTGGAATTGTTATAAGCTTACATTGTTAATTGAACTGAAACGTATTCAATTTAGGCAATGCCCTGCAATTGCCCTAATTCTGCAGTAACTCGTCTCTATGTACCTGGTTGACATTCAGAGTAATACTAGACAGAATATCGGAGATACAATTGCGATTTGTTGCAACTATATAGTAGCTAATAAACTTTATTTGTTCCACCAGAAAAGTAGCTATTCAAACGTACATGAGCACGTTAGATACAAGTTTACAGTTCATTGTGAAACGAAGACAAAAAATATATCAACAGCGAAAGTTCGTAACAACACATCCTGCATCCTTGATTTTCAATAGCCTCCGCGAGTTGATCCTCATTCTATCCGCGTTACAATGAAGACACAACTTTGATCCCAGCTCAAAGTTGGCCGCGGTTAGGACGTTGATACAACAGCGCACAAGTCGCGTGGTTCCGGCTCGTGTGACCTCACCCTGTCAGGAACAAACATAGAAAGACAGTAGGCTGATTGTTTATAATAACAGCCAGATATATTGATTATCTGTAGATAGACATGGATCAAAGTAAAAGTAATGATTTTAACATGATGCAATCGAAAATTGAACGCATATGAAAACATTTTTGTAAGTATAGGTATTGACAAAACTACTACGGACACTGTAGGCAGTATCGTAGTCTATGCCCCCACTGCTCAGAGGTGACCTTCTGCGCACATCTGCCTAGTGGTCAGCCGCCCATTGTTTTTGTATCCTCACTAAACTTTACAACTCCCGACTCAGCTCCATAAAAAGAATATAAATTGAGACACATCACAGTTAAGGCCCCATTCTCGTGACGACGGACCCTATTAATCTTGCTACGATGTTGCCATCAAAAATAACTTAGAGAGATTATTCAGCGTTGGCCGTGCCTAGGCCGTCGCGATCTAAAGTTTTTGCCGATCGCTGTTCCATTACTTCAAAATGCCTTACTGCTAATACGACATAAACGTTGGTATTTCTTTGTATTGTATTATTCTTTCATCTGTGCGCCGTTCGTTTGGGGCCTGTTTAGTAAAGCATCTAAAGTAACGGCGCAGAGAGAAATGTGTTGATATTTTTCGGCGGGATGTGTCGTGGAGCGGAACAGTTGGAACGTTCGAGTCATTTAGTATACACTATAGGAACATACATTAGAGCGGGGACGCATTTGTGTGTGCCACGCTCAAGGAACATCCAGAAGAACTTTACTCGTAATAACCTGGGGAGTAGGCAGTTATAAACAGATTAAACGGTCGTACCATAGCTAACTGTAGGAGGCTCCATATTTGCATTAGTCTAAAACAGCACCGCAGTTAACATTTTCTCACATTGCAATATTAGTCTTTTAGCAATGCATGTGTTGTATGAGCTGGTCTTACTGTTGTATCTACTGTTTGTAGTGGTCACAGAGGGCGCGTGGCGCGGAGCGCGCGAGCTGCGGGGGACGGGCGCGCGGGCTATGCTTGTCGCTCAGCGTGATTTAGGGACGCGTCTCGGCGCAATCATGCCGCCCGCGCAAAAAAATAATTGCGCTATATTTCAGTAGAAGGCGCTATTTCGCGGTTCATTACAGTAATGGACGAAATAAAGTGCATGCGACGACGGACGGAACCCGTCCGGTCGGCTACTGTGTCCTAGATATACTGTTGTTGTATACATTTTGAGACAATATTTGTCTCATCGCTAAGATTCTTACATTAGAATTCTATTATTCTGTTTAGAATGACGAATATCTCAGATTCAGAATGTAAGTAGATACCTTTAAAACTCTAACAACCATTTTCTGCTTCGAAGGATTCGAGATATCTTTTCGAAAATCTCGATAAACAATCCGTTATAAGACATCTCCCGGCAACATATTATATTGTTCCAATATTACTAAATTTGTATTCGATTTACGACTACCATGACAACACATCGTCATCTTCACTCACATCACATACACGAGAACCGATCGAGTGTGAGTTGCTCACTCGTGGTAGCACCGAGAGTAATGGCGGTCCGTTTTATGGTTGCAGCCAGCGATGCCCTGAAATTGTATTAGGCAATCCCATCTGCGACGTCCCCGGAATAGTAAGCGAAGCCGTAACGGATCATATTCGTGGCGCAGATGATGTGGTTCCTGGACCTTGCCGGACTTTGGCGGATCTCGGCTTCGACTGCTGCTCTTTGTACATCTGAGCTTTGTGACTCTCAAACGTTCACCTAAGTACGTACTAAGATCGTTGAGAAATGTATTCCAAATATTGTGAATATTCAAACGGAACCAAGAGCGGAAACCTTTTGTAACAGAGATATGGATTTCAAATAGACTACCGTTTCAAACAAAACGTTTCGAATGTTTAGGTGCACGCGTCAGTGTGACTCAATCCCGGATATTCCGGCGATTTCCGCGTAGTTCTAACTATTGGAATTTTTCTCTGTCGATAAAATCGTACGGGTAACGTTTCGGAAAACCGAAATCCGTGTAGGTACGGCCTGAAATATCGCAGAGCTATTTTGTCGTGTCATTTTAGTGACAGGAGCTATGCGTTGTTCTGCGTCGTTTGTAGAACAAACTGGCGCAGGAATGCAGTGGAGCTGGCAGGACAGTGTGACAACTAAAGAATTGGTGGTCCGTCGCGTGTGTCAACACGCGACGGACGCGGAACAAAAATAACTGGCGTTGGAGGAATGTTCAAATTGTGAATTGAAAATCTTGCACATTGCGAACGACATGAGCATCTGTGTGTCCTGACACACAGCGTACTTTATCATTTGGATTGCTTCGTTCTTTATACTTATGTAGGTAACCTACTCGTATGATGGTTATTTTCAAAATATTTATTACGTAAAATCAAATGTCAGCTAATGTCCATTATTACTGTAATGCCATCACAATCATTATGAATTTTGATGGAATATATTGATGCAGCTATTAGTTCAGAATACGTTACTGAGCTTCATATACCTCCCGACATCAAAGTTGTAAACGCAGCCATCGCGTGAGATCCGGCCGAGTTGAGGCACTCTCTCCAACTGTTTGTTTTTCATCCCAGCTGCTTGAGCTAATACCATTAATATCCAAAACTACCCTCCGCTCAGCCAATATCTCTCAGCGCACCAATAGGTGTACTACGAAGCAAAGCTCCCTCATATATTTTCTCGTGCACGTTTTTGCCTTCAACAAACATCACTGTGCCGGCTATGGGCGATTCTTATCCTCCTCTAACATGTGTACTTTTTGTATTAAACGTGGCAACTGTGTGTTTTAGTGATACACAATGTTTGTACGCACACTCCCACACCCATAGTATAATACTAAATCTATGCCTACACCCCACACACGGGCGGCGCAGTTAAATTGTGTACGTGATACGTTCGCGAAGGGCTCCTGGCCACACACCTATCTCCAACAAAACCCTATTTTTCGGCAATGTTAACCTTCTTCAGTTCACACTTGTGACAATAAACTTATGCAGTGAACCTTGATATTGCAAAATGAAATTAAAATAAGGACCTTCAATATTCGTGAAAATTCCATATTAAACGATGAATAACAAATTAAGTCCGAAATAAATTATGTGAACTCGACGTAATTATCTAATCCAATTTATATTCAACGCAATTTTATGAGTTCAGTTGTAAAAGAAATGTCACCCTATACATTTATAATGGGCTGCTAAAATATCACGTTGTGCCAATAAATTGTGAGGGAGCCCGTGGATACAAAGTGGAATCAGTCGGGGCTGGCGATATTGCCAAGAGACATCAAAAGCGTTCGTTCATTCATTCACGACTGGTTGATATAGCGAAATTAGCTATCGATGTAGTGAGAGAAGTGAATGAACAAAAGAAGAGCGCCTCTATTGATCCGTGAGCGGTAAGGGCACCACTAATGTCAGTTATTGCGACCGACACAACAGTATTATGTCAAATTGAGGTTACAGATATGAATCTAGGGAGAGATTTTACTACCAATACAGTATGAACATCAACCTTGTCATATAGCGAATATTGAAATATCCTTACACATTTTATATTCACTTTCAAATGAGCTCCCGGAGCTTTCGAGGCAAATTGAATCATACGCGTTACTCTTCGAATATGGATAAACATGCTTTCAGTAAATAGGTGATCAGTATCGTTCTACAACATTATACTAATGTTATCAATAATTTATCTAGAGAGCTTGTCGATTATGGCAATATTCCCGCTCGTTTCGGTTTCTACGGGACCATGTATGTATGTGCCGCTTGCACATAATACGTATGGATCTTTTTACGGTAGCCTCGAACGGAATCAGGATATCAGTATTGCCTCGCGAAGTAATAAGGCAGTTTAAACCGGCCCGATGCAGAATATCGGCAAGTCTTGCCAATAAAGTGCGGTTTATTCAGTCGCAAGATAAACATTCGTACGGCGACTTGCTTTATATTAGTCTTAGCATCATATTATGTGTGAGATGTCGAGAAATACGAAGTATGCTAGTTTATTGGTGTGCAGTGTTTTTTTTAAGTTTGGTAAAAAGCAACAAATATCAATGACAAATTGCTAAATGATTATGATATCTGTCAATTGTCGCACTGAAAATACGTTAAAATTCATCTTAGCGACAATCAATGTCAAAAACTAGTCAAAAATATAGGGAAGAAAAAGAGGATTTTTTGATAGATTGAGACTGAGATAAGAATACGAACGTTTATCAGAATACGGGAGTGGCCCCTCCGAGTGGCCCCCCCGAGTGGCCCCCGTTCAGGCAGTGATTGAGACTGAGATGAAAATACGAATGTTTGTCAAAATACGGGAGTGGCCCCTCCGAGTGGCCCCCGTTCAGACAGTAAAATGGCCGGTCTAGCGTATTAAGAAACAAATCAACATCAAGCCTTCGACATAATATCAAACGCAATATCAATTTGAATCCGCGACCCAATTCTAAAGTGATTATAAACTCAGCGTTTCGTGTAAAGGAGCTAGTAATTAGGTCGCTCATATCTCGTCTATCAGCCAGCCAGGATGGAATACTAATTGGAGTTGGATCCATCACTTGTTGAGTCGATGACTGTACCTAAGCGCCTCAATTAGGCGGCATTATCCTCACTGAACCGCGACCTGCGCCTAGACGCAGCACAATCATCGTGATACCGGATTACTTTGCTATTGTGTATACGTTTACTTCGCGATTGGTGTCCTAAATTATACTGAAAATACGCTGAATACAGAATATTTTGATACCCTCAAACTGTTTTGTCCATACTCCAAACTTGATGTATCATTGTCATTTAATAGTAACAATACGTATGTTGCTGGCGGTGCACGGTGGCGTCATTGCAGGAAGGCCTTTCTGGCTAGCGTGTCCAATCATCGAAACAACATCATTTATATTTCTTGGTCAAAGATCTTATTCTTGCTCCATAGCACTTTGGTTGCTTGTCTGTCTACAATCTGTAAAATGACTAAAAAGTCCGTCAGTATTATTTGGCAACGGGAGCGCTACAAAACATTTTCAGGAAGACAAATATATTGTTCGTACAACACTTCCGAAAGTATAATAGTATTCAACTCTGGCGGAAGTTGTAAAGGGCACCGCGCGGCAATTTGTACGGCTGTGCGTGTGTCTGGCCACGCTGTGCCGAGTCGGCAGGGCGTGGGTGTTCCGGGCTGCGCGAGTGAGAGAGGTGCAAAGCACAATGTTATCAGAGAAGCTCAACTCTTGGGTCATTTAGTAGATGTCAGTCAATAATTATGTTTATTATTCTCCAATCCAATCCGCCATGTAGGTTTGCATAAGATTATAAATCCCAGTCGAAAGAGATTGGATCTTATGGCACAGGGCAGGGTATACCGCATCTATAGGTACCTTGTCATGCTGGTTTCAAGATTGGTACATTAATTAAATGTGACACTGCGTCACATTTAAATAATGTACCAATCTTATGGAACTAAATAAACTTATAAACTTAAATATTTGTGGATGTTTGTGTATGTGAGTATAAATGTTCGTAAACGCACCCACGATACAGGAGTAATTCCTAGTGTGGGGCAACGTTTTAAAAAATAAAATTAATTAAATATTTGCATTTTTTAAGTAGGTAAGTAATGGTTTTACAATGATACAACGGTACAATCTACCAGAGCCTTATAGTTCAATACAAATTCGATTCAGTTACACTGTAGCAACTGAATTTACGAGCGAGCTCTAAAAGAGCGAGCCTTCTGTCCGTACTTATTCAGAGCTGCGTCGTAAATATAGCCCCTTTGATGTAAGGCGACCAGGTGACACTCTCCTGTACTTTGTGAACCACTACCAAACACACATATATAGGGTAGCGGGATTGTCCGAAAGGGTTACCGCTGCCCTGGAACATAAAGGGCTAAGGAAGGAACACGGGTGGGTTTTAGTCAGTAAGAGTCTGACACTCCCTCCTGCTCCACCCAGAGCGGGAGGAGTCATTTGATGATTTCCCATCCTCAAAAAAAAAAAAAAAAAAAAAAAAAAAAAAAAAAAAAAAAAAAAAAAAAAAAAAAAAAAAAAAAAAAAAAAAAAAACACACATATATCAATGCCTGTTAAACCCAAGTTTAAATACCTACTGCAGTAAATTAGCCCCTCTCCATCTCATTTGCACGACAAGTTTATTTTAGTTTCACGAAATATAGCCGTAATCAGAGATTTAGTTTACCAAATTTTAGTTACACTGTCAATTAACAAAAGTTTTGATACAAAAGAAATAAAATATGTTGACAAATAATTACAGGCTTCAGAACTTTATGTTTCCGACAGCATAATTACCCAAACAAAGCTAACGTAAAGACAATTTCAACAAAACTTGCCCACTTTTGTTCAGCGGCTATTTAAAAAGCCCTTGGGCTATTTAAAAAGCCCTTGTACCCGGGAACGCGGCGTTTGGCGGCGTTGTCGAACAGCACGACATCCATTGTTAATTATTCTCTGCACGAGCGATGGCCACACATTAAAACTTGTCGATGTAAACGAGCAACGCATAAATTATCGCGACATGCCGCGCGGCTGGTGGACAACTCGCTAGGGATAAAAATCGAACGATGTAATTAGTGGACTCTCGCGGCTGCATTTTATTACAATATTATCCACCCGCCCCAGCTTCGTATCATGTTTAGGATTTGACAATATTTCGAGATTTCTTTATTATAATTAAATTCAATATTAATGATTGTGTTATACACATAATCTCCAGAGTTAACTCTAAATAATTGTGAAAACCGCATCAAAATCTGTTGTGTAGCTTAGAAGAGCAACGCGGAAAAGCGACTTTAATTTATAATATGTATGAAATAGAATCTTAACTAATATTATTTGTAATTGAGAAAGTCCGTTTATTTGTCTGTTACTTTTTCTAGTTAAAACGGCTGAACGGATAGACCATGACCTTAGTAAGGACATGGGCTACTTTTCATCCTGGATCGCAGACGAAGTCGCGGGCAACAGCTATAAATACGTAAACAAATAATACCTGTCTCGATTGTAATATTGCAAAACATGAGCAAATTAGACTTCCGAAGTAGATAAGTACCTTTGTTAATAACTATAAGAGTACCTAGAATAAGTATTAAGCTTTTTCATTTTATTTACGACCATACCGACATTAGATACTGAGCTGGAACCTCCTTGGGGATTTTAGGGATCGTGGTAGGGAGAAGATCCGCTGTCTGTTTTGGTAGTTAGTTACTTATAATTGACTTCCAAAATAGACAGCTAATCTCTCATCCAATAAATTGTGTTAAAACTAAAAACATTCTGTACATCGTTACTGAGTTCTATTTCAAAGAAACTTCCCCGTAGCGTTGTGCGTGGTGCCAGATTCAGCTAGTGATGTCCATAACATAGCATAACGTAGTGTAGCGCTGTGTAGTGAGTTTTATTAATAGTATGTTTATGGTAATGTTACACGTGTTTGGTTGCCCCGCGTTCGTGTCCCCACTATCAGGAGGAATACATTCATAATTTATGGGCTTCTGTATTGCTTAACTACATAGAGATACTTCGAATTAATAAGGTGCAGTAGATTACTATATTTGACCGACACACCGTCAAGGGCAATCAGGGGCGTACTGTTATGATAGTGATACGCTCCGACTCGAAACTTCCGAGGTGCGGCATGCGTTAGACAAAAGCTCTGTGAAAAATACTGCTTACTGTGTGTGTGGATTAAAATTGAACAAACCCGACACACGTCAGTAACAGAACCTCACGCCTTGTTTCCCCGAAGGGTTGGGCAGAGGTGTACCTATAATACACCCACATCTCACCAGTTATGTGTAAGTCCCATGTGATAGGGGGCGAGCCTATTGCCATCAGCCGGGCACACCTCCAGACTCCTGGCGGTTACTGAAAAATTCCAGATGGAAAAATCCAATAATACTTTGCCCGACCTGGGAATCGAACCCAGCGCGTCATGCTAGTAGCGCTTGCAACCACTGCGCCGACGAGGCAGCGCCGTCAGTAACAGTCAAACATTTTTGTGATTCATTTCAAATAAATATAAACTTAATCCATTTACTAGATCAAAGACGTCTGCAGTGACTCAGAGAATCTACAGTTAAAAAAAAACTCGCGCAAATAAATTTTTGGAAATACACACAAAGATTGAGCCCTAAACCTGCGGTTCCAGTAAGCGTTAATGGCATGACTGAACCTGAGGAGATTGCGAACATGTTTAGAAGGCATTTTGGAGTAACCTCGCGGCTGCAATCGGAGGGACGGGGTTGTGTCGCTGAGAGTAGATTGTCTGGTGACCCGATTTATATCTCATCAAAAGAGATACGGAATATCATACAGTCGATGACCAGGGGCAAGTCTCCGGGTCACGATGGCCTCAGCATAGAACACTTCCAGTATGCTGGTCCGCATCTCCCAAGAGTCCTATCTATGCTGTATAATCTTTGTGTGAGGCATTCGTATCTACCATCTGATCTGATGAAGACGATAGTCGTGCCCATAGTCAAGAACAAAACCGGCGATGTCTCAGACAAGGATAATTATAGGCCGATATCGTTGGCCACGGTAGCAGCAAAGGTTCTTAACGGTGTGCTTGAGCGGAGAGTAACCGGACAGCTCAATCTACATGATGCACAATTCGGTTTTAGAGCTGGGTGGTCCACGGAAACTGCTATTCTGGCGCTCAAGCACACGGTCAGGTACTATACTGATAGAAACACACCCGTGTATGCTGCTTTCTTGGATCTCTCTAAGGCGTTTGACCTGGTTGATTATAATATCCTATGGTCGAAATTGCGTGAGCAAGGTCTTCCTAATGAGCTCATTAAGCTCTTAGCCTACTGGTACGATCACCAAATCAACCAGGTCAGATGGGCGGGTGCTTTTTCAGGGGCATATGGGTTGGAGTGTGGGGTGAGGCAGGGAGGTTTGACTTCCCCGGCGCTCTTTAGTCTATACGTCAATAAGTTGATCGAGGAGCTCAGCAGCATTGGTATCGGATGCTCTATTGATGGGGAGATTATTAATAGTATAAGTTATGCAGATGATATGGTGCTGCTGAGTCCCTCGATTGATAGACTCAGACGGACGCTGGAGATATGTGAGAGATACGCCACGTCTCATGGTTTGTTGTACAATGTACGGAAGAGTGAACTTGTGGTGTTTAGGGTTGGTACTAAGAAGCCTGAGACAGTTCCTCCGGTATTTCTATATGGTGTACCACTAAATAGAGTGTCGCATTTTAGGTACCTTGGCCACATAGTGAATGAGGACTTGAACGATGACAGTGATATTGAAAGGGAGCGAAGAGCGTTGGCGGTCCGATGTAATATGCTGGCCCGTAGGTTTGCACGATGTACTAGAGAAGTGAAACTCACTCTGTTCAAGGCGTTTTGCCAGTCTTTTTACACGTGCAGCCTATGGGTTAGACATACGCAGAGGGCCTAGAACGTTCTTCGCGTCCAGTACAATAACGCCTTTAGGGTGCTGTTGGGGCTCCCGCGGTTCTGTAGCGCATCAGGGATGTTTGCGGAAGCAGAGACAGATTGCTTTCATGCTATTATGCGAAAAAGAACAGGATCCTTGATGCGTAGGATTCGGGCGAGCACCAACAGCATTCTAAAGGTGATATCGAATAGAACAGATTGCCCGTTCCTGGAGCACTGGACCCGTATGCACAGCTGCAGGTTTGGTGCAGCGGGAAGGGGGCATAGTTATAGTCATAGTTATAGGTTTATGAATTAGTGTTTTTATATTTTATTTTAGTTTTATTTTACTCAGAATGTTACTAACGTAGTTTTATAAGTGTTACTACCAACAATATGAATCATTTGTGTTCGAAATAAATAAATAATAATAATAAATAAATTCTTCTCTGAAACGATTCCAATACTTGCAAATAAATTAATTAAATGACAACTACTTACTTCTGTCTAAACTAATTTGCTGAAAATGTTACGATTATTTCAGTTATTTTTCTCTCACAATCTGCTCAATTGATTTTTAGTTTAAAATCAAAATATACTTACTTAACTGTTTTTTACGACTAAATAAAGATTATTTTCGATTCTAAATAAAAAACATATTTAAGTACCTGACTATTATAGTTTTTACTCTGTTATTTAAACGAGATTTAGTAGAAAATATACGTACTTAGATTTTATCAAATAAGTTATCGGATATTATGTATAAAAGTTAAGTTACTCGAGTATTCGAGTATATATAATGTATAATATTCGAGTGTTATAAGTACCGAACACCCACATGAATGAAAACTAAAGTTGAAAGTTATTATGTTACGAGTATACGACAAAAGTTTTAACCCAGTCAACGACTTAACTGCTTACTTAGCACAACTTAAAATAATCTTAATGGTAATCATAAATAAATGGAAACCGCCCTTTTTCCTCCAAGTTTCTCTTTTGCAAGTTATAAAAGTTACCGCAAATAATAATGGGCCGCAGGCGAAGTGGTTCGCCAGCCTATTGACTTGTGGACTTTTATTGACACTTTTGTCACTCGTGTAATTAAGTGCTAAACATTATGACTTAACAGTGTGCACTGCGGACTAAACACTGCTGGCAAGTTGTAAGGAAACTGCTAAATAATAGTGTTGTTTCAGGCGAAATGGGGGTACTACTGGTACTACCAACCGACGTATTTGCATAGGTATTTTATTACTTCTTAAACTTAGCATGAAAACTAGTTTTTGACCAATAAATAACAATTATTATGATATTTCCAAAGAAACTCCTATTCCAAATCGCTCTTGATTAAACACTAGTAAGGAACTTACTGAAACTCTAGCTATACCTCATTTAGGAGGTCAATAAGTAATGAAAGTCTTCGATTATCAATTCTCCATCAATAGAGATTACGTCGGTGCTCGATAAACCTCAATCACACAGCCGTAATACCGTGATAGACGGCCGGTGGCGCGAGAGCACACCTCTGCTAATCCCCGCAGATTACCGCCGTGACGGTCGCATGCTACCAGGCTATCAGGCACGCAGGAAAGGGGAAAATATGTCTTTCGTAAATCGGAGTATGATTTCAATTCGTCGCTTCACTGGGGTGTCGGAGGCGTTGAGGCTTAGTTTTGAATGTATGGTTTACCTTTTTGTGGTGGTATAAGATTTTGCCATATTTGATACATTTTGCTGAAATAAGTCTCATTAGGATACTGATTACTTACTGAATCACTTCAGATTTCATATCTTCCCCAGCGTAATGTAAGGGCAGCAAATTGTAATATTATTAGTCTTTAGGGATTATTACGTCATGCTATACAATAACTTTCTATAATTTAAATGAGATTACATTGGGTTTGTGAGTTCACTTCAAAAGGAAAGGCATAGGCCTTTCGTTTTGAAATGAACTCACAAACCTCATTTAAAACCCCTTACTAATAAGTTCTTAAGCCCAGATTAAGTTGCCACACCTTGTAGTACAATAAGTATTACCGTTAGAAGGACGAGATAATTATATGACTTACAGAGTATAATACTTACTGATAATACTCGTATAATGTGCTGAATATTTCATTACCTTCCACTATTTGTTATAAGAATTGAGTCCAACGATACTGATCTAAATGTGAGAAATTTATCGTCGCTTGAATGTAGGTCTCTTGATACTAATGTCCAGGCAATAATATATGATATCACATGATGGACACTGTGAGTTCATTTTTTCGCCTGAATGGAAATTTAAAATTGAAATTCATTTATTGAAATGAAACCAATGAACCAATTGAAATGTGCTGTGATAAGTACAAATACGTTTTAGATGGTCTAGAAAAAAAAAATGTGCCATCCACTAGTCCACAAGCCAGGGGTTGTCCGGATAAGAGGTCATTCTATCAGCGAATATCTGGTTCCCAAGAGGTGAAAGATTTAAGACAATGAGAGAATCGGAATTCGACTCGTATAACGACGTTGTATCCAGACCCAGCTGCAAAGTGCATATGCTGAATGTTCCAAGGCGTAGAACAAATTATTTTCTAATAATGTATATTGCATGACTATCACCATATACAGGGTGGAATTTTGTTAATGCCACCTAAAGGGAAAGTACTCTTAATACTGTAGATAGAAAATTTTACTCTAAGAAAACATTCCTTTATTTTTTAATACAAAGAAAACTGCATTCAAAGATTTTCGAATATTCGCATGCCACACCCGGGAATCGACCCGACTAAAATCTGTAAAAATTACACCCTGTACTTTTATTGCATTGATCGTTAGGATCAATTTATAAGGATGAAATCTTTCTAACAAACTTGATAAATTAAATGATAGGAAAACCATGAAATTTTAAATTATTTACAAAAAATGGCAAATTAATGGTAGTTAGTTGCTCGAAATGGGCTTCATTTTCTTGGATACTCGTATACAAATGTATTCGTCTAAAAAATTCATTTCTAGTAACCTTTAGTAACATGTAAGTGGTGAATATTATAAATCGTATTCTGAACTTCAACTCTCAACTCGTTTAAATTCGCATAAGATTTAATGGATTTTTCACATATCGCCACAAAAAAAAAAATCTAAAGGGGTGAGATCTCGTGATCTCGCAGGCTATCTGATTGTGCCGTTTGTACCAATCCAGGTATTAAAATACAACCGACTTCCGAAAACGACACTACAAAGTGAAAAATAACTTTAATTTCGGAAGTCGGTGTCGTTGGGTTCGCATTTTCGTTGTTTGCCACCGACTTCCGAAATTAAAGTTATTTTTCACTTTGTAGTGTCGTTTTTGGAAGTCGGTTGTATTTTTTTGCAAAAAAGTTTTTATTATTTTTCACTTTTTAGTTGTAATTTTTACCAGTAATTTTGGTTTAAAAACCAAACTACTGAACCGTTTTTGATGAAATTTCTATGGGACCATTTGGGAAGTATACCCTTTCCAACAAAAAAAGAATTTTTCAAATCGGTTGGCAAGCGACGGAGTTATGCGTGAACAAACATAAAAAAAAAAAAAATACAAACATCCGAATTGAGAACCTCCTCCTTTTTTTTAGAAGTGGGTTAAAAATGGTTATTAATATAGGCAGTAGTGATTCTGCTGTTATGGGCTGGAGCACCATCTTGCTGTAGAATTATTTGGTATCGCTCTTGCTCGGGGAAACCATTTAACTCATTTCTTAAGAGATCCAGTATTTCAAGATACTTGACAGTGTATAAATGACCTTCGTACACGTGGACTAACACAACCATATTTCTCATAATTCCGCACCAAACGTTGAAAGAAAATCTTACTTGATTGTTAGTTTCATGAACACGAACAGGATTCACTCGAGACCAATAGTGGTTATTGCGGCGATTGTACATGCCGTTATTGCTGAAGTTGTATTCGTCAGACCATACAATGTTACTCAAGAAATTAGGGCGTCTCTCACAATCCCCAGAATGCAATTTTTGCACCAACCGACCTTCACGATAACATTTATACTTTAAATACTTTTTCAGCACTTTAAGTACGCGAGTGTGGGTTGTGTGTGTCCTTCGGAAATGATTCAAATTATGTTAAAACATTTAGATCAAAATCGAAATAGTTCTGCCGAAGACTTTGCCGTCGCTTTTTAACCCCCGACGCAAAAACGACGGGGTGTTATAAGTTTGACGTGTCTGTGTGTGTATGGGGGTGTGTGTGTGTGTGTATGTCTGTCTGTGGCATTGTAGCTCCCGAACGGATGAACCGATTTTAATTTTGTTTTTTTGAACTACTACTAGCTTTTTAAATTTTCTACCATTCTTTTAAATACGAACCGAGTTGGTGTCTGTCGGTATCGATATCTCTCTCCATACCACCGCAGAGCTAGATTCACGTTTTAGTTATTTAAAAAATAAGCTACCTTACCTTTAAATCAAATTGTTCTTGATAAGCTATTTTTACCGCGAGACAATGAAATGATTTGTAAAAACGATCAAATGTGAATAACAAATATGACAATCTATTTTCAAATGTAACATTCTATATTTAAGCTACCTCATACACGCAGTTATTTCGCATCTAAGAAAAGAAACTGCATTACAAACACGTACAAATTGCAATCGTCTTATCTAAATAGTAATTCGTCATTTTAACGACGAAAAATGACGTCAATGATAATTATTTATTAGTAATATAAGTAAACAGATGGATCTTTGAGTTAAAGAGCTTTAACCTGACTCATTGAATTTATAAGTCCAGATTTCATCCTTATAATTGATCCTAACGATCGATGCAATAAAAGTACCTACAGGTTGTAATTTTTACAGATTTTAGTCGGTTCGGTTCCCGGGTGTGGCAAGCAAATTTTGGAAAATCTTTGAATTCAATTTTCTTTCTATTCAAAAATAAAGGAATGTTTTCTTTGAGTACTAAAATTTTCTAACTACATATTAAGAGTACTTTTACTTCAGATGGCATTACAAAATCCCACCCTGTATAACAAATTACCTGATGGCTTCAAACCTCTCAGCCTCAGAATGTTTAAATCGAAGCTATTCAACTTTCTCATAAGCAAATGTTACTACTCGACTAAAGATTTTATGAATGAAAATTTGACCTCAAAATTTGACAATAAGGACTAATCATCATAATTAGTTCGACTTTATTGAATTTTGACTTACACAATTAATCTCTTTGACAACTCTTTATTCTACTTATTTGTAAGTAAAACTTTGTAATCCTAATGATAAATAACTTAATTTTGTTATAATAATGACCCATGATTTTACAAACAATATTTGTACGCCGGGAACGGCAGAATATTATGATCTAAAGACATTTGAAACAATATGACAAATAAATGCATTCTATTCTATTCGGTGAAAGACAATTTTCCTGGTTGATTAGTGGAAGTTTGATCCTAAGAAAATTGCTTTTGGCATGTTAAAGTACAACGCATGTATTTCTGACTGAAACTCATCAGTTGACGTAGGTGAATGCGTTCCTTCCCGCTCGGTTCCATCTCTTCAAATATAATATCCTAACGCCTTTTCTCACTTCTCTGTGGCAGTCGCTGCAGTGTGCAGTGTAAGGTTGTATCGAGGAGCTTTGACACGCGCCGCGTTCTATGCCGCAGCCATCACGTCGCAGCGAGACCCGCCGTGTGAAAGGGCAGTACACCTCGAGTCAGCTTACAACATCGTCTAATAGTAATTCTCAACCAGAAACCACACGAGACTTACGTAATACACTATGTGTGCTGAACACAAACTTACCTTATACTAAGCTAATAAGCTAATATAAGCTGAAGTCCCGTCCAGTTGAATATGCTGAAACCGTGTACTAAATACCCAAACGTAATACATTCAGGTAAGATCAAGTGAATGTCTGCCAGTTGTACGTTATCACACGATCGAGCTGCGCCCTGCTCGGCTGTGCGGCTGTGCGGCTGTGCGGCTGTGGAGCTACTCACGCTTTGTTCTACGTTGTTTCGTTCGATTGAAAGCTCAATATTGTGTCTTTGAACTGATTCTACATAAAAGAGTTTTTATAAATTGTTGTAATTTCTTTGTAAAGGTTTTGTTGGATGAGTATTATAATAACGTGAACAAAAAATTGGTCTGATATTGTTCGACTTTTTATTAAAAATGTCTAGATAAAATAATGTTTTTTAATCTAAGTATTACGTTTGGACTTGTTCTCATCAGAGGTACGTTAAACAAGATCATTTATTATAAGAAGAAACGTCGCAAATGATATCATTAGGTGAAATAGATGCTCATTCAAGTTTCGCTTGACCCGAAATAACTAGACTTGAATAGTTGTATTCAGTCCTAGTGATAGTTAAACTGCTATGTACTAGAGTGACCAGACCAATAAAACAATTACTATAATTAACTCGTTCTGTGCCGCCGTTCTGTGTGGAAGAAAAGTAATTTATGTCCCTGAATGAATCAATTTGTCGAATTAAGTACCTAAATAAGTAGATAATTATTTATTTAGAGCGCACAGAAATAAATGAAGGCCCTTTATGTCCATCAGATTGTAATAACCCATATTTGTTCGCCCTTGACGA
Organism: Apamea anceps; assembly: GCA_951799955.1. NCBI lineage: Eukaryota > Metazoa > Arthropoda > Insecta > Lepidoptera > Noctuidae > Apamea > Apamea anceps. The sequence goes on along the minus strand of OX637513.1, from coordinate 20,826,383 downwards.
GTATGTCGAACGATTTAAATCATTCACACAATGAGAAATATGAATTGTATTCACATACAATCGGTTGGTAAAACGAGTGCATTTTCAAATTACATTTACATTCTCATCTCTAACAAATTCAATTGTTACAGAGCACTCAATGTCAGTCTGCCAATTAATGAACTAAAATTCAATGGAACCATCGCATGTTACTACAAAGTGTACTGAAATTTATATTCTAAAACAATTTTTGCCTAACTGGTTAGCGGTGGAACAAAATGTTACAATTTATGTGCTCTGTGACACGTGATGGCTACGATCCGGCTTGACATAATGCACTCATTATCGGTCACGCGAGGCGCGGCGAGCTGGTGGCGTGTCGCTGAGGCGCTCACTCTCGATGAAGTCATGTTCTTAGCTCCACGCGAACAAAACAGACCCTGTTTATAATATATTTTATTTAATCAACAATGCTAATGTGTTTGCCAAAGTTGGCCTTACGAACGAGACAGACTATATAAATGTTTCTTTCTTCGTGTCGTATCGTTGACTTCGTACCCGTACATAGCTCACTGTCTGACTCACACGGTCTTTACTTTTTATTACAGAACAGTTTATTCATTTAGATTTAGTTAGAAATTGTTTATTGTGAGAAGTTCGTGAGATTGTGGAATTAATGGTGACTTCGTTATATTTTCTCTATTTACGTTTTTGTTTACCGAATGTGTTCTTTTGTAAATTAATTTAATCACGACTTTTATCTTGACGGACTGTATTTTTAATGTGCTCTTTAAGCTTTTATTTTAGGTTACTGTGGCACGAGTGTAATGGTGAAAATAACGCCATTGAAAGAGCTGTGATGACGTCAGCAAAGTTTATGATATTTTTTGTTGTATTTGTATCTAAAATGCATGATTTAACCTATCGATTATTACGTAATAAAAATAATAGCATTCTAACGATAGAAAAATCGGATTACAATCGTACTCACGCGTACAACATGAGTACACAGTGATGTCTGAATAATGAACCGGAGTACATTGGAGTACCCCGGCACAATGGCTCTCATCCTCATCTCTGTCCACTCGCGTGCTCCGAGGACTCGCCGAATAATTGAGGAAATTTGGACTAATAAGATATTTTACGCTGATTTGCGTTACAGCGAACTTTATAACAAAGAAGACAATCATGTCATTGTTAATATACCTGTGACTGTGTTCTACATCAGTATATATGATTTTTGTAAGACTTAAAAGACGAGGTTACTTTCATATGTTCATGAATAGGTTTGTAATTCAACATACATACATATTTTGTAACTTAATGAGGACGTACTCATTTAGTTACTTACGTGGCTCCCAGAAAAACGAACAACTCGGGACTGGCATAAGTTTTATTTTGTGTAGCCTGCGCTGCCCCACTCCTGGGCAAAGGCTCCCCCATCTTTCGCGAGTTAATAAAGAATGAGTCAAAACTCTTGTCCAGTAATAACATCACACGGCGTCATCAATTGATGGCGACTAAAGCCAAAGACTTTTGAGTAGCTGTGTACTTTTGTAGGGTGATATGTCGTTTATTATGACGTGTAAGAACTGCACAATAAACGTAGGTTTAGAACATAAAAGTTTTAATATCGACTTTTTTTAAATACACAGCTCACACAAGTACTCAGCTACTGATTGCCCCCCACCCCCCGCCAGTTGCCGCCGCGGCATCTGTAATATTAATGAGTGATGTAATGAACGCTTCAACAATCTAGATTAGGCTTTTCTCAGAACTTTGCAAAATGTTTCATTTCAATGTTAATTGTTTGGTTACTTCAGGACTCAAGAGGGAACCTAGACGTTTTGATTAACTTTGATTTTCGACAGTTCCTAATAGTTAAGTTGAAATTTTGATTTAGGTAAACAAAAAAGAAAATTAAGATTTTGCGATAAAACTTGTTAGTCCTGAAAGCACAATATCTATGTTAAAGATTGAAAGTTGGAATGTTTTAAATGAAGACGGTTCTTTTGGATGAAGATGGTTAAAAGAGGTCCGTCGCTCGGGGCTGCCTTCTGTTAACAACTCAGTTTAGTTTCGTTTCTCCTTGTATCTTGGAGGCTTCGTTTTCAACGCTTTGTTCACATTAGCTAACTTCGACCCTCGTCTGTACTCATTCACTGTCATGGTTACTGCGGTCAGTTTTATATTTACCTATGTGAATTCGAAGAGTTACTTCAGTGATTGTATTCTTTAGGCCTTCAATCTTATAAGAAGCGCAGAGTAGACGGAACAAGTGGTTGTTTTCGAAACGCCACTTAATAACCGTAACAACGAGCTATTTGTACTTATCTTAAAGTTGAATAATTTTAAAACAAACGCGACAAGATAACAATGAGACTCGACATTTTAAACACGCAGCGAGTCGTCTCACCTCCCTCGCGCCGAGCGGCTCTAGAGGGCCAATCGAGTGCACCCTAATTATTTGCAGAAGCCACCTGCCACGCTACTTAATTTTGACAGCTAAGAGGTTGACACTCTTTGTCAAAGTTGTGAAGGAGGGCACTTGTCGCCCCCCGCCCCGCGCCCCTCCGCGAGTAAAGTGGCAAGACGTGCCTCGCCGGCGCGGCCGAGCCGATCATATTATTCGAACAGCCTGTCTTATACATTTAAAACGTGTCGCCGTTCGAAGCTGTTCGTAGGAACAGCTTCGAACTGTAGAGCCTGAACAACAACACTTGGTGATAAGCTGCTGAGATAAGCGCATATCTTAGCGAATTATCATCTTGTTATGTTGTTCTTTATTGAACACCTGTTTTTGCATTCATCTCAGCACACAGTAACAATGGTACCTGATCTATGTACGCATGGATTGTTCGTGAATATTTTTCTCATAATATTTCGTTTTATTCGTCTCTTATTCTGAAGGGATTGGCAATTTCTATTTATACAATTCAATTTACTGAAAGATAATTTTCACCTCTATTTTTTAAAGAGGCCATTTTATAAAACGCAGGATCACACAAAAGTATAAAAATACTAATGCGACTATGAGAATCGACTATAATAAATACTAATTTCAGTTAATTCGTGATAAAAACATCGACTGAATAATGAAGACTTTTAAATAAAAATATAACTATCCACCAACACCTACCTAATAGAATAGAATAGAATATAAAACTTTTATTTCAGACAGGAGTCCATAGGGCTCGTTACTAATAAAACTCGAAAGTCGTAAAGAAAATGCTAATACACATAATTAAAATAAGTTCAAATTAAAAATAAATGCTTAATAATGCCGTGCAGCTCACTTAATGAGATATCGCAGTTTTGTGGAGCTTTCCAACATAATGGCCCGTTTTGTGAAACACATCTCAATTGTTGACAGGTTCATTGAAGGGCGTTTTTCCCGTGTTCTATAATAGCTTGCTTATAGTAAGTGTGACTATTCACGACAACTTCATTCAACATTAGTCTTTTTGCGAACGCTAATGGACGAGCTTTTATTCACTTGTATTTCTACCACCAACATACACTTGACTGTATGTTTATACAACTCACCCACTACCTCACAGTATAGTTTTCTACAACATCTATATCACATGAACTTCCTTAAACGTTCCAAGAATAATAAAAAGGTATTCCTGGATCGCAAACGGGAACCGTCGTCGGCTCGTCTAGATAGATGGATCTTTTACTTTGTCCGTAAACGGATTCGCCGTGCGCCGCGGCGCCGGTGGAACTGCCGAGAAACGAATAAAAATAATGGGAGCGGAGGCCGGAGTAAATAATAAGATTATAAATGGTTTAGAATGCTTTCAACTTTAACGAAACGTAACACAGAACAAAACTGCAACAGAAATACGCAAATTGAATTCGAAATAAACATGGCGAAATAGATTTTAGAACGGAACCGTCCAAATGTTCCAAATGGACGGATTTTGGCAGTATTTATACAATTGTAGCGCTGCATACATAAAGTTTGGTAAATTTTGGCAACAGTTGCGGAGTTGTCCAACTTGCTGCGAGTGCTTGTCGTCGCGATACTAAGTTGTCGACATCTTGCGCAGCCACCGCCGCCTGCGACTGTACGTGTTCCATGTACGTGTGCGGCGGGTCGGAAATAGACAGCGCGATAAAGTGCGGCCACAGCACCATGCGCGAATATCACACTTCACACACTAAGTTAGACCTGCTCCTGCTGAACATTTCTATAATGTGCCACATGTCGGCTACATTCCAAATTGAGCTCTTTGAGTAAAGAGTCATTCAAGCTGATAATGCGTTGTGCAATTACTTTGCACCGCTTTCAAAGGCTGAACCATTGAAGGCGTTATTTCGTGTGTGTAAAGAACATAATGGCGTGAGTGGCGTCGCGAACCAAAATCCTATTAATCTGATACAATGAGCGTGTAATACATGGAACCGTACTTAGTCAGTGTGTTGTAATGCGGGATGAGCTGCGCCCTGCTAGTGTTACATGGAGCTTAATGTCACAAGTGGAGCGCAGATCAAATACAACTCATTAATTATACGAATGAGTAGCTTCAGTTCAGGCAACAACAAAGCAGAATCAAAGACAGTCGTAACGCGCCGGTGAACACCGCCGCGTGTATACGTACAGATAGTATTAACTTGGAGTTCACAGTAACGAGCGGCAGACAAACACTTTCAGAACACGAAGCAGCCGATACGTTGATTTCTTTTTCACATTAGCATCGAAATACATCCAGAGTGCAATTTATCTCGTAAATTAGAACCAATTTACGAGATAAAGTGCACTCCTTGTAATAGAAGTGAAAAATGTGGAGGTATTTTAGTGAGCGGACAGATGTCCACTTGAGCGAGCTGGAACACAAATAGCTCGCGAAAGGAACCACTTCCTCAATGACTTGTGTCAACGTGATTGTGAAGCAGGCAACGAAAGGAAATGTTCACCCGCCACGCTGTGTACTGAAATATGCAAATCGAAATAGTTTTCGTTCGCAGCGGGGCTAACAAGGGATTAATAAGTTTAGCAGTGTAAAATGAATTGTTTCAGAATGAAATTCAATTTCAGTTTTCTTTACATCGCATAAATGTCGCAGAAACTGAATGTAAATCACTGAAATGGTTTATTTAGTGTATTCCCAGAAGATAAAGGAAATAAATGATAATTATGTATGAAAGTGAATAAAACTGTTAATCTGATATACGATTTCAATTGAAATAAATGTATTGTTCGAATAACGCTGGGAGGACCATAAATATTAATTGAAATTATATTACGTTTAATGTTGTTACGAAAACAAATTGCGATACAATATAAGTCCGTTGTTGTTTGTATTTAAAAATGAGTCGTGTTTCGGTAATTTTGATTAACTTTAAATAGATTATCGTCACACACAGCGGGTATTGGTTTATAATATAAATACGTTTGTATGATGGAGGTGAAGGGAATTAAGCAGGGGAACGTGTCTGGAACTTGAAGGATATCGCTTTGAAAGTTCAGTTAATACAGGCCTCCACACGGTAACGATTTGATTATAACTGATATTCGTGCTAGTGAAGCCGCACTCTAGTAAAGAATTAGTGTTATAGCAACGTGTTTCCGAAGAGCTCTCGTGTTAACATTGTCCTAGCACTAACGTTAACACGATAATAATATAATTTCCATGCTCATGTTCACGTTGAAATGTTTCAGCAACAATGCACATCGCGGTCGTAGCGCGGCTTGGCACCGACGTGTAACACTATAACGACACCGTCAGTCAGAGGGTAAGCACTGCTAGGAGCCCAGGGCGGGTCATTAGTCAGATGGCAGATAAAACGGCCACAAGCGGCCATCGGCCACATAGCGCGCTTTAATTGTAGCCTGTTATTAATAGTGGCTGATTACATCGGGGCCCATTGTGGAGCAAACAATCAACTATTTACGAGCGTTTAATTACCGAATCAATTATATTAGATGGCGAACACACGATTGTGGGCTAGTCTAATGGAGTTATATCGAAACATTTGAATAATGTGTAATGTTTTATGAAGTCGGGAGTCATTCAAACAGAACAATAAATTAAAGCTTATTCGACTTTACTTGGAACTTTGGAGAACAGAATATGACAGGATTCCGAAAGAATTAAAGAGGAGCCGCTCAACAAAATAGTCAGAGATTACGATTAAAATGGAGATAAACATCAAGCGAGCTTACTTAACTACACTGCGAGCAAAGATTAGCAGCTCGAAGTGAACAAAGTGATGGTAGACACGATAGATATACTATAGAACTCTCTCTCTATATACTATAGAATATGAAAGTCCTAGGCGACAAAATCCATAACGATCCAAATTCACCCACAAATGGGGCTATACAAACGAAAACTAAAATTCGACACCGGATCGCAGTATCACGTATCCATCGCTACATCAGAGCGATTAATGTCCAATAAAGTGGCAGTTAGCCGGCAATGGACGATCCATCACCGCGCCGCATCGCTCGCTGCTCATATTAGACTCGTATTGGGTAACAGCATTTATCGCAAATGTATTTATATAAGTGAAATGAGTTGTGAAAATAGTTTGACGCCAAGTTGAGCTTGTTACACTACTGCCAGTACTTCGTCATTCTAGTCATGAGTACTTACTGTGAGCGAGGTTTCATGTATTACTTCGTACTAATTGTAAGCGTGGCGAACAAGTGAACACGTCGCAGATAACGGCGTGATTAATGAAGCCGCGACGCGAAGAAACGTTTTGATTTAGTGCTCAATCACAGACTCGGAATATTTCTTAACAGTTATTAGATTTTGTTTGTCATTTCTATGAATATAGACGAGGATATTATGGCTTTTGAAAATGTATTACTTAAACTCTTCAGGTTGTTACTATTTAAATCTCGGTAAGCTCAGACAGAAGCCGAGAATATTACAACGCGCGCAAATACAGAAGTGTAGAAATGTCGTCGACTCCTAATAAGCTCCAGAACTTTGCATTAACTTTAGTTTCTACTCTGTCGCTCTCGGTTACACAACGCTATATTTGTAATTGAGAGTTCCATTGTAAGGTACTTTACCATTAGCTCCCTATTAGATGGGAGATAATAACTGTTTAGGTACTCCTCGCCTACAATTATAACATTAAACACAAATATAGTTTGAGTAACGTTCGCTATTAAACAATGACACGTTCTTGAGGATGGGTCGAGGGGAACCATTCAAAGTGTCTAAATTCTATGAGGTGGTAATGTAATTTGTAATATTGAATAATTCAAACGTGGGATGGCTGGTGTGGTAACAAGCCGTCGACTCGCTTATCACCCATTGGCGGACGACACCGCACAATTATATCATTGTTTTAATTGATTACTTTCTGCCACAATTCACTCTGAAGGGCTATTTCGATGGCGCCTGTCTTGAGCCAATTAACGCTATGTTCATTATAATGAGTATTTGAAATATTTCACTTGACTGGAGAAGTAACGGAATTTTATGAGCTGTTCACCTTTAGATATTCATTGATAGGTGATAATAATAATGTAACTGAAAGCGATACTTCTGGACACGGCTCGCATTGTCAGGAAGTTCCTCTCTCTGGAGCCCTGACCGCCGGTAGCTTGGACCCTGTTCCCGATACCGGTGGGCTACTACTTTTTATATTTTTAAATTGTTTTTTTACCCTTTTGTTTATAAAAATATTTAAAAATGTAATTTGTAAGTATTTAAATGAAATAAAGGGATATTTAACTGTCGCCAGGGAGTGGAACTATTGATCTTGATGTTTTCACTTGAATCTGTGCAATCCTTTGTGCCATCTGTCAGAAGAAGAACTACGTCACAATCATGGGATAAGGTTTCTAATTGTAAATACACACAATGTCGGCACTGGGGACGAACATTCAATAAAAGGATTTGATATCATACCCTTCTGTTATCTGGATCGCTATTTATTCACCCTCCGACACTCCGGCACTCTCTGGCACTCCGCCGCACTACACACCATGACGGTATCTCACTGTAATAGACTCACTGGCACAAGCACCGCTCACAAGATTTATTTGGACACAGTTTACGATCCTCAAAGGAAACTTCAGATAAAGCAGTACTGTACAAAGACACTACAGGCGAGTTTATTCTCTGAAAGCGAGCGTTAGCTAAAGTCTCGGACGGTGATAAAAGCGCGGTAGGTACCAGGAAATCATAATTCCACCAAAGATAAACCGCGGCCAAACACGAGTGTTTACAAAAGCGATCCTCGAGCTCCACTGAGGAGCGGCGCTTGTGGGCGGGCACATCAAACCGAACTGTCTCTCAAACTACCAGGAACATATAAATAATTTTTATCTTTGACGAAACTTGACTGATATCGAACTTGACGAAGGGGGCGGTACAGCGAGCTCGTATTAAGACGTAACACGAGATAGAGTCACAACAACAAACATAACTTTATCCGGGTTTTTGGCGCGGCGTTAAATCGTATCATAAAATAGTGAAGGTTTATATAACGCAGCGGGATTGGCTTATCTGTCCCCGAGGGAGCGATCTGCGATCGAGACGCCCGCGCCAGGCCGCGCTAAGTGTGCCCGCGCTTATGGCGGAGCTGATTATTCATGACTTGGAGCAGAATGTGACGAGCAGTAGGTACCTACCGACCACGCCTCCAGCAGTTAATGCTAATGGCACACACCTATTAAAAGCGGAATGAGTTCGGATAAAGTGATGAGGATCCTTATTTACGACGCTCGGGTTTGTGCAGAATTTACGTTGGAATGAGTATGAAGATTAAGAGCCGTCCATCAATCTCTCTTTACGTCGTCGTGCTGGTTCCTCATGAAGGATCACTTTATAGTTGTTCAAGTTGTTATCGGTCGCTAGTGTGACACTCATACTGTTTCTTGGCCGAATATGTTGACAAAATCATTAAACCTTTTCGACAGGTTCATTTATCTTATCAAACAACGCCTTAGCATTATTGTACAACTTTGTGGGTTTCTAAGTATTTAAAAACTTAAATAATCCTTGTACATTGCTTTAAAACCAGTTCCAATAACTTATTTTTATTTTTTTGAAAGTGTATTAAATATTTCAGTTAAATCAGAACGTCGAAATGACTCTGAGTATAATTTTCAATATAGCATTCCTATAAGTAGAATAAAACACAGTAACATTCACGTGCGAAGTATTTTCGTATTGCAGTAACACAGTGGTACACAGTGCGTTAATAAAACGATTTCTGACATTTACTCGAATATTATCATTCGGAATGAGTGCGGTCGGCTCACCCTTGACCACGAGCGCGGAATTACTGCGATGTGGAATATTACAAGTTAAATATAAAGCGAGCTTCTACGAAACGTATTTCCATTTTCACACACCATGTTAAGTTTAACTGTAACAATTATAATTAACACTATTAGTTCAGAAGATACTTATTGAGGGGCCCGTGGCTAAATAATAACAGCCGCACAGGTCGATCGGTCAGGTTAAGCTACGCTTGCCGCGGTTGGTCTGTGGATGGGTGACCATCTTTACATACCGAGACCCCTCCGTGCCTCGGAAAGCACGTTAAGCCGTTGGTCCCGGCTGTCATTCGTGGATCTTTGACAGTCGTTACGGGTAGTCAGAAGCCCGAAAGTCTGACAACCAGTCTTACCAAGGGGTATCGTATTACCCAGTAACTGGGTTGTGGAGGTCAGATAGGCAGTCACTCTATGTAAAATACTGGTATTCAGCTGCATCCGGTTAGACTGGAAGCCGACCCCAACATAGTTGGGAAAAGGCTAGGCAGATGATGATGAGTTCAGAAGATAATTATTTATTTAGCTCAGTTTGTCACAGTTGTACACTTGTGTGTGGGTTGTGGTTTGCTTACTCACTTAACGAATATGTTAGATTTTACAATATATTGCCTGACGCCTAAGCGGTCATTATTTATTCAGTACATACTCAAGTTTAGTGTGTATTTAATGTTTGATATGAATGTGCCCTGATTGGATCATATTTCAAGCAAGAGTATTGAATGTAATAAGACACCACAGCGCCCTAATTACTGCCTCATAATATTCTTTGTCTATTATAATCTCAGATTACGGGGATTTTCGCGGAAGTTGGGAGCGAAACCTTTTGCTTCGTAATGTACACAACAACGATCTATTCATTAACTCCCTGAATGCGCGGCGTCTATTACCGGCTTATTTAAATGATTATTGAATTAATTGCCGATTGGTACCGACTTACTTACCGAGTCATACAACACTAACTGTATTATTCTGTTCGTCTCATCTGTGGCGAATATTTAGTTTCGTGTTCGGTGAAAACGAGTACCATACCTACTATTTTACTTTTCTGAATTTAGAATTGGTATATAATTAATTAAATGCCTCATACACAGTAAATTTCTTTTATTTTGAAAAAATAGTTTATTTCTGTAACACTAGTCGTTGTGTCCAGTGGACTGCTACAGGCTGACAGTGACGATGAACATATTCATCGGTGACTCATCGAAGGATTTCTGTTCACAATACATACATATACCTATAAGCTCACGCCTTCTTCTCTGGTGGCCTTCTTCTTTCTCACGGGGGTAGACAGATACTCCAGCAGGTTCTCTGCTGCTACCATCCTTACATACTCCTTTTGCTTGGTTTACGTTCATACATCTGGCCATATACGCACGCTGGTTGCGGTTATATTAGTAATGTTAAAACGATTCTGCAAAGATGTAAAGTGTGATACGGCTGTCGCAAGTGTTGGGAGTCGATTGTGAACTGGCAAGCGACAGATTGTATCGGTGGCGGCGACGTCGGCTCGGACTGCGCACTACGTCGGTTATTCGAATCCCGTTTGAGTCCGCATATTAGTTTATCGCGTCCCCTCGAAAGGGCTAATCCCATTCAACCCTCGGTAAAGCGATTCTGTCGTCTTGCCTCAAACGCCCCCGAACGGCCTCAACCTGCAATAAGGTAACAACTATTTCTGTGGCGCTCTCGAGCTATTCAAACTGAACTATTCAGTCGTCCGATTAAAAAAGGAATCGTCTTTGCTCCTTTGCTTACTTATCATATTGTTAAGTTTCACGTATTCAGAGCTCTGTCGGGTGGCGGCGCGGGGTCGGATCGTCTGCGCTTAAGTTTTTAATAAATGTCATTTTTCTCGACGGCATTCTATTGAAACTTAGTTTTAATAACATTGTCTTTGTCCGCGCGATCGTTTCCGATATTATTGAAACAAATTCGCGGCGAAACATTCGGAAGCGGAGAATCGGTTGTGCCGAGACGTCTGCGGAGTTATATGAGTAATTACGACGTTAATCAAATAGAGTGGCTTCACTCGGAGATTGAATGTTTTATTCAGAGGCCGGCGTTATCTGTGCCGAGTGCTCGGCAGCTAATGTTCGCTTTAAACCGCTCATAAAGTTTTACGCGGGCCCGGCGCGGCGCGGCGTGGAGCGGCGCGGTGGCACTCGACACAGTTGCGGCGCCGCACTTAATTAATGCAACCGCCGCGCGGCCGCGCCGCGCCGTGCCGAGCCCGCGTCTTGCAAATCCGCCGCCGTCAACACTTCACAATGTCTTCGCGGTTTGCTTTAATTCAGTTATCTGCTCCCCGAGAGTTTATGAATAAAGTGACTAACATTAAAAGTTTATGACAAAACTACACTTTAAATACATTTAACTACGTTTCAGTGATTAAGTCTACTTAAAGTTTGAAGCTCCGCAGAGTTGTGTCGGTACCGGTAGAGAGCGGCTTAGCCGGAGTTCCGCTGTCCCCGATCCGCTACGAGATAACTCGCGTCGCTCAGATCAGATAGCTGCCTAGCAGCGCTTTGTGCGTCAATCCTCGTCACCACTCAAACGATTCACTCGGCTCCGATGGAGCGACAGATAAATCAAAAGTTTGTCAACTCGAACAAGTCCCCGATTCGAGCGACTGTGCATTTATGTCGCGAAACAACACTGAAACTTACTGTAGGGACAGAAGTCCTTCGCGACAAATCGCATGCGTTTCAGCGCGTGCGGAGTCGCGCGATCATCGCGCCACAGTTGCGGAAGCGGGTCCACACAGAGCACTCACTGCGGTCACAGCACGACGCGCGCGGCTAGCGGGGGGCGCGCGGGGCGTGCGGGGGGGCGGGGGCGCATCGCGCGACACACGTGCGGCGGACTTGGCCGGCCCGGGACACTGCCGGCGCGGGCCCGCGCGCGCACCCCGCGCCCCCGCCCGCGCCCCGCACGCCCGCGTCTCACCCCCGCTGCGCGCGCACCGCCCAACGATCCCGAGCGCGCCCGACGCCGAACGAACTCGAGACGATTTTTACATCTGCACTGTTGTGACATTGAAATTCAATTTTCGATTGAGCGGCCTTCGACGTGGCGGCGCGAGCCTCGAATGAGTTCCGGAATCGTGTTCCGGTTTCGTATTTGAATAACGAGAGTCGGAATTTTTGTCGGGGGCACGAAAATTACTCGATTCGACGAGGGTTTCCTTTGTTGAGCTCCGATAATTATTTTGGAAATTTATTGATATGCCACCGATTCGACGATAACGATTATTGATAAATGTTGATACAGAATTAAATTCAGAACAGTCTACTACCTACGCAATTTCTGAATAAATTATAAAATTTACTATCTAAAGCGTCTAAAGCATAACTTATCAGAAACCAAACTTTCATAGAGTCTGTGGAAGAATGAAGCAAATAGATCATTCGAATAAACCTACAAAGTTTTCAATACACAATATAAGTATGTTTTCTTGTATACTGTAAAAGTTTACAAACTAGATAGATAGCTCGCGGCAGTCGTGCTATTTGTGCGAAAAAAGTTGCAGCGTGCCGTAGCAGCGTAGCGGTGACGTAGCGGCGTAGCACCGTAGAGGCGTAGCGGTGTGTGGACGCCCGCTAATCCGTAGCGCGTAGCTCTACGGTACTTTACAAATGGCTACGCTACGGAATTTAATTTCGCGCATTTCTTTTACACTATTGGATATTGTAAGGATTTGCGGCATCTATATATCCGCTGACGACGCTGATACATGATTTTTTTCGTGCAGTTTGTTTGAAAAGTTGCAGGAGGGTGCGGAGGGGGGGGGGGGGGCTGTCTCTACTCGAGGGCTTTTTAATCCAACTCTATTGTTATGTAATTATGGGAACAATGAAAACCATCACATATTTCTGTGCATATTTAATTTTTCTGTAGTTGTAACTTTCCGGTGGAGATCTCGATAATGTAAATGCACGTAACACTGGACAATTACTTTCAACTTTAATGTATGTATTGTATCTGATTATTGTTTCATTTGGTGGTTGTTTGGTCACACAATATCAGTTTCCAGAATTGATGGAAACATTCAATTAAAACGTTAATTACTCACATTGTTCACATACACAGAGTTAAGCAATAATTATTATTAAATGAAACCTGCAATCATAAGTATGTAAAGCTATTCATGAAGTATCAATAGTTGCGGAGCTCAGGGGGACAATTCTCGTAATTTTAAGACCGTTCACAGTCCGATCTCAGTCTCAATCTGCCAAAAAAACCTCTAATTTCCCTACATTTTGACAAGTTTTTGACATTTGTTTGTCGCCGAGATGAGACTGCGACTAGAATTTGAACGTTTTAAATTCCGAGAATTGACCTTCTGATCAAGTTGCGATCGGGAAGCGGCAATCAAGAAAGTTCTTTCGCTCGCTCCGCTTCGAGCGCGGAGCGTGGGAGCCGAGCGAGCAAAGCGTACAAGAGTCGCGGTACATACGCGGGAATAAGTTATTCCCGCGTATGTATCTCAAACGTACATTACGTACCCCGGGGTACGTAATGTACGTAATATCCCAACTCGTTTGATAATATCATTTGTATATTTCCGATAAGATGCCATCTTTTTTAGGATAAATATTCTTATATCGAACAAAAGACGGGATGTGACGTCAGAGTTTTACTTTATTCTTCTTTTCATGTTAATTCAGATATGATTTAATATAACTTTGGGAATATTTTATATTTTCTTTGACTGATTGACGAAAGTGAAAAACAGAAGAGGGAAGTTGTTAGCGCGGGGAGCAATGGAAGAGTGGACTGTATAATCAGGCAATGGTTTAATGCCGTCTTAGATTCCAAAAATACAACTGTCCCGGACAAACAATTAATAAATTGAGAGTATCGTCCGTCGCGGTGGAGTCCGTTGAAGCGAGTGGTCATCGGGCCGAGCCGTGTCGTCGCCGCGCCGCGCCTCAGCTTGCCGATGACGCGCTGATCACGATGCCTACGCGTGCAGGCCGCGCGCAATATGCTGTGTTGGGTTCGATTCCCAACAGAAGTATTGTGAAAAAGTATATATTCATAATTGTCGCGGTATGGTTCATGGTTTGTGGCTGATAAACAATTGGCTTCTGAAGTGACACTCGTCCGAGCATGAACGAATTATACAGCGCTAAACGTACCTCCGATTAAACTATTGGAGCATAGGTATTTTATAAAAATATTTGATAATTTATATGCTTAGTAACATTAATATAATACATATTTACTAATCATTAGTTATTAATATTTTTTACTAATCATTAATCAAAATAATGTGTATTATGGTCTCTCCTAAAACTTTGATAATCGTAATTTATTACCTCGAATTCCGTGTAAAACTACTGAAATCTATAACAATGAGAAATACACAGTCGCAACACAGGAACAGGACGATAGTACAGTAAAAGTTTCAGATCATATTACGATTTTGTTTGAGTCGTGACCGCGTGTTGCGGAGGAGTGTGCGCCGCGGCCACCGGCATGTCTCGACGCGTGACTATTTTATAGAAAACCGAACATCTCGCACCGTAATATCTCGTTCCGTTTCCTACGCAGGTTCCTGTATTCTTGTTTGTGCTTTATTGCATTACCTATAGGTACTAAGTTCGCAATTTTTAGTATTATCTTTGCATCTGGTTTTGCCTGCATGAAATATGTTGAAAAGGAGGCTTCGGGCACCCTGCTGTGTACGCACATGTCATTTGATTAAGAAGGTATAATCTTAATAGGTGCATTTTTTTAATTTTCAATCGACCTGTATTAAATTCGAAAGTTTATTTTTTCCATATTAAAGTATTTCTAAATAAATAAAATAAATTGGGATAAGGGCAGGAGAATGTTGATGATGCAAGTCTCGATAGAAATGTGTTCGTGTTTATTGAAAGCGCGACTCGTAGCCGGTGATCAGATATCTGTATGATGGCTTACTAACTCTTTGCGCTATCAGTTATTTTCTCGTAATTTTAACGAAACGTTGTATCTAGGAAACTAGCTACTACCGAGAATCTATTTTTACCTTCGAATATATTGCATTCCCTGCGTCGTGGGTCAATCACCCGCCTCAAGAGTTATGTGCTGTGACTTACGACCTTCTACTGCGGAAGCGTCAGTCGCTGGTTGGAGGCGCCTCGTTTACAAGATTGATATTATCGAAAGTGGAGCTATTTGAGACACTTCCAGCTCGTTAGAAGTGCAATTTAAAATATTTTTTAACTAAGATATGTAATAATTGGGGATAACTTTGTTCTGTGTGATGCTGTGAGGATTTCGTTATTAATTCAACGGAATGATCTAACATTGACAGATTAATGGTTTGACATCAGTAACTCCAACAATAACACTAACTTATTTAAACTTTGTCAAATTCTATTAAGAACTTAGCTCCAGTCCAAAGCAAATTCCTTTCGGCTTAAATAAATTTCAAAAGGGAATAAAATAAACATGGGCCCGTCCGTCACGGAGGATTAGTGCGCGGCCGGAGATTAGCGAATGAAAACGTAGCCGTAACCATTGCTTGCTGATTTTTTATTGAGTGAAGCACACGCCTCCTTGCCTCGCGGTACTCCCTGCCTCCCCCCTCACCTCACCTTCTCACCCCGCACCCCCCCGGGACGGACTCGCGGAATACTTTAAAAAACAATCCGACTACAATTGGAACTTTGAACAAGTTCGAGCTCCGAGGAAATCAAGACTTGGCAACTTTTTGTTTTATTGGTCAATTTGTTTCGGAAATATTAAACGTTGTTCTATCCGTCGTTCATTACAGCGCATCTCAGACGGTTTTATTGCCGCCGTCTGATTACAATAAGACTCGTTCCTCTGTTGTTGGACAACACTCGCTCGTCCCCCCCGTACCGCACCGCATCCTGCCGGCGCTGGTTCTGACCCGCTCCGGAGCCACATTTAACCAAACTTTCTGATGTATTTTAACCTGAATTGGAATTACACTCCAGTTAAATTGTCGCTAGAATACACATATTGCAAAGTTTATAGAATCCGTATTAGGATCTGCATGCAGGTAAGTGGAATGGAAATGCAATACGGAGCTGTTATATAACCTAGCTCATTTCTTCAATCGACATGGCACACTATGTATATCAATTATTAGCGGCACTTCATACAAGTCGTTCCATTCATTCCGCCCCGCTTTGTCGCATAGCTAATGCGCGGTGCACCGAGACGAGCTGACAATCTTAATTGGCTGACTTAATTTAATATTATCCAGGCAATTGTCAAGCACGTCACCGGCACACAAAGCCTGCAGCACTCCATTTGAGCAAATAGACCGCCATATGAATGAGTAAACGCTGAACCAATTACTCAAAGACCGCGGCAACTTAAATTAACTGGATGGCGGCGCCGTGAGCCGGTTCGAACTGGATCGCGTTGAATGGAACTGGGTGAAACTGGTGCGAATGCCGTAGGCAGAGCCGACAAGTTGGGAACAATGGTGACAGCTCAGCGGCGTCACAGGCGGGAGGCCAGCGCCGACCTCTATCCTCACAGTTAGAAGCAGGTTGCAGATAAACTCGAGGCTCGTTGTCGTAATAAGTTTAGCTTCTTCGTTTAAATACCGACGTTAACATCCACGTTTGCGTATACTGACGAGCTCACCACAGACTCACAGGAGAATACTTATTGCTCTGATGCGTCGAATTATACTTGGTAAACCTTCAGCGAACCTAACTTTGAGGTTACATTGTTACATTAAGCTCGAAGTAAGAATTATAATTTTAATTATAAAATTATAATTCTTTACTTGTATGAATAATGAATGAATAAAAAAAAATTAATATGTATTAATTGCTCATTATATTGGCATTTTATAAAATCGAAACGTAATTGAAATGAGTTCAAAAAGCGCACATTCAGGTCACTGATCTTCGCAGGTGTAATAATAAAAAGACAGATTAAACTCCAATTTCCATATTCCAACGAGATATTCATGGGGTGTATCGGAATAAGTCACTAAAATAACTTTTAGGCAGCGATGCACAATGTCCACAAAAACGATAATAATTATTTTTCTAAACATAGCACGATGTGCGTTCATTTTATTGTATGTATAGTATGGCACTTCAACCAATTTATTGCTACATCGATTTGTTGTAGTGAACTTTGTTTTATTTTCAGGAAAACTGCCCAATTTATGTATTACTTAGAGTCTTAAGTCACAGTCATCATAAAACCTACGTTTGTAGTAAACAATGCTTTTACGTAAAAATTAGTTAAAAAAAATAAACATAAAGCGAGACGAAAAAGCAATCATGTATTCGTATAAATTGTGGTATTACAAACTGCGACACAAAAACTAGTTTACTTTACCTGTCGTATTAAACAAAAAATAGGAAAGAATATCACACACGTGTATCAGAACCCCACTATAGCCATCGACACTAAATTCACTATTTCTGAGTTAATAGGTTATTACCGGCCACCTTTTCCCGTACCATAGCGGCGCGGCGTGGCGGTTATGTACAATGCGTCTCTATTGTTTTCTGCGCCACTGCTAATGAGTTAGCGATTGTGTCCGCAACAGTTACTCGTAGCGACGAGCTGGTGGCGTAGGTCGGTGGGACAGGTCGGCGCGACAGGTCGGTGCGACAGGTTGGCGGGACAGGTTGGCGGGACGGGTTGGTGCGACAGGTCGGTGCGACAGGTCGGTGGGACAGGTCGGTGGGACAGGTCGGTGCGACAGGTTGGCGGGACAGGTTGGCGGGACGGGTTGGTGCGACAGGTCGGTGCGACAGGTCGGTGGGACAGGTCGGTGCGACAGGTCGGTGCGACAGGTTGGCGGGACAGGTCGGTGCGATAGGTCGGTGCGACAGGTTGGCGGGACAGGTCGGTGCGATAGGTCGGTGCGACAGGTTGGCGTGACAGGTCGGTGCGACAGGTTGGCAGGACGGGTCGGTGCGACAGGTTGGTGCGACAGGTTGGCGGGACAGGTTGGCGGAACGGGTTGGTGCGACAGGTCGGTGCGACAGGTCGGTGGGACAGGTCGGTGGGAAAGGTCGGTGCGACAGGTCGGTGCGACAGGTTGGCGGGACAGGTCGGTGCGACAGGTCGGTGCGACAGGTCGGTGCGACAGGTTGGCGGAACAGGTTGGCGGGACGGGTTGGTGCGACAGGTCGGTGCGACAGGTCGGTGGGACAGGTCGGTTAGACAGGTCGGTGCGACAGGTTGGCGGGACAGGTCGGTGCGATAGGTCGGTGCGACAGGTCGGTGCGACAGGTCGGTGGGACAGGTCGGTGGGACAGGTCGGTGCGCAGGTCGGTGCGACAGGTCGGTGCGACAGGTCGGTGGGACAGGTCGGTGGGACAGGTCGGTGGGACAGGTCGGTGCGACAGGTCGGTGCGACAGGTTGGCGGGACAGGTCGGTGCGACAGGTCGGTGCGACAGGTTGGCGGGACAGGTCGGTGCGACAGGTCGGTGCGACAGGTTGGCGGGACAGGTCGGTGCGACAGGTCGGTGCGACAGGTTGGCGGGACAGGTCGGTGCGACAGGTCGGTGCGACAGGTTGGCGGGACAGGTTGGCGGGACGGGTCGGTGCGACAGGTCGGTGCGACAGGTTGGCGGGACAGGTCGGTGCGACAGGTCGGTGCGATAGGTTGGCGGGACAGGTCGGTGCGACAGGTCGGTGCGACAGGTTGGCGGGACAGGTTGGCAGGACGGGTCGGTGCGACAGGTCGGTGCGACAGGTCGGTGGGACAGGTCGGTGCGACTGGTCGGTGCGACAGGTCGGCGGGACAGGTCGGCTAAAGATGTGATTGGTTTGTAAGTTTGAACAGAAAGCTGATATGTTGAAGACTGGATGAACGATAAGAGATACATTCAGTGTAATTCTAGAGGCATAACTTATTGGCATTTAAAAAGATGAGTTCCTCATAATTGGATGTCTATGTTTTCTAAAGAAGTATCTAGGAGAAGAGTCTTTCTATTCAGTTCTATGTAATACCATATAGTAATTAAAAACTTTTTTGTTAAAGCTTTTTATCTATATTTTATTTTGTACTTTCAGCATTAAATTTGTTTAAATAGGTATCTGTTCTATCACCTTCACTTATAAGGTACTTGTCAAGATACATCCAAATGTCTGAAACGCAACAGAGCTATCTTGTTTTATTGAGTAGTGCCCGTGACACCATCATTAGACCTTGAACACCATCTACTGTGATAGCACTTATCAAGACGAATCTAATGAAACCACACATGACGGGTCCAATTGGTTTACTTGAAAACAGTCCGTGACCACCTTCAGGCTCCATCATCAGACCCTGGATAGTACCACGGGCTATAGTACTTACACTTGTCGATACATATCCAATGAGTTCAAACACGAGGAGTTATTTGATTGAGGAGTTCCTATGGTTATCTTCCAACTCTATCATCAAACCCTAGACACCATCTTGGGGTATAATATACTTGGCCAGAAAAAAGCAAGGAGCTCAAACACAACGACGCTATTTTGATTGAGGAGCGCCTGTATCATCGGGCGCCATCATCAGACCAGTTTCATAGAATCATATTTTTGCGTTGTAACCGAAGCTATATAATGGTGGGTAGCGGGATTGTCCGAAAGGGTTACCGCTGCCCTGGAACATAAAGGGCTAAGGAAGGAACACGGGTGGGTTTTAGTCAGTAAGAGTCTGACACTCCCTTCTGCTCCACCCAGAGCGGGAGGGGTCATTTGATGATTTCCCATCCTCAAAAAAAAAAAAAAAAAAAAAAAAAAAAGCTATATAATGGTTTATCTAGCACTCTGTCAGTCCGTTATCACCTACTGCATCCCGGTATGGGGAGGGGCTGCAAAAACCAAGTTTATTGTAATGGAGCGAGCACAGAGAGATGTCCTTAGGGTGATGCTTGGCAGACCATACAGATCCCCCACTACTGAGTTATATTCGGACTCCAAATTACTTACTGTGAGGCATCTCTTTGTCCTTCGAGCCACTCTTAGAACACATAAACAAATTCCCCCATCAGATCCTACTAAACGCAAACCAAAAAAGGTATGCCCGATAGTAAGCCACAAAACTGCATTCGCTAGGCGCCAGTTTTATGTTCTAAGTGTACTAATTTATAAAAATATATATAAAGTCATTCAGTTACCTGGGCTTAATCACCATGAAGTTAAGATCAAAGTACAAAGTTGGCTACAGGATCAAGACGCTGCTCGAACAGAAGAACTACTACACCACCAGCAGTAAGCGTATATACTCTCATATATATAAACCTGATATACTGTTGTGTGCATTTTTCTTCTTTCACTTTATGTGGAGCATATCAGCAGCACATCCATGACACAATTTTAAACACTTCAACATAACCTTAAACAAAAACTAAACACTACTACACACACCCCTACATACACACCCTCACATACATACCCTTATTCTAACATACACACCCCCACTTTAACATACACACACATATACACCTCAAAAGTCGTTTCTAATATCCCTTATATCCCATAATTGTTAACTTTAATTTTTATATGCATACTTTGTAACCGGCAATGACAATGACTATTTTTGTAATGTTATAACACAACATAAAAGGTTTTTGGTATCACAGTGACAGCAGACACTGACTCTTGAGTCACAGGATCACCTAGTTTAGGAGTCAGGGTTTACCTTATCCGTATGACCTTTAGTTAACCAAGCTATGTGTCCTAGTCTTAAGCAATGTCAAAGGTTTTTGTATCAATAAAGATTTTTATTATTATTATTTATTATTTTTATTATAATTATTATGCAAAGTTTCAGCTCAATCGGATGCCAGAAAGTTTTGAAAAATGGACGACAAAGGGAGTAACTAGAAACACATACGTACGAAGCAAGGTAATATAAACCTTGTAAACAGGTACATAGGCACCGTTCATTCGTTGAACAAGCCACAAACTTAAAAAAGGTTTAATCAGATAAATGGAAAAGAGATTACTTCATATTGTACACATATCGATATGGACGTACGGCCGCGCCGCATACAACGCCTTCAAGTATAAAATATCCATTTTCCTCGTAAGGCTATTCCCGTGTCTCCTCGAAGTTCTATGAAAGCGTTCATGTCTTTTATTACGTGCACAAAACCACCGCTCTAACAGTATGCCTGAGGATTTAATAATATTTAATACAATCATAAAGATGTGATCACATTGTATAACATATTAATATATCCCCCCTGCTCCTGCCCTAACAGGCATATTTAATCAATGTTTAGACAGCGGTACGTTTCCTGGCATAATGAAACATAGTAAAGTAGTACCAATTTTAAAATCTGGTAGTTAGTTGGATCCCTTCAAATTTAGATCTAGGTATATTTGTGCTACCAGCATTGAGCAAAATCTATGAAAACATCATGCTCAACAAGATGTTGTCACATTTTAACTCAAATGGGATTTTACATGGTCGCCTGTTTTGGTTTCACAAAAGGTAGGTCGACGACAGACGCGGGAGTAAAACTCATCAGTCACATTTTGGAATCCTGGGAGAAGTCCCAGGATGCAACTGACATTTTCTGTGACCTCTCAAAAGCGTTTGACTGCGTTGACCACAATACACTGATCTGTAAATTATACCACTACGGAATTCGTGGACAAGCTGCTGATCTTGTTCTTTCCTATCTATCAAAGAGGCAGCAAAAAGTAAACGTTAACGGGGTGACGTCCTCGGGGTCTCTAGTTGGGATGGGCGTGCCTCAAGGCCCAATTCTTGGCCCTTTCCTATTTCTAGTATATATTAACGACCTCTCTCTTACATGATGGCTAACCTATCGGATATAATTTTATTCGCTGATGACACATCCCTTATTTTTAAAATAGAAAAGATACAGATGTCTTACATGTCAACGATAGTCTGGCTGTTCTTTAGAAATGGTTTTACTTAATGCGAACAAAACTAGTCTTAAGTTCTCATTACCAAATGTACCTCAAGTGGGTCTAAATTTAAAACTTGATGGCAAGAACGATAGATGCTATTACGGAAACTGTATTTCTGAGAATTACTTTAGATTCAAAATTACAATGGGCGAACACATTAGAGCTCTTTCAGGTAGATTTAGTTCAGCTGCATATGCAGTAAGAAAAATAAGGCAGTTGACAGATATAGTCACAGTTAGGTTAGTATACTTTGCTTATTTCCACAGTATTATGTCTTATGGTGTTCTGCTGTGGGGATCGGCATCTGACGTAGATTCAATTTTCATTTTACAAAAGAGGTTAAGTAGAGGTATTGTATAATTGCATAGCACATATGTGACTACCATGTACATACTATAAACTAAAGCTATCATTTACTGGGTACGTTTTTCATTGACTTGAATGTGCCTTGGCGGCTGAGAGTATGTCATGCTCACTCTAATGTCTCGCTGATGGTGGTGCATGTGTTGGATCATTTAGCTCCCTTCAAAATGGTTGAGCTGAATGGTGCTAATCTATGCGTCATGTTCGTGAACGGGTGCCGTCAGTAGGGACTGGTCAACTTTTTGCTGCCATGGCTTATTTTAATTTAATATTTGAATTGTTTTTTTTTTATCTTTTCATTACGGACGCTTTTAACCTTCTGCATCGTTCTCACATGCATAATTTTTAACATGAATGATGTAAGCAATACTTTGTAACTATATTAGTGTGATTTAAAAGAGTGTCCATGGAGTTTCTTGCCCGTTCTTCTCCATAGGTACTTCGCTTACGCGCTTACGCATTCTAAAGCGTAGTAGGCATACTACGCTTTGGAATGCCCATACCAAAGCGAAGCAAAAGATGAAGCTAGTTACCCAACTAGATTCATCTTTTTGACTGACCGACCCTTGACAGTTCAAAAGTGCCTGTAATTGGTTTAGTTGAAATAAATAGTTTGAGTTTGAGGGCAATCCGCGCAATCTATAAAATGGGTCCTCGCGAGTCTCTTAAAAACAAATTCAAAGAAATTGATATACTAACTCTGCCTTCTCTTTACATTTTAGAAAGTATTTTGTATGTTCGCAAACACTTAGGACTTTTCAAAATAAGAAGCGATTTCCATAATATAAATACACATAGTAAAAATGAAATTGTGATACCTAAATTAAGAATAACTAAAACTAGCGAGTCATTTCTCATAAGCAGCAGCCGCTTTTATAACAAGTTGCCAATCCTGGTTACAGAACTTAGCGATGGAAAGTTCAAAACCCTCATCAAACGTGTCCTTATCAAAGAAGCATATTATAAGATTAAAGACTACGCTGAAGACAAGGTAGTTTGGCAATGATTTCTTCTGCACATGTGGCTTCCCTGGCACCTCATTAACGGCATTGTGTACTAATGAATTTTACGTTAGCATCTATAGCTAGCTAACGATATGTAGATGATCACATAATATACAGTCCACTCAAATGATTTGTCGAGTGAGTTGACATTAAATCTTTGCAACAACACGCCTATTATTTTACAAGTCCTTTAAACCAAATACAACCTTATTGCAATAAACATATGGTCCTAAATCAAACCGGATTCAAGTCAACTACCGACCCAGGTGCCATCGAGCACCATGCGTGAGAACAAAAGCATCCCTAAGGGATAAGGTTCTTTTCTGTGAAGTAGTTAGGGACTAATGAGTGAATACAAATAAAATAGACTATATTATGTGCAACGAACTTACAAATTGCATAGTTACGGTGAACATACCTGCATATTTTGATAATTGTGTTTATTCTGGAACAGAACAAAAATATAACAATGGAGGGTCTGATTATGTATCAAAATGAGTTTCTAGAAAAGTTACAGAAGACTGAGAAAAACTTTAAGAAATCGCCGAAAGACAGAATAAAACGACCTTAATTACAAACAAGGTTGGACTTGAACTGTGGAAGGAGTTCAAGGAGGGTCACTTTAAGGGATGTACAATTATAAAAGATTCTGCCGATCTATTCTGTAAAAATGTCATGTATTCTGTAAGCTGTCAATAGTGTCAATCCCTAGCATTGGTTGGAATGACAGCTCAGTTCACCTAAGTTTTCACGGTGAGATGGTTACAGAATCGCACTGCAGATGACGAAAAAAAAGACCCCTACTTTGAGAAAGATATTTATGAGGTATTTAAAGAAACATACATAAACTACAGATCCACATTAAGAGAAGCTCTCCAGCCGTTTTCAGATGAATCAAAATATCAACCTGCTTTATCTCAATCCTATTCAATTAACAACGTGAAAGACCTCAAGAAACCAAGAACTAGGTTGCCCAATATACAGCTACCCATATTCACGGGAAAGTACGAGGGATGGCAATCATTCTTCGACCTGTTCAGTATTCTAATTCACGACAATGAACATCTATCACGTGTACAGAAGCTGCATTATCTAAAAAGCAATTTATCTGGAGAACCTGAGGTACTTTTACGTAACTTTTCTATAACAGATGCAAATTATGATGAGGCCTGGAACCAATTAATAAAATGTTACAATAATACGAGGCTCAACAGCAACGCAATTATGAAGATTAAATTTACGTAAAAACCTGTGCAGACGGAGTCGGCTAATTTAATTAGACAACTAGTAGACACAACTTCGACTTATTTGAAGGCGTTGAAAAACATGGCTATGCAGACTGATACCTGGGATATGGCAACTACCTACTTAGTTGTATCGAAGTTAGATTCTGAATCTATAAGCCTGTGGGAACACCAAATTAGTGTAACACGTAATATTTAACGACAATCCCACTTGGTCGGAATAAAGAAACTTTTTAGAAGCAAGGTACTAAGGTAAAAACAGTGCAACCCAAACCAGTGGCTAAACCCAAGGTTTTCCATTCAAATGTTACCAGCAGCGATGACAAAAGGCCCGAAGCAAAATGTGCTTTGTGTAGTGGTGACCACTACATCTATTCCTGGAAGAAGTTTGAAGAACAAATTATGTTTCAATTGCTTGGCGCCTACACACTCCGTGCGCAAGTGTCGAGGTTTATCGTGTTGTAGAAAGTGCAGACGGCGACATCACACCCTTCTGCATTTCGAGAGAAGACAGCAGAACGAGAAACCAAATTAAGGTGAAACTTCAACTACAGGTATAGCGAACAACAAACCAACAGGTACGCCTATTTTTGTATCTAATGATGAGCATGTTGTAACCAACTTTTCTAGTGAACATATACAATCAAACAGTGTCCTATTAACTACTGCTAATGTGTTAGTAGATAGTAGGAATGGTTGCAAATACGTTGTGAGAGCTTTGTTAGACGAAGGGTCACAAAACAGTACAATTATTGAGTCTTAATTGTAAATCAGTGAGTGGTTGGGTGTCAGGTGTGGGAGAGAGGCAAACCAGAATCAAACACAGGGTTACACTTTGTGTCAAATCATGTCACAATCCCAATGCGTCAGTGCGAGTAGTGTGACGACTAGGGCTTTGCAGGTAGGCTGCGCAGGCCGTCAGCAAATTAGGTTAGGTAAAGAAACTCTTAGTTAAGGTTCATAGGTATAATAAGTTTACAATAATTACGTATTAGTAGACTAGGTCGCGGGTAAGGACACACTATCGTTCTGAGTACTAGCACGTGTAAGTTAGGGAAGGTACCGTCCTTGGTTCTCCAGGATGCAGGAATTCAGACCCGGGAACAGGCTTGCCGGTACGACTTCAGGAAGCCGGAGAGGCCTCAGTAGGCCGCTGACCGCGGCGCGTCAGCAGGCCGCCGGTAGCGCGCGGATAGGTGTGCGTGCAGTATAGCCACGTATGCAGTGCGCAGTTCAGCGACGCATGCAGTGCGCAGTTCAGCTACGCGTGCAGCGCGCAGTAGGTAAGCGCACAATATGGCTACGCATGCAGTGCGCAGTTCAACAACGTGTGCAGCACGTAGTAGGTGAGCGCACAGTATAGCTACGCGTGCAGTGCGCGGTTAGTGAGCTGCCCTGTCCTCAGCCTGGACGTAGAACAACCGGTAGGTAGAACCCTGGAAGGCGGGATAGGCTGCGCATGTTACAATGGTGCGAAAGCAGCAAGCCGCGTGCGATGTGTCCAGCCTCTTGCCCCTTCCACGACCAAGGAACGGTGTAGGGAGCAGGACATGGGGAAGCTTAACACATCGTAGCGGTTTACAGGCAGAGAGTTTGTTTGTTTGAGTTGTTTGTTATGTATGTGACACGCGAGCATAAAAAACTAGATGTACAATAATCTTGGACTGGCTTGCTATATAGCTTATAATACACAGAGAGACCTTGCATATTGCAGATTCAGCAGCAATACATATTTGGAGGCATGAGGAACAGGGTGTAAAGTTCACTCAACCTCCATAGCGAAGCGAACGAATCAAGCACTGACTTCAGCTTGGGTAGTCTGGTCATTCTGTACATGACAGTGCATGTTATATTAAATAACTTATAATTGTAAAGATGTCATCTAAAACTGATACAAAAGCCGGCGCAGGAGGCCAGAGAAAGTTGCATGCTTTAAATGCAAGAAGTCAGTTGACATTAAAGAAACAGCCCTGTGCTCAATTTGTAACCATCGATATGAATTGGATTGCGATGGATACCCAGAAGGAACTTACCGTCTAATGGACCAGGAATCTAGGAAAAGATGGAAATGTAAGACATGCATAAAAAATAGTAAGAAAGTCCCAGATGCTAGCAATGTATCCAATATTACCACCAGAAAAAAAACAAACCTACGTCCAAACTGCTCATCTCCGGTACAAAGTGAAAATGTCAAAGATAGCAAACAACTCGCGGCCGTGAAGGCCTCTGTTCAAAACACCTCTGACATCTTGGACTCCCACATCCTGTCCGAATGCGAAACTTCAGACGAATCTTATAACACACTCAATAAACTATCTAAGAGTGTAGACGGCACAATATCTGAAACGTTGACAGTTCTAGAGATGAAAGACACCATAAAAGGACTCACAAATAAACTGGATAGTACTGAAAATGAGTTAGAAAACACAATCCTAGAAAACAATAATCTACGTCAACAATTAGATAAATTGACTGCAGAAATAAAAATATTAAAATCACTCTGCCATTCTTCATCAGTCACTGAAAACAGTCCAGCCATTAATTCTAAAAGAAAAAGACACTCGTTGCTGCATCAAAGCTCATTCTTCTCGCCTTCTACCCCTTTGCCGAAGGTTGACTATGGAAAAAGCATTGAAATAACGGGCCTACAACAAAAAATAACCCAACTACAAAATCAACTGAAAGAAGCACAACAACAAATTGAAGCTTGCAAGAAAATTATTGACACATTGAAACATACTAACATAAAGCCCAAGAATTCGTCGGTATCGGAAATGGACACACAAACACCTACTTATACTGAAGAGCAAAAGCACGAAACGACGAATAAGATACTCATCTTCGGTTCCCAACAATGCGTCGGTCTAGCAGCAGCCATGATATACTCGAGACAAAACACAAGGTACGAAAAGTATGGGATCATAGCGGATACAAAACC
Organism: Apamea anceps; assembly: GCA_951799955.1. Classification (NCBI taxonomy): domain Eukaryota; kingdom Metazoa; phylum Arthropoda; class Insecta; order Lepidoptera; family Noctuidae; genus Apamea; species Apamea anceps. Next base: position 20,798,722 of record OX637513.1, on the reverse strand, counting down.
AAATGCTCCATGTAATCAAATAATAATGAGTTGTCGTCAAGCTAAGTTGAACTACAACGATAAAATTGTAATTTGTGTAGGGGAGAATGATCACAATTTAAAATATATTTCGTCCCAACTACAAATTGTACTTGATACATTCTACAACAATATGATTATTGTATTAAATGTGTTCAAGAATGAGTACTTAGATCCTAATAGGCTTAATTATCGTTTGAAAAATGTATGTAAATTCTATAAAAAATGTAAATTTCTGGAAAGCGAATCCTTTGAAACCACCGAATTATGTACTAAAATTAACCACCTCATAGATTGTAATGACTATAGTGAAAACTATTTGAATCCTAGAGAACTCATGAAAAGAATAGCGAGTAGCAGATCAAGTCTTAAACTAAATCCCAAAAATGCACCCAAAAGAGGAACAATTCCTTTCTACTTTGGTCGTAAAAACCAAACTCAAACAGAAAATCCCTCCTATTTACAAAATAGTATGGAACCGGAACAAAATAACAACGTGCGTACTAGTACTGGGCAACCAAAAAAAGGTACGATACCTTACTATTTTCCCACAATTACAAAAAATGACTTGTTTTTTCGTTCCTAAAACCGCGACATCGACCTCACATAACTTTAGGATACTTCACCAAAACATTGCAAGTGCACTGTCTAAACAGGAAATATTGGAATTGACATTACAGGAGATGCGAGATTCGCAGAACGACCCGCATGTAGTCTGCCTCTCTGAGACATTTATAAAAAAAGGACATGAAAAATATCTTAAGTTATCGGATTATGACATGGCTTCAAATTTTTGCAGGGAAAAACAACGAGGTGGCACTTGCATTCTGATCAAAAAGGGTCTATGTTACAAAGAACTACCGTTTGTAAAAACACATGCCTCCGTAATTAAATTTGAGGCCTGTGGCATAGAATTAACAAATGAGAAACTAATCATAATCTGTTTATACAGAGCACCTCAGTCTGACCCCAACCAATTTTTAAGTAAGTTAGATAATATCTTACATGATATTTACAAAAAATATAAAATAAAAACACGCATAGTTATAACAGGTGACTTTAATATAAATACTTTGAAAAAAGGGAAAATCACTCAAGCATTTCAAGACATAGCACGTAGTTACAATGTTAAAATTCATATTAATGTAGCCACTCGTAAATCGTCGTGTATAGACCATATTTTAAGTAATATACCTGATGCTATCGGAAGAGTACTACCACTTCATCTCTCTGACCACGATACAGCTCAAATGCTAAGCTTCCCTTTAAGATTTCAGACAGCAAAAACGGCAATATACCATATCTATAAAAGAGATAACAATCTGGATAATACACTTAAGTTTAGAGAATGCTTAAAAAACTTGTCTTGGGCAGACATATACATGGAGAACGATGCAAATAGGGCATTTGATTGCTTCCATGAATTGTTACGTCTGTTTCACAATCTCTGCTTTCCAAAGGTAAGGGTTAAAATAGACTTAAATCAAAAAACAAAACAAAAGTGGATAAGTAAAGGTCTAAAACATAGTTCTAAAACCAAGCGTTGGCTACGATACCAATACTATAAAAATAAAAATCAAGCTAACAAGACAAAATATACCACATACTCGAGTCTGCTACAAAAATGTATCTACAATGCCAAGCGTAATGCTAATATTAAGTATATTAATAAGAATGACAACAAATGTAAAGCCACATGGACAGTTATAAAAAATGAAATAAACAATATGAACCCCAAAGACAATATTGAACACATAAAAATTGACAACACCGTAATTACAAAACCGGAAGAAATCGCCTCTGCCTTTAATAATCACTATACAAATACTCGTACTATCATAACGCGAAACTGTAACACCAAGTGCTCTAATAAAAATCTAATTGCCAATTCAATGTACCTCACGCCAATGTCCGAAAGTGAGGTAAGAGAACAGATATTATCGTTAAATAACACTACTTCTGAGGGTTACGATGAACTTAGCACCAAAATAATAAAGACATTTAGTAATGAAATAAGCGGGGTATTGACATATCTAATCAACCTATCCTTTTCACAGGGTGTGTTTCCTAATGCCCTAAAAATGTCCCTTGTGAAGCCGATATTTAAAAAGGGTGAAAAATGTAATATGGACAATTATCGGCCCATAACATTAATACCCATCCTTTCAAAAGTATATGAAAAATGTATGTACCAAAGATTAATTAGTTATTGTGAAAAATTCAATATTTTAAACAAGGAACAATTTGGTTTTCAAAAACGAAAATCCACTACCTTAGCCATTTTTTCTCTTTTAAAAACAGTACTGACGAGTATCAATAACAATCACCTAACAACGGGCTTATTTTTTGATTTGTCAAAAGCGTTTGACCTAGTTTCACATGACATATTATTGAAAAAGCTAGAGTCTGTCGGAATCAGAGGATTGCCACTTCAGTGGCTATCATCTTACTTAACTGATAGACGACAGACTGTAGTCATCACCAAGCTTAACGAAAAGAGGGACATAACACTCTACTCGTCTGAATATAAAAATGTACAATGTGGCGTACCCCAAGGTAGCATATTGGGTCCTATCTTATTTATTATCTACATAAACGACATAGTAGATATAACCAATCATAAATGTTTCCTTTTTGCTGATGATATTTCTATTATTGTTACTGGTGACAAAAAATGTAAAACCATTATTGATCATGAAACGGACATAAATAATACAATTGACAATTTAATTAGCTGGTTAAATAATAATAATTTGTCGATTAATCTTAATAAATCTGTATACATTCAATTCAATCAATCTCATAATGACAAATTTAATTTTAAAATGAACATACCCAAGCTTACCCAAATGACACAAACTAAGTTCTTAGGTGTAGTTATTGACGAACATTTAGATTGGAAAGCCCAGGTCGACCATGTGTGTAATAAAATAAATAAATTCGCGTACGCTCTTAGGCAAATTAAGAAGGTCACTAATATAAAAACGGCTGTGATGTCTTACCAGGCATATGTTGAGTCCTCATTACGGTATGGACTAATTTTTTGGGGAAATAGTACCGACCAAAGTAGAGCGTTTGTTGCCCAAAAAAAATGTATACGAGCTATTTACGGGATCCCATCCGATGAATCATGCCAACCTATTTTTAAAAAGCTTCGTCTGCTACCATTACCTTCATTGTATCTGTATGAAGTGTCTATATTCGTAAAAAAACATATAGAGTTATTTAAAACAATAGAAGAAGTAAGCTCACGTAGTCGGCGTGATCAGTACCAGCACAGATTGGTACTAGAAGAAATTTGTAGGCTAGCAAAATTCAATAAGAGCTGTCTAGCTATGTGTGTATGTGTATTTAACAAATTACCAAATACCTTAAAAACGTTAAACTGTAGGCTGTTTAAGATTAAACTGTATAATTGGTTGACTCAAAATAATTATTATAGTATTAAGCAATTTTTGGAACATAGACTTTAATTTTGCCTTTTGTTTGTATAGATTGTAACGTTTGTAGTGTACTTATAAGTTTGCATGCTTTAATTCTAAGCAAAACATGCGGGTCCTTATATTTATTTCAACAACAATGTATACCGTGTTTTTCGCAAATAAATATATTATTATTATTATTATTATTATAGAAAAGGGAGGATCCTCCGACCAGACGGGTGCTGTGTCTGGCGGGCAATTGGCCAACGATTGATGTTGGGAAATTGTATCTATGCTATTTGCGCGGTAAACTCTGCTTGCGAGATGCAGGATTTGCGTGACGTCAGTATGACGCGTTGTTCGCATGTGGCGTTGTAGATACTGCTACATATACATATTTCCGTCTCCCATGTACTGGATAACCTACGGCCTTGTGACCTGTCATTGACATTCACGCAAATAGATACATTGGTAGATAGATATTTACAACGGCCATCCAGTACAGAGGGTCTGGTATAATTACCAAATTAATGAGGAACTCGCCCTAGATTTGGGGTACCAGTATCTTTAGGATCAGGGAATCACTCCTGCCAGCTAAGCAAGCGGATGTTAAAATGACAGAGTCTCTTAGTAAATTATTAGTGTTGTGCCATGATTCTAGTGATGTGACTTACAACTTACTTAATTATCAGTCGACTATTTGCCGTTGAGACCCTCACAACGCTACAGTAGAGGCATATGTATTGCGTTCACTAACAACAATGCTACCCACCACTAATCTAGGTATTTCTGAGTGGTCAGAGTTAAAAGACTTGGAGCTGGCTGCCAGCGATGTCTTGTTAGACGGCTTTATGAAGCATCCTGTGAGTAATCTATTAGCACAAAACACAATTCTAGGTTAGATTCTACCAGGAAAGATATCACGAGAATGCATTTCAATAGAGAAGAACTTCACCAGTCTGCATCTTCAGCTTAAAGAAGATGCGTTTCATATGTGCCCATGTTGGTTTATGTGAAATAAAATATTTTGATTTTATAATCTCACCAAAAACATTTCATGTCCTGCCCAGACTTACATAACACTTTCACTGTTAAAAAGTTATACGAGTATTAGATCTAATCTATAGCTAAGCCCTTAACTCTGTCGACCTCCCTGAAGGCGTCAGCGTAGTTTGCTACGCTGACGACACGCTGGTCCTGGCGCAGGGGAGGTCGCATCAGGCGGCGGCCGATGCGATGACACGCGGGGTTGCGATAGTCGTGGAAAGGATCCGGCGGTTGGGTCTCGAGGTGGCATTGCACAAGTCCGAGGCCATGTCCTTTCATGGGCCTCGGTACGGGCCACCTCCAGGATCCCAACTAGTGGTAGGAGGGGTTCACATCGGCGTCGAGACCACGAAGAGGTACCTGGGTCTCGTCCTCGACAGCCGATGGAACTTCGTCGAGCACTTCCGACGTTTGGCCCCCAAACTGGAACGGGCCGGGGCCGCCCTAAAGCGGCTCTTGCCCAACCTGAGGGGGCCAAACGCCTCCTGCCGGAGGCTTTACGCGGGGGTCGTGTGGTCCATGGCCCTATATGGGGCCCCGGTATGGGCGCGTTCACTGCGGCTACGAGCCGCACACTACCTGAACGCGCCCCAAAAGGTGGTAGCCGTAAGGCTGATCCGGGGCTACCGCACGATCTCGGGCGAGGCAGCAAGCCTCCTTGCCGGACTGCCGCCATGGGATCTGGAGGCGATAGTACTCGCGCGCCTGTATGATTGGCGCGCGGAGGCACTACGCCGGGGGGAAACTCCGCATCCGCGGCAAACTGCGGCGGAGCGGACGAACCTCCGGCGCGATCTCATGGCGACATGGAAGGAGCGACTATCGCAACCCAGCGCAGGGCACGCCACGATAGCGGCGGTAAGACCCCTCTTTGAGGAGTGGCTAGAGAGACGTCACGGCGTTCTCACCTACCGCCTGACGCAGGTCCTCTCCGGACACGGATGTTTCGGGAGGTTCCTGCACATAATCAGGCGGGAGGAGACGCCCGGGTGTCACCACTGTCAGGATCGCCCAGAGGACACGGTGGAGCATACGGTGGAGGTCTGCTCTGCTTGGGCAGAGCACCGCCGTGTCCTCGTAGGCGCAGCGTTCTGCGAAGCAGTCATGCTAGCGAAGGAGGTGGCGGGGTGGGCGAGGGAACGCACCTCACGCCTCAGCCGCCGCGGGAGACGCGTGACGACTTCCGGCCACCGTAGGCGCGGGCCTGCGGGCGGTGAGTAATGGGTAACTCACCGTCCGATCAGGACCAGGCCATTTGAAGATTTCCCATCCACAAAAAAAAAAAAAAAAGCCCCTAACTCTACAATTCTTACATCTTGGAATAAATGTACGATTTGGCCGTGTCGTTGCACAGACACTCCTATGGGCTTATGGTAAGAAATTAAATAAATGGTCTTTAATGTTGTGTCATGCAATAGTTCAATGGTATGGCTAAGCTATACATTTTGACTCCGGTAAGGAAACGCACCAGAGACCAACATCACAAACTTTGGTCGGACCGAGGTGAGTGCAGGCAGGCTAAGGAAACACTCCCTGCGGTGGTGAGTGCAGGCAGGCTAAGGAAGCACTCCCTGCGGTGGTGAGTGCAGGCAGGCTAAGGAAGCACTCCCTGCGGTGGTGAGTGCAGGCAGGCTAAGGAAGCACTCCCTGCGGTGGTGAGTGCAGGCAGGCTAAGGAAGCACTCCCTGCGGTGGTGAGTGCAGGCAGGCTAAGGAAGCACTCCCTGCGGTGGTGAGTGCAGGCAGGCTAAGGAAGCACTCCCTGCGGTGGTGAGTGCAGGCAGGCTAAGGAAACACTCCCTGCGGTGGTGAGTGCAGGCAGGCTAAGGAAGCACTCCCTGTGGTGGTGAGTGCAGGCAGGCTAAGGAAGCACTCCCTGCGGTGGTGAGTGCAGGCAGGCTAAGGAAACACTCCCTGCGGTGGTGAGTGCAGGCAGGCTAAGGAAGCACTCCCTGCGGTGGTGAGTGCAGGCAGGCTAAGGAAGCACTCCCTGTGGTGGTGAGTGCAGGCAGGCTAAGGAAGCACTCCCTGCGGTGGTGAGTGCAGGCAGGCTAAGGAAGCACTCCCTGCGGTGGTGAGTGCAGGCAGGCTAAGGAAGCACTCCCTGCGGTGGTGAGTGCAGGCAGGCTAAGGAAGCACTCCCTGCGGTGGTGAGTGCAGGCAGGCTAAGGAAGCACTCCCTGCGGTGGTGAGTGCAGGCAGGCTAAGGAAACACTCCCTGCGGTGGTGAGTGCAGGCAGGCTAAGGAAGCACTCCCTGCGGTGGTGAGTGCAGGCAGGCTAAGGAAGCACTCCCTGCGGTGGTGAGTGCAGGCAGGCTAAGGAAGCACTCCCTGCGGTGGTGAGTGCAGGCAGGCTAAGGAAGCACTCCCTGCGGTGGTGAGTGCAGGCAGGCTAAGGAAGCACTCCCTGCGGTGGTGAGTGCAGGTAGGCTAAGGAAGCACTCCCTGCGGTGGTGAGTGCAGGCAGGCTAAGGAATCACTCCCTGCGGTGGTGAGTGCAGGCAGGCTAAGGAAGCACTCCCTGCGGTGGTGAGTGCAGGCAGGCTAAGGAAGCACTCCCTGCGGTGGTGAGTGCAGGCAGGCTAAGGAAGCACTCCCTGCGGTGGTGAGTGCAGGCAGGCTAAGGAAGCACTCCCTGCGGTGGTGAGTGCAGGCAGGCTAAGGAAGCACTCCCTGCGGTGGTGAGTGCAGGCAGGCTAAGGAAGCACTCCCTGCGGTGGTGAGTGCAGGCAGGCTAAGGAAGCACTCCCTGCGGTGGTGAGTGCAGGCAGGCTAAGGAAGCACTCCCTGCGGTGGTGAGTGCAGGCAGGCTAAGGAAGCACTCCCTGCGGTGGTGAGTGCAGGCAGGCTAAGGAAGCACTCCCTGCGGTGGTGAGTGCAGGCAGGCTAAGGAAGCACTCCCTGCGGTGGTGAGTGCAGGCAGGCTAAGGAAGCACTCCCTGCGGTGGTGAGTGCAGGCAGGCTAAGGAAGCACTCCCTGCGGTGGTGAGTGCAGGCAGGCTAAGGAAGCACTCCCTGCGGTGGTGAGTGCAGGCAGGCTAAGGAAGCACTCCCTGCGGTGGTGAGTGCAGGCAGGCTAAGGAAGCACTCCCTGCGGTGGTGAGTGCAGGCAGGCTAAGGAAGCACTCCCTGCGGTGGTGAGTGCAGGCAGGCTAAGGAAGCACTCCCTGCGGTGGTGAGTGCAGGCAGGCTAAGGAAGCACTCCCTGCGGTGGTGAGTGCAGGCAGGCTAAGGAAGCACTCCCTGCGGTGGTGAGTGCAGGCAGGCTAAGGAAGCACTCCCTGCGGTGGTGAGTGCAGGCAGGCTAAGGAAGCACTCCCTGCGGTGGTGAGTGCAGGCAGGCTAAGGAAGCACTCCCTGCGGTGGTGAGTGCAGGCAGGCTAAGGAAGCACTCCCTGCGGTGGTGAGTGCAGGCAGGCTAAGGAAGCACTCCCTGCGGTGGTGAGTGCAGGCAGGCTAAGGAAGCACTCCCTGCGGTGGTGAGTGCAGGCAGGCTAAGGAAGCACTCCCTGCGGTGGTGAGTGCAGGCAGGCTAAGGAAGCACTCCCTGCGGTGGTGAGTGCAGGCAGGCTAAGGAAGCACTCCCTGCGGTGGTGAGTGCAGGCAGGCTAAGGAAGCACTCCCTGCGGTGGTGAGTGCAGGCAGGCTAAGGAAGCACTCCCTGCGGTGGTGAGTGCAGGCACGCTAAGGAAGCACTCCCTGCGATGGACAGCCGCGGTTCAGTGGTTCTCCGTCTAACCAAACAACAGCTGTGTACAGTTACCGCCGTTTTAACTGGCCACGATCATTTAATAAACACCTCTTTGTCATAGGAGTAACAGACAGTCCGCTGTGCAGGGCCTGCATGGAAGATGACGAGACAGCGGCGCATGTGCTGCTAAACTGCCCGGTGGTCGCCATGTACAGAGCAAAGTACTTCGGTAATCCAGGTACCCTGCGTGAGACGGTCAATAACATCAAGGCGGTGCTGGTCTTTCTTGAGGAGCTGGGGGGGATTAAATAATTGATTTTAAAGTTGTGGTCACCAGCCCGTATTAGCTATTAAGGTGTGTACAGTTAGGGGCTTGTAGAGTTAGGGTCTTGGCTCTACATTTGATCTGATAAGTTTTTAACAGGGAAAGCGTTATGTAAATCAAGTGGCAACCTACTTTACATGAAATGTTTGTGGGATTTCATTTCTTTTTGTAGGGTGTTCTATTTCTTTTTATTTAAGCGGTGATATTGTAATGATATATTACACTTCGCTTCTGCCTGCAAAACGCGCGCTTCGTCCGCGTGAAATTTCATCGCGTATCAGACTAAGGAAGAAAATTTTGGTACAGATCGAGTCGGGCTAACGGACAAGCTTCATCTACACAATATTTTGATTCTCGATGTAATTAATAAGAGATTGTTCGAAGAGTCTTTAGTTTCCTAATAACAGAAAACTTTCCTAAACAATAACTCCGCGGCTTTTGTGTGGCGTCTATTATCGACCATAGTGACGGATAATTTGGATTGCTTCAAACTGTTCTCTAAAGGGATCTGCTAGATTGCTAGGTGGACTGGTTCGAAAGTTGTATTTAGTGAGACTCATTAAGATTTCAAGGAATTTCATAAATTACTTCAAAAATCTAGTATTTCTTGGTCGGTTTTGTTTCTTTGTTAATGCTTTTCTTTGTAATTAGTTACGAGATTTTGTTCGTATTCGAGTAATCGTACCTATGTTAAATGCAAAATAAGTAATCTTTTAAAAACTTGTTTCGCAGTATTTTCTTATTATAATTATAAATGTTAGGTCTAATTACTGAATTAAATCCTGAATTGATGGAAAGTCATACCCAAGCGACGCTGCTGTGCTGTACCAGACTAAAAGAGAAATAGGTATGTATACGGAGCTAAGTAGTTCGAAAATCAGAGATGCACATAAAGAAAACGTGATACGTATTTTCATTGTGATTGTGAGAACACCTTGAGTAACTTTTTAAGGCAGAAACTGAACAATAGGTGTATTTTAATATATACCTATTGTTCAGTTCCTGCCTTAAAAAGTTGTTATTTTGGATGCAAGAAGTATTGTAAATACAGTGGAATTTTAGACTTTTTAAAGCTAGCTCTAAATATTCCCGAAGTTACTCATCGCCAGAGGGCGCTCAACTCGCCTCTCCCTTCACTCCTCTGACGAACTAAATATAACACCCCATCAATACAAGTTATACTTTGTTATATCTGATACTCTATAAACTTTTACATTCCGCGAGAGATAGATTGCTTTGAATTTATTGCTTCGACTTGACTTGATGGATTGTCAAAGGTTCGCTTGGCAGCGCTTAGAAGGATGACAAGTGTATTATTTGAAAGATCTCGACTGTAGCTACCGAGCTAACTGATTCTCAGATACAAAGCTAAGCAAATCTGATTCTTAGGGTAGATAAATAAATGCAACAGCGGATTTCGGGTGTTGTGTTTATTTATAGGTTCTATATTCTATGTATGTCTTTCTGAAATTACATAGCACAAGTACACAGTAAGCAATTGATATACAATAAATAAATAATAGTAAACTCTTTCACCAAACAAACTACTTTCCTCCTACTTCCTCTACTTTTTGTTATTTAATATATCAATATGTTGCACAAGTTTACAAACCTTAGCTATGTTATTCCAGTCTAACTACACCAACATTCACATTTTCACTGCGAAAGCTGCATCAAATCCATTTGTAATTGTGCAACGAATTGTGATCTAATAATACGTCTTTGGGACACTTTTTGATCACGTAATTGGTCGGATTTCGTTCGGAAGGCGTCGGTCGCATGTTCGGCTTGTGGTCACAGCACTAGCACTAGCTCGGAATTCAGGCTCGGATTAAATTCAATTTTAACGTTGCGCAGCCTTTCGCCACACAAAAGATAAAGTACAAACACTCAACTCCGGAAAACAAGCGAAAATACACGCACACATAGACTCGCGTCTACGTAACAGCTAGGTGCACACGCACTCGTGACTGGCATTCGTTGCGATCTCCGTACGTACCCATCTATGCGTGTGTGTGCCTGTGTTCGCTCGTTGTCAGAGCTGACCTTCTGTGCCGTGTGTTCTGTCTTTCTATTTTGTGCTTCCTCATGCTGGTGCAAACTGTGGGCGGTTTACGAGCTGCGAGCGGTCGTCCGGAGATTGGGATGCTTGCTGGTCGATTTTAGAACGTATCTTGGACAGTTAATTGGGGAATAAAAACGTAGAAGTCGTGGCTAGGTTTTGTCCTGATTAAAGTGATATAGGTTCACAGGTGAAAGAAACAATGATAGAGATGCACAATCCGATCCCCACTCTTTCATTGAGGGCGCAAGATCCGTGCCAGTCCCTGTACGTTTGATAAAGATCGCATCATTTGAGAAACTATAGATATTATTATCAAGAGCCAAGTATAATTTATTTATTTATTTCAGGCATCAAGGCCCATATAAACACATACAATATAATATTAGTATAACTTAAAAATACTATAAATACATACAACATTAAACTAAAAAGTAACTAACGCACACGAAGTGTCTGCGTAGTGTTTAATAATATGATGCCCTCAGTCTTGCTCATGAGAACCAAAGAGACCCTTTTTCATGACACTCAAGGGAATACTTACTCACCGTTAGAAGAAAACTGTAAATAAATCACAATAAATAATATGTTATGCGATTTAAGTAACCATGACTTAAATCGTATAACATATTATTATTTATTGTAACAGAATACTAAATTGTTTCAAAAAATCCCAGATGTCAACAAAAACCCTTTTTTTTTTTTCAGGATGGGAAATCATCAAATGACTCTTCCCGCTCTGGGTGGAGCAGAAGGGACTGTCAGACTCTTACTGACTAAAACCTACCCGTGTTCCTTCCTTAGCCCTTTATGTTCCAGAGCAGCGGTAACCCTTTCGGACGATCCCGCTACCCTGGCAGGCTACGGCCCTATCGGGCCCCGTCACTTCTGCTGACATCTCTTTGAGGCGCACGTGGAACACATACGCGCCGTCCGGCACGGGCCTGGTCCTGATCGGACGGTGAGTTACCCATTACTCACCGCCCGCAGGCCCGCGCCTACGGTGGCCGGGAGTCGTCACGTGGCTCCCGACGCCCGGAGCGTCTCCCGCGGCGGCTGAGGCGTGAGGTGCGTTCCCTCGCCCACCCCGCCACCTCCTTCGCTAGCATGACTGCTTCGCAGAAGGAGGTGACTGCCTCCCACTCCCTCTCGCCCCGGACCATGGCTTGAACCAGGGCCGGACGCGAGAGGTCGCCGCCGCTGCCGATCGCCTCTACGAGGACAGCAAAAAAAAAAATTGTTTAAAAGACGTGATAAATAAAGTGCGACAAATAGTGGCGGTGCACCGGGTCGCACGGTGGCGGGCGCGCAGGCGGGGCACCACCGCGCACAAACTTGCTGATGTACGCGCGCAAACAAAAACAACTGCTTGCTACTCTCGTGTTATACCGCGCTGATTTAGGACAAAAACGAAAAACGCAAAATTTATTCCGTCACACACATAAAGTTAATATCCAACATAGAGACAACCACGGCGAAACATGCTTCTACGCTACAGTCTACAACGCAGTGGTTTGGTAAAATATTTTTAAAGATGCAGATTCTTCGGGTTGTTTCCAATATGTCTGTGTACTCTGGGCAATCGCCTAACTGACCAGATTTTTTCAAAGATTTTTAAGTAAGTTAGAAATTGGCCTTGGTTTCTACCTGACTATGTTGACTAGGTGATGTTTTCAGTACGACTTGAATTAATTCGCATATAACTCCTGCCGATACAAAAGAACACACAATAATTTTTGGTACTTACTTAGCATACTTTTATACCTTTTAAAGTAGAATTTCATCTACGAGTAGAACAAAACAATGCAAACCAAGTTCAGAAAAAAAGCCGTTTCTTATCAAACCACCTAAAGTCAAACCTCAACTCACTATTTTGAAGAAACTCTGGCTCGCCATAAAAGAACGTGTTATTTCACATTGTATTTATTTCATACACGGATCACTGCACTGAAAGGACTAACGCATTTAACTTGCGAAATGTAAAAGTTTTTGCAAAATAAATAACACACAAACATTAGCTGGAACGCTTCAAAGAAATAAAATAATTTCTTCAAGAAAATGTACGAGTATTCAGTACAAGTAACATACTTACATCTTTATATTATGTGTTATTTATAGGTAATGTTGTTCTTGCTTAATATTTTCAGTCTTGTTCATTCCCTGCAGGCAATGTTTGAATGACATTGGTTCACTTACTGAAGTACGAAAGAGAAATATAACTCAAATTGATATATTCAATGAATCAAACCTCATAAATGCGTAGTTTACTTATCGTTGCAGTAAAACGAATTGCTTTGAACCGCCAACGCTTTGAAACTTTCAAAGGAGAAGATTGTACAATTGCGAGAAAAATGTAATTAGTCTTCAGTATTAAAATTCTTAGTCGGAGCTCAAAGGATTAATGATTAAATTAACACGAATTTTTGTCTTTGTTTGTGCCTGAAATATTTGAAGAATGCTTTAGTTTAAGAACAGAATAAGTTTATCATTGATGTCTTGAAATGAGGCCTAGGGAATTCTATTCTCACAGCATCTTAATGCGCCATCAACATCGATCTGAGATCACCAAGACAAGTAGGTAGTAAGGGTCAAAAGTGGAGTGACATTGTCACGAAGCAATAGATTGACACTTCTGTTTAACTTACAACCTTCTTCTAAATAGTAATTTCTATACTATAGACACACACTCACATTTGTTTGCAAATGATTGTAGTTCATAAATTCAACCATTAGGTTATATGGCAAAATAGCCTAGCGGTTATCATACGTCGTAAGCACGTTCATGCGTAGCAAGCCGTGGGTTCGAATCTCACGCGCGGTAATAATTTTTTAAAATATTTTTATAATTACCTACTCGAATAATCACACTATTGAATATCGTTCCGTATCATGTTCGCCTTGTTCACATAATTCGTTAAACTTTATGATTATACCCACAGAAATCTAAATAAATAAATTAACTTACGACTCATTCACCGCGACTAAGTAGAAGTTTTTGGTTGGTTGTTATTGTAGATTTGTGACGTGTATTTAGTGTGTTTTAATCTATTAGCGGTGTTGGAGTTCATTTTGAAATGCAGGGAAATTTAAATATTGAGATGAAAGCAGATATTATCGCGCTGCGTAAAAGTGGACTTAATATTATATCATAGATATTTAAAGAAACCGGACTGAGTGTGAGTAATAAGATTTAATTATTTTATCGATTTTTTTCTAATTATAGTATAACTGCTGATCCTTTTAGTTATTTTTTTAAACGTTTTATATTTATCATAAACCCTAAATAGAAGAAAAAAAAATAATGATGAATATAAAACATAACATTAAGTATAATAATAATATAAAATGTAACGTTTCTATTTTCAAAATAATTTTGTTTCAAATTGGTAAAATTCGTATTTTGCTAGTAGCCTAACAGTACTCTTTTTTTGTTTTAGAGAAATATCTACTGTGAGTCGGAGAGTCAAAAGATGGCCCCAGCTAGTCAGTGAATCATGAAACAAGTGGTTTCATACCAACGAGATATTTTTCCGAATTATTCGATACATCTTTACGAACCGTTTCTTTTTAGCTTATAAAATTATAACGAATAAACATTTTGAAATCACTTATAAAACAGTGTTATTTTAACCCCGTATTACAATAGCAATATAATAATGAAAATTAAATAATTATAACATTATGATTCTTGTTTATTAATCTATAAAAAACGAATAACAAAATAGCCGATAAGGTTATTGTTGGAAAAGAAAAATAAAAGTCCTTTGGTGGTAGTATGTACTCACAATTTAATCGTCACGGAAAGATTGTGTCCGAGCGAAATAAAGAAAAACTCGAAAAGAAAAAAAAAAAACAAAATCAGCTAAATAACAATAGACGATGTCTAGTCCGCGCATCATTTCGTCCACGAACCGTTGGAACGCTTATCCTGCGTTTCGTAGACCAAATGTCATAAATTAAACTTTGTAAATTCCAAAGGGCGTTATGATGGCCGTCTTGGGTATATCCTTCTTGCACATTGATATTTGATTGTAGGCTTTTACTAAATCGATTGTACTATGTACACGACAGCCAGTTATACTGTGTGTAAAATCGTGAATATGTCGTGTTGGGTACATATCTGGAACGGTGCGGGAGTTGAATTTCCTGTAATCGCCACTTGGGTGCCACCCGTAGTCCTTCTTCAGGGCGAGATACAATGGGGATGACCATGGACTGTCGGAAGGTCTCGCAGTGCCGTTAGCTAGCATTGCCTGAAATTCGGCTCGAGCTATTTGTAGCTTATCGGGGGCTAGTCGTCTCGGTGCGCATGAGACAGGCGGGCCCGGTGTGGTGCGGATGTGGTGTTGTGTGTTGTATGGTATCAAGCGTTGTGTATCCGCGGGTCGCATAATTTCGGGGAATTCCCGCGAGAGCATGAGATGGTAACGTGTATCACCCGAAAGCACTTTGACTGAGTGAATGTTACTCGTGTTGCAAGCCCGTGTCGCTGGTGCTGTTAGTGAAATTGTGTTGTCTATTAAGTTTTGGTTCTTACAGTCCACTATCAAATTGTAACAACACAAAAAATCTACACCATGATAGGTTTGGTAGCGTCCGCTACCACAAAGCGCCACGGATAGCTTCGTCGGAGTCCGAAGTTCAAGTTGAGATACGCGTAGCCGTATGTGCTCATAGTAGTACTTGTTGGTGCTCGGCGCTATCGTAGCTGAGTTCGAGGGACACGCAAAGGTCACTCCCTGTGTCGACCAAAAATTGGGTTTTTGTGCTGCGGTCAGTCACGAAGCGACCGGATGTGGCAGGGCAATCGTCTGTCGCTATTACTAATGATTGCCCGCGGTGTTTTCCGACTCTTTGTAGTCGCATGGTTTGTGACAGTTGCGTGCTCTGGATTCAAATTGTCGTGGTACCAGCAGATGGGATGGTTCCGGTAGCTCGATGCTGATCGGCTTGCACTGCGCGATGCTGACCGGCGCCGTTGTTTGTCAGAGCGTTCCCTGCAGCGTGGCTGGCGGGTGTGCTCGTCTAACTTAATGGCTAGTCGTTCCACCATCCGTTTAAGCTCAGCAATCTCGCTAGAGGCACTGCTGCTGGGTCCTGCTACGCTGGCGGGCATAGAAATTGCCGCGACGTATCTCCTGGATACGGTCTACGAGTTCTGCTAGCTGTTCCAGCGTTAGGGAGGGCTGGGATGCCAGCACGGTCTGTATGTTGTGTGGAAGGCGATTACTCCATGGTCTGCAAGAACCCCTCCGGTACACTCGGTCCTGCCAGGTCTCTCCGATGGCGCAGAAACTGTGTTGGTTTCCTGTCACCCCGTTTCCTCGTGGGTGAGTAGCTGACGGACTTTCTTGTCGAGAGAGGCGGTGGTTCGCTTGATCAGCTCGCTCTTGATTTTACCATATCGATTATGAATGGGTTTAGGACTATATCTTTTACGGACTTGGCGTGAACGATGTGTAGATTCGCAATGACGCTATTAAATTGTATAGTATATTCTGTAATTCTCAAATTGTCCTTCCATAAGCGCGAACCATATCCCTGGGTCGTCCGGTGAGAAAAGTGGTAATTTCATATTTAATTTCCGGAAACATTCGGCCAAGTTTCGTTCATCATCAATGGAAACGCGCATTTTTTTAGGGGGTCTCGTGGTCACGTTTTGCTGTGAGCTCGCGGTTTTCGGCGAATCGCTACTACTATCGCTTCTTGCGTTATTATTACTCATTCTGGTGTTCTGAACGGGGTCACCAATTTAGTGGTAGTATGTTCTCAAGATTTAATCGTCGTTGAAGGTAGGTGGCAGATTGTGTCCGAGCGGAATAAAATAACACTCGTAGGTTGTACAGAAAATAGGCAATAGCACGAGCCAGTTAAGCAAGCTAATATTCGCGGCGTTATACAAGTTAGAAAGCGTGCGGATAGCGAGTAACGCGGGCTTCGTAAGCAAAGGCGGTGTCTTGACTTGCGGGCGGACGCGCGGCTGCGTGCGCGCCTCGCTCCTCTCGAACCTGTTTGGTACTGACGTAACTAGCCGTGGTATGTGTCCACGGAACGAGCGACGTGCAAATTCACAACACTTGATTCTAAAGTGCTTTGACGGATGTGTGTTGAGTGTGAACGTTTTGTATAAATGTGTGTAGGTATGTATAGGTATGTATGTAAAGAAATATGGGAGTAGCCCACAGTCCCAACTCGAGATTGGAACCCAGACCTATGCGTTCAATAATCCAATACGTAAGACTACCAGCTATCGGAACTCGATCTAATTATTTCAATTTAACAATGGTATAAACCAACCAAGGTCATACGTAATTACGTAGCCTGTGTGCAAAAGCGACGGTATGTTTTTTGTTTCGATCGACGCCATCGCCAGCCAGTGTGCCAATTAAGAGGTCAGCGTTCTGTGCTGATACATCACTTTATGCACACAGACGTAGGCGCGGCCTTTACCGCGCGTTCACAGCAATGCAGTCCTTAAGGTGATAATGGATTAATGACCCCTACTAACTGTACTTGTCTTGTCTTGGTGGTGTGAAAATTATGAACTTTTGGAGGGAATTTGAACATCTGTGGGTATAGATGTCAAAGTTTATAATTTTTATAATCCTTATTGTCGAGTGCATCTAAGATAATAATATTTTAATTTCCATAAAATAGTCATTTGAATATTTAAGACATTAATCTGTCTATATTTGATATAGGTATTAATGTTTACTGCACTCCAGGGAGTCAGCAGAAATATTATAAATTGATGCATATTTGGGGGAGCTGTATGAATAAACGTGACGTCGCATAGAATACCTAATATAAGTTTTATTTTCTAAACTAACTAGGTAATACATATTTTTATATTGTGCTTTTTGACCTTAATGATTGAAAATTTGATATTTTTTCTTCGTCACATCACATCTTATCGCTGCGGGCATAGTAAAACACGTCGATAACGCAACAAACATACCTTGGTATAAACTCGTCCCATCATAGTTTGCGTGCTGCAACACCTTTTTGATTTACCTAACACTTTCTATATTTCTTCCAATACTCATTCAACATCTATACACACAACCATGTAGGTATTTAGTTCATCTACTATTCCCAGACTAACGAAAATTCGCAAAATCTAGTCTGCAAATTGATAAACAGTTTTCGCCGAATTGGCTCCGATGAAATAGAACGAATTCCCTTTTAGGAAAAATGTAATTTTCGTTAAAGAAATGCAGATGAATTGTATCTCACGTAGAGATTTAACTGCGAAACACTCGTAACGTTAGATTACAACAAAATAAAGTAAATGAAAAAGAAATCCTAGATTACGAACCCTCTGCACCTCTCGGGGGAGATGAGTCGAGTTGGGTGAAGAACAGAAACATGGAATAATTCAGACGTGGAGGATACTTAAGCTATTGTGGGTCTGCAGAATTCTTAATAGCTATGTTTGCTTCTTTGGAAAGTTCGCCGGGAATACCACTATTTTTTATTACAACCTGATGGGGTAGGTAACGGATTAATGACTAGGAAAACTAGTTACATAGAATAAGATTCAATTCGAAGTCGTACGCACAAGAAGAAACTTTTCGATGTTACCTCCTCACAGATTATGATCTGTGAGGAGGTAACCTCACTATCACGCTCACACAACTAATCAATATTGCAATGAGTTTCTTATACAGACAAATAATGCAGCGCGAGACCAACACCACGCTGCGCTCACCAGAGACCTTAATGATAGGTAGCTAACGACCAATTTCCCGTGCCCCAATTACGATCTGCATTGTAAATGGCACCTCGAGGGAATGGAGTGTTATCTATGGGGGAACTCGCTCAATTTCGGCGAACGAGGGGAACTGTGAGTAGGCGAAGTTTTATGGTGTTCACACTGCCATGCATTTATTTGTGCAAGATCGTTTACTGCTTGTGGGAAGACGTATTACAGCCCATAAACTTGGTCGGCAGGAGCTTTCGCTTTTCGGGAGAAATCGATTTACTTTTGTTTATGTAGACTGTATCACGATCATTCAAAAAATAATTTTTGTGAGAGCAAGGTTAGGAACTTCTATTAAAATGAAAATGTCTACAATTTGATGCTGGAGTTTGATAGCAAAGATTAAGGCAATTTCTTTCATTTCTCTCGATTCGGATGATTTTAAATCAAAGTATTAAATCAGTCAATCGTCTTTCAAATCGCTTTCGTTTTCTCTTTTGAGAGATGTGATATAAATGTTTGTTTGTAGAAGTGTAGCCGACATACAGATACATAGTTACAGTTTGCTTACGCCTTTATATCTTGTTATAAAAATAAACCTTTCATACGCCACTCGTAGGCGTTATGTAAGACGACTGAAGATTATCTGAAGGTTCGTTTTAGATTACATTGTAAAAGTTTAAAAAAGATGTAGCGTACCGTTCATCCGTGGGAGGCAGCAACTTAGCAAAGTTACAATTGAGGCCGCCATTCCATCTCCTAAAAACAATACTAGACACGGTGGATTGCGGCCCACTCTCTCACACCGAGAGGAGGCCTGTGTCTTAGCAGGGGGAACATTATACTCTGATTATGTTTAGCAATAAATAGCCAATAGTATAAATGATGACGACGAAGAGTGGCAAGCCCGATTTATGAAAACATCGCAATTTTCACGTAAATCCACCAAGTAGTACCCATTGTACAAGGCAATACCCAACTCATCAGAATACCCTCACAATACAAATAAAGACAAACCTCCCCGCAGTCGAGCAGACACATAACATATCATCTCATTTTCCTCGGCGGGTATTAAATAAGGCGGTAATGCAATCCCTGACAGCTTGTTTCTTTTATTCATCTCTCGTATCTTAACGGCGTATCAATTCATCCCGGCTATAGAACGTGCTGGAATATATGTACATCTACATCTGAGAAAGATGAATACAAGGGTTGAGTCTGCTCTTAGAGTATTGATAGAGCTGTAGAGCGCGAATTACAAAAGATGAGTGGTTTAACAAGAAGTAGGGTTAGCGCTGGGGATGGTTTTTGTATTTTATATAATTTGTAAAACTGCTTCAAGCGGATTTTTTAAGTACAGTTAAATGAGTGACTTGATAAAATAAATAAATAAAGTAGCTCTTATTAGGTATTTTATACGATCGATGGAAACAAAAATAATTCTTTTAAACTTTTGTGTAAATTACAACAAGACAAGAGTCGCTTATAAATAATACATCAAAGTAAGCTTGTCAAGCTACAAAATATATTATCTATTTCAATGTTGTGTAAAGCATCCCTTCTGAAATTCATACGCAAACGGTTCTCCCCCTTCGCCCAATTAATTATCAAAGTACTTACGTTTTTTCAAATAGTTGTGTTATTAAAAATCTTTTTATTTCACTCGCTATTCATTAAGTTTAGATTTATTGGTAGCTAGCGATCCGGCTCGGTTTCGCTTCCAACCAATTTACTTGTGGACGCCATCCAAATTGCTACACTTAGCAATAGGTCTTTTTCTCGATGCTCTGAATCCTGAAAATTTCACGAACGTCAGTGGCTTTTATATAAAAGGTTTCGATTGCAAACTTCATTAAAATGAGTTTAGTTTTATTCTAGTTGAGCGCGCAAACAGACATACGTACTGTGTTATTTTAATTATTCTTTTTTCTCAAGACGACTTCAAAGAAAGTTGGAAGTATTTTTCTAAAGGGTATTTTAATTTGATTGATTTACAACAACTACGCGTTTTAATTTTTCATCTTTTTTACGGTACGGTTGTTCTCGGCTATTTCTATATTCTTCGTCGGCTATTTACTTTGACTAGATATTTATTCCTTTGTCGTGTTTCATCGGTTTATGATATTATGTTGTCTTTTTCTCTGTGCATCGTGATATTTAATCCACATCAGCTTATTTTCCAAGAGCGCGCGTATCACAACAGTGAAGGTTCTATCTAGATGACTTCTCTATGTTTACGTGATATGAGTACAAAATATTTAATTCTTTTTCCACGAAAATTCTGTTAACTCCATTTCGTAAAAATATTTCTGTTTCCATACTATTAATGTATGAGCTCCCAATTATGAACAACTCTAAATTCCTGAACTTCCAAATAAAATTCTACGAATATTGAAACAAATGGCATCCGAAAACCAAAGCATGAATTATTTTTCCGTCCATTGTTTCATTTCGTTCAAGGAGAGATTTATCGACATTGTTTCCAACCCTTCTATAAATAACGAAGCACGTGCCTTCCTAATTACGGCTAATTTAAATACTTAATATGACACATTGCAAACAAGGAGATGTAACGTATGACAGCTTTAACTTCGACGAGTCGGGAAAGTACGAGTATATCCCTCGTATAATAAACTTTGTTTATATTAATCAAGCGCGGGTGGCGCGGGGTGTGGGAGGGGTGCAAGCGGGGCGCGGGAGGGGTGGCCTGTCTGGAGGGTGCACGTTAAATTGAGTTGTCTCTCGCGATGCATTGCACACCTTAGGTGTTGGGAGATACACGGGCAGCATGGTTGGCCAACGTAGTAGTTGAGGTAAGTCCTCTCTCGTGTAAACTTTGTAACGTTTCTGTAACAATACAACATTCTCATAAGATCATTTTAAGCGAGAAAGGCCGAGGTAGGTATTTTTTCTGCGTAATATAACGCAGAAAGAAACTGTATTTTTGCTAAGCTACTCTTAAGTTACCACAATATCAGCCGTTTTCCTTCCAATAAATTATTCTGCTTTATTTTAACCATATTACTAACTTAATGATCTAGACCCAATTCTATCCCAAGACCGATCATTAAACCGTTCGTTTAACTATCCGCCTGTGTGTATCGCCGTCAGTCGCGGGGTGCATTCACGGCTCGCGACAAACTGTGGCACAAATATATCAGTGTAATTGCGAGCCCCTCACACCCGCACCAACACACCCTCGTGTAGACATACCCTAACATTACACACACATTACAACATCACACACTGTCGTGTAGACATGAACTATTTTTGTGTGTTCACTAGGGGCGGTATTAGAATTTTTTTTATGACGCGTGCATAAATAGTTTAATTGTTTTTCTTAATTCTCTCTTTTTGTTATTTTTAATGAAACCATTTTCTTATTACCTACATGTATTTTGAGTACACTTACAAACCCGAACATTAAACACATTGACAAACACACCAGAGAGAACTATAAGTCATAAAAATATGTAAACAGTACGTATTTGTTACGGATAGTAATGGACCCCGGCTGAACTCCGTAGCGCACAAGCTTAGCTGCTGTACCAATGTTGATGTAGGTTTTGATGTAGAACGGTCGACACTACATCTAGTTTTATATACCTAATCTTGTCAGCTTAATCACCCTACAATGTTTCGACTGCTGGGAACATCCAGCACGCGGTCCCAGTGTATGTCAGAATGTTGGCTTCTAGGATATTTTCCTTGCGATGTTTTTCTTTACCGTTTTTGAGAGCAATATTCTCAGCACCGCAATTTAATTATGAAATGTTAGTCCACAGAATCCAGAACTTCTAAGCTAGCTAACTCGGTTAAATCATTACGTTAGACTCGACAATAATTGATTATCCGATAGAAATCCAGCAGTTCTCTAAACAAAACAGAATCTATTTCTAATCGAGCTTCCCTGACAATAGAACTGGATACAAAACCTCAGCTATTTGTGTAAAAAGGCCGCTAGCTCGGGGCGGCCCGCGCCGACCGCAAGGGGAATCCGCGGTCGTCGCGACTCGAACAAAAAACGGCCGCTGCGAGTGAGCGAGCGTGCTGTTGACAGTAGGTCACACTACTGTTAACTAGCGTACCTGTGCCGTGTTTTGTTGAATAAACTGCTATTTGTTTATGTATAAAACAATGATAGACATGAGCAATACTTTTTATATAGATTCGTTTCCTATCGACGTTCATCTATAGATTGCATTAACGTAATTATTTGTCTCAATCTTCCAAAACCAATGTGACGCTGACGAAATTATTCGATCTTGATAGAACTATGTATCTATTATAATATTATAATCCTCACACAGCAAGTTCGAAACTTCTTTGGGCACAATCCGATGGTCAGTCGCAATCTAAACACCCGAAATCCTGATAATTACTGACCAATTTAATATGTTCTACGATTCATTAAAATATATTTCTCTGCAACTTTTGCAACCAGCAGTTAGTTACGTAAAACACAGTTGCTATAAATTACAATTCTATGCACGTTCAGGTCAGGTACACAGCGCATTCTGCAGGCTATGTTCTTGGTTCTGGCAATGCAATCAAGGTCACTACCACGGCTGAGCTCGCAGGTACAGTGAAGGTCAGATTTAGTTCACTACCTGCAGTTTTACGTAACAAGGAACTATTGAATGCTCGTAGATGTCGTTAGTATTAACCATGCTTTATCGCAGCTCTATATTCTGGAGAATTTCGACGTAAATGATGTGTTTCGAGGAATCTCTTTGGTTTATCTTCATCCACACCTCGAGTTTACAAACTATGTGTGTGGTGTGTGCGCCAGTATCATCCCTTTGGTGAGCTTGCTTCAACGCTCGGATTGGATATAAGGATTAATGAGTTTAATCCTATTACACCAAGATCCAAGGTTTTTAGATATATTTATATGGGTCGAATAGAAACCACGGTGACATGGAAATAACCCGGTAGAATGTGCATAGAATATAATAAAGAACATTATATGAAGCACATAAGGTCACAAAAGCATAATAACTGTGACGTCAGAGCACCTAAGAACTGCCCCACTTCTGTATAAATAAATACAGGTTGTTTTTCTTCCATTGGCGGCCGGTAAGTACCTCGGAAAATAATACATACATTACTGTGAAGTGACCTGAATAACTTACAACATTACATTGCCAAATAAATTAATAGTCGTAAATTATTCAACACTTGTCGTACGTACCTGGCGTACGTATTTATGTAGAGGAGACTTATTTTAGCCACAATTGTAAATCTGGATTTATTTCGGATTAATCTTGGTGTTTGCTTGAGGATTAATGGTTTGGCCTAAGTTCTGTTTTGATTACAAAATAAAATAATGATTTGGTTGTTCTGAGTCGGGGATTTTAATGAATTAAAATACAAATCCAAGTAGAAACCGATCTTAGGTAATAATTTCGCATTTTCTTGAGAAAATGCGAAATTATTCACGATGAGAGAAATAACAACTCTAGGACAATCGTCACAATAACACTGAACCTCCTTTTATATCGTAAACCGTGAAGTTTATAATAATAATAATAAGTAGGAGGCTCTCGTTGGGCAGTTGGATCGAGGGCTTGATTCAGAAAGCGGTACTTTTGGACACGGCTCGCATTGTCAGGAGGTTCCTCTCTCTGGAGCCCTGAGCGCCGGTAGCTCGGATCCTGTTCCCGATACCGGTGGGCTACTATTTTTTATATTTTTAAATGTTTTTATACTTTTTATATTCTAATATTTAAAAATATAATTTATATGTGTTTACATTGAAATAAAGATAACAATAATAATTCATTTATTTTCAGGATAACAAAGATCCCGTTGGGTTAGTAACGTTAGTCTTAACCTATGTTAGTACATCTATTGGGTTTTTTTTATATTCACCCGTAATTTCAGGGCGTTGCATATTCCCTCTGATATCATCAGAGACCTTTTTTTCTAGGGGTATATTTATTTATTTTATTATTTTATGACAGTCCTTACAATTTACCTTACGATTCAAAACAGAGTTTTTCAACGGATTCTTATTATCTAATTACATATCTTAAATAATACTTATTACCAACTTTACATCTAACAATATTTTTTGGTTCTTACAGTTTGTTTATATTTCTATATTTTACATTTACAGGCTTCAAAACAAAATTATTTTTGCAGATTTCTTATCATCTACTTACTTATCTTATGCTTTTGTATATATTTAACAATATATAGCCAACATAGCTTATTTAACTATTTCTTTTTATTAACTTTAATTAACAATTTTATCTTAATTCCTTTTCTTACTCTGCGCTTAACTTATTTATATTTACCAAATATATATTAAACACAACTTATTTATCTATTCCTGTTTACTACTGTCTTTACTATTTGCACACAGTATTCTATAAATGTTTGTCTTGATTGCTTTGTTTGCTATTATCATATTATGTATGTTCCCGGGTTTTATATCACAATCAAGTGCTTGCTCTGTCTCAAATCTAAGCTTTGTGTAGACTGGACAGCTAAACAGGAGGTGTGGGACAGACTCCGCGACCCCCGGTTCACAAATGCAAGATGGGTCCCCCTTACACTTTAACCGGTGCAAGTATTCTGAGAACCCACCGTGCCCCGTCATCACCTGAGTCGCCAAGCCTGCCGGTTTGATTTTCCTCACCGTTTTAAATCCTTCCACTGCATCTGGGAAGAACATCCTGGTGACAGCTGCCGTTTGTCCGGCTTGGTAGCGTACGTTCCATTCGTCGAGAGACCGCAGACGAATGTGTCTCTTGACGAATGAAACTGGGCAACTGTCGTAATCGGGTTTCTTCTTGGAGTGCAGTGCAGCCTCTTTTGCCAGCTGTTCTGCGCGCTCATTCCCCTCCAGTCCTGCATGTGCTTTAATCCAGAACAGGGAGATTTCCTTGTTCTGGAGTCTGCTGTCTTGGATGTTGACTCTAGTTTCGACTGCCAGGGGGTGGAGGGAATAGGGGTTTACGACCGTTTCTAGGGCAGAGCGTGAGTCGCTAAGGATAGCGAAACTAGCCTCGTTTCGTCGCAGGATGATTTTTGTGGCGTGACATATGGCCAGGAGTTCAGCCTGGTAGACGGTGCAGTATGATGGCAACTTAAGTTTGAGAGTTTTGGTCTCTGCTTCGTTGCTCCAAAGAGACAATGCTGCTCCGACTTTGCCCTCAACCTTGCTGCCATCGGTGTCGGCGCCAATGTCTTGCCGGGTGCTGGGTTTCAGCGAAGGGCAGTCTGCGCTCTACCTCTCTGTCTGCCAGTGCTGGCTGGGGTACTCCCCTCTTAGCCTCATACACCGATGCCGCCTCCCGGATCCGGATGTCGAGAGGCAGCATCCCAGCCAGCATCAGCGCCGAGCTTAACGAAACGGTTCTGTACGCTCCACACAGCTTCTGCGCGAAGCCCTTCTGCACTGCGTTCAGTTGCCTTTTTACCCCTTCCTTGTTTACCGCTTTAGCCCAGGCGCCGGCTGCGTAGGTAACGATGGGCTCCACTGTGGCCATGTAAATTGTCCTGATTATTTCAGGGTGGAGGCCCAATTGATCCTGGCGGCTCGTGAGAGCTGTTTATATATGTTTAACGCCTTCTTGCATGTATTAGCCACGTGGCTGTTAAACGTCAGCTTATTGTCAATGGTGAGCCCCAGGATCTTTATCTCGCTGGACAGACCAATGTCGATCCCGCCCATGTTCAGTCGTGGTGTGTCAAATTTCAATTTCCTGGTGAGCACCATTGCGTGTGTCTTGTGTGGCGCAAATTTCAGCTTGTTTTTGTCACCCCACGCCCGAACATACGCGAGTGCGGCATTGGCCCTCCTCTCCACCTCCGACGCCGTATCTTCGGCAAACACCAACACCACGTCATCTGCGAAAGCCTAGCAATAGTCACCCCAGCGTTCGAGTCCCTTGAGGAGTGGATCAAGGAGGAGATTCCAGAGAATCGGCCCACTAATCGATCCCTGCACACATCCCTTTTGGGTGTCCTTTGTGTACTCTTCTCCGGCGTACCTCACCCGGACCTTCCGGTTCTGTAGGTAGCTGTCCATGAGTCGCCGGAGGTTTACCGGACACTCTTCTTCGGCAAGTCTGATCTATTGCGGGCCACCAGGCGCTATCGAAGGCTCCCTCTATGTCCAGTGATATCACGGTTACCAGTTTCTTATCGTTTAGTTGTCCGTCTATATGTTGTATCATGTCATAGAGGGAGTCCTTGGTGCTTCTCTGGGGTATGAAGCCGTATTGTCGAGGGCTCAATCTCGGGAGCAGGTGCCACTTTAATCTCCCGACTATCATTTTCTCTAGAATCTTCCCCATGACCGGTAACAGGCCAATGGGCCTGTAGGACTTTGGGTTTGTATAATCGTCCTTGCCAGGCTTCCACAGTAAGTTCGCAATTTTTGTTGTAGGTGTGGGTGTGTAGTTGTGTAGGTGTGAGGCTTCGCTGGTGGGACTGTCGCTCCCGAGTGCTCCCCTGCCCGTGCCCACCTTAGCAATACGCCGTTGTGGCCCTCGCTAATGCGTCCCACTTCCTCCTTATCGGGCAGTCCCCGCTGAACGCGTTGTGCTCTGTATTTGCCAGTTTTGGTATGCGTGCAGTTGCAGCATGTTGGCATTGCACCCTCGAGCCAGTAGGAACATTCCGACTTTTTGTGGGGCCCGGCGCAATGGCTACATTTCTCGACCGTTTCTTTACAGAAACGCCTGCCATGACCGTACCCCAGGCAAAGGGAGCACTGGACGAGAGGAGATTGGTCCGCGACTCGGATGCGCTGCAGGTCGATCTGCACGGTCTCCGCGTCCATAATCCTAGTCCAGATTCTGGGGGACACCCTAACGACGACATGGTTGATGATGATGATTTCTTGTTTTCTTTTTGTATCGGATCTCCACTCTATTGTCCTGTTTTTCGAGATCTCTGAATATCCTCTCATTCTGATTTCTCAGGGCAAGAAGGACATCGTCGTCACTGTTGTACGTCAGGACGTCTTTAAGGATTAAGAGTGGGTCCTTGTTCCTAATATCGTCGACGTTAAGGTGATTACCCGCACATCTATTGGGTTAGTAACAATAGTCTTAACCTATGTTAGTACATCTATTGGGTTAGTAACCAATCAAAGAGATTTAAGATGAAGTAAATAATTTAATGTCTTTAGTAACAATAGTCTTAACCTATGTTAGTACTTAACTAATAACACCGACAATGTGCAGGTGACAAGAGACCTCACCAACGGGCTGTCATGTCTCCCGGCTATAGAATGCTGTTGGGGCTGCCCCGGAATCTGTTTAGCAGCGAGGCCGCTTTCTTACGTAGTACAGCATTGAAGCAGTCGGTACGTGCCTCAGCGAACATTGATGACGCGCTACAGAACCAGCTTAACCGAGCTTAACTAAACTCGAATAGTTAGGAATTCAGTTATTACAAATATAACATACTTAATACGAGATAGATTTCGATCTGAAGTATATAGTACGAATGCGACACAAATCAAATTAAATGGACTCTTACCAAAAGAGTAACGATTTATTTGTGATTAAAAAAAAGTACTCGGACGGTTTCAGTGACGACCGGCAATGGGCAAGTTTCTAAAATACAATGTACTAAATGAAATACTAAAATATCCAGCCAGAATAATACATATGTAACCTCTCATTTGTTTATGTAGCCTACAGGTGGCAAATATTTTTTGTTTAACGTAGGCTAGGCAACGGATCAGAAACATTTCCATTACCTTTAAAACCCTGCTTATGTGTATACTTATAGAGTACCTGTGTTAATGAATATACCGTCTACTTTATAATAATTAATTTATAACATCGTTCAGGTAAAACATTGTACAGGGAAAGATTCTCACATTTTTAAGAAAAGAAGCAGATACCACCCTTGCCGAAGTTATTTCTCTTTATACGAGTATTGCCTTGCACCTTACATCATAAAGTAGTATCAAAACGCATTTTAATATTTTGTAGCCAGAAATTAACATAGACATAATTAATCGGCGACAAAGCTAAAAATGAAGTATATAACAATGTGTGCGACATCCCGCATGCACCGCGGGACATTAATCAACACAATCTGGAACCGGTCTAGTCTAGACAATCCCCACACAATTAATACGCAGCTAAACACTACACATATTATACAAATTAACGTCCCCCGGGACTCGCCCCCGCCCATTATCACGAACATCTTAGGGGATGAAAAAGAAAAATACATTAACATAATGTGGGTAGTTTATCATTTTTTATTACCGCCCGCGACCGTTTGCCTACGGAGCAGAGTCTCTTAAAGAAAATCCGGCGATGCACGAGACCAATATTGACACAATAGTATGCAGGTACTCATGTGAGTTCCGTACCTTGTCGCTGCGGGGACATTTTAAATTTAGTTCCAACTTTACCGTGAACACTGGATTTTACATAACATAAATCTCTTAACGTTTTCTGGATTTCAAATTATTGAGTGTACCTAAAACCTGTTGCAACTCTCCAAAGGTTCTTAGTTATTTTTTCCGAAATATCTTTTTGCGGTAAATAAGTGAAATAACAACTCGAACGAGAGCCAGCCGCGCAATTTTCGAAGCAAAAAGTAAATAGAAACCCTTTCACAAAATACGTATAAGACTTAATGATATAGAAAACAGTATTCGATCGTCGCAACTGGGTCAAGATTCTGCTTCTAGAAAAGTATCGCTTGTCCGAACTTACCATTTTATGTGAGATACAAAATATTTCATATTAATCGTAAACCTAGGGAGCCCTAACCCGAGCGCGTACACTCGCAGCCAAATGAAAGTGTACCCACCTGCGGACTCTGTTAGAATTAAATTAGAGATATGACCTTTTAATTTGGCCGTGGCGATTCGTTGGCGCGCGTAAAAGAAAATAATGAACCTCTTTGCATGGAGTTTACGAGCTCTCTCTAATTAGCTAATGCTGTACGTTGTCTTATAAATAATGCACGTTTAAATTGGGAGACATTTTAATTGTGTACATGCCAATTTGTTTCAATTTAACAGGGTTGTGTGTGCTTTATTATTTTCTTTGGAGTTTAATTAAATCGTTGTGTTCTTGTTAGTGACTCGATTAATTTAAATGTTTTCTAGTAATTGGCTACTTTTGTCAAAGAGAGGGAGACATTGCTTTGACTCAGACAATATTAAATCACGAGGTAAAATAAGCACCAATTTTCGGAGATTATATTACAGATATTTGGTAGTAGGCAACTCGTAAACTGGGGTTAATAATGATCGGAACACCGTACACAGGCGTTTGCAAATAAATCAAGTTAAACCATAACACAGCTGTTCAAATCAGAGCTAAAACATAGCCATCCCGTTCAAACTAATTGCATACACAATCTAGAAATCGGTTTTTCCACCATCCGTGATTTAAGCGGGCTACCATCTCCCTGGGGCCAGTCGTGAACGAGCCCGAACGTTACGCAACCGATGTGCCGCATTGCCGAAAATTAGAATAGTACGTACAACCGATCACAGCGGCATAATCCGCGTGATTAGCGAGTGTTTGCGCTGACTGTACTAAGCTGAAAGGTGCTCGTGTTGCCAGCTTTAAATTAAATTGTGGAATTTGTTTTATTGATTGTGTGTCATTGTCAAAGCTTTTGGTAAACCTACCAAAAACATTTTATAATTTCGGTATTGTTTGTTCTCAAAAATTTGTCCAATACGGTGACTATTTTTAGGTATTATCTAAATCCCGCAGTAGGATTGTCAGGTGAATGAGAATTAGTTTAAAACTTTGTTTTATTTTGTAGCAACATTTTTCCAGAAATAACAAAATATTTTATTTTCAATACTAAAACCCGACACAGGTTTGCGTTCATTGTCTGTTGATTTATTAATCCGTGCTACGGAAAATGCAGTTCCCAAGCTCGTTATAAAGTGAATAAATAGACTAGAGGTACAATATTATAACTATTAAAGCTTCTACATACACTTTAGCATTGCTCCTACAGCTTTGAAGCTGAACGTCAAAGAAAAATAGAACCTTAACATTTTCCTCGATTTCTTTGATGTTCTTTCACAGGCTGCATTCCGACGTGTGAAGGGTGTTGTAATTGACTGGGGAAGGGAATTACTTGCAAAGTTAAGTTAGCTTCGTACGAGTTAGTGACACCCGGGGCATAGTATAAAGAGAGGAAGTAGGCTATCTCCGGCACAATCCGCGACATAATTGCCTACTGTCTTAGGGTTGTCACTTTTTGTTAAATTTTAATTCAGTGCCAATAAATAGGCAAGGGTCGGGATGTTGTATTTTTTACTTGTATTGTCTGGGTACCTAAACGATGATGAAACCTTTCACGATGAAAGAAAGAGCGACGGGCCAGCAGACGGGCGGCGCGGGGCGGTGATGAGCACGAGTAAACGGTAGGTTACTGATAGTACTGTCACCAATTCATTAGTTTAAAGCCCGGCCCTTGCCAAAGATAACACATATCTCTGTATAACTAATTCAGTGATCATTAGTCAATAAAGTTCAACAATGGTTTTCCTAACAAACACAGAAATTTATTCAAGATTCATAGCAGTATTATTTATAAAAAAAAAAACACCGTAAAAAAAACATAAAAAAACTAACGCCTGTCTCTTAGACTATAATCAAATTTTTATTCTGCTGTTATGATTCGAACTTTGCTCTATTTATCTGATTCACAATTAGTCAATTAGGTACTTATTTTTTAAGTACGATTTTATAACTGTAAGTAGGTACTTAGTTACTATACCTACAATAGGTACTGAGAAATCGGCATGACTAAACATAAACAAAGCAATAGCGGCAAATCAATTGACAGATCAAAAGTACCTAGTACATTCTAGTGGGAAATTAGGCCTACCTACTTCCTCTGTCTGATAGAAAACTAATACAACAAAAAATAAGTAAGTAGGTAGGTATCTCATCATCAAGTAAAAATGATATGCTAGAGAAAGTGACTTTCTTACCTTTCCTGTTCTATAGGTAATTTGAACAGAGACAATTCTGGAATCGATAAATTATTAAGACACCCAAACACACAGCAATACGTTCTCCTGCGATTATCACACATTTTTCATTCATTTAGCGGTGCCGAAAAGCCGTGACGCGCGAACCTCGTGCGATGTTAGCCCCGTCTGGCGCGCTGCGAAACCCGCCGAGATTTGTGTAAGTGTGCGTGCGGCGACGCATAGATACTTTGGCGCACACATACAAGCCGCGCGCGGTGCGTTTGTATGAAGATAACGTACTTCCTCTCTTTATACTATGCCCGGGGCTTGTGCCCCTGCTTGTTGTGACACCCCTCGCCAATAAGGACGTTAAAGTGTAATCAATATCTTAGGTACATGTACGTGTTGTGTGAGGTGCTGACAATAGTTCTAAATGTACCACCATTTAGAATTATTATAAGTAACTGATGACAACAAACAAAAAGTTTTGTTTATGTTTAGGTGATCTGTATTTTGTGTACCACGATTACTTAGACGGCAATTGTAGAAATTTAAAATGATTGAACCAGCAATTGTACGAGTACTAAATAATATACGAGCGGCGCCCACTTGTGCACTAGCGTCAGACGTTGCATTAGTGCCCCACTTAGCCCTCGGCCCTTCCATTTTAACCCTTTTTACCGCAACAAGGAATTCCATACATTGTCGAAGTACAGCCAGCAAAGCAGTAAAGCAATTACCATTAAAAAGACAATTTATACGGACACACATTATGACGTTACAGTTACAATAAAAACTATGTAAATCATGCGTCGTATGTCGCGCACAAGACACACACCCACAGGTTGCGTCAAGAGGAATACGTTAACATTCATGAGTGACCCTTACTTTATTGCCCGTTTTATTTGTGAAAGAAAAAGTTAATTATGTATTCCCGTTTAATTAGGAGTTCGGGGATACGGCCCCTCTCGGATATAATGTATCGCTCCCATTGGGAGACCAAATAATTCAACACCTACAGGGGCCACAGGGGCTGATGTAACCTTATTATTTTAGCCCACTTTGCTATTGTACAATCGTGTAGAACCTAACCTGGTTCACCCCATTGTGATATGATTTCTGACATATTTATATTTTTGGATGTTAAGCCCTAAATGTACAAAATTACTTTATGGTATCCCAAATATATTAAAAAAAATGTTGTATCTCAAATAAACGCTTAAATTAATTAATTAGTATTTCAGTTTTTAATAGAGAGAGAGAGAGAGAAAAAAATAAGTGCGAGAGAGTAAGGTAATCTTAAGGCTGCGTTCAAGATCTCACAAAAGGAATAGTAATTTGAATGATAGAAATAAAATCCTACGCAAAAGTATGTACGTACTCATTTGTGGAACTGTATGATATATTCGATCATATTTCGTTCCATTCAAGTTCCAAGACCTGAACTGTAGTAATATTTTACAAAATGAAATCGGAACAATATCCCGCTGAATGAATAGTTATTTGAAAAAGCTTTTTAGTTGAGTTTACAAACAGTGCTCAGTTTAGTATATTGGATATAAAACACTTAGTTTGCTCCGCAGAGTGTTATTCTTACTACATTTTATGTCTGAAAAATAAGCAGATCTTTACATGTAGTATAACAATCATTGAGGAAGCTTATCACCGTTTTTTTGGCATAAGACCAATTCCTGTGTTGTATCTGATTATTTCTACTAGATAAACTCATGTTGTGCCCATTTCAGCAGTTACAAGTATTAAATGTTACAAGTATTAAATGCTACGATTGTTTTGTTGTACTCCGCCTAGTTCTTGAACCCAGAAAATCTCGTCACTTGCCACTTGATCATTGAGGCGGTTTATATCCAGCTAAACGACAATTATGAGTGAAAACAAAGCCACACAATTAATGAACGCGTGTTGAAATTAATTGAGATTTTGTGTTATTATTTTGTGCGGTCAACTGTACCTGCGGTTTGCAAATATCACGTTATAAATGAGCACGTTGTGCTAGCTTAGGATTTGTTTAATTATTTATTTAAGTATCATACTTCGTCGAGGCTTTTTGTAGATCAACAAGTTTAAGTGGTTTTCTTTCACAAAGCTCGCCAATTTTCGTTACTTCTGTGTTTGAAAACAGGTATATGTCATGCAGCATATTTTTTCAGGTTAAACGGTACAAACAAGTCTGATCACTCCATCCAAACACCGTTCGATCGCCCGAACACCTGCAAACGTAGCGTATCTCTCCCAAATAGTTGAATAGGGCGAGCCTATTGTTAGTGTGCTGCAAGATATTGTTGTGTGTGTTACTAGATATTGTTGCTAGGTCGCTCGGTATCGAAACAACAATAGCGTGTCAATTGAGGCGTCGACTGCCGATCATGACGGACAATATGAAGGCAACGAGGAATTAAATGATGCTCGCACTACAGCCTAAATGCTTCTAAGTACCGATAGGGAAAAGTATGAGACTGTCCACAATAAACGTATAGTCAGCCGCCGAATCACTAGCTCAAATTCTGTGGCTGATTGTGAGCAGCGTTTCGTCTGGAACTGGGGTCGTTCACACTGTGAACGACCCCAGTTCAAAGTTAAAATGTATGTTACGTTCTTGACAGTAAATAAGATACATATTATTATTTCCCGCATCGTCCAAATTCGATTAAGTTATCAAACAATCCAATGTCATACAAGTTAATCAGCTCACTTATCAACAGCTGTCGACTTGTCTAGACTCGCCAAGTACCCTCGAGTTGTTCTCATAATCTCGTCGTGCACTTGTAGTACTTTATTATCTTATTATTATTTGCCATCGTCATCGTTCCCATACAAATGTCCACATTATAGCGTTATTGTTAGGTGTTCCTATTTGAACTACTGTTATTTCGAGAAATATACTTGTGATATTGGTTCCCAGCTTTACGACAGTTCTAACTAGTTTAGACATTGACGGGCGTTTGGGGAGTGAAGGATTTTTTAGGGGAATAATAGGATTTGTACAATATGATTGGTATATTCTTTGCTGTACCAAAATCTAATTGTAGTGTTATCGTATATCGCCGTTTAAAATTACGTAAATGAATTAATACAAAGCAGAAATTAAATGAGTATTAAGTATTTTAGATGCACAAAGATAAAAATTCCAAATTTTTAATAACAAAATTAGCTCCGAATAATTCGGACATTGCCCAACGGACTTTAGCCAACCATAAAATTAATAAAAGAATAAAGAACGCTAGCCGACTGGCGAGAGAGAGAGATAATGAAGTTAGCACACTGTACAATGTTAGTTATTTACGTGAGCGAGTTAAATTAACGCCTGAATTATGGATGGCAGTTAAAATGTTACTTAAATATGTTTAAGAGTTTCAGACCTATGCATCTATATCCGAGCTCCAAGAAGTTTTAATCAAAGAAAAGTAACAGTCTGTAGTACCTATATTATTTAGGTTGTTGTATTATCGAATTTTGGGATATGGTTGTCTATTGAAAGCTAATAAAAATATACAATTGCTAATACTCGTACGTAAAGCTCTTTATGTAAAACGACCTTAAATTGTATCAAATGTATCTTTTCTTTAATAAATTATTGAGAGATAACAAAAAGCCACCGAATATAAATAGCACTTTATTTTTCTTTACTACACAACTTTATCCACGCAACGCAAATGGAATAATCGTCGTAAAACAATAGAGCTAGGCAGTCAAATAAAAAGTCGTCGGCGCGGTATAATGGTACGCACATTACGACACCCATCTAAATTGGCAGACTTCGAGGGAACGTTCCACACAATATAATGTAGATGAGCACAAAAGGTCAACTGCAGTTTTTGACAAACACACGAATTTAGATACAATCCTTTCTTAACGTACTTAGTACTCGCCTGCATAGTACATACCTACTAAACTGAACGAAATAAAAATTAAGTGTTGTTTTCTGTTTGCATTCAAGTTGTGGAATTAGTACAACTAACTCATTTAGAGAGCACTGCTGCCCGTTATTTGTAAAAGTTGGTTTTTATTTTATGCCGAATTTCGAACGCCTTTCATTTGTTATATTTTGAGCGAGTTCGAATGAGTTGTGTTGAGTGAATCAAAACTAATTATTGCATTTATAGGTGGCATTCGGGACCGCGGTCCCGGTCCCAAAAGCCCCACGACCCGAATTTTCTGCGATTCTTGGTTGAATGCACCGAGGAGCATCACTTACACGCTTTCCATTTGAATATTTTTTAATTAGTGTTATTTATCGTACAACTTCTAACACTGACAAATATACGCATTTAATAATTACGTCATTTACATGTATGCTTTATTTTGAGCCCGTTCTTTGTGTAATGAAAGTTGTATTGGACTATTATGTAGAAGTTAAGTTTACGTGGTATTATTTTAAGCTAGCACGTCATTTTTAATAAATACATTTAGTGTGAAAAGGTTGATTTAAATACACGTTTTGCTATACAGCTGTGAACCCCAATTACTAAAGGGTTATTTTCGAAACTCTACTTGCCTATAACTTATAATCAGTGATAGGAATAGGTAGTGCCTATTTGCCTAAACTTCGAAGAACAGAGACAAGAAACGGAGACTTCCTTAGGACTAAATTTTTTCTGGGACATCTGTCCCGAAATTCGGTACAACGCTTTTGAATACATCAAAAAAATATGCTATTTGGAATAAGTAATTCGTCTATATTTACCTAAAGTTTGCGACTAGACATAACATTTATAATTTATAACTCCATAATAATAATTTATCCTCTATGGGCTCTAAAGGAAAAATAAAACAACACAACACGACAAGTGACAACAGACAAGACAAGTGTCCCGGAAAAAATTCCGTTCTATGGAAGTCTCCGTTTCTTGTCTCTGTTCTTCGAAGTTTAGGCAAATAGGCACTACCTATTCCTATCACTGCTTATAATTTTCTTGCTGTCTTATGTACGTACATAGACAAACAGCAGTTAATCAAATCGCTAGGAAATACCAAGCATATATGGTCTTTTATTCTGTAAACAATAGGTAATCCTAATCTATGATCCGTGATTATTATGCGTTTGGAATGTAAATAGTTAGGCTTTACTTTTGTGATTTTTTATATTTTTTATTTATTTATTGATATGGCACTTCAACGACTTACTCACTAAAACGTACGCAAACCAAAATCACATACAGCTTTAGGTATTGTGAGTTTGTCACTTACAGAAGTGCATTGCAATATCACACAACCAAATGATTGTAGAATGATTGTAATGTTGTGTTGTTGGTTGTTGATTGTTGTTGTGTTTTTGTTGTCCTTGTGTTGTTGTTGAACATTGTAGTCTGAAGATACGCGAATAATATGTGGGTAAACTTGATTACACAGACACAGAAAGACTTCTAGAAGTAGGTACTTCAAGAATGATGTAGTTATTAAATTAGTATTTTTTTATTTGTATTCAGTACCTACTAGAACTAGGATATTATTATTTTAAAAATTAACTAACTATGGACAAAAATACTAAGGACTTGGACTTCTATGGACTTGACTAAGTATTTATAAGTTTGTAAATGTATTACTTTTGTAAAAGGACCTAAATAAATTTTATTTTTTAATTAAAGGACGTGTGAGATATCGTTAGTTTCATTGGTTACAAGTTACTAAACAAAGTGAAAATGTTTACAAATACATACGATGGGAAGAACAGAAAGAAATATTTATATTTATAATAATTATACAATTATTAATAGGCAGCTCGTATCGCATGGAGGTCTGGAGGTCTTGAGACTCCCTCATCATCATCTGCCTGGCTTTTCCCAACTATGTTGAGGTCTTGAGATTCCTAGCTAGTTAAAAATGTCTTTCGGAATTGACGGAAAGGGTTAGAGTAAATGTTGATGCTATTGGTTCGTGTAGCGATTTAATTATAGGTTCATAGGTGCGGTGTTACCAAGGCTAGAAAACGACTTGCAGTTGTGGCAAAAGTTTCGCGACCAGATCGAGAGATAGAGAGTTTTCTGTCGATACTGATTATAGATCT
The DNA here is from genome assembly GCA_951799955.1 of Apamea anceps. NCBI lineage: Eukaryota > Metazoa > Arthropoda > Insecta > Lepidoptera > Noctuidae > Apamea > Apamea anceps. The sequence continues at coordinate 20,761,496 of OX637513.1, read as the reverse complement.
TCAAATCGTCAGGGAAAATAGAGCAATTGCTGTATTTTACTGAGAGAGTCATTGAACTCCAGATGTAGAGAAATAAACTAATTGCCGTAGCCCATTACAACCACTATTTGTTTTATTTCTTCTTTAAGAGGATTTTATGGTCCACCTTGTCGAACGCACTGCTGAAATCAATATAAATTCAGTTGACCTGGGCACGAGAGTCCGTCAATTTACTTACTTCATTGTTGTAGTTAACCAAATTAGTAGTCGTAGATTTACGAACACAGAAAACAGGTTATAGGGGTAAAAACTACGGCTTGCCGGGTAAAGCCTGGGTCCTGGCCTCGACGGCTCTCGGGCCCCGACTGGAGGCGCTCTTAAGCGCATGCATGGAGAGAGGCCAGTTTCCGCTCCGTTGGAAGACGGGGAAGCTGGTCCTCATTCAGAAGCCAGGGCGCCCTGCGGACTCTCCGTCCGCATACCGGCCCATAGTGCTGCTCGACGAGGTCGGCAAGCTCTTCGAGAGAGTAATTGCGGGCCGCCTCGTCGGGCACCTGGTGGGGACTGGGCCGGATCTTGCGGATTGCCAGTTTGGCTTCCGCAAGGGGCGCTCTACGGTGGACGCCATCATGCGCGTGAGAGCCCTCATGACGGGGGACGCGGTGTCCCGGGGTGGGGTGGTCGTGGCGGTGTCACTCGACATCGCCAACGCGTTCAACACCCTGCCCTGGAGCTGCATTGGGGAGGCACTCCGGTATCACCGGGTGCCGACCTACCTCCGTCGAGTAGTCGGGGCGTATCTGACGGACAGCGCCGTCATCTACCCCGGTCGCGACGGGAACTGGAACCGGCGAGAGATGTCGTGCGGTGTCCCACAGGGATCGGTTCTGGGGCCGCTCCTGTGGGACATCGGTTACGACTGGGTGCTGCGGGCCGACCTCCCTGAAGGCGTCAGCGTAGTTTGCTACGCTGACGACACGCTGGTCCTGGCGCAGGGGAGGTTGCATCAGGCGGCGGCCGACGCGATGACACGCGGGGTTGCGATAGTCGTGGAAAGGATCCGGCGGTTGGGTCTCGAGGTGGCATTGCACAAGTCCGAGGCCATGTCCTTTCATGGGCCTCGGTACGGGCCACCTCCAGGATCCCAACTAGTGGTAGGAGGGGTTCACATCGGCGTCGAGACCACGATGAGGTACCTGGGTCTCGTCCTCGACAGCCGATGGAACTTCGTCGAGCACTTCCGACGTTTGGCCCCCAAACTGGAACGGGCCGGGGCCGCCCTAAAGCGGCTCTTGCCCAACCTGAGGGGGCCAAACGCCTCCTGCCGGAGGCTTTACGCGGGGGTCGTGCGGTCCATGGCCCTATATGGGGCCCCGGTATGGGCGCGTTCACTGCGGCTGCGAGCCGCACACTACCTGAACGCGCCCCAAAAGGTGGTAGCCATAAGGCTAATCCGGGGCTACCGCACGATCTCGGGCGAGGCAGCAAGCCTCCTTGCCGGACTGCCGCCATGGGACCTGGAGGCGATAGTGCTCGCGCGCCTGTATGATTGGCGCGCGGAGGCACTACGCCGGGGGGAAACTCCGCATCCGCGGCAAACCGCGGCGGAGCGGACGAACCTCCGGCGCGATCTCATGGTGGCATGGAAGGAGCGACTATCGCAACCCAGCGCAGGGCACGCCACGATAGCGGCGGTAAGACCCCTCTTTGAGGAGTGGCTAGAGAGACGTCACGGCGTTCTCACCTACCGCCTGACGCAGGTCCTCTCCGGACACGGATGTTTCGGGAGGTTCCTGCACATAATCAGGCGGGAGGAGACGCCCGGGTGTCACCACTGTCAGGATTGCCCAGAGGACACGGTGGAGCATACGGTGGAGGTCTGCCCTGCTTGGGCAGAGCACCGCCGTGTCCTCGTAGAGGCGATCGGCAGCGGCGGCGACCTCTCGCGTCCGGCCCTGGTTCAAGCCATGGTCCGGGGCGAGAGGGAGTGGGAGGCAGTCACCTCCTTCTGCGAAGCAGTCATGCTAACGAAGGAGGTGGCGGGGTGGGCGAGAGAACGTGCCTTGCGCACCTCACGCCTCAGCCGCCGCGGGAGACGCTCCGGGCGTCGGGAGCCGCGTGACGACTCCCGGCCACCGTAGGCGCGGGCCTGCGGGCGGTGAGTAATGGGTAACTCACCGTCCGATCAGGACCAGGCCCGTGCCGGACGGCGTGTTGTGTTCCACGCGCGCCTCAAAGAGATGTCAGCATGAGTGACGGGGCCCCATAGGGCCGTAGCCTGCCAGGGTAGCGGGATTGTCCGAAAGGGTTACCGCTGCCCTGGAACATAAAGGGCTAAGGAAGGAACACGGGTGGGTTTTAGTCAGTAAGAGTCTGACACTCCCTCCTGCTCCACCCAGAGCGGGAGGGGTCATTTGATGATTTCCCATCCTCAAAAAAAAAAAAAAAAGGGGTAAAAACTGAGGATTAATGTGTAAAGTAAGTAAAAGACGTAGCAGGCACGAAAAAAGATATTTATTAAACTTTCGTTACTGACTTCCTCAAGCAAGATCCCTTGGGCAAGATCAGTAACGAAAGTTTAATAAATATCTTTTTTTAACCCCAACTACATCACATCGCGTATGTTGACCACATGATGAAGGTCTTCTATGGTGGTCAGGGCCACCATTTCTTCTACATGACGAACAGTCATGGCCTAAACAACCGTCACACCTACAAGAGTCTGAATTACCAGAGTTCAAGGTCAAATGTCATCTGACTGCTGACTGTACCGATTATGTTACTTACGGCTTACCAGATATAGTAACATAATATATAACAGACAAAAATAGTAAATGATCACCAAAATTAAACCCGCATTTTAATGTAAACTTATAACCAAAGTTTTAACATCTCGCTATCCTCAAATAAATCATGTTCGGTTCTCGACAGCCTGCAAAAAATAATCTCTCTTTTTCCATATTTTTTTTCTATACAATCTAGTCGTTTCTGGCCTAGGAGGTCACAGTTTTAACCTAACCTAACTTAACCATTTTTTTTTTAATTAGCCTCGTCTATCTAGTTTGCAGCAAGCTGGAGACATAACTTAATATGGCATCATAATACTTTATTTGGTAATAAACCTACATTTTATGGCAATCATAGTGGTTTATTTAGGCAGAAATAGCGCATTAATTTGCTCGCTAAGATTTAGTGATCATTTACTACAATTGATGTTCGAATACAATTTGAAGTGCAAGAACTAAGGGTATCAAAGCATTTTATGGTGGTCATTATATTTAACCCCGTTACTTACTACACTGACTTCATAACGAGTTTCTTCAGTTTCTTCATTTTATAACGAAAATGACGCATTATTACGAGTAAGTGGTCGACTTAATAATTCACCTTATGATTTTGATACGAAACTCCGTATTCTGCTCGATGCACGGCATCATTTTGCCAGATTAATATTTAGGCATTATCATATCATTTCATTGCATGCACCACCGCAATTATTACTTTTTACACTTCGTCACAAATTCTGGTTTATTAATGGTCGAAACCTTGCCAGACAGATTGTTCAAAAATGCATTAAATGCTGTCGTTTTGCAGGAAAGAGTATTCAGCCCATCATGCGGAACCTTCCTTCCAGTCGCCTGCATACGGATTATGTGTTTACCATGACGGCAGTCGATTACGCTGGTCCCGTGATACTGAACCGAAAGGGCAGAAGAAGTAAACTCATAAAGTCATATCTCTGTATATTTATTTGTCTGGCCAGTAAAGCGGTTCATATAGAACTTGTCACCGATTTGAGTAGGACAACATTTTTAGCTGCATTAGACCGGTTTATTGCCCTCAGAGGATGACCGCGAACCATTTACTCTGATAATGGCACCTGTTTTATCGGTGCATGTAGTGAGTTGGCTAGATTTTTAAAGTCAAATTCCGACCAAATTAGCTCCCAAGCATCTAACTGACATAAATAATCTTCAATTTTTCACCAGCATACAGCCCACATTTTAATGGATTAGTCGGGGGTTCCGTAAAATCTATAAAATATCATTTAAAGTGGGTTCTAGGTTTCGCTAACTTAACGTACGAAGAAATGAATACAGTTCTTGTACAGATCGAGGGTCTTTTGAATTCTAGGCCTCTTACTCCGTTATCATCGGATCCTTCTGATCTCACAGCGCTCATCCCATCACATTTTTTAATTGGACGAACGCTAACAGCTTTACCTTCTCCTCAGGACACAGAACCTTCGGCGATACCTACTCTTTCACGATATATGAGAATCCAGCAATTAAAAGCCCATTTTTGGAAACGTTATTATATAGAATACATTACAGAACTCCAAAAACGATAGAAATGGCGCCAGCGAGGAAAGCAACTCCAGCTCGGAGAAATGGTGCTGGTGAGAGATGACCAGTTGCCTCCCTCCCGGTGGCTGCTAGGGCGCGTAGTGCGCCTGTACCCCGGCTCCGACGGCATGACCCGCGTGGCCGACGTGTTCACCAATTCGGGCACTCTTCGACGAGCCTTTAACCGACTGTGTCCGCTACCAGTCATGAACCAGAACTGCTTTCCTGGGGCGGCAACATGTTAACGCCTAGCATGTGTGCGCTCACCAACGTCGCACGCACACACGCACTCGACACGAAAAGACAACAGCCGCGAGCGACGATGTCACGTCATTCGGCGGCATCTAATATTATTATACTTTTGTAAGTTATTTCTAAGACTTTATGTAAATATTTTACCAATTGAATACTGAATGAAATATTATTATTATTATTTATTTGCCCAAAGATCGTTGAAACCGCCATATGCATACATATTGTGAATTTCTCTTGGTCATTAAACCAGTAATTATAAAAAAATAAGTTTGCATCATTCTTCCACCCCGTCATAATCCATGTGAAGCTCAGTACCGGCGTTTACAGGTACTATTTTAGATTTCATTATGTGAGAACTTTACAATTTGAGCGGAGATAAAGGTATTTTATTTCTGATCAAAACTGTTCCGAGACAAACAAACTAAGCACTTCATTAGAGATCAACTCTAATACTACATATAATAATATATAAGGAGAAGAGTGCAGGGAGGTAGCGATCGATCGGTTCCGACTACCGGCTGTTATTAATACCCCGTTCACGGTAACTGTACGGCCCGGTGCGGCCTGCTGTTAGTATTATATGTAACGCTACAGCTGTGTGTTATTGTGAACGTTGACAGCTGAGATTGCAGTTGAATTGACTTTGATAATACGTGGCTCTGCTCTGCTTAGGCTTAGGCGCCAACGGCATACTATTTCAGGCATACTATTCCATCAACGACTACTTACACGATAAGAATAGTTGGTCGCCCTAATTAACTCAAGACAATGTTTATGTTCTTTCTCCAGAATTAGCTTACTGACAGGTTATTGTAATTAGTATTAACTTATTTTACTTCGATGGTCCTAGTTTATCATTTGTGACTTCAAGTGACAGCTATGTGATTAGAACCCAGCAATGCATAAATACCTATGTAAGCGATCACGCCCTTTATGCCTGGAGGCGTTATTACTTATTTAGGTAGTAAGTTTTTATTTGCATTTTAATTAATTATTTTTTAGCTTGAGTACGTAAAGCTTTTACTATATTTGTTGGTATATTGGCGTGGCTAGCTGACATAAATGGCAAATAATTTAATTTTATGTTCTGTTTTTTGTAATGTTAATTACTTAAAATACTCGTAGGTACCTATAGTCCATTTATAATAGCATTAGAAAAAAGAGGCTCGTAGAAGCAGAAATGCAAAACATTTTATTTCAAAGTTATGATAAAACAATTTTAAGGGAGATGCTTAAATTCTAATTTTCTTGCGTTTTTTGCAATTTGCAGGTCAGTGTAAGGTTGTATCTTAATAAAAATAATATGATGCGCAACAATAAGAAATATGTAGGCAATAATACAATTTTAACCTTAAAAATCATCAATACATCCCTTTAAATTAGAATTGCTCCGAATTCGTCAGATTTCGCGGGCTACTGCAGTGCATCCACCTTAATTAAAATAAAATTCGGTAGAATTATAGTGAAACGAATAACGTTCCAAGTATTGTTCATCCCTGCTTCTTTTAGGTTTTTAGCATTGACACTGTAATTTAAATTGGAGTTAAATAATATAAATAAATGAAAGCCACATAATTTCATAAGATAAATAGTTAAAATGGTTACAATTAAGTGTGACAGCTGCTGTAAAAATGGATCATAATAAATTCGGCGTTTATCATAATGTAACAATGTTTATTGTATTTTTGTTACAAAGTGTGCATTAAAAATAACCTTTTTTAACTTCTTTCTAATGCTATTGTAAATGGACTATAGTATTGTATACAATCAAGTATTTTCTAACTGAACAGATAGCTGTGCTGCTGGGGAGTTTGTTGCGCCACTTATTCTTCCCAGCGATATCACCAGGAAGTGGTGAAGGGCGAGCGTTTTTCGGGGACTGTCTTTTGTTAATAATTTAAATAAATGACTTGTGATTGATTTTGATTAAACGTTTATGCTTATGCTTATGTTTTTCGCAGTTAGTCGCATTCTCTTAACTTAGTTATATATAGCATACCTGATTTATATATAACTATCTATGGTATATATGTATAACTAAAATAAGAAACTACTTATACCTTTTTTTTTTTTTTTGTTTCAGGATGGGAAATCATTAAATGTCTCCTCCCCCTCTGGGTGGAGCAGGAGGGAGTGTCAGACTCTTACTGACTAAAACCCACCCGTGTTCCTTCCTTAGCCCTTTATGTTCCAGGGCAGCGGTAACCCTTTCGGACGATCCCGCTACCCTGGCAGGAACTACTTATACCTTGAGAATCAACATTTCTCTGTTATGTTACTTTTGTTAGTGATGCTAATTAAAATACCGTTCATCACCCACAGACCAGTCACTCTTCACTTCTATTGGTCACCTCGTCCGTTCCTCACCGTCCCGTCGCCTCACTCAGCGCGCGTCTATTATGGATAACAGCTCTCTCAACACTTTATTATTGAACGGCGTCTGTGTGACGCCTTATTTGTCTCAAGTCGAATATAGAGTTATTCAAAAAAATCTCTTGCTAAAATAAAACAATACCTGCACGAATTAAAAATGAACGTTTGGAAGGAACCTGTTTACATTAAATGTTTCGGAAAAGTTAAAACCAACGAGCGATTTAAACTTGTTACCTATAATAAGATACTAAATGTAGTCGCATCCCTTGCATCGATGGCAAACCATGTATTGTGTAGGTACTTAGAGGAACATTTAAAAGCAGTGAATATTATGTATCTACTTGTTTATTGCTTTTTGTACGTTCCGTATATTTTCTACTTATGCAAAATAGTTACGACAACACAACAATAAATTAAACTGCGTATATCTAATGCCGTTCCTAGTCTGCATACGAAAATTAAATCAAATATATACCAATTTAAAAAAAACTGTCAACGCTGCTGAACAGATTTTCTGTTTCATAGTTGCAATTTTCTAGCCAGTGAGGCTAGAAAATTGCGTTACATGACACCCAGTCACATTCACACTCACACTTGCACCACACAAACACCACACACACACCGCACACACACACAGTACTCACTCACACTCACCCTCACTCACACACATCTCCACAGAATGCAGTGGTAACTTATTTTTATTTTTTTTTTACTTTTTATTATTTTTCCTTTTTTCTCTCTTGTATATTGTAAACCTATATTTTCAAGCATAACTATAACGTAACTCATTTTGTCTATCGCGCTTCTATATCACATTCCATGGAAATTGAGAGGTCTGCCTCTTGTGATACAGGAACTCCTAGTACAAGAGCCGGGGCTATACTTATTACTTACTGATGTTTATGTCTTGAAGTGAAAAATAAATAAATAATAATAATTATTATATGCAACAGGTTCGCCACTATAGCAAGTCAAAGATTGGCAACACCCATGATCGGCCCATCACTATTACTATTTAGTTTGTTAGAAAAATCACTGTTTAAATTTCGATGCTAGGATTTATTTAACAGTTCTAAAATACTTTTATGTATAAGTATTGGCAGTGTTTTCATTTCTTGTCGTGTTGTTGTCTCCAAATTCTATTAAAGGTCATTTTCCACTAACCCCGCCGGGGTCACGTCACATCACGCTGACCCCTGCACCCGCATTGACCTTGATCTTCGCTCTTTATCTGATTCACTGATTGATGAGCCTCGCACACATGCAGCGAGGCTTGATGAACTTTCACACGAATTCATTACGAACTTACCTAATGATTAGTCTCAAGTGGCTACGGATACAATGCATTAGTTTACTTATACCTGAAGGGTTTATTATCCTGGTGTTATTACTTATTCATGTTTAGCCTGTGTTGTCACTCTGCAGAGCAAATGCCTCCTTTTCTTCTTTCCACTTCTTCCTGTCTTGAGCTAGTGTGGACCAATCCTGTCTGTAGGAGTCAAACTCATCCCGTCATATTCTCTTGGTCTACCTCGATGTCTCCGGACGTATTTTTTTATAGTTCAGATAATAACACAGACATGAATATTATTATTTATCTCCAAACATCTCAAATTATAACTTATCCTGAAGGTAATGAGTAATAAGACCTACAGTACTTTCAAAAACACAAAAAACCTATGACAACAACTTTGACATCAACATTTATCCTTTAGTAATACTCGTAATAAAGATCCTCCCACTCATTCGACATCATGTAGAAAGCAATACATCAAAAAATTAACTTAGTGTAACAGTACCCTAAAAGTCTCATTATAATGAGCCCTGATTAAAATCTGTAATTATTTAAAAAGCTAACAATTGGAACCTTACTTGACCTTATATTTTTTAAAATATAAACTTATCTAAGTATAGATAACGCTGTATAGAACAGCGGGGACGGCAGAGTGCCAGGCTGATTGATAGCCGGGCGCGGCGGCTGATTGCAAACCTATTACAGCCGGCATTGCACTCACTAGTCTCACATTCTTTACTTTATTTTATTGCTGTGGGTAATGTATTTCTATCTAATGTGTTAATTACAATTCAGTTGTGGAGATATAGGAACGAGTTCCCTCGGGAGAGAGGGATGATAATGATGACGATTAAGGGGGTACATATACGAGTAGTAAGAATAATGTTTGGTTGGCGAGGTGATTACGCTACAGCAATAAACTATGAAGACGGTGCTCTTAAGAGGCACACCCAAAATTACCTCATAAAACAAAGAACTCAAAAACTCAAAACTTTCGAGTGATCTTAAGCGTCACACTTGGAACTGTTTTCCGCAACCTTGATACGAACATCTTGCCCATTTATTCCTAAATCTAAATTCAACTATCAAAAGGCCAGTTCTACACTTGACCCGCATGTTTCGTCCAGCTATTGGACCAGTGAACTAAAAAGGGCAGTGACACACTGGCACACCGTACGCCTGCAGCTAGCGAGCGTGGTGGCTTGGTGGATGGTGGCAAGCTGCCAGGCTATCGCGTGTTTAGTGCGCCGCGCTCGCTGCGCTCAGTACTGACGCCGTTATCTGTTCAGATGCTTCGAGATCACTTGCCTGCTGGCTTTATTTACTAGTCACCAAAAATTGTAGAAAAAATATTACATTGTCACGTATCATTTTCCATACAATTTTGATGCTGATAGTTGTAACCACCTAGACAAGTAATTTAATGAGTTGACTTGGCTCCCTAGCTATAGCATGAACATAGAATGAGTCTTTTAATTAATAAACTATAGTGCCTGCTTTAAAGAATCATAAAAATAAAAGATCCCGGGCTCTTACACATCGAGAAAAATAATATAATATCACATTTATGAATGAAGGAATACAATACCTAGCGCGTACTAATGGTCAAAACATAAAAGCGAATGAGTCGGGGTTGATCAAGGGCAGGAATCAAGCGAACGAGATGATTATAGCCGTGTTTATATACTTAATAGCTTATAGGCTACTAGGCTAATCTGTTCTCCAGCTCAGGCTCTTAAGACCTTATATGGACTACCTGTGGAGTGTAGGAGACACTTCTAAAAGTACTGACACATAGATACTTAGACTAAAGCAGACTGTCTGTCTTGTGAAGTGCATTCGTAATGACTTCAAAGCATTTCCTAAAGAATCTTAACGGCTTGGCCTTACCTTTATTGACAACAAGTCCCAGTAAAGATTAATAGACGTTATTGTTTAATGAATGTTTGTGTTGAACTAGTATCTCTTCTTTTAGAAGCCTACCTAATCTCTACATAATTTTCTCTTTAAACTATACCATCTAGTAGTGTTATAGCTACCTAAAGAGCTGCCTACCCCGTAGTGTCAAGTGCGAGCGGCACGCCGGACAATAAAGCGAGTGTCGCAATGCGGGACGGTGCCGGGACGACCACCCGTCGTATATATGTACAGTGGGTACACTGCCTAATTGGGACTGATTATATTTAAATATCTGTTCTGTAGCACTCTTAAATGAATGAACAAATACTTTATATTGATAATAAAAATAATACCAAACTCTGTGTCGTTCTCCATCGGAAGAACTAAGTGAAACTACCTAATTATATTTTCTAAAATAAAAAAAAATATAAGTGTCGTATTACTTCCTAATCAAAATCGCTTCAGCAGTTTTACCCATAAATAGAAAACAAACTCTCAATTTTTATTTACAAAGACATGAACTCGGTGACTTGTCACTTGAATTTCTCTCATTCACAATATATTTTCCGGGATGTAACTGAAAAGAGTGACGCCTGAAAAAAGGTGTGCATTAAATATGGCGGCTCACAATTCCCCTGAACCCTTCATCTGCGTCTGACAAATGAGCTATTATTTCATCCGCTCACTTAATACACGAACACGTGAGAATTTTTCCGACCGCTCTTTATTTAATTTATATTCGGATTCTCACTGAACTGTCGAAACGATTTTTTAACAGAGGCAATAGAGAATTTTACTTTAAGCGAATTCCTGGCAATACGTTATTTACTGTCGGGTCTAACCCAGAGTACAGCCTTAACAATAGTTGCAACCGCAATGGCCTTAACAATGAGTGTTAAGTTGCTATAGATAAGTAAAATGTTTAACTTTGTTATTGTACTTGGTGTCGCAATTAGAAAATACAAGCATTTACGTATTTAACGTATGACGTTAATCCCACTCCCCAAAATCATAGCTTAAGTCAAACTTGTAACTACTATGCTATGTATGCCATCACTGTTGTATGAATGCTCGGCTCGCCGTAGTAGAACCTAGTTAGGATTACGCGCACAATGCCGCTGCTTCTACTGAATTAAATCAAAACCAATGTCCCGTGCAGCCGACAGACGTTTCCCAGTAAAGTTATTATAATTTTGTTCCCAACTGCTTGTTTATCAGTCGTCCCGAGTCTTCGCAGTTGAGATGTAATTCCGGGCGGGTTGCACCGCGCTGTTATTGTCGTTTAACTCTTATCGATGGTTAGTCGTAAGCTACGGCTGCCGGCGCCGACGACCGCCAGTTTATGTGATTTTCATTTTTATAGCGCCAACTAGCCTTTATTGGGATTGCCATTATGATTGAAGATGGTTTCGGTGGAAACTGCGGGTTAGGAGAAATGTTTTCTACGTTTTCGTTTGATTTTAAAATGTACCTATGGCTGTATGTATGTATTTTCATGTTGACTGGAAAATTCTCATGCTCATGCCACAAAGAAATGTTTATTTTAAAGATGAAAGAAATACTGTCTAGATAGCATTTGATAGCAACCGTGTAGGTAGATTGTCTTCGCTTGTTGGCGATCAATATGAAACTACAGCAACTACTTAATTAATCCGCCCACATCTTACTTCTGATTTCTAGTACCTATATTAAGTTTTACACCAGAACAAATGTAAATTAAGCTTCTCGACCCACAAGAATACAAAGTGTAATTTTGAAAAGAAATAAAGAGTTGTGATGAGACGAGGCACCTTGCAGCGCTGCAGCCATTCGGGACGGTCACATAACTCAACGGTTTCAAACACTCGCTACGGCCATTGTGTTCGTGTAGATAGTCCACTAAACTGTCTAGTTGACAAGTCGATCGATTGAAAGTTGTAGGTTTTGTGCTGCAATATTGCGGTTTATTAATTAGAGAAGAGGTATTATTATAACAATCATAATGATGTGCCATTAGTGGTAATGAGACTGGCACACTAGTTTGTAATACCTATTACAAACTAGTTTAAATATTTTTTCACCATCATCAGGAATTTCAAGATAAGATAAAATATACAAGTCTAGTGGGTACCTGTACACGTTGTGTACAGACTGTTGTTGTGTGTATTTTAGTAGTCTTTGACATATCTCGGGACCCTGGGGTCCCTGACCTTTGAAAGGTATACTAGGGGCCGAAGCCAACTCGCAGAGGCCCTTTACACAATTTTGAATGATGAGGAGGCACCGACCATCGATTATTTCTGCATGCACCATGCAAGTGGACCCAAGGACAACCCCCGGTTGGTGCAGGACAATGGGCTAGATGCCTAAAAAAATCTAATTAGTCCGTCAGTTAAATTATCAAAAAAATATCGGACCCGTATTTTTTCTTTTGTCAATTACATAAAACATGTTGAAAATATCGCCCGTTAAAGTTCCACGTGACGTCACGCCTTGCTACACTTTTTAGCAACGACCCCTACTCCCAAATTTTGACGCGCTTTATCTTTGTCATTTTTTGTTTGATTGACAAAAGAAAAAATACGTGTCCATTATTTTTCGATAATCTAACTGACAGACTAAATATAATAATCATTTTTTTACCCAGGCAACTACCCTATTACAGAACTTGGAAACAAAACGTACTGGGCTATGGGTTTGGGTGACTGTAGTGGATCGGTTACCTTGAACTATGGAAAGTCTATGTCCTGACCAATGATAATATTTAGTAGTCTTATAATTACAGTATGTTTAAAAATATTTGACAGGAACACCGTAACCTATTGTTGGGTTCTCAAAGTATAAACATGTGCAGTCTACCTGCTACTGCTCAGAGGGGGCTCAGAGGGGGGGCTTTGATAAGGAAACACCGAAAATATATTTGAAAACTTTATTTATCAATAAAGTTTATCAGTATCAACATACAAAAAGCAATACCTATTAGCATGCCGCTTTTTTTTTTTTTCAGGATGGGACATCATCAAATGACTCCTCCCGCTCTGGGTGGAGCAGAAGGGAGTATCAGACTCTTACTGACTAAAACCCACCCGTGTTCCTTCCTTAGCCCTTTATGTTCCAGGGCAGCGGTAACCCTTTCGGACAATCCCGCTACCCTGGCAGGCTTCGGCCCTATCGGGCCCCGTCACTCATGCTGACATCTCTTTGAGGCGCGCGTGGAACACGTACACGCCGTCCGGCACGGGCCTGGTCCTGATCGGATGGTGAGTTACTCATTACTCTCCGCCCGCAGGCCCGCGCCTATGGTGGCCAAGAGTCGTCACGCGTCTCCCGACGCCCGGAGCGTCTCCCACGGCGGCTGAGGCGTGAGGTGCGTTCCCTCACCCACCCCGCCACCTCCTTTGCTAGCATGACTGCTTCGCAGAAGGAGGTGACTGCCTCCCACTCCCTCTCGCCCCGGACCATGGCTTGAACCAGGGCCGGACGCGAGAGGTCGCCGCCGCTGCCGATCGCCTCTACGAGGACACGGCGGTGCTCTGCCCAAGCAGGGCAGACCTCCACCGTATGCTCCACCGTGTCCTCTGGGCGATCCTGACAGTGGTGACACCCGGACGTCTCCTCCCGCCTGATGATGTGCAGGAACCTCCCGAAACATCTGTGTCCGGAGAGGACCTGCGTCAGGCGGTAGGTGAGAACGCCGTGACGTCTCCCTAGCCACTCCTCAAAGAGGGGTCTTACCGCCGTTATCGTGGCGTGCCCTATTAGCATGCCGCTGACGTAATATTTTATCAAGTGTGGCGATTTTGGTAATAACCTTGTTTGCTGATTGACATGAATATCTTTCTCAACAAAAGGCAATCATAATTTCCGGAGATAAATATATGACTACTACTAAATAATTACTAACTAGGCCGTATTCTCCCGCACTATACATAATTATGTTGTAATTGAGCTTATTTCCACTAAAGCAAACCACACCACATCAACATACTTCGCCCTCTAGACTGCCCTACCATAGTTCCATCGATTTTCATACAATATGTCTAAAGTAAAAAAAATAACAAACCAAATACAATTTATCAAAAGATAAAACCGTAACAAACTGGTATATAAATAAATATCTCCCATTCCTTGATCATTAACTATATAGTCTGTCGGACGGCAAAGTTTTGAGGAAAACCATCGTTTAAAATAACAAAGTTAAACAGGACTGGCTGCTTCTTCTTTTGTCTGCCAAAATGGAATATTTGCAGTAACCAACCAGCGCGAGGGTATTTCACATGGATATTTCAGTGGTATACGAGTATTATAATATAATTATACAGGATGACTTGTAATTTGACGCATTCCTTTCAGGACGTGATAATGTGACCTATATGTAAGAATTAAGCACCCCATATTCCCTCTCACAGAGAGGAGGCCTGTGTCCCAGCAGTGGGAACGTTATAGGCTGAGTCTGCTAAGCACCCCTAAAGCCAGGCGAACATTCGTGGGATTCGATTTCTCTTAATGATCTCTCAAACTCTCAAATTGAATGGCCATCAAGGTACCTAATAAATTAAACCAATGTCATACATCATACATTAAACATACACCAAACAGTTAAAAGTTAAAGGAAGAAATTTACTAACCATTTCCAAAAATCATCTCCGTACATGAAGAACCGTACCCAATGGAATAGCAATAACGGTCCTTCAATTTGAGAGTTTAGACAAAAGTGATATATAGTGACGAGTTCTGGGAAATATTCAAAAATACACGAAAATTGGGCTTTCATGATCTTGAATTTTAGCCTAGGCATTATGGGGCGCTTAATTGTTGCAAATGGGTCACACTATCACGTCCAGGAAGGACTACATCAAATTACAAGATATCCTGTAGAGTAAATAAATGCTCTGTGAACAACTTCCGATTTCTGGGATTTTGTTCTTGATTAGCAGTAATTAGGAACAAAATCCGTGTGTGTTTCGATACTCAAAACAAACTTCCGTTTTGAGTATCTAAACACACGGACGTCACAAATTACGTCAGAGATTTGGGAAGCGATAGAATATTAATTTAAAATTTTATTACTCTTTGGTCGTTATAAAATAACAACAACATAACACAGACATAAGAATCTAACAGAAGAAATTGCTGTCTCCTTAAGAATCCGCTCAACTTTAAAATGGTTAATATTGAAAAATAATCTCACAGGTCTCGCCAAGCATACATGTATGCGAAGGGAACAGCGACGTTGACAAAGGAGCAGCGGCCCGTGTACAGTGAGTATCAAGCAGGTCGCCGTGGCGGACCTTACAATGCAAACCGGTAGCCCGACATCACACAAAGGAATCCGATTTCTTTTCCAGCACCGAGAAAACACTTCACTACGACCTTTGTTGTTATTTAGCTTTACAACGCTCGCTGGGCTCACAAGCGTGGAATACTACCGGAAGAAAAGTGTCAGTGTATGCCTACTACGGTGGTCGGAAAATTTACCGTTCTATGTCATGGTCACCATTACCAAAGCTCGATGTAGACGGAAATAGAAAAAATTATTTTGATCGCACAGATCCTAATTAAACGTCAAATCAACGTGATAAGTGGAATCTGAGGAATTAAAGCTCAGAGCGAAACGAGAAAATATCAATTTGACGGGATTGAACCCGGTAACGACACTGCCGGTAGTTGCTATCGATCACGGATACCTTCGGGGTAAAAATTGTGCTATTAAATGTAGGGGACGATTTGAACGGACATTTTGCGGTCACTTTGGGTTTTTTTAAAGAAATTGGCCGCTCAAATTGGTCACCTTCCCTTTTGTGCCTTTTCGTAGGTTTGGATGACATCGTCTTGCAAAAAACGAAAGATGTTCAACTGAAAACGTTTTCTTACAAAAATGTACCTAGTGATAGGTAGGTATACCTAAATCTACACGTGTCTAACCTTAGTAGGTACTAACTTCACTAATAATAATATACTCGAATAATTATATCATGTTTAGCCGTTTTGATTATATTGATTAACTTTAAACACAATAACTCTATCTCAGATTAGGTACCTAATCGTTACTGACTGTATACATCAGTTCAGTATCGCGATCGTTACCCGACGACGCATAATTTCAGTTCTAAACAAAATAAAACATTTTCTGTGAGCCGAGCTCAGCTGAAACATTTTTACACTATTTACATATTTTCACAAGTAAAAAGTCAAAAAAGGGCCGAGGTTTTACCTCATGTACAAGTACCTACGTGGGCACAAACGTAGTTACGAGGGGCGCTTGCCCTCAGTATTACATTTTTGTACACGTAATACAAATTGTTTTTGTTTTGTCTTCTTTGTGTGAATATATCTGCGTAATAAACACAAACCTCCGCCGTCCGCGCCCACAGACAATATTGTTTATTCTTTATCGTATTTCATCGTCTCGCGCTGACCCCTATTCCTTTAAAGCTATCAAAAACACCCGTCAAAAGAACTGGGTTTATTCACATCACGGAGGAACAGACAAACATTTCAACAATTATCTGAAGACAGTTTGGAGATCTCAAGATATTAATTACAAAAGTTTCATTTGATTACAAAAGTTGCACATTTTGTTTGTAACAAGCAAATAATTTTGACGAATATTGGAAAAGTTATATAAATGCAGGCTTTTAATTAATTTTGTTGGGTATGTCCCGCATCCCGCCGTAAAGTGTGGTTACCTACGATACACGGAACTGATACGAGGAATGAAGGCAATTATTAAAGTAATGGTTTGGTGCTAAGATTTTATGGATAACGATGATAATTTTAACACATTATCTTAAACAAGGTGCGTAGAATGCAATTTAAGCTTTGTTTACACAAACATTTTGTCTGCGCTAGTCCTGACTAGCGCAGACAAAATGTTTGTGTAAACAAAGCTGTTATTGGAGAGGTTCAGTATAAAATGTTTTTGTGTCGAGCAGATTGGATGAATGTTTCCGGTGCTTAGTGTATTTTCCTTAATGTACACAAAGTACTTTATGATTTGCCGCCCACACATTGACGTTGAGAATCTTTGGGCTATTATATACCTCTAAGTACCTGTACTTAGAGGTATATAATAGCCCAAAGATTCTCCTTAATGCGTATTTTCCTTAATGTACACAAAGTACTTTATGATTTGCCGCCCACACATTGACGTTGAGAATCTTTGGGCTATTATATACCTCTAAGTACCTGTACTTAGAGGTATATAATAGCCCAAAGATTCTCCTTAATGCGTATTTTCCTTAATGTACACAAAGTACTTTATGATTTGCCGCCCACACATTGACGTTGAGAATCTTTGGGCTATTATATACCTCTAAGTACCTGTACTTAGAGGTATATAATAGCCCAAAGATTCTATATACCTCTAAGTACAGGTACTTAGAGGTATATAATAGCCCAAAGATTCTCAACGTCAATGTGTGGGCGGCAAATCATAAAGTACTTTGTGTACATTAAGGAAAATACACTAAGCACCGGAAACATTCATCCAATCTGCTCGACACAAAAACATTTTATACTGAACCTCTCCAATAACAGCGATGTTCACTGTGGTCATAAAATGATCAATAAATGAACACGCCTCGTATTTATTACAATTAAGTGGGAACACGTGAATTTTCCTCATTTACGCTGATACATTGCTTTGCTTAAAATCTCTCGTTTTTACAGGAAATTGTTTTCTTATGAATTTAGTACATCTGACAAGCGGATATTAACATACAGTTCTTTTTGGAGAAAAAAAAATCGGTATTATACTCAATTATGTTAATTTTTAATAAGAGGTCTCCACTCTCCGTTATACTATATAGTCTTGATGTTCAAATGTTCTACTGATAGTTTGTGGTGCATCGAGTCGTTGAGTTTATAGTACGGTTGAGCTATGCAATGCCGATTCATGCGTAACACTCGTGAATGGGTTCCAACTGTTCTGCTGATGGGATAAGTCAACTTGACCTTACGCTATGATACCAAGCGTTACAGTATCCACTTTGCAACATGACGATAAATAATAAACACAAAGATTTTCTTTGTTTCCTTTAATAGTTCAGTATTTTATTTAGCCTATAGCGCGAAACTTTTCACTACTATGACAATACTAAAGTAAAAAAGTTTCGCGCCTAATAAGACATTGGTGGGGGCAATTATCTATTCCGTTCAGCAGTTGAGTCACCCGGCAGTAGACAATAGGTACATGCTAAAGCAAAATGAAATAAAAACAAAAGAGTTTCAGTGGTGTGACGTAGGTCGTGAGCGGGGTTGGCGTTATCAGCGCGACTTGATTAGCTGCCCGGCCGGTTAACTTCTGCGCGACATTATACGACATTAATGTACGCTGATGTTTTGTTTATTTCAATGAAGTGGGTTTAGATCATGTTGCTATTGTGTGATATATGTAGGTCCGTACATGACAAGCGTGTATTGTATCTTGAGTATCAAATATGTATCATACAAAAAAACACGTATTGTCATTGTCATGATTAAGTATTTTTGTTTGCTTTTCCAAAAAATGATATTTACGAAAAAAAAGAATAAAAACAATCAGCAGAGAGTAACAATATAAAGTTAATAACTGCAATATTTTAGCTAAACCAATAATTGATTATCTCCACGATTTTATTCACCAAATACCTAAGAAGAAACCTAACACAATATAGAATCAAGTACCAGGATTGCAGAAATGAGGCGGTGGTGACGTCGCTAACTCAATTGGGGCCAGCATGCATCGTACCGTGGCCGACGATTGCCGACTCACACTTGTGCTGAGCGGTTTGCGCGTAAATACACGACACACGATATAAATAGCAGATTCCATATCATAAATAAATCGTCCTTTCTATTTGCTGGTATAAATCTATTTGAAGCGCGACCGAGCATTGATTTATTGAAAAAGAAAAGAGAATTTCAAGCTACGTACCTACATGAAAAGATCAGTTATATTTTAATCTTAATGACTCCTCCCGCTCTGGGTGGAGCGGAAAGGAGTGTCAGACTCTTACTGACTAAAACCCACCCGTGTTCCTTCCTTAGCCCTTTATGTTCCAGGGCAGCGGTAACCCTTTCAGACGATCCCGCTACCCTGGCAGGCTTCGGCCCTATCGGGCCCCGTCACTCGTGCTTTTTTTTTTTTTTTGAGTATGGGAAATCGTCAAATGACTCCTCCCGCTCTGGGTGGAGCGGAAAGGAGTGTCAGACTCTTACTGACTAAAACCCACCCGTGTTCCTTCCTTAGCCCTTTATGTTCCAGGGCAGCGGTAACCCTTTCAGACGATCCCGCTACCCCGGCAGGCTTCGGCCCTATCGGGCCCCGTCATTTGTGCTGACATCTCTGTCGTGAAGAAACCGCTAGTGACTATTCTAGTGACGATTCTGTTGCTGATCCTACCTACTCTCCAGACAGTCCTAGTTTGCTTACACAACATGAATACCACTGTTTATGATGCATCAGTAGATGTACAGATAGCACCACAAAATGAATTTGACGGCACGGTTGGCGCAGTGGTTAAGCGATTGACTGCTGCGCTGCGTGTCGCGGGTTCGATTCCCGCACGGAACAAATATTTGTATGACCTACATGTATTTGTTCCGAGTCTGGGTGTTTTTCTATCTATAATATGTATGTATTTACAAAAAAAAAAATGTATATAAGTAGTTTATCAGCCATCTTGTTACCATAACACAAGCATTAGGTTGCTTAGCTTGGGACTAGATGGCGCTGTGTGAAATGTCCAGGGATATTATTATTATTATTAATTACCTGAAAGTATTGAAGATACGTCATTACTACAACAAAACAAATCTGTGCCCTGAAGAAGAAGAAGGAAGCAAGATAACAAAATGAAAAGAAATTTAGGCCACTCCTATGCGATAGCTTCCGGGAACACTATCGGTAAACGTCAAATGAAAGAATTACATAATTGTCCATATAAGTGCCGTCAATAGATAAGTGATGAGCAACGAGCTGTAATTCACAAAGAGGTTTGGAATCTCGCGTCTTATGATTTAAGAGCAGCGTTCATTTCATCTTTGATTACCATTCAAGAGAAAAGAACCGAACGTCGTCGGGTCGAAGATCCTAAAACAAAAAATAGACAGTGGAGTTGTAAGTATCATTTTAACGTCAATAGTGAAAAAATGTCTGTATGTCAAGTTTGCTTTCTAAAAACCCTATCGATAAGTGATAACGGTTTGAAGAAACGTGGCAGCTCGAGTGGAATTATACAAACGGACAAACGTGGAAAGAATACACCAGCAAACAAACATTCCGAACAAAAAATTCAAGAGGTGATTAATCATCAATTTGTTTCCGCTATATGAAAGTCATTACACTAGACGCAAAAGCACCCGCAAATATTTACCATCGCATTTGACAATATCATAAATGTATTCTCTTTATTCAGAATCACATTTTTTTTTTTCACGGCAAATAATGGCATAAATTAAATTTAAGTTTCAAAAAACCAAAAGTGGACAGTTGACACACGAAAATGAAATCAAACATTGCTACGGACGAGATCACAAAATTAGCCCTTCAAGAATAACGCGACTCTCATCTGCCAGCAGCTGATATGGCGTACAACGAGAATCAGTGTGTTAAACATATCGCAGTTGTAATTAATAGAATCAAATGCCTGACTTTTGACTTACAGCAATGCTTGCCAACCCCAGCTTTACAATCATCTGTAGCCTTTTATAAAAGACCACTTTAGACCTTCAATCTTACAATACATGACAACGCAGCTGGAACGTCAACGCACCACATGTGGCATGAACGTTTTTCGGGTCGAGGTGCTAATCAAATAACCTCTTGTTTGTTTGCATATTTACGAGAACTACCAGAAGAAATCTCAGAAGTGATTTTGTATTCTGATACTTGCGGAGGACAAAACAAGAATTCTCACGTGGCTGCAATGTTTACGTATTTGTTGACTGTAAAACCCTCAATGAGGTAAATACTTCACAAGTTTATTATACTTGGTCATACACATATGGAGGTTGACCTAGACCATGCAATTATTAAAAAAAAAAAAGAAAAAAACCGAAATACAAAATCACCCACACGATTGGATGCAGTTAGTAAGATCGAGTAGCAAAAAATTTACCGTTAGAGAAATGCAACAAAATGATTTCTTTGATTTCGCTAATTTATTGAAAGGTCCCTTAGCAGCCCGAAAAAAAGACGACGACGGAAATATTTTCAAGTGGCATGATGGGAAGTGGCTGAACTTCAAACGGAACACGCGACGAGATAAAGAATTTAATTTGATGCAGATTACTGACAAGCCAATACCAATAAGTATCGAAAAAAAAAACGTGAATATCACAAAAGTGATATTCACGTTTTTTTTATTTATATATGTTATATAGTTTTTACCAAAATTTAGTAATCACTGATACCAATAATGTTTATCCAGATTTACCAGATTCAGAAGAGAGTGATTTTTAGTTTTTAATTTTATTGCATCATAATAGTTATATAAACTTGTTTTGAATTTTTTAAATGTTTAGTTTTTATTTTTAATTATTTTTTGTTCTGTATACTAACTTAGTTTATAAGTATTTTTTGCTACTAACAATAATATGGATGTGTGAGAGTCTGAATTAAATGATTTATCATTATAATGTACAAATATCACATAAATCATGCAATAGTATAAATCCAGTTACTTTGTGAATACAAGCGGCTAGGAGACTTTTCGTAGAAATAACATCAAAAAGACATCAAAACCATTCAAATTAAAGTTCGAAATAGTTCGAGATAATAAATATTTTATTCCCAAGCTCGAGACGCACGCCAAGCAGTTTCAACTTTCCAAAATAAATAAAAACAAGTAACTAGTTAGTGAGAATTATCACACTTTCTTGAATTTCATTGCAAATATTTTTAGACTGAAAGTTTTGCTGAAAGTTTAACTGAAACTACCAATAAGCATGCTGTCGTGTTGTTCGCAGAAGTTTGCTTTACATTTCAATAAATACAACGACTTTGGCAGAAATATAGCAAATGGTATAAGAAACGCGTTTATTCGAAATCAATTTCCATTTGACGAATATGAACGAGTGATTGAAGTTACTCTCTTCTTACTTGGTTCTGATTTATAAAGAGGTCACACTTTTTTATAATTCAGAATTAAGGTACCTATACTAAAATTGTACTATGAATAAAAAAGTAAAACTAAGCCCAAACATTCCACACACTACGTACTACGATATTTACCCACTTTCACGCCGCTTTTAAAACTATTGCTCCGTAAAGGAAGGGGCGGCGTCCTAAATAATCGTCATACATTAGTCTCTGTAGCCCTCCTCCCGCATGCCCCATCACACCCCCCTCTATCCACATTTGTACTAAATGTCTGCGTCGTCACTCTTCCCGCGGGCACGGCCCGCGCGGCGGATAGGATGAGTTGAGAATATACTGGCGATGGCGGAATCCTGTTCAAAGAACGGGAGTGAAATAAGTAAAACCGTTAAGTCATACAGCATTTTTGGGATCATAAACATGAGTTGAACCTACAACCATCTATTTGTGGACGAGCAACAGTTGCTCGTCCACAAATAGATGGTTGTAGGTTAACGGCTTCGAAGTTTTTTCAACTTTTTTTTTTTTCTTATTTAATTTATTACTAGTGATTAAAAAAGTTCGAAGCCGTTGGTTGGTTCGGGATATTGGCTCATGCACATACCTACAAAAAGGCATTTCTTCAGAGGATGTAACAACTCAACAGCGTCCCAACAAAACGAAAGCACCAGAAAATTGCCCCCGCTAATCAAACCGTCCCGGCATCATGTAATAACGAACAAATCTGTCTATCAGCGGGCCATACAGCCTCGTCTCGTCGGAGGACGAACCTCGCCCCACTTCCAAAACAAATAATTAAATTACTCGGGAACAATCTCGTATATTTGCGCCAATTACGTGGACTGTGCCGTCCTCAAAACAATGGCTGCACATTACTATGCCGTGGACGCTCTGTTGTGCCATTGAATATGACTGAATTTGTATGTTAATGTCGTGATCAAGTTTTGAACAGACAATGAATGGTTATTTTGGTGTCATAGAAGTGATTTGGCTATGTGGTTTTAATAAAGAAATAAACCCATTTTGATCTACCGAAGTGTAGAAAAAGGAGAATGCTGGTTTATAATATACCATGATCCAGCATTCTCCTTTTTTAACCGACTTCTAAAAAAGGAGGAGGTTCTCAATTCGGATGTTTGTATTTTTTTTTTTTTTTTTTTTATGTTTGTTCGCGCATTACTCCGTCGCTTGCCAACCGATTTGAAAAATTCTTTTTTTGTTGGAAAGGGTATACTTCCCAAATGGTCCCATAGAAATTTCATAGAAAACGGTTTAGTAGTTTGGTTTTTAAACCGAAATTACTGGTAAAAATTGTCCCATAGAAATTTCATCGAAAACGGTTTAGTAGTTTGGTTTTTAAACCAAAATTACTGGTAAAAATTACAACTAAAAAGTGAAAAATAAAAACTTTTTTGCAAAAAAAAACAACCGACTTCCAAAAACGACACTACAAAGTGAAAGATAACTTTAATTTCGGAAGTCGGTGGCAAACAACGAAAATGCGAACCCAACGACACCGACTTCCGAAATTAAAGTTATCTTTCACTTTGTAGTGTCGTTTTTGGAAGTCGGTTGTTTTTTTTTCTAGCCTCTTTTTCAACCAGAAAGTCAAACTTTTCTGATTATTTTGCCAAAGTGTGGCCAAAGTTTGCCAGTCAGATTTAGTAGGTTTTCTGAATAGGATTGGGTGTTTATCTGATTGTGTATGTTCAAATTTCTGGCATACTGTGTAGCCGTACAAAGCGTTACAGGTGACACATAGTGTTACATAGTCACTTTACTGACCATGACTCGAGCTGGCTGCTTTACTCTGACTGGTTCGTATTTTACGATTTAGAACGATATACAACGGATTTAATATAAAAGTCTCTAAATTACCACGTTTTTTTGTCAGTTTGCCATAAAGCAGTATTTAATATAAAAAATAATGGCTTAACCTCAATCGCCTACGTCGTGGTACAGGCATGCTCGATTACAAACCGTAAACAAGGATTCGCTTTAATCAACTGTAATATGTATCACCACAATCCAACTTTTCTAAAAATAACCCCAAAAGAACTAACACCTGTATGTGACCTTGAACTTCTAACACCATGACTAACATTTCTTTAAATCTAAGTTCACGAAGGTTTGTTTTAAAACGTGCCTGTGATTCATCGTCAGGTGCGTCGATCCATCCGGCGCGTCGCGGTGAAATATAGCAGTCATTGCAGCGGGCGAGCGAGGGGGTGAGGTGAGGGCAGCCCGCAGGGAGGGAGGCAGGGGGCAAGGTCCCGCCGCCTGCGGGCTGCAAGGACCTACGAATGGACGCGGATGTGAGGATAGCTTTGTTATACTTACAAAGTGAGCATTGTAATTCTTAAAGTAATACATGTTTTGGTCAAATCCAATTGAATCATCATCAACAGCCCGTGAAGCAGTGGACTACGACTGCTGGAAACAATTGAATCATCATCAACAGCCCGTGAAGCAGTGGATTACGACTGCTGGAAACAATTGAATCATCATCAACAGCCCGTGAAGCAGTGGATTACGACTGCTGGAAACAATTGAATCATCATCAACAGCCCGTGAAGCAGTGGACTACGACTGCTGGAAACAATTGAATCATCATCAACAGCCCGTGAAGCAGTGGATTACGACTGCTGGAAACAATTGAATCATCATCAACAGCCCGTGAAGCAGTGGATTACGACTGCTGGAAACAATTGAATCATCATCAACAGCCCGTGAAGCAGTGGACTACGACTGCTGGAAACAATTGAATCATCATCAACAGCCCGTGAAGCAGTGGATTACGACTGCTGGAAACAATTGAATCATCATCAACAGCCCGTGAAGCAGTGGACTACGACTGCTGGAAACAATTGAATCATCATCAACAGCCCGTGAAGCAGTGAACTACGACTGCTGGAAACACATTTCTGTAATCGCATTCTATTGATATATTCGAACCTCACATAAAATAAACAAAAACAGCAATAATAATGATTAATTTTTCCAGAAGAGTCTGCAATCCAAAAAACTTATTCAATTTCATAGTCACAAGTTTGTGTATTCTTAGTTAAAGACGAAGTTTTTTTCTAAGAAAATCTATTTTTCTCAATTCAATACATCTAGTGACACATTTATGTGTCATTAGAAAGTTTTACTTTATACAGCAAAACTTTCTCCAGCGCCCCACATGCTCCAGTTACACACATATTCCAGTACATAGTTCAACTACAGCATACTTCATAAGTCCATACCAAAGTAAATTCCAGAGAATTAAAATTACCTCTCTGTAGTAACTCGGGACGCGTCAAACAGCAAAGTTTTCAGAAAACAATTGTAAGTAGAAATTCGCCTCAGATGCTCGTGGCACTAAAGTTGAGGATTCATTTTAAATTACCTAAAGGTAAGTACTAAGTTCAGATGAGAGATGTGTGAAGGATTTCTTTACACTCGTCGTGCTTGCTTTGTTGATATCTTTGATTTGAAGTTTCCAGTTCTTTTACAGTTGCAGTAGGATGAGACTGGGGTGTACTTCGAGGTTCAAACATGTTTTTGTGTTTGAAACTTTTTGTTAATTGTAAAAGTTGTGAATGAACATCTTATTTAAAATTATTATTTTGTGTATCAAAGTTATGTAGACATAGCAAAAGCGTTACGGAATCTATCTTGATTTGTTGAGGTATTATTACTTGAAATGAAACCATGTACAATGTTATTGAATAACTAGATACTAGAAACAAAATCATATTTGGACTACTAGATGATTCTTTTATCTTACAAAAATATAACAAAAAAACATCGTCCACGAGTTCCTTGGTCCCGGGCGCCGCTATCAGTGCTGCGAGCCCAAGAAAACGAGCCAATCAATCAGTTTGACGGCCTCTGGTATCCGTTTCTTTTCCGTTATCACCGCGAATATGTCCCCAATAAATTATTATCACTGTTAAACGTCGAATAAATTATTATGACTGCGAAATAAATTACTACGAGTGTTCAGCGTGGCGGTGCTACGCTCGTAGCGATAGTCTACGTAAGTGACGTAGCGCTTGGCGTGTTTTTGAAATGTATGCTACGCTGCGTTCATGAATGTTATGTATGGGTTATATAAATATAATCATGGTGATCCCATTTCACTTTGTAGTTAAAGCCATTTTTGTGTAGATTAGTTCGGCCAATAATTTATAAACATTAAAAAACAGTTTTCGAAATTCAGTGTAATGTTTGTGTTTGGTTTTGAAACGGTCGTATTAGATAAGACTTGGGTGTTTGGCAAAGTCGCCATATTTTGTGGTTGCTGTTGCTGAAAAAGCTGTAATGTTGTCGTTCCACGAGATTGTCCTTTCGATGTTGAAGGGCGCGTCGGAGATACTGGCGCCCAAGGGTCAACAGTAAATGGTTTTGGATTTATATTGTCAACTATTCGGCTGCACCTTTTGGCTTTGTTTTCAATTGAATCCTCGATATACCTAGCTTTCTGCTACTATGCTGGACCTCCACCCTCCGTGGCGTTTCAGTTCTGTAAGATCAGCACCAGAATTTGCTAAAAGGCTGGCAGAGCTTCTACGGAAGCAGTGTCCTGTGTACTGTATGGGATTTGATAGATTGAAAAATGTGGCAATCTCTTTTGGCATCGCACCTATTTTATTGATTCCAATAGGTTGCCGAGTACATTTTCCGCCATGGTATTGTATGAAAAACCTGTCGATTTTTGTATTAGTGGGCCGTAAAGCTTGATATTTTTCGACGATTTTTACGTACTCTTGCCGTATCACGAACGTTCTATCAATGTTTGTTTTCATATCAGTTAAAACGATCAGTAATAAATTTTCCGAGTGTTTTTGAATGTCGTTCATAGTTATCTTTAATAATTCACAACTGCGATAGGCCCCATTCACGTCAAAAATTAGCTCAACCTGTGAACAATAATTAAAAAAATATGTAAGTATTTTCAAAAATATGTATTTAAAATAAAACTTTTAAAGTATAGTAGGTTTATAGATAAATATGTACTTACTTTTACGGCCAGAAAACTGTGGTCAGGCGCATCATTTAGAAAACGTTTAATATTTTGGGAGGTTAGCACTTTAGATTTCTTTGGCTAGTTATTAAATTAAATATCAATGTTGTGTTTGATTCTCACTGTGGCTTTTAGCATAGAATATATGCTCCAAAGTGTCGACGGCTTCGTAGTCTTGGTTAATTCGTTTTAATAGTTAAGAAATACGGACTCTGAGAAGGAATTGGCGCCATTCGTGATTTTCCAGTCGCAGAACAAATCGTATGTTTTCAGATACAACTCCCGAGATTTTGGCGGCAACAAATTATCTACTATAATTGTTGCTTTATTTCGAAATAATTCCGGAGTCAGTGTCTCGTTTTAGTCACTGGAAGAACTTATAATTATAATTTATGTTATTAGATTTTCCAATGACTTAAAACAACCACGATAACAGATAGAAAAGAACCTAGATTGACAGCATATTTTTTTTTATTTAATTTATAGCTCTATGGAATAGCCCCATAAAGCCAGCCAGTACGTACTTTCAGCACGTTTTATTTATTTTTGTACATAATTAGTATACTCGTGCTTGTTGCAAATTCAAAATGTTTTTATTCACTCAGTGACTAAAATAGAGTTTTATTCACTGTTATGCCCTTTTTCGAGTGGCAATGGTAAAAAAGCAATTTTTAACTGTTAAAAGTATCAATATAACTGGCGATGATATGATTGCACTTCTGCTTAACCCTCAGGGGAGTGCGGGTGTAGTGATTATCAACATAACAAAATGTCTAGAACTACTTTGTGAAAAAATACTAATGGAATTAATCTCATTTGCCTTTTTTGGACATTGAGGTATATGTACGATCAATAATATATTTTTATTCACATAAAAGGTTTTTTTATTTTTTTCGATAAAATTATTAGGTCAGCACGCGTAGCATGACCACTTCAGGTCTCGGTTCTACGACAAAGTGGCATTTCTTTTTTCATTAACCGACTTCAAAAAGGAGAAGGTTCTATGTTACTCTGGGTGTATTTTTTTAATGTCTATGTTCATCGAATTTTTCATCAATTCTGGACCAATTTTGAAAAATATTTTTTTGTTTCCAAGGGTATACTCCTGAAGTGGTTCTGAATAAACTTGGTGAAGATCTGATGAATACCTTCGGAGATAGACAGTGGGACTCCTCAATAATGAACAGTGCGCGTAGAGGGATGTGATTGTGGTGATCTATCAGTGATCAACTGACCATAGACTGAAAGATATTCCATAGAACTCTCCATCGAGGAACAGTGCCTACACATATTGTGAATGGGTAATCGTACGGAAAATGGAATGAATTGCGTAGCATGTAGGTTGTCGCACGAAATTCGCCTACTACTTGTACATGAATTTGTGAAACAAAAACTAAAAAGTGTTAAAATAAATAACTTTGTCTACTCTGTAATTAATAATGTCCAAATCTAGTCGCAATCTCATCTCAGTGACAATCAATGTCAAAAACTTGTCAAAAATGTAGGGAAATTAGAGGTATTTATGACAGATTAAGATCAATTGCGATCAGTCTCAATCTGTCATAAATACCTCTAATTTCCCTACATTTTTGACAAGTGTTTCTCTCAAGTTTTGATCTCTGGATCAGACTGTGAACGTTCTTAAAATTACGGGAATGCCCCTCTGTGTACAACCGGTCATGTTCTTCAGTTTCCACAGTGCTAGCTACTACGCGTGCTCGCCATATTTCCACCGTCTTCAGTAATCCTACAACTTAATATTATATTTCAGTGAACTACAATTGAACTCAAAACTACTTCATAGATTAGTTATTTGTTTGATACTCAAACAAGTACGGGTTTATTTACAGTTTTATCGAACGAGAGAGTCAACCGAGTAACCTTTGTAGATACTTTGTCGCGGTATTTATAAGAAGTTATTTTGATCCTCAGCTTAACTTATCTCTAGATCTTTAAGATATTTAGTTTAATTAGAAGATAACAACTAGACCTAATTAGACAATGCCCTTTGTGGCCCATAAAGAGAAAGAGAAAAATTTATCTCAGCGCAGTTTGTAATTTTAGTACAAAATGTAAACAGTTGATTACAATCTTGCTGAACGTGCAGGGTGTGCGGCGGGTGTTTTTCAATTTGTGAGAGATGTAGGTAGTAACTGTTTATTTTTATTACTTTCCCTCGGTATTTTATTCCCCTCATTTGTCCAGGAAAAGGATACTCGTAATCCCCATGCTTCCTTATCACGATCCCCACCTAAGTCTCCCCATCAAACCAACACATGCACATAATTTGTAGTAAAAACTGTAATGTTGTAGTATAAGTCGTAAACTGCGAGTAGACTCACGTGCGCCTTGCTTTACTGATTCCTGTAATAAAAGCAGTTTCTTTAACAAAATCGGTGCGCGTACAGAGCGACTCGGTTCAAATGAGATTAGCTTGCGAGTGCCCCAGTGCCCCCGAGTGCGCCGCGGCCCCCGCCCCTCACAGGCCCCGGTTTTATTGGACATGAAATTAAATCAAGCACCGGTGTGGGCCGCGTGGAGCCGCGGAATATTCTTTCTCTAACGAAGCGACTAATGTGCACTCCTGCAACAACGCGACGCCTAATAAATAAATGTTCGGAATATCTCGGAATGCTTCGGCAAATTTCGTTATTGTTTCGCGGTTCGTTTCGGTTCCGAGTCACTCGGTTATTTACTTGTTACTTTGTTTAAATGCGCACCTGTTATTAAAGTTTCTTAATTAAACGCCGTAAGTGTAGCATACGTATTCGTTGTTAAGCTTTGTGAAACTTGTCAAACGAAATAAAAAAAACCTCTTAAATTTTTATTTATTTAGTTCAATATACTTTTGTATTAAACAAGTTTGTTAAGTCTTTGTCACGCTTAATGCTGTTTCAATGATATAAGTAAAATGTATTTATCATTCGTATAATTATCATAAAGTATTTTACTTAACCAGCAAGCAAATAACCAGGGATTAAATCTCAGACGCAGATCAGCATCTTTTCTCAACAAACCAGCAGCTTATAATAAAACTCAAACAGCATTGTATAATGCTCTGATAAGAACTCAACTTGAGTGTAATGCTATCATATGGGCTCCACATGAGATTAAATATAGTCTTATGTTGGAACGCATACAGAACAAATTTATCAGGTATTTGTATATGAAACTTTACGGGGTCTACCCCTTCTATCCGTTGATGTACCCAACCTTCTTCGTAATCGGCATGGTTGGGTACAACAAACTGGAGACAAGAAGGGACCTGGCTTTTACCACGTATATTTTTAAGCTGTTGCGCGGTAAAATGTTTAATGCTGGTGTTTTGAAGGAGATATGTCTGAATGTGCCTGATAAGTACGCATTGCGACGCCAACGGCCACGGTTGTTAGCAGTGCCACGCGCGCGAACCAACCTGCTCAGTAAAGCGCCCCTGACGCGAGCCTTGCATACACTGAATGACACTGCTGATAGGATAGATTTATTTAATTGCTCTCTGAATGAATTCACAAAGGTAACATTGTTTGTATTATGTTATGCTAATATATAACTAGTAGCTTTAATTGTAATTTAGAATGTAACTAAAGACCACGCTACCGCATTAATGATAGTTGTGTTTGTGATAAATAAATAAAAAATAAATAAAACTATTAGCGCAAACACCGATTTGAATACAATCAATAATCGCTACGACGGTGTTTGCAAACACTGTCGTAGCGACGTAGCGGCGTAGCACTGTAGCCCGTAGCACTGCAGCCCGTAGCACCGTAGCTATGTCTTCGCGTCCACCGTCCTTAGTAGACTGTTACACTTTTCTGCATAACTATCTTTATAGTAGACTGGAAGCGGCATAAAGAATAATTATCTCTCTTTAAAAATAATTTTCACTTTTACGCGGAAAAATTAAAATACTTTAGTGCTGCTTCAACAAAAGTAGGCGTAGGAGAAAAATTAAATTCTGTACATTATATTATGCGTTTACATACTTTCGTTTACGTTTTTTTTCTTCACAATGGAGAGCAGTATTCTAGGGACCAATTTTCTTTTAGATTGACAAGACTATAGCCAATTTAGTGGCTAAAAAAAGAACCTCAAGGTAACCGCTCTCTGGCTGAGTGTAAAAGTGCAAGACTTTAATTAAGATGAACGAGACGGAATAAATTAATGTTGGCACTTAATAACCGTCGGCGAGAGATGTCGCCATTTGCATTTGCGGTGACCGTAACATTTTTGAATGACTTAATCCTGGGTGACGGTATCACGCGGCTTCACTGCGGCGCGGCGGCGGGGCGGGGGGAGGGGGCTGCTTCACGGAGAAGTATGATAAGTTGACGTCAGGCGCGGGGATTGTTCGCGTAATTAAGATTTTTAGGTTAAAGTTTTAGAATTTGTGACGACCTTGTACGGTAGGGGTTTGTGGATAATTATGTAAACTTGATAATAGAATAGAACACCACTTGGGATATGACTCAGTTAACTGTAACCCGCACGCGAGAGAGAGGAGGGACACGGGACCAGGGTTGTTGTGTTGACTTCTGGCCAGCAGTGGATGTCTTTTGGCTGAATGTTAATTATGATAGTTTTTTTTTTTAAATATAGTTCTACCCTTCTGGACATAGTCAGAAGTGACCAGCCAAAAGATTCACGTAAAGATTTATAAAATGTATCTGAATTTCGTACATTTATTTCACCGTGACAAGTATTTATTGAAGAAATAATCTTTGTAGATCACAAACAGATACCAATACCTCTCCCAAATGACATGTCGGTATATTAATATTGCCTTAAGACGTGAACTATGTTGTTCATATCTCAGACTGTATGTCGTACATGACAGCTGTCGGCATTCAACACATCGCTAGCCTTTGACCACACAATTGACTGTGGCGAGTGACTCGGGCGCTCAAACGCGGCATAAAGCCTTGTTCACATGTGTGTATGATGGTGCTGTGTTCAAGCTATGCTCAACTAATTCGAAGTTAAACTTTGAGGAGTTGATGCAGAACAATTTGATGTTCACTATAAACTGCCAATGCTGTGTGTTGCATTGTGGTGCATCATTGAGATGGTCGTTGCAGTTGTAAGTTCCAATTACGATTGTATAGATCAAAAAATATACTTGGTATTACTAGTACTGGTACTACTACTATTTAACGACTATTTCATCATCCATGGCTAAAAGAAACTGCTACAAAAGTTGCCATAATTTTCAAAAAATACGTCATAGTTGTGACGTTAAACTAAATTATTTGAATTCTCCCATACCAATCAACTACGTAAATGTACTCTGCTACTTACATTACAAGTTTAGTAGTATCAATTCTGCTGCGAATACATACAGCTTCGACATAACTCATAGATTAGCGTTCTGTTTCGAAGCGAACCCGAGCCGCGACGCTACATCCTACGTGCTATGATACCCTGGCACTTGCTGTGTGTGCGATGGAGGAAATTAAGGTAAACTACGATCGATTGAAAATGCATAGATTTTCTTTGTTCTACAAATGTTGACGTGGAACGATCTTGTTTTGGGTCATGTGTCATCTCATTGAAATGAGAACTCAAATGATGCCTCCATTTGAGTTAGGTTATGTAGTAATAAAAACTAATTTAGATCACCAATGCGGATTAAGAGGACTCTCGTAATACTCCACCATAAACAATCAAATAATAGACAATCAAATTAACAAGATTATCCTTAACAGCATTAAACAAAATCCGATCCACGTTCCTCTAACAGTAAGCAGCTGATCAGACCCCGGATCCCTGCGAGCACGAAGAGCGCCTGACCCGGTAACATTCATTAGGCTTCATTATACCACATCTACATTCCGAATACATACAAATCAAATTATCCAATTCTAAATCCGTTTGTTTTCCCTTTCTTTTCTCACACGAGGGAGTGAAACAGATGATTGGATTTGATGAAGGGAATATTGCGCCGAAGCCGTAGAAATAAAATGATAGTGGGCCTAACGGGAATCCTTAGCAATCGCATTCAATCCAATCACAGACGTAATGAATCACGAATGTTCTGTATTATATTATTGTGTACGGACGTTATGTGTTTGTAATAGGATACTGCTTCAATGTCGAATAGTGACTGTGACGTGTTTCCATCAGGCTATTGTCTTTTATAACGCAGTGTTTTATTTTATACAAATAAATCAGTTACTCTGGTGACGTATGACGATTCCATAGGTTTATACAGATAATAAAATATCTAGATTCCATGATGTCAGAGCCACAGATGACAATGCTGTTCACAATCACACTTTGCCAGATATGTTTCTTCGGGAAGTCCCAAGTAAAAGGAACTAGTTTATTGCCATAACACAGACACAACCCAAAATTCTAGGCTGTAACTGAGAAATTATAAATGATAATTCCTAAAAACACTGCTCTACTTGAGAAGCGAAACTAGGGGCCCCACGCTCAGTAGGGATCGTTTCGTTACAGGTGATTATATATACGTTAATCTCAAAATACCTCGTGTACATATATTTTCGATTTTCTGAGTCTGCGGAAAAACATTAATTTATAAGATCACACATGAAAGCCCTTCTTACACGTGTAAGATTGTTCTTCCCCTTTCACATGTCTACAATAATACAGGATAATGTCAACACAATCCCATTTGTAGCAAATTAATGGAAAGATCAAAAGCTTTTCCAATAAGAAATATGAAACAAAGATTTTCGAGGACGTAAAAGTATTGCGTCTATAGTCACAGTGTATTGTAGTGTACAGAAATGCAAGAGGACTGAGTCGTTGGTTAAATGATAAAACTAGTTTTGGAGAAATTAAAAACACATTTTTTAAATAATATTATATGTACACAGTACATGTATTTTGGTAAACAAGTTCAAAATCAAGTTTTTCATAAGTTACCGAACATGGTTTTAAATCCTGCTATTGGTCGTGTGAGCGATCGAATAGTAAATATCGTTTAAGTGAAGAAGTTTTATGCTATGTGTATCGGCTCAAATTATTTAATTTAACATTTGAACGACCGTCGACCTCGCTCATGTTTCGCCACAAAACCTTACGCCATAACTGTCCTTTATACGTGCATGAAATTGGCCGCCTATCCGGTGTTACATTACTGCCTTGTTCCCAACTGTGACCCACAGTTGCGTTGCGAAGCGTGTACAGGTTGTGTACAGTGGTACAATTAGCTCCGGCGCAGGATCGCGCCGCTCGTTAGCAGGTCGTCGACAGTATCAGCTAACATCCTTATTACACGCAACGCTAAATAGCAGTACTAAGAACTGGTTACAGAAATAGCAGAGAAGTTTTTTTATGTGACGAAAGGAATGGAAGACAGGTGCGTAGTGCGTAGGATATCATTTTGATCTGATTGTGGAAAAGTGGAATGGGTTTTGGTCAGTTTGTAAAGAGAAGAACTACCATAATTCTACGTTTCTAATAAATAATAAAATTCTAAGACAATCCCAGACTGTAAACCAAAATAACTTTTAGACGGGAACGTGCCAACAGGATAAAATGTACCCATGTGCTTCCCCAGAATGCCATCCATCTCGCGGGCCCTTTGTGGCTAATTACAATAGAAAACCAATTGTGTCTCATTAGTGGTGATTAAGAGGGTACCTATATGATACCTTTATCTAAGTACCAACCTAATTAAAAAAAAAACTCAATAACAGAAAATTAAATACCTACCTACCTAAATAAACCTATTTCTGATGATAACTAATCTAAACTCAATAAATAAGCAAAATCCCTAAAAACTAATATCTATACGAATGACTAATCCTACCTAACAGTATTATAAAATAACCTACGGTCACTACGTACACTATCAAATATACTACCTATACTTCAAAATTAAAATCTATACCTACCTACGACTTATATAAAAATAAACCTAAATAACTCTAAAAACTAAAATGAATAAAAATGAACTCCATTGCGGATGACTTAACCTACGACAATGTTAAATACCGAACACCTGGTATGGTACTCAGTACTTAAATTTTGACCTTATGTGTATACTAGTAGGGTTGAAGGTCTGAATGAAACAACCAAACTGTATACTGTTCTATAGCTGATAATATATTTGCTGAAATTCAGATGAACCCAACCAAATCGTTGTCACACAACGCTTGCGAGTTCTAATTTGACGTCAACGCCATCTAGTTACATATTGCAAAAACCTTTTGATAAAAACACATTATATTGAACTTATGAGCGGCTTTTGATTCTGCATGATCATTAACATACCGCCCACCAAGGACATTACTGATGGAATGTCCTTCTTGAATTACATTATGGGTCCGAATTGGTAGCAAACAATTTGATCTTATAGTTTTGATCTAAAATCTTAAACATAGTAACAAAATAAAAACTTACATATAATAACTTAAACTACTAACATTATGT
This sequence comes from Apamea anceps, assembly GCA_951799955.1. Lineage (NCBI taxonomy): Eukaryota > Metazoa > Arthropoda > Insecta > Lepidoptera > Noctuidae > Apamea > Apamea anceps. Next base: position 20,725,875 of record OX637513.1, on the reverse strand, counting down.
TAGGTTGGTGAAAAATAATAAATTCATTGACCTGTAACCGGTAAAATACAAAGTTTGGATGTTGGTCTCTTAATAGTAGATGTCTTAGTGCGCAATGTGACTACACGGGTGATATTATCATCACCAGGATGCTTTTCGATTACGCGACCCAACAACCAACGACTTGGCGGCAAATCGTCTTCTTTAATTAAAACAATGTCTCCAATTTTTGGCTCAGGAACCTTTGAAGACCACTTGTACCGGTTCATAAGGTTGGACAAATATTCACGAGACCAGCGCTTCCAAAATGACTGTACCATCCTTTGAATGAATTTCCACCGCGATAAATAACTGACATTTGTGCTCTCATATCTATCATCTGGTACATTGACTATCGGCTCTCCGATCAGGAAATGCCCAGGAGTTAAGGGTAACAATTCACCAGGATCAGTAACGTTGAGGACACTTATTGGACGCGAGTTTAGACAAGCTTCCACCTGATTGAGAAGTGTGCTCATTTCCTCGTACGTCAAGGTAGCATCGCCAATGACCCGTTTAAGGTGAAACTTTGTAGATTTCACCCCTGCTTCCCAAAGTCCGCCGAAATTTGGACTATGTGGGGGAATAAAGTGCCATTCAGTACCGTTGGCTTCGACTTGTTCTGCTATTGATGCCTGAATAGATGTCAATTGTTGCAGTTCTCTGGAGGCACCAACAAACGTTGTGCCATTGTCGCTCCATATTTTGGCACAATGACCTCGCCTAGACACGAAACGTCTGAAGGCAGCTAAAAAGGCTTGTGTACTCATGTCGCTGACGACTTCTAAATGAAGGGCACGGGTTGACATACACACAAACAAACATATGTAGCCCTTGTACGAACGGTGTCCACGACCTTTCGTTGTCCTAATATTTATAGGGCCTGCATAGTCAACACCGCTATGCAAAAACGGTCGCGCTGGAGAACACCTTACAGATGGCAGAGAACCCATCATCTGGTTTTTGATACTAGCGCGATGTTTAGCACATATTACACATTTGCGCACATGATGTTTTACTAAATTTCTGACTCCTATGACCCAGTAGGCTGTCCTCAAATAATGCGCCATCAGCTGAGGACCCCCGTGCAGAGTTTTTAAGTGAGCATCTGCCACTATGAGGTTAGTCAGATGACCAGAGTTTGGTAGCACTATTGGGTGCTTTATTTGTTTGACGGGAGCTACTCTGGTTTTTGCAACCAACAACGAAATATGGATTTTGCCGACCTCATCTACTGTCCGCAAGTAAATAACGGCTGAGTATGCTGTTTTGGAGGCGTCACTGAAGCCATGCAGCTCAAGATCATCGTTTGACTTAGTGCCAAGCCAACGACGTATCCGTACATTACTAAGTTGTGACAACTCATCACGGTAAATATTCCATTCCTTTATTAACTGAGTGCTTAGTTCTTCATCCCAACTAACACCTGCAAGCCATAATTTTTGGATGAATATTTTTGCTAAAACCACACTAGGAGCTAACCAGCCTAGTGGGTCAAATAATCGAGCTATGTCCGAAATAATTGATCTTTTAGTTACAGGTGCAGTCGTCAGCGGAGGAAGATTCACCAAGTATTGGAAGGTATCTTCGATGCGGTTCCAGGTAAGTCCCAAAATTTTAATTGTGCTATCTAATTTGATTTCTATCCCTTTCTCTATTTTGTTGTCCTTATTTTCAGTTGTTCTAGTTTGATCTGTTTGTACTTTAACTTTATTTCTTTCAAGTTTATCTATTCTCTTCAGTAGTTCCTGACTGTTGCTGTTCCACTTTTGTAATATAAATCCACCTTTTGCTAATAATGCTATCATTTGTCTATACATTTCTATGCCTTCTTCTACACTATTACATCCTGTCATTAAATCATCCATGTAAAAGCAATTTAAAGTCTTCTCTGCAGCAAGTGGATAACTTGTGCCTTCATCGATTGCGATCTGACGCAAGGTTTTGACGGCTTGATATGGAGCAGAAGCTGTTCCGAAGGTCACGGTCAAAAGTTCGTAATCTTGGATCTCCTTGTCTGGACTGTCACGCCAGAGTATTCTTTGGAACATAGCATCTTCTTCTGCTACCCTAACTTGGCGGTACATTTTCACAATATCCGCTACAAGTCCTATGGGATGAATCCTCCATCTTAAAACCGTGTGACGTAAATCAGCCTGCAGTGACGGACCAACCATGAGCGTATCATTAAGTGACACTCCTTTGCTGTTCTTCTCAGAGGCGTTGAAAACAACACGAACTTTAGTTGTGGTCCTGTCGTTCTTAATGACTGCATGGTGTGGTAAATACACTGCTTCTCCCTTCTTACTATCATCTTCTTTCACGTGCCGCATATGTCCTAACTGTAAATATTCATTTATAACTTCTGTGTACTTTTGCTTTAAATCTTTGTTCTTTACTAATCTTCGTTCTAATGCTTTGAACCTTGATTTAGCTATGCCACGTGAATTTCCCGACTTGCAAGGAGGATCTTCATCTCGGAAAGGTAACTTAACTATGTATCTGCCATCGCTATCTCTCCTTGTGGTCTCACTATAAAACTCTTCGCATTTCTTCTCTTCTGGTGTAAATATCTTTTTATTAGTGCTGACATCTTCAATTTCCCAGAATTTTCTTAAAATATCATCAACCTTGCAATGCATTACATTTATGTTCTTTAAATTACTATTTGCACTAGTCTTTTCTCCAGGACCAACGGCACCCGACAGGACCCACCCAAATGTAGTGCTCTGTGCGATCAATGTACCAGAAGGACTCTTCACTAAGCCTTCCTTTATGATGCAGCTATAAACATCAGCACCCAACAGAATATCGATTTTGTTGGGTGTGTTGAACTCTGGATCTGCTAAACATAGGTTATTAATGTTTAACCAGTCGAAGGTGTCTGATTGAAGACTTTGCTCAGGTAGGTAAGAGGTGATCTTCTTTAATACATAAGCATTTAATAAAAACTTGAAGCTAGGGTCGACACGAGATTTAATCATTAATTGTACCATGTACTTTGTCATGGTTGACCTATTATCTCCTAATCCCGACACAAGCCCTTGAATTGGGACCTTTTTCAGGCTAAGATACTGCACTGTGGCCTCTGTTATGAAACAAGCCTGCGAACCTTGATCGAGCAAGGCTCGGACCGTGTGGTATTCACCCGTCTTTGACGAGGCCTTTATTAGCGCAGTGGCTAATAAAACCTGTCTGGGTTTTGCTACTCTCCCTGTAGATAAGCAAGAAACTATCTGAGTAGTACTAGTTGAAGGACTAGCACTGTCAGTAGTAGGCCTTGCTTCAGGGTGTTGGCCTTTATTGTCCAAATGTAACAAGGAGTGGTGACGCTTCTGGCATATTCTGCAACTTGTATTTTTCTTGCAGTTGTAAACAGTATGGTTACTGCCTAAACAGTTGAAGCATATTTTGTTCTTACCAACGAAATCCCGTCTTAGTTCGAGAGATTGATTGGCAAACTTTTTGCAGAAACAAAGCTTATGACCCTCTGAGCAGTATTCACATTTCATTGGCGATAACGAGTCTGTGGCTAACAATGTTTTAAACGAATTATTGTTATTGACCTGGTGTCCTGAACCCTTTTTTGGTTCTATGCACTCAAACGCGCGGAAACGTTGCTCTAAAAATACTTTGAATTGTTTAAAAGTAGGAAAGTTATTGCTGGAATCGCTAATACTGACACTTAATTCCCATTGCTTACGCGTTTCAGGATCTAATTTAAATGTCACTATGTGTATGATAATAACATCCCATGTACTCACATTTATACCTAAGTTTGTTAATGCATTTAAACAGTCACTGGTGGTATCTGAAAGCTCCTTTAATGATGTCGCCGATTCAACCTGCATACGTTTAATACCAAATAACCGTTTCAAAATGCAGTTGGCGAGATATCTTTTATTGCTATAGCGCATGTCTAATAGATCCCAGCACTGACTGTAATTGGCATCAGTTATTGGAGTATTACGTATCAATTGCTCAGCTTCACCAGTTAGATGACTTTTTAAATAGTGCAACTTTTGCACATTATCTAACGAATTATTTTTATGAACTAATGATACAAAAAGATCATGAAAGGTTGTCCATTCTTCATATTTGCCAGAAAACGTTGGAATAGTAATCTTGGGCAATTTGACCAGTGAATGGGCAGACTTAACTGTACTACTTACTGAACCATCCCCATGAGGTACTTGTTCACTTACAACTTTAATTTTATTGAGTGTTGTTTTCATTAAACTTTTATAAGTAATGTAAGTGTCCTCAGTTGTATCATAAATATCAACAACTTTTTGATCAATATCATCTAATTTACAGCTCTGATAAAGTTTAGTATTCATATTTTTAAACGATTCCCAATCGTTTTCTAATAATTCCTGTCTAGTTTCAATGTATTCAATAGTCAATCTTTCTTTAGGACTCTTTTTAAAATTGGTGAATTGTTTAATAATAACACTTTGCAACCGCCTCAATTGATTGATCAACCCCTCCATATTTGAAACAATTAACCAAAGAAATTAAAACTAAATTAAAAAAGTATTATAAAAACAATGTTTGTTCTAAAATAAAGCAATACTAATTTGAAATAAAATACAAGACAAATATTTTAAGTTCCAATTAGTTGCTCAAAATTTTACAAGTGTTTTGAAACAACTTATAATCTGGCGGAAATCGGGCATAGGTTCCCCGTTCCGTCGTTTTTTATGAAATTATTCTAAGTCCTAAACTAACATGCACAAATAAACACAAGTAAAACTCTTAGAATAAATAAAGTCTAAAATTGCTTGTTACTAACTGCTTTTGTATAAATAGTAAAATGTACTCACAATTTTCACTTCACTCACACAACACGATGATTCTGTGTACGTGGCGCTCCCTGGTGGCGACACGTTGAACTATGGTTGTGACGTCAGTCTTCTGACGTCACGTTGAACTCGGCGTGACGTTCTTCTAATGACGTCACGTTGAACTACGAGGATGACACAGTCACCTCACGCTTGAACTGTTTTCCGCCGCTGCTGCTGCTGACCCCGTCCACTATACTGGACGAAGCTGCCGCTGCGGGGAACCATGTACTTTAGCAGCAGCAAACCACTGCGAGTACCACGGGCGGGCGAACTCAAAAAATCCGAAAAGTTATCCGGCTCGAAGGACCAATGTTAAATACCGAACACCTGGTATGGTACTCAGTACTTAAATTTTGACCTTATGTGTATACTAGTAGGGTTGAAGGTCTGAATGAAACAACCAAACTGTATACTGTTCTATAGCTGATAATATATTTGCTGAAATTCAGATGAACCCAACCAAATCGTTGTCACACAACGCTTGCGAGTTCTAATTTGACGTCAACGCCATCTAGTTACATATTGCAAAAACCTTTTGATAAAAACACATTATATTGAACTTATGAGCGGCTTTTGATTCTGCATGATCATTAACAGACAAACTTATTATTTGCGGTTGGTGCAGTAATCGGGTCTTGGGATCGGACCGCAAAATTAAGTTTGTTTTTTATTGTATGTACTTTTCCGGGATAAAAAGTACCCAGTGTGGTGCCCAGGATATTAAAGAATAATTATACCAAGTTTCAACGTAATCGAACCGGTAGTTTTTGCGTGATGCCTGAACAAACAGACAGACAGACAGACAGACAAAAATTTTTTTAATCACATTTTTGGGTTCGGTGTCGGTCTAGTAACACCCCCTGATATTTATTTTTTTGATATTTTCAATGTACAGAATTTTCACTTCTACAGATTTATTATAAGTATAGAAAACCTAAATAACTCTAAAAACTAAAAGGAATAACAATGAACTCCATTGCGGGTGACTTAACCTACGACAAACTTATTATTTGCGGTTGGTGCAGTAATCGAGTCTAGGGATCGAACCGCAAAATTAAGTTTGTTTTTTATTGTATATACTTTTCCGGGATAAAAAGTACCCAGTGTGGTGCCCAGGATATTAAAGAATAATTCTGTACCTTTAGTGAAAAGTGATATATCTCCACTTGTAGCAGTTTTGAGTTCTTTATACAATCTTGAAGCTTGAATTTTATTTGATTTTTCTATCTAATCAGTTGAACTCTATCTATTATAGAACGGGAAATAAGTTTCGTGTTGAATAATACAAGTTGCATTCTTGGTTAATTTTGATGATACTTTTTGTGTATACTGATATGTCTTCATTAATATTAAATTGAACTAAAGCTTAAAAATAGACAAGTACGTGTAAGTAAGGCTATCTCGATTTATAACACTTGACACATTTAATATTAACTACATGAGCTTTGTGCTTGTTAATACAACACAATTTATATTAAGTGACACAAAAAATACCCTATAATTATCAATTGTGAATGATAATATAACTCAAATTATATCTCATAAGTTTGTGCAGCATGAAATATCACCAACGTGTTAAGTGTTACAACTAAACCTCTATCAAACAACACGTGAAATATTTTTAGTAACGCATTTAGTTTTTAATAATATTAATGTATTTATATCGCTGTAGTATAGGATTTTTAAAAACCGATCGATAGTGATTACTGTGTAAAGTGATCTATGCAGTTTCGTGTTCCAGCGTAGTTTGCTACGTTGACGACACGCTGGTCCTGGCGCAGGGGAGGTCGCATCAGGCGGCGGCCGACGCGATGACACGCGGGGTTGCGATAGTCGTGGAAAGGATCCGGCGGTTGGGTCTCGAGGTGGCATTGCACAAGTCCGAGGCCATGTCCTTTCATGGGCCCCGGTACGTGCCACCTCCGGGATCCCAACTAGTGGTAGGAGGGGTTCACATCGGCGTCGAGACCACGATGAGGTACCTGGGTCTCGTCCTCGACAGCCGATGGAACTTCGTCGAGCATTTCCGACGTTTGGCCCCCAAACTGGAACGGGCCGGGGCCGCCCTAAAGCGGCTCTTGCCCAACCTGAGGGGGCCAAACGCCTCCTACCGGAGGCTTTACGCGGGGGTCGTGCGGTCCATGGCCCTATATGGGGCCCCGGTATGGGCGCGTTCACTGCGGCGGCGAGCCGCACACTATCTGAACGTGCTCCAAAAGGTAGTAGCCGTAAGGCTGATCCGGGGCTACCGCACGATCTCAGGCGAGGCAGCAAGCCTCCTTGCCGGACTGCCGCCATGGGATCTGGAGGCGATAGTCCTCGCGCGCCTGTATGATTGGCGCGCGGAGGCACTACGCCGGGGGGAAACTCCGCATCCGCGGCAAACCGCGGCGGAGCGGACGAACCTCCGGCGCGATCTCATGGCGGCATGGAAGGAGCGACTATCGCAACCCAGCGCAGGGCACGCCACGATAGCGGCGGTAAGACCCCTCTTTGAGGAGTGGCTAGAGAGACGTCACGGCGTTCTCACCTACCGCCTGACGCAGGTCCTCTCCGGACACGGATGTTTCGGGAGGTTCCTGCACATCATCAGGCGGGAGGAGACGCCCGGGTGTCACCACTGTCAGGGTCGCCCAGAGGACACGGTGGAGCATACGGTGGAGGTCTGTCCTGCTTGGGCAGAGCACCGCCGTGTCCTCGTAGAGGCGATCGGCAGCGGCGGCGACCTCTCGCGTCCGGCCCTGGTTCAAGCCATGGTCCGGGGCGAGAGGGAGTGGGAGGCAGTCACCTCCTTCTGCGAAGCAGTCATGGTAGCGAAGGAGGTGGCGGGGTGGGCGAGGGAACGCACCTTGCGCACCTCACGCCTCAGCCGCCGCGGGAGACGCTCCGGGCGTCGGGAGCCGCGTGACGACTCCCGGCCACCGTAGGCGCGGGCCTGCGGGCGGTGAGTAATGGGTAGCTCTCCGTCCGATCAGGACTAGGCCCGTGCCGGACGGCGTGTACGTGTTCCACGCGCGCCTCAAAGAGATGTCAGCATAAGCGACGGGGCCCCATAGGGCATAGTGGGATCATCCGAAAGGTTTACCGCTGCCCTGGAACATAAAGGGCTAAGGAAGGAACACGGGTGGGTTTTAGTCAGTAAGAGTCTGACACTCCCTCCTGCTCCACCCAGATGATCATGACCATTTGATGATTTCCCATCCTCAAAAAAAAAAAAAAATATATATACATATATTTACACTTTTACTCACCCGTTTTGTAAATGAAAGTAGGCCCCGACCGTATAAGTACTAGGCCAGGACTAGGCCCCTACAATAGAAGTAAAATTAAACTTATATTATTTTACACCGAAAGTTTATTTGATATAATTAAAGGTAAATCGAAATACACCACATCTTCTATTGTGTTTAATGTGTGTAAATTGATATAAGTTTGATTTTATCATAGCACACTAAAAAGGCACGGTACCCATGAAATCTCAATGTTTACGAAACAAAATTAGTTCTAGTGTTTTTATCATTTACAACTCTATTGCTATCAAAAAGATGTTTCAAAAATACTTGTAACATTCAAAACCAGTGCATTTTAGAATATGTTAAATGATATAAATGAAATTGTAACATTATACACATAGGAACTTAAATGTGGCTAATGATATAAGTCTAGTTTTTTTTATATATCTCGGATTATAAATATTTTTGAACCAAATCAAAGCATACCCGATATAATAATAACAATTTCAAATTAATTAAAGGCAAAAAGTCAAAAAAAAAATCTGTAATAAAAAAGTTGTTGCCGTTTTAAAAATGCAAAACTTTTTATATATATTTCTCAAAACAAGGATTTGTAACTTATACCACTTTTCACTAAAGGTACAGAATTATACCAAGTTTCAACGTAATCGAACCGGTAGTTTTTGCGTGATGCCTGAACAAACAGACAGACAGACAGACAAAAATTTTTTTAATCACATTTTTGGGTTCGGTGTCGGTCTAGTAACACCCCCTGCTATTTATTTTTTTGATATTTTCAATGTACAGAATTTTCACTTCTACAGATTTATTATAAGTATAGAATAGATAATGTTTTTAATTTTCACTTTTTAGCTGTAATCATCAACTTAAAGTGAAATTAAATATGTGTTATTGAAGCCTACAACAAAGCTACCAAAGCAAAGATTCTAAAATTGATAATATTATGACACCACCTCGTAAACTTTCTCTATCGGTCCAGTAATCACGGAAAAATCGACAGCATCATCATCATCATCATCATCATCATCGTCACATTCGTCGCCCACAGCCCACTTCACCCACTGCTGGGCATAGCTCCTGTGCCAGCCTCATGCAGGTTTGTCGTTGGGTTCGCATTTTCGTTGTTTGCCACCGACTTCCGAAATTAAAGTTATTTTTCACTTTGTAGTGTCGTTTTTGGAAGTCGGTTGTTTTTTTTTTTGCAAAAAAGTTTTTATTTTTCTTTTAAGTTGTAATTTTTACCAGTAATTTTGGTTTAAAAACCAAACTACTGAACTGTTTTTGATGAAATTTCTATGGGACCACTTCAGAAGTATCCTTTCGAACAAAAAAAGAATTTTGGAAATCGGTCCACAATTAGCGGAGTAATCGCGTAACAAACACAAAAAAAACCGGCCAAGTGCGAGTCGGACTCGCCCATGAAGGGTTCCGTTACGTTACGATTTATGACGTATTAAAAAAAAACTACTCACTAGATCTCGTTCAAACCAATTTTCGGTGGAAGTTTATATGGTAATGTACATCATATATTTTTTTTAGTTTTATCATTCTCTTATTTTAGAAGTGTACAGGGGGGGGGGGACACACATTTTACCACTTTGGAAGTGTCTCTCGCGCAAACTATTCAGTTGAGAAAAAAATGATATTAGAAACCTCAATATCATTTTTGAAGACCTATCCATAGATACCCCACACGTATGGGTATGATGAAAAAAAAAAATTTGAGTTTCAGTTCTAAGTATGGGGACCCCCAAAATTTATTGTTTTTTTTCTATTTTTGTGTGAAAATCTTAATGCGGTTCACAGAATACATCTACTTACCAAGTTTCAACAGTATAGCGCTTATAGTTTCGGAAAAAAGCGGCTGTGACATACGGACGGACAGACAGACAGACAGACAGACAGACATGACGAATCCATAACAAACAACATACCGTCAAATTCAAACATACCGTCAAACATACCGTCGAATTGAGAACCTCCTCCTTTTTTGAAGTCGGTTAAAAATACATACAAAGGAACATAGAACCTTCTCCTTTTTCGAAGTCTGTTAAAACCTGCTTAGTTTAAAATAAAAGATACATATATTTATGGATGAACACTAGGGCTTAATTTAAAATAATGTAAAAAAACGTGATGAACAATAAAAATTATTTTTATCTTGTTGTCAATATGTCAACCACTTTAGTTACAAGTTCTCATTTAAATAGGTACTTATAAAAATGTCGTTAACAATAATTTGTTTCTATAAGTAACATTAATTTTAAGAAACTTTTTCAATTATTTTATTCAGGTACGGCTGAGCTCAAAATGTTTATATTAGTATGAGAATGAATCTCAAATAGATGTAAACATAATGACCACATCCCGTGTTACCTGGGCGCCTGGTAATTAAACATTCTGATGAAAAAGTTAAGGCAATTTGTAAATAGCTACTTATTTTCCAGTTATCAGAAATATCACAAGATGTTAATTAATGCAACACTGGGTGAGGCACATTTAGTTCTGTTTCATACTTCGAGCTTAATAATAGGGGTTACAGCTGGTTAAAGTATGAAATTGCCGTTTATTGTAATAGGTACTTCGAATTGACATAGGACCTTCATGATTTGAGATTTTTGAGTGAAACTTTTTTCACATTGAACCTATGAAGTTCTTCTTTAAAAAAATGTGCATCATTCGATTATCGACTTTCTGTTCTTTTTTTTATTCAGCTTAGACAAGAAAGATATATACTTCGAAAATTCGAGTTATTTTTGAATACGAGTTCCGACGCGGAACTAACGCGGCAGAAACAGCTCGCAATATCAATGTTGCATTTGGAGAGGGGACTGATAATGAACGCAACGTGCGATTTTGGTTTAAACGCTTTCGTGATGGAAACTTTGATTTGAAGAACGAACCACGTGGAAGACCGCCCACACAGGTGAATAACAATGAATTGTTAATTGGCGGAAGCCGATCCAAGCCAAACTACCCAGGAATTAGCGACATGGTTTAACGTTACCTTACTAACAATATTGAATCATTTGCGTCAAATCAATAAAATAAAACTTGAGTGGTGTCAAGGGACACCCGGATGGAACGAATTTCCTTTCGATTAATTAATGAAGGAATTGTAATAAAATTTTATTAAAAAAAAAAAAGAAATAAAAAGTGTCGTTCCAACTTTTTCTCTTAATTTTTTCCGTCTAGCCCCCTTTCGCAACGCGCGATAAGGAACTTCGTTCCAAAAAAAATATGAGAAATGGGTGTCTCATGATTTGACTGATCTGCAGAAAGAAACGCGTGTTGAAACTTGTGTTGCCTTATTGAATCGATACAGAAATGAAGGAATATTATATTCAAAATTCAATTATACACGTTACGCGACCTGTATCCTGTTTTGGTCACAGAAATTCATGTGTGTACCAAACAACTTGGTCAGTCTATTAGATTCGGAGTAAATTGGCTGTGACAGACGAATAGACAGACCCACGAGTGATCCTATAAGGATTCCGTTGTTTATTCGGACGTACGGAACCCTAATTAAGGTAAGGTTAGTTATTTTTACAGTAGTTTTAGGTTCATTAATAATATTTATCATCTAAGTCATTCTAAAATGTTGGTCCAACGAACATAAATTCCGACAGCCGATGCTCGGTATCAGTCCACACTCAAACTTTGATTCCCGAGAGCTCATTCACTATCCACGCACTGCCCATTCACGGCGCGACTTCCCGTTGGCTCCTCTTCAGTCCCGTCCATCACGTCGCGTGTGTGGGATGATCTAGGTGTGTACTTGTTCGCTTGTCACTCACTCGCAACATTATCTTCAGTTGCTTCGCAATAATGGACATTCTTAATGTTCAGGTTACATTTAGTGAGGGATTGTGGTGGAGACGTATGATTAAATTTTAACGTTTAAGCTAAGAAATGGTGAATAATTCGTTTTTAATAATTATTATTTTGTCAGTTTCTGAAACAGGTTTCTGATTTAAACTGATTACATGACATGACACATGACGACATATTGATAGTGTGTTATGAGGATTATTTAGATGAAAAACAATACAAAAGTAGCCGAAACAGAAAATATTGATATTTTTTAGCGATACAATATTTTATTGTAATTTAGGCAAATGTTATGCATGTCTGGTATTGACGTAAACATTACTCCCAGTCCGTTGAAGTACTATACTCGTATGTTCTTGTTTGTATTTATGTTATTGACGAGCCAAAAAAAAAAATATGTATGCGTATTTCAGAATAACCTAAATTGCAAAATAATATTTACATTAGAATTTGTACATAGAAACCCACACGCACACAAATCGAGCAGGACTAAACCTTCACCACTTAATATTTATTCAACGTAGATTAATTGTCACGAAATAATATAGCACGTCCATTTTTTTAATTTAATACATTTGCAATTGAAATATCATAACCCAAAAAAATACGGTTTTAACAGAAATCGTTTTCATGTATTTTAATTAGTGAATCCGTTTGGAACAAATAAAGTCGCTCGCGGCATTTCGGGAGACCGGCTCGGTTGTAAAATATTGAATGATGAATGAAAGCCCACGAATGTTTTCGAGAGTCGGCTTACATGACGAGCGGTGTGCGTGAGGGACGTGGAGGACACTTCGCTCGGTGAAATAAACTTATCTGTTAAGAAAGTCATAAGTCATTTATTTCATAACAACATAGGTACCTACATTGTGTTGAAAACTTAAAAAAAATAGTATGAATGTAAAAAGCCTAAAAATTAAAAAAAAACCATCGAAAAAATAGCCACAAATAGAACAAAAAAGGTATAAACGTGAAACCCTATAAAAAGAAAAAATAACCTTGAAATTATGACCCTACGTAAGTACGTATGAAATTTTTTTCATTAAATGTTGTCCCATCGGGGGACCACCTAATTAATTAGCCTAACGTTCTGTTAAAGTTTAAAATAGTAGTATTCTACTAGTCAAGCCCTTTCATTTGATACCCATACTGAGGGAGTTGTGAAAAAATATGTAATCCGCCATTTTGTGGCGGCGGCCATCTTGGTCCGATTTTCATCAAACATAGCTAAGAACACTCCCGACAAATTAACCTTTCATACAAAAAAAAAAAAACAAAATCAAAACCGGTTCATCCGCTCGGGAGCTACGATGCCATAGACAGACATACACACACACACACACAGACACGTCAAACTTATAACACCCCGTCGTTTTTGCGTCGGGCGTTAAAAATAACATTAGATATACAATGGCAATTAAAATAAAATTCATTAAATACATTTAGAAAAGTAAATAAAAACAATAACGATCAATTAAGAATTTAAGTAAGATAATAAATGTCAAAGTAATAAAATCAATCATAAGTTACAATGTCATCTGTCATACATATTGAGTGACTTGGCCTTTAAGTAACTAACAGTGGACGACTAACAAAATAAGTAAAAAAAGAGATCTATAAAATATCAATTAATTCGTGCGTTATTGAAGAGACGTTTGCTTAGATGTAGATCAAAATACGTCACAATGTCTAACATTAACAGTTCAATGCAAAATATGAACAAAACTAGTTGATCATTCATCATCGATCCAGGAACCGCTCCCAATAGCTCGGATACTAGCGCTCTGGAGGCGATCGGTATAATGAGCACGCGGGCAATCTAGCGCCGTCATATAGCGCCGAGCTAATTGCTCGTTAATCTGTCTGTGTGCGCAGTGCGCAGTAACTGTGATCGTCTGTGCGACAGCCATGATGTAGCATGATGGTGCACCTTAGTAATGTCGTCTGGAAATATTTAAGAATTAGCTTTTACCGATAGCTACGCCGGCGTGGAGGTGGGGGATTGTCCCACGGGATCGTACTACCGAGATAAAAATGATCCTCTGTCCTAACCCAGGTCATGACCTGGGTTAGGACAAACGATCATTTTTATAGATTTGAATAGACCGTGGTCTATTCGTATGGAAAATTTCACCCAAATCCGTAATTGCATTTGACAGAGAGACGGAGAGACAGAGTCACTTTCACATTTATGATATTACACGTTACTAGTGCTAGCTCCTGCCCGCGACTCCGACCGCGTGACATTTCTCGCTCCCCGCCCCACCGCGTCGCATCGCATCACCTGCCCGCGCTATAACCTCGTCTTTGTTTAGCGTTCTATCTGACTTTTTTCTTGTTGCTCGGCTCCTAAAGATCATAGCATGATGTTAATAGCCTGTGCCTTTCTCAAAATTGGGCTATCAAATGCAAAAATATTTTTTATACCCGACTGGTTCCAGATCAGAGATTAGCGCGTTCAACCAAATAAACTCTTCAGCTATATTATAGATAGAGATTACAGTTGAAGATAGTATGGTATCGTGAGGTAAATCTCCAACATGTTAGAATAATAATAAGCACAATAATTAAGTGTCTTAAAATGTGACTTTGAGTTTTGCTGAAGTTGATTGACTCAAACAGTCATAAGCCATTACGTGCGTGCACTGACGGGACAGGTCCAGCATCAGTGTGGGTGTGACTACGTGTGCCTTTCCTCAAAAGACCATTTCAGGCATCAATCTACATGATTTTCACAAGATTATGTGATTTAAAAAAGACTGACTTCTGAGTTTGTTTCGGCCTTTCTTCTCAGAGTAGTCACATAGGGAACGCCAACCTAGTTTTTACAACATGATTGACGTGTAAAAGTGTTTGTAAAAAAAAACCTTACAGATATAAAATCTTTGATCATTTAAATAACAGTGATCAAGATATTTTTTTGACTCATAGAAATATCTGAAAAGAAAATAATTCCGAAATTCTTGAGCAAGGATTCAAATATAATTTTGTTTTATCTTTTACCATTATGTTGTGTTTTGTACAGAATATCAAGCGGTACCGGGCCTTGTGAGGCCACTAATCACTACATAACACGAGTGAAATCCCGACTGGACCAGACAACCAGCGGGTCCGGATGTACTTAGCGGGGGTATTGCGGGTCACTCGGGTATGAGTAATAACATCATGTGATAACAATGTAGATATAGTGCATGGATTGGTCTGTGAGGCCACAGCTAGCTATCTAGATTTAATTTGTAGGTTACACGTGTATACTTATATAGGTCTTACACAGAAGTTGAAACAACTGGTGTTGACATAACTAATGAAATGTGGGTGTTCTGTAATATATAATATAATATAGGTGCAATGTTATGTAGGAACAGTAGGAACACACCAGCGCGACGGCAAACGGATCGGTGTTCGTGTTAGCGTCACTAGAAAAGTGTGAGGATAAATATCGACTTATCGACTCTACGGAGGGCTAAGACAAGAGCATTTGGATACATATTGTGAGAAAGATGAAGCAAGAAAGGAAAATCTCTGAACTATCAACTGTACTGATAGAAATGTAAGGAATTATAAGGCATGCTGCGCTGAAATCAAATAAATTGCGATCAAAGCGGATAAATGTTCAATTTATGTATTTAGTAAGTGGTTGAGCTGAATGGTGCTAATCCATGCGTCATGTTCGTGAGCGGGCGCCGTCAGAAGGGACTGGTCAACTCTTTGCTGCTATGGCTTATTTTAATTTAATTTAATATTTGAATTGTTTTATTTTTTTAAACTTTTCATTACCGACGCTTTTACGTTCTACATCGTTCTCAAATGTATAATTTCTAACACGAATTATGTAACCAGTACTTTGTAACCATATTATTTTTCTTTAAAAGAGTGTCTATGGAGTTTCTTGCCTGTTCTTCTCCATAGGTACCTACTACGAATGGGCAACTAGCTTCATTTTTCTGACTGACCGACCCCTTGACAATTGAAAAGTGCCTGTAATTGGTTTAATTGAAATAAATACTGAGTTTGAGTATGATCAAGTGGTTTGAAAAAATATCATTTTCCGCACCACTGACCTGCTCCATAAAAAGGGTACCCACAGAGATAATTGTCACCACAATATCATAATTCTTCGCAGCATACTGCAGATGTGACCACTAATGGCCACGAAACTCCATCGTATTTTAATTATATCCCATTTAATGAACAGATTACCGAGCAGCCGTATTTGCGGAACATAGCAATTTTCAATGGCACCCACTGCACATAATTGTGATCAATATTTAATTTAATATTCGATGTAAATGGAAATAAGGATTAAATTGGATGTTTTATAGTGTAATTATTGCGAATTAAGTCATTGTGCCGAGCAAAATTAATTTAATAAACGACTAATAATAGACTTACTTTTCGTGGAAAAATGAACAGAGATTATTTTGTAAATGAACTGCAAAATTAATGAGTATTTTAAACATCTTCGGTTTAGCAAGAAACCACTGTATGATGCCAGTGATCTTGCCAAGCATGACACTATCTATTTCTCGACCAAAACGTTACAATGTTTCCTAACTCTAGCTAGTATCGCGCTGTCCATGCAACAGCTGGATTTTTACAAGACCAACAACACATTGAAAATGTTATTTCTATGTAAATTGTATATTTAAAAAGGTCTATTTCAATGAACTTACTGCCTGGGACTCGGATTGAATGGAGGTATTTATATGAAAAAGTTTTATGTTGATTCTGAGAAACTGTATTTGCGTTTACACTTTGAACCTTGATGTGAACTTTAGTATCTAAATCCAGCCTCCCAGAGCCTCTACTGAATTAATACAAATGTCGCCACATGATAGGATTTATCCTATTTACCGTGAGTAACAAACACAAAATATCATTCGTATATTGACAACCAGATCTTGGTCGAAGAATGAACAGCAAATTGTATTCAACACATATTCTGCATTTCAACCACAAAAATAACGAGGCGAATACTGGATATGAGGTACTTGCGTGCTTGGCTAGGAACAGGATTTAACAGCATTTCTTTAATACTATAGCAGGCAGGTTCTGGGTTAAACACGAAACGCAATATTTTAGGAATTTCTTGTATCTTCCAGAACTAAATCTGGCTTTGTTCAGAAGAATGTAGGAAAACAACAAAGAGGTTTAATCCCACCACGACTCTTGCATGTTCGCTCGGTACGTAATACCTACTTTACGACACGCGTTTAATTTTAGCGCACGTATTTAGCATATTACTAGAATATTGAAGCAAGTATGCACTCTGAGCCACACCCTGCAAATATGGGTTAATTAGCTAAGCCGTGTACCGAGTACATACAGTACATAGTGCATGCTTTAATTAACTTGTATTATTTTAATTAAATAATGGCGAGGATGTGTATTTAGGAGATACCGTCCTGCGGCTACTGTAGTTTGTATCCTCGGAACATATCACGTGATATTGCAGAGGATCCCGGTTTGTTTTGCAACTGCAATATCATTTAGTTTTGTCTTTAAATTAATTTATAATCTTAATGCTTACTTTCATAAATATTTTACTTTAAATTATGGTGAAACAGGTGGTTAAATTAGCCCTTAATTACGTTGAGCACACCTTTGTCAGAGGTACCAATGCATTATGCACTGAGGCACAAAATGGGTAAAGCAACACACGAATGATCTGTGAGCCGCGCAGTTCTAAGAATTACTCACTGCTTCACCTTAATGCTACATTCGAGCTACTCTAACAGTACACACACAAATTCCTAGTATCACTCTGTCACATTGCTGCGACCCGAGATTATCACGAGGACACAACGCCAGATTCTCCGTATTGTTTGTCGACTGGAAGTGGCTCCGGATATAGGCTTACTAGAAATATTCCAGTATCTTATGTTCCCAGTTAATCTAGATCAAGGTTTAGTTAAAAAAAAGCGACTGCGACTGAAAAGTAAATCAAGCAAAAAGATTCATGACTATCAGAATATGTCGTATTAAAGTTTTTATTCGCTCTAATGTTCTAGATTCTCGAGCATTGTCAGTTTTACGTCAAAAATAATGTCACACCAATCCATGTATCTCAAAAAGCTATTTAGGTAGTACAAGGACATCACTAAGCCGTCATTGTGTCATAAGCGAAGGCAATAACAAGCCGAAGTAAAATAACTCGAAATAATAATAAATCTACCGACACGATTATGTACTAACAATACGCGACGAAAAGTTGTGTGTGCCTGTTACCTCTAACATACGATATACGTGTAGCATAATCAGCCTATATTATGCCCACTGCTAGGACACAGGCCTCTCGGTGAGAGGGAGTACCGAGTACCTACAACTCGTAAGTCGTGGCTGTTACCACTGGGCCACCACGGCTCTCCAATACGTGTATCACGTTACGTAATTAACGTTATAGACAGAAGCGCTCCGTATAGTTTTGAGTGGCGTCTCAATCAACTAAAAATACGATGCCGAATTCGACGAAAATACAAAACATTTTGGTGTAGATTTCGCTGGAGTAACATTATAAGTACAATGGTCTCCAGTTTCATGCTTATCCTGAACGTTAAGATAACATGTTATGTAGATCGCCGGTATCAAAAGGTTACTCAGACTTGTTTCTCAATTAACATCTACCACCCGATCAGTTCCTAAGGTGTCCATTTCATCGCTATTTCTTGTAAGATGCCAGCTGTACTTTTGACTTATGTAGATGTTGAGCTGAGGAACGTGTGTATTTTTTTTTAATAAGGATGGCTTGTAGCATCATTTTGGAAGAGAGGTGAGCCTCTGTTTTTCTAAATACCTATGTTGTACTTGATGACAGGCCCACACTGTCCTCCCATACCTATTAACAGTGTAATTTGAAAACATTGTAAAAGCCAATTATTTTTAGCAGAATAACCGTGGAGTTTCTTGTCGGTTCTTCTCCACAGGAAACGACCTATTGGAACCGTGCACCTGCTTCTGTCGTTTCATAAATGCCTATTTAGGTTAATGTAAATATTTGAAGGTTGAATGTGAACCCAATAATTGATATACCTAATCAACAGAAAAATCCGCGATTAGAGCCCATCATTTTTAAGGTAGGTAGATAGTGTATTTTTTTTTTATATTAAAAAGTAGTAGTATTTGTATATTTAGGGAGGTAATAATTTTACAAAACAGATAGAATTAAATCTTACTAACTGACGCCAGCACGACTCGCATAAATCTACCACCATCCCACCCGAACCCGATTCAACCGGACAATCGGAAATGTCTTGTCTCAGACATGACAATAAAGCTGTCTGCCCATATTCCTTTGATAACAGTCGTGATGTACATGTACATTATATTGTTGTTCGTAATAATATGATTAGATTACGGTTCGTTGACTACCTTTATTATTACTTAATGTGGATCACGCAGATTAAATAAGGTTTCCACGTCCCTAGAGAGCCCGGGAGGTACTTTCAGAAACTTTGGCACGTGTATAGGAAATGTTGCCAGCTTAGTGGCAGATTGCCATGTAGTGTCAATAAGATGTGTTATGTAGTAGAAATGTAAATATTAGTGCCGTAATGGCAATACTCTTCACGAGTATGGCGTTCATTGTATGTTGCTTTTATTAAAATAATGTATAAAGTACGCGTATATCGAATGGATAGTGATTTATTGATATTGAGACTTTTATTTCACTCAAGTGATTGTCGAGACCAATCTAACAAATTGAAAAATACAGAAAATATTTATGTTTTAAACATTGAAGCAGAACTGTATTCGTGAATTTCAGCTATATTTCAGCGAACATAACAAAATCTTCAAGAATATTAAAGTAAATAATTCATCCTTCCTCCACACTCCACCGTAACCTTGCTCCGTACTGCCGAAACAAAAACGTCGGACTCCATCCACAGTAGGGCCGCTATATCGAAGGCCCGAGCATTTTAATCCAGATAAACTTACCTCAGCCGCCCATAACGGGCAAAATTCGCCCGCAAAATTACCCGTCCGTCATGACAAAAACGCCCGGAGAACCGAGCGAAGGTTCCGTACAAAAGTAATGTGGCATTAGGGGCCCGTAAGAGAACCGCAGGGCTGCCGGCTGAATTGTAAAGTAAAGAATATTGAGTTATTTTAGCGAGCGCATTCGGTCGAGTCGAGTGGTCGAGTGCGCTGTCAGTGCTCGGGCGAGTTCGTGCTTCGTTTACATTCATTGATGAGTTCGTGCGTGTTTTACGTTCTATAGAATGATCAGCTGATTATTAGAGCGTTTTTATGAAGTAACAAAAAAATTCGGGTTTCAGTTATTTGATTTTGTGGCAGTGTAACCAGAATCTGAGATTTTTGTTACCGTGGGCTAGTTTTATTGACTATAGCTATTGACTTTAGCTTGATTGGATGTAAAGTTTGTATTTTTAGGAGCTGTAAAATTAATTTCGGATTTTACGTCCTTGATTTTATATCAGATTCTATGAATTGTTCGTAGGTCATAGTCATCCTTATTTTATTTTCTATTCAGTAGATTCAAGGTTTTCTTTTGGGTGCTATTTTTCATATTCTTCGAAACACGTTTAGTAATCTTTCACTGGCCTTTTTCAAACCATCTTTATTTTTTAACAGTCAAAGTAATACGATTTTATTTGTACGATTATATTTATTATATTACGATTATATTTGTTTTAAAAAGAAAAGTTGAAAATATTTTTATTTTCGTGTCTGTAGCTAGAGGTATTCGTAGGTACCCCATTCAACTTCTTATTTTTCATCGAAGAAAGTTCAAGAGAAACGACAAATAGAAAACTTGGAAGTATGTACCGTCAGTAAGACGAAAGTAAACAAGATAACCTTAGATGTTCACTTAGATGTTAATTATAGAACAAACACCCGGTGCCTCGGTTACATGGAAAGCGGTTCTATTTCGGTCAAACCGGCCACCTTCATCTCATTTGCACTGCTCTCTGTATTAATTTTTGCTCAGTGTTTTGGTTATTTTTAACCGACTTCTAAAAAAAAAAGAGGAGGTTCTCAATTTGGATGCTTGAATTTTTTTTATGTTTGTTCGCGCATAACTCCGTCGCTTGCCAACCGATTTGAAAAATTATTTTTTTATTCGAAAGGGTATACTTCCCAAATGGTCCCATAGAAATTTCATCAAAAATGGTTCAGTAGTTTGGTTTTGAAACCAAAATAACTGGTAAAAATTACGACTTAAAAGTGAAAAATAAAAACTTTTTTGAAAAAAAAAAAAAAACAACCGACATCCAAAAACGACACTACAGAGAAAAAAATAACTTTAATTTCGGAAGTCGGTGGCAAAAAACGAAAATGCGAACCCAACGACACCGACTTCCGAAATTAAAGTTATTTTTCTCTTTGTAGTGTCGTTTTTGGAAGTCGGTTGTTTCTTTTTTTAACCGACTTCTAAAAAAGGAGGAGGTTCTCAATTCGGATGTTTGTATTTTTTTTTTTTTTTTTTTATGTTTGTTCGCGCATAACTCCGTCGCTTGCCAACCGATTTGAAAAATTCTTTTTTTGTTGGAAAGGGTATACTTTCCAAATGGTCCCATAGAAATTTCATCAAAAACGGTTCAGTAGTTTGGTTTTTAAACCAAAATTACTGGTAAAAATTACAACTTAAAAGTGAAAAATAAAAACGTTTTTTGCAAAAAAATACAACCGACTTCCAAAAACGACACTACAAAGTGAAAAATAACTTTAATTTCGGAAGTCGGTGGCAAACAACGAAAATGCGAACCCAATGACACCGACTTCCGAAATTAAAGTTATTTTTCACTTTGTAGTGTCGTTTTTGGAAGTCAGTTGTATTTTTTTGCAAAAAACGTTTTTTCAAAAAAGTTTTTACTACATGTAGCCGAATATAGGTTGCATAATGTTACAGGACTTACTTTGTTCGTAGTTTTACTTGTGGGAGTGAGTGGGAAAATGATTGGATTACTAATTAATACGGTATGAACTACATGCTGTAGTCGTTAAAACACTAAAGAAATATTCCATAATTACTAACTTAACTTTTAATAATCGTGTAAAGAAGTGAATAATTTGGTATATTGTTGTATCACCTTGCGTATAATCGAATCATAACAGTCATTCTTTATCAATATTATGAAATTACCACAATAGGGAAACATAATGTCTATCTGCTAAGCAATTCATGTCCCTGACTGAAGCGAAGGTATTTCAATGCAGTTACGTACTCGGGAAACATTACTTTATTACTAGCGTAGGGCATCCAAACGCTAGCCTAATGAATATCAAACAACTTTATATGTACAACACTTGTATTTTGATTAGAAAAACAATGGATGGACCATTCACACAAACGTAGGTAACATTTACTAAAATAATCTCAAATATGTAAACGCAGTCTTCGTCGACCCAGCTTACTTGTCCTGCCAAAGACACGTACTACATGCTACAAAGAAGGAGTATCACCTATGAAGGAGCACAATTTTATAATATTTTACCACCCTATATAAAAATGTAAGCTCTCTCAGCAAACATTCACTGACAATGTTACTAACCTACTGGTTGAGAATAAAACCGTAGAACGTGTAACTGAATCTATTTAGAAACAAAAGAGTATTGTATCGGTGACCGTTACCTCGAATAACTTCATTACATTATCCTACTAGTATTATAGACGTGAAAGTTTGTATGGATGGATGGATGTTTGTTACTCTTTCACGCAAAAGCTACTGTACGGATTGGGATGAAATTTGGCACACAGATTGTTTATAACCAGGTTTAACATATAGGATACTTTTTATCCCGATATTCTCACGGGATCGACACCCTTACGGGTGAAACCGCGCGGCGCTGCTAGTGTTATTATATATTTTCATGTATGTGGCTCTTTTGTCTTTTTTAATAATAAAGTATTTAAACCTAATCAGTAATCTTATATAATTATTCCATCTGAAATCAATGCGCCGATCGCAGCACAGCCCTAGTACAGTCGTAGTTAGCGCAATTACGTAAATTAACTAAGTCAGAACATCGGAGGTTATCGCGCGTGTTTATGTACACTCTGATAAAGGTTTACTGTTATGTGCCGGCGAGATATGGCCGCACTATTATTAATGGTACGACAAGTTAAAATCACTTGAGTTTGTGGCCTATTGCGAGCGAGTTATGGCCGGGTATCGACTATATGGATATGGTCTGGATTGAAAAACGAATTACCGATTAGATAGATTAAGAGCGCCTCATTCCTCTGTAAGGTGTTGAGAGAATGTTTTGTCAAAGTGTATAGAGTATTTGTATTTCCTCCAGACTACTTATTATTGTTGACCTATTGACATAATCTTTTAGTCACTCCGTAAAGGACGTACAACACTACTTACCATCGGGTTATACTTATCATTGCGATGTAAGTCCTTACCTTTGGGGTGTAAGTACTTACCATCGAGGTGTAAGTACTTACCATCGGGGTGTAAGTACTTACCATCGTGTCGTAAGTACTTACCATCGGGGTGTAAGTACTTACTATTGTGTCGTAAGTACTTACCATCATGTCGTAAGTACTTACCATCGGGGTGTAAGTAGATACCATCGGGTTGTAAGTACTTACTATTGTGTCGTAAGTACTTACCATCGGGGTGTAAGTACTTTCCATCGGGGTGTAAGTACTTACCATCGGGGTGTAAGTACTTACCATCGTGTCGTAAGTACTTACCATCGGGGTGTAAGTACTTACCATCGGGGTGTAAGTACTTACCAACATGTCGTAAGTACTTACCATTGGGGTGTAAGTAGATACCATCGGGTTGTAAGTACTTACTATTGTGTCGTAAGTACTTACCATCGGGGTGTAAGTACTTTCCATCGGGGTGTAAGTACTTACCATCGGGGTGTAAGTACTTACTATTGTGTCGTAAGTACTTACCATCATGTCGTAACTACTTACCATTCGGGTGTAAGTACTTACCATCGTGTCGTAAGTACTTACCATCGGGGTGTAAGTACTTACCATCGGGGTGTAAGTACTTACCATCGTGTCGTAAGTACTTACCATCGGGGTGTAAGTACTTACCATCGGGGTGTACGTACTTACCATCGGGGTGTAAGTACTTACTATTATGTCGTAAGTACGTACCATCGTGTCGTAAGTACTTACCATTAGGGTGTAAGTACTTATCATTGGAGTGTAAGCACTTACCATCGGGTCGTAAGTCAGCTCAGTAATAGATCAATAACTAAGTTTTAAAAAAGTTAATATGTGTTATCGGCTTTTGTTGCTGACTGCACCGGACTTACGTCATCAAAATCATATTATCTTAGCACCAATATTGGCAATCCAAGTGTTCTCGTCTGATAAAAACCTACAATACCATGACATTTCTTTTCAAACCAATACGAACAATTGAATACATTATCAGTTTCAAAATAGGTTCCAAAATTATCAGTTTGGAATACGTTTTCAATAAGCAATATCAATTGGTATATTTCTGGAACACACATTGTTTGCAAAAGATTCCATTGTTGTCACATTTATATTCACCAACCTGATATTTCGACAATTCAGCAACTCTTATCGAAGCCGTTAAACGAATTAATGTACTTTAGTGTTGAATGCTGAAGGAGAATTGAATTCAAAGGCACCTGAATACTGGGGTAGGTTCTAGACGCATTTGTCTCGAGTGTTCAACTTTATGTTTATTGTTTCAACTTTCAACGCTACTTTTTATCCACGACAGATACGATATAACTATTGCTTTTTGGATAAGTGTGATGGACTGATGGTGTGTTAGTGTGTAGGTATGTTTGTTATCATTATCGACAAAAACTTCTTGACAAATTTAGATGAACAAAGGGGTTCGAACCTTTGTGGCATATCCGACCCGCCGCGCCGCCCGCCAAGCTACCGCGCACGAAGAATGTAATACTGCTTCTATATGGTACGGAAACGTTAAATAACTGGTAAAACTAAAACAAAACACATAATATAGATGTTATGTAAATAGTTTTAATGATTTTCATAGTTCTCGGTATGGCGCTTCGTCTCTACTCTCACCGATCCCGACTCTACACGATGCAAAAAGTCCCAACACTACACGAAACGATAAGAACGTACAATCAAAATAAAAACATTTAGACAAATTAAAAATACTTTAATCACCATGCTTAAATGACAAGACAAGTGGCTATTTTCCAAGCCATGTTCCACAAAAATCACACAGGTGGCGCTGTCCTTCACCATTGGACAAATACAACTTTTGTTCAATGGTGAATTGAACAAATACAACTTTTATTCGATGCCAAAATGAACAAATACAACTTTTGTTTAAAGATGAGGGACAGCGCCATCTGTAGCATTTGTGGAACATGGGCTGGCCAATAGATAATAACTATGATTATGATAATGAATACATTTTTTTGAATAAAAAATTTAAAACAACAATCACAGGCTTTAAAATAAATAATTTAAATTTTACGTTATAGGATCATTCTAAATCAATGTCAAGTATTAGACTGGAATGTGCCCTGATTTTTCGACACGTCGTGTTCATTGGGAAAAGTTTTCAAATGCACTTTCAAATATCCGACATTGATTTTAAAGAACCCTCTATTAATTATAACAATCAACATTTAAAATAATAACACAAATAGTCTGGATGTGTGTTAACAGGCTAAAGGACCTTAAATGCAGTGGAACAGTAACTCTAGCCAGTCGCAGTGATCTTGTGAATATCAAAAGTAAACACTTATCACGATGCGTTTATAATTTTATAAAGAATGATGTAATGAAAATGATGGTGATGAATGTAAATGATGTAGGATTATGGTCCCATCCCCACGGTATACGAGAAATATGTTTGTAGTTTAAAAAACAAAGGTTTCCATCATGAATTATCAGACTACAAAAGCATAAAAAGTCAACTCTACAGACATAGAAATAAATATTTAAAAATCAATAAAAAAAAAGTTTTAAAATCCTCTCGCAGCGGTGATTCCTGAAGAACTTCAATTCTGCCTTGCTGCGTGATTACTGTGAAGATGGAAACCGAATAATTATTTTTGCATCCAAGGACATACGAGATCACATAAAATGTATTCAGCACTGTTTTGGTGATGGCACCTTCAAATGTTGTGCAAAACCATTTACGCAATTATACAGTATTTACGGAGACATAGGTAACAGTGAAAAAGCAACTAATATCTTACCACTATTTTACGTGTACGTAAATTTGTATTTTTTTTTTTGTATTAATTTTAAATTAACAACATTTTTAGTATACCCCAAAAAGAAAGTGATGGAGTTCAATGATTATTTTGTCAAGCAAATTGTTCAATGATTATTTTATATAATAATAAATATAACACAGGCAAACACACACAGAAACACGCACAGGCGCGCCAACTATTCATAACCACACACGTACGTTCAGACACGAACATACACATATACAAACACCCCCATGCACACTAACATGCACACAATAATAATAATAATATCCTTGGACATTTCACACGGCGCCATCTAGTCCCAAGCTAAGCAACCTAATGCTTGTGTTATGGTAACAAGATGGCTGATAAACTACTTATATACATTTTTTTTTTTTGTAAATATATACATATTATAGATAGAAAAACACCCAGACTCGGAACAAATACATGTAGGACTTACAAATATTTGTTCTGTGCGGGAATCGAACCCGCGACACGCAGCGCAGCAGTCCGATCGCTCAGCCACTGCGCTAACCGTGATGTTAAGCCACATCTGTGTACAATTTAATTATAATACCCAATGGGGACTGGCACTGTTCTCCCTTATTCAGGTTATTCTATAACCTAGCTGGGAGTGCAGCACCTCACCACCATTCAAGTTGTAGTTTTAGTACATTAATTTATCAAACCTGTACATTACCATGTTACTACAATGCTGTTATGATAAATAAACAATTTGAATTTATCACAAGATCACTGTGACTGACTAGAGTTACTGTTCCACTGCACTTAAGGTCCTTTAGCTTGATCCAGACTATTGAATTTTTATTTTGGCGACATTTATAGTATTTATGCAAGAGTTGGTCCGCGTTGATTTTTAATAATTTCATAATTGCGTGAAATTCCACTAGAACAACCCTCTTCTGACATGTTCCCAAAAGACACTTAAAGTGACCGCTTGGGATCGGGTTAGAAAAAGTATATTGGCAAGATTTCTGAATAAAATTAATTATATATTGTTACGAGAATAAATACCAACTATTTTTTTTAACCCTTAAATGGGCACACTATGTTCTTGACATTGTTTTTGTTATTAAGTACTGTTTACAATATTGTATTAAGGATGGAAAAGAAACACATTTCACAATTTTTTAAAAACATATTTATTTTCATAGGTTTTTTATATGTCACATAAAAAAGGACACTGCCAGTTCGACCGTTCCCGTGTATTTGGTTTTCTTAAATGAAAACTCTAGACGTTTCATCTTATGTTTTCTAGAAACCGGTAAAATGGACGTCGGAAGTATTGGAGATGACCCAACATTTGCTGTTAGTCTGGTACGACGTGTGCTCACTTCTAGAGTGAATATCTCTACAGAACTCGGTGGCGGTGCTTCTGGTATACACATAGCATGGCGGTAAATGAGAAGTACCAGCTACGTGTGGTGACGATTCTGTAGTTAATGACCGTGACTTTCATAGGTTTTACTAATAATTTCCCTGGACCCAGAATTACTTTGTTCCTGATCCTGGTCATCACCGTCACTGAGATCATTAAGTAAGTCGTAAATGGCTGGAAAAACATGTCTGACGGGTGATGAAATTGGCGAAGAGTCACTATATGCATTGAGGAAGATCTCACGTGCTCCTATTCTTCTTTCTTCATCATCATCCGATTCGAGATCTGAATCTTCAGAGTCTACAGGAGGTACAAGTGTCAGAATTTTCTTAAATCTCCGCCCTTTGCCCGCCGTACTTCTGCAAAAAGAACAGTTTACATTAAATATTGTTTATAGAAGCAATAAAAATAGTATTTGAATATTACGCATTGTCCGTTGGAAGTAATACTATAGTATAAGTATGGAAAATAGCCACTTATCTTGTCATTTAAGTATGGTGATTAAATTAATTTTAATTAGTGTTATTTGTTTTTCATTCTGACTGTACGTTTTTATCGTTTTGTGTTAGGTCATTTTAAATCGTGCAGAGTCGGGATCGGTGAGAGTAGGGACGAAGCCTCGTGTGGCACCTCGTTTACCTCCAAATACAAACGTGACACTTTTGTGTCACGTGTGTTTGTATAAATGTCCCCTACTCATATACACTACTTTCATGGTGCGCGGAAACTTTGAAAAAAAGAACAAAATGGCGGCGGGTGGATATGCCAGCTTCCACAGGAAAATGTTCGAACCCCTTTTATTAAAGTTTGCACGTGAACACATGCAAGCTTTTATATTATTTTTTAAATATTCATCAATGCTGAAACAACATCCATAGCTATTGAATTAAATTGGATCCTAAAAAGAATGCTGAAAAAACTTTCATTTTACTTTAGTTACTGCACCTGAAATAAAACTTAGGAATTCTATTTGAAACGCTAAACTATCCTCCAATTGTGGCTGGATCTGTAAGTGGACATAAAAGTGATACGTGGTCAATAACGAGAATAAAGCGGGGGTTATATTTGTTACTCTTGTGAACATGAGTACCACTGAGTTCTACGAGTAGCTATGTACTGCTGCCGTTATAGTAAAACTTACACAAGTGAGACGAAACAGGGTTGTCACATTCCGCAAAAATGTTTTTCAATGTTTTGATAAAGAGAAAAGTTTTAATGATGAACAGTTTCATGAATAAACACATAGAAACAGAAAACAAAAACTCAATGCAAGCTGAAAAGCCCAGTACTGAATATCTTGATAAAACAAAGTACATTACTCAAACAAACTGTAATATTAAAGTGCAGTAACAAAACCAGACACATTTCCAGAAACACGAAAACATTTAAAACGGCCTCGCTTGCTAACCCTACCGTGCAGAACTACCGGCAACTCCGGGCTGTTTACGGTCAGTGTGGGGTTCTTACATTCCTTGTTTAGGGTATAATCTGGTGCCGGAGACCCCCGGGGGTCCCGGGACCCCCGCACCTAAGGGCCGTCTTGGGTAAACACGAGAAAGGGACGAAAGAGTTAGGTACAGTTAACCGTAGCCAAACTGAGAAGCTTAATTTTTACGGGTTCAATAAACGAAAAAGTTTTTAAGTTTATTTTACCTTTGTTGAAAGGATGATGTTACGTTGGACTCACTATGATCGTTTATGTTTTATAACTTGTGATAAAAATATCGTGGATAAAACTGAGTATTTTGTAACATTGTGAGATTCAATATATATCAGTTTTTCTGAGATAAAGAGCTTACACCCTACTCAGTTCATATCAGATTATAGCGTAGTAACTATACAGCAGCGTAGTAGCAGGGACTTATCAATATTTTATAAAAACTATGTAGCTTCATTATGTAGGAATGATAATCTTTAGCTCAGCGTCGCATTTTAATACCGTATCGTTCCCCCAGTCTCAAGCATCTACTTTAGAGTCAACCCTGATTACTGCTGGTCTATACCTTGCAGGTCTGTAGGTACAGTTTACGATGTCCATCGAGGGGCTCGCTCCGCTTGAGACAAATAACTCGGAGGCTGCATAAAAATGTTAGCCCAGGCTTACGTCATAAACGGCTTGTTTTCTGAGGTCATTGTTGCGGTTTAGTTTTGTTTTTATGAAAACAAGGAGGTTGTATTAAAGAGAATAAGAATGAAAGACAATTGCAGGAACACTAAACAATAAAAAGCACTTGTATCAAAGCTTCAAACGAAAAATTGGCGAAAACCTTCTAAAATACCGTCACGAATCGCCCAGAACATTAATTTTATCATTTAATCAAAATATTGGATACAAAACGTATCCGACCAAAATAATCTCATCCGAAGACGCTTTACTGTGGATTGATTGAAATTTTCCTTATCTCTTAAAAGATAGAAGTAAAAGAAATCCTCGTGTATCCAAAGAAAATATTCATTTACAAGAAAAGATAGGCCGCCATTGAGGAAGGCTTCGCAAATAGAATTGCACAACGAAGTGTGTGAGATAAAAGTATGCTGAAAGGGATTGATAAGAAATCAGTTTTGTCAGAAATACGTGATCACAATCGAGAGTGTAAACATTTGTGTTGACGGTATCGAATTAAATATGTACATACAACAAAGAGATATCGGGGCAAGATGGATTGTTGAACGTGTTTCTATGAACTGAAAGGCACTTGGTGTTTTGGAGGCATGAGGAACAGGGTGTAAAGTTCACTCAACCTCCATAGAAAAGGGAGGATCCTCCGACCAGACGGGTGTTGCGTCTGGCGGGCAATTGCCCAACGATTGATGTTAGGAAATTGTATCTATGCTATTTGCGCGGTAAACTCTGCTTACGAGATGCAGGATTTGCGTGACGTCAGTATGACGCGTTGTTCGCATGTGGCGTTGTAGATACCGCTACATCACTCCCCTCCGGAGACCGGAGGTCGATAGTGGGCTGAGTCCTTTATCTTGCGATGCTTGCCAGGCCAGCTGAGGTTCCAGTGAGTCGGAACCGATTGCCGCATAGTTCACGGTGAGTCGGAACTGTCTGCGGAGATGTCCCCAGTGAGTCGGGGTGGCGCTGCGTAATACGTCGGATGTCGTACAGCGCCGGGTTGAGGCTGGCTGCTGCGTCGACCAGGAGAGGGTGCTCTGCTTGTTGACCGGCCGAAGGTGCAGTGTGCTGTGCCAAGGTTGATGATGAGGCTGAGGGTGATGACCGCGCGGACGCTGCATGCTAGTGGTCAGGATACCCGTTGAAGCCGTGGATGCTGGCTGGCTGGGTGACTCGCCGCTGAAGCTTGCGGGAGTGATGATGATGACGTCACGCTGAAGTGTTTGCACGAAGGCTGCGCTGACGTTCATCACGTCGGGGTCACCTATTTGGAGGCATGAGGAACAGGGTGTAAAGTTCACTCAACCTCCATAGAAAAGGGAGGAACCTCCGACCAGACGGGTGTTGTGTCTGGCGGGCCATTGCCCAACGATTGATGTTGGTAAATTGTATCTATGCTATTTGCGCGGTAAACTCTGCTTACGAGATGCAGGATTTGCGTGACGTCAATATGACGCGTTGTTCGCATGTGGCGTTGTAGATACCGCTACAGTGTGTATAGCAATTGCTTCAGTAGGTATATGTTTAAAATAGAAAACCAATAGTAATATCTACTGGTGGGATAGACTGACTTTGAAGACACCTACCCACATACCAACAAAGCATAAACAACTTACCCGAAAAAATCTGACTGAAATATATAAGCTGGCTGCTGGCTCGTAGTTAAACTAGCAGCTACACAAACTCTCAACTACTAACTAAAGTAAAAACGCAACAGCGCACAGACTTAAAAAACCTTTCATAAAAATAAAAATATTCAAGATTTAACTCGTGTTAAGCCAACCTTAATGTAACGCTCAGTGTCGCCTTAAACAGGTCACTGAACTCAATTTTTATAACCTATTTCGTACAAGAGGAGCCTTTCAGAAGCTTTGCTTTGCTTTCGTTTTATGCCTTCGAAACGCGTTGTTCTAAACAATATCAATTTCTATAAAAGCTCAAATATTTTTTTGATAATATTTTTATCTGTTGAATATATTTTTGTACGTTTAATAAGATAAAGAAAAGTAAAAGAAAAAAAAAAACGTTTTAAAAACAAGCTTTTAGTACTTGTTAATAAAAAGAATTAGAAAGTTAAAAATAATTTAAGCCTGATCAGAAAAACCCATTTTTTTATAAATCGTGTTACATTTTGATGGAACATTAAAGAACATTTAGCATATTACACCTTCATTATTTTTATTTTGCAATCACAATTTTGTTTTAACTTTTTGATATTTTGGATGCGAGATTGACTACGGCGGTTCGCCCTGGTACCCTGAGGCGCAACGTTAGCGATATGACATATTTATGCACCCTCATACCATTCAGCCCTCGGCACGTGCTCACCTTGGCATTGGGTCATCCATCTAATCCAAGTCAGAATCCACATTCATAACAAACTAGCGAACGAACGAAGTTATGATCCCAAAGATGGGGTCGCATATTCACGTCCACCAAACCACCACCACTCACCACCCATCAAAAACGGTCCGCCCATCAAGACGGATCAAACTCGACGCGGTTATGTCGCTTAGTTACTGAGTTCCTGTGGCCACCTTCCAGCTCCATCATCAGACCCTGGATACCATCTAGCACCAGAGAACTCGTCAAGACGGATCAAACAAGCCCAAACTCGATGGGAATATGTCGTTTGATTACTGAGTTCCTATGGCCATCTTCCAGCTCCATCATCGGACCCTGGTTACCATCTAGCACCAAAGTACTCGTCAAGATGAATCAAACGAGCCTGAACTCGACGGGGTTATGTCGTTTAATTACTGAGTTCCTATGGCCATCTTTCAGCTCCATCATCAGACCCTGGTTACCATCTAGCACCAAAGTACTCGTCAAGACGAATCAAACGAGCCCAGACTCAACGGGGTTATCTCGTTTAATTACTGATTTTCTGTGGCCATCTTCCAACTCCAACATCAGACCCTGGTTACCATCTAGCACCAAAGGACTCGTCACGACGAATCATACGAGCCCAAACTCAATGGGGTTGTGTCGTTTAATTATCGAGTTCCTATGGTCATCTTCCAGCTCCATCATCAGATCAGCTCCATGTCATAATAATTTTGCATTGTCATCCGATTTACACATGTATGCAAAATTTCAGCTCAATCGGTAACCAGGAAGTGGATCAAATTTAACTTGCAAGATTTGATTACAAACAAACATCGGACAGGTGAAACTAAATAAAAGCTTTTAAAAACCCTATAAAAAGAAAAAAATAACCTTGGAATTATGACCCTACGTAAGTACGTATGAAATTTTTTGATTAAATGTCCCGTCGGGGGACCGCTCTAATTATTAGCCTAACGTTCTGTTAAAGTTTAAAATAGTAGCGGTCCCCCGACAGGACAATATCAAACAATATCAGACAATATCAAATCATTTATTTCAATTAAACCATTTACAGGCACTTTTGAATTGTCAAAATTAAATAATCGGTCAGTTAGTCAGAAACTTGAAGCTAGTTGCCCATTCCAAAACGTAGATCTGAACTGGCAAGAAACCCCACGGACACTCTTTTAAATCAAGGTATTATTACAAAATCCTGGGTACATTATTCTTATTGCCTCTACATGTGAGAACAATGTAAAAAAGAAACAATTTAAAATATAAAATTAAAAATAAGCCCTGGCAGTTCAACCATTTCGTAGGGAACCGAATGATCCTACACACGCCACCACCAGTGAGACATTTAAGTGAGCATGACATATTCTCAACTGCCATGCTCTTTCAAGTCAACATCAAAACATCATAAAAAACGAATCCATGGTTCTTACATTTACAAAATTTAAAAACTGCTTCTAAATTATACAGAACTATAGTTTGCAATTTATTTAAGAGATGAGAAAAAAAAATTACTACCAATCAGGAAGAGGTATTTAATATTGAAATATTAAGAATTAAGTCCTAATTGAATAATGTCAGAAACACTAAAAAAACAAAAAACAAACAGGGGAAGCATCTCTTCCAAATATTGAAATTTTGATCAACTAGTGTGCCCAAATGCTTGCCTCATTATGCTGTTCATTGCCTAAGGATAGAGTGAGTGCAAAAAAGATTTTTAAATTACCTAGGATTTTCAGTAGGGAAAAAAATCAAAAGAAAATCATATAGCTATAAGCTGGCCCTTTTCAATATGAAGTCCCTTGAGAAACGGAGAGATATCCTGGATCTAAGGTTTATCTACAAGCTCCTCAGGAATAAGACTAACTGTCCTAAACTCCTAAATAAAGTCTCTTTTCGAGTCCCATGTAGACTACCACGAAAGCCCATCACTCCTCTAGTCCCACCCTTCCGTCGAACTAAGTCTGGTACTAGTTCCCCTATTCCACGGATGTGTAAATTAGTAAATGAAAACAGTGATCTCAATGATATCCACACAGACACACTAGTAAAATTCATCCGCAATACTAATATACATAATATGATAAGTTAAGTTTAAGTTATAGTTTAAGCCAATATTCATGCCAACACTTCCGTTTATATTATATTGTACTTGAATTGTTGTCCTTAGCAAAATGATATTAATTTTTTTAAACAGTCCCCTTATAGATTCGCGTCTGCTGAGATTGTAGATGGCTCTGACAGCCCTCTTTTGCAGAATAAAGATAGAATCAATATCTGCAGCCCGTCCCCACAGCAAAATACCGTAAGACATGCTATGGAAGTAACTAAAATAGATCAGTCTCGCGGTATCCACGTCTGTTAACTGACGGATTTTCCAAACAGCGTAAGCGGCTGAACTTAGCCGCTCTGTAAGTGATGTTAGGTGAGGACCCCACTGCAGCTTTGAGTCAAGCGTGATCCCCAAGAAAACCGTACTTTCGACGAATTCAAGTATCACCCTATTCAATACAACGTGACATTCACTACTTCTAACATTCGGTAAAGCGAATCTAATGCATTTAGTTTTTTTCTCATTTAATACTAAATTATTTACAGTAAACCAATTAAGGACCATATGCATAGCATTATTTATGTCGTCGAGCTCCTGTGCACGTCTGCCTACTTTAAAAATCAGTTATGTGTCGTCAGCAAATAACACCATTTGTGGTCGGGTTTTTAGTAAATGAGGTAAATCATTTATATATACTAAAAGTAGAAACGGCCCCAATATTGAGCCCTGCGGTACACGCATTTTGACTTATAAACCCAATGAATTCATACCGTTTGTTCGAACGTGCTGAAATCTATCTTTTAATTATGATTTTATTAAGCTAAGAGCTAGTTTACCCAGTCCGTAATGCTCAAGTTTCAAGAGCAGTGTTTCATAATTCACGCAGTCAAGTGCCTTGGATAGGTCGCAAAAGATGCCTATTGCATTTTGTGCCTCTTCCCATGCGTTAAAGATGTGCTTTAATAAGGTGACACCGGCGTCAGTTGTACAACGTCCTTTGGTGAAACCATACTGTTGATCGTGTAGGATGTTGTTAAGATAAAATGATTGAGCATTTGACTTAACATGATGTTTTCAAACACCTTGTTGAAAACCGGCAAAACCGATGCGGGTCTATAATTATTTGTGTCTTTGCTGTCCCCAGATTTGAAAAGTGGAATAACTTTACTGAACTTCATTAAATCCGGGAATACCCCTTGATCTAAACACAAATTAAATATTAAAGCTAAGTAGGATGCAATTGTCTCAATAATGGATTGACAAACTTTAGTAGACATGCCCCACAGATCTTCGGTAATTTTGATCTTAAGTTGCTTAAATGCCTTTATAATGACTATAGGGTTAATATGTTTAAATTTAAATTCACACACAGTACAGGCTGCGACATTCGCTCTTAATAATTCTATAGCTAGTGCGGGAGTTACAAGATTATCTTGAGTGGAGCCGTTTTTCGCGAAGTTTGTTTTCTTTTTGTGCTTTATTAAAAAAAAGAAAACACTTATTATGTATCTTCTTTTTATGTTCATAGGTTTTATAGATCAGTGGGTTTAGTTTGATACCCACTGAGAGTATGATGGGTCCCGCTTTATTGTATGTATCACGGCAAGTTTTTTGTTAAAGTGATTATGGAAATGTTATTCTATGTATTTTTTTATGTAGATGTTTGTCAGTCACTCAGTTTTAATAATGTATTAGTATTTTTGCTTCTGTGTTGCGCCAAATAAATGATTCATCGCATTCATGATATTCGGTAAAAAAAATTGATGGCCGCTATACATCGTGGTATTATATCTAAGATACGACCCCATTCCATAGCCACTAAAGAGCAGTAAAAACATAAAACAGAAGCAATCGTGTCAAATTCAACGAAAGTGAAGACAAATTCTTTTACGACCCTTTCTCTAACGCCTACTTTTACTTACAAACTTAATTGAGTCAGGAATTCTTACTTACTCTCAAATAATTTCACACTTCTACCCTTTATTGGAGCTCCTGAGAGGTACTTATATAAAGTGTTTTGATAGCCGAGTTGAGCTTTGAACCCATATTAAAAGAAGGAATCAAGTTAAATCGTTTATTGGGTCGGTAATAGTCGGCAGATTTACGGAGAGCCTGGCTGGCTCCCAGCGATGCTAATATTAGCTTCGGATAATTTCTTAAGCCAGACATCTTGGCTATCGTTATGATAGCGCGAGCTTCTATCGCATTAGATTAGTGCTTCATAAAGTTTAATGTTTGTGATAGGTATTTGATTTTGTTTACGTGTTAACTGAATTGTGGATTTTAGACAAAAACAAACAGCATCTTAAATGGTTTTTCTGTACAAATTTTCACGTAAGTATCACGGAAACATTGATTTCCACTAATAATCGCATATTTTTTCACAATTGAACTAAAACCACACTCATAGCACTGCATACAGTTGCTGGCCATTGCAAATGTTATCTTTCTCAGTCTATTTAACCAATCAACGAGATATGATTTAACAACAACACATAGACCATGATAAACACAACATCAAACAACACAGTCGTACACTCCATTTAATATCAATCCGTGGCGTATTACCGATCGCAATTCACTTGCTCGCAGATGAAATTACTCCAATAATTACCAGCGCATAATGTCTCATCTCCGTGCACACACATGCGTGGGAAGGACACTGAGTAGTGAACCAATAAAGAGCTTATGTGTAAATAAGCAGTTTCCACAAGTCAGAGGTGAATCGACGGTTCAGGGAATCCACTGTGTGTATGCGGTGTGTTGAAACGGTTGTTGTGACGACGCTTTAGACCGGCTTATGTCCAGCCAGAGGACGTCTTTCAGCTGAAAAGATATGAATGATAACGATTAAGGTAGCGGTGTGCATGAGACTGTAGCTAATTTACATTCTGAAACACTAATGTAAGTCGAAGTGACCCCAATACACGATTGGTGAATACTTTTTCTGTACCACTAAAATAGAATAAGAACGTTAAAAATTACAAGGCAGCTATATATATAGGGTGGCCCTAAAAATAATAATGACCTGATTTGGCCGATGAAATCAAGTCATTTACTTTTGGGCCACCCTATAGCAGCAGTGAGTACTTCACGTATTCTGAGCTCCGTGTCTGTGGTGCAGGACATGTATTCGGCTGGCTAGGTGTGATTGAATGGACGATGACCGCTTATCGTGTTAGTTGTGGTGCACACATTAACTTGTTAGGCTTGGTTCGTTGAAACGAATGTTACTGTATTACGCCATATTGTATAGAGTTTTGAAGTTTTATATAACCCTTAAGAACTACATTTTAAATTATGATAACAATAAAATAATATAGCAGATTATTCATTTGAATACTCAATAATTGATGAATATACTAAACTGTCACTATCTAACTATCAATAACAATTAACAATATCACATTGGATGATGTTATAAATAATTATTACACGTGTAAAACATACTGGGAAGTATCCGCAGTGCTACTAATGCAATATTTTGACCTACTTTCGCCAAAACGTGACCAGTAGGATCATAATAATAATATTATAAAATAACATACACAAGGAAAACGATATCCTTCTATACATACGAGTACATAACGTACGCAATTGTAATATTATGATTTATGTTGTAATATTAATTTTCCTCCACTTAGAAGTGTGTAGGAAAGGAGAAGTAACAAAAACCCCCGACTACGTGAAACCCTATAAAAAGAAAAAATAACCTTGAAATTATGACCCTACGTAAGTACGTATGAAATTTTTTGATTAAATATTGTCCTGTTGGGGGACCGCTAGTATTTTAAACTTTAACAGAACGTTAAGCTAATAATTAGAGCGGTCCCCCGACGGGACAATATTTAATCAAAAAATATCATACGTACTTACGTAGGGTCATAATTTCAAGGTTATTTTTTTCTTTTTATAGGGTTTCACGTAGTCGGGGGTTTTTTAATTTTTTTATTTAATTTTTTATTTCATGCTTTTTGTAGGGACTCCTTATTATTTCTTTTTTTTTATTTTCTTGCATTTTAAGATTCAGGTAATTTGGTATTTAATCAGGTTTTTTGTAATTCGCCATTTTGTAGTGGTGGCCATCTTGGATTTGAAATTTGTCATAGTGTATAGTATTCTACTAGTCAAGCCCTTTCATTTGATACCCATATTGAGGGAGTTGTGAAAAAATATGTAATCCGCCATTTTGTAGCGGCGGCCATCTTGGACCGATTTTCATCAAACATAGCTAAGAACACTCCCGACAAACTCACCTTTCAAACAAAAAAAACAAAATTAAAATCGGTTCATCCGTTCGGGAGCTACGGTGCCACAGACAGACATACACACACACACACACAGACACGTCAAACTTATAACACCCTGTCGTTTTTGCGTCGGGGGTTAAAAAAACTAAAACGAACTCTTAATTGGAATAATACATACGTTTAGGTGCCGTATATGAAATAAAAACGAATTATATCATTGCTAGTTTGCTGTTTGTAGTGGCCCAGTGATAACAGCCGCAACTTACGATTTGTAGGTCGTAGGTTCGAACCCTAACAGGCGTTTTACTTTGTATAAATTCTTTCATCACCAGTGCTCTCAAAAACGGTGAAGGAAAATATCTTGAGGAATCCGGCATGTCCTAGAACCAAAGCTTTGAAGACATGTGCCAACCCGGATGTTTCCAACCCGCACTAGGCCCGCGTGGTAGATTACGGCCCACTCCCTCTCAGGCCTGTATCCCAGCAGTGGGAACATTATATGCTGATATGCTAGTTTGTTACTAGCTTCTATGATCTATTCAAAGTATCTGATGCAAGTGTAAACAACCCCTGTTCAGATTAAATTATTACACAATCACTCACTACAGGGAATTAGTAACACATTCATCTTTTTACAAAGTTTCAACTTTATACCTCACCACTTTTTCAACAATTATTGTTTGAATAACATTATTCAATTGTAATTGAATAATCATCGACCAAAATTGAGGTTGCAAAATGAATCTCAATTGTCCAAAAAATCTCTTCAAGGCGATTTAAAAAAAAATAGCATTTCGGGTTTAAATATTAATCAAAGCACTCAATTCGGCATTGTCACTACAAGTTGGCATCCACGGGTCTCCTGATCCTTTTGCTTACATTTTCATGACATACTTTTGGAACAAAATATAGATGATGATGTTATTCTTTATTTGTCTCCTATTATTCGTCTCTTTTTTCAGGCAATATTACATTCATTGCTGACGCGCAAAGAACCCTTATTTTAAGAATAAGCTCGTAGCCATAGACGAAGACAAGCAAAGCTGCTTTAAGTTCTTTAAACTATTCTACACTGCGGTCCTTTCAATGCAAACACCGCAGTTGGTGTCATATCATGTCTAGTGCAGGTCTATACAAAGTTTAACACGACACTTTCCGTGTTTAAACATCCTTAATGCGCATAATTTCGTCTTCGTCCTTATTCTACCTGCTATCAGAAAACAAAACAAAGAGCTCTCCAAAATATCTGTTTTTATAAAGAAAAAGGTAAAATATAAAACAGCCAAAATAAAAGTTATAAGTCTGTTTATAGTTGACATAATTGGTTCGGTAAAGAAAAGACTGCTTTCTAAAAATGTGACAAACACAGAAATAGGAAAGTTTTATTTGATCGTGTTGTAAAATAAAAGAAACCATAAAAAAAGCGTGTCGGGTTGGGGGATCCCCGGCAGGAACGAAGTACAAAATAAAAATCTAAGATGACGGCTGCGAAAATTTCAAAATGACAAAATTGTACATTTTTGCAGCCGCCATCTTGGATTTTTATTTTATCGGATTCAGCATCCTCGAAAACCATGAAAACCACACCCATGAAGAAAAATTTAAAATTTGCGCCGCCTTTTGGATTTTCATATTGACTCACTATTGGCTATCTCTCTCTCTCTATCTGTGTCTCTTTCTATTCCATATATGAAACGCTTTTTCGTTACGTGACGATTTCTCCCATTTTACTCCTACCGCATGAACTTCGTTCCAATAAAAATATTATTTTTGGTGTTCCGATCTAGTTGGCATTGACCCTAATTCCCTAACATTTAAAAGCGAGCACCTCTCGATACCTAACGAAGGCCTTCCAGTCTAGAGGTCACGCTGACCTTCCACCATCGATAACTGCCAGCCCCTCTCATTTAATCGTCGATATAATATCTCACATTTTAATAGCCGTGTTTTCTGAGAAAAAAGATTTTTTTGGAGATAGCTTTCACGTTAGAGTCGAGGGAATGTCAAAGGAAATCGTAACTGGAATACGATAGAGTTTAGAGATATTGAAATGAGCCAATTTGTACATTAAATTGGTACCTAACTACCTGCAGACGGAAGACGTGGAGGTGTTGTTGTTTCTTTAGATAGATTTTGATACTTACGGGGATTAGCCAAAATTATGCCACAACATTCAACATACACTCAAGGTGATTACTTTGCCTTGCTCGCGATCCGCCAATGATAATGACAAGTCACACTTTTTTTCATTGTAGCAGGCATAACACTAGAGAATACTTGTTCCTATTCACAGCTGATATGATGGAAATGGTAGTCATCGTAGTCAGAGGTCTAGTTGTTATGTTGCAACTGTTATAAGAAACCTTCCTCGACCAAACTTTGATAATTGTGAGTGATTTAGTATACTCATTCACTACGTTGAAGTTGATACAAACCATTCAAGTTCACTATACTTAAAAAATGCCATTATTATAGATATACTGGCTTCTGCACGCGGCTTCGCCCGCTTGGATGTCGGAAATTATCTCACGGGAACGTGCTAGCAGAATAAAAAGTATGTCCTTCCCTAGGATGCCATCTATCTCTTTGCCAAATCAGAAGTTCAGTGGTTTAGGTGTGAAAATGTAACAACAGCGCTTTTCAACCCCACAGGGGTGGAATTTTGAAAAATCGTTTGGGCTGTATTTATAACTACATTCAAAGATTATTTATACCAATTTCTGAGTTAATCAAGCCACTTTTTATAATCCTCCCCAGTAAAATTAACTACCCCTTTTCAACCCGTTAGGGGTTGATTTTCGAAAAACTCTGATACATGTTATTCTTTATTTTTGGTCTTAAGTATAAACACTCAGTTTCGAGTTATTCGGACCGCGCATACAAATTCCACACAAACTTCAACACCCCTATATCCCCCTTTGCGGGGTAGTTTTGAAAAACTTATAATGATAAACTTTATTACATACTTAGGTGAGTATTCTTGAAAATTTTCAAGTTTATTAACCTAATGAAGAAAATTTTTCACATAAACTGTATCCGCTTTTCACCCCCACAGGGGTGGAATTTAAAAAAATCGTTTGAGATGTATTCATAACTTGACTCAAAGTTTATTTATACTAATTTTCGAGTTAATCAAGCCATGCAGTAAAATCCTCTACTATAAAATTGACTACCCATTTTCAGGCCCTCAGGGGTAATTTTCGAAAAACCCTGATACACATTATTCTTTACTTTCGATCTTAGAAGTTTCGAGTTAATCGGACTGCGCGTTAAAATTCTTCCATACAAACTTTGAAACCCCCCAACCCCTTTTTAGGGGGTAGTTTAGAAAAACATAAAATGGCAAACTTCATAATTTACTTAGATTAATATTGGTGCCAAGTTTCAAGTTTATTAACTTAAGGAATAAGATTTTATATACAAATAAAATCCCCCCATTTCACCCTTTTAGGGGTGGAATTCCGAAAAACCCTTTCTTAGTGGATACCTACTCTTCACGAAAAACACACCCTCCAAACATGTCTCTAGGGCCAGCGGATTAGGCTGTCCGTTGTTAGTTAGTTAGTCAGTCAGGACTTTGAATTATACTCGTATATACATATATAGATTTCATCAAATTTATTTTATTATTTCCTTAGTAGTGTAGTGATTTAATTTCCTTACAAATTTCACGAAAGCATCTGTTGATGTTCTCACGAAAATGAAGGGTGCAAGTAGAGGGGATGGTAAACCCTGAGGCAATTGCTATGCAATTATTATTAAGCCTAATGATAAAGTCCATTGCTATGTTTTTGGCAAAGGAAAGTTCTCCCCTTCCTTTCTTTAATATCGTAAAAAGCGCCAAAGGGATTATGCCAAGTGCGCTTGTTCCGAATAAATTGATTATTAATTTGTCAAAGGAATAAGAAAAAGATGATTGTGGCAATATTGGGTAGTTGTGACTACCCTTCTTTCGACTTTAACATAATGCCCACGTGGTTTAATGGTATTGAAACTGACATGCCATCTACATATATCCATACTTTACTCGCCAACGCGTGTGGCAGTTGCGTGTTCAAAATATTTTAGTAGCGTTTTCGTACCATACTTACCATCATTAGATCCCGAGCATGCATCACTCGCGTTTCGGCAACTTCGTTTGTTAAACCCTTAAGACCAGTTCGTTGTACCTAGCCCTCACCCATATTAACAACATTTTGCTATACGACCTACCCTCAGATGTCATCGCGAGAACTGAACTGATATTCCTGAACACTGCTGCTC
Source organism: Apamea anceps (assembly GCA_951799955.1). Lineage (NCBI taxonomy): Eukaryota > Metazoa > Arthropoda > Insecta > Lepidoptera > Noctuidae > Apamea > Apamea anceps. Next base: position 20,683,335 of record OX637513.1, on the reverse strand, counting down.
GATACTTGGAGTCCATTGCCGCTCCCAATACAATTTCCTTGGAGTAAATAAATAAAATTTTCTCTTATTATTAATGATTTTATCCTAATTCTATCTAATTTTATCTAATTTTGTTTAATTTTATCGGATTTTATCTAATTTAGTTTAATGTTACTTAATCAAATTTTATGACGGTATGTGTACATACTTACTAGTATTGATCGAAGACTTGTATGTGTACTGCAATTATTAATAACCAACTGTAAATATCAGTTGGTTATTAATAATTAAATAAATATATATTCTAAATTAGTATCTCTGTCTGCCTGTCAGTGAAATTTGGCCCAGTCCAGTAATTGTAAATCAGTATCAGATATACTAGATATGGAGCATGTCCCGGCGCTATCCTACATGAATATTAATATTGTTTTGCTGGCTGAACATCAAAACAAAAAGTTGACCTATTTAGATCGCCCTTAGGTCTTGATTCAATAGCCTATGTTGTCGGGTCAGTTACTGTTATTCTAGTTTAATATAACACAGTTAAAGTTAATAATTTTACCATGGAACAAATGGGACGGAATATTCCAACTAGTTATCTCATCGAATACTTTTATTCCTTTTTTTTGTGTCAGCTAATATTTTGGCGTATTACGCGAATGATTGTATGCTATGGTTTTAACAAAATTGAACTGTATACTGACGAAAGTCATTATGACAAAGTAAGAATAGAATATAAATTATGCAGAATAGAACCACTAGGAATAACATTCTGATGGAAAATAATAACACAATCATGCGTAATGATGATGTTATTCGGTGAAAAATACTTCTAACTTTTCAAATAGCTCCATCAACAAAAAAAAAAATCTCAAGAACAAGCACCAATAATACTAAAAATTAACGAGCAAAGTAAGCTAAAATAATAAAAAAACGGTCCACTATTAAAAGTGATTCGTATTCGGGCCAGTGCTCGTCCTACATCGATTAGGTCAGTCGATACGAGCGATCTAATCGCACTCGCAAATCGATACGTTTGGATTCGTCTCAAACAATGTATGTGCCGCTTGTTTGAATAAACAGGCCGAGCCGTTTCAAGCTGTTTGCTTGCATTATAGACGTTTGGAGCTCGAAATAGATTCCCGAATCAAAATTGTACACGTTATTTTGCTTTGTATTCCAGGAATACGAAATACTCTCGATATTACGTGGATGTGATAAGACCTGGTAACGGTAATCTCTACGTGGAGCCCACGCCTTTGGGAAGATTATGGTACCAAGACCTTTACAGTGGATACATAGGTAAATAATAATAAGCGAATTAAGATGAAGTTCATAATTATCCTTCTTAAGATTAACCCTTTTAACACATTACCCAACTATCCAAATTCAACAGCAGTCCTCACAGATCCTATCAATACAGACATACCTTTTGATATGAAGGACTCTTCTAATCTCGTAAATCAAAATATCGACATCGACAGCAATAAACCAGACATTGGGTGTAAAAATGGCAGTAAAACAATTTATTGGCCACAGTGACAGATTGCCAGCATCCTATCTCCTAAAAGCGTCAGTAAAACCTATCTGGAGAACAATCTGCCGAGTGGCAAGATAAATATATCCTCTGAATATATTTGAGCTAGTCATCATTCGGTTTGGGCTGCGAATAGATTACCCCATTGCTAAGCATGGGGTTGTAAGGGATGATCGAGGGATTACGGAAGGGAAAACTTGTGAGGCGAATCTAGCTATAGCTCATTAAACATGTTGATTTGAACTATGTCTGATGAATATAATTATTATTAGACATGTAAGAAGCCCAGGTTCTGCCGTTGTAAAGTGCTAGATCGAATGTAAGAAAACATGAGAGATGAAAATCTAACTGCTATGTATACAAAAACTCAAGTGCAGCGAAGACAGGTAAAAAATAAAAACTGAGAACCCTCAATAAAAATCTTATTATTAGGTCAAATTCAATAAAAACCCACTTCCAAGAGCTCCCGCCGCTGAACCATCGCAACAAGCCATAAACAAGTCACCCAATATTAGGAAAATTGTGCGAAATAAATCCAAATCCCTATAACACGGTTTTATTGTTTTATTTTTTACAAACAACTCGTTGAGTTTTCATATTTACTCGCCCCCGCCTCGAGCTAGGGTTGTGACACATTGTGGACAGTGCGACCGGGGGCTGTATCGATATTATGGCTTTGTGTTGCATTCAAATTGTTATATTTATTTGAGATGATGTTTTGTAGTTGGGCTTTTTAAATAGAACCGGATTGTTGGAATTTAATTTTGTGTTAGTCATTATTCAGGTTTTGTTTTTTGAGTTTTTCCTGTGTCCCAGTTTAAAGTTGGAACACATCATTACAGAATTCATAAATTTCCCGGACTTTATTTTTCAAATGTGACTGTCTAGTCACATTTGAAAAATCAAAATAATTGAAAAGTCTCTTTGTACATAACACTCTGCATTTAACCTAAAAGTCTCGAGTACGTAACCTACAAAATAAAAATGTATTTTCTCCAAAAAAATGTCGCCGCATCTCTGGCAAGCATTACAAGCGGGTGCGAACATGAAACAATATATCAAGCGAATTTCAACGCCAGATGCGTTGGCTCCCAGGGACCGATGCGTCCGGCCACCTTTACACGTCATGATAAAAGTATACACCAACTTACTTATACACCCTATACAAAAAAAATGAACCCTATGGCAATAGAAAAAAGAATAACGATGATAGCTAAGGATAACTTTGTAAAACGTTAAGTAGCAAACTAAATTGAACTTTGTTTACACAGGAATAAGGGTGCACAAAGTCGGTGTAGGTGAGTAAATCGAGGGCGGCACCCCAGTGAAAGAAATCGGGTAATGGCACTGATTATCGGTGCTGATCCTAAATAATAAATGTCCGCCATTGTATGTGAAGCGCGTAGTTGTAACGTGCCAAGCTCGGAGATATCGTAAGATTTGTCGCCGGGACGTAAGACGGCTGTCACAGCTTCCACATGGGCGCTTCGGGACGAAAATAGTGGCGTTTTGTTGGTGTTTGTTTTGAGTTTAAAGATACTTTTGTTTTAGTTGACTTTGTTTCGAATTTCCATGAATGTTACATAATATTATGGACTTGTGACGTTGGGAATATTAGTTATTTATACGAGTAAGTTATAATTTTATTACCAAACGCGTGTAAATCTTTCACCTGTTTCATAAAGGTAGTTTCTAAGGCTTTAAGTGTGCCTCAACTTCTATTTAGGTTTAAAGAATTTATTCTCATAAGAACAATATATAGGTTCACTTACTTAAATCTAAATGAAATACATTTTGCCTCGTGTGCGTGTTGGTGAAGTTATACAAATAAATATTAGGTAGGTAAGAAGTTGCTAACATTAATTGATAGGTATGCGGTATGACTACATTTTAAGTATATGATTTTTCTAAAACATTATCGATACTTTGCTTGTTTATGTAGCTCAAGCTATTTCTTATTATTTCTAAAGAATGTGCCTTGAAATTGGAAACGCATAAAGAAGATTAGTCTTTGAATCAAACGACAGAGGATTTCCATTTAATATAATATTGTGAGACTATCAGTGCCGAGTGTCGAAATGTTCCACGAAGTTAGTCAGTTCTTAGAAAGATCTTCTAGGTTATTAATTATGTAAGGAACGCTTTAAAAGTATTATTTTATTACGAGAATTAATGTTAGCAAGATTCTAGTAAAGTGGCTTTTATCTTTGAACATACAAAATTCTCAAATCATCGCGTCATTTCTCTCATCATTTCTCTTTAGTGCGTCACTATCGATGCAACTTACACAGAAAATATTAACAATCCTAAACTCTAGTTTGCTGCTTTTATTACCGTGACAAAAATAGAGTATTCATCAGCTTTATTTTCCCGAAACAGAAAACTTTGGAACCACATTTCAGTAACTGCGACTCGGAACAGCAGTCACAATTTAAAACCGAACAGATTTATCGACTTCCAAATGAGTCCAATTATTCATTCGAAATGACGTCCATTGCACACTGCATTACAACTACATCACAACAGCCGGCACAACTGTGTGTTGACACTACATCTCTGTGTTCGTTTGTTCTCACTGTTTGCTTGACGGATGATCACTGTGTGCATAGTTGGAAATCGTTGAACATCGCCTGTCCACAACACGCGGTTGTTATTTATTTTCCTATCATGCGCCATCAGATTTGGTTGTTTTCTGTATAAAAGGACAATTTCTATAGAAAGCTGACATAGCATGGGAAATTTAAAGGAGCTTTTGTTGTGGTACTTAACAGAGTAGACGGTCATCTTTATATCGAAGATCTAGCTGGTTTGTTGGTCATATTTTTGCTCATATTTGATGTTAGATGTTAATCATAATTATGTTGCCATAATAAAAATCAAGCATGTAGTGTTATCTCCTCTGCAAGAACATGTTTTCCACTGATACACATCATAATATTTAACCAAATTCAAATCTGAAATTAACATACGCTTTATAAATGGAAATGAGTGGTAAGATATTAGTGAAACCAAAGTCAATGCTTCTCATTGTACTGTCCAGCCAGCTGGCGGCGGCTCACGATCAGTATTGTGTCCATACGCAATTAGCTAATGCAATATGAAAACATAAGGCTTTGGCGTCAGTCGGTGCGTTGTTGCCAAAGCACACTGCAACGTAGAAACATGGTGTGAGACGTAACGCATCAATATGGGCGCCATCCAATAACGCATCGATAGGCACATAATAAATATTTATAAGATTATAAATATTTATTCAGTATTAAATTGGTAAAATATTTACATCAAATCTTAGAAATAATTTAGAAAGGTTCGATGCCTGTACATTTAGTACAGTACAGGCATCGAACCTTCCACTTCAATTCAATGACGTTATGATGAACAAACACGCTAATAAATTAGTGCCTCGCGTTCGTTAATTAGATACATGCATAAGCATAGTCAGCCTATAATATTACCACTGCTGCGACACGCCGGCCTCTCCGGCCGAGATACATGCGAGATCTATAATTAAGACAAACATTGTAGATTAATGCTGTGTAAGTATCTAGTTGGTGTTTATATACATATAGGTACCTAAATAAATGAATTTACAAACTACAGACAGTCTTTAATGTTTTAGGTAGATGTGGACACCGATGGAGTGTTAGATCACTGGGGCGTTCTGAGAACGAATTTGCTGCAGACTTTTGCATTGTGACGATGAAGCACTCAGTATATTTTGAGATTCCCTTTACAAATTACTGTCTGATCAATTCGGTACGAGCGACTAGCGTAGCAGGTCCTATTCAGTGTTGTACCTGTTTCATATCGTTTGAGAAAGGGAACCATCGCTTTACAGATATTGAATTGGATTATACATATAGATATTGCTTTGTTTGTGTAATATCTATTGCAGGTGGTTCTACTTATTTAATGGAAGAATCGAATACAATTGAGTATGCACAACTTATGATCATCATATTGATTTTGATCAAAACAACTATCGTAAATCCACAAGGTTGACCATGAGTTTTGTAACAGTTGTAACAACCTTACAGAAGGGTATTGTTTTACAGACCCATTACTTATATCCGTTAATTGACGTAAATACACGACGCACACAGAACACACACATGACAGGGATGTAAAATAACTTCTAATAATGCCATCTAAAGTAACGTCCCAATCTACAAACCCCACAATACTTATACATCAATCTTGCTATTATTTCCAGCTTTATAACAATAACAAGCGAAATAATCCGCTCACTAACAAGTTTGTCGTCTCCCCACAACGCCGCTGCACCGCAACTCCTCCGCACCGCCGCACCACACCGCCGCGCCGCTCCGTCGCGACGCATTTATTTTCCTTTTATTCAAAGCGTTTAAGATTTTATTCCAACTCAATTACTTTACAACGAGTCGCAGCGCTTAGCGTTAGTTCTCAATATTTTCCTCGCGTATTAAAATGTTTAGGTATATAAAAACGTGGAGCTTATCATTCGGTTATCTGTATGTCGTAAAGTTGACTCAAGGGGGATATAATTGTACTTACAGCCTCTACGTTTATTGCGCACCGTTTTAATCTTAACAAGTAGGATATAAAGATTGCGGAGTGCCTAGAACTTGTGTATATATTTTCTATTTATGAAGACTTTAGGGGTTTTGTTCGTTTTACTCCCAAGATATCACTGCTATAATAAATATGTGCCTTTGTTCCTGTAGCAACGGTACGGGTTACGGTAACGGCTAACCTACCCTTTTACTTCACATCATCCCTGACTATAAACCAACCATGTTTCCCTGCATATATTACCTGTACCAACATTACACGAATAAACGAAACTTTTACCAACAAAAATGATCCACAACACGGATCAGATCGCAAATAAGTCCGGATAAACCTCGAGCTCCTACAAAGCGCGTAGGGGCTTCGGAAAAACTGCAAATTGTAACGTTCTTTGTGCTGACGTCACACGTCAGTATCAGGTGCTTGTCTGACGTCATACAGTAGGCTACAGCGCCTCCTTTGTGGCGTTTCTACGTCATGCTAAACTATTTTTCAAGCTGTTTTGAGGTGTGAAAGGCGTCAGGAATGAAACAATACAAAAATATCTAGAATTTATAACATTGCCGTAGTTCAGTTTATGCCATTAGAAGATGAAGATCCTCAGATGATACTGCCCCACATAATAGGCCGGATAGTGTCTTTTAAGAACAGATAAGACAAGGAAGTTTAAAGATGAGTCCAAAATGCTTGGAAAATCTACAGGGCCCTTAAAGAACACGTGAAAGGTAGTCTTCCCATAACATTGAAAAGAAAACTCATAGGTTTAATTAATCCTGCCCATCCTAACTTACGGCGCGCACAAAATGCTTACTGAACAACAGAAGTCCAAACTCAAGATTAGGTAATGAGCAATAGAGCGCAGCATAAGTAGGTGTCACGCGTACAGATCGAGTTAGCCCTGCGCTCCATAACTCAAGTAGCGGATGTTGGAGAAAAACAGCCAAGCTGAAGTGGGAGAGGGCCGGCCACGTCGCGCGAATGCACCCGGAGAGATGGACGAAGATCATCCGAGGTAGACCACGGCGAAGGTGGTGTGACGATCTGATAATGTTTGCAGGCTAGCAAGGCCAGAGATAGAAGACAGGGACGTTTGGAAGAAAAAAGGGGAGGCCTTTGCCAGCAGTAAGACACTACTGTAGCGTTGTGAGGGTCTCAACGGCAAATAGTCGAATCAGGGCACAACACTAATTTACTAAGAACACTCTGTCATTTTAGAGGCATTGATTGAAGTTGCATTTACTGCTAGTTTCTGGCAGAGCACAGACTGTGATCAATTCTTAAATGATTCATTCAACCAAAGACATTAAATTATTTACTATCTTAAATCTCTTTGCATTCAACACTATTTTGTATGAATTCCTGGAGAGCATTTATAAAGGAGTGAAGATCATTAAATAACGTAGATAAAGTAAAAAAGACGCCTCCGCATTATATCAGAATGAAATGACAATGTTCGCCGAATAGAAGTACATGGAAAGTTTTGATATTCAATCAGAATCACAAATAGAGGTCGCGTACGACTGATCTGGAAAGGTCAGGACGATACATACTTTTGGACCGAAATAATATTCCGATATGGACTTGTAATATGAAAAGAGTTGTGTGAATAAGAACTTCTTCTTGAGTTTGTTATGACAGTTTACTAGTTGTGCAATCGCGTTACGATTACCTATTAATAAGTTGCTCTTTTCATGATGTTTGTATAGGACTGTTGAACAGTAATGTGCTCCTGTTTGTTATAGCCCGAAAATTGCTTTTAACAGTTTTCCTGCTGAGTGTGGTGATTATGACGATAATAATTTATGATCGTCCACAGTCCAGAGTAACGGTCACAGGCAGATAATTTCCGGTTACGCACTGACACGATCATAAAACCAACTCGAAAGCAACGCGTCCGAAACAAATTACGCGAGCTCTTTGTTTTAAACAGGAACATTGTTCAGCGAAATAAAGCTAATTGTTCTAAAACACAAACTACCGTAGTTTCAATCTCGCTCTTTGCATAACTTCCACATTCTGTGGCCGTTCTACCCAACGTTGTATTTTCTTTGAAGGATTTTGTATACAAACTTTTATCCATTAAAATTCCGCTACAAAATCGATACCATCAAACATTTTTATTTCCACTGCTGGTTTAATAGACACGTTGCTCTCAAAGGGTTTCGCGATACAAAATAAATCCTATAATACATCGAGAAAAAATAAAACATTCGAAGGACTCGAGAGAGTTCAACTGTCAACACTTGTTTACGTCGTTTAAGTGAGTCTCGTACACTACATTCCTCTCCATTAGGCATCGGGATAAGGTGTGCGGGGGACAAAGACAGGGCTATAGTTGCGTGATTAGTGAGAGAAGGAAGGGTAATGGCGATATTTATCGCGGGTCAAACGTTCGCCAGGCAATATTGTCTTATTCGCATTCCCCTTGCGAGCAGGCTTCCGTTATAAGACGCCACAGAGTAGGAAAGCAAGAGTAATTTTATTAGTGCGCAACAGTTTACATATATTGCGATTTTGTCTGCAAAAAAGACTGGTCGGGTCGTTAGCCTTATTACATATTTGCAATCTCCCCCGGATCACTCCTCCCACCGACATTCACAGATAGGCCAGGCTTAATATCAAGTTTACTCGTGGACTTCCAAAACGTAACTTCTCAAACTTGATATTAAGCCTGGCCTATCTGTGAATGTCGGTGAGAGGAGTGATCCAGGGGAGATTTTAAATATGTTCAAGGAACATTTTACAGTGCAATCTCCTCTAGGTCCCTCAGTTGATAAGATCATTCTGGGCCTGAAATGCAGGGAGTGAATTCATTAATGATATTTTCGGCCAGACAAGTTTCAACGTTAATTAAAAACATGAGCAGAGGCAAATCTCCCGGACATGACGGGCTCAGTATTGAGCATTTCAAATTTGCTGGGGTTCATCTGCCAAGGGTTTTGTCGTTGTTTTATGTCATGTGCCTAAGTCACTCTTACTTGCCTGCAGGACTTATGAAAACACTAGTGGTTCTCATAATTAAGAATAGAATGGGCGACATATCAGATAAGTCAAACTATCAACCAATATCTCTCGTAACCACAATGGCAAAAGTACTGGACGGTATGATTGATTCTAGCTTGAAGGAATGTCTATCAGTGCATGACTCGCAGTGCGGGTTTTAACCTGGACTGTCAACGGAAGACGCTATAGTAAGTCTCAAGCTTACGGTCCAGTATTACACTGATCGAAGGACGCGTATACGCCTGTTTTCTGGATCTTTACAGAGCCTTCGATCTGGTAAATTATGATGTACTCTGGAGAGAGCTTGAGGATAGGGATGTACCGGCAGGAGTCCTCAAGATCCTACAGTATTGGTATGGGAACTAGGAAAATGTTATTAGGGGGTCCAATGAACTCTCTGAGATTTTTAGGTTAGAATACGGTGTCAGACAGGGTGTTCTGACATCTCCTAGGCTATTTAGCACATATATAGATGGCCTAATCGTGGACCTCAGCAATATGCGGGTCGGATGTAGCGTTCATGGTGTAAAAATAAATAGTAACAGCTACGCTGATCACACGGCAGGCGTATGCTGCCTCACACGGACTTATTTATAATGTTAAGAAGTGTGAATACATTGTCTTTAAGGCCGGCGGTGAATGCCCTTTACTTTACCTGACATTATCTTTATTTATTTATGAAAATCGTCTACTTTTAGAATGTTTGTAAATATGTGAGCACCATGTATCTATCACATAGTTAATTTATATGTCATGGTTTCATTAATCCATTTTAAATCTTTTACCTATTGTGGTATAGTAATTTTATTTTTAGGTGCATCGTCTTCACATAATTATATTGCCTATTTGAAATAAATGATTTGACTTTGACTTTGATTACCCCAAACGGCATGAACGTCAAAAGAGTGACAACATTCAAATATGTAGGGCATGTTCTCACTGACGAACTTAAGGACAGTGTTGGTATTGAAAAGGAGCGTAGGGCATTGGCGGCCCGAGGTAACATGTCGGCCCGAAGATTCGCTCGGTGTAGCAGTCTAGTGAAAGTAACACTGTTTGAGGCATTTTGCCAGAGCTTTTACAAGGGGAATCTTTGGGTCAACTATACCAAAAGAACGCTGGATGACCTACGCGTACAATATAATAATATTTTTAAAATGCTGTTGGGACTGCCACGATGGTGCAGCGCTTCTGCTATGTTTGCGCAAAACCGAACTAACGGCTTACACGCCGTTATTCGCAATAAAACCGCGTCGCTGTTGTCAAGGTTGCGGGTGAGTGGTAACAGCATTCTAAAAACTATAGCGGAAAGTATTGACTCTCCGATTATTAAAAGTTTTGTGAGAAGAACAATCACTATGTAAATATTAATTTGGGGATGTCCTTTTCACAATACTGTTTAGTCTGCCTGTGTTCTTCTGTGTTGTAGTTTAAGTACTAACACTAGTACTAAGTTATTTTATTGTATACTAACACGCTGGATCATTGTTGTCCGAAAATCTATTATTTTTTTTATTTTTTTTTTTTATTATATTAACTTGACTTAAAGATTATTTATAATAATTTTCGAGTTAATCAAGCCATGCAGTAAAATCCTCCCCTGTAAAATTGACTACCCCTTTTCAGCCCGTCACTGGTAATTTTCGAAAAACACTGATACACAATATTCTTTACTTTCGATCGTAGGTATAAATAGTGAGTTTCGAGATAATCAGACCGCGCGCTAAAATTCTTCCATACAAACTTTGAAACACCCCAATCCCTTTTTAGGGGGTAGTTTAGAAAAACATAAAATGGCAAACTTCATAATTTACTTAGATTAGTATTGGTGCCAAGTTTCAAGTTTATCAACTCAAGTAATAAGATTTTCCATGCAAACAAAATACCCCATTTCACCCTCTTAGGGGTGGAATTTCGAAAAACCCTTCTTAGTGGATACCTACTCTTCACTAAGAACACACCCTCCAAATTTCATGTCTCTAGGACCAGCGGTTTAGGCTGTGCGTTGATATATCAGTCAGTCAGTTAGGACTTTGAATTTCTGCCAGGGTAGCGGGATCGTCCGAAAGGGTTACCGCTGCCCTGGAACATAAAGGGCTAAGGAAGGAACACGGGTGGGTTTTAGTCAGTAAGAGTCTGACACTCCCTTCCGCTCCACCCAGAGCGGGAGGGGTCATTTGATGATTTCCCATCCTCAAAAAAAAAAGGAACTTTGAATTTAATATATATAGATTTTAAATCTAAAGTTACAGTCTTGAAACATATTCAAAAACCAATAAGGTAACATAGAACGTATTAATCAGTCAGTAACTAAGCTAGGTAGTAGCTAGCAAGTAGGTATTAGAATGATCGGCATTGCCGATTAGTCGACCGACTAATCGGCATTTTGAAAACCGATTAGTCGGCTAGTCGGTTAGTCGGCAAATACTATAAATGTAGTCGGCCCATCTCTAATCTTAAGATAAAATATTACAGTACATATCTTAGCCGTGTGCAGAACTCCACTGCGGGTGACATAACCTACTACAAACTTATTATTTGCGGTTGGTACAGTTATCGGGTCTAGGGATCGAACCGCAAAATTAAGTTTGTTTGTTATTGTGTATACTTTTCCGGGATAAAAAGTACCCAGTGTGGTGCCCAGGATATTAAAGAATAATTATACCAAGTTTCAACGTAATCGAATCGGTAGGCGTCGAGCGTGATTCAGTATTCAGGCGCGATGGCTTATTATTAGCGTATTTCATGTATAACTTTGGTGTTTCTATACCGATTTCTATGATTATTTTTTATGGAATAGTTAATAATGTTAACTTTTTTAATTAGGGATGACTGAGAGTGTTATAAACGTAAGAGTAGACAAATATAATCAGAATGCTTCGAACTGCTAAGCTATCGGGAGTTACACGTGTTATTGTGAGTCAACCATAAAAAATAGACATATGCTGTCGGGGATATTTTTTATATAATTTTAAGGAGAACATTTCCGTCATACATGATTTCTGTGTAGCTTTAACCATTAGGGTTGCAGACGCGACGGAAGCTTAAAAAATGGAGTTACTTCTCCCGTTTTCCTAACATTTCCCTTCACTGCTCTGCTCCTATTGATAGTAGCGTGATGAAAAGTATACTATAACCAGCTCAGGAGTATGAAAAATAATTGTACCAAGTTTAGTTAAAATCCGTCGAGTAGTTTTAATTGTTTCTATAACGGTTATACAGACAGACAGAGAGATAGACAAAAATTTTACTGATTGCATTTTTGGCATCAGTATCGATCCCTAATCACCCCCTGATAGTTATTTTGGAAATATATTTCATGTACAGAATTGACCTCTCTACAGATTTATTATAAGTATAGATAGAAGATGATCGATTTCATTCACCAAATTATGAAAAAGCTAATGATTGGGATGAAAGTGTGAATGTGGTTGTGAAACAGAAAATGTTTCAGAAGTATGCAATTATTGTCCTACTGATGCCTGCTACTCTGTGGTCGCTAATGTGTTCTTCTACCCGTGCAGTACAATCATCGGTATATTGAATGGAACATATTTTATAAATCTGCATGTCTCACCCAGTCTTTCACTGTTACCAGTAATACCAGCCTGATCTATTGGAAAATAACTTGTTGCAATATTGAATGTTTTGGAAAAGATAATATTACTTCAATCTAGATTCAAACTTGATCTACATATTTTACTATGTGATTTTATTGAGAATATAATTGAAATGGCGCTTAGAATGATAGTTTTCGTTGGCGTGAAGTTTGATATCATAATGCTAGACTGATAATGGTAGATTACTTGTACTTTCAAGAAAAATAATTGTATATCAAATTGACATACAATATACTGTCAATTTAAGTTGATATTAAATTTGATAAACAGGTAATTACCCGGAATTCACTAAGATCTTGAGCGAGATGCCCTGGGCAAAGTAGAAAAAGATGATGTTTCGGGGTTAAGATTTGAAAATTGCACGCAAATGAACAACATGCGAGAACGCTGCTTTTCATATCTTTGAATTATTATCTACTAACCTTTTATTATATATCGGTGCGAAGAGAGAACATTTAATATCCCTCCTAACTTGCAACATAAGTACATAAACATTTACAAGAGGATATTAATATTAATTACAATTACAGCATGTAGCACTATCTTAACACAAGTCATTATCATTACAGTCCACGGCGCAATTACCAGCCGAGCATCACTCGATTAAATATCAATCACACGCGACAGCCGAGTTACTGGCGCGAGTACTGGTGATAGCGGAATTATTATTAGTAGTTTAGATAGAGATTATTATTACGTTCATTTCAGGGATTATTTTAGGAGAATTACGATTCAATCTCTTGTTAGCTTGCTGCTATTGTTAAGCAAATTCTTTATCAAATGAATCACCAACTTAAATTGTTCGTATATTCAAATCACAACTTGACAGTTGTGATTTGAATAGACGAACAATTTAAGTCATCAGTGTGTCAATCATTTCATACAACCATCCAATAATGACTTATTGGATGGTTGTATGAAATGACTATAACAGAGCAAATGGATGTAGTATGATCGTACAACCTTTGCCATTGCAGATGTCATAAGCTTCTGACTATAGCAGTAAATATGATGTTTTCTAGTCTGAATCCCAAATCGAATCTACAGCGTTTATCTTCCTGTGCACAAGATAGGTGATCAGATCGGAATAACTCGTAATTTTAATGATAAAAATAATCTTTTCTTTAATCTAGTGACCTAAACGTGTCCACTGTTGAATAAGGATTGAACAGACACCGAGACCTTGAACATTTTGATTCTTGCCATAAAAATAAACCAATTGACCAGACCAAATAAGGGAGAAGAAAGGGTTGTTAATCCCAACGTACGGAAATCAGAAACTCATTCGACACATAAACATGCTACCGTTGCTCTAAAAAATCTCCTAGCCAATAAAACAGAAGCGATAGTCCTATCAGCTGAAGCGTACTCCTAGCTTCAAAAAATAAGGCATAAATCACACTGAACAGCTAACAGTACCCTCGATAAATATAAACAGCGTATTGATACCGTAAGGATGGCTCCCAGTCTGCACCTTGCCTACTCCGAGCCCCTAAACGAACTATCGCGAGATATTTTTGAGCCGATAGTTGTGGCCCATTCTGTGCGATTGTCGAGTGGGGAATAAGATGTGATCTTATTTCTGAAGGGTTCTTTTAGCAAGGATTTGACAGTGAAAGAGGTTTTTAATATGTTTTGTGGAGTTATAGTTCGTTTGTAAGTTAAGAGTCTTCTGTTTAGGTTAAGATGGAAAAAAAATTCTAGTGATCACACGTGCATCACAATAATTATGTTCGCAGTGATAGCTTCATACTTACTTTGGGCGTATACATACATACGTATCCATTTGTGGTCCACGAAGATGATCAATTCAATGAGGAATACCTAACCTACTTACATACATACATAAACTAAAACCCTCTTCCCATGGGGGTAGGCAGAAATTACATAGCACTCACTGCTTTGGGGCAAATAGTCCTTTTGTACCTTGCTGTTCTCTTTTCACCGTGGCTTATTCCGCAGTCATACTTTCTTACACCACCATCATTCTGCTGCCCTTATCCCAATGTGTTTGTGGTCGGCGCGACAGGTCTTCTTCTTTCTTACTTCTCGTAGTCCTCATCTCGGTAGTGACCCCCTTTCTAACCACAGGTATCATCATTCACACAGTCCATCCATCGTTTATTTGGTCTTCCCTTACTTATTATAGCCATCGACATTCATACTCAAAACTTTCCTCACGACGTTTTCCTCATTCCTGTGTTTCACACACCCATACCATGACAACCGATTTCCCCACAAATTTTCAGTTACCGGTGACACTTTCCGATTTCCTCTTATGTACTCATTTCTTATTCTATCCATTTGTGTAACAACACACATCCCTCTTGACTTTCTAATCTGATGCTTTATTACACCAATTTTGCTAAATAAATTACCTATACTCTTTTTCCACAGTCAATCTAAAAAATCTACCCCCTTTATACGTTAAAATGTACGCCCATCTTTCTTCAGCCATTTACCTAAACTACATACTTGGCAGTAAATACATAACCCCGTAACAAGCGTGGCAATAACGCAAGTGTGAGTAATTTAGCTGAGCGGCGATTTGTCGCGGGTCTCCCGAGCCCGCACAATAACACGCGACACGCTCTAATGACTCGCTCTAGGGTTAAGTATTCAGTTGCTGAGTTCTTAGACGGAGTCCGAGAGACCGGGGGCGGCGGCTTTCGGTTTATGTAAGGTTGTGTCTAGATAGTGTGTGTGAATATTGTTTATGGTAACTTAGGCCCATCGCCCACGATGTTACTCAAAAGTAATAATTTACAAATTGAAATCACCAATGACACAACCAATCACAAACTAGCATATAATACGTTAGTAAGACACGTCGTGTACTACGTATGACTTTTGGTTACTCAGTGGAGATTGTTTGTCTCTGCATCACCCAAAGGTTAAAATGCGTATAGCATTAAGTCCGCTTTTGTACAGACGCTAGCAGGTCAAGCTACCCGAAACTGTCAAAATTTTCCAATCAACCTTGCACCGTAACGCTTCAGCGATAGTTGAAAATCTATTAAAGAAATTTGACAGATTGTAGTAGCTTGATGTGCTGGCGTCTGTGCATGTGTCTGCTTAAAGTATTAAATAAATAAAATTTGTAACATGTTACTTTCGAGTAGCGTCGTGGACGATGGGCCGTATATTAAACCTAGGTGAAAATTGCTAAAGTTGGTAACCTCAAATAAAATATACGAAAAGTATGAATTCGATGCCTCTAATTCTAAAGTGCAAACAATAAAGTCTGCACAAGCCATTAGCATTAAACTTGCATACTGGGTTTGTCTTCAAGCACACCATCCCATTGTAAAGTTAAAGTTAACAGTAGCATATCTAAAGTTGGCACTAGACAGACTTTTCCAATGCTGATGGAGTTGCCAACTTACTAAAATGAATCCACTTTAATTACAATATTTGCAACACTTCTTGCAAATTGAAAGGCGAATTGATTCAAATCTAAAACTTAAAAGCATTCAGCCGACTCTGTCCTGCTTGCCGGACTGGAAACTCGAATAATAAATCGAAATGGAAAATTATTGAAAATGTTAATATTCATTTGTAAAATGGCTGGGTTAAGGCAAATTAAAAAAGTGTTGCATTTCAAGGAAACTCATGACCACGACCAGTAGTTTATGTATTGGCCTTATAACTATATCATGTTTATGTGTTCTATGTCTTATGCAGGACCATCACCGAGAACGTAATACTTATATCGATAAACGCAATGTAGCATATCGGCCGGAAATACGTTACTTTGCTGCCAGATGGAAGCCTCTTCAATATATTTCCACATTAATTAATTCTGGGAAGCATTCTTACCAGAAATATCTGTATGCTACATTACATAATTTTCAATTTGAGCTACAGAAAAAAGACGCGATTAATTTTCGCAGAAAAAACGTTCGGTGATTTAGGTCATATTAAATGGAATACAATATCGTAATATGAAAGGCTGGAGAGAAGAG
The DNA here is from genome assembly GCA_951799955.1 of Apamea anceps. NCBI lineage: Eukaryota > Metazoa > Arthropoda > Insecta > Lepidoptera > Noctuidae > Apamea > Apamea anceps. The sequence goes on along the minus strand of OX637513.1, from coordinate 20,666,683 downwards.
ATTATTAATCTTCCTGGCTCCTGACTTCAGTCTCCAGCGAGGCGCCCTGCACACGATGCGACTACAGACTTGCGACAATAAGACGCGATTTCACGTAAGGATTGAGTTAAATTTTTCATTGTTATCGTTGACTCCAAACGAAAATGTTATAGGTACTATTCTCTGTATCTGTTGTTGAATCTCTGCTATTACAATGATGGCACAACTTGGACAGAGTTTGTGAATCCAACTATCGCAATGTTTCGTCAAAGCATCTCGCATGCACATCGGTGTACCTTTTCGACAGATACAGCTGTTATTTCAGTCCGTTCAGCTGGAAAGCATTATTATTATTATAACAAGCCTGCGATGTCCCACTGCAGGGCAAAGGCCTGGACATCATGGCGGACATCATGGCGGACATCATGGCGGACATCATGGCGGACATCATGGCGGACATCATGGCGGACATCATGGCGGACATCATGGCGGACATCATGGCGGACATCATGGCGGACATCATGGCGGACATCATGGCGGACATCATGGCGGACATCATGGCGGACATCATGGCGGACATCATGGCGGACATCATGGAGGACATCATGGCGGACATCATGGCGGACATCATGGCGGACATCATGGCGGACATCATGGCGGACATCATGGCGGACATCATGGCGGACATCATGGCGGACAGAATTTCTTTTGGTCTTTCCTCTTACGACTCAGCGCAAAAAAACTCGTATTTTACCAACTAAATCTTCTGATCTTTGCCGGAACATGGAACTTTAATTTTTTTCTTTGAGGAGTAATTTATTTCCAAGACTCCTCTATTATTCTTTGTAAATACACAAAATCACCCATCCCAACAACCATAACAGCCATATCCTCGTAGGCATGACGCTTATCACACAGAGGACGCGCGGCGCGAGCCTCTCGATACATAACTCCTTACAATAGCAATTTCACGCGTCTTGTCTTGTGATTTATATGAAGTTGTGACTTATTGCTGTTTCATTTGGTTATGTGCCATTTTACCTGCTGCGTCGTTTTGATGTACGATTTAGGGAGATTAAGTGATTCGTCTCGTTTTGTAATGGTAATGGATTGCAAATTAATGTTATGTTGTTGTTGAAGTTCTTACATTTTTTAACAGACGTAATTGTTGGGAGTCAGTTATCAAGTTTTTCAGCAAAATATTGCCGTATCAATTTCATCATCATAAGGGGTTTCAAATGATCACTAACTATATGTGATACAAAAGTCTAGATAATTAGAAAATATAAGGCAAAAAATGCCGTCTAACAGTTTTTGTGACTATGTATGGGACTAGTGCGTCCGGTCCTGATCCAGCCTCAGGGATTCTTTAATAAATAGAACTTCATTTGCCTTACGAATTTACTGCCAACAAAGTGAGTTATAATTATCAACATGAAAATTCGTAGTTCAATTTCCATTGCAGAGTTTTCTGGTTACAATTTTGCAAATACCCATTCTAAATGCGTAATGTATTGCGTAGTAAAATGAAGTGAAGTTTATTATATTTTCAGACTGTTTCATAAAGTCTATATTTGGCTTTCAAAAATATAATTTAGGCACAAACTTACATATTCAGCAGAATTTAGGGAGGCACTCAAAATGTTTCTCTTTGATTTACTCAGCTATTTTGTTTATGAGCCGTGTAACACCCGTGTTATTTTAGTTTACTTTGTTTTATTTACGAACACTTTCTAGAATTTCGTCAAAATTATCAGTTATTATGTTCCTAGCTTCCTAGGTAAATTATTATTTTAATCATAACGTAATCGGTTGTTAGAATCTTGTTGCTAACGTCTACTGTTTGGTGGCTGTCGAGAGTACCCAAAATATTACTAGGTATGCCTTATCATTTGAGTTATCTTTTCCGTGCTTGAGTAAGGACGTGCAGTACCCGAGCATTAATGTGACGCATCGAGCTTTAGAACTAGACCGTCACACAGGTATGTGTGACAGTGACGATGCTCGACATAGTAGAACTTCTCTTGTGCTATAAATGGTAGTTATATTTCTATTGCCCTTAACTTGGCACAAATCCAGGCTTCGGGCTGTTACTGAAAAATTCGAAATAGAAAAACCCAATAACACTTAGTCTGAGCAGGAGCTCGTGCTCAGCAGGAGAGCTGGCTGCCACTACCGCAGCGAGGCAGGGGCTCGTGCTCAGTAGGAGAGCTGGCGGCCACTACCACAGCGAGGCAGGACCTCGTGCTCAGCAGGAGAGCTGGCGGCCACTACCGCAGCGAGGCAGGAGCTCGTGCTCAGCAGGAGAGCTGGCGGCCACTACCGCAGCGAGGCAGGAGCTCGTGCTCAGCAGGAGAGCTGGCGGCCACTACCGCAGCGAGGCAGGAGCTCGTGCTCAGCAGGAGAGCTGGCGGCCACTACCGCAGCGAGGCAGGAGCTCGTGCTCAGCAGGAGAGCTGGCGGCCACTACCGCAGCGAGGCAGGAGCTCGTGCTCAGCAGGAGAGCTGGCGGCCACTACCGCAGCGAGGCAGGAGCTCGTGCTCAGCAGGAGAGCTGGCGGCCACTACCGCAGCGAGGCAGTCTCGATGGTACTGTACGTATATTTTGAGTAATCGAAGTCGTAGGTATACAACTGTACTATCTACATTCTGTGAAAACATACTTTGTAAAGCGCTTCGTTATCTAGAGTCTAATTTAACGCCGAACTGCTCTCTTAGGGAAATCTTCGCGTAGGAACTATGTAGGGAGTCTCTTCCAGCTAGGACTACAATACGCTAATTGTAATCTTAAGATTGCTCTCTCGTGGCGGCGGTGGCGTTTGAATGCCGTATTGATGGATTATAAGCTCCCATGATCGGCGATGCTTAAATGAATTTCAGTTGGACCCTGGGCAGCCAGCCAAGCAACAAGATGTACAATGGGGCATGTTGTACATCACTCGTGAGTCCACCTTGGTGCTCCAGTACCCAAGTCCCCAGTAACAGCTATTTTTATTAAGTTAGTGTAACGAGAGAAAAAGTCATTTTGATTTTCCACGCATCACACAAAATCCACCAGCAACAAATCCCTGTAAAAAAAGGTTATTTTATAAAGTGCACAAACATCAACTTCAATTTTAAATCCCTCTCAACTTTCTCCAGCACATGCAGGTGTAATTAAGCATTCCTGTCTGAACAAAGTAGTCAATTGGGAGTATGTTCTATGCAGATGAGATGAGCGCAGATAGTACAAGTCTTTGAGCGTCTTCGGACGGCGACTAACGAATCCTGTACTTACAACACTATGCGGGTACCTCTCAAGATCAAAGGTAGATAGGGTATTTTGTTTAATTTTGAAGGAGGGAAGGAGACGTATTTATTTAACTTGTAGAAATACTTTTAACAGGGTGTTGGTTGGTTAGTTATTTATTTCTTTAAACTGGAGAAGTACGAGTCCTTCATGAGCATTCAGCAACCTCGAAATTGTAACACTCTATCCCTGACTGTTACGGAGAAAATACTATGACAAGAGAAATCGATCATTCGGGAGCTTTAAGTATAAGATGGAAAAAAAACTTTGTGTTATATTTTATACAAATAAAACTATATTTTGTGATGCGACTCTACGAGTATGTATCTCAGAGCCACTTACGAAGACGCATTTTAAGACGTCGGTCAATTTACAAATCGTTTGATGTAATTTGGGGTTTGTTTCAAACAGAACCACAAAGACATTTTTTCAAAACTAATGTAATGTAAATGATAATGTCTCGAACCATAGGCCGCAAAACATGTGCACAAAATTCGACACTATCCAACCGCTACCTGGAGGTACCGTCCGCAGATAAATCGCGGCGATAATTGTATCACCGGCAATAAATAGCGGTGATAGGGCGACGCCTATCCCCGGCCTTATCGCTCTTTTGTGCTGTCTGTACTAGATTAGCATTGTCTAGGGTACTCGGTAAGGGTGCCTATTTGATTTGGACGCTAACGTTTGTGTTGGGTAGTGTTATTTCTGGCGTTTGGGTTTATTGTTCTACTAGCTTCTGCCCGCGACTTCGCCCGCGTGGATGTCGGAAATTATCCCACGGGAACGTGCTAACAGGATGAAATGTATGTGCTTCCCCAGGATGCCATCTATCTCTACGCCAAATCAGAAGTTCAGTGGTTTAGGCGTGAAAATGTAACATACAGTTTCAAGTTCAAATCCTACTCTTAAAACCTGAATTACCCCTTTTTGTCCCGTCAGTGGTAAATTTTCGACAACTTTACATACTTATTATTAATTATTTTCTGTCAAAAGTATCAATACTGAGTTTCGAGTTACTCGGACGGCGCATTCAATTTCTTCCACACAAACTTCACACCCCTATTATCCCCATTTGAGGGGTAGTTTTGAAAAACTTATAATGATAAACATTATTACTTACTTAGGCAGGTATTCTTGCCAAGTTTCAAGTTTATTAACTAAATGAATAAGATTTTTCATATAAACTGTATCCGCCGCTTTTCACCCCCACATGGGTGGAATTTTGAAAAATCGTTTGGGATTCTTCATAACTTGATTCAAAGATTATTTATACCAATTTACGAGTTAATCAAGCCATGCAGTAAAATCCTCCCCAGAAAAATTGACTACCCTTTTTCAGCTCGTCAGGGGTAGATTTTCAAAAAACCCTGATACACATTATTCTTTACTTTCAAGATTAGGTATAAGTACTGAGTTTCGAGTAAATCGGACTGCGCGCTAAAATTCTTCCATACAAACTTTGAAACCCCCCAATCCCTTATTAGGGGGTAATTTAGAAGAAAAAAAAAACTGACAATCTTCATAATTTATTTAGATAAGTATTCGTGCCAAGTTTCAAGTTTATTAACTCAAGGAATAAGATTTTTCATACAAACGAATTCCCCCCTTTTCACCATCTTAGGGGTGGAATTTCGAAAAATCCTTTCTTAGATGGATGCGTTCTCTTCACGAAGAACACACCCTCCAAATTTCATGATTCTAGGACCAGCGGTTTAGGCTGTGCGTTGATCTATCAGTCAGTCAGTCAGGACTTTGAATTTTATATACAGGGTGGCGATTAGGTTATCACATTAAATTGTACAGCAGGTATTACAAGTTGTTATCAGTCCGTTAAAATAATAAAATAAATAATTTTACTAAAATTAAGACAATGCATTTTTCAAACAAAATAAATGACGTTATAGTTGGTAAAAAATAAATCATCCTTTATAATATTAGTTTACTGACCTGTAAAAGCGGCAACGCCGCAGCGTCGCGCCGGCGGAGCACGCGCCGTACCTACGCGAGGTACGAGTACGAGTACCTACTTGTGGATGTAGGCACGCGCGCGTGGTGCGTGCGACAGTAATTCAACATTTTCACAACATACTTACGATATTGTTTTATGAAATAATCACAAATTAACTTTAAAAATCTCCACTTAAATGCTCAATTATTACGTATTTTAATTTTTACGTTTTCAAAATGTCCACCGTGCTTCTCTGTACACACAAATGACATCGTCTTACGATATTATTTCGGACTCTTCAGAGTAGCCCGAGTAGGCTTCGCGGCTAAAATTTTTAAATTGTCGAAGGCCCGAATTATTCGAGATTTTAAATCGTCCATAGTCGCCACTTCAGTAGCGTATACCTCATTCTTTAAATGTCCATTGCCCGAACTCCAAATCATATCGGTGTACTCCGGCGATGCGAAATTGATTCGAGGCATCTTGTTGGAAACAATAACACAATGAAAATAGCTACCTAACAATTATTATTATTTAAGCGTTTGATTTCGCATAAACTGTCACACACACCACCTTCACTAACCTATCCTATTCCTATTACTAAAATAAAGTTAACACAAAACAATGTCCACAAAATAAAAACAATAACAATACTACGAAGGGCGCGTGCGCCAATCGTCAACTATCCCTCAAGGATTTTGGCGGCGGACTATGTGACTCATTCGTCGCACGCGCCAAAGAAATGCCTACAAGCACACCCCCGTACCCCGTAGCATTTCGCGCATAGAAATTTATACCTTAAGTCGTCAACAGTAAAAATATTTTTACATATTTTTTTCATACCTCTCATGCGGTCCCTTTTCATCTTTTAATTTTGCGCACAAAAAACGCCTTCAACTATTAGCCGTAAGAAGGCGGTAAGGACATTTTTCGCTTGAATTTTTTACGTTTCTTGTAATAATAGTTTGTAAAATGGTAGTTTAGTAGTGCTTGTCGGTAATTCGGAATGGCAACGTTTAAAGTTTTGAACTATCTTCACCGGCCACGGGTCTTTGACCTACTTTTATTGGTCAGCTGATTATGTTTATGCAATACATGATGTTGTGAAATATTAAAATGAAAAAAGGGTCCTGCGGCTATAATATTGTTTATTATTAAATTATTTTAATTGAATATGATAAAATACCTAATATAGAGTACGTGGTTTCAATTAATGTGATAACCTAATCGCCATCCTGTATATAGATTGAAAAGAAATTTTGACAAGGGTAGTCATGATAGATGATCAGTGTAATCTTTGCTTTCTTTTGCAAACTTTGAATACCTATTGACTCACTTATTCCTTCAGCATTATCGACAACGCAGACTTCATTTCTGTTTAAAACCATATTTTTACAAAAAAAAACAAAACAAACATGCTGTAATAAACAGTAAAACTCATAATAGGTACAAAAACTAAAGTAGTACTCATGAAATCTGCATTAAAAACACAACACCATGTATGCTTAAAGCTCCAATTACCCTATACCGTGTTCGACAGGATACATTAGCGTAGTGCTATCAGTATGAAACTTTAATAGATGAGCGTCGTATGCAAATTGTATGATAGTAAGTCAGCAATGCAACTATAGAGTACAAACTTGATGTGAACTTACATCACGCGCACACACGAGCCAATTTCAACAGAAACTAAACTTTGACCCATTTCACTTGATAGTAAGTTGAGCTAATTCTGAACACACCCATTACTATTAGAACAATGTCCTGACATCCGCTAATGCATGTAACTCGTGTTATGTAGCTAGGAGTAGGTACATTGAAATCAGGCAATTTTCAACACTGGCATTATCAATACTTATACAAACGTTGGGACACTTAATATCATGTCCTGTGTGTCCTGTCAGCCGCACGTTACAGGAACTGATGGACGCTAGTGATGGTGACAAGCACGAGCCGGATTTCTGGCTGATTTAATGTAAATTGCCATCGACACGCTAAGAAGAAGAAGAAGAAGAAAACTTACAGATTTTTATATTTTTGAGCAGTTGTTTATTCTGCTGTCGCTCTAGTATTAAAGTGAACAGCAAGATCATGCCGCGGCAGCAAAGTGGTAGTCGGGCTGACTGCACAAGGTACCGTCACGTACCTTAGTATGGCCACAATTGTGGCGGTATCACTGGTTAAGGTATAAGACGTGTTTCTAAAATTCTTTGGTTAGAATAGTCGCCTGCTTTTTGGTCTTTCTATACGTATGACAACCAAGAGTAACGGTTCAGCGGTTTTAACAATGTACTATGATATGAAGAGCCACCGATAAAAATAATCTAAAAAAGGCCGTGAATATGAAAACCGCTGAGATGATTGTTGGAAAACATGGCAGGCTCACCGTGATGGTTTAATATAAATGCAGATAGTGTCGCAGGCAATGGCGGCGAGGTAAACAATTGGTCTTTCGGACGGTGAATTATTCATCAGCCGTGAATTACAGGCATACGGCGATGGGAGAGAGTATGTGACGCAGATGCGCCGAGGAAGTGTTTGTTATGCCTATAAGCGATTTATAAGGTAGTGGGGTAGGTCGGACCCGAATGATAAATATATTTATTCGGGTAACAATAAAATACGTATTATCCGTCTAAATGATGACATGGCTAGAAAGGGGTGACTACTTGAAATTACAGCTTTCTTAAAGTACGGAAGAAGACATGCAGCGCTGATCCCAATTCAATTTGGATGAGGACAGAAGGGTGATGATATCTGTATGTTTGGTTTTGCAAAACGAAAAACCTCCCTTGATATTTAGATATTTGGAAAAATAATGATGGTAGAGAAGATGGTGATGATGACTTTTCTCACGTCACATTGAGACATCTACTATCCTCTTAAGTCCAAGTGTACCATCTGCAACATTAGTGTTTGCCACCACTGTGTACACACGTGCACCAACCGTTTGTTTGTCTGGCGTGACGTTAAGAGAATCACAATCATATAAAACTACCTCATTATCGCCATTTGTCAAATATAACAGCCGTACAAATAAATAATATTTGTACAAATGGTCTGTGTCCAAGACTTTGTTGGGTAGTTCCATTCTTAGTAAAAGTATATAAAATGTAAATAGTTGGTAAAAGAGAGGATTAATTTAGTGCGAGCTGGTGAATGGAGTGTTTTTTTTTTATATATATTTTACCATTTATGTACACACATATTATAAACAGACAATGAAAAACAGAACAGAAAAAATAGGTACAGAGGTGATGCTTATTTTATAAGAAATCTTTTCCAGCATACCTGAGATAGGACAATAGATACAGAGATGTAGACAGCGTGTGATAGAGCAAAGGAGATAAAAAGAATAATACATAAAATCAAAAAAACAATTCACTTAAAAACTAAACAAAAATTACGAGAATATACTAACATACATACAAATAAACATACATAAATACTTCTAAAATAAATATTACTAGAATGATAATAATTATATCATACTCAAAATGAAAAATACATAACTATGATGTCGACAGATAGTGTTCTTTCACTCTTCTTTTTAACCCCCGACGCAAAAACGACGGGTGTTATAAGTTTGACGTGTCTGTGTGTGTGTGTGTGTGTGTGTATGTCTGTTTGTGGCATCGTAGCTCCCGAATGGATGAACCGATTTTAATTTTGTTTTTTTTTTTTTTGAAAGGTGTATGTGTCGGGAGTGTTATTAGCTATGTTTGATGAAAATCGGTCCAAGATGGCCGCCGCTACAAAATGGCGGATTACATATTTTTTCACAACTCCCTCAATATGGGTATCAAATGAAAGGGCTTGACTAGTAGAATACTATACACTATGATAAATTTCAAATCCAAGATGGCTGCCACTACAAAATGGCAAATTACTTTTTTTTTTTCACAACTCCCTCAATATGGGTATCAAATGAAAGGGCTTGACTAGTAGAATACTATACACTATGACAAATTCCAAATCCAAGATGGCCACCAGCACAAAATGGCGAATTACAAAAAATCTGATTAAATACCAAATTACCTGAATCTTAAAACGCAAGAAAATAAAAGAAAAGAAATAATAAGGCGTCCCTACATAAAGCATGAAATAAAAAATTAAATTAAAAATTTAAAAAACCCCCGACTACGTGAAACCCTATAAAAAGAAAAAAATAACCTTTAAATTATGACCCTACGTAAGTACGTATGAATTTTTTTGATTAAATATTGTCCTGTCGGGGTACCGCTACTATTTTAAACTTTAACAGAACGTTAGGCTAATAATTAAATTTTTAATTTAATTTTTTTAAAACTGCAATAGTTTGGCGGTCCCTAATGTCAGGCGATAGTGAATTCCACAACCGCACCGCGTGCACTGTGAAGGAGTAAGAGTAGACGTCGGTGGAGTGGGGAGGGGACTTGAGAAGGTTTTTAAGTTGCGACCTGCAAGGTGCATCTGAAGGACGGGCGTAGGAAAAACGCTCTCGCAGATAGGATGGTGTTTTAGGATTATGAAGGACATTGAATAGCAGACACAATATCCGAAAGTTCCTGCGAAGTCGAATGGGGAGCCACTTGTGTATCTTGCGAAAGTTGGAGACATGACCAAATCAAGGTTAAAAACAAAACGAATACAGATATTTTGCAAACGCTCAAGTTTATTTAAAAGCTCGTCCGTGGTATCAATGTAACAGGCATCGGCGTAATCAATAATGGGCTGAATGAGGGTTTGAGCAAGAGAGATTTTGGTGTTCAAGGGCAAGAAGCCTTGGAGACATTTCAAGGAATGGAAAGTGTAGTGCACTTTGCGACTGACTTGAGCAACATGAGCAGTCCACGACAGGTAGGAGTCCATGGTCACCGCCAGGTTTTTAAGCGTTTGTGCATATTCAATCTGAATTCCATTTAGACAGAGTGGAGACAGCGACGCTACATCGAGCCTATTACGCATGTACCTGCCGCCGATAATAATTATGGCCTGGGATTTCCTAGGGTTGATTTTCAGTCCAAAAGACCGTGACCACTCGCTAATCAAATCCAGGTTACTGTTCATGGCTGAAACAGCGGCTTCCGCATCTTCCCATAGGAATTTATTGTAAAGCTGCAGATCGTCAGCATAGAGATGGAAGTAAGAAGAGATGACTTTAGTGACAGAGTTAGTAAAAATAGAAAAGAGAAGAGGAAAGAGAACGCCACCCTGAGACACACCTGCTGTAAGAGAGCACCAATCAGAAGATGACTCGTCAAGACGAACCCGCTGTGAGCGGCCATTAAGATAAGAGTTAAACGAACCAATAGAGGAAGAGGAGAAATTTAAAGATTTAAGGATCCCTAGAAGGATGTTGAAATCGACAGAGTTAAACGCACTGCTAAAGTCGAGAAGTATAAGTAAAGTAAAAAAGAGCCGTTACTGTGCTATGACCAGGTCGAAAACCAGATTGAAAAGGACTAAGGAGGTCATTCGCAGATAGAAAGGCAGAAAGTTGTTGATGAACATATGCTCAAGAACTTTAGAGAGAAATGCGAGGATAGAAATGAGATGGAAATCGGTGGCTGAGACCAGCTTAGGAATTTTGGGTAAGGGGATGATATGAGCTTGCTTCTAGATCTCAGGAACAGTACAAGAGAACAGAGAAAAATTAAAAATGTGGGTCAAGACAGGAAGTAGTGTAGGGAAGATAGGAGAAATCATTCTTGAACAAATATTATCATTACCAACTGCAGTAGAGGAGATAGCACAAATAGATTTTTTGACCTCACTTTCACTCACTTGATTTAACTCAAAAGAGGAATACTGCGGCAATGGCAGACCAGAAAGTTTATTTAACGTAGCTGATCTGCGTGCGGATCAAAAATGACAGGGGGTTGTGAGAAATTGGAAACTGGAAACGACTGGAGACTTGCCAATGCCGACAGTTTTAAGAAACTTCCAGACATCAGACGAGTTACGATTATCAAGAGAATTATGGAAGTAGTTTTTGTATTTATTATGTTATTTTATTTTCATAATCTCTTATCTAACTATTTAAACTAGGTACTAAATCAAAAGACTAACTAACTACATAAAGAAATACAAAAATAAAAGGATATTTAGGCGACGAAGTACTCGTCCGCATCGCTGTCTTTCGGAAACGTCCCCAGAAGACTGGCAGCATTGTGACGTTGAATGGCAATGATAATTTTTAGGTTGGAGGTTACGAAATCTCTCCCCTCATCATCTACATTAGCTGAATCTCTTCATAAAGAAAACTTTTTCATGGATATTCCAAGCTTTAAATTCAAGCCCATTTCCATTACCACAATTAAAAAAGATTTTAAAAGTCTTAACATAAAAACACTGAAGATTTATGGGGGAACTGTGTTAATGTTCTTGCAGATATTATTGACACAAATGCCCCTGCCCTAACAGGCATATTTAATCAATGTTTAGACAGCGGTACGTTTGCTGTCTTAATGAAATATAGTAAAGTAGTACCAATTTTTAAATCGGGTAGTAAGTTGGATCCCTCTAATTATAGACCTATATCTGTGCTACCAGCATTGAGCAAAATCTATGAAAAAGTCATGCTAAACCAGATGTTGTCCCATTTTAATTCAAATGAGATTTTACTTGGTCGCCAGTTTGGTTTCACGAAAGGTAGATCGACGACCGACGCGGGAGTAAAACTCATTAGTCACATTTTGGAATCCTAGGACAAGTCCCAGGATGCAATTGGCATTTTCTGTGACCTCTCAAAAGCGTTTGACTGCGTTGACAACAATACACTGATCTGTAAATTATACCACTACGGAATTCGTGGACAAGCTGCTGATCTTTGTTCTTTCTTATCTATCAAAGAAGCAGCAAAAAGAAAACGTTAACGGGGCGACGTCCTCGAGGTCTCTAGTTAGGATGGGCGTGCCTCAATGGTCAATCTTGGCCCTTTCCTATTTCTAGTATATATTAAAATCTCCCTTACATGATGGCTAACCTATCAGAAGTAATTTTATTCGCTGATGACACTTTCTTTATTTTTAAAATAGAGAGAAAAGATACAGATGTCTTACATGTCAACGGTAGTCTAGCTGTTCTTTCGGAATAATTTTTTACTTAATGCGAACAAAACTAAATGTTTTAAGTTCTCATTACCAAAATTAAATGTACAGACGCCAGCAGGTCAAGCTACCCAAAACTGTCAAATTTTCTAAATCCATCTTGAACCTTAATGCTTTAGCAATAAAGTTGAAAATCTATTAAAGAAATTTGACAGATTGTAGTCGCTTGATGTGCTGGCGTCTGTACCTCTCTAGGTCTAAATTTAAAACTTGATGGCAAGACACTAGATGCTATTACGGAAACTGTATTACTGGGAATTACTTTAGATTCAAAATTACAATGGAGCGCGCACATTAGAGCTCTTTCAGGTAAATTAAGTTCAGCTGCATATGCAGTAGGAAAAATAAGGCAGTTGACTGATATAGCCACAGCTAGGTTAGTATACTTTGCTTATTTCCACAGTATTGTCTTATGGTGTTCTGCTGTGGGGAACGGCAGCTGACGTAGATTCAATTTACATTTTACAAAAGAGGGCATTCCACGCAATCTATATAATGGGTCCTCGCGAGTCTCTTAGAAACAAATTCAAAGAAATTGATATACTAACTCTGCCTTCTCTTTACATTTTAGAAAGCATTTTGTATGTTCGCAAAAACTTAGGACTTTTCAAAATAAGAAGCAATTTCCATAATATAAATACACGTAGTAAAACTGAAATTGTGATACCTAAATTAAGATTAACTAAAACTAACGAGTCATTTCTTATAAGCAGCAGCCGCTTTTATAACAAGTTGCCAATGCCGGTTACAGAACTTAGCGATGGAAAGTTCAAAACCCTCATCAAACGTGTCCTTATTATAAAAGCATATTATAAGATTAAAGACTACGTTGAAGACAAGGTAGTTTGGCAATGATTTCTTCTGCACATGTGGCTTCCCTGGCACCTCATTAACGGCATAACTACGTACATGCCTATTAACTGTTCTCTAATTACGATGTTTATTTATTTTTTACATACTCGTACTTCTTTGACATTTTCTATTTATTGTTTGACATTACATACAGACAATTCTAGTTTCAACTCTTTATTAGTGGTTGTAATGGCAGTCATGTCACTTGGTTATAGGTTATAGGTTTTTATATTTTATGTCCTTTTGATGGATTCTTCTATATTTTGTAAATGTGAGGACGTTGTAGGTCTTATAGACTTTAGATCTGTAGACCATATTTTATTTTTATCAAGTACCTAGTACTTGTTGACAGGCCTACGCTGCCCTCCCATACCTAATGTCACTTGAAAACATTGTAAATGCCAATTATTTTTAAAAGAGTAACCGTGGAGTTTTTTACTGGTTTTTCTCCATAGGAAACGACCAATTGGAACCGTACACCTAGTTTCTGACGTTTCATAAGTGCCCATGTTGTGCCATGGTTTGTAAAATATTTTGATTTTGAATTCTTTGACCAAAAAACAATCCAGCTGGTCTGGTGGTCGATCAGCCAGCGAGAAATTATTTAATTTAATTTTTGCGGTTTAGAAATCTTAAAGTTTCTCCAAACTAACTTCAATAAAGTATGTGAGTTTTATAGTTTGACCAAAACCGCTGTACCGCGCCTTCAGTAAGTGCGCGGCGAGACGGGGGGGCAGTGCAGGCCGCTCATTCGTCATTGCTCACGGCGTCCCGCCCCCCACCTCGCCGCGCATTCCTCCCGCCTCGCCGCGCATTCCTAAGGCGCGGTACAGCAGTGTCGGTCAAACTATAGTCCCAGGCCACTCAAAGGTTAAACTGTTTGAAATTCTTCACACTTCATGAATAGTGACGGAAAATTAAAATTCTTTTGATTTGTTTAAACGTTATTTTTTTAGGGTTCTGTCCGTCTGAATGAAAAAACGGAATCCCTAAAGGATCTCTGGTGTGTCTGTCTATCCGTCTGTCACAGCCAATTTCATCCGAATGTAACGGATTTGGTAAACATGTGAATTTCCGTGACCCAAACATGGTTGAATAACGTAAATTAATTAATTTTCCATATGGTGGTCACTTTTGGGTGGCAGATGAATTCTTTTTTAATGTTTGATACATACCTATTGCTTTTGCTTTTGTCTTTGAGACACAGTTTGCCTCCTATCAAATTAAAAACTATACGAAACAAACGAAACGATTATAGGTAGACCAATAAATAAATAAAAGAAAAACAGTTCTCGGATAGGTCTGAATTGAATTTTATCCTCTAAAAACTACTATCTTTAAAGTAGATACCAACCACTCAGGCTAACCTAAGCTAATTAATTATTATTACTTTGCATTATCCTGGAAGGTTGAGGACTATCAAAGTGGTCTAGGTAAGTAGGTACCTACTTGACTTAAGTTACGCCGACGACCTCAAGCACTTATTAACTCCTTCACCCCTCGTAACTTGCTCTTCACTAAATCTCAAATCGAACACTCTCAATACTCCAAGTAAATACATAATAATTATAATCCCATATTAAATTATAATAACTAAAATCACTGTTTCGGGCGTCGTTGGACCGTGAACAGATAATTTGTTTGCGTTATAACTTAGCTAAGTTGAAGTCGGGCGCGTCAAACGACTTCGATTCACAAACATTTGCTTACAGAAATGTATTAGGGGGCCGTTCCGATGCCGCGACGAATGCATAAAGTATACACGGTTTTTTTCTTTATGCATTATTTTTTAATCTTACAATGCGGAACTGATCTATTTCATGGAGGAGCCTAGAGGGTTCGTCATTACGTTGGTACTGATGGATGGTTTACTAAGTAGGGGAAAGAAATACCACTACGCGTTTTCCGGGCGAAGGTTAAAAACTTTCATAGAAAATGTGTTAGATAGTCGTTGTTATTCAGCGTGTATCAGATAGAAAATTTGGATCGAGCAGGTATTAAAGTTTTGTATGGGACAGTTGATAATTTTTTTGCGATTACGATGTTGATCCCATGGAGAAAGTTATTCAGTTTGATAGTCTGGCCCACACCTTGCTGATTCATGCTGTATAACCTAAACCTTAATAAATTATGGTGGTTGCACTTGAGTTGCATAATATATGTAAGTTGTCATACCTACATATGCGACTCAAGTGCAAGACAAATATATTTTGGTCCAAGCATTGCTGAGTCAAGTCGCGCAATATACCGTGAGAGCTTTATTAAACACGTTTGAAAATAAAAGAAAAAACAACTCAGATAAACTTTCATTCTAATAGACGACATCAGTGCGTCTTTCGAATTGAGAATTTAATTATACAAATATTGATGTTGTATATTTTTCTTCTAAAATGAGATATCTTTATTACACGTTCATTAGGCTAAGTTATACTAACATTATATGGTTTTTTTTTTTAATAAGTAATTTGAATTTGAATTAGCAGTTTGTTTTATTTATTGTTCGCGAAGGTAGCTCGTCGGCAGGAGTAATTTCTATTACAATGAGAATGAATGTAGTTCGCTCACTTCTTATGTTGTTACACCCTTTCAAGCAGCAACTGTTACTTACCACAAAATAAATTATCTAAGTAATTTGATTATATTTATGAATATTTATACTAACACGCATTTGCAGAAAATATCTCATTGTTTCAACATAAACTAGGTAGCTTATACGTTTAATTAATTGTAGCATTCTTGTTTACATATAATAATAATATCCCTGGACATTTCACACAGCGCCATCTAGTCCCAAGCTAAGCAACCTAATGCTTGTGCTTGTGTTCTTGCTTGCTATATACATACATAAACTCACGCCGCTCCCACGGGTGTAGGCTGCATTGTAATAATTTTATGTAAATGGTCTTCGTGTAAAAGGTAGCATTTTCCAGACGGAACCTGGAAAATGTTAAGTCGTCACCGATCTAGGCCAAAGAAAAGCAGGGTGACGATTTGGACTCGTTCCTAACCGATTAGACGGAGACGGCACTGGCGAAAGTAAAGTCAAAAATATGGGGGAGAACTTTGTCCAGCTGTGGGACAACATAGATTAAAAGAAAAATAAAGTGCTGTGCTACTGTGGATCGCGTCAGGATAAATATACTTCAATCGTCTGTGTGAGAACCAACCCGTAATAGTGTGCAGTCAATGAGGCGTGCAGTGCTGTGACACCCGCTCCCGTCACACGTAAACCTTCACAAATTCGTTTGAAACATGTTCTCGTTCGAGACATGGCGCGGTATTATTGTTTGTTCATTGAAAATTAACATTGGAAAATGTATTTAGATTTCATATAGAATCGGTATTAATCCTTTATAGGTATTGTAATCATCAACGTTTTCCTTTCATGAAGATTTAAATATTAATGTTGTAAATGTGAATTAACCTTTATTCCTTTACCCGCCGCAGATATTGTAAAAAGTAACTCTGTTTAATGTGGTGAACTAAGCAACTACAAGATGGTACATAGTCGCACTGGAGGCAAGGTGCATATTAATATGATAATTTGAACGCCATCCGCATGCATACAGGCGGCGCGCTCAAGTAAAAGCTCGATTTTAACGATAGTTACAAGCGGTATATATTAGCAGTAGAATTAATAAGCCGTTACCGAGATTTACAACTTGCAGTGAGCGTGAACGCGATAAATCTACTATAAAAAGTAATAAAAACTGCTTTAAAAAAGAAAATTAATAGTATCGACTGCATAATGCGGTCCGGCTGCGGGGACGCGTCGCAAACACATTAATTTGCGACGAGGAGTCGCTGCGGAACGCAGCCGCGCCGCAGTCGCCCCGCAATCGCCCCGCAGTCGCCCCGCAGCCGCAACGCAGCCGCCCGTGGATTGACGACGGCGGTAATTAACGGGATTTAACGATTAATGTTGTTTTGGTGTAATGCGGTTGGCAGCGCGCGTGACGACCTGCCTCGCGTCGCAGACGAACAATTAAATTACTGCTAAATGAAAATGTCTGACTAAATAGATGTGCATGAATGGGCTGCTTCGTTTTTTAAGGGCGAATTGTGAGGCTGATTGAGATCTAGTGCCTTCTTTGTAGCATTATTCATGAGATGATGACATCTTTTTTAAATGAGCTTTTACTAAAAATATTAAAATTAATTACAACACTAAATTAGATGTTTACATGGTCAAAAACATAAAACATTCAAAAATTGGCACACAATGTATTTAACAGGTATTGTTGACGTGCATTTGGCTGTTATGAAATAATACAGAAAGTAAACACTACTTCATCATCTCCCTAGCCTTTTCCCAACTATGTTGGGGTCGGCTTCCAGTCTAACCGGGTGCAGCTGAATACCAGTATTTTACACGGAGCGACTGCCTATCTGACCTCCACAACCCAGTTACTGGGTAATACGATACCCCTTGGTAAGACTGGTTGTCAGACTTTCGGGCTTCTGACTACCCGTAACGACTGTCAAAGATCCACGAATGACAGCCGGGACCAACGGCTTATCGTGCTTTCCGAGGCACGGAGGGGTCTCGGTATGTAAAGATGGTCACCCATCCACAGACCAACCGCGGCAAGCGTAGCTTAACCTGACCGATCGACCTGTGCGGCTGTTATTATTTAGCCACGGGCCCCTCAGAAAGTAAACACTACTTGATAACATTAAATATCAGAGTTCACAAGTGGGCAATTATTTAATCATACATTTACGTACAAATTCGTATGTAGTAAAGACTAGTTCGAGGCTGAGTGTTTAAGTTACTTAAATCACAAACACCTCGAATATTTCACATCTAATTATTAACATTGCATTGCAACTGCGAAAGTACGATGATTACAAACACCGGATCTTAGAAAGGCAAGAAACTGCAAGTGAATATGGTATATGCAACATGATAGGTATATTCACGTTTTCAGCAAAACTAAGAATTCTCTTTCCCAAAATTCCTATAATAATAGACGATTTCTGAAATTAAACCTACCGAGTGTTTCGCCAAACAAACTGCGATCACGCAAGCTGTAACGGATTAGACAATTATTTAACTCTAATATATATACATATCCCAAGTATTTTCTTAATAAGGTAAAAAGTTTGAATCGTGAATATTTCGCCCACGTTAATTTAACCTATTCACAGAAATTTGATACAACTTTTTCCAGTGTCATCTTCCCCTTGTTTCTGTGGTCCTGGTAGCTGTCTCTTTGATTACGTGGCAGTGAGAGCAAATAAAACAAATAAACAGGTCTTTTGTCAGCTCGGCTGAAGTGTGCAATCAGTGCGGCCCAAATAAACGCCACGCTGAAGAAACACTCAGTTAAAATAGTGCTACTACAAAGAGGCCTCTCTCCTTAACTACCGACGCAGCTCCTCCGAGTAACTGTTGGAGGGACGCATGATTAAACAGGGATACGTTTTGTATTTATTGTGTTCTGAAAGTAAAGGAGAACGTAACTTTTTGTTCGAAATAATCGTTTCCTGAAAAGGTGATTTTGTTCTTTGTCTGTTTTATGAACACGTTGCTTATGTTAACCATTCTCATTTATAATCACGGGCGAGAGAAAATTGCCTGACGCATTCCAAAGTTTAGATTCCTGTGAAAAAAAAATGATCTATAAAATCTATGGCCGCTTTTAGCTTTTTGACTACGAAAAATAAGAGGCAATCTGAGGCATACAGCAAAAGCCGATGAATACTTCGACGAATAGTCCTTTGGTTTTTAAAAGCTTTTATTTACCTTGCGATGTATGTATGTACTCGTATGTATGTAACTATGTTTGTTCGGGTGGACTCTGCAACTCAATGTTGAAGCAGATATCTTCAACCGATTGAGCTGAAATTTTGCATGCATGTGTAAATCAGATGACAATGCAAAATTTATTATGACATGGAGCTGATCTGATGATGGAACCAGAAGGTGGCCATTGGAACTCGGTACTTAAACGACAAAACCCCATCGAGTTTGGACTCGTTTGATCCGTCTTGATGAGTACAGTCAACAGCAAAAGTAGATGATCAAAATCAGAAATTCAATACTAATGAACGGAGTTCGCGTCAGAACTGTGTGGCATCGAAGTCAAAAGTATGTGATTGTAAATGATACCAAACATTTACTACTAGTACAGCTGCCATATAGCTGCGAACTCCGTTCATTAGTATTGAATTTCTGATTTTGATCATCTACTTTTGCTGTTGACTGTACATACTTTGGTGCTAGATGGTAACTAGGGTCTGATGATGGAGCTGGAAGATGGCCATAGGAACTCGGTAAGTAAACGACATAACCCTATCGAGTATGGGCTCGTTTGATTCGTCTTGACGAGTACTTTGGTGCTAGATAGTAACCAGGGACTAAAGATGAACAGGTAGCTTAAGTGCAGTAAACGCATATGACGGAAAAACCCTGCTACGCGCTACGAACTACGCCGTAGTCAATCTTGCATCAAAAATATTAAAAAGTTAAAAATAAAATTAAAAGAAAAAAAAACTTTTTAAAAACAAGCTTTTATTACTCATTAATAAAAAGGACTAAAAAGTTAAAAATAATTTAAATCTGATGAGAAATAAATAAAAGCGTTCTAAATGTTCTTTAATGTTCCATCAAAATGTAACACGCTTTTGTTTATTTCTTATCAGATTTAAGTTATTTTTAACTTTTTAGTCCTTTTTATTAATAAGTAATAAAAGCTTGTTTTTAAAAAGATTTTTTATTTGCATGGTTAGTTAGTTAATCATTTAATTGCAAACAGTAACTTATATTGTACCTATACAAGCTAATCAATATATGTATACATAACAAATAAATAATCTGAGGAATTTAACTATTATTTACAAATTGTAAGTTTGTGTTTTTTTTCTAGGAACTTTTTATCCCATCGGCGTTTGAGCGGGTACGTATGATAATTGCTTACAAGAACTTATTAGATATGAGAAATGTTACGTTATAATGTTATGAAGCTTATTTGCTTGTACAAAACACTTTGAAGTTGTATAAAAAGCAAGAAAACTTTAAAGTGAAGTGTTCTTTTATAGTTTTTAACGCAGAAGAAAGTGGGTTAATGTTGTTTAGACGCGTTCAGTTAGTAAGAGTATAAAGTGAAGTACTGTTTGTGTTGAATTAACACGAAGATGATGTGTTCTTTCAAAAGCGACAAAGATAGTCGAATGAATAAATATTGACAGACGGGACCATGTTAATTAGGTTGTTAAACTGTGTGATGGATACTTTAGTGGCCCATTTGTGCAATTGTTTACCAGCATTGAGACTATCAATATCATCATTTGCCTAACCTTTTCCCAACTCTATTGGGGCTGGCTTCCAGTCTAACCGAATGCAGCTAGATACCAGTACATAGAGCAACTACCTATCTCACCTCCACAACCCAGTTACTGGGTAATACTATACCGATATACGGTAAGACTAGTTGTCAGACTTTCTGGCTTCTGACGACCCGACCGTAACGAACGACAACCGGGACCAGAAGAAAAATTAAAGATGGTCACCCATCCACAGACCAACCGTGGCAAGTGTAGCTTAACCTGATCGATCGAACCGTGCAGCTGTTATTACTAAGCCTCAAGCCCGCCCCCCATTGGGATTATAAATATTTGAATGAAAAAAAAAAAACTTTCAACAACAAACATGCGGTTTTTAGGGTTCCGTAGCCAAATGGCAAAAAACGGAACCCTTATGGATTCGTCATGTCTGTCTGTCTGACCGTCCGTATGTCACAGCCACTTTTTCCGAAACTATAAGAACTATACTGTTGAAACTTGGTAAGTAGATGTATTCTGTGAAGCGCATTAAGATTTTCACACAAAAAATAGAAAAAAAAACAATACATTTTGGGGGTTCCCCATACTTAGAACTGAAACTCAAAAAATTTTTTTCATCAAACCTTTATAGGTAAAATTTTTTGAGTTTCAGTTCAGTCACACGTATGTGTTGGATATGTCTTTAAAAATGATATTGAGGTTTCTAATATATTTTTATTCTAAACTGAACAGTTTGCGCGAGAGACACTTCCAAAGTGGTAAAATGTGTGCCCCCCCCCTGTAACTTCTAAAATAAGAGAATGATAAAACTAAAAAAAATATATGATGTACATTATTACCATGTAAACTTCCACCGAAAATTGGTTTGAACGAGATCTAGTAAGTAGTTTTTTGTTAATACGTCTTTGCTCGATATCAATAATGGCAACAGGTAGGCACTTGAAATATTCACAAAATACATAGTTGTATTTTTACTTTAATAATAAATCATATAATTAAAATAAAATAAATATTTAAGGGGGACTCCCATACAACAGACGTGATTATTATAGATAAGAGTACGGAACCCTTCGTGCGCGAGTCCGACTCGCACTTGGCCGGTTTTTTTATTTTGAAAACCGCAAATATATTAGCTGTTATTGCAATTAAGATATACGCTAAGAATACTAATTTTCATTATTAATGATCATGTTTAGATTATAAAATAAACTGAACAATATTCTTATAACACAAACAGAGCTACAAGATTACAAACATTATTACAAATCAAGAATACTAATTAGGATTTTAAGAAAAGCCTAACTAAGGCCTAACAATAAAGTGACAACATTACGTTTTAAATTGCAGAGATCGAGTCAGAGTGACAGCGGAACGGAACAGAGCGCGTTTCATGTTATATGCCATTTACAACAACACATAAAAAAATCAAGTAAATCCCATAATATAATGACAAATACCCCTATAAATTGTTTGATAGTTTGTTGGTAAAAAAATAGGTGAAACCATAACTAAAGCTAGATAATGAAATACATAAATCACCTGGTACTAAATCAAAATCAAAAAACCGGCCAAGTGCGAGTCGGACTCGCCCATGAAGGGTTCCGTTACGTTACGATTTATGACGTATTAAAAAAAAACTACTCACTAGATCTCGTTCAAACCAATTTTCGGTGGAAGTTTATATGGTAATGTACATCATATATTTTTTTTAGTTTTATCATTCTCTTATTTTAGAAGTTACAGGGGGGGGACACACATTTTACCACTTTGGAAGTGTCTCTCGCGCAAACTATTCAGTTTAGAAAAAAATGATATTAGAAACCTCAATATCATTTTTGAAGACCTATCCATAGATATCCCACACGTATAGGTTTGATGAAAAAAAAAATTTTGAGTTTCAGTTCTAAGTATGGGGACCCCCAAAATTTATTGTTTTTTTTCTATTTTTGTGTGAAAATCTTAATGCGGTTCACCGAATACATCTACTTACCAAGTTTCAACAGTATAGCTCTTATAGTTTCGGAAAAAAACGGCTGTGACATACGGACGGACAGACAGACAGACAGACAGACATGACGAATCCATAAGGGTTCCGTTGCCATTTGGCTACGGAACCCTAAAAATCATTTATTCAAACTAGGCTGAGAAACAGCACTTATTGATCGTCAGACAGTCGTAAGACAGTCCCGCAGAATGCCCGCCTTTCACCACTTCCTAGTGCTTTACCTAGGATGAAGAGGCGCAACAAAATCCCCAGCAGCACAGATGTCTGTTCAGTTAGAAGAAATTGATTATATACGACAATAAGTAATTACAGTATCATAATCAACTAAATAACAGTATCATAAACAAAACCAGTTTGACTAACTATATTATAGCCGCCTTCGGTTCCTCCCTCTGTGTGACGTGCGCTTTATACTTGAGGTTTGTTCATGAACCACGCAATACTTTTTATTGCTCGGCTTCGTTAAATAATAGTCTGAAATGGCTACGTAAGTTAAGCACTTAATCTCTTTTTAAATACTTTTTCTTTAGTTTTATTGAGTACCTTTTCAAACTGAGTCGTACTAACTAATTACAGTTCTGTTATACATATTATTTTTAATGATTAGTTAAGCTAAATGGGGATTTGTCTTCATCCAGAAGTGCATCGAACTGTTTTTAATTTTGTTATTTATCATTTGCAAGGGCAACAAACATGACTTATATTTCGACAAAGTTTTGAATTAATTACGAAGTTTAGAATACATAATTAGATATGTAGTTGCAGTTCATACAATTTTATTATAAATACACACCTAGACAATATCATCATTTCGACATTTGTCGGTCAAATTTATTTAGTAATGGATAAGAATTTGAAATGAAATACTTAAGCCCTTTAATTCACCTTCACACACAGGTCAACGGTAATTTTAGACAAATCAAACTCCGCAATCCAAACATGAGAAAGTTATAATAAATCTTTTTTTACACAAAAGTTTTAAATATGAGCTGGTCGTAAATACGTAATGAGAGTTAAAAAAGTTAGTTCCAACGACAGAGCGGGGTCCCGGGAGGGACATAAGTTCAACGGCGTGGGACCAGGCCAAAGAGGGAAGAAATACAAGCGAGGACACATCCCATAGAGTCAATAAAGTTCAGAGTTTCAGACGTGACAAATAAACTGTTTTCATATAATACATAATGTCGTTGGAATCTATTATCCTCATTTCTTTATGTTTTAAAGAAAGGGAAAGGCTATTTTCATCCTAGTGCCAGAGTGGACTTGTAATCGATCCTTGTGGAAACCCACAGAGCTTGAATGTATTTTATAGATTATACTGCCTCAATCCAGATATTGGCTGGCCACACAAATAAGATAACTGTATAGTTGACAAACCGAGATATAATTCATGGTGTACCCAAATTGACATTCCAAATAATTAACGACAGTCTCGAAAGCTAGCCCCAGATCCTTCTGACACCAACGTCCCCAACAAGCGACCGTCTCCCCTGTATACTGCCGGTACCTACCTACGTACTCGTGCACATACGTCGCGCGATTTATAGCGCTCCTGATACAGCCGCGCTTTATGTCTCGCGCCAAGTGTTTTTACCAATCCCCTGTTTATTTTGAATCGCAATTTATTTGGTCGTCGATAGTCGATAGCGTGCTTTATTGGCTCAGCTCTAGATTGGGTATGAGTGGGTGTGGAATTTGAATTGAAGTTTAAGTGAGGTTGGCAGGACATCTGAGATCGATTTAACAAAAAAGAACTATACATATTTTTTGAAGATATTGGTAACCTAGCTAGAAGCAAAGAGAAATTACATAAAAAATACTTCAGTCTTACATTCTTTTTTTTTTAAAAAAAAAACGTTGCCCCACACTAGGGTACAAACAGCCAGACCCGGAACGACTACCTGTAGGCAGTACAAATATTTGTTCCATGCGGGAATGGAACCCGCGACACGCAGCACAGCAGTCGATCGCTCAGCCACTGCGCCAACCGTGTTGTCAACTACTCCGTCGCGTCGTGTACTACTTGAACTAAGTTTAAGACCACTGCATTTATACGATTACGTATGATACTTTTCCAAGTGTGTTTTTATAGGGCAAACATTACAGATAGTAGGTACTTAGTAGTTACCTATAGGTAACAAATATTTAATAACTAGGGACAAGATTACCCCTTTACGAGTCACATATTTGAAGTAATAACAAACTTATAAAATATGTTCGTCTGCACACACCTACAATTACTTTTAATTACATCTTATTACCTACATCATATTATTTTATAACATAAATACTTTGTAACTTAAAGTTGACCTCCACGCAATTTGAGAAGAACACAAACAGTTTAAACTATAAAGCAAGTAGGTATAAGTTTATTATAATAATCAAGTTTTGAATAGCAAGTAGGCTTAAAGAGCAGAATTAGAATGATCTCAAAGTCACGAGTTAACTTGATCACTCATGTTGTCATCTCGTCTAGACATAAAATTATATCATCTTTATATTAAAATTATTATCTATTAGATTGCCGACGAAATTAAATCTATACTTACTAATAATAAAGTGAAGAGTTTGTTTGTTTTTTTTTTTGTTTGTTTGTTGCTTTTAAGGCGCTAATCTCCGGATATGTAAAAACTTTTTACATTTGATAGCCCAATTCTCGAGGAAGGCTATAGGATTTAACATCACGCTAGGACCCTCAGGCCCCAAGCAAAAAGAATAAAAGTCAGAAGTGAAGTCAGAGTAACCGCGGGCAAGCGATGCCATGCGATGGGGTGGGTCGGGGAACAAGAAATTTCTCGCGGACGAAGTCGCGGGCAGAAGTTAGTCAATTATAAAATAATAAATGGTAACTATGGTGACCAACTGGTCAGTTCAGATCTCAGGTTGTATAACTGTGATTGGATTTTTTCTATCAAAATTATTTTAATTTCTTACTGACAAACCTTTCGGATTTATGCAGTGCAGGTTTGGCCCGTCGTGTATGACTACACTCATATTTAAACTCCTTTCATGTATAAAATAGAAGTACTCCTCTATTCAAATGATCGTAAATGTGATTCTATATTCAATGCCATAACACTGAATTTAGTTTTACGACATTCCACAACTTGTTCTGTTCTTTTTATTGATCGAGAGTAAAACCTTGAATAGTTTAATAACTATTCCATGACACTCACAGTTAATAAATACTTACATATCTGAGCTCTGAAAAGCTACCAGTTTAAAGCATCTTAGGATAAAAGCTAAAGGATAAAGTTTCCATTTCCCTCACCTCACACGATTTCCTCAAATTATCTTCACTTCTAATTTAAATCCTCGTCTGATTCCATTGTAAAAATCTCTCTGGTACATTATACATTCAGCTAAGTGTCGCCGGCGACGGGGCGACGACAAGGCGACGACGAGGCGACGCGGACGTGACGCGGGCGACAAGTTTCAATAGTGCGCGATTGTCATGCGCGACAACAACGCGCTTTTCACATTTTACAAGCCAAATGCTACAGAAAAGTTTACTATTCCTAACGATGATTTGAGATTTGTGAGTTTTGAAGCTGTTTTATGATTACTTAGTGGCCTGAATTTACGAGTACGTTAGATAGTTGTTTGGAGAGTGCTGGCCACGTTGCACAAATGCACCAAGAGAGATAAAGAAAGAAAAGAAAGAAAGAAAAAGCATTTGCAAAGATTGTCACTCACTGGACGCCTGATGGGGGACATCGCCGTCGAGGTAGACTCCGGCATAGGTGGTGTCACGATCTAATCATGTGTGCGGTCGCCAACATGGCCAGAAATCGCACAAAAAAGTATAGAAGGAAAAACTGAAGGCCTTTTCCCAGCAGTGGGATACAAAATAGGCTAACAAAAAGAAAAGTTGTGGGCAGTAAGTACTTACGAAGTTTTTTTATATCACTTTTTAGCAGTGTAGGTATTAATTAGACAATACTTTTAGCACAGGTTTACAATGGATAGTCTGGTAACATGTTTTTTCAGAAGAAGATTCAATTTAAGAACCTATGATGCCAAACGCACATCAAGTAATTAATTGACGGCATTTATAATAAATTAATATAAAAAAAAAAAACTTTTTAAAAAAGCTTTTATTTACGCCCTAAAAAGATAAAAATAAAATTTAAATTACACTAAACCTATTCATTTTCCAATTACTTTACAAAATTTAATTGTAAATGATAAGATTTAAAGTTAATTAAATAATAAGATTTAGCCTCAGTGCTGCACAATGTAAATTTGAGTAATCTTTTCCTTTAAAATTTTTACTATCAACTTATAACGTCATTACACAATTTATATTACCTATATAAAAGCTTGTCGCGAGATTTACCTGTGTAGAGTAATAAATTAAATAATTTGATCTGTATGATTTTAATTGTACACTTAATATACTGTATACTTAATATATGTATACTTAAGGCCTCGTACGCTTGGCCAGCAGCGAACAACTTTGGGCCCAAATACACAACGGCGTGGTCAACCGTACTACCCTGCATTTTATTCACTGTGCAAGCCCAGCATAATATTATTGGCAACATTCTGCGTTCAGCAGTGCCATGGCTGTATTTCGCTGGAAATTGCACAGACTTCGGTTGAATCAGGTGAATCCCGTCTTTGCCGAAGTCGATACGGACGGATGGAATGTCCGTATCGTACATTTGTGCTCTCCGGAAACAAGGCCATATAATTTCTGTAATATGACCGATGGCACCATTCACTAGACCCTTAGACACATCAACATCCGTCTATCATATCCGAACGGGTATGACAATTTCAAGTCCCTACTGCCAACCGTTGAGGAATTCTCTGGTTTGGAGCCAACCCTGGATGTGGCAGCAATTTCATGCTGGACCCACCAACCGTCTATCATATCCGAACGGGTATGAAAATTTCAAGTCCCTACTGCCGACCGTTGAGGAATTCTCTGGTTTGGAGCCAACCCTGAAGTTGGCAGCAATTTCATGGTGGACCCGCTAACTGTCATCCCAATGGGTGTGCAAAATTTCATGTCCCTGCTGTTGACCGTTGAGGTGTTCCGTGGTTTGGACCCAACCCTGGATGTGGCAGCAATTTCATGCTAGACCCAACAACCGTCTATCATATCCGAACGGGTATGAAAATTTCAAGTCCCTACTGCCGACCGTTGAGGAGTTCCCTCGTCTGGCGCCAATCCTGGCAACAGCATCACGTCATGCTTGTCATAAACATGCATTGTCATCGGGACTGGACCAGTATGTAAAATTTCAGCTCAATCGGATACCGGGAAGTGGGTCAAATTTAACTTAGAAAAGTCCACCTTCACATACATACAAGTCAAGTTAAATAAAAGCTTTTAAAAAGGTGGTAATTCACACAACACTTGCTGTTTGTTCATAAATAATGGAAATAAATAAACTTAAAATGTTACTATAACCACATAACGATGTCATAGTTGAACTTCCTTTAGAGGGTACTCATTACTAAGGTCAACTACCAAAAAGGCACAGATTTTGAAAAGGTCAAGTGCACACCTAGGTCAAAACGCTTGAATAAGTGGTATTTCTTAATTAAGGAGCTATACATAAATGCTCTTGGATCAAAAGGATATGTATCTACCATCTTAGTTTATTTAATAACAAAATTGAATCAGCACTAAAATATTTTGTAACAAAAATATTATAAATGACTGGTGATGTAGAAAGACATCGATAATTATTAACCGATTTGCGAGTAATCAACTATCGATTCTTAGCATATTCGATGCTACACCTAGTGAATTATGTTGTCATAACATACAATGTTTTGTTAGAAATATAGCAGTGATTGTTTTCGTGGAACCAATCACAATTTTCACTGGGTCAACAAGGGCACAAATTGCCTGTTAAATTAACTCGTTCACTTTTTATCGTAGTAGTTAGATACAATTTTTATCACCTGCAATATGTTGAAATATATTTTCGGGAAATCAATTTCTGGCATAGTTCTTTTTATTAACTTTTTTTTTTTGCTTAATTTTGTTACGAAACCTATGAACCATATGAAGTGCAAACTTTTTTGCCAGGATTTATTCTCACGGTGTTCAAATAATGTCAGCGTCTTTATGGGCTGTATGTATGAGTAATTATACATTTTGTTATATTTCAATTTCTTAAAGTTAGGTTTAAGCCAAAAAATAATAATCTTAAATAAAAAGTCAAATTCGCTGGATCTCTGAAACAACTGCCCCATCACCATCACCTTCCTGCTCTTATCCCAATTTGATAATGGTCGTAGGAAGCCATATCAGAATCCTCCTTCCTAGCCATATCCTCAATGTTTTGAAGATAAGCTTCAAATGCACCTTCATTATCGACATCGACTAGTTTGCCGTTGATCGCCCGAAGCCCCCAGAAACTTGTACCGACACAAACTCATTTCAAAATCTAAACACAAGCATCAACATTGTTTACGTATGCAGCGATGCATCGGCGACTATTTGGCAGACCGTGGTGGTTAGTGGTGGTCACCATTTTGTTAAACAAATGATATTAATTTATAAGACAAGTAAGTTCTCTTTGGTGGTAAGTGTTGACCACCATATGGTTTACCGAAGGCCATTTTAAATGATAGAACCGTGAATATTCGGTTCTGATAAAGACGGCATTATCATAAACCCACACGCTTTACGGGTGCTAAGTCTTTAACCGACGCGAATTGTTGTTCTTTGTTAGCAGATAGGAGGTCGCTGTACCTATGGGAGGCTTATGTTATCTGTTGCCGTTGAATAAAATTTTGTTATTGCCATTTACAGAAGACTATTGTATCTTTTCTCTACTCTTCTATGTCACTGTTGAGAATAACCTACAGTCCTACTAACTAGTTTTCCAATACAAAAACAAACAACAACCACTAATCATTTGCGAGTGCAGTAACCAAATTAATTACTTCCTAAACGAAAACCACAACACACATATGCCTTCTAATTACCACGTAATGACTATTTGCAAGCTCCTATGTTTACAAACATTTTAATTAATTACCGTTACGAAACAACTGCAATCGATACTAAATACCGATGTTTATTTAATTCATGACGAGTGCAACGACATGCGAGCGCGACCCGTCACTCTGACTACACATAGATTATATCGATTCTTTGCTAATCGATTGGGTGGCGACCCGATGCTTCGAGTCGTTGAGACTGATTATTATATGACAATCTTCTGTGGCTATACAATAGTATTACGTCTGTTAAGTAGGTGATATCATTGATTAATTAACAGTGATATCATTATGATATAAGTGCGGTAAGTTGAAAATTACAGCCGAGGCGATATTACTAGCCCGGGCCGTAGGCGAGGGCTACAAGAAAGCAGAGGCTATAATTATCAAAGCGCACGTATGTCATACGACGTTTTATGACATATTTGCGATGAAATAAATAAAACTCGGACTTTCTTAAACGAATAAATCTTTAATCACTTGTTAAAGCAGTTATAAAAATTTGAACAATTTGATTGATTACTACGTTGCCAGTTGGCATTTTTAATGTTGTCAAGTTATTATTAGTCACAATTTCACCAGTCTCTGTCTCACTCTCTTGAGTGAAAGTAGGAGAAACGAGACCACAGAGTTCTGCAGTCGGTGGCGGTGACGGAGGCGGTTGCGGCGGCGGCGAAGATGCGGTGGAATGTACGCGTGTGTGCTCGTAGATGGTCGAGGGTCAACACTTGGCTCCATATTCCTTGTAATGCGGGAGCTAATTTCTTCTTTATTTCTCATCGAGTCATCTATGTAGCCCTCGGCTACACTATTCGACCGCCACCCTCCGTGGCGTTTTAGTGTCAATAAGTTCGCACCTCAATCGGCGAGCAATATAGCCGAGGACCTTCTGAAACTGTGCCCTGTGTATTTTTAAATGTGGATCATCAAAATTTAAGAAAGTGGTAATTTGTTTCGGCATTGCTCCAAATTTATTTATGCCAATAGGTTGGCTAGTGCATTTTCCATTTTGGTAATTTTGAAAAAATCTGTTGATGACTTTTCACGACATAGTGAAGAAATACGAAGGTATTTCTTCACTATGTCGTGAAAAGGCCCCTGTATTGTGAACGATCTTGGAATTTTATTTTTTGTGTTTTTGATCTGGATAAGAAGAACCCGCCCATGGTTCTCGACATCATTAGTTGTGATGTTTGCCAACTCTTGACGTCTACATGCACCATTTATACCGAATATTAATACAACCTGATAAGATATAAAAACAGCATAGAAAATACCTATATTGTAAAGAAATATGAAAGTGAAAGAAGTTAATAACAATAATTTAGTATCAACTGACCTTTGTTGCCAAATATCGGCAATCCGGATCTTCTTTTAGGAACTTCTTGACATTGTCAGCCGAAAATACTTTCGACTTTTTACTCACATGGCCACTTGAACGTCTTTTTAGAAATGCTAGCAAGTTGGAGTATGACTTGATATCAATACCATGTTTTCTTTTCACAGTGCTTTTTAGCATTGAATAGTAGCACCACAATGAGCTTGACTTATATTTTTGAGAAAGTTCCATGAAATAGGCTAAAAACACTTTCTGAAAATGAATTTGCATCTTTTTTGCTCACAAATTAGTGATGCGCGCGCATCAGCGCTTTTTTTTTAAGGCAAAGGCACAAAAACAGCCAGTATTACTAATAAAGTAAATTAATATTTTTGTGTTTTTGTTACAGATAAATGGTTGTAATTTATTGTCAAAATTAATTAAATTAAAGAATTAAATGTTTATTAATTTATTATAATATCTCCCAAAGTTAATTTTATTCATAAAATGTTGACCACTTTTATGACATAAAAACTCTTTGCTAAGATTTAAAAAAGTACCGTTCGTTTTAGACGGAGCATCTTGATAAACCGTGCGTTTTACCTTATCAAAAAAACTCGTGCGTTTTACATTACAATAACGCACAAGTACGTAATGAGATACAATACGATATTGAAATTGGTGAAATAAGAGACCCTTTACGAGCAAATGTGTTATAAAATAAATAAATAAATCAATTACGACGTCGACTGTACCTAGTACATTATATTCCTATGTACCTGGATAGAGTACACTAAACCCATATACATAGTCACAGAGGTATATTTAACTAACATGAAACTATAAATAATATAGGTACCTTTTTTGTGTCTACTTGAAGTAAGCTAGAATTATGCATCGTGCAAGTTATAACTTGAAGTTGTTTACTTCCTCGAGTAGCGACTACTTCAACGTTGACTGTTACTGCCACATTACAACATGACAACGATCACTATGATCAAGTTCTGTACCGATATTAATATTGTATTTTGTTCTTGGTTGAGTATTTCACTACTCATACATAACGTTGGGTTTATTTATTAACATATCATCGCGTCTGTATTCCCCGAAGGGTTAGGCAAAGGTATATCTTCAGCACTCCCACATGTCGCCAATTTTGTTTAAGTCAAATGTAATAGGGGGCGAGCCTATGGCCACCAGCCGGCACACATCCAGACTCCAGGCTGCTATTAAGAAAATCCTGATGGAAAAACCCAATAACACTTTGTACGACCTGGGAATCAAACCCAGGACCAGCAGTAGCGCATTATTTAATTTTTGTGTCCAGCAGCATAATAAGTTAAATAGATAATTATAGCAATATTACTTATGTATTGTATGATCAGCCTGTAACGTTCTCATTACTGTAACGTTCTTATTACTGTAACGTTCTTATTACTGTAACGTTCTCATTACTGTAACGTTCTTATTACTGTAACGTTCTCATTACTGTAATGTTCTAACTACTGTAACGTTCTCATTACTGTAACGTTCTAATTACTGTAACGTTTTCATTACTGTAATGTTCTCACTACTGTAACATTCACATTACTGTAACGTTCTCATTACTGTGACTTTCTTATTACTGTACATTCTCATTACTGTAACGTTCTCATTACTGTAACTTTCTTATTACTGTAACGTTCTCATTACTGTAACTTTCATATTACTGTAACGTTCTCATTACTGTAACGTTAGTATTACTGTAACGTTCTCACTACTATAACGTTCTCATTACTGTAACGTTCTCATTACTGTAACGTTCTTATTACTGTAACGTTCTTATTACTGTAACGTTCTCATTACTGTAACGTTCTTATTACTGTATCGTTCTCACTACTGTAACGTTCTTATTACTGTAAAGTTCTCACTACTGTAATGTTCTCATTACTGTAACGTTCTTATTATTAGAACACAGGACAGAACACATTACCTTCCTTACCTACCTACCTACCTGTATGAATTATAGCAACGTTCATAAAACAATAACCGTCAAGTCACTTACTAAATAGCTTTTCTAATTATGGCTTAACAAAGAATTCTAATTATGACAACCTAAATATACAAACAAAAAGTAATTACTAAATAGTTCCAACGTTAATTTATTCAAACAATGTCTTAAATGTTAGATTCTAACAGCATTTTATAGGTACAAAGCCTAATTATTATCGAATACCTTAGTTTTAAGCACAATTTGTCTAGTTTATTAGAAGCGTGGGTTTCTGTCAGATTCTCGTAAATTAATTTAGTTTTTGCTTTGTTATTTTCTTGAAAACTCTTCGGACCATAAAAGACGGATAGTTATTTGATTTTAAAGCGATTAGTCGAGTAACTGCTCTGTAAACAGTTTTTTAGACTTATTGTACATACAATGGTTTGAATTAAAGGCCGCCCACGCTATAGTTCCTGGGAATACTAAGGACGCTCACATCGGCTATTTGAAAGTCAATCCAATCAGTTGTCAAATCTCATATCGAGTTACTTGCCTCTCAGAAATCGTGGGGCTTAAATTAATTTAAATATTCAATTCTATTTTATGCTTGGCTTAGCTCCTCATGTTCAAAGAAGCGAAGCTACCTTACCTGGGCCTCCTGGAACTAGTTAGCTTTGCTTCTCTGATACCATAATCTGCACCCTAATTGTGTAACAAACTTTCAATCACAATTTGAATAATTTTGAAGTTTCTAATCCATTGCTTCATATGTTTGAAAATTTTGGCTGCTCAACAACGTAAATACTGTTATAAATTTTGTTGAGCTGTAAAAATGAAAGCCATAACTATAACTGTTACACAATCACCCCGCAGGCTTGACAAGGGGGCTCTAATAAACTATAACTATATTTTTTAAACACATGCAGAACGACGTTTTAATTTCATACAACACGGCCTGCGCATACTTACCGAGCTCCTGAAATGACTAAATAAATGTGTTTGCTGCAGACCACATGATTTATAAACAAAACAATAAAAAAAGTGTAAAAATAAAAACATAGTAAAAATAGCATACATACACACAGACATAGCCTCACGCCTTTCTTCTCTTGCACATTAAAAAACCGGCCAAGTGCGAGTCGGACTCGCCCATGAAGGGTTCCGTTACGTTACGATTTATGACGTATTAAAAAAAAACTACTCACTAGATCTCGTTCAAACCAATTTTCGGTGGAAGTTTATATGGTAATGTACATCATATATTTTTTTTAGTTTTATCATTCTCTTATTTTAGAAGTTACAGGGGGGGCGACACACATTTTACCACTTTGGAAGTGTCTCTCGCGCAAACTATTAAGTTTAGAAAAAAATGATATTAGAAACCTCGATATCATTTTTGAAGACCTATCCATAGATACCCCACACGTATGGGTTTGACGAAAAAAAAAATTTGAGTTTCAGTTCTAAGTATGGGGACCCCCAAAATTTATTGTTTTTTTTTCTATTTTTGTGTGAAAATCTTAATGCGGTTCACAGAATACATCTACTTACCAAGTTTCAACAGTATAATAATAATAATATCCCTGGACATTTCACACAGCGCCATCTAGTCCCAAGCTAAGCAACCTAATGCTTGTGTTATGGTAACAAGATGGCTGATAAACTACTTATATACATTTTTTTTTTTCTGTAAATACATACATATTATAGATAGAAAAACACCCAGACTCGGAACAAATACACGTAGGTCATACAAATATTTGTTCCGTGCGGGAATCGAACCCGCGACACGCAGCGCAGCAGTCAATCGCTTAGCCACTGCGCCAACCGTGCCGTCGCAGTATAGCTCTTATAGTTTCGGAAAAAAGCGGCTGTGACATACGGACGGACAGACAGACAGACAGACAGACAGACAGACAGACAGACATGACGAATCCATAAGGGTTCCGTTGCCATTTGGCTACGGAACCCTAAAAACAAACATTTACGCGGTTATTTCCAGCCACCGCTTGTAGATCTTAGTAGTCCTGTCAGGAAGGTTCCCTATACTCGTACTTTCATTCAGGTAATAAGTCTCGTTAACTTATAAATAACCTACAACAATTAACTGCAAATAGCTTGCAACATCAACAAGCATCAATTTAATTAATTAGAATTATTATTATTGTCACAATATTTGCATGCCGAATTTAGTAGGCGGAATATGAAGAACTATTGTGTGTTATAAAATCTGTAAAATACCATATTTCAGGCAAATAAAGAATCTAATCTAATCTAATCTAAGCTTAGCATGCGAATAATGTGTAAATATAAAGGCAGCGACCCACTCCGGTGACCTGCAATCAGACTCCTCAGTTATTTATACAAGGACGCGGTGCCAGACAACCATGGGAACACGTAAACATGAATCTATGAGAGAGGTGACACTGGCAGCGATCAGCGGAGCGGGTTACAGACAGAAAATGCTTATTGTACCGTCAGAGGCGGTTTGAAAGGTTAAATTATCTATCCCTGTATGATTTTTGTCTAATAAGTAATTTAAAGGGTTTTTTTGACATGCTTGAGAAGGCAATCAAGATTATATTTGTGAAGTTGCTAGACGTCAACATACACAAGATCTTTTATTCTTCGCTAGTAGGTTTAAAATCATCAATAAAAATGTAGGTATTTTAGCTGCATGGAACAACAAGGAAAGCTCTACGTGACCCATTTGTTTTTTTTTAAGTATAATAAAATATTATCTTTGATAAACAAAATTGATTTTTATGAAATTGAATGAATGCAAAAAACAGTTTGAATAATGTTTAAATTCATATGAATCAACGTGAAATGAATGAACATAACTTTTGAAAAGTTACCTTTTGTTTCATTTTCAATTGCAATCAATACAAAAGAATTACAATTTCAGCTCCAAATATTTACCTCCCAGTTCGCAATATTATTTATTTGCGCATGTATTTTCGTCCGCCATTGTCCGCCATCACAATGGCGTCACCCCAACTAGTTCACAATAAAGTATATCAGTCGCAACATGCCTTTTACCACGATTACCATTACTGCCGTGTTTGCGATAGCGATACGATTTGATAGCGAGTGTCGAAAGGCGATACGATGGCACCAAGTGTGCCGTAGTACAGGGTGTGTACTCTTCACATTTGTATGATGATTATTTGATATTCATGGTGATCTTTTTGTTTGTCTTATTTTATTGTTTGTCAGATATGGGTTTGTGTGATGAAGTGTTAACGGTTGATGAAAGAGAGGATTGGGGTGCATAAATTAAATACCCTGATTAATGAGCCAAATAGTTAATTTATTGGAAGACAATGCTCGTTTCTTAGCGGTACAAATAAGTAGTATCTAAACAGTAATGAGTTTCGTCTTTGGAATAACAAGGCTTATTTTTAGTTATACACAATGGGGTGAACGGACTTAGGGTTATACAGTCAGACATTATGGAGCCACTTTCAAAGGCATGCTTGACTTAATAAACTGATTGCCTATACGCGCACTGGTGGCCCAGTGGCATCGACCCTGAATTACGAGTTGTAGATCGTGAGTTCGAACCCAGCCAGGTACTTAGTGTATTTAATTTCATCACCACTCGCTCTCGAAACGGGAAGGAAAACATCGTGAGCAAACTGGAATGTCCTAAATAGAACACAAAAATTCCGCCAACCCGCACTGGTCCCGCGTGATAGATTATAGCCCACTCCCTCTCACAGAGAGGAGGCCTGTGTGGCTGTGTCCCAGCAGTGGGATCATTCGATCTCTTTAATCAGCCTATAATTAAGCTTAATCAATCACATACCATAATCAATCTGCCTATGTAATGTCGTCTGATAGTAGATAGGAGTGTGCCTGAGGACATATGAGACCGGTTTCCTAGTACTTCAGTGTAACATTTCGCACAAGTCCACAAGCCTTATCCACTGAGTTCACTTCCTACAATATCTCTTGGCAACACTCCTTTGAGAAACTTTGTATAACTTACAGTCAGTTCGGCTCACAAAGGCAGACAGTACTTCATAAAGCAAAACACTAATTTATTGCTTGCCGTCTATTATGCCTGTATTTCCCGAAATGTTATGTACAACTGTTCTGGCGTTCAATAAATTATACATATATTGAGATAAGCATTCGTCTTCGGAAGGGAATGTAAAGGCAGACTTTTACATTCCCTTCCATAAAATACGAAGGAGGTATATATCAACAATTTACTAAATATGGAATCCTCCTCCTTGACGCTTTTTCTTCAAAATTGTAAGGTCTGATCTCAAAAGAATAATAACCTGTACAGCCGTTTTTCAAGTAGGAAAGGGTTGGCTTCTAGTCTAATCATTAGGGATGGGCCGAAATTCGGTTCACATTCGGTTCAACCGAAATTCGGCAGCTTGAACCGAACTTCGGCATTCGGCCGAAATTCGGTTCAGATGCCGAACATTCGGCACTAGAAAAATAATACCTACAAGCACTCTTTTGACTGAAATTCAATAGAATTAGAATAGCATTACTGTAAAATAAAATTGTGTCTTTTACTCAGTCATTGTCATTTATTTATTTGCTAATGACGGGCCGGCTCCGGGCCACGCGGTGGGAGCGCGGTGTGGGGGCGGGGTACATTTATCAATAATATTGAAGTAAATGCGTAAACAAGTCACGCTGTCGCTCTCGAGAAAGCGCTTGAAATTGAACCGAAATTCGGCCGAAGTTCCGTCGAACTTTTCATTTTAACCGAATGTTCGGCCGAAGTTCGGATTCGGTTCAAACCACATTCGGCCCATCTTTACTAATCATACCGTTTTAAAATGAATCTTAGAATGTGGTTCCTTTACTATCATCGAGTAAATTTAAGTATGTGCTATAAAAGTATTAGCTATATATGTAGAATATTTTTCTAACTTGCTTCAAGGAAAGAGTCTAACAAAAATGAAATGGCTGTAATTAAAACATACCCCACAAACAGACAGACACAACTTCACGTAAGGCGTCACTTGTGATCAAACATGAGTAAACATGGAATGTTATTAGAAGTGGCGTCTTGATGTGAAACCACTTGACAGCAGAAATAATATCGTGTTGAGCCAAAGGTCGAGGTCACAGCAATACAGACAGGTCTCGCAGGTCTGTTACCTAGCACACATACCATTTTGTGTCTTTATTTTTATTTTCATCCTGTAGCTTTGACGGTTTGACGGCCTGGTTTACGAGCAATCAATGAGACTTTTTTCTATGTCATTATTCGACGTAATGACATAGAAGAAGTCTTTGTAAGTTGATCTTAGATGTGATTTACGGTAAAGAAATACGTCGTAAGGAAACCTAGATTGGATGCCCTGACAGCGACAAACTGTGTTTGAAAAGAGATCTTTGTACAGAAGTCAGATTGATTTACATTTACAACATTCTTTTTGTTGATAGACTTTCATACACATCAATACCTAATTCTAAAGAAGACTTAGTAAATAATTAATTGTGAAACAGCAATCACCATTGTTTAAGCTAATAATCCGTATTCGACCGAATACGGATTAATCAATTATTGCAAAAGTTAGATCAGCAGCAGCTCTTAGTTACAGCTGTTGGACATTACTAAAGGCCAAGGACCTGATGGAATACCACCTTGATTTCTAAAATGGTCTGCAAGTACTATTTGTAAACTTGTAACATTAATATTCAATAAATGCATTCAGGATGGCATATATCCTTCTGTCTGGAAAAATGCAAATTTAGGTCCTGTCTACAAAAGTGGCTCCAGACAAAATGTCGAGAATTATAGACCTATTTCTTTACTTTGTGCTTTAGATAAGCTGTTTGAAAAACTTGTCCATCTAAAAATGTTTCCTTTTATTCAACAACAATTAATTCCTGAGCAACACGGCTTTGTCAAAAATAAATCGACTGCTACTAACTTAATGATTATTTACGAATCACTTGTTTAATAATATGGATGTAAGAGCACAAACAGACGCCGTCTATACAGACTTCAAAAAGCATTTGATAGAGTTGATCACAGAATATTACTTAACAAGATTGCATGCAACGTTTTTTTTTTTTTTAAAAAAAAGCTAGGTGTAGGTATTTGAATTTTACCAAAAATAATAACATTGTTAGTTTTAATTATTCTCTGCAATGAATTACTGCATGACATAGGATCCATTCTACGCTAAATACAATCTTGCTATAGAAAAAGTTCAGCGCAAAATCGTAAGATCAGTTCAGTAGTTTAGATGTCATATGGAACTTATTTCATACACTCAGTCCCTACAAAAGTTTACCCTTCTAACTTTGGAATCAAGGCGTCTGTTGCACAACAAGATTGACAGCTCAAATCTAGTTACTAATATATTTTATGTAGTGCCCAGAACAGTTACTCGACGGGAGGCACGCGTTTACCCGCTTTTTGCCACGACATCTTATCGTACCAACGCGGGTGAACGGGCGCCTCTCCATAGACTAGCTAAAATTTACAATAAACATTTTGTGAATTTGTATACATATATTCGCTTTAGATCGCCAAAAATTTAAGAAATATTTAGTAAATAGTCTACATTTTCGTGATGTTTAGTGTCTTTTCTTTTTGTTTGTTATCTCGTAGTATTTGTTTTAGTTTATAATAAGTACAGACTCTTTATTCTCTCACTATTCTCTTACTGTCTTCTTCTTTGTGTTTTTGTAACGTGAATATTGTGTCTTCACTGTATCATTAACCTAGGTAATCAGTGGAAACGTTGTGGATTGTACATTTACCCACTTCCAATGTAATCTTAGATGTAATATATAATTTACAATTGTTTGTTCTGCCTCTAGACACGAAAGCAGATTAAACATACCAGTTTCACGATTAAAAACCGGTCAAGTGCTTGTCGGGCCACGCGCAGTGTAGGGTTCCGTAGTTTTTATAACAGCCAAGTGCGGGTCGTATTCGTGTCCCGTCTGGGGACCGCTCTAGTTATTAGCCTAACGTTCTGTTAAAGTTTAAAATAGTAGCGGTCCCCCGACGGGACAACATTTAATGAAAAAAATTCATACGTACTTACGTAGGGTCATAATTTCAAGGTTATTTTTTTCTTTTTATAGGGTTTCACGTTTATTACTTTTTTGTTCTATTTGTGGCTATTTTTTCAATAGTTTTTTGGTGTTGGGGATTTTTTAAATTTTTTATTTCATGCTTCTTGTAGGGACTCCTTATTATTTCATTTATTTTATTTTATTGCGTTTTAAGATTCAGGTAATTTGGTGTTTAATCAGGTTTTTTGTAATTCGCCATTTTGTGTTGGTGGCCATCTTGGATCTAAAATTTATCATAGTGTATAGTATTCTACTAGTCAAGCCCTTTCATTTGATACCCGTATTGAGGGAGTTGTGAGAAAAAAATGTAATTCGCCATTTTGTGGTGGCGGCCATCTTGAATTTGAAATTTATCATAGTATATAGTATTCTACTAGTCAAGCCCTTTCATTTGATACCCATATTGAGGAGTTGATCTTTGATCTTGAACCGTATTTCATCAAACATAGCTCCCGACAAATTCACCTTTCAAAAAAAAAAAAAAACAAAATCAAAATCGGTTCATCCGTTCGGGAGCTACGATGCCACAGACAGACATATACACACACACACAGACAGAGAGAGAGAGAGGGAGACACATCAAACTTATAACACCCCGTCGTTTTTGGCGCGGGGGTTAATAATATCTTTATTAATAAATTAAAACAATTTCTGATACACTATTGATGAATATTTTAGCCATAAATTTCAACAACAATAAAAATTATTTTTTACGTAATACCTACATATAATTTTTTTCACTTTGAATATAAAATACTGTTAATTTAAAAATGGATGTGCTAAGCAGTGCACAATTAATAATTATAACATTATACAAGACTCAATAAAATTGTAAATATTTCGTTTTATTATAAATTATAGTCTATAAAAATAATGCAAAATAAAGAATAATGTAAATCGTGCAATATATAATATAAAAATATAACTTAAAACCAAATATATAAATACGTATATAAAATATAAATACAATAAAAGCAAGTTATACTATTTTAATGATACTATTAGATTTTAATATTTATTTATTTTTTTCTTAACAAAAAGCGCCTTCATCCTCTCTCCTATTAAAAACTAACTTTGCTGTGCCCGACAGGGTCCATAATTAATTCGATGTTTTGACATAACAACTATCATATGTACACATTATGGAATGCAATAAAGTATTGAGTATTGTTTTCCCTAACAAAATATATAAATAAATAAAAGCTCTCTTTGGCAGTTTGTTTTACTTTCTATCTAGGCTGTTATCAAGACCTTATCCAAAACAAATCTATAAAAACATCCGTAGATAGTATAGTATATAGTAGAGTGAAAAGATATCGAATAACAGGGTGGTGTACTCACAGGTTCATATAAAACCTCCATGAATAGAGAACTTCTATGTTGACTGTAAGGGCGAATGTAGTAATAATATATTTATTTGGTAGGTCGATGACCTGTGATTTGCTTAGCTGTTATTATTGAGTTTCACACGGTAATATTATAAAATATTTCAGAAGGTTCACTACGTAAGTGATATCAGTATTGAAGAACAAGTAAATTAGCCATACGATACAAAATAAACTTTGCTTCAACTCTGAAAAGGTTCGAGAGTTGCTTTTTCATCAACTGACTTAATTATTTACCTACCTTAGATATATTGACTGTTTGCCAGAGGTGTCGTCAAAACGGACTCGGGTATATATGGTATTTTTATAAACTTCCTTTCTTAAAACATCTATTGATTCGATCAATCATGAATCTTCATTATGTGTCGTTACTTTTTATCACGATATTGTCACGGGAGCGAGACCTGTGCGGGTATAGCCTCGGGCGCAGCTAGTAAGTCTATAGAAAGGTTCAGAGGTCCTGAAACAATTGATTTTTAAAACAATATACCATCACGCCTGTATTCTTCGAAAGGTTCGGCAGACGTGTACCTATAGCACATCCACATTTCTCCAGTCAAATATTTTAAATCCCATGTGATAGAGGGCGCATCCATCGCCATCAAACATTGCACAAACCCAGACTCTAGGGCTACTAAAAAAATGCCCCAATAACCTTTTGCCCTACCAGGGGATTGAAACCAGGATATATGCTCAGCAGTAGCGCTTGCGACCACTGGGCTGGCGAGAAACAAAATGAGATATACGAGACAACAGAGACAAGCAAACTGAACACTAAAGGAGACCTTTCTCAACGGTGTGACATCAGGCAGGCACCTAATACACAGGTTCATTTCAAAAACGTGTCAGTAAACCCACTGAAGATTTTCTCTTTTTTACGAAAGAAACTTGTTTGCAATAACACTCAAAAAACAATAAAGTATATTTTTACGAAGGAGGTAACTGGCTGTTATCGATGGGACGTTTCTTTTCTTATTCGCCTCGTAAACTGTGCGTTTGACGCTTGACGCCAGTTCAAGGACATGCGACTAAACGTGGCCCGGATTTTATTTAATGGTCTACTAAGTAGGTCACAGGTTGTATCATTTGAGGTTAGGATTTTTTTCTCACCAGCAGGGCAGTTGCGTAACACACTAACAGTAGCAATGGCTTTCATTTTGACAGTTGAACAACATTCATTGCGTTATTTACGTTGTTAAACAGACAATTTTTTCAAACATATGAACAATATCCTTCAAAATGATTCAGATTATGTTTGATAGTGTGTTATGCAATTAGGGTGCAGGAAACAACAAGAGAAAATTGTGGCATGTTATGGGAATTATTTGGGGATCAACTAAATACACTGGCCTGCTAAACTTTTTAAGTAGATACACAAGATATACTTTCGAAATAAAAAGGAATCGAAGAAGAGATTAATTTTGTATATAAAAAGTTCATAGTCGAGAACCTTCTTTTAAGAAATGGCTGAAAAGAGCTTTAAAAACAAAAATAATCCTTTTCGAATTTTTCCATTAATTTTTTTGTTTCTGTTTTTGTTTTACTTACTAATGAAGTCCTGATCTCAACCCGATTGAGCACGCCTGGGATGACCCAGCGAGGCTAGTCCGAATACGCAGACCACCACCTAGCATCCTCAGGGCTCTAAAACAGGCCCTGATTGAAGAATATTAGAGGGAACAGGCCCTGATTGAAGAATATTAGGGAGGAGAATATTCCTCAACATCGGCTCCGAAACGTCGTGTTCAGTATGCCAAACCAGCTCGAAGCTGTAGTCAGAGCCCGCGGAGGCAATACCAGTTATTAAAAATTAAATAACATGTAACACATACTTTAATTTATAAAGTTGACCAATTAGGATTTTCATCAAAGTAATTTAAACAAAATAAATGAAAAACAATATCAAAATTATTCTGAATCTAAAAATCGCACTTAGTTAATTGAATTGAAATCGGTTGAATCGGCTTTATAAAAAGTAAAACAAGAGATTTCTACATTTAACCTTTAAAGGGTAACGACCTGTTATCAATATGGCGGCGAAAAGAATCGGCTATTAGCATACAATAGGTAGAATGGCGAGCTAATGTCAGACTGGTCTGTAGTCATTAAAACATGTAAAAAAAAAACTAGTCATTAAAATCCCTTGTTTGTCATTATTTACACTAAATAATTAACTATAAATTCTAACTATTTAGTCCAAATAAAGACAAGGTGTCGCTCATTGTTTTGTCTAGGTTTATATTAAGTTTTTTATAATATTATTTCTCAGAATGGAGAAGTGCTCTGTGTAACAGAAATTTAGTTCATTTTAGGTTCTTAGAATAGAAACTGCTCTTTAAAATGAACTTTTTCTCCACCTAACTCCGGTGGGCTAGATCGGATAGTGATTTATCTGGAAACAATATTGTTAACGCCTGGTACAGGTCACACGTGACCTTAATTTTGTAAATAGTTGTACTTCCCAACGAAACTTCTCTATAACTATCATCTTGTCTGTTCGTAATAGAAGATACTTAAGCCAGATGGTTCTGAGGCCAGCATTTCCCTCACACCTTCCTCCATCACTATAACCCATGGGTTCCAACGACCTGATTACAGCTAATTCGCAAGGGTTTCCAAATACCAAGGTAACTCATTCACCTTGGAAACGGTTAAAACTTACGAGGGGATCGCTTACTCCAAGGGAATGACCCGTTTTCCTTAAGGGTGGCTGTTAACAACATAAGGACATAAT
The DNA here is from genome assembly GCA_951799955.1 of Apamea anceps. NCBI lineage: Eukaryota > Metazoa > Arthropoda > Insecta > Lepidoptera > Noctuidae > Apamea > Apamea anceps. Next base: position 20,622,780 of record OX637513.1, on the reverse strand, counting down.
ACAAGCTGTTCTTACACATTGTATTTCTTATGCTTTTGTGGATCCATTTAAAGGGATTTTTATTTAAGAATGAGATTTGCATTTCTGTAGGATAGGATTCCTTCAGAATCTTGACTGCAGTCTCGACATTCATAGCGATCGCTTTACGACCGAATTCGGTCGCAAAGTCCTGTCGCTCCATACATTACACCTGTCAATCCGGGACTTTGCGACCGAATTCGGTCGTAAAGCGATCGCTATGAATGTCGAGACTGCAGCCCCTAGTTTTATTTATCGTCGGTTGTTTCAGGTAGAGTTATAGACTATTATGGTTCAACGTGAAATCGGTTGACAAAACCAGATAGGTACTTTATATTTAGTACTTTGATTTTGTATTTATTTTTATAGTTAGTTAGTCATTTAATTTACTACTTAGTGTAAATATTTAGTTATTTATACGGTACTTCATCAAGAAACCCTCTTATCCAGAAAAATATACCCCAGACCAAAAAAAACGAATCCTCCACTACTCACTTGTACTATTGTAACCGATAAAAAGTTTCTCCCAAAAAAGCGTATCGTATAAAATAAAATAATTCTCCATCGCAATGCGGGCCGCACTTACGTTAACATTGGGCACACCTGCCCCCCATTACTTATAGTACGGGACCCCGCCATCGGTTACCTCGTCGTTTACTTGAATTTCTATTAGTAGACACTTAGCTTGCGCTATTTTGCTGTTATGCGACCCTGGTACTTGAGTTTAGTGTCGAGGAGTTTTTTTGTAGAAATACGGGTGTCTCTAGTATTGTGTAGACTTCAAATGGAGATAAAAAGTGCCACTTGCTCACTGCAGGTGTCACTACTACCCAGCGTCTAAGAATTTGGCAGCTAGCGGTCACTATACATTTTTTGTAACTTAACTTGCGGATTTTTTTATGCATTATTAATTACTATGCCTCGATGCGCAGCTGTTGACTGCAAAAATATGGGGATTCATGTATTTGCCAAATATATTAAAAGACGAAAACTGTGAGAGAAAGATATCCGAAAAAATATATTGAAACCCGATATTTCGCCGAGACATGTGCTATCCTTTATAAACCTGAAGACTTTTATGGAAGAAATTCGAATACAGGTGTTGCTCCCAAGAGAACTAAGTCTGTTTACATTAAGTACCTACAGTCACTTTTGGTGTGAAATTATGTAAATTATAGTAAAGGAGTGTGTGTGTTTATATTATCAAACTAGATCAATGGTAGAATTACTATCTCTGAAGTTTTTCAGTGAGGACGATCATCCTCGAGTTGCTTTTCAAATCCGATCAGGTTATTCCTGTGGTACGCCTCCAGTCTTGAACAAAAAAAAAAAGAACTGAAAGTTAACAAAAAAATAAAATAACCTATGTTATAATTATAAAATGTTCATAATTTATTTACTTATCCATTACAGCTGTTTTTTTACCAATGGAAGGCACTTCCCTTTTCTTTAGCTCGTCATTCAAAAGTGCTAAGTCCAGTCTGTGCTAAAGCACAGTCTCCAAGTCGCATACAATCATAATTATCTAGTTTTCTTTTAATTTGTGATCGACCACAAAAGTAAACATAAACCAAACAATGGCGGCTTATAGACGGTGAACAGTGCATCCACCTATGACGAGCTTTCAGTTTTTAACCCCATTGGGAGAATTTTGCTCAGCTGTAAGTAGGGTTATCATTATTAATTTAGGTTTGTGTCACGATCGCGATAGTGTTAGCATGCCATACTATGCTATGCTATACTATGTCAAAAAACTATTCTGACTGCGGAGTCTTTCCAAGGTAAGTACAAGTGCCTCCTGGCCGCCCTGCTAGCTAGGCATCTATCATAAATAACTATAAGAGGACCAGCACAGTTAGAATACACTGTGACAAAGCTATCAGAATATCTTACCGAAGCTTACCATGCATGCTGTAAACTTGGTAAACTCAGACATGCATTACGGAAACAATTCAACAGCGCTAAAAACACCAAACTCCCGGAAGACTGGGAGATATACACAGATACCCGATACACATACAAAAAGCAAATCAGAACCGCCAAGAGGACAGCATGGTGGAAATTCTGCGAATCTATAGAAACCAATAATGAAACTGTAAGGTTACGGAAGATCCTATCAACCGACCAGGACCGAACCCTCGGCGCATGAGACCAGCAAGGTCCTTCTCGAAACCCACTTCCCAGACTGCAAACTCTTAGAGGACAGGACCTGGGAAGACGTACCAGACTGAACCCCAACGGAACGGGACTGGACCTGTGCCCACAGGCTAGTAACGGAGGACCGGTTAAAATGGGCTATCAACACCTTCCAGCCATACATGTCCGCGGGACTGTTTGGCATCTTCCCAGCCCTACTACAATGGGAGCTCGAAATACAGTGAAAGTCATCTTCATACCTAAACCTGGTAAAGCGCGTTTGCGACTACACGCAACCCAAGGCGTATAGACCCATAAGCCTCGCATCCTTTTTACTAAAAACCCTGGAGAGACTATGTGACCGACACATCCGAGACGGTCCCCTTAGGGCAAAACCACTCCACAAACAACAGCATGCGTACTCCACAGGCAAATCAACAGAATCCGCGCTGCACAGCGTGGTATCCAAGTTAGAATGCGCAGTGGACCACAAATGCTCAGCACTGGCCGCCTTCATCGACATCGAGGGCGCCTTTGACAAAACCACATTCAAAAGTATCAGCACGGCCTTAGACTGACACGGTATAGATCCATCTCTGAGCGGCTGGATTTCCATTATGCTCGAACAGAGAGCTGTACAAGTGACCGTAAAAGATACCACAAGGGCCATTGTGGCAAAGGGCTGCCCGCAAGGGGGCGTCCTCTCGCCGCTTCTATGGAATCTGGTCGTAGACAGCCTGATAAAGACACTAACGATAAAGGCTACTTTACCGTAGGCTACGCCGATGATCTAACCATAATAATAAATGGCACCCACGAAAACACCCTGTGCAACCTAATGCACCAGGTACTGAAAATAGTAGAGAATTAGTGTAGCACACACCAACTATCAGTGAACCCAACAAAAACCGAACTAATCCTCTTCACAAAAAAAGAGGAAACTTGCTACACTACAACTTCCACGATTTTTTGGTACTACCCTAAGCCTATCAACTGAAACCAAATACCTGGGCATCTTTTTGGACAAACAGCTGAACTGGGCAAAACACATCAACTACATCACCACAAAGGCCAGCATTTCCCTGTGGAAATGCAAGAAAATACTTGGGAAAAACTGGGGGATTAGCCCCAAGGTCACCTACTGGCTCTACATCACAGCTATCCAAATAATTATCACATACGGCTCACTAGTCTGGTGGCCCAGAACAGACCTGAGAACAGCCCAAAGAGATCTCGAAAAGCTGCAGCGATTTGCTTGTGTGGCAATCACTACCTGCATGAAAACTGCACCAACCGCTGCCTTACAGGCTATGCTTGGACTGCCTCCGATCCCTAAAGAAGGGATGCATCACATCAAATATAATACTAGAATGTCACAAGGCGCTTGAACGTAACTGTATCGTGCCGCTACACAGTGACACTACAATGGATAGAAGGACACAGTGGATCACTAGGTAACGACGCGGCTGCCGAGCTGGCCAGAAGAGCATCCAGCACGCCAATCTACGGACAGGAACCAGTCGTGCCCATTCCCTTCAATCAACTACGCAGGTGGCTACAGAAGCACACCCACACACAAGTAGAGAAGTGGTGGCACCGACGGCCGCCATGGCCCACGCACAATTGTCCACCTGAAGGACTAAGTGCGAAACCAAACCCATAACATAACAGGCCGCGGGTTATTCGAAAGAAATACCGTGGCCCTTGGCATAGGCAACTGAAGGAACACGGATGGGTTTGCCAGTAAAAGTCTGACACGCCCTCCCGCTTCGCTCAGAGCGGGAGCAGTCATATGATGATTTCCCAACCGAAAAATTAAAAAAAAAGAAAAAAAAAAGGGCGCAAGTGTTAACATTCGGTCGAGTTAATGTTGTTTGTTCAAGTGTTTGATAGACCGGGGTTTGTCTACATGCCTATGAAATTTTTATAATTATCTTTGTAGAAAACTATTATTTTCAACTGTCTTTGTAAATCAATAACGGGTCGTGGCTCGGTCGTGGTCGGGCTTTTGGCAACGGGACCGCGGTCCCGGAGGCCATAAATGCAATAATTAGTTTTGAGTGGTATTTTGGGACCACAAGAAAAAAGAAGTTAAAGTACAGTTAACAAAAAAGCTGATATCATATTTTGATCAACAATTAAATTAATTATCAGGACCGGTATAAAAGAAAGGGTAATATTATTTAGTTGCACTTATATAAGGATAGTTGTAGCTATAAGTAATATAACGTACCTAATATTTTTATAGCCGCAAGCACGTTTTTTTCACATCCACATGGACGGAGTCACAGGCATAGCTAGTTTATCTATGTATTATTAAAAGATCGTAATTAAACCTTTAGATAATAATTAAAATTGCTAGCTCACAACGTAACACCTTATTTTTATTATAGCTACATTAAAATTCCTGGAAGGTTCTCATTTGATTTTGTTAACTTTGAGATAAAAAATTAAACAATTAACTTATAACTCGATGTAAGTACTAGAAATAATTACATTTCAATCGCAGAACATCGAAGGCCAGAGGAATGAAACATTTTGTTCAATTCAATTAGATTTAATAAGGCTTAGTGCAAAAGCACAATTTCTGCCGCCAACGGACCACGCACAAACAAATTAATCCACACCCGGACAGAAGCCGGACGGACCCGGACAGCATGGTATTCCGGACTCCCGGACATCACGCACTTTGAAGCAGTTGCACTGCTAATTTGGTTCTAAGCCGTCATTTCGGTGTGAATGCAGGGCTTATGTCGCCGGACAGAGCGCGGAATGGCGGGCAATTCACGCATTTCCTTCTGACTATTACGGCTCTAGCCGGGTAATGTTAGAGATCAATGTGACACTCTGGTGCAATAGTGCGCTTTGTTGATGGTTGCGCATAGGCATTAGTGTTGGTCCTTTGAAGAATAACTAAAACCACATCCAGTTGTCATAACTCTGTGGTATTTACCACATTCTGCGAATCTCTTTGTATCCTCACAAAGTAATCATGTTAACCCGCACAAATACACACGCACACACCCCCACGCACACCCTTACACACATAACACAATGCACCTACACAGACGCACACACCCCTACCCACATGTCTGTTATAAATAATAATAAAATATATAATATAATTTTAAACTTGATTTTCATATTGTTTTTGATTTTAATTTATATTTTAATTTTGAATTTAATTTTAATTTTGTTTATAACTTTGGTTTGATTTTAATTTGGTTTTTGATTCTATTTTGATTTTGTTCTTAATTTTGATATTGATTGTGAATTTGTTTGTGATTATGATATTGGTTGAATGTATTGTCTTTTATCACATTTATGTATTGTTGCTGTAGATTGTTGTTTACATAAGTGGATGATATGAAACTTATTTATTTATTATGAATAACTATTGTACAGTAACTAAACTTATGTCTAGATACTGTTTCAAACTTTAAGTTTTAAACACACAATATTTATATAATAATCCGCCAATCAGGGGACCGGTACTGTCTCTCCTTAAGACAGGCCAAATTCTAGCCAGTCTAGGAGAACCGATCACCCATCTTTATTGTATAGTTGATCCTAAAAATTATATATAAGCAACATTTGTAAACTTTGCAATCCCATTTTGAAATAAACAATTATTATTAAATAATATTATTATTATATGAACCGCTTAAAATCAAAAGCACTAAAGTTAATGGGCTGTGGCATAAAAGTAAGCGCCAGTGCGATAAATTAGATTTTACTAAAATTCTAAGGCTAACGTTAAAAGAGACCACTAATACCCGAAATCCATTAGAATCTTTACCCCGACTAGGAGGATTAGAAATCAAAAGAAGCTGTAGTTAAGAGCGGTAGGTAGTAATCCTGGAAGTAACCTCGAAAAATACACTATAAATTTTTTTCATCATTCGAAAATAAATTTTTAATTCGAAAACTCGAACGACACTTCACAAATTCACATCCAAGAAAAACGAAACAAGAGTAATTTACTCGCAAAGGGAACTTACACAACTATAAGTTTTCTCAAATAGAGTCGCCCTCGTCTCGTGTCGGGCAAAATGAGGCGAGTAAATCTATCGCACAGTCCGTTTCGAGGCGCCTCTAGTCCGAGTAAACCGATTACTCGATGCACCCGCCCGGACACACCGGGAGTTGGGAATTACGTTTTTATTCTTTAGATTTTTTTGCTATTTGGTTGTGTGAAAAGGAATTCGGTATATTATTGTAGGTTTCCCAAAGTACAAAAAGGAAATTTTGACCTCTTTAAAAGTCTCGTCTTATTCACCAGTTAGGTTTAAAAATCTGACGATTGGAGAATTTTAAAGATTCATAGCGTTTGAGTTTTATACGGTGAGATTCATAAACACCAGTGCAGTAATACGTGTATAAATGATTAACATTTAAGCGAGGGTGTGCATACTTACCTGTACTTTACATACATAAATAATTATGAATGTGAGAGATCGCTTATGCATGCATTGCCTTGAGGGGTGAGTTATTATTTTGAGCGGTATTCAGGGTATATTTAAGTAATGCTGACAGTTTTGAAATGTTAGATTTACATTTCATTTATTAATTCGTTACTTCAATGAAAATATTATTATTTTTTAATTTGGTCCGTGGATGGGTGACCATCTTTGCATACCAACACCCCTCCGTGCCTCGGAAAGCACGTTAAGCCATTGGTCCCGGGTGTCAATCGTGGAACTACAGTCGTTACAGGTCGTCAGAAGCCCGAAAGTCTGACCACCACCAATGGGTTTTGTATTACCCAGCAACTGGGTTGTGGTATGAGTAACAGTATTTTTCAAGGAGCGACTACTTAGTCGCTCTATGAAAAATACTGTTACTCAGAAGTATCCGGTTAGACTGGAAGTAGAAATCAACATAGTTGGGAAAAGTCTGGGAAAAGGTAAATTAAAAACACAGTTAAGTGTTTTCAATTTACCTTCCACTAATTAAAAGTATTCGCCAAAATACACCGAACTGGTACAATGATCGACTTTTGATTACATATAAACAATTAATTATTGGTATGCGAATGGATAGTGTAATTAATAAAAACTTGGTAATGAAATGCATACTTCTTATTTCTTGCATATTTTTATAGCAGACAGTAAGTGTAATTGCCGCGAAAAAGTTGGTTTTACGCGTTGCACGTGTTCATTTGATTTTTATTTGTATATCAGGATAGCTTCGCTGGCGACTTCGTCTCCGAGATTCTCCTATTTCCTCAATCTTATGTAGATCTTCATAAAGCAAGAAATTACCAAGAAAGATCTCAAAATACATTCGCCGTGCGCAGCTCCCGGCCAACCCGATGCGCGACTCTTTTATCCAGGCCAAGAAATTGGACGGCCGCGTGGAGGGTACGTACACGAGCGAAGTAAACACGCTGCTTACTTTATTCCACTGCTAACCCTCCTAATGAACACTTATTGCTTTATTCAATACCTACTGTTTCTGCTGACCGTATATTGGGTACAGTCTGCTAATAAATTGGGACCTAATATTGGGTTTGTTATTACTTTTGCAGTGGTTTTCGCTTGTATTTTATTTGAATGTACGTTTTTGTCTATTCATGTTTACTTAGAATTAGATATGATAGAATTTAAGTAAAAACTATTTGAGCTATCATCTAAATAAAAAATAATGTATAAAATATGGCTAAAGTCCTGGCTAAAGGAAAACATAGACTCCATATTCAATATTAAGATAAACTGATATTTATATTTTATAAAACTCGTTTTCGCTATAAAATAATGCTAAAGCGAAGCTTTTTATGTCTGTCTACCTGAAAAACTATTTAACTGCGAATATCTGAAAAAAAAAAACCTTAATTCCTCTTAAAATTATTGGTCTCGCTGGAGGCTTGATTCTAGGAAATCCGACCACTCTCGTAATAAAATTGGAAAATTCCAAAATTCAACAGAAGTCCAATTTTATTTAATGCTGTGTACATATCGGAAGTTCTCAGAATATGGAAATTGGTATTTATTTGTAAAGGTACACCAACAGCAGCTTACCTACCTACCTACATATAATATATCTTCAGTACTATAGGCTATTGTTACCTACTCGTACATATGTAGAGTCTCCGACTTACCCAGTCGCCAATGACAGGTGACCAGCAATCTCATAAATAGGTAATAAACACATAATAATAACAATACACAAGGCTCCTAGAACTTAGAATAAAGTTTGTCACAAATTTTATAATTATTATCTGAAGCAGGATGTTGGCTTTATGGTCATATATATCAAGTGACACGTCTAAGAGCCATTCATAGATCGCCTGAAGAGAATGTAAACCTAGGCCCTATTTCATATAACTGACAATGGGACATAATGTCACTTTTACTACAGATGTTTAATGTTGATGTAGATGTTGTTTAGGGAAGCCACTGTAGAATTATTGAGCAACACAATAAACACGGCTCTTTTGGATTTTCAATTATGGTTTACGTCAAATAAATTAATTGTTAATGCAAAAAAAACCTACATTATATTTTTTAGGACTACATCACGCAAAAGGGATAATTTGGATGTAAAACTAAATGGAGACAAAATAAATATTTACTTAGATTAATTTTTAGCAATTTATATTGTTTATTTTTTTCATTCGATGAAAATTATTAATTTAATTATTCGTTGCTAAATTGGAAAATGAACTCAAAGCCATAGATGGGTCAATATCATCAGCATGCTATGCCCTCAGGAGCCTACGGGATGAACTAACATAGTTTAACTATTTTAAAATGTGTGTACTATGCACTAGTGGAGTCAAGATTGAGATATAGTATTCTACTATGGGGAAACAGCTACAAATATAACTCTAATAGAGCATTTATATACAGAAGAGGGCAATCAGAACAATAGTTAGCATACCCCAAACCGAGTCTTGTCGGAATTTTTTCCAAAATCTATTGATACTTACAGTACCCAAGGCTTTACATATTAACCATTTTGACCAGCTTGGCCAAACACGTAAGTGATTATGAAACAAATAACGAAAGACACCAAAGGGAAAGCACACGGAACAAATACTTAAAGCATACATTAATACTAAATTAAATATCGTGAACCATTGTGTGAAGCGACTGCCTATCTGACCTCCGCAACCCAGATACTGGGTAATAACCATACCCCTTGGTAAGACTGATTGTCAGTTTTTCTTACTTCTGACGAACGACTGACAAAGATATCCGAGGCACGGAGGGGTCTTGATATGTAAAGATGGTTCGAGTCCATCAGTCTGACCCTGACTTTGCCTTAATATCGGTGCCCGAAGTAGACTGATATAGGCAGAGTTCATTGATTACTTAATTTCAAAAGAAAAAGGAAGTGTTTATTGTGACTGCCACAGCAGACAACAGTACACAAAAAAGAAAACAACACAAACTAAATAGAGTGATACAATCATAGAAAAGTAAAAATAAATAAAACAACAGATCTATATTAAAAAAAAGTCCTGTGCAAGGCCAAAAGGACCCAATCTCAGCAGAAACAAAGAAAAAAGAAAATATGTTTATTTGCTGCGGTAAAAATGACGCAGAACAATGACACAAACACCAAAAAATACAAGTTGGGGGAAATATGCGTCACATCCACGCAAAACGGTCATCGCTCAGCATAATGCTGGTGGTAATGCATTTCTTTATTACGTACTTACCTTCCAGTTTCCTTAGTAGCTGATGATTATCGTGCCATCTAGTGAGTGAGATGGTACTAACCAAATGTTAAGCGATACTTTTTTGGTCATAAAAATGTTTTGTATACAACTATTCTATTGATATATGCAGAAAAAATGGATCAGTCTCTTATTGTGAGTGTACATTAAATTCGCTCCAGATTGTAAAAAATAAGTAGGTACGAGTAGGTACCTACTGCATATATTTTATGTTGGTACAATACATTTTAAATATCGCTGTGTAATTTAATTAGGTACAAACGCAATGATTATAAAAATTAGTACTACACTTATTGCCTCTATAATTATTTATTGCGTTCATTGAACCGAACCAGTTTATACATCATCAGCCTATAATGTTCTCACTGCTGGGACACAAGCCTCCTCGCAGTGAGAGGGAACGGGCCGTAATCCACCACGCGGCCCCAGTGTGGGTTGGCCGGTATCACATGTCTTCGAATTTTTTGATCTAGGACATGCCGGTTTCCACACGATGTTTTCTTGAATCAGTTTATATTACGTGAAATTTTGATCGTTTTAATAACTGTATCAAGATGAAAGGTCAGGTGTACTGAGATTAATATTAATTTAGAGAAATAGGATAATATTTTTAATGTTTATTACTTTGATTTCGAAAGTAAATTAATTTCGCATGTTGCACCAATTTACTTTTTAATATAATTACGTGTATTCGTGCATACCGTAATAATATTATCGGCATTGATTAAAATTATCATTGGTGGCCAAACAATAGCCACCGTCTGATTTATTGAATTGATACCAAGTGACCATGAGTCTAAATAGTATCCTATTGTGACTAATTAAATAGCGTGACGCTTGCTTCCTGCAAGGTGACAATGATACATAATTAAGAAGTAATTAGTTAAAAGGTTGTATGCAGGCAATTAAGAGCAAAAAACTCCGGTTTTTTACTACATTGAAGGATTTAAAAACTAAGAAAAAAAGTACGTTATTATTTTTATGTTTAATTGTTAAAGCTTGTGTATCTTAAACGGAAAAATGATGGGTAGGTTTCGGTTCAACTAAAACATAAACACAAAAAAAAACTAAACAATCTAATTGAGCAATGTTTTTATATCCCCAAAGAATTTCAAGTCTCCCAAAAAATAACAACCGATTGATGTTGACACTACCACTCACCACTACTCGTAAAGGTGGGTGTTCAAAGGTGAACGCGACACGAATTTTCGTCGCCACCTAACGTGAAAGGTTCTATGAATCGATACAAATTGCATGGAGTGTGAGCCGGCCCTTTGTGAGCCGCATATTTGACTCTTTCATAGAATGCCTGCAATACTTCTAGGCAAGGCGTAAGGTTTTTAATTGGATACGTTTTTACGGCAGCTGTGTTCCTGGTACCTACGAGATATTTTGTTAGGAGTTTTTATGAGAGGAGTGTTTGGATGAGATTGTAATGTTTTATTTGAGAAAAATTGGTCACATGAATATTTAGGGATTCATCGCCTGGTTCTACTTTCCATCCTGATAACATAAAAAACTATCCCACATTTTTCAAAAGTCTCGCGGCTGTAATCAGGAACTATAATAAAATTAGGTACTGTATTTTATATTAATATTTAAAAAGATAAGAAACATTGGGCTTTTACCCCCTTGACAAAGAAATTATAAAAATGACTAAATAATTCTTAGACCCTTAACCTATGCCTACACAGTCACTCACCCACTGAACGCGCATTTAAATGACAAGTTCTTATTAAATCATTCTTAACCTTTAGATACGCCTACATAATCACTCACTCACTGAACGCGCATTAAATTACAACTTCTCATTAAATCATTCATAAACAGCCTAACAAGGCCTCGCCTAGGGCTGCTATATAGAATTAGAGTCTTAATATTATTGTGATAAGTATAAATAATTTATTTGAGATTGATACTGATACTGATAGAGATGTATATTTTAACATTTAGTTGTCATGTATTTATTTCCTAGATACTTAAGATGGGCTATAAAAGTAAAATGAGCAAAACGAGAAAGTTAAATCTTAACAAAACGAGTATTGTTAGGTATGCAGTTTTGATGTATAACATTATATTAGTGCATCCTGACAAACTTTGTCTGTATCATCCAAATAAAGAAACTATAAGGTTGTGTGAAATGAGGAAATTACCCGCTCCGGTTTCGCACGGGTAATCACCAAAAAATTAAAAATTATAATTCACACACATAAACCCTTCTATTTGCGTCAGGTTACTAAAAAAAGAAAATTATGAAGAAAGTTTGAAAATTATTAATTTAATAAACTTTTATTTTTATTGTAATGATTTGGTTTTGCTATTTTTTATTTATTAATAATAAGTAGGTATTTAATCTTTTTTTTATTTCAAATTTTTGTAAAAAGATCATAATATACAAAACAAAAGCCATTCAATGTATTGAGTCAGAGCTTCCCTGTAAACGATGTTCTATGTTACGGGTTTGGTTTCCGCACTTAGTCCTTCAGGTGGACCATTGTGCGTGGGCAAGGCGGCCGTCGGTGGTTATTCCAACCAGCCCACCTCCCTCCAGAAGCTCATTAGGTCTCCTGGTCTGTCGAGAACATCTGTGTAGGATCTGGGTATCCCGAGGGTTTCTGATCTAATCTGGGTGATGCCTGTGCACTCAAAGAGCACATGCGCGATGGTTTTATCAGCCTCCATGCAAGCTCTGCACAGGGGACTGTCCGTTATGCCTATCGTATAGAAGTGTTTGTTCAGTGAGCAGTGTCCCGTGGTTCCTTCGGTAGCCATCTGTGTAGTTGATTGAAGGGGATGGGCACGACTGGTTCCGGTCCGTAGACTTGCGTGCTGGATGCCCTTCTGGCCAGCTCGGCAGCCGCGTCGTTACCTAGTGATCCACTGTGTCCTTCTATCCATTGTAGTGTCACTGTGTTGCGGTTCGGTACAGTTACCTGTTCAAGCACCTTGTGACATTCTAGTATTAGATTTGATGTGATGAATCCCTTGTTTAGGGATTGGAGGACTGAGGCGCTGTCAGAGAGTATACAAACATGGGTGTCCGTAACTCTCCTGGCTGCTATGGCATGGGCCGCTTGTATTATACCCACACACTCGGCTTGGTAGACCGTGTTGAGCATTCCTAGCGGGCTGCATATGTTTATGTTGAGGTCGTGTGAGAAAACTCCGGCTCCAGTTCCGCAGTCGGTCTTTGATCCATCAGTGTAAGCTCTCTGCTCTCCCGGGCCTGAGTAGTCGCACTGCTCCTCTTTAAGCACTACGTTGTAATGCTTTTGGAAGCAGAATTGCTTAGGGGCTTTGTCGCAGGGTGATGCCATCATTGACTGCCGTTTGATTGCCTCATCCTTTAGGCGTATGTGCTTGATCCTCGAGTCTTTGCTTAGGGTTCCTGATAGATGGAGTCTGAACGCAGACAGTGCTGCCTCCTCTCTCACGATGAGGTGTAGGGGAGGCAGTCCAAGGCCTGTAGCGCAGCGGTGAGTGCAGTTCTCATGCAGCTAATGATTGCCACACAAGCAAATCGCTGCAGCTTTTCGAGATCTCTTTGGGCGGTGCTCAGGTCTGTTCTGGGCCACCAGACTAGTGAGCCGTATGTGATGATTGGTCGGATAACTGTGGTATAAAGCCAGTAGGTGACCCTGGGGCTAATCCCCCAGTTTTTCCCAAGCATTCTCTTGCATTGCCACAGGGATATGCTGGCCTTTGTGGTGATGTGGTTGATGTTTTTAGTCCAGTTCAGCTGTTTGTCCAAAAAGATGCCCAGGTATTTGGTTTCAGTTGAAAGGCTTAGGGTAGTGCCAAAGAATCGTGGAAGTTGTAGTGTAGCAAGTTTCCTCTTTTTTGTGAAGAGGATCAATTCGGTTTATGTTGGGTTCACTGATAGTTGGTGTATGCTACACTAATTCTCTACTATTTTCAGTGCCTGGTGCATTAGGTTGCACAGGGTGTTTTCGTGGGTGCCATTTATTATTATGGTTAGATCATCGGCGTAGCCTACGGTAAAGTAGCCTTTATCGTTTAGTGCCTTTATCAGGCTGTCTACGACCAGATTCCATAGGAGCCGCGAAAGGACGCCCCCTTGTGGGCAGCCCTTTGCCACGGTGGCCCTTGTGGTGTCGTTTACGGTCACTTGTACAGCTAGCAACAAAAGTCAATTAACACATACTTTTACAAATCATCTAAATTGATACAAAATGATGCAATACATTGGTTTTCTCTATTTCATGTAATAGCAAAGAGTTAATTATTCTTAAATATTCTATTACTATATATCTGTTAAGAATATTTTGCTCAATAATTAAGATTTAAACAACTAAAGTGTTAACCGACTTTTGTTGCTGACCGTACAGCTCTCTGTTTGAGCATATTGGTAATCCACCCGCTCAGAGACGGATCTATACCGTGTGTCTAAGTAGGCATTTTTTTTTTTCTAGTTTTTGTAAAAAGATCATATATACAAAATAAAAGGCATTCAATTTATTGAGTCAGAGCTTCCCTGTAAACGATATTTGACGTTGTTTTATTTTGTGGCAGCAAATTAATTTAATTTTCAGGAGCTCCGACCTGCGATAGGCCAACATACAGTTTGCCATGAGTAAAACATTCTTTTCGTAGTATCCCTACCATGATTGGAATTCCGATTTTTAACGTCAATTCATGCGGTGGCAGTCCGGAAAGGTTTAGACAACTTAAAAATTCCTGTGGATAATGGACTGCGTCTTCGATATAATTTTTTGTTTGGCCGGGGACTTTTTGAATTGTCAAATTGTTTATTTTGTTGACCGTATCATTCCTAGGTGAACTATTGCCCTTGAACACAACCAACGAAAGTCCTTTTCGTGAAAATTTTCAATGACAATTATATTTGTTATATTTACTAGCAGTAGGTACCTGCTTACCGAAAAATATTTGGTTTAGTTCTGAAAATAACTTTTATTTTGTTCTAGAAAGAACTTTTTTGTTGAGTTTCATAACCTAATAATAAAGTTTAATAAGCGAATTGAAAAGATTTTCAAGCTAGAATTATTCGATTCCACACACGACCGTTGCGTAGAGCTGCGCGGCACTTCATTTCTTGACATTGACTCTCCCGTACGGCCCGTACCCCAGTGACGCATACACTGCATAAGGTGCTGCCTAGCTAGCCGAGCAGGGTGAGCGGCAACCACGCAACTTTTTTCTAATACTTACATTTTTAAACTCGTGATATCTGTCGAATGGAATGTCCGAATCGAATAATACAAAAAATTATGTAAAGATATTGAAGCAGTCTTGACTATGAAGTAATTTATTTTGATAAGGATTAATACCAAGATACAAATAAAGAGCCTTTTCTAGCGGCGGCATTTCAATTAAATTTTTAAAATAAAAGAACACTTATTGTGGCATAACTATAATAGTTAGAGATATGCTGTCGACACGCTTTGTAAATAATCATGTATTCTACAAAGTCGTAGTACAGACGCCAGCAGGTCAAGCTACCCGAAACTGTCAAATTTCCCCAATCAATCTTGAACCTTAATGCTTTAGCGATAAAGTTGAAAATCTATTAAAGAAATTTGACAGATTGTAGTAGCTTGATGTGCTGGCGTCTGTACATTACTTTATTCTGTCATCAGTATTTTTTTTACACCATGGGTTACATTATTGGAGTTTTAGTAAGGATCGCTAATTTTTTTGAAAATAATTGTAATATAGCCTATGTCACCCGGGGATAGTGTAAATTCCCAACAGTGAAAGAATTTTTAGATAGTTTCGGAGCCTGTTCAATGCAAACAAACAAACAAATAATCAAATCTTTCCTCTTTATAATATTAGTATAGAAGTATAGATATAGAAGAACAAGCTTATATATGTGGAAAACATTATTTTCCGCATTTAAAAGTTCACAAGAGTGACAAAAAAGTCTACTTCATTTAAATTCTCCCTGTTTGACAACCCTAGTCATAGGATATAATTCCAAACAAGATGACAGATGCGTGTGACGTCACGGGGTTGTTACAAATAGCACACCATTGTACAGACCCATTTGATCTTTTGTATCATTAAAATGGAAAACATGGGTACAGTTACATTCAGAATTTACGAAGACCTTGACAAATTATAATGACAAACATTCTGTGTTGTTGGTGCCAAAGAAAAAAGAAATCGTTAATATTTACACTTCTAATAACATGACTTACCTAAATCACGTAGGTTAACAAATTCATAATATAAAGCTCTTACGTGATCTAATTGGTACCTTCACTTGAAACTATGACATCATAACAGCAAAAAACATTGGACTTCACAAAGAGCAAATCTCATTTGCCACACTTTCAATTTAACCACAAACAGGTCTCGCCTCCGCAAGTAGGTAGGTACTATACTCGTGACCTTTCGAAGCACATCACTACTAATCACGGTTACGACATGTACTCAAATCGATTCACTGACCACAACTCGATTACACTACACACTTTAAAAACACATTTATTTTAGTAAATCGATAGAGACAAAGTTCATTGCCTCGCACTGTTTTGTTTGTACATCAGTGATGATTATAGTAAAGCCCTATTAGCCTTAATCGATTGGACTTTAGCTGTTGAGACAGTCCTTATTTTGTCTTTATTAGGATGACTTTTACTTAATCACTTTGCCTTTACTCTGCCCACACAGGAATATTATTAACAGAAGCGTTACTACCCGACCACAGCAGCAGAGGAAAAATAAGATCACCTACATTATGTATGTAGTAGTGTATAGTTTGTTGCCACGTACAGCTTAAATTATTGAACCATTTTCAACAATACCTCATTTCGTTTATTCCAGAGAGTGTCCTAGTGTACATGACGTCACAGGACTTTCAAAACCATGGACGAATAGGTATATGAATAGGCAGTTCGTACACTTACGAATGCTGTACTACTAGCGCCATCTCGTTTGTCGATAAAGTATTATGTCTGTGTGGTTTCGATCGATAGTCTGAAATGAATTTAAAAAACAATAAGCAGGGTACTCGAGCTTTAAAAGAACTTAATTACGGCCACGGAAAAAATAAACGAAAAGCACGAAACAGGACAAAATATTCAACAAAAATAAGAAAATAGTAATTACTTTGTAACATTATTTTCTGTCCATTTAACTACGATAAGTAAATTTTTAGTTTTTTTTTTTACTTTTATTTATCTTAATTTTCAGGTAGGTATCATTAATAGGTACCTAAGGTTAAAGGAAAGTGATAGTGTTGATAAACGTATGTATATTCAAGTGTGATCAAACTCAAGTGAGATAAAATAGGTATCAATAATAAAAAACTTATTAAACTCAAACTCAAATCATTTATTTCAATTAAACCATTTCAGGTACTTTTGAATTGTCAAAATTAAATTGTCGGTCAGTTAGTCAGAAAGTTGAAGCTAGTTGCCCATTCCAAAACGTAGATCTCTGTGGAGAAGAACGGGCAAGAAACTCCAAAGAACGGACACTCTTTTAAATCAAGATATTATTACAAAATCCTGGGTACATTATTCTTACTGGTTCTATATGTGAGAACAATGTAAAAAAATAAACAATTTAAAATATAAAATTAAAAATAAGCCTTGGCAGTTAAGAGATGACCAGTCTCAACCGACGGCGCCCGTTCACGAACATGACGCGTGGATCAGCACCACCCAGCTCAACCATTTCGTAGAGAACCGAATGATCCAACACACGCGCCACCACCAGTGAGACATTTAGGAGAGCAAGACTAGTTGCATGATTAGTTTTAATAACAACTAGATAATAAATTGATAAAACACAACAAAATAACTTTATGTCTGGTGACCATGGATCCATATAAAATCCTCTGGCTTTTTGATGACATTTAAATAATTTTAATATACTCATCTAATAGGTAGGTAGATATGTGATACATTGGTTCGTGCTAATGGATAACAATATTTATGTAAATCAATATATTATTATGATAATTACTTAGGAGTGACCTTTGCGAAATTTTATAATAACAAGAAAGGCTCGTGGGGCTCGGAATGTTGTATGCTTATGAGATTGGAGCTTCGGATTACATTCTAAGAATATATATTATATTATCTGTACCCTATTGGTACCGATTTTAAATCTAGGCTGGTAATTGATTCCTAATTATTACTGCCTTGCCTCTTTGTGCCGCCTGGCAGCGTTACGATGTCATGCTGGAGTCGAACCGTCGCTCGAGCGCAGTCTCCTGTGCTTCGCACACTCTCTGCACTCAACGCTCTCTTGGACGCTATGACGCTTGACTGTGATGTGTTTGCGGATGAATGGAAGAAGATCTTGTCAGCAAGTCTGGAGTATTGTGAGATGAGCGTATGACTGTCGAGTAGTTGTATTCTTTTTGTTAGTGTATCTCTTTAACTAATGTAATTGTCTTTGGCCGTTTAATGTTAAGCTAAGCTTCTGCCGGCGACTTCGTCCGCGAGAAATGTCGGCCCCGCTCCACGGCGTCGCATCGCATCGCCCGACCGCGTTATTACTTCTTTTTCGCTTAGCGTTCTGTCTGACTTTTTTTGTTTTTACTTGGCTCCTGAGGATCGTAGCGTGATGTTTAATAGCAAACCTTCTCCAAGAACTGGGCTATTAAATGCAAAAAGCATTTTTCAAATCCGAATGATAATTCCAGAGATTAGCGCGGTCAAACTAACTCTTCAGCTTTATTATTTGTGTACTCGTAGATAGATATAAATAAACGATAGGGGTGCCGGTGTAATGACAGGACAAATGAAACTTTTCTTTTTTGTCTTTCGGGTGCCAACGCATCTACCATATCTCTGGTTGGCAGAGAAGAAGATCGTGGTGGCCGTGACCACTTGCCACCAGGTATGCCATCGGCTTATTTGCCATTCAATCATAGTTCAATAAAAATAATCGTTTCCAATGAGTAAGCACTTCACAAGAATGAGTAGTCTCATGTCATGTTAGTTCTATGAATAATTCAATGTAACTTTATTTCAAGTGGCAAACGAATGTAATTCTGCGGTATTTTATCCTTGCCCTAGATCTTTAGTGTGCGATATGTATTTTATTGCTTTTAGAATAGTTTTTATTTTCCTTATATAAAAACTTCCTAAAGTACATTGAATGAACGTTCAAGCTAGATTTATGATCAAAATAAACAAAAGTAGAAGTGGTAACTTTACATCCTGTTCAATAAATCGAATACATTTACATATCTTGTTCTAGTTAAGGGCTTGTACTAACTCAGTTGAAATTCATATTTTGCCCCCACTTCCCCGTGCCATCTATCACTTGGTTGTATTTGTATTGACTTGATTTTATTATAATACCTAGTGACACATTATTCAAGGCAGTTTCTAAATGCGTCATTTATGCACCGGAATGTAAACATCGTTAAGTTTTTTGCTGTTGCCAACCCTATTATAAGTGGTCCAATTCATTAAATTACCTAATGTTAGAAGTAGCGAATGTGACATCATATTGAATGGCCAAAAACTAGAATTAGTAAATCAGACAGTTTTCCTAGGAATCACGCTAGACGAGAAATTACAATGGGGACCTCATATAACATCTATTGTGGCGCGGCTTTAAGCTCGGCCGCATATGCTGTTAGAAAGATAAGACAATTAACAGATGAAGAAACCGCGCGTTTGGTCTATTTTAGTTACTTCCACAGTATTATGTCATACATATGGCATTTAACTGTGGGGTCGGGCTGCTGACATTGAATCCATTTTTATTTTGCAAAAGAGAGCTTCAGAGCCATTTACAATCTACGTCGACGCGAATCTCTTCGGGAACTATTTAAAAGGGTTAACATTATGACGGTACCTTGCCAATTCATTTATGAAAATATTATGTATGTAAGAAAAAATCAACATCTTTTGAATAAAATAAGTGATAGTGAGACATAATTTTAATACTAGAAATAAAGATAAATTAGATCAACCTTTTTCAGATTATCTAAAGTACATACATCTTTTATACTGTGTGGTACTGTGTACTGGGGTACAGCACTGCGATTCTGTAACCATCTCACCGTGAAAACTCAGGTGAAGTGAGCGTGGAGTGCGCTGTCATTCCAACTAATAGTAGGGATTGACACTATTAATAGCTCACTCTAAGCTCACTTCACCTAACTTTTCACGGTGAGATTTTTACAGAATCGATCGGCAGTACTGTGTTAAATGTTACAACAAAATACCTTGTGAAATATTGCAATTAAATGAAAGAAAATTTTAAACTTATATTAAAATTACACTTTGTAAGCAAGGACATTAAAAATTAGAGGATTATATCCAAAATAAGATGCTTGGAAACATGCTGGTCCTGCTCCATAGGACAATCTCTGGAGTCTAGACAAAATCAAACTGGTTGCTATGTACTCGTAATTGTATAATAATAATAATTATTTATTTCAGATTTCTCCATATAAATTGTTAGTAACACGAAAATACTTAAGAGCTAATGTTAGTAAACAAAACCAATATTAATAAAACATAGATTTTAGGACAATCCGACACCAGAACGCATGTATGCTACTTCAATGCGTGCAGCCGCATCCAGCGCTCAAGCATCGGAGAATCCCACCGGTCCTGGGTCCGTCAATCGTATAATATATTCTTTTTTTTTTGACATTGCATTCTGTAATTACTTAAAATCACACCCGGACTTATTACTCCTTATTTATTTATGAAAATCGTCTACTTTTAGAATGTTTGTAAATGTGAGCACCATGTATCTATCACATAATTAATTTATATGTCATGGTTTTATTAATCCATTTTAATTCTTTTACCTATTGTGGTATAGTAATTTTATATTTAGGTGCATCGTCTTCACATATAATTAATTATATAATTAATGTATGCAAAATATTATAAAACATTTTAAAAGAGTAACGGTGAAGTTTCTTGCCCATTCTTCTCCATACGAAAACTACATTTTGGAAGGGGCGACTAGAATCATTTTATTTTAATTTTATTTTTGACGTTCAAAAGTGCCTTTTATGTGCCTATTTGACTTTGACTTTGACATCAAATTTAAATGATTCAAAGTTATACTTTTCAATAAATACGTATGTATTTGATGGTTATTTACGAGTGTATTTTTACATTTAAAGTGTCATCAATAGCTACCAGTTTAGGATTAATGTCACGGACACTCGTGTTGTTGCTTATAGTCAAGGTTGTATTAGGTAACTACATATTCAAATTATTAAGTAAGATTCCCCTCGGGCAGAACATTTATGCATAAACAAGATAGTGAACCTTTATTAAATATTAAAATGTTCTTTATTCTTTTACCTGTGTCAGTAGCCTTTCTAGTTCCTTCAACAGTGTCATTATGATTTTTGCAACAGGTTCGAGAAGTAATTTGTCAAGGATCGTAATTGCCCAATATTTTAATTAGGTACCTTACCGACTTAGTTTGGGCACCTAATAATTCTTCAACAAAATCGCACTAACCCTTGAGAATCTCCAACAGCTGCCCCTTTGTTTTCATTTCACCCCCAAATCAGGGCAAAAGGGAACCCCATGCCATCATCATCACATTTACCAAAACTATTCCCACTTCACCCCCTTCCACTACCAAAAACACGTCATCTATATAGACAGATGGCGTTGAAAAATATTTGTACGCCTTCAAAAACAGAGGAGACACAAAAATAACTTTGGGAGTAAATAATACATCAAAGGGCTAAGTGATTGATGCAAGGGGTGTAAAGAGGGATGAAACATCATTAATCTTTCTGTTGCCCCCTCCCCACTAGCTGGCGTGAACTTTCCTAGCATTGATAGCTTGTTTTCATCCATTTCGTATTGATTGTTATAAGTAATTGTATGTGTGAGGGCTTTTGTGTTCTTATTTCTTTTGACTCTGTTGATTGGCACTTGGTTACAGATCATCTTTTTGTTATTCTTTGAATTAGAGATAGTAACTTTGATATCTCATTTATTCCTTACTGCAAGTAAAAGTAGGTACCTAGAGCTACCTACAAGAATCAAAGTTAAAAACTGAAGTAGGAAGTTCTTATCTCTGTACGGTGTAGGTACATGGGCGCTCACTAAGTATACTATCATTGTGTATGGTATGTATTAGTATTAGTTCTACGAACATTGGAATAGGAACTCCGCTCTCGTATCCGTGTTAGAGTTTCCTAGAAAAATCATGACCCGCTGATAAAATACTAGTACATTTTTTACTTATATGTGTTTTTTGACTTTTTTGTGAGCCATTTGAATGATCAAATGGCTCACAAAAAAGTTTGTTGAAAGTTGAGGACTACAAGGTTTAGTAAAAACTAAATCACAGACATCTAGTGTTTCTACCATTTCCAATAGGAATATCTATATATATATATACTTATAATAAATCTGTAGAAGTGAAAATTCTGTACATTAAAAATATATATAAAAATAAATGGCAGGGGGTGTTACTAGACCGACACCGAACCCAAAAATGTGATTAAAAAATTTTTTGTCTGTCTGTCTGTCTGTCGGTCTGTCTGTCTGTCTGTCTGTCTGTCTGTCGGTCTGTCTGTCTGTCGGTCTGTCTGTCTGTCTGTCTGTTTGTTCAGGCATCACGCAAAAACTACCGGTTCGATTACGATGAAACTTGGTATAATTATTCTTTAATATCCTGGGCACCACACTGGGTACTTTTTATGCCGGAAAAATATCTTCTAAATACGAGTAATATAAAACTCAAAGGTGACTGACTGACTGACTGACATAGTGATCTATCAACGCACAGCCCAAACCACTGGAGGGATCGGGCTGAAATTTGGCATGCAGGTAGATATTATGACGAAGGCATCCGCTAAGAAAGGATTTTGATAAATTCTACCCCCAAGGGGATGAAATAGGGGATGAAAGTTTGTATGACAAATCTTATTCCTTGAGTTAATAAACTTGAAACTTAGCACGAATACTTATCTAAATAAATTATGAAGATTGTTAGTTTTTTTTTTTCTTCTAAACTATCCCCTAATAAGGGATTGGGGGGTTTCAAAGTTTGTATGGAAGAATTTTAGCGCGCAGTCCGGTTGACTCGAAACTCAGTATTTATACCTAATATTGAAAGTAAAGAATAATGTGTATCAGGGTTTTTTTAAAATCTACCCCTGACAGGCTGAAATGGGGTAGTCAATTTTTCAGGGGAGGATTTTACTGCATGGCTTGATTAACTCGAAAATTAGTATAAATAATCTTTGAGTCAAGTTATGAATACATCCCAAACGATTTTTTTTCCGATTCCACCCCTGTGGGGGTGAAAAACGGGGATACAGTTTATATGAAAAATCTTATTAATTTAGTTAATAAACTTGAAATTTGCCTAAGTAAGTAATAAAGTTTATCATTATATTATGTTTTTCAAAACTACCCCTCAAAGGAGGATATAGGGGTGTTAGGTTTATGTCGAAGAAATTGAATGTGCGGTCTGAGTAACTCGAAACTCAGTATTGATACTTTTGACAGAAAATAATTAATAATAAATATGTAAAGTTGTCGAAAATTTACCACTGACGGGACAAAAACGGGTAATTCGGTTTTTAAGGGAAGGATTTGAACTTGAAACTGTATGTTACATTTTCACGCCTAAACCACTGAACTTCTGATTTGGCATAGATATAGATGGCATCCTGGGGAAGCACATACTTTTTATCCTGTTAGCACGTTCCCGTGGGATAATTTCCGACATCCACGCGGGCGAAGCCGCGGGCAGAAGCTAGTGTTTATAATAAGCCCCTAAATATACATAGATTTAAGCTTATTAGCCTTATTACATCCAGACCCCCAATTTCCAACATCAAACCACAAATCTGACCGCAATTTGAAATAACCTCATCATTGTAAAGTAATAATTACTAAAGACAGTTTTATCCTGTTTACTACCGCTTCCCACTTTAGTTATCTTAAGAAGTTGACAAAGTATTTCGAGCCTGTGTTTGTAAAACCAAGTCGTGACGAAGCAAAACGGACCGACGCGCGACGCGGGACGGCGACATAGACAAAACAAATAAAGACGGCCATACAAATCGAATAATTTATTTAGCGATCGCGATAAACTTATCGTCCGATCGATCCACCGAACAAAGACGCAGACGACCGTTATACTCATAGATATAGGTTACATTTCTATGGTTATACTCATCAAGTACTAAGGAAAAGGAAAACAAATGAACAGTACCACACACGTATATCGGTCGCCAATAAAAAAACATCCTTTAAATGCGTCGGAATTTATGCAGCATGTAAAATTCTCTTTGTGATTTTTTTTTGCGCTGTGTACTGTCTGACAGTAAACGTAAGAATACTAAGTGATATGTAGCCGCTGTACGGCGTCGGCGTCGCTGCGTCGACATCAAAGGAAACCATTTATCCCTGTAATGTCTCATTCCAATCGCGAAAATGTTAGAGTGAGACAGCGAATGCTTTTTGTAGTGAAATATTTAGTGAGCTCATTGTAGCGGTGTTTAGTGAGCTCATTGTGGCGGTGTTTAGCGCTGGGTTCATTGTAGTGCTTGTGGAAGCAACGATTAATGTCTATATCGCGCACACAAAGAGCTCGGGCTATACTTTGAGAAATCACCGATTTGCTTTATTTTGTATCGCTATGTGTGGAAGCAATTGTGTTTTGACTTGGTTTCCAATTCAAGGACTCACATATCAATTAACTATTATTTATGTGAATAAGAGTAGATCGACTACTACAGTAGTGACGCGTACCGCGAGGACTGGTTTGCCTAGCAGTGAGACAGTATAGACCAACAAAAGAAAGAGTAGTTCAATATTAATAGAAAGTTGTATCAAAACTTGCTCTAAATAGTGTAACATTTAAACGTTGCACGTTGCCCTTTCTTTAGCAAACAAAAAACTCAGAACTTTGAAATTGCTGATTTATTTTCATTAGTATTCTTCCTGCAGTTATAATACCTACTACTTACAAATTCCGTCATCGAAGAAAATAAGTCCAAGAATAATGTTTGTTTTATGTAAATGTAAATCAAAGTAAATCACAATGTTTCCAGCAGATTTTAATATACTTTTATTTGACTTCAGCCTTCAGAACTAAAGTAATGTTCTGACATACACGCAGACTATGTACCTATTCATAACTAGAATATTTTGACAGGCAGAGCAAGCGGAGGTAATAATGTTTGTCATCCCACATAGAACTCCATAGAAGTATTACATGTGTTTGTGCTCACATCAGTAATTAAACCAAACGTACAATCTATTTTAATCACCAAAGGAACTCCCTCAGTAAATACCGCCATATTTATCGTTTCATTTCTCCGTCGTCGCCCACTTACAGAAATAGTGTAACAGTGGATATTCGAGCCACAAATCTTTTACCAGAACCGAACTATAAACATCTTGGAGCGAAATCAATAAATAGAAGTTAACGAAGTCGAGGCGTGATCTTGTCGTCCACAAGACGTCGCGCTAACACAACACTTTCTATATAATTCTACGCATCCGAAACCAAGCAAAACTCATCCTTGTGACACCAAAAATAAGCGGTACAGAAACATTTTCGGAGGAGCACACCAAAGTTGGTTTTCCAACCCCCTTTATGTTCCTCGAGGCGTAAATTGGGTTCGACTCGGACCTTTGTGCAAGCGAATTTATAAAATAATAAACTGCCCATGTATTATACGGGACGTTCATAAACGCTTGATAGCGGATCAAAGGTGTGGGGACAGGTAAACACGGATAACGTTGCTAGTTTGGGACCACAGTTTGGCTTTTATATAACCTTGAGTTCGAATTCAATTTGTAAAGACCTTTTACTCTCGTGTCTCCCCAATTCTGATATTAGACTGTCATGATACATGGTATTATTGAAATAGGTAACTAAAAATCCTCCTATGGCGTCATTGTACTCATCATCAATTGATAACTTTAACTATGGGACCAGAAAATAAACCGCAAAATAAAATCTACTGCTCCATACATTGATTTTCGCTTTGTTCGAACTTTTTTTTTGCGACTTCAGTATTGGTCTCGTAGTAAACGTTTTTCATAATGACAAGGACAATAAATAACCCTTAAGTAAGAGATTAGCAGTTATTACAATTAAACCTTGTATTCTTCTGGAATACTTACTAGGTTACTATACGTAGTTACTATACGTAAGAGCTGTTCAGTTGTTTTAGAGAGGATCTCGATGTGCGGAATGGCTGATAGAAGTTTTGGAGTTAAGTTTACTTTGTCAATTTGTGGGCTGTGCGCACGTGATCTGGTTCCGTTTAAGACTTCTGTGTTTACTGTGTTAAAATATGACAATGGACGCGTTGTAGTCTAGCTAACGATACCCTGGTTTACATTCCCTCCCATCCCTTCTTTACCTTTCATCCCAACAAAAGCATTAGTTTCTCCTCAAACAAAGCTATAAATTATTTTCTGTAAGAAGTTAAAGACTTCTAATCTAGGTCATCTTTTAATAGCACTATTATTATGTCTTGCATTCCAAGGAACTAACAACTAGCTCGACAGAATAAACAGCTCAACTGCTCTTGTTTGAGCAAACTGAACTTAGATGGAATCGATATCTAGACTCACTGTTTACTTAGAACAGTAATCTTATAGCACTTGGATTATCTACATTTCAATTGTATTAAATTCTTTGAAATTCTAATATAATGATGATATAACGTATGGTAGGTAGGTACTTAATGAGCATGAAGCTCATAATGTTGCAGAGAACATTACATTAGCATACATAGATCTAAATAAAAATAAAAGACTAGAAAAGACGTAGATTCCTACAAGCAACAGTTACAATGCCTGCCAGCGAAACAAATCTTGGAAAGTCCCATAAACATTGCGCGCAACGCTCAGGCAATAGGATAAAGGCAATAAATTGTAACTAGCCAATACATTACGTTGTTTAACGTCCATAACTCGCCGGCGACCGGCTAATCCCGAAGATTGCGCCATCGACGCGGCAATCTCGCTGTAAATATTCGGTCACCGTTTGACAATGGATCGTGATGCTGGCCATGTGTTTTGTATAGAGGATTTAGTTAGTCACTTGTTTTTTCAGCTGCTTTGACACCGCGATAGATTGGCAAGCAAAAATAGCACCTATTTCAAAAATTTTTTTTCTTTGGTTTTTTATTGCCAGTCGATCCAAAACAAAAACAAGTGACATAAACGTAATTCGTTTATGTCACTTGTTTTTTTTTGGATAAATAAAAACAAGGACGTTCGCCTTCAAATACAGATTGAGATGTATTGAGATCCTGCTCCACCCAATGGACTACTTTCCCAAAACCTGTTCTCGAATCACCACTTTAAGGTGATTAGAGGGCTCGCTGACCTTGTGTATATGGGCGGAGCTAAGCGCTCTACCCCCGAATACGTAAAACGCGCGCGGTGGCGCGCTGTACTAAAACGACGATCAAAGAATATGCGGAGGCGCAGAATGTCGCACGCAGGTCGTCATTTTTGCCTACGATTCCAGAGGGGAATGGCGGATGCAAAGCTGATATATTTTGTATAGATTGATACTTATGTTACGTATATGTTAAGTTTCTGGACATTATTTTTTAGCAATTTTTCATTTAGAGATTTTGTTTAAAATCATACGCGAGAAGGGACTTAGTTCCTAACGGGTGTAAAACTTTAAAAATGATATCGAGTATTTTCTTAGGAATAGAATAACATTTTATTTGCATAGACTGTAGGTCTTCTTAGGAGGACTTACATAAAAATGAGATTTTATAAAAATGTGATCCTGTTTCATGAATTTGAATTACATATTATAAATCAGTAATAAATATGCGCGTCTGTCTGTGTTAGTGCAAATATTTACGAACGAATTGTATCAGTGTGCGTTTTATGACTAGCTCGCTGCAGATGGCCCGTTTCTATAGTGCGCGTGGACGCTTACGATAGTAATACAAGTAGTAGGCATATCTAAACTATTATTAAAATGAGAAAAAATTGGATTTGATCAAAATAAAAGTCCAAGATGGCGGCTGCGAAATTTTTCAAGTTTTTTATCATGGGTGTCGTTTTCATACTTTTCGAGGGTGATAAAGCCGATAGTGAGGTCAAAATAAAAATCCAAAATGGCGGCTGCAAAAATTTTATAATATTTCATCATGGGTGTCGTTTTCATACTTTTCGAGGGCGATAAGGCCGATAGTGAGGTCAAAATAAAAATCCAAAATGGCGGCTGCAAAATTTTTATAATATTTCATCATGGGTGTCGTTTTCATACTTTTCGAGGGCGATAAGGCCGTTAATGAGGTCAAAATAAAAATCCAAAATGGCGGCTGCATAAACTTTCAAATATTTAATCATGGGTGTCGTTTTCATACTTTTCGAGGGCGATAAGGCCGATAGTGAGGTCAAAATAAAAATCCAAAATGGCGGCTGCAAAAATTTTCAAATATTTCATCATGGGTATCGTTTCCATACTTTAGAGGGTGATAAAGCCGATAGTGAGGTCAAAATAAAAATCCAAAATGGCGGCTGCAAAAATTTTCAAATATTTCATCATGGGTGTCGTTTTCATACTTTTCGAGGGCGATAAGGCCGTTAATGAGGTCAAAATAAAAATCCAAAATGGCGGCTGCAAAAATTTTCAAATATTTCATCATGGGTGTCGTTTTCATACTTTTCGAGGGCGATAAGGCCGTTAATGAGGTCAAAATAAAAATACAAAATGGCGGCTGCATAAACTTTCAAATATTTAATCATGGGTGTCGTTTTCATACTTTTCGAGGGTGATAAAGCCGATAGTGAGGTCAAAATAAAAATCCAAAATGGCGGCTGCAAACATTTTCAAATATTTCATCATGGGTGTCGTTTTCATACTTTTCGAGGGTGATAAAGCCGATAGTGAGGTCAAAATAAAAATCCAAAATGGCGGCTGCAAAAATTTTGAAATATTTCATCATGGGTATCGTTTTCATACCTTTCGAGGGCGATAAAGCCGATAGTGAGGTCAAAATAAAAATCCAAAATGGCGGCTGCAAACATTTTCAAATATTTCATCATGGGTGTCGTTTTCATACTTTTCGAGGGCGATAAGGCCGTTAATGAGGTCAAAATAAAAATACAAAATGGCGGCTGCATAAACTTTCAAATATTTAATCATGGGTGTCGTTTTCATACTTTTCGAGGGCGATAAGGCCGATAGTGAGGTCAAAATAAAAATCCAAAATGGCGGCTGCAAAAATTTTCAAATATTTCATCATGGGTGTCGTTTTCATACTTTTCTAGGGCGATAAAGCCGATAGTGAGGTCAAAATAAAAATCCAAAATGGCGGTTGCATAAATTTTCAAATTTTTCGTCATGGGTGTCATTTTCATAGTTTTCGAGGGTGCTACAGACAGCCGATAGTGAGCTCACAATGTAAATCCAAGATGGCGGCTGCAAAAATTTGTTTTTGTTTTAAATCATACGTGATAAGGAACTTCGAATAACCTAAGTTATTCTGAACAAACTAAAATTATTATGTAACTAATGATTACTTGATTTTAGGTACAGACGCCAGCACATCAAGCTACCCGAAACAGTCAAATTTTCCCAATCAACCTTGAACCTAATGCTTTAGCGATAAAGTTGAAAATCTATTAAAGAAATTTGACAGATTGCAGTTAAGTAGCTTGATGTGCTGGCGTCTGTACACGATACTTATTTGACAATAATATAGTGTGATGAGTTGCCAAATAAACAATGTTTTCTTATCACCAGACTGCATGAGTGAGTGTCTCTGTCTCGTAGAGTCTTAGCATAATGCTGAGAGATGGCCATTTTGCGTGGATGTGCGTGTTTACCCCCGAACTTGTTTTAGACAAAGACACTCACTCATGCGGGCTGGTGATAAGAAAACATTGTTTATTTGGAAACTCATCACACTATATTACTGTCAAATATGTATCGTGTGTGCCAGCACATCAAGCTACTTAACTGCAATCTGTCAAATTTCTTTAATAGATTTTCAACTTTATCGCTAAAGCATTAGGTTCAAGGTTGACTGGGAAAATTTGACTGTTTCGGGTAGCTTGATGTGCTGGCGTCTGTACCTAAAATCAAGTAATCATTAGTTACATAATAATTTTAGTTTGATCAGAATAACTTAGGTTATTCGAAATTCCTTATCACGTATGATTTAAACAAAAACAAATTTTTTCAGCCGCCATCTTGGATTTACATTGTGAGCTCACTATCGGCTGTCTGTAGCACCCTCGAAAACTATGAAAATGACACCCATGACGAAAAATTTGAAAATTTATGCAGCCGCCATTTTGGATTTTTATTTTGAGCTCACTATCGGCTTTATCGCCCTCAAAAAGTATGAAAACGATACCCATGATGAAATATTTGAAAATTTTTGCAGCCGCCATTTTGGATTTTTATTTTGACCTCACTATCGGCCTTATCGCCCTCGAAAAGTATGAAAACGACACCCATGATTAAATATTTGAAAATTTTTGCAGCCGCCATTTTGGATTTTTATTTTGACCTCACTATCGGCTTTATCACCCTCGAAAAGTATGAAAACGATACCCATGATGAAATATTTGAAAATTTTTGCAGCCGCCATTTTGGATTTTTATTTTGACCTCACTATCGGCCTTATCGCCCTCGAAAAGTATGAAAACGACACCCATGATTAAATATTTGAAAATTTTTGCAGCCGCCATTTTGGATTTTTATTTTGACCTCACTATCGGCTTTATCACCCTCGAAAAGTATGAAAACGACACCCATGATTAAATATTTGAAAATTTTTGCAGCCGCCATTTTGGATTTTTATTTTGACCTCACTATCGGCCTTATCGCCCTCGAAAAGTATGAAAACGACACCCATGATTAAATATTTGAAAATTTTTGCAGCCGCCATTTTGGATTTTTATTTTGACCTCACTATCGGCTTTATTACCCTCGAAAAGTATGAAAACGACACCCATGATTAAATATTTGAAAATTTTTGCAGCCGCCATTTTGGATTTTTATTTTGACCTCACTATCGGCTTTATCACCCTCGAAAAGTATGAAAACAACACCCATGATGAAATATTTGAAAATTTTTGCAGCCGCAGTTTGGATTTTTATTTTGACCTCACTATCGGCTTTATCACCCTCGAAAAGTATGAAAACGATACCCCTGATGAAATATTTGAAAATTTTTGCAGCTGCCATTTTGGATTTTTATTTTGACCTCACTATCGGCTTTATCGCCCTCGAAAGGTATGAAAACGATACCCATGATGAAATATTTGAAAATTTTTGCAGCCGCCATTTTGGATTTTTATTTTGACCTCACTATCGGCTTTATCGCCCTCGAAAGGTATGAAAACGATACCCATGATGAAATATTTGAAAATTTTTGCAGCCGCCATTTTGGATTTTTATTTTGACCTCACTATCGGCTTTATCACCCTCGAAAAGTATGAAAACGACACCCATGATGAAATATTTGAAAATGTTTGCAGCCGCCATTTTGGATTTTTATTTTGACCTCACTATCGGCTTTATCACCCTCGAAAAGTATGAAAACGACACCCATGATGAAATATTTGAAAATTTTTGCAGCCGCCATTTTGGATTTTTATTTTGACCTCATTATCGGCTTTATCACCCTCGAAAAGTGTGAAAACGACACCCATGATGAAATATTTGAAAATTTTTGCAGCCGCCATCTTGGACTTTTATTTTGATCAAATCCAATCTTTTCTCATTTTAATAATAGTTTAGATATGCCTACTACTTGTATTACTATCGTAAGCGTCCACGCGCACAATAGTAATGGGCCATCTGCAGCGAGCTAGTCAATAAACGCACACTGATACAATTCGTTCGTAAATATTTGCACTAACACAGACAGACGCGCGTAGTCGATCGATAGCCGGAGCGTAGCAGCGAGCGACACAGCCATCCCGTCTCAATGCTAACGCACGACTGCCGCCCGCGCCCGCGCAGAGCACCTCTGAAGCTTGATCTCAAAGGGGGGACATTTACTATGCAAATGTTGATTGATTTAAATAAGCTATGTCACATCTGTAGTACCTCTAACCATCGATTTTTCAGTGTAAAAATTTTTCCAAACTTCAAAGCCGTTTAGAAGTAATATCGAAAATAAGAAAAAGATAGCGTGTTGGTAAATATTTTTTTAAGGCAAAAGTATTAGCCATACGAAAAAATCCTATGTCAGAAATGTTGTTCATGAATCTATAGCAAACATATATTTTTTTCAGATCTTTTAATCAAGCCGTTAATGAGAAATATTCTTCATAAAGTGACCGTATTACGGTACTAAACGCGAGTAAGGCCCTTAAGAGCCCTTAGCTTAGTTGTGACCAACATTTAAAAGCAATAGGAATCCCACATACATACATAAATTTTCCATGGGGTAGGCAGAAACTACAGAATGCCTGCTACGATCTTTGTTTGCTTTGTTCGGGAAACCCAAAATATAATAATCAATACAAAATAAAATATACAAAACAGTAATAATGTAAATAAAATCTACCTGCAGACACACTGCTCAAACTTAGTCTATGTCAAACCCAGCGGCCGCCATTTGTGGCCGTCACGTCACGTCGGTGTTTGCCCGCGCGACGTGTTGTGACGTGTTTGCTCGTCGCCCACACGCCGCGCCCGTGTCTCGCCTTGTCGCCTGTCCGACGCATGCCTGATACCGTAGCTACAGGCGATGGGGTCGGCTGTAGAAGGGTTGGGAAGTGATGGGAGCTTTTTTTTTGTAAGTGGTAGGGGTAACTGGCAGGGCCTCTACTTGGTTGTTTTCTTTTTGAGTCATCTCGGTGAGCATGACTTCTTTATGATTTTAACATTTTAAACACTTATTCAGAACTAGCTTCTGCCCGCGGCTTCGCCCGCGTGGATGTCGGAAATTATGCCACGGGAACGTGCTAACAGGATAAAATGTATGTGCTTCCCGAGGATGCCATCCATCTCGCGGGCCCTTTGTGGCTAATTACAATAGAAAACCAATTGTGTCTCATTAGTGGTGATTAAGAGGGTACCTATATGATATCTTTACCTAAGTACCTACCTAATTAAAAAAAAATACCCTACCTAAATAAACCTATTTCTGATGATAACTAATCTAAACTCAATAAATAAGCAAAATCCCTAAAAACTAATATCTATACGAATGACTAATCCTACCTAACAGTATTATAAAATAACCTACGGTCACTACGTACACTAACAAATATACTACCTATACTATAAAATTAAAGTCTATACCTACGACTTATAAAATTAAACCTAAATAACTCTAAACACTAAAAGGAATAAAAAGGTCGCACAGATAATACTGCGGGTGATGTAACCTTCGACAAACTTATTATTTGCGGTTGGTACAGTAATCGATCTAGGGATCGAACCGCAAAATTAAGTTTGTTTTTTATTTATTGTATATACTTTTCCGGGATAAAAAGTACCCAGTGTGGTGCCCAGGATATTAAAGAATAATTATACCAAGTTTCATCGTAATCGAACCGGTAGTTTTTGCGTGATGCCTGAACAAACAGACAGACAGACAGACAGACAGACAGACAGACAGACAGACAGACAGACAGACCGACAGACAGACAGACAGACAGACAGATAGACAAAAATTTTTGTAATCACATTTTTGGGTTCGGTGTCGGTATAGTAACACCCCCTGCGATTTATTTTTTTGATATTTTCAATGTACAGAATTTTCACTTCTACAGATTTATTATAAGTATAGATTACCTGTACTGAATATCCGTTTTTTTATTAGACAGCACTGTCCCTCTTGTCTGCTAGGCGAAGGCCTCCCCCAGATCTTTCCAGATAAATATTTGTAAAAAGTATTTCATCATGGAACTTCTAGACCTCTTACAATATTTTTACGAATTTCATAAGTACCTACGGAACGATGGTGATAATGCAGTGCAATTTATAAATAGCAAATAATAGTTATCAGCTACCATTTTTTGATCTACAGACTAGAAAGTTGTAAATAAGCCCTATATACCATCTAATCAACTCAACTCACACATACTTTTCACCAAGCAGTAGTTGGGCGCGCACGAATCGTTCGTCGAATCCGATCGGGCTCCTAAATTGGACTTACAGTAAGTCCGCGCTGCAATTGAGTGCGGTTTGTAAGTCAGTTGAGTTTCCTGGGAGCCGGCGACCGTCATTACTTTGTAAATCCAGGCTTACATGAGACATAGTAGTCGAAACGTGAAGTGCCCAAAAAGTTTAGGACGTGCTTCGGAAACGGGTTTTAATTTGAAAGGACGGGTGCTATGTCCTATGTTACAGAGTTTGATTTCCGCACTTAGTCCTTGAGGTGGACTACTGGTAACTGTGCGGAGGCCATGGCGGCCGTCGTGGTTATTCCAACCAGTCCACCTCCCCCCAGAAGTTGATTACATCTCCTGGTCTGTTAAGAACATCTGTGTAAGATCTAGGTGCCCCGAGGGTTTCTGTCCTAATCTGGGTGACGCCTGTGCATTCAAAGAGTAAATGCGCAGCGCTTTCCTCAGCCTTTATGCGAGTCCTGCTTAGAGGACTGTCCGTTATGCCTATTTGGTGGAAGTGTTTGTTTAGCGAACAGTGTCTCGTGATCCCCGTCGCCCGACACGGGCCTGTCCAGCAGTGACAAACGTCCGGTTAGCCTGCGATCTAACTATGGCAGAGCTGCCCTGGACCGCCTGCAGTACAGCTGGTAATTTGTTTTAGGTTTTTCTAAGTCTATCTGTTGCTCCTACTATTTATGTTTGTCTGATATTTTCGTCTGTCATACTATGATTTGTTTTGCCAAAAAGTCCTTTGTCGTTATTTATATGTAACGTGATGTTAAACACGCAATCAATATTTATAAGTAAATGACTTGTGAGACAGTATAACATTTTCATAAAAATAACTATGATGATAGACAAAAATATTACAATACACTCTAGTGTTCAGGGCTTCAACATAATGTTCTAAGAATAATGTACTAACATTTTCTCTTTTCGCGAAAATCCTACACTTAAGGGAAACTCTGGGAACTTACAAAAACACACATCGAGATATATTATCATTTTTATTGTACGAATACCAAGCACACGACATATCTTAAAGCGTTGCTTCCCAGGGGACCGACAGAAGTAAGATATTTAAGAAAGTCGCGCCTGGTTCTGTTTCTAATACGTACCTACTACAGTCATTTTTTATCCCGGTCCTTGCAAATATTTTTAGAAATTAGCTTATAAGGTTCTAGTTTATGCAAAGATGACAGGCGGATTAATTAAACTAAAACAGCTAGATTTTCGAACGCAAGCAAGCGGCTAGAACTCAAAGCGAGCGGCTAGAGCTCAAAGCAAGCGGCTAGAGCTTAATATTGAGATTGGCTTGGGTATTGAATGAACTTTATTCTACTTTATAAACTGATAATATTTTAAAATTTACATTGAAATTATTTTATTTAAATTATGCATTAATAAAGGACCATATAAGACGTAAAATATACCAAACAATTTTACGTTATGAACGCCGTCTCAATCCGAAGCATGGTCCTGATGAGAAATGAAAAATATTAATTTAAATCAAAAACATCATTTCTTTCACTCGATTTATGAGTACATTTCTCTGAGCACAGCTGTTCTGGGCCTTGGCCTCATAAATAATAAAAAAAATATGAACGTTTAAAAAATCCTTCACGTTTTAAGATGCTCAGGCCTTGACCTACTGCTATTGTCGCATGTCTGTGAGTAATATAATAATCTAATGACGTCAGTCACTCGCATTTTATTTGAGAAGAATAATCTCTTTTGCATATTGTTCGTACGCTACAGATTAAAATGAAAAATTGGCGACTCGGGAGCAGTTTAATTCGCATTACTCATTTTTTTTCTACGTGATTCTTTTTGTTGGGGCGACATCCGATACTGTGCATAAGGTTTTGAGTTTATTGTTCTTTGTTATTATTAATTAGGAAATAATTAGAATGGAATACTCTTTATTATGTACACCATTATTATAAATTACAGATACAAAGGTAAAAAATTCGTTTTAGTTTTATTTTAATTGATTTATATTAATTAAGAATCTGTATAATTTTCCACTTACTTCTTGTTAAACCAGTTTTATGATTTGATTAACATTTTCGCAACTCTTTAGGCTTTGTTTATGACAGGATTTGTGTGTAGTTAAGTTATTCGTTATTAATATTAGTTCAAGGCCTGTAACCTTTATCACAAACACGTTCCGTGTCGAATCCCAATCCATGTTTAATAATCGAAAGTCACTTTCATAACCGCACATGCCATTAACACACGATGAGGCGATGACGTACGAACACAAAAATAAAGACAATAAAAATACCTAACATTCGCACCATTTGTAACAAAACAAATAAAAATCTACATAAAATTAATGGAACATTTGAAAGAAGACGTATTAAGTTCTACATCAAAGGCACTCACGAAAGAATTCGGTCAATCTTCGCGTCTTATGCACACACATTATATTGTGACAAAACAAACAGAGAGTGTGAATCACAGCGCTAATGTGCGACAGTGTCAACATCGTTTTCCATCAGAGCTGTGTGTCTGCTATCGTCGGAAATAGCCATCTAAACTGGCGAACACGTAAATAACATTTGGCCATCTTTGCTTTTGGACGAACACTGTGTCCACTGCGAAGCATGTCCAATGAACAATATCATGGAAAACTATTGTTTTAATAGTAAGACTATTAATAGTAATGTTCTCACAGTTAAGTCTTTTACCGATCTTTGTCACGAAAGTTAATTCAGCCTTTTTTGCCATCGACCAAACTGTGGATTCTTTGTTCCATAATGTTGCTAATAATTACAACACCGTTAGCAGTGAGAATAGTGAATACAGTTGTTTGTAAGTGGGTGTTATCGTGTAGGACGATGCTGTTGTTCAAGTTTTTATTTGACACAATCACACTAACGATTTCCAAAAACTTTATGGTAAATAATGTATATCGATGCCAGTTGAAAGTACAAGCAATAGATTTAAAAAACATGAACGAAAGGTCAGCAATATTTTGTCGGCAACAGAGCTAATCTCCCGATCGATCGGCACGGGGCGATGTGTCGCATTCCTACTGATATATTACGCTCACAAATCGTTCCACACATTTATCATACTTTTACTAGCTTTTACAATTATTTTACACATTTATTTTTGAGACAAGTTTTAGGAGTATATTGTAGGGGTATTTTATGTACAAGTACATGTAGTTCAACTCCGGTACTCATATTAACACGGGTTAAATCATGATTTTATTTTCATTCTCAACTTATACAACTAGGAGAATTACGGTTAGCGTTCTCATTAGGTTCATATTCCGAAGATTGCCTTATAATGTATTTGTTTATTATTCTTCTACTATTGATTAGTCCTACATTTTTGTATCATTTTCAAATAGATCGATATACACTGATAGTATCCTATTTAATTGTTACAAACAATCTGCCATACATCCAAACTTCCAAATTGAAGTTCCTATATCTTCCTACATTCCAATCGCACATTCTGAATTCATCCTCACTCTCTAAATCTAACATTGCAGCCTGACAGAGATTTAAGTCGAATACATTGTAAATATAGGACCCTTTGGGCCCCAGAAATCACGTGCCGCGTCTGAAAGTGATTGTTCGGGATGCCAGGAGGTCCCGTCGTCGGCGGCTTCGTCTGTGCCTTTCGCCGAAAAATCTCAAGTATTAGAAGATCGAGAGTCGGGGTGGGTTTAGGGCGGGATTACGCGGGGCTGATCGCGAACCTGCTAGTAATTGAAGTGTGTTTGTCATTGTTTTGAAGTTCAATTGTTTTCTTTGGTTTCGCTGTTATTTTTTGTTGGTTTTGGTTCCTTGAATGTTTTAACAGCTTTATCTCCTACTCTTCTTTTTTTCGTATCGGTGGTACTCTTCTTCAATTTATGTGTAATCTCGGTGTTGACATGTAACTAATATTATGTAGGCAATAGGACACTTATACTTTTACTTGTTGTGTGTCTTTTTACTTGTCTTATACTATTACTTATTATGTATGCCAGAAGCTTCTAATATAAATGTCATTTCATAAAAATGAATGACACACTTTCTTACTGATGTGTTGAAGACAAAGATGTAATAAGTGTCGCAATCCACGGTAGGCGCGTTCTTATTCCCGCTCGTTGACACGAACCTACAAAAATAAAAAAATTTTTTTTCTTTGTTTTAGTACTTAGGTACTTAAGGTTTATGTCCCTAACTTCGAATACTTGGTACTGTGCATAGCATAAAGAAAACCAGATAATTTTGTATCCTAATTATTGTTGACCATCAAACTTTATCACAGCCAAAAAACTGTTATGTAGCTATAATAAAAAGTATTCATTAAATATTTAACAAACTTCCATGTGCTACTTAAAGTTATAATCCTCTCCATAGTTTTCCGAGGAAGAGGTTGCCTCTTATAAGGGTTTATATTCCAAAGTTTTAGCATCCCTCAGGACTGTAAACGTTAGATGATGCCATCTAACGTTTACACTTTGGGTAAAATTAGAAGCTTGCCAAATATGGTGCATGATTGAACTGACAAAGAGGTTGCTACTTGATTATCAATTATTTAAATTAAAGAAATTGGTGCAGTAACTTAGAGCTAACAAGCCAGAAAATCAAACGGAAGTAAAAACAGAAAAAGAACATTAAACTCATTAGGAGAAACGAACCTTCGAACTTGTCTTCATTACAGAACAATTATTCAAACAGACCACTTAGAATAATCGCCCTTAATAAAATACTCTTAACGAATTCACGCTGAAAAAGATACGCTTTTTATTTGAGACACAATGGGCGTACGACCGAGTGACAGAGGAAAAATTATTCAGAAAAGCGACGTGAAAAAAAAACGGGGCGTTCGTCATAAGTGGAGTAAAATATGCACCCTCGTGTAGTAATATATAGGGCTCGGAGAGTCCCGCCGGTGCAGACAACAGAATTATGGTCCTTGACTGTACGGGGAAAAATGTTGCAACAACCGTTGTGTTGTGGTTTTGGCATTGTTTAGAAAAATAATGTTAAAAGTATAAAATATTAAGATTTAAGATACACAATTTCAGTTAGAATTTCAGGATTTGTACCTAAATTAGCACGGAGTCCAGAATCATTGATGTGTCAAAAGAATAGAAGGGCAACCTAAACTACCAGTTGGTGCCAGTTGTTAACTATTTTTCTTCAAGAAAAATAGCTGATGATTTAATTGAAAAACTCTACACTTCAATAATAATCTTATTTTATAACCCGTAGCTGGCTTAGTAATTCCATTCTACGTAAAATATGCTGCCAGCACTATGCTACATACGTCTTGCATTTACATAATTCTGTTGGAGCGCCCGCGGGTTTGCTCACAAATTCACAATTACTGTAATGGATTATGAAACTACGAGATTTAACCAAGTTTGGATACCTACTACGGCTATTTGCCAACGAAAGATTGAACTATCGACATACTACCATACCATGTTGAATACTAAACTAAAATATTCATGGGACCTAATTTTTGACATAACCTTAATTAAGAGTGTCAGAGTTTCGATGTTATAAATCATTGACACATCAACCGATATTGATAATTTATAACAGTAATTAAAAATCGAACTAACATAACATAAAAATATTATAATTATTAGGTACAATATTTTTGTTTCTACAACCAGTGGCGGTCGCAGTTACGTAATACAGACGCGTGAAAGTGACACGAGTAATTATTAAATCCTAGCAAAGATACATTGAGTTGAGCCCCGTTAAGTGGGGCTTAGCACGTCAGATTCATCGAAGATTTATACTGTTTATATAGGCGCCAAAAAGGACGGATTTGTTTCAATTTTAGGACCCTCTTTAACAAGGTATTAGTTACCTTAACTGCTGTGACATAAAGCTTATAATCACTGGTTGGAATAGCAGGCATTTTACGACGTGTAAAATAAAGGTTGTGATGTAAATAA
This sequence comes from Apamea anceps, assembly GCA_951799955.1. Taxonomy (NCBI): domain Eukaryota; kingdom Metazoa; phylum Arthropoda; class Insecta; order Lepidoptera; family Noctuidae; genus Apamea; species Apamea anceps. The sequence goes on along the minus strand of OX637513.1, from coordinate 20,582,990 downwards.
TTGCTTTTTTACTGTCTTTATTTTTGTACAAATGTGATAAATTGAGGTATTCGTTTTATAGATACATTCGTGACTCGGTTACATAAAGCGCTATGAAATGCACAACATAACATTAGGATGTTTCCATTAGAGACCAGTTTAAGATCCAACACTCATATTATTACCCTGATACAAATAGGCTCACTGTTAAGGATTCATGATTATGTTAATTGGGTCCTCGCCTAGATTCTAATCAAGGTAGATCAGTTGTATAACGAAGTTTCTTACGCCACTTTTCTTCCACACCTAAAGAATATGCAAATATTTATATTTTATTTACAAACATAATTATGAACAAAGTCATCCTACTACATCTCAATCTAAAAACATCTTCACGCATGATCAAAGAAAACGTAACCCTTCAAAGCCTCCGAAAATAGACACATAAAAAAAACAGTATGAAAAGGGCACCTCTCCATAAAGAGCATATACTAACGAGTGTAGATCAAAGGGGACTTAATTTTATACGACGCGATTCTCAAACAAATGAAGCGGCCAGTACTAATCGTCGCATTTGTCACGCGACTTATATTCGAGTTTTATTTTAGACGCCGGATGACACGCGGAGTGGCGTTTCAGGGTTATATTTGTAACGACATTCTTTCGTATTCCGAATATAACATATCTAAAGGTTTGAGTGTTCTGTTTGATGTGTTTCATCTCCTTTGTGATTGTAGTGTGTTTCCGGATGGCGGAGTTAGAACAAATGACTGATCAATGTTTTTACCGAACGATCCAGATTTTTTTTGTGCACATAGACAACTTAGCACTTTATATAGTTTGCATTTATTAACTTGGTTTATATAGGGGTAAAGCCTAGTGAGTGCATTATATCGTTTCTTTAATAGACCTTGGCCTTAATTTATTAACTATAATAAAATTAATAGCATGCATAAGACCTTCATAAAAAAAGAGCATTGTTTCAAACATTCCGTCTATCTCTAAGACTTGACGAAGATCTCTATTATAACTTAATAACGGTTTTCCTTCAGAAAGTTTATTTACAGAAAGGATTCTGCGGCCAGTCGGTGGGTACAGCTGGATGATGTTATCTTAGTCGGTGGGTACAGCCGGATGATGTTATCTTAGTCGGTGGGTACAGCCGGATGATGTTATCTTAGTCGGTGGGTACAGCCGGATGATGTTATCTTAGACGGTGGGTACAACCGGATGATGTTATCTTAGATGGTGGGTACAGCCGGATGATGTTATCTTAGTCGGTGGGTACAGCCGGATGATGTTATCTTAGACGGTGGGTACAGCCGGATGATGTTATCTTAGTCGGTGGGTATAGCCGGATGATCTTATCTTAGACGGTGGGTACAGCCGGATGATGTTATCTTAGACGGTGGGTACAGCCGGATGATGTTATCTTAGATGGTGGGTACAGCCGGATGATGTTATCTTAGTCGGTGGGTACAGCCGGATGATGTTATCTTAGACGGTGGGTACAGCCGGATGATGTTATCTTAGTCGGTGGGTATAGCCGGATGATCTTATCTTAGACGGTGGGTACAGCCGGATGATGTTATCTTAGACGGTGGGTACAGTCGGATGATGTTATCTTAGACGGTGGGTACAGCCGGATGATGTTATCTTAGACGGTGGGTACAGCCGGATGATGTTATCTTAGACGGTGGGTACAGCCGGATGATGTTATCTTAGACGCGTGCCGTGGCTGAGCTACTTATTAAGATAAGATAAGATTTCTTTGTTTGTTTAAACATTGTATACATACAAAAGCATGCAATATATTACGTCGTTTGAGTCCAGTCATGTTTAGTCGTAAGTATCGGCGTACAAATATTTCCATAAAATTGAAAATAATTAATAATAAGACAAAAAAAAAAATACCTACAATAAGCATTTACACAATTTATAATTATGAAACTTTAGAAACCAAAAATTATTTCTATATTGTAATTTTAAAATTCCAAATAGCTCAAAAACTATAATGTCAAACAAATACAAGAATAATGTCAAAGTTACAAAATATAATATGTCAAAATTAAAAGATTTATGTCAAAACAAGATTGATGTCAAACAAATACAAGAATAATGTCAAAGTTACAAAATATACATACTTATGTCAAAATTAAAAGATACGTAAAATTTACAAGATTGATGTCAGAATTTTAAGATTAAGGACGCTGTTACATTTTCGACGAACTCAAATTTAGGTATCTAAAGTCGCACACAGCAACATCACACGTACGCACACATTGAGTCCTCGATTGTATACATCACATATAATCTTGGTCCTTGATATTATTTTTTTATTTTATTGAAATTGATTCCAGAAGATTACTTGGATCTTTGAAAATGCATTTGGTAACTGTTTGGTAAATTTTGTTTTGTTTTGTTCTGTTTAAAATTGAAATGCGTTTGGTAAATTTTTCACTTTGTGGTGTTTTTTTTTTGAAAGTCGGTTTTATTTTTTTTTGAGAAAGTTTTTATCACTGTTTCGGTTTTAGCGGGAAAACAGACGTCAACACCCAATATGGGGTACCAACCAAAACTAAAAGAAAAAAAACTGTCCTGTGTCGAAAAACAAAAAACAATAGATACCGACACCGACTTCCAAAAAGAAAATTATTATCATTTTGTAAAGCACGCTATGTGAAATAAGTAGGTACTTAAAATAAAACAATTTCCGTTCACAAGGATTAAAAACGACCATCGATATTGCTATTACATAGAACATATAAAATATTATTATCTAAAATTTTACGAGTATTACATAGTGAGCTAATGAGTTATGAAATACTAGCCTGGGCATTTAGTTAAATTTTTTGGTAAAATAAATCTCCACTCCCGAATGATCTTCTTTGTGACTGTGGTGTAGGCTCAGCATTTTTGATGAAAATTAAAACACACGGAAGTAGTAAAAATCTATAATATATTTAATAAAGGCATGTTACAAAAGTACACCAACTTATTGCTACGTTTGTAGATTTTTTTGGTCTATATCCAAATTTCCGAATATGGGGCATCTAAAAAATAAAGATAAACATATTAACAAAATAACCTACATAAAAACTAAATGCTACACTTGGTGGCAGAGCTCACAAAGTACGAATGACAAAGTTCCGCTGCCAAGGCCTGTCTTATTTGTCAAACGCTATTTGTGACATCTACCATGCCATATTTATGAAATTGACACCCATGACGAAAAGTGGCCAAGTTTTTGTCGGCGCCATCTTGGATTTTGGTTTTGACCCCATATTCATTATTAGCTACCCCAAAAACCATGAAAATGACACCTATGACGAAAAGATGTCTAATTTTCGTAGGCGCCATCTTGGATTTTGGTTTTGACCCCATATTCGTTATTAGCTAACAAAAAACGGTCTTTTGGACTGCAAATCAACCCTAGGAAATCCCAGGCCATAATTATCGGCGGCAGGTATATGCGGAATAGGCTCAATGTAGCGTCGCTGACTCCACTCTGTCTGAATGGAGTTCAGATTGAATACGCTCAAACGGTTAAAAACCTGGGAGTGACCATGGACTCCTACCTGTCGTGGTCTGCTCATGTTGCTCAAGTCAGTCGCAAAGTGCACTTTACTTTCCATTCCTTGAAATGTCTTCAGGGCCTCTTGCCCCTGAACACCAAAATTTCTCTTGCTCAAACCCTCATTCAACCCATTATTGATTACGCCGATGCCTGTTACTTGGATGCCACGGAGGAGCTTTTAAATAAACTTGAGCGTTTGCAAAATATTTGTATTCGTTTTATTTTTAACCTTAAAAAGTTTGATCATGTCTCCAACTTTCGCAAGATACTCAAGTGGCTCCCCATTCGACTTCGCAGGAACTCTCGGATATTATGTCTGCTATTCAATCTCCTTCACAATCCCAAAACACCGTCCTATCTGCGGGAGCGTTTTTCCTACGCCCGTCCTTCAGATGCACCTTGTAGGTCGCATCTTAAAAACCTTCTTAAGTCCCCTCCCCATTCCACCGACTTCTACTCCTACTCCTTCACAGTGCACGCGGTGCGATTGTGGAATTCACTACCGCCTGACATTAGGGACTGCCAAACTATTGCAGTTTTCAAAAGAAGAGTGAAAGAACACTATCTGTCCACTTCATCATAGTTGTGTATGTATTTATTTTATTTTAGAAGTATTTATGTATGTTTATTTGTATGTATATATTCTCGTAATATTTGTTTAGTTTTTAAGTGAATTGTTTGTTTTTGATTCTATGTATTATTGTTTGTCTCCTTTGCTCTATCACACGCTGTCTACATCTCTGTATTTATTGTCCTATCTCAGGTATGCTGGAAGAGATTTCTTATGAAATAAGCATCACCTCTGTACCTATTTTTTCTGTTCTGTCTTTCAATGTCTGTTTATATATGTGTGTACATAAATGGTTAAATAAATAAATAAAAAATAAAAAAACCGTGAAAATGACACCCATGACGAAAAGATGTCAAATTTTCGTCGGCGCCATTTTGGATTTTGGTTTTGATCCTATATCCGTTATTAACGACCCCAAAAACCATAAAAATGAGACCCATGACGAAAAGTTGTAAAATTTTTATCGGCGGCATCTTGGATTTTGGTTTTGGCCCCATTTTCGATATTAGCAACCCCAAAAACCATGAAAATGACCACTTTTTGTCATAGTCTTGGTTTTGACCGCACATTGGTCATACATACATACCTACATACAAACCGGTTAAAATCATAACTCTCCTCCCGCCCATCCACTTCCAGGCCTCACCGCCGACAGGTTGACCTTAGCCATCCAAATCCTAACCTTACTAAGAGTTCCTTAAACCCATCCATTTCTCAACCTTGTCCACAGCTGCTTAACCCCACCCATCCAAATCCCGATCTTACACAACATAATAATATTTTTTTATACTTACAAAATAAAAATAATTTAAGTATGAAACTCGTACTTACTTTTATTTCAGTCCAAAAGTATCAACTCCTTCCGATCACGATAACCAACGACGGTACTCACACAACAATCTTTTTCTATTACTTTTATCGTATTTATTTTTTGCGAGAGAGCGATATACCCGTCCTTCCACGAGCGCTTCTGAGCGCGGAATGATGAACCGTGAGTGCAAAATGTATGAAGAAGTCTGCAAGTGTTTTTATTTTAGCTAATAATTGAAAAATATATTGATTTATATACAAAACAATTAGCTAAATCTATAAAGGACTATATATACCGCAATTTATTATAATTTTGAAGATAAAATATGCTGTATATTTACCTAAACTGGTACCTATTCGGACACCTATTTTTTAAATTTTCTGCGATTATTGAGTAGGGAAAAACGTATTTGTGCGAAAATTTTGTACAACGTCATACAATTTTTGTGATGCCAATGTGGAGATGAATATATTACCTTTAAATTAAGACCATGATATGTTAACATTTGTGATTGCTTATACGTTAAAATGGTACCTGAAAAGCACTGTTATTTGTAGAAAAATGTAAAAGCGTCCTTAATGTCAAAATTACAAAATTGATATCAAAATTACAGGACTTATAAATTTTAATGACAGAAAAATTATTAAAAATCAAAAATCGTTTTCGGCTAGAAATTCGGAGACACTTAGTAAGCGTTCTGCGAATTTTTTTTTTTTTTAATTTACGCTTGAATGCATTACTATTTAGCTCCTTCCAACGTTTAGGCAGTATGTTAAATATAGCAGGAGCCATGCAGATGATACTTTTGCGCATGAGTGCCGTTTTTACTGGATAGACGCGAAGAATGGTCATATCCCGTCTGTTACGCGGTACAGCGTTTGGGGTTTGTTTTAACAAACATTGCGGTTTCGAGTATATACAAACTAGGAAGATTTAATATATTGTACCTTTTAAAATACGGTTTACATGAATCAACCGTTTTTAGCCCAAACATAGATTTAATGCATCTCTTTTGGGCCTTGAATGCCGTGTAAGCGTCGGTAGAGTTTCCCCAAAATATGATGCCGTATCTTAGGTGAGACGCAGCTAAGCCATAGTAGGTCGCAATCAGGGTATCTACATTCACAACTGCAGCTAGAGAGTGCAATACAAATGCAGAACTACAAATTTTTTTGCAAAGGTTCTCTATTTGTGATTTCCAGTCAAGTCTTTTGTCAATTACTAATCCAAGGAATTTAGTAGTATTTACGATTTCAATAATTTTATTATCTATATTTATGTCCATATTTTCTATCGTCAAACGTTGGCTAAATGTATGATTTTAGTTTTATCTAAATTAATTTTTAAATTATTATTGTTTAACCATTTTATTACTGATGTCAAGATATTGTGAATGTCAAGCCTATATTGGATCATGTCATTATTATTACTAGAATTATCACCGTGCTGCAAATAAAGTCATAGGGTGTGAAATTGATTTGGGCAAGTCATTAATCTATAGTGTAAAAAGTGGAGGTCCCAAAACACTACCCTGTGGAACGCCAAAAGTAGTGTAACGTTCATCCGATAAGTACATCTCTTCTTTTTTAGTGTGTGTATTAATTTTAGTGATTTCTGTCTTTTGCTTTCTATTGTTTAAATAAGATTTAATTAAATTAAGAACATTACCTCTTACACCATATGCGTCAAGTTTTTTTATTAGAATGTCATGGTTTACGTAGTCAAATGCTTGAGTCATATCACAGAACATAGCACTTTTTTGTCCACTTTTGTCAACACAGTGTATAAAAAGTCGTAGATTGATAGATTATAGTCTTATTTTCGCGAAATCCCTTTTGCTCATTACATAATATATTATTTCTTTCTATGTAGCCGTTTAATTCCCTTTGTATGAATTTCTCAAATATTTTAGAGAAGTTAGGGATCAGATAAAAGGGCCTGTAATAGTCAATAAGCTCTCTATCCTGTTTTTAGGGTTCCGTAGCCAAATGGCAACGGAACCCTTATGGATTCGTCATGTCTGTCTGTCTGTCTGTCTGTCTGTCTGTCTGTCTGTCTGTCTGTCCGTCCGTATGTCACAGCCGCTTTTTTCCGAAACTGTAAGAGCTATACTGTTGAAACTTGGTAAGTAGATGTATTCTGTGAACCGCATTAAGATTTTCACACAAAAATAGAAAAAAAACAATAAATTTTGGGGGTCCCCATACTTAGAACTGAAGCTCAAAATTTTTTTTTTCATCAAACCCATACGTGTGGGGTATCTATGGATAGGTCTTCAAAAATGATATTGAGGTTTCTAATATCATTTTTTTCTAAACTGAATAGTTTGCGCGAGAGACACTTCCAAAGTGGTAAAATGTGTCCCCCCCCCCCTGTAACTTCTAAAATAAGAGAATGATAAAACTAAAAAAAATATATGATGTACATTACCATATAAACTTCCACCGAAAATTGGTTTGAACGAGATCTAGTGAGTAGTTTTTTTTTAATACGTCATAAATCGTAACGTAACGGAACCCTTCATGGGCGAGTCCGACTCGCACTTGGCCGGTTTTTAAATAATGGCTTAACGATCGCTATCTTCAGTGCGTCAGGAAACGTGCCAGCTACAATACATAGATTTATAATATGAGATAAATGGTGGCAAATTTCAGATGCTGTAGCTTTTATTATTTTGGTTGAGATGCCATCGTACCCCACGCTATTTGTGCTTTTCAAAGCCATAGTAATTTGCTGTGCCTATTGTGGTGTACAGGGTACCATAAACATCGAGTTTTAGTTTTATAACTGGACTGGATGGGTTGTATTTTATTAATAAAATAGTTATTAAACTGATTCACTTTCGCGTCTGTAATTTTGTCAGTATTGATTTTAATTTTAAAAATATAATTTTAAGGCACATTAAATTTTCCTTGATTTATTATTTGCCAGGCGGTTTTACATTTATTGTGTGATGTTTTGATTTTGTGGTTATTTTGTGAACATCGTGTCAGAGTCATGATTTTTCTAAACAGCTTAGAGTAGTCTTTAAAGCGAGTTCTATTTAATTCATTTGGTCTTAATCTCCTTCAGATTAAAACCAAATGAATTAAATACAACTCCAAAGAAGTTGCCGTTTTTTTTTACTACGGGATTACCTACCTTTAGATATCCACCTTGGCTTTTTTATTACCTGCGTTTATTGTAATCATAGTCTTAAGAAAATAGAGGTTGTAGAATAACGAAAATATTTCATGAAATTTATTGTAGGCAATGTTAGCGTCATTTGTTTAATATATTTCGGAAAAGTAAATTTTACTCATACAATATTTTAATTTAGCTATTTTTTAGGGTTCCGTAGCCAAATGGCAACGGAACCCTTATGGATTCGTCATGTCTGTCTGTCTGTCTGTCTGTCTGTCTGTCTGTCCGTCCGTATGTCACAGCCGCTTTTTTCCGAAACTATAAGAGCTATACTGTTGAAACTTGGTAAGTAGATGTATTCTGTGAACCGCATTAAGATTTTCACACAAAAATAGAAAAAAAAACAATAAATTTTGGGGGTCCCCATACTTAGAACTGAAACTCAAAATTTTTTTTTTCATCAAACCCATACGTGTGGGGTATCTATGGATAGGTCTTCAAAAATGATATTGAGGTTTCTAATATCATTTTTTTCTAAACTGAATAGTTTGCGCGAGAGACACTTCCAAAGTGGTAAAATGTGTCCCCCCCCCTGTAACTTCTAAAATAAGAGAATGATAAAACTAAAAAAAATATATGATGTACATTACCATATAAACTTCCACCGAAAATTGGTTTGAACGAGATCTAGTGAGTAGTTTTTTTTTAATACGTCATAAATCGTAACGTAACGGAACCCTTCATGGGCGAGTCCGACTCGCACTTGGCCGGTTTTTCTTGTTGTAATTACGTCGAATAATACCGTATTTATCAATAGTACATATTTTATTTACCGGATATTTTAAAAGCTGGGCTGTGTGGTCTGAAAGGGCAAACTTTTACGACTTCTATTGTAAGAACACTCACACAAATAAAGCAAATATTATTTGATAAAATACTGAATATTACCAAGGAGTTCCTGGTTTCGTATGCATTGATTGGGGTAAAAAGTTGAAATGATGGGGAAAACAGCATAAATTCACCCTTGTTTACCTTGGAAGGCCAGGTAGAGAACACTATAGACTTTCATGAAAATCTATAGTGTTTTGCTGTGTTCTGTGTTCTATAGTGTTTCTGCGTCTAGGGGCAACCCCTAATTCAAAATGGGGTGTTTTTGAGAATATCCTAAAGAAATAGGTACCCCAAGGACACGCTCCAACCGAGGTAGCCTATCAGCCCATCACCACACGTTTCTGTTAAGATCAAATAAACCCCTAAGTATAAAACTTATGTAATAATACACTAAATAAGTTTCAAAAGATAGTTTATTAATATTTGTACTGCTTGTATATTTGTATAATCATGTCCTGAACTCATATCCACACTAACTTAGCATCATATAAATGGAAAACCCAGTTTACATTGACGTGTCCGTGTCATGTGACTCGTGAATGCAATGGATTTAATTTTAGAACAAACTCACTTAACTTGCATGACAACTAATTTTACGAATTTACCCAGTTCTGGTATGAGAGCGCAAAGCGTTTCGGGACCGTACTCGTCAGTATTAGATTGTAATTAACGTTACGGGACTCAAAGGCGAATGCTGGTACACGGTGTTATGATGTCGGGGATTGACTTATGTTTGCCATTGAATTTAGTCATTTGCTGTGTGTTTGGGTTATCTACTATACCTATTGAATGAATTGAGACATTGCGTATGTGTTGTCAATAGAGGGTGCTAGGGACGACCAGTACATTAACTTCAGTTATTTAAAAAAAAATCTGCTGTTCCATAGAATCGTGTTTAGAATTATGTGCTGAATGGTTACAGTTTACGCGTCGATGTCCCTGCCACCCAGTGTAGGTACCTACATTCAAATTTACTTTATTCAAGGTAGGTACGTTGAAACTTTTGGACGGTCGGTCATTGTCCATGGACGAAGGTATTTAAAGACAATACGACTCGTGTGTGTGACTAATTCTTCAAGCCTTTCGCTTCCTACAACATTATATTATTCACCAGTTAAATATTCATAAAAAGAAAGATTCATTGCATTTCCAAAGTTTAAAAGCGTATCTTTTCTGGAAAAAAGATCTGTATAACAAAGAACTCTTCAACACTTTGACAAACATTCACAAAACCCATTTATCTGGAATGTTTGCGAAGCAAACAGCTAATCGCCATCAAAGGGGAAACTCTCATTTCGCGGCGAAGTTTTTAAATAATTTCATTATTGTTAAAGTTCGGGCTCGGGTCAATTTGGGGCAAAGAAAGTAAAAATTACCGTATTTGTCGCAATGGGAAGCGATTTCAATGATTTAGAATACAAAATGAATTTTTGAGGTGCCTAATCATAGTTGGCGGGCTGTCACACCGAAGTAGGTATATTTTGAATATTTTAATATTGGCATTTCTTTCGGACAGAATGTTGCCAGTAGAAGTCTCCTAATCGAATTGAATCTAACAAGCCAGTATGGTCCCAGTGCCAGGCAAAAGGCTCCGTCTCCCTTTTCCACACGATTCTGTATCTACTTATACCAGACAGTCCTTCCGGTAGGAGTCAAGCTCGTACGAGCCTAAAACAATTTAATTGTTCTCTGGCCCTAAACAAACTTACTCTAAAAATATGTTAATGTCGATCAATACTTTAATATTTCGGCAAGATTGAGCGACTAAATTGAATAGTCGCAGTAATATACGACACGATATATAGAACGATACAAACAAAAATAAATAACTCTCGCGTACACATAATTCGAATCTAAATACAGAACCACGGAAAAACGATATTAAGGTATTAATATCCCGAAGGACACGTGATGCCCACATAATATTAGTTGTTGATTTGCTACCATATACAATTATGTACTATTAATAGTACAGAGTCGCAGTGATAGCTGTACCGATTATGTGTGTCTAGTCAGTATATCGTCGGTAAAAGGAATTACAATTATTTACGCTTTCATCAGCGCACAATGGTCCACCTGAAGGACTAAGTGCGGAAACCAAACCCGTAACATAGAACATAGGTACGCTTGGTTTCCTTTCATTCTCATAATCATAGGTACAAGTAAGCAGAAGATGAGGAAAGTTAGTGAAATATAATAGAGAGGTAGAGGTAGATACTTAAAACAATATTATAGCTAGCTATTTATTTATTTTACTTTAACATAAAAACGGCCCTTGGCCAATTACATTAGTTAAATATATAAAAAAAAATTACAATAAAATATACTATAATAAAGAACAGACGTATATCATAAATCATAAACTACTAACAATAAATTAAATACTATTATTTTGACAAAAATGCAGGCACATTACCATTAAGTCAACAAACTTGTCGGCGAATAAATCGCAGTCCAGGTTGGCTTCCACAAGCTTATTTAACAGCTATAGTGTAACTTCACCGAATCTTACACTTTTGTCAAAACAGTGTTTATTTTAACCATAAGGCAATGTAATAGTTTTTGATAGAAATATAACAATTCTTTCCTTACATTACAGCCTATTACTTTAACGTTTACGCATTTGTCACATTCATCACTAAGAGGATGCAACTGACTGTAAATCTTCATATAAAGTAAATTAGAATCCATAAAAACGGCGCGTGACCCTATTCTAAACGTCACATGCCTTTCTGCACCCAAACACGAGTTAAATATATCGCTATACACAAACTCCACTCGAACTCTTCGGAAAACTAAAAGCACGGAAAACCTCACATTATTCACGGAGCCAAAACTTGGAGTTGACATCAATGCGACCAATAGCTATCGATTACTGAAGGCGAACATAAATCTAATAGGCTCGGTGACGCTCGGGAATTTCCGACAGTCTTTGGCGATTCGCGACGGTATGTAGAGAGTCCATAAATATCAATAATATGCCACGGGGTCACGCGAATGCTCAATCAGCTGGCTTTCGGTTGCGTTTGTGTTGGCTTTCAACCCGGCCCCTAATATGTTTGTCGTTAAACAAGACTATCAGTCTGGGGATCTTAAAGTGACGCCCGAAGTAAGGATTTGTTAGAAGCCATTTAGTAATAAAAGAGGTTAATGTCATGATAGTTTATGTACGTACAATAGCTGTAAATATCGCTTCTAAGCTTTTTTTTTCACAAAGCCGGTTGGTGGCGGTCCAGTAGTATCGGCCCTGACTTACGACTTGTAGGTCGTGAGTTCGAGCCCAGACAGGTATTTTACTTTGTATATTTAATTTCATCACCACTGCTTTCAAAACGCTGAAAGAAACCAAAAATTCTAAGACATGTGACATCTAACTACCCGCACTGGGCCCGCGTGGTGATTTAAATAGCCCACTCCCTCTCACAGAGCAGCAGCAGTCAGTCACTCCCAGCAGTGGGAACATTACAGGCTGTCTATTTAAGAAACCATAATGAAAGCAGGAAAGAAGATAAAAGCCACGAATAATTCAGACAGACAAATAGTGATTTCATTCATTTGAACCAATCCATTACATAGGAACATCCTCACTCCATAACTGCAGCTCTTAACAAGGTTTAATAGCACCTCATGAATAAAGTGGAAACTTGTGAACAGGGCGCTTGATCCAGAAGTAATTAGCGGCGTACACGCCGCCGATTATTATAATGTTGGCAACTTGTGCCGTAAGTAATGCTATGCACATAGTTAATGGTGTACCTGTATGGTAAAGTAGGGAGGGTGATAGTAGCGGATTTGTTATGAGATGTGAATTATGTGCTTGAGAAATGAAACGCCTAAACTAAATATTTAAAGTCTTTTAGGTCCTTTATGTGAATTTTTATGAAGAGCAATGGTGGCCCAGTGGTAACGGCCGTGGCTTATGAGTTGCAGGTCGGGGTTCGAACCCAAGCAGGCACTTTACTTTGCGTAAATTCTTTCATCAGCACTCCTCTCAAAACAGCAAAGAAAAAAATCGTGACGAAACCGGCATAGAACCAAAAATTCGAAGACTTGTACTTACATTTAGAGCAAATAAAATTCTGAATCTGTGACATCTACCAACCAGCGCTGGACCTGCGTGGTGGATTACGGCCCACTCCCTCTCACCGAGATGAGGTTTGTGTCCCAGCAGCGGGAACATTATAATTATTATATACTAGGTCCTTTATAAAATAAGTGAAATTTGCAACTGAACGGTATTCATTTGGTTACACGGTTGGCGCAGTGGCTGAGCGATCGAACGCTGCGCTGCGTGTCGCGGGTTCCATTCCCGCACGGAACAAATATTTGTATTGCCTACAGGTAGTTGTTGCGGGTCTGGCTGTTAGTATATGTGAGTTGAAATGTTTGTAAACGCACCGACGATACAGGAGTAATTCCTAATGTGGGGCACCGTTTTAAAAAAAAGAATAAGAAAACTTCATCCAAACAAAACTGTTTGTTTATTCTTCCACACTCATGATAATTATTATCTACATCATTATTTTCTTTTCTCACACGCCTTAGTAAAATCTCACACACTTCAAATACGATCAAAGTGAACCACATCAGAAAACTTCACGCCTCTCGCGTCAAGTATCAACTTTCTTTAAACACAAACACTTGTATCCCATTACGAACATTTCCTTTGTTGGAAATAGTTGGTCAGGAATAGAATAGACATGTTGATCAAAGAGACACTGTCCCGGCGACGCACATTCTGACATCGGCCGACTTATTCTGGAAAGGAAGCTGCATTTAATCAAAGTTGTTTTGATTGAAAATCTTCCTTAAAAAAATAGACTGCTCCAGTTACTAATATTCACTCTTTGCATGATGTCATGCGGAGTAATAAAGTATTTTACTGTCTGAATCAACTGACTCGCGGTTAGAAATAGTTCAAATTCTGGTTGCCCCCAAAACGTACTTATGAGAGCTGCTCAATGTAAAGTTATACATGTATTTTGAGCTCTGAACCGCATGTCATAAGAACGAACATAATAATTTAGAGTGATAACGAACATAGTAATTAGAATTGACACCCAGAATAAGCCCGCCAGGACGAATTTAGTTCTAATATTTGAAATTCCCATTTCTGTAAAATGGCGGTTACAAATATGTGTTTTGTCGGCTTTTATTTTAAGTGCCTTTGAAGTAGATTCAAAGTTTTAATGAGAGTATGTTGATGGAGGAAATGAGTCACAAAGTTGTGTCGGGAGGAACAAATTGCTACTAATTGATATTCATTATATCTGGAGCATAAATATGCCACGGTTTACAAAACAGGCAGACTAAAATATATAAGCTATTGGTTATTAAAGAACAGATGGCTGCCGGAGCAAATGATTGCTCCTGTGGAGACTATATTCAGCAACAAGATATTTATTTTAAGCCGCTTTGAAAATAATATGAGCGATAAACTTTCCATGTGAATACACACAGATTCATAGGATTTGGATAGGATGGGTATTGAAGTGGTTCACTTTACAATACTTAGTTTAATACTCCCGTATTATAAAAAATTCTGAAGCTCTGAAAGGCGATTATTATCAAAGTGACTTTGATTTCAAGTTTTACAATATCTATAAACGGAATCCCTATAAACTACCCCAGGTCGCAATTCTGTAAACCGTGCAATATATTCCGCTGGCGCGCGCGCCGCGCCGCCGCGCCGTTCGTATTCAGTGTATCAGACTATCAGGTAACGCTGCATGGTACGCATGCCGACATTTATTATTCAACGCTGTGGCTTCCTTGCCATATTTTGTGAGCATTTTCAAGCTTGATTTATTTTTATGTCTTGAAGTTTCTTTAGCTTGCGGCTATTTTATTTTGTTATATTGTCTTTATTGTTCTCTTACACCCGTATTTATAAACATGTAACTACTTGTTGCTAAGTAATTTCTTAACTAATTCATTACTTAAGGTTAGAATTCTTAATTACAAAATTTCATTCTTTAGTCTAGTAACGTACTATACTATACTATTTTTATTATTACATGTCTACGTTCAAGTGTTCCTAGAGGCAAAAAATGCATTTCAGGATAATTATTCGCTAAACATGATTGAAATCATACTGTATATGATTTTAATAGCCGGGTTTAGCGAAGCATAATAATCATTAAGTGATTATGTAAATCTTTGAGAAATAAATGATATTTTAAACCGTATAATCAGCCTGTAATGTGGGAACATTGAACTGAAACTGCTGGGACACAGGCCTCCTCTCGGAGAGAGGGAGTGGACCGTTATCCACCACTCGGGCCCAGTGTGGGTTAGTAGATGTCACATGTCTTCGAACTCACGCAAACTATCGTATTTTACCAATACGATAGTAGCTGGTACAGCGATATTTTTAAACCATTTAGTTTTTAAACGTATGTATAAAATCCTAAAAAAGTTCTCCATCATCAACCCGTTGGGTACGTAGGACAGCAGCAATTTGCTACAGAATTAAACAACTTTTAAAGTACCTAAAAACCTATACAATCAATTCAAAAGCTAACAAAAGAGCGAACTATTCCCACATCACTCTACTTACGTAACTCGTAGCGAGCATTAACACAGAATCGCCACAACAGACGCACGCGATGTTTCAATTATATCGCGACCATTTTTCACTCGATATCATTGTCGCATGATTTATAGTGGACACCTGAATAGTTCGCGGGCTAATGTAGTAGAAGCAGAGAAAGGTATTGTGGTCGAAGTTCGTGTAATTAGATGGATTTTATAGTTTTGGGTAAAAGTTGTTATTGTTACTGTTTTTATTGTAAGGTGTGTATTGAACATGTTTCGGACTGTGTTTTTAGTGCAAAATAGGCTTATTATCTTGTTTCCTCGTGTCCTATGAGATTCATAGAACACCATAATGGGATGATATCTCGAATTCAACTCTCAATCATAGAAATTCTGCGAATTTTCCAACAGATTGTTTATAGAATTATTGGGAAGGGTATAGCTAGGTTACTGAGAACAAACTAATTGATAATGTTGACATACACAGTAACTATTTTACAAGCTATAGGAACTTCAAATGAGAATAAATGCAGTAAACTCAATCCATTGCACTAAAGATCAAAGCCCGACAGCGAACCAACTTAATTTAATAACTTAATTCAATGCACAGTTACATCAGGTGTGTGCAATTCATTAACATAAACAAAACAGACCTCACCTTGATTCGCCCAGTCCACATTTGTGAACCATGATTAAACAATCCTGAGTATTTGGTTAGGACTGCCGGCCTCGGGCGGGAGATCAAACAGGCCTACAGTTATAAGCTTTAATTAATAAACGACGAGACGAGGCCTCGAAAGGGAAACGTCTTAAAGTTGAGTGTTTTAGAGACATGTGTGTTGGTATGACTAGGCCTTGTACTGGAGAATAACAGAAACATGTAATTTTTTTTAAGACTGAATGAGTTTTTTCTTGGAATCCTTCAAGGTTTGTTGTCAGCCTCCACTGGAGTATACGAAGAAGTCCTTGAACGTATGACTAGGTCCTCAACATAAACAGAAATAATTTTACATTTAGCGTTAAAAAAAAACTGTCCCTAGTATCTAAAAACTTATCGACATTGAAGTATTTTGAGAGCAATCTTTGCTTTTATTTCCATCATCTTGAGTTTTCTTCGGTATTTTCCCAATGAATTAGCTACTAAAATA
Organism: Apamea anceps; assembly: GCA_951799955.1. Classification (NCBI taxonomy): domain Eukaryota; kingdom Metazoa; phylum Arthropoda; class Insecta; order Lepidoptera; family Noctuidae; genus Apamea; species Apamea anceps. The sequence continues at coordinate 20,566,353 of OX637513.1, read as the reverse complement.
GACATAAATAACGATGCTTCAATAATGATGAGAACATTATTACCGTCTCCACTTTCCTCGTCTATAAATAGCTATGTCCGACCCTCCGGATGTTAACTTCCATGGATAATCTCTTTATAATACAAGTACATGTCGAGTGACGTACATACATAAGTTTCCTTGGTGTTTCTACCAACTGCTCATTTACATGGCATGATGTGTCTATGCATAGATAAGTATATTTTTGTTTTTGTGTGAGTTTAATCGAGAAGTTTCTTTGTTAAAAGCCCAGGCATTAAAACGTGCGAACAATCTAGGTAATATTTAGTAATCTGTGAAAATATATCAATTCGTAAGACGAGTTATTCTAAACCGTTAACAAGGTTTTGCTCTTAGTAAAACCCCATTTCTATTCTATTGTAGCAAAACCATAAATTAACTAATTTCCCCTTATAATACGCACACTAACTTCAAACCGCGTTTAAACTCTAAAAACTTAAAACTCCGTGCAGCATCCACAAATCGAAACAGTTTTATTTTCCCCCGTTGCCCCTTGTGCCCCCCGGTTCCCCCGGTTCCGGTACGTAATCCCCGTGAGCAGGTTCGAAGCCCGGGCCAACTATAAATCACTTGTAAGACTCGAAACTCGCGGAGAAATAAAATTATTTCATTTATCACCGCTTACATACAGCGCTGGATGCACTTGAGAACTTTTAGGAATCGTTCGACCGAATGTAAAGCGAGGCCACGATTTGGTAACACGTTGGACTTGAATATTTGGACCGCGAATTACTTTGACATTGGAATGGTTCAGAGGGAAAATTGTTTCAATGTTATGTTATTTTTTCATGTTTATACTAATAATGTTATTTAACTAAAATGCTAGGGCATTATCGACGCACGATAATATATGAACTCTGAGATGAGTTGGAAATTATGTTTTTGAGCCTGCAACCTTACTAACACTCTAATAGTGTTGCCCCAGGCAAATACTTTCACAAGAAGCTTAACTACTCCAACTATTAGGTAGATAAACAACTAAGAAAATAGATTAGAAAAATATTATAGCTGAAAAAGATCAGACCAAATAAAATAAGCACTTTAAAAAACTTATTATAAAGTAGACAAGCAAAGAAAAGTCTTGGCTCGTTATTTTGCGTAACTTTGTTACGACTTAACTCGTCAAGGGTTATTAGCATGATTTTATGGACACAACTATGTAGTTTCAACCCACAGAAATTCTTGAATATTATTTTATTTGTCTAAAAAACATGTTCATCGACTTATTGGCACCGACTGACCATATCATTGATAAGAATAAGAATATATTTATTTGCTTTAAAACATGGTATATTAAGCTCTTATAAATAAAGTTATGATCTTACATGTTATGGACTGGCATACAAATATTCAAACATGTTAAATTATGTAACTTTGATTCAATGCAGTTGTGACTTGTGGAGCAATTGGCTTTACTGCTACGGATTGCGGGTTCGATTCCCGTTCGAGACCAATTATTTTCAATAAATCAATGAAATCACTGCTGGACATAGGCGCAAGCAGTGTGAATAACACTTTGTCCTCCATCTTCCGCATCCAGTCTGTCCCAGCCACTTTTTCAAGGTCATCAGTTAATTTTACGGTTTCCATTAGGTTTTCGACGTGGATATGATTTGTATGATTAAAAACGAGTATCGTGAAACGTTTACAATATCAAAACGTATTCTGAGGTAAGTCATTAAAAAAAACTCAAACAAGAACTAACTTACTAGATAATTGAACAAAATAAAAATTAAATTAAAAATTTAAAAAACCCCCGACTACGAAAAATCCTATAAAAAGAAAAAAATAACCTTGAAATTATGACCCTACGTAAGTACGTATGAAATTTTTTGATTAAATGTTGTCCTGTCGGGGGACCGCTCTAATTATTAGCCTAACGTTCTGTTAAAGTTTAAAATAGTAGCGGTCCCCCGACAGGACAATATTTAATCAAAAAATTTCATACGTACTTACGTAGGGTCATAATTTCAAGGTTATTTTTTTCTTTTTATAGGATTTTTCGTAGTCGGGGGTTTTTTAAATTTTTAATTTAATTTTTTATTTCATGCTTTTTGTAGGGACTCCTTATTATTTCTTTTCTTTTATTTTCTTGCGTTTTAAGATTCAGGTAATCTGGTATTTAATCAGGTTTTTTGTAATTCGCCATTTTGTGGTGGTGGCCACCTTGGATTTGAAATTTGTCATAGTGTATATAGTATTCTACTAGTCAAGCCCTTTCATTTGATACCCATATTGAGGGAGTTGTGAAAAAAAATGTAATTTGCCATTTTGTGGTGGCGGCCATCTTGGATTTGAAATTTGTCATAGTGTATAGTATTCTACTAGTCAAGCCCTTTCATTTGATACCCATATTGAGGGAGTAGTGAATAAAAAAATGTAATTTGCCATTTTGTGGTGGCGGCCATCTTGGATTTGAAATTTGTCATAGTGTATAGTATTCTACTAGTCAAGCCCTTTCATTTGATACCCATATTGAGGGAGTTGTGAATAAAAAAATGTAATTCGCCATTTTGTGGTGGCGGCCATCTTGGATTTGAAATTTATCATAGTGTATAGTATTCTACTAGTCAAGCCCTTTCATTTGATACCCATATTGAGGGAGTTGTGAAAAAATATGTAATCCGCCATTTTGTAGCGGCGGCCATCTTGGACCGATTTTCATCAAACATAGCTAAGAACACTCCCGACAAATTCACCTTTCAAACAAAAAAAACAAAATTAAAATCGGTTGATCCGTTCGGGAGCTACGATGCCACAGACAGACATACACACACACACACACACACACACACACACACACACACACACACACAGACACGTCAAACTTATAACACCCCGTCGTTTTTGCGTCGGGGGTTAAAAACCAATCAACTTTCTTACATTAACCCTCCTAACGTTGCACCACTACCAGCACAGTCAAACACACATGTTTACAGCACAGCTACTTACATTTTATCGGCCATGTCGCCCACCTTAGGGTCATTTTGACCGAGAGGTCAAAAGGTGAACTCGAGAAATGCTTGCCTCCCGAGCGAACATAACTTGCGAAATGAAATGGACAGTCTGTTCCCAATAGTACTGTATTTTGGTTATATAACATCTATGTTAGTAAGTTGCATTTAGTTCTAATTTTAGTTCAATTATTAATAATAATACTGATTTAACAGTAAATTGTACCTAATGATTTAAACTAATCTGGTTTTGGGATTCCATTACGAATTTCTCAGACGCTGTCCGATTTGTGCTCCATCGATAGAAACTATTGAGACTTAAACATGCTGGCGAAATGTAGTACCTGTAGAATACTGGTAGCTACCAACGATATTTCGCCAGTTGTACGTCGGGTACGTACAACTGGCGAAATACGGGAAATACACTGACTGACTTTGTCTACTATTTGTGTAGCTAGAAGGATTTTCGTGCCGGTAAAATTACAGATAGTTTCATAATCTCATATTTGGAATAACACTTTGTAATCACACGAATGATTTTGAAGGAAATACATGCTTGCTTGCATGAATATTGTTGAACTGTCGTAAATACATGCCATCATGCCATCATAAGTGTATAATGCCATTAGGCTGCTGGTTTGCAGTCACTTACCTACTCAACTAAAAAAACTTTCTTCTCCTAAGTACGCTTCTTAAATGCTTAGCCCCAAGTTTCGAAAGAACTACCGACGCAAGAAACTTCAATTAGCAAGCTGACCTATCCGTCTTCCGAACTTGTAACAAAGTTTACAAAATTGTTGTATGTAGTACGGTAACCTTCGTCCTGCCAGCCTCTCCGCTTGCATGAAGTTAGGACGGGGTAATACTACCCTTGGAGGGTTGTTTCCTTCTACGATGTCTTCTAGGTGACTTCCATAATATATACCTGAAGGGGTCACGCTGCCAAAGGCCCAAATATGACAGACAACTAACTTAATCTTTCGCATATTAAACATAATCGCAACTGTCGCACTAATCTACAAATGTGTTAATTGCAAGTTTTGCTATTCAATAATTGCATACGACTTCTGTTAACACTAAAGCAATTATGGCAAGGCGATCATAGCAAGCCAGTTGAGTTTCCCGTCCTTGTACAAGTGATTCAAGTATATAATGCGATTTAATTGTCATCGTCATCATCATTTCAACCGAAAGTCCACCTCCACTTCGACCGGTTCTGTGCTTCCCGAATCCGAGGGGTTCCTGCGGCCTTCACAAGGTCGTCGGTCCACCTTGTGAGACGCCTTCCAACGCTACGTCTTCCGGTACGCGGTTGTTAATCCATCCAAAGGTTGTCTTTAAAAGATTGCTCTTAGCGATAAGACCGCCCATTGTGTCACCCTTTGTAAAATTTACATATTTGTGTTCTGTAATTTATATGGTGTACATAACAAATAGTATTCTATTCTATTCTACGCGGTCGCCTCTCCAGAACCTGCCGGCCCCATCGGCCATCTGTTCTGCGAGCAATGTGCCCTGCCCACTGGCATTTTATTGTACGTGCTGTTTACACTTATACCAGTTTTGAACGACAGCTAACTAACAAATGTATAAATGTTCTTTAGACGGTACCAGTCAATTGAGGCTTCAATTTCGTGGCATGCCACTGGCAATAAACTTTTTGCACCGGCTTCCCTCTTCTTGTCTGTTTATGTGTTTGTACATAAACTATTAAATAAAAAAAAAGCATTTAGGGAAACTAAGTTTTAATTACAAGGAACAGCTAATCAGTACTTATCAATTGCTCATCAAATATTTACCCCACCAAAACTATTTACGATCATCGATTTCACAAACACATTCTCCAAAAAGTGCCATAAAACTCTACATAGCGTAGTTTTTACCTGTAGCAACAACCCCGTCCGCGATACATAGTTAACGAAGTGATCGCTGGGAGCCCATAACATCCCCATGAATAAAGCAGGGACCATAAAACGGTAAAACACCAACAAATTACAATAGCGATCCCATTCTTCGTTCGGACGCCGTTAAAACATCGTGATAAGGCCCACTGTGTTGCTAGAGGAAAGACTTTGTGCTGCCTGACTTTGTTGGAAATTGAAGTGATAACTTTGTATAGTGCAAAGAATAGTGTAACTTTGTAGTAGTTAAGTGAAAATAAAATACATTAAAAGATAAAAACTGCTGGTCGTCGCTCATCGTGAGGCTAAGCAAAGATCATGAAATGTAACCCCTGCCAAACACATTTGTTGCCCAAGCATTTCGTTTTTTTTTTCCATATCTCTCATTCTCACTGACTCTGTAGGAGTGATACCCACAAAGGTAATCTTATTAAAACAGTACTGCGCTGACTAATTTTAAAGATATGATCACAAACAAGCGAGATCAATCTGACCCTTTGTAACGGCAAACAAAAACACGTTCAATAAAGATGTCTGATAAATATCACTCTAAGTATCATTACCTTAACCCAAAATTGAACTCAAATGCCCTTCTACGTCCGACAAAAGCGAAAACATTTGAGGTCCCAAATTTCGCCCTGAAAAGCCGTTTTCCCCAGTCGAGTGGACCTTAAACTGCCACTGGCAACACCGGTATCGCGCTGCGAATAGAAACAGTCTTATTACCGAAGCTATTGCTTCTAATGAATAATAAAAGTTGCAGCTACATGAGTGCCTTCTAAAACGTACGTTCTTTACGTATTATATGAAGTTGGGGTGAAATGAACAGCCCGTGAGAAAAGTGGTCTGGAAGGGAGAAAAAATGTGGTAATTTTTGTAGCAGAAGAACTTCAGTATATGAGTTTTCAAGTGTAACTGTAAATTACAACAGTTTTGCCATTCGTTGACTGGCACTGAAGAAAAGATGTTTTTGGAATAACTACAAGAACTTTATTAACATTATAATATGACGTGCCACCAGTATTTCTCGAAACTGCAGGCAGAAATGTACTGTAGTCAGTACACCCACTTTGCGCTTTTTTGGTTTCATTAAACCATTTTTGGCAATAATGTGTATAATGTCGCCATAGACTTTCAAAAAGAATCAAAATATATATTAGACCTAATGATTTCATTTTGGCTCTTTATTTCTCCTCTACCTACTCATAATGTAAGCAAAAGACTGATTACTTTTTATGTCGCGGCCAAAAGATTAATTACATTATGGACGACGTTAATAAATCCCATTAAATATGTCTCAGGTCCTCAATTTATTTAGCAGGGAGAGTTAATTATGATGAAACATTATTATTGTTGCAAAAAGTTGATTAATTCTTGGAGCTATATCGTTTTAATGGCGCACTGGTCATGATGATATAACGACAGCATTTACTTTTGCTGTAATTATGATGAGTAAAAGTTATTATAATAAAGAGCAAAAGTGATCTGTGATAATAATACAGTTGGATCTTCACTTTCTATTTCACCTGTCGATCTGCTATGATATTTGCACGCGAAGCTTGACCACCATATAAACGGTTTTATTGACGGAAGAATATACAAAATGACAGATTGTCAAAAGATTTTTACCAAATGTTTGAATTCTTCAGTCGACAAAAGTCTACAATGTCAAGCATCTACGATGACCAGTTTTTCTCTACTTTTGACACTTGGGGGTAGAAACAGTTCTTATCAACGAGTGTCAAATTAGTCTACATTACATTGGACCTAGACGAGAATCTATATTGATTTTAAAATTTGCTTTCTATTGCTATGGAAAGAATAAATAGGTACTCGTATGTCTTTGTCTTCATAGAAACGCGAGGACGGGCTTCGCGTTTCTATGCTAGGGCAGAAGAGAACTTTTTCTATTCTTGGTAGAATAGAAATAGAATTGGTCATGCTATGCGGTGATGCATTTTGTACTACATAATTATCTTGCCAGTGGGATACTGGATACCGAAGGTTTAAGAAAAGGTATAGTACACCCACATTTCGCTAATTGTATTTCAGACAAATATAATATAATATATTAGAAGTTAGTTTAAGTATTTTGTTCATATGATAAGTACATTATGTATGAATAATCAAGTGCCCACCAAAATATATCAATAACACTCACTCTTACCTTCGATACGACCTTAAGCGATTGGCCAATAATAATTTAACCAGGGACCCATAGCGACGCTGCTTGTAAAGAAGAATACCAACAGAGTCAATATTAGACTTAAGTTCCTGTTTCTAGCTCGTGTCAAGATGTATTTGTTTGGTTTTACTCAAGGTATGAAGATTCGCTTGGATATTGCATTACCAGCAATAGGTACGCACTCGAGCCATCGGAGCGTGGGCGGAGGTAATGAAAACGATTCCGTTAGTATAAATCAGAGATGTTGTATGAGATGTTGCTTTTCCTTAGGTACTGCAATTGTAGCTGTGCATGTGTGAAAGGCTTCGTAATTACAAGGCAAAAGTTACCTTTTTGAAAATGTAGTCGTATAGACTAGATATTTAAAAACGTAAAGTGGTACAATTTGTGTGTTTGTAAGTTTGAATGTTGGATGTAATCTCCGAAACTTCCAGTCCAGAACAAATATTTTGCATTTGATAACCAAATTTTTGAGAAAGTTTATTAGGCTATTTAACATCACGCCACGACCCTTAGGAGCTGAGCAAAAGGAAATTAAGTCAGAAAGAACGCCAAACGAAAACGAAGTAGTAAATAGAACGGGTGAGCGATGCGATGCAACGCGATGGGTCAGGGGCCGAAATTTTACGTGGACGAAGTCGCGGGTAAAAGTTAGTAATTTACAAATTCTGGGTCGACCAAAGCAAAGCTACATTACAAAATCCTGCTAATAAACGTAAAAATTTATATGGATGGATAGCTGGATGGATGGATGGATGTTTGTTACTCTTTTACGCAAAAACTACTGAACGGATTTGGATGAAATTTGGCACACAGGTAGTTCATAACTAGGATTAACACATAGGATACACACATTTTTATCTCGATATTCCCACGGGATCGAAAAGACTATGGCCGAAAGTGGTAGAAAAAAGTCTCGTGCATCAAGATCAAAATATTATAGTAATTATTTTCATAATTTTTTACGACATTGCGCATCGGGGTTTTTGATTTTTGAACAGGGAATTTAATTTAAAGTAAAAAAGTGTTAATTTTGTTGTATTCCCTTTACATGACGTTCCGTTTCAAATGATATGATTAATATAACCTTGAATTTTGAAAGTGTCATGATCACGTCTTTCAAAAAACATGTAAAAAAAATTATACTTAGCAGATTCTACATTAATTAAAAATAACTAGAATAAAATAGAATAGATTTTTTATTTAAACGATTATCATTTTTTTAGAGCAATAATGGCCGTTCGTGTATGACATGTCAAACAAAATAAAGTACCTAGTTTTCATTATTTAGATTTTTTTGAAAATCTGCGAAAACCAGGTTTTGTTTACAAAAAATAACATTTGTAGAAGTTAATATGATAAGAGAATAACGACGCATATTGACTAATTCGCATTGCAGTATATAAAAAACAAAGTTTGACTTTGATGCAGCATGGTACGGGGTTCCTTACATCCATAAGCATTGTCCTTTATGCGGGTGAAACCGCGGGGCGGTACTTAACATATTTATAAAAATATTTAAAGTTCTACAATTTTGGAAATATACAAAAGTATTTTCAACATGAACTTTGTTTTATCCACAGAGAAGCATATCGCTTTCCCTCAACTCTGGTCACACAACATCAACAGAGCCTCAAAATTAACATAATGAAGTAAAAACGGACGCTGATAAATGAACAGCGGCACAATGGTGATCCGAACCTGGCCGGGTGAGCCGGGTGGGGCGAGTTGGGACAAAAAGTTCAGATGCTGTTGCCAAATTGTGCGGGGTCAATTTTGGGACATAGATTATTAATATGTTATAGATAAGAATTTAGATGGACAACTTTTTTATTGATATTTAAAACGGCAAAACACTCCCGTTTTCAATCACACCTTCACCTACAGTAAAAATATGTTTTTGCCAACGGAGATAATTAATTACCCCTACATTTTTTTTTCCTGATGTCTATCAGATGTTCCTATTGTAATCCTACAACACCAAGAATTTTCCAATAAATACGTTGTAACCTAAAACAAAATAATTTTCATGTTATTGAACCGAGGACATTACCCTTCGAATAAAAACACAGCGTCTCCGCAAAAATCATAGCAGTTAACCACTTCCTCACACTCTTTAACGAGTGACTTACAACTAAAAGTTTTATCGTCTCGATAAAGAATCTCAGCAACTCAGGACAGTCTCGGCGCCCGCAACAATCTGGCGACACCACTAGGGTTACTAGTGCACAAGTTGCCACAAAAGTTGGCACAAACAGACATTAGCGCCGTATCTCGGCCAGCAGGGAGTTTGTCTTGCAGGCCTATGGAGGCCGCTGCGGTCTGACGAATTTGATAGATATGTTGTACTGTAGAACTGTCGAGTGGTGGCAAATAGGAATAGGATTTAGTTAAGGCTTTTTAAGTGTGTTAATATGGTTAATGTTAATGTCGTTGTTGGTGGTTGGTTAATTTAGTAGCAAAATATTGCTACCATGACAGGAAAAGCTCTTTGCTCATGATTTAAAATGACATCTAACACAGTCATCTATTAATTATCAAAATAAAACCAGGAAATGTTTTACATTATTAGAAATAAAATTAAGCCTATGATTATACTACATTGTTATTTTGATGAATTAATTAAGTAGGTATAAGTTGTTTTGGATGTACATAGTCAAAATATTTTAATGTGATTTAAAAGCAGATACAATATAAAATATGTATAAGGAGACAATTTTTTTTTAAACTGTATGTTCAAAAAAATAAACTTTTTTGTTCATCGTAAAAAAGAATGCCATGTAATATAATATGACAGGTTACATGGCCATGGCCGTAACCTTATACTGGCTACAAGCGCTCCTATTGTTAAATCTGGCATTTGACCTTGCATTTAATTAGTGTATCAATTGACCTTTATTTAATGAAATTGGCATTTTAACAATTGTTTTTTTGGCGATAGCAATTTAATTTGCTGTTTTTTTTCATCGTTATTAGATACGGTTTTTATGAAACTGGACAAAATTAGAATAAAATGATGAAACGGCAGTTATGTTTACATCCTGATACCATCGTTTAAAGACACTGTTACAAGCCAATAGCTGTAGACCTCGCCTATGTGACCAACAGGCTTACATTTCGACCTGCTGATCTCTTTAAAGCTGCTTTATTGACCTCTCTCTATCCACAATACCGACGTAGACTTTACTGACCTCTATCCACAATACCGACGTAGACTTTACTGACCTCTATCCACAATACCGACGTAGACTTTACTGACCTCTATCCACAATACCGACGTAGACTTTACTGACCTCTATCCACAATACCGACGTAGACTTTACTGACCTCTATCCACAATACCGACGTAGACTTTACTGACCTCTATCCACAATACCGACGTAGACTTTACTGACCTCTATCCACAATACCGACGTAGACTTTACTGACCTCTATCCACAATACCGACGTAGACTTTACTGACCTCTATCCACAATACCGACGTAGACTTTACTGACCTCTATCCACAATACCGACGTAGACTTTACTGACCTCTATCCACAATACCGACGTAGACTTTACTGACCTCTATCCACAATACCGACGTAGACTTTACTGACCTCTATCCACAATACCGACGTAGACTTTACTGACCTCTATCCACAATACCGACGTAGACTTTCGAAAACAAATAATGTGTAGGAATATTTTATAAACCACCCTCGGTAGCCATTACAACAATAATTTGGACTTCAACAAATCAACGTAGTTCTTGAAATAGCTATTGGTGCTTACAACCAAATTGTAGAGGAACGCATAACAATCTACCTGCTCATAGATCACAATCTAGCCTTCGAGTTCAAATTACTAGTCATTTTCAACACCATGAACCTACCTACTCCTAATTCCGGTTTGAACAACTTTCACAAATCACCAGTAAGTAAGCTGATTACACCCCACAGACTGATATAATCGGCATCACATCATCTACATTTTAGTTGTATTATGGAGTTTGTCAAAATATGTAAGAAGGTACTTCATTTCTATGGTCAACACAATGATTACCAACTTTTTGGCGTTTTATCCTTTAATTTAGTTTCAATTTTGCAGTTTAAATTGAAATTATTCAATGTTGTTCCGGGGTCGTAATCGTATCAAAAGGTGTTTCAGGCTGGCAGTGATGATGCTTCAGGCTTTATTATTGTCTTTTCATTAAAGACAGGACCACGAAATACGCAAAACAATCCCAAAAACGTTTAAACAGCGAGCAGGCCAGGTAACCGTACCACACACGAGGCACCCACCGTCACTCACAAACTCGAAACCAAACTTAGACAATTAGGTGGCGTGATTACGCGAAATGTGACCGCCGCGGTTTGCGCCAAGACACTTGATTTAGCGGCGCCGGGAACTTCGTCCCGGAGTAGAGCACTCCCATCGCTTCAAGTGGCGCGGTTTGCGAGACTTTATCTTAAGTGACAGTGACGCCTTTATAGAAAAGTACGACTAGGAATTGGAAGATGGATTGTGAATTCGCGGGTTCATTGAATTACTAAGTTCTGGGATTTGAGTACCTTTGGCGGAATTCCCGATTTGATTAAAGATTAATTAGTGAATAGGGTTTGGAACAATGCTCAACAATTCTAAACAGCTTACTAATCTCGAATCAAAACTGTCAGATTTCGAACTAATCCTTACTCAAATCTAGTTTTAATTCAAGCGTGATCGTTTTGGAATATGGGCCTAAGCTTCTTTTTTCTGGCTCGCTAATAACAACTATTACTGCGGTCATCAAACTATTTAGCAAGCCTGCTGCCTGGTGCTGGAGCCTGGTGCTGGTGCCTGGTGCTGGAGCCTGGTGCTGGTGCCTGGTGCTGGAGCCTGGTGCGAGCCTTTCTATGAGCTTGCGCTGTATTTAATAGTCTTTTGCTTTACGAGTTCATTGCGGCCATGACTTTACAAATAATGTACTAACAATGACAACCAGCATGTAATGTGCTCAGCATTACTTCAAACCATTTCATTACAATTTGTAGTATAGTGTTAATATAAAACTTTTTAGTGTTATTGTGTCTTTCAGCCTTAACAGATGCTGTAGTGGTCATGTGTCACGGTCAACAAACTCATAAACTAACAAACGTCTGTACATAGCAGTTTAAACGATAAATGCTGAGCATTTGTGTTGCCATCTTACTAAAACAAACATTATTGCTACTAGTTTTTCACTCCACTAGTAACAGCAACCGCATGCATGCCCCGCCCGCATGCATGCGGGCGGGGCATTTTGTATAAAAATATTGTGATATGAATTTTTATTGATATCCAGTATTAGTATTCCGTTTACCAAGAATGTTTGTACAAACTACCATTTAAATATTTGTTCAGAGGTAGAAACCTTAATATTAACTAAAGCACGACTGCCAACTTATAACGATAGTCACGTATCAATAATAATTTAAAATTGACAACTAGTATTCTTCTTCTTCGTGTCGCTGGCTCGACTGTTGCTGGCCAAAACTTGGCCACTTCCACGGCGTCGTCGGTGGTAGCGCAGAGGTCACTTTGACTGCATGTTTTGGGACACAGAGGGCAGGATAGGAGGTGGAGCATGGTTTACGACATAGCTCCCTAACCACACCCTACTGCCGATCCGTCGAGGTAGCCCTACTTTACCAGGTTGGAGGTACATCTTAGTTAGTAATAATAGTTTACCAACCATCTTCATTTACCGTCAGACAAGATAGAGGGCAAACTTGAGCCTATCAAAAATAAAATAAAAAGCACACACAGAAAGAAACAACGGTCATTGCGCCTGCTCACACTGAATTGAAGTTTTTTAAGCACGTCTTTAGACGTTCTTCTTCACCATACATTATTATTAAATACCTGCATCTTATTTTCTAGTACAATCGTTTAAACTGTATAACAAGTACAAGGATATAAGCCGCTCTACCTCTCCACAAGTAAAAACATAAAGTTTATTTATTTCTCGAACAAAGAACAGAGAGCTAGTTTGAAACTGCATTGGTTCGTTGACATACTTATTGTGTGTACTTGTGTGGAATTTATTCACTGAATCAATATGGCCGGGGAGCGCGCGCGTACAATTGGGAACTCGGCAGAAGTATATTGTGTGGAAAGCCGACAACTTTCCAACAAGGCGGGGCAGGGTGGGTGACACTGAGACTAGATGGAGAGTTTTTTTTTTCTGTTTAAGTTTTTTAACATAATAATAAAAATAATTATGATGAGTTTAGGTTTTTTCTGTTGTAGAAAGCGTAGGATAATTTAGAAATAAAAGAAGAGAGTTGCGTGAGAGGTTAGATTAACAGTGCATTATTCATTCCATGAGACGTGAACCAAAACAAATTACTTTCTAAGTTATTACTTTTTAACTTTCGCTTAGATGATGAGCCAATTAGGTATTTGTATCTCAGTGGCCAAAATTACGACAGAAAAATAACAAATCGTCTTCCATTCTAAGTTAAATTTAATAACCCGGAACATCTGAACTAGAACCTGCCATTAATTTAAAGTATGACATTTTTGTGTAACAAAAAACTAATTAAAATAATAAAATTAAATAATAGGAAGTCAATAATCTTGAATTTAAAAAAATAAAACCATATATATTACGGCACAAAATAATAAATTGTCTTCCATTCTAATTTAAATTTAATGACCCGGAAAATCTGAACTATAACCTACCATTAAATTAATGTTTTTTCTTACACAAAAAGGTCAAAATAATAAAGTAAATTGCAGCGTCTATTGAGTTTCCACTGAGTACGTCGTTCATCATCCAACTTTTACTTAACGTGTATCAACGTAAATGCCTTGCAATTATTATCAAGAACTTTAAGTACGCGTTACTAGTAGTGTATGTCGTAATCTAATTATGATGTTACGAGTTATACTCGTCTGAGTGAATTCTGAAGCACTTACTACATATAATTATGTCTCTGCTATGTGGCAATATCATTTTAGTGCAGTTGCTAAGCAAGTACTGGTAAAACGGGGTGAATAGGAATGCAGGGGTAAATCACGACGAAATTTTAAAATGGATTTGAACTTTAAAATCATATAGTTTTTTTGCTAACAAGGACACTTAATCTTTAATTAAAAAACTGTAAACACATTACAGTATTTTCAGACAGCAAACTATATTATTTCAACGTTAAAATCCATGTTAAAGTTTCGTCCCGATTCACCCCTGTATCCCTATTGATCCCGTTTTACGGTACCTAGTTTTGTGCATGAACCATGTAATGATATTTTTTTTCATCTGGTCTTCATTTTCGTTATCGTCAATAATGTGTATTAAATCAATTCTTCACAATGTTGTACTTTTTCCATAATAAACCCGCACGACTATCAACCGGTGCAGCCACCCGACTAACAAGTGCTACAGAACAAGTGCAGTACAATGGATCCGCGCACTCGTGTAAGTACCACGTTAATCCGCGGAGGCGCAGGTGTCTCTGTTTTTAACCCCCGACGCAAAAACAACGGGATGTTATAAGTTTGACGTGTCTCTCTCTGTGTGTGTGTGTGTATGTCTGTATGTGGCATCGTAGGTCCCGAACGGACGAACCGATTTTGATTTTGTTTTTTTTTTGTTTGAAAGGTGAATTGGTCGGGAGTGTTCTTAGCAATGTTTGATGAAAATCGGTTCAAGATGGCCGCCGCCACAAAATGGCGGATTACATATTTTTTCACAACTCCCTATATGGGTATCAAATGAAAGGGCTTGACTAGTAGAATACTATACACTATGATATATTTCAAATCCAAGATGGCCACCACCACAAAATGGCCAATTACAAAAAACCTGATTAAACACTAAATTACCCGAATCTTAAATAATAAATAAATTAAATAATAAGGTGTCTCTACAAAAAGCATGAAATAAAAAATTAAACTAAAAATTTAAAATACCCGCGACACTAACAATAATAAAAATAGTGTGAATGTAAAAAGCCTAAAATTTAAAAAAAAAACTATTGAAAAAATAGCCACAAATAAAACAAAAAAGGTACGAGTATAAACGTGAAACCCTATAAAAATAAATAATAAATAGTCCCCCGACGGGACAACATTTAATCAAAACAATTCATATGTACCTATATAGGGTGATAATTTCAAGGTTATTTTTTTCTTTTTATAGAGTTTCACGTTTATACCTTTTTTGTTCTATTTCTGGCTATTTTTTTAATAGTTTTTTTTTTAATAATTGTTTTAGGCTTTTTACATTCATACTACTTTTAATTATTATTTTAACTTCATAAGTGCTATCTAGGCATATATACACTAGTAAATAAAATTACAGTAGTATTTTGATGTATACTCTATGGTTGAATGTCACTGACACGTTATAAAACGACCAAGTCTATTTGCCTATATGACAGTTAGAACGGTTTCAGCCTTAGCGAAGTTTCAGTTTACCGGAAATTGTTGTCAAAACTGCAGGTAAAGGCATTATGAGGTCGACTATACAATAAAGCATATTCTATATTTCTATCTATCCAACGAAAAACATGCATGAAAATAAACTCGAATGACATGCTTCCAAATGAATTGTAATACGAATTACTATGTTAAACTTTAAGCGTTATTTTTAAATGGCACAAGTTTTTATATCGGGATGTTGTTTAAAATCTTCAACATGAATGTCAAAAACAACCAACTCCACAAATAGCACTGGTTTTACACCTGTTAATCCACTATCCATTCCAGAGTCTGCATCTCAACTGCAGTCAATCCCTAAAACGGCATGTTTCTAAAACTGTAATTATCTGCAATAGTATCGTATCCATTTCGAGTGTGTTTAAAACTTACACAACTAGAACAACATAATAAAACCGTGTTAGCTGCAGTGTTGCAACTAATCGGGCGTGGCGCAGGTGTGTATGTGTACCCCGCTTTACAGCAGTCGTGGTTGTTTACCCAGAGTTGGGTTCTCTTTGCATTCATTTTTCGCAGGTTTATTCCTAGTTCAGGTAGAATCAAATTATTTCTTACCTACCTCTAGTTTAAGGCCCTAGTTTGTAAATATTTAAATAAATCAATTATTTCAATAAATCAATTTTTATCCAATTTAAATTTTTGCTTAATTGAGAAACTATTTTCACTCGGCAGTGACGCTATGGCAAGAGAAAATTAATGATACAGCATCATAGTAATTATAGAATATCAAAACTCAAAGTAATTGTGCTCTAAATACGCATTGTTTCAAAACTGTCGCCAATATTGGTGTCTACGGAAAATCTGAAGACGATGAGAAGGGTGGAACTCGATATACGTGGGTCGAACTACTCGTACATAGCTATGCGGTGATCCACAAACCTGCATAGGTACCCATAAACTTATTGTAAATAAATTGACATCCTAACAGTTTACTACATATATTTATATACATCTTCCACAGTGAAAAGAGTATAATTAGCAGGGCTTTAAAAAAAACAATTGTATTTAATAATTATTCTATTAAAGGTACTTTTCATATTCTGCAAAAGAAAGAAAATAAGACAATTACTTACACAATTCTAGTTCCACTTATAAATGCAGAAGTCAGGAACACGCTCTGCGATATTCCAACCTAAAAAATAAAAAACTAAAGCATACGGAAGGATATAAGAAAGTTTTAATTAAAAGTAGGTTCCATTCGCGCCGCGCATAGATTTCCATAGATAACGTCGACGCGCGATAACTCGCTTGGCGTTCCTTTTTCGATTTTTTTGCCGCCTTTTCTTAATGTTTATTTTTTCGGAATAAGTTGTTGACTACGGTATTAAATGGTTAAGTATACATCAAGATAGTGGGAAACAGCTGATAAAACAACAAACTTTTATCATCAAGTATTTCTTCGATCATTTACTGAAGGTATTTATGGGCTGAACATAATATTTAGTATTGGACATTTATGCACTGATGACGAGCTCTAGAATAATGTGACCAGGTTAATCAGTCAAGAAATCACTTTACGAAACTTTGTTATAGTTCAATTCATATCTAAAATAATGATAATAATATGTTCAGGAATTAGTTCCCAAAAATGTTTTTTTTTTCTGTGAAATGGTGTCAACTCGGTTGTAGTTGATAGATGACACATTTTTCTATCAACAAAGAAAGAGAAAACATATTTATAAAGCAGATTTATAATAAACGTTTCAAATTCAACTTGTAAGCTACGCTAATTCACAAGACACACTTAATTGAAACAACATAGAAAAGAAATCTCCTTACAAAAACAGTGAGCTCGTAAAAATCTAATAATTACAAGTCTGAACAGTCATTAACATACAATCTGGGATCAAAAGCACCTGATTTACCTGCTTAGCACATCAAAAAGCCGTGATGGGAGAAATATTACCCCAAATGAGCGTATCGCGCTCCGAAGCCTTCTACTCCACGACCATTATAACTTGACCTCTCCCAAATCCTTAATTCTTGAAGAACTTGGTGGGTGCGGATAATCGGGGGGTCTACGTAGAATGGTCGGGGATAAGTTCATTACCTTAGCCGTTGCTTTACTTAATACAGTTAGTGAGTTATTTCGCGGTGAGAGATGGCTGCTGGTTCAGGCTGTATGTTGGGGAGGTTTATTTTTATGTCTTCTATTTTGGTACGTAATGGTAGACCAAACTTTGGTGAGCGTAGGTTTCAGTGGTTAAACAAAACCTAACGGAAGAGTGATGTGATACGATATTTTCAGGAGCCGCTTTGAAAATTCTGGAAAATATTTATATGATGCATTTTTTTTTTATTCTTTCCTTCCCGGAAAGTGGTCACGTTGGTACAATGTACTTAAGCAAAGGCCCATCTGCGGCTGTCAAACCTTAAATGATGATGAAAATGATGATTTTTTCTAGAATCTTAGATCCTCCTATTTACAGCTGTCAAACAGAAACAGAGAGCAGTCGTGGTATCGACCCCCACTTACGAGTAGTAGTAGGTCGTGAGTTCAAACCCAGGCAGGCACTTCACTCAATGTATTTAATTTCATCAGCACTGCTCTCAAAACGGTGAAAGTAAAAATCGTGAAGAAACCGGCATGTCTTAGAATCAAAAATTCGAAGACATGTGACTCCACCAGCCCACTGGGCCCGGGTAGTGGATTATGGCCCACTCCCTCTCATACCTGTGTCCCAGCAGTGGGAATATTATTGGCTGATTATGCTACACAGAAATATCTGTTATAAAACCTTGTTTGTTAGATGGATTGGTGACTGAGAAAATGATATTAATGTCGCCGCCAAGACGCTGCTGCCTTTACTCTTAAAATAATTTCTTCTTTGCTCTTTACAACACACACAATAGGTAGGCTGTGGCCTTTATTATGATTACAAAACTACACAGGTCATTACTACACACTTTTAAACTATTTCTTACACAATATCATTTACCTGCCTGTCCGGAAATCAAACGTGTAACTTTATTACACACGTATCATCATGTACGAGTATATCATTAATAACATATGACGTGTAACTTTTTACTACCTAACTATTAAGTATGTGAAAGTTATCCGTATGTGGTAACGTAGTGAAAATAATCCATTTGATGTGTGACAGGTTGCTTCGTCATCGCTTACGGGTTCACATGCTTAATATAATTGACTGTTACAAGTGGTTTATTGATTGGTAACCTTTTCCGCATTGCGATGGGTCCGCAATGTTGACATTGACAAAAAGTTCTTACAACACGTAAACCGACAAATTTCATTGATGTGTGAAATTAATCGCGTCTTAACCGTTACATGTTGCACAAGTGTGAACACGCGACTAAGCACTGGTAAGCAGTGGTAACCACATGATGGCTGTTTTAAAGCACCATTAGGTCACTAAGCTGTAGATAAAAACCAATGAGTTATAATGTCTGTGATACGTCAGAAAGTAAAAGTGATCGTACTATTGCATACGGCATGAAGACGGCATTATAGAATTTGGAAAGAACCTATCAGTGGTTGGCATTTTATATTGACCGGTTTCAATTTTAATTATGAATCGATTATTTTGATGCCTATAATGGGCTTAGAATAGAATTGTTAGCTAACTTCCAATATGTCAATACTTATGTAAGAGCATACGGTACAATTTTATGATGCATTTTGCAATGGTAAATATTCAAATCTTTCAACCAATAACTCATCCTATATATATGTGTATATATTATAGGTAATAATTATATATTGAAGTCACTCTTCGTGTCTGTCTGATCTATGCAACGGATCTTGATGCGGTTTTCAACATTATTTCGAGAATGTATTCTGGAAGGTTTATGTGTACATAATACATCAATATTTGACATAGATATTATAAAGAAATCGTCCTATTTTGTCAAGTTGTCAAACATGTCAAGCAGAGATGGGTTGGAAGGAATTGTAAAGTTTTTAGATTCTTAATTTGTGTAGTCAACCAAAAAATATCTTAGGTTAACACATGCTACGCCAGACTTGTTACACAGTAGACTATAATATCAACACGGGTCACGTCCCGCGGCTGCACTCGCCGTTCTGCCTACAGTCGCGGTGCAATGCTCGCTGATTGTAAACGCGACAAATCGACGCTTGCACTGTGTAGCTTCTTGTCAGGCCATGAGAACAGCGGAGAATAAGGTAAGGGAGTTTAAAGGGTTAAAGTTTTGGGCTAAAGTACTCTGGGTCTGCAGCTGAGGTTATCACATGCGGAAATCATTAAAACGGTGTCTGGTATTGATTCCGAGATCGTTAAGTGATCAAACACACGTGCGACACTCGTCGACGACAGAGGCAACGAGCCATCGACGCGGGTCGACGGCGGACGTTGACGGGTGTCAACGGCTGCAATTGCCTCTGTCGTCGACACGTGTCGCTCATATGTATGCACACTAACCTATCCGTCCGTCTGTACTTGTATTCTAAGAGATTTCTATAAGTAATCTTACGATAATAATGATCTTAGTTTCCTCGTGTCATATGGCCGCACGCCCCAAGCGTTGGATTTGCGAGCGATTTGCGTTTATAGCCATTTGCCGGCATTACAGGCGCGACGCTATGAATACAAGCTCTGCAGCTCAGCTTGCGTCTAATAATTTAATATGAAAATTATGCCCATTCAGCGGTTCGTTCAGAGTATCAGTTACATGTTTGAATATGCTGCATGTTTCCTTAGTTTGAAAGGTCCTTATGATAAATATGAAAATATTTCATTACTTTTTGAGCTCTCACCAAACATGAGTGTACTGAAAATGACGTGTCATCATAGACTCCAAATGCTCATCGTCTACCGGACAGCAGAAGGAATCCAATTACGTATTTATTTACTTGAGTCAATCATTCAACCACAAACTTCACTTTCACTACATCTGTAATAAAAACGTGCCTAACGAAATGATTGCTCATATTTTTTTTTTATACCGAGGAAAATAATAAATATTTATGATTTACAAAACCCCCGACACTATCAACAGTTTACTGTGCCACTACCACTCAGTGGTTCCGTCTATAATTTGTCAAAATGTTAAAGTCCATTAGCATTGAAGAGCTCTGACCTCAGCACATCAGTGCCCTAAACGAAAACTAATGAATTAATAATAATTTACGACATCGTTAAATTACGAGAGCTGTAATTAAAACTCCAGGTTACTGACAGGGAATTAATATCTTCAAATATTACAAGTTTCAAGCACAATTTATTACGGGCGGGCCACGAGAGCGGCGGCGGCGGGGTTGCGGGGTCAGATGTTAAGCGACGGTTAGTCAGAGTTAACTATAATGTTAGTTAAGTTAAAGTAGTGAGTTTTTATTTACCTAGCATTGTCTAAATATTATATTTTGTATTTTTTTTTAGCAGATCTGGAGTCACCGACATAGCTTGCAGAGTTAGCAAGCTGAAGTGGCAGAGGGCTGGCCATGTTTGTCGAAGGACCTATGGCCGGTGGAGCAGACGAGTTCTGAAGTAGAGACCGCATCTCGGCAAGCGTAGCGTGGGATGCCCCCCTGCTTAATGTAGAAAGTAGAAACCGACGACGTTAAAAAGGTGTCTGGGACAGACTGGATGCCGATAGTGGAGGGTAGAGTGTTGCGGTGCAGTTTGGGAGAGACATATGTTCAGCAATAGACTGCGCTAGGCTAATTGATTTGTTTTATTTAGCTTATCAAGTAAGTTCAGTGGTAATCCGATATTGGTTTAATTGTTACGGTAATATTATAGAACTCATAACATGTACATACCTACAAATTTGCCAATACAGAGTTAACGGATTTGTATAGTTGATACAAAAAATAACTTTATAAAATAGGTATGCAATTTGTAAATACATACCTCGAAAGAACCATTCAAATATTACATTCATAAAACAAAAGATTTGTTTGTCTAGTTTTATGTCAAACACACTGTTTTTTTGTGCAAGCTTTGTGTGAAATCAAAGCTGGTATTTGTTGGCAAGTCTCGCTGGTCTGCCAGCCACACCCCAATAAGTATGTTTGCGCCTAGATCCTCTTCATAGTGGGTCTCTGAGGTCACCGGTACAGCGCGATACGGAACTCGAAACAAACCGGTATATTAGCATACACGACTATGGCACGATACTTACATAACACACTGCGCAGCTCAATGTGGCCGACTTTGTCCGATTGTCATGTACTTGTGCAGGTATTTGGAGGTGCTTAGATGAAGATCGGTGTTAGATGCTGTATTGTGCTGTATTTGTGAATATTTTAGAAACGATAATAGAAATAAATAAAATTGCTTAATAGGCCTGCTCTTGACCTCGATCACGCCTGACTGTACGCGATGCATGAGGCCTATATATGGACGCTATTGTACATGCTATGGTATTTTATCGTGCTATCGTACCAGGTGTTCTGTGGCTTCTGCCTACCCGCAAGGGAAGAAGGCGTGCGTTTATAATTATATGGATGTATAATACTAACGTATTATAACTTATAATTTTTCTTTGAACCACTCTATCGCCTTTGGATATCCTGTACTGATGACGTGTGTTGGTAAATAAACAAATAATTGCTAAGCTTTATCCATTCCACGATTAAATCTGATGATCGATTTGGCAACCACTTCCTGTAATCCGATTGTATTGATATTTCGCTCACAACATTGAATAATTATTATCAGAGATAGAACGACTAGATTATTTGACTAGATAACTAGAAAATCGCCAAATTAAAACAAAGTTTCATTCTAGGAACATTTCACGCCTTAATCATCTTAACGCCATCAAAATTAATTGCTGGCACCTTACCCACAGGCTACCAGGATAAATTTCTCCATCAGACTAATGTTTGCTGTTAAAAAACTCAACATCTACTGAGTAAAACTTAACAATGGAGTGTATTATGTTACGTGTTCAATAAAAAATCAAGTAAGTTGCACCACTTTCGGCCCTACTGTTTCTACACATAAGTAGCCGCAGGCGCAACCATATCCATCATTATTCATTACACAGATACACGTTTTGTTTTATCTATGTCGAAAGAAATGCCATCAAATACTATTCATTGGTTATGCAACATTTTTTTTTTCTTTTGCATTTTCGTTTAATTTTATCACTTTGAGGTAATGTTTGTGTTCTCATAATTCGACGGTTTCCTAACATATTTAAGTGTAGATAAGTTCGTTAATTAGTGCCATAAAGACATAAAGTTTGTATGGTTCTTAATTATTTTGTAAACTTTAAGATCGCAACAACATTAAACTAAATTTATAGTAATTTTATATACTTTTTGAAAAGAAAACTTGAGGTTTCAAATAATGTTATGATATTTTTTTGTCTGTTTCAAGAATATCTTTTAGAGTAGGTCCATTTTTTATATCATGTCTTAAGTTTCATTTCAAGACCAACGGTAAAAATATTTTGAGGTTTACTTTAGTCCCGTGAATAGTAAAAGGCTTTTGCCTTGTGCCCATACAAATTC
Source organism: Apamea anceps (assembly GCA_951799955.1). Taxonomy (NCBI): domain Eukaryota; kingdom Metazoa; phylum Arthropoda; class Insecta; order Lepidoptera; family Noctuidae; genus Apamea; species Apamea anceps. Next base: position 20,543,382 of record OX637513.1, on the reverse strand, counting down.
TTAGCAAGCCAGTTAGGTACTTTTATACGACTGTGCCTAGTTAAAGGTCCAATCGTTTAATACTTGAACGATCAGTTATCTACTATTTATATGATAATTTGTACGATGAGCTTCGAGTCTCGTGTCACATCCTGACCTCTTCAACCTTTCAATTAATTTAGGTTTCGCAATGTGAGTTATCAATAAATTGAATATTTTTGCATGGGAGTTAAGTATGTCTGTACAAATTTTGTTGAATATTAGGTATTAGGGATGACACATCCACAAAAGGAATCGAAAATATATTTTTTAATTCATGATTATTTAAACTTTTGATGCAAACCTCATTTTCCTATCATCAAAAAGAATCATTGTAAACTTATAAATACAAGAAGAGTGTTCAAGAAGTAATAGATCTAAAATATTGTTCGCAGCGCCATCTTTTATCTTAATATTGTACTTTTGACAACATAATCAATAATATTGTTGATATCTATATATTTTTTGCTTTACTTCTAATAGAATCCAATTTAGAAACACAAATTAAGTTTACATAGGTAATGCAAAGCGATAAGCTTAAAGTAAATAAACATTATGTGCACCAAATTAAAATCAAACATAAAAAACTTAACAAATACAGTTTATAACTGCATCAATTATCGAACCTAATAAATAAATATCATGGAGTTTTCATCCACGTGGATGAAAACTCCTTGATATTTATTTATTACACACTTGTAACTTAGATAAAATGATTTTGTAACTTAAACTAACACTTGTAACTTAAAATGACATCACTCATGTTTAAACATTTAAACATGAGTGATGTTATTTTAAGTTACAAGTGTGTTTACGTATAAGTGCATGTTAGTCAACATCCCATATTAGTGGACATTGATGTTCAATACAAAATAACAAATTATTTCGTTGCTAATGAGTTCAAGGCTATGTTGAGTAATAGGTACCTAAAAAGTAGGTGAACATGTAAAACATGGTCGTTGGATTCAAGGTTTGCTTTAGGTCTTCATTTTAGTAGTTTTATCTATTGCTACTCAGGTCAAATTTTTATTGTTTGGTGTTGTAGCAACTCAGACTTGCGCGGGGTAAGTGTGTAACACACTATCAGTAACAATGGGTTTGGGGACAGTTCAACAACATTCACTGCACATTTCATTTTTCGAGCATATTATGAAGCAATCGATAGTGTGTTAGGCAATCAGAGTGCTGCTGGAGGTAGGCCCAGCCCAGGTTTATTTTATTTGTGGTTTTAGGATACCTTAAGGGATTGGTAGCATTATAAACTACATTTACATGGTATGAGTAGGTACTTCTCATACTTTATACAACACCCAGAAAAATAATTATTTAAAATAATGCTTGATAACAGCCCTATTTTTCATAATCAATCATGAAAAGCATTTGTTAATTCATAACGCAAATTCAAAGCATTTATTTCAATTAAACCATTTACAGACACTTTTTTGACTGTCGCATGTCGTTCTAAAGCGCAGTAGGTATCTATGGAGAAAAGCGGGCAGGATACTCCATGGATACTACATATTTTAAATTATATAGTTACAACATTAATTTTGAATTAAAATTACATGTGAGAAGGATGTATAAAGACGTACGTGTTAAAGGCATTCGAATAATCAACAAATAGAAAAAATAAATAAGCCGTGACTGCTAAGAGATGATCAGTCCCAACCGGCAGCGCCTGTTCACGAACATGACACATGGATCAGAACTATTCAGCTCAACCATTTTGAAGGAAGCTAAATGATCCAACACACGCGCCAGACATTTGAGTGGGCATGACGTACTCTCTGCCTCCAGGGCACATTCAAGTCAATGAAAGATATATCACCCGGTGAACGGTAGCTCTATAGTACATAATATTCACACATGTGCTGCAGCTTTAACAGTTTGCTTAATTTTAATAGCTTTGAAATTACCGTTTCTTAGTTATTTATATCGCTACCTGTAACGCCATCTGTTAAAGTATTGTTGTACTTTTGTCGATAGAATCCATTTGGATTCTATCGACAAAAGTATTTGGATGTCAATGTTGCTTTTACTACATCTACCATTTTTGTTCTCAGTCTTATGGAAATTCCAAAACTTAACGCTTATTATAATTACTTGTAAAGGAGCATTAATATTATGTATAATAAACCAATTACTTAAATGTTAAGGAGCGAACTTTCGAAGTTAAGCGTCTAAGCGTTTTATTAATTACACGCGAGAAAATTAAATGTTTTAATACTATATCTTTCTATTTATTTGAACTTGATCAGTATTGGAATGAAATTAATTAGGTATATGTTATTAGGGGTTGTTTGTAAAGATCACAGAGTATGTTATTACCTAAAGAAAATGTTAATTTGATTAAGCATAATTTTATTTGAAATTTGAAACCAGTTTCATGGAAGGTCTAATTATAATGATTGAACATGTTTTAGTCTTGTTAACTTTAGCATTGTATCTTCTAAAGGCAAATGAATTTTTGGGACATAATTTTAAGACTGTTGGAGACTGTGACAATATTGCTGAGAAAGCGAAGAATAATAAAGCAAAAATAAAAAATAACTTGATATAAAAACATCACCAATACAATGAAGCTTACCCTACATGCATACTAGAAGTTCTTGCGATAGTTTATCGAAGCAGATCAGTTCTCATAACGCCTGCGGGAATACAGGGTCGTTGAATATTGATACCGGGTCCACCACTCGGTACTGTACCTATATATGAAATGCACATATTCATCTATCTACTTGAAATGGAGCAACTACAGAATAATACGGAAGTTTGTAATACTGATGACAGAGTTGTTTGTTGATCCAGTAAACCTCACAATTAACAGGCAAAAAGATAAATAACTACCCTTTAAAAAGATTACCCTTTCAGCAGAGGTTCGATCGGCCTATAAAGACTTAAAGACCAATACATTGATGACATTATTATGTCCCGACAGCAAAATGCACCTGCTGTGACACGGCTACATTAATCACGCTCTCACGTCAGCGTGACGCTACGCCGTGACGGCCCGTCACGCCGACGGCACGTGAATATTGATGACGTCACACGCGCCACCGATCCCTATCCCCGTGAATACTGATACTTTTAACTTGCCGACGTGTTAGCGTGCTACCAGCATCCAAAATGACGTCATATTATATTTCCTCCGGCTCGGTGTCGATAGTTCAAAGCGAGCGCCCTAAAAGCGAGGATTCGCTACGTGTAAATCGATACGGGATTTTTGAGAATGGCTCTTGAAAATGTTATTGGCAGGATTTTTTTTGCGAAAATAGGAAAATGATCGTTAGTACTGCACTGTAGTTTTAGATAGGATAAAGAACAAACAGGATTGTCAACTGATGGCTTTAATAACCTACTGGAAATATTCCGGAGCTTTAAGGTTTTATCTAAAACTTACATCATCGTCATCATGGAATACATATACAATTTTTTTTGCCGCCATTTGGTTTTGGCGGTAAACATGACAGATGTTTCATGAAAATTATTTTGTGTAGATAAGGAAAATTAGCTATGGAGCGTTTTATGACTGAACAAAATGTTTTAATTATTAAAACATTCTACTCAACCCCAATATTTGGTAGAAATCACTTACCTTTGCGGCTAACAATAGCTCGTTTAGTGATTAAATTTGAGCAGCATGGCATTGTAACAGATAAAGCAACTTTCTTACATCAAGTGAATCAGTTGGGCTTAGGAAAGATGTGGTTCCAGCAAGACGGGGCCACGTGTCATGTGGCACGAGCCACAATCGAGACATTGAAAATAACGTTTCCGGGTCGATTAATTTCGCGAAACTGTGACATCGATTGGCCCCCAAGATCCCCGGATTTAACAGCTCCTGACTTTTTTTGTGGGGCTATCTAAAGGGACGTGTCTATGCTAACAAGCCAATGAACCTTCAAAAATTCAAACAAAATATCTGAGACACAGTCACTGAAATAACACAGGAAATGTGTGAAAATGTCATGAAAAACGCAGTAAAAAGGGTTCACACCTGCCATGCTGCTAGAGGTGGACATTTTTCTGAGATTATTTTCCATACTGAATGGCCGGCCCTAAATACTATACTTAAATAAAAATACTTAATAATTTTTATACTTCACAGAATAAAATTATAAATATAAAGTATATACCTCTTATTTGCCCACTCTGTATAAACAATGAACATATGCTAAACTTGAAGGCACTCCAAAAATATCACGCCAGCCAGAACCGCGTCTGTCCAGCAAGCAATTACACGCTCATACATCACGTCTGTCTTTGTCAGCTATACGTCACGCTGTCACGTCGTCTGCTCGCCGCATAATAACGGAAGATATTCAGCTGGAACTACTCAACATGAGCATAGTACCTATACGCGATAGAAAATGCTATACTAGGCTTGATTGCATAGTCGGAAGTATCATAAAAGTTATTATTAAAAGTTAACCCACTGTGTAAATGACATCGACCGCAGAGTCTGACCAGTCTGGTCTGTGTCAAAGGGCGTCTGTGATACTGTTTCAGTGTACAAAAAAATCTTTTCCTTTTTATGACCATATACTACCTACTAGATGTAGATGTCATGTCCACTTGTGTAGCTTTATTGACTTCACACTATAAAGTAAAAAAAAACCTAATTATTTGTGTGGGTTTTGTTTCAAAATATTTTATTTTAAATAAACCTACATGGGTATTTATAAACGTCAGAAGCTAGGTACACTGTTCCAATTAGTCGTTTTTAAGAACTTCTTCTGCGACAACGTTGACTGTTGAATAAATAAAATCAGAATCCAGGAGTTCTAAAAAGACTCGCTGGCTCCTTAAAGCATTAAAATATAGTGGAGTCTCATGCCTAATTCGAGCTATGATTAAGCCGCAAAGATCGGAGACACTTCTAATTCTACCAGTCTCCTCCGTGGCGGGCTCGTAAAATTTTGATAGGTTTTAGTCATGAAGTACGTACTAAATGGAGTGCTTAAAAGCATCATATAAATTCATCGAGTCTCTATCCTCGAAATTCGTGAGTTACACAAGAGGAGAGAGCATTCATTGTCCCATTCAACGATCGATGTGATTGTGTAGCTCTCGTGGAAATGTTGTCACACTTGTTGTCTTGCTCGTTGTAATCCGCCAGCCCCTATTAATTTACAGAAACGGTTAAATGTGGACTACAATGTTACCAACAAAAAATATATTCCTAAAATATATAATAGTAAAGATAAAAAATTACCGCTCATTTGCCGAAAGATCTCCAACATCACGTCATGTGGCGTACCTATTTCTACTTGACATTTATTATTGCCATAATTGGCATTTCAGTAGATCCCTTTGAATAAAACTACCCACGTATCTACCACTCCATTCCGTACTTTTCTGTAGTCTGAGTTAATGCAACGTCGCCTGTCTATTTGATTGGTTACAAGCCACTGGTTTTACGATTCTGTTTGTAAATTACAACCTAACTAAGATGATGGGCGTTTAATGTGTGGCTTTAGTTTCGCCTATAAGTTGACAGCAGACGTGTCTCGGGGGTATATTAATTGTTTAGTGCTTCGTAAATTGGTTAGTATTATACCGTATTCACTGGGAGACTCATAAATGAAAACGACACCTCTGAGTTGCCAGAGTATCATTAGTAGATATCTATTAATTTTGTGAACATTACGTACAAACAAATATATAGTGATTTCTCGAAGAAATGCTTTATTAAACGACGTTTTGTTAAGCCATGTTTCTATATCATTACTAACTTTAAAAATAACAGCAAAGCTGTTAGTGTTTTACAGACTCTAAAATTTAATCTAGCAACAACACCTGCGTTTTTTACAATCTAAAGCACGTTCACAACTAATGGCCGCTCATATCTCTCGCACCTGATCAGCTGACTCATTAATCTCTCACCTCACATCATTATCACACACGCTATCAATCTCTCAACACTTTTCTTCAAGAATTTTCATCTATTTCACTGTAAAGGCGTTCATCCGATGAATAAATAAAAATCACTTAGTCGGGTGTCAGGTGGTGCTGTCAATTACACTGCAGGATGAAGCAGCACCAGCACTATGAAAAATGGATGTGGTATCGATGAAGTGCCTCCAGAATTTGCTGCTGAAGATAAATTTATTGTAAAAGTTTAGAAGTTTAAAGGGAGCAAACTTTTAGAAGTTGGTACGAGTTCGGCGTTAGGTTCAAAAGTAATGGACTGACAATATTTTAACACTTTTAATGTCTAACGTTTTCTCAGTCTGTTGCCGTAGTGCAGGAATGGTCCTCGTCACTATTTTGAGATAATATTTTGTTCGTAAAAGTGCATCGTGTTTATGATTTAGTTAACACCCTGCGGTAGATCAATTCTTATGATAATCGAATCTGTGACGCAGGTAATCAGTAGTCAGTATCGGTGCTGGTGTCCATTTGTCTAATCCAGTGCTTCTGTAGTCCGTATGTACACATAACAACACCTAGCACTAACGTAAATGCAGCACCGTTTTTTACGTAATTTAATCTAATAGGTTATCTCGTAATTAACTAGGTTAAATGCTTATCATGTGAAAAGCACTTGCAGAAAGTTAGCACTTATAAAAAAACTGGTGTCACTTGTAGAAGGTTCATGTCTAACATTGGAGTGCGGCAGTGACAATTAAATTGGCATTCAATAAATAAACCACAGATTATACAGTCAAGTGCGGTTGAAATCAGTGCTATGAGTGGAATACCTCATATTTTAATGAAGCTAACACTACCACATAATATAATCTACATAAGTTTTATTCATTGTTAATAAGACGATTATAATGCATTCATATTTACATGCGGAATACACGTATCTTCCGCGTAAGTTCTAGTTACTGGAGTATCAATATTATGCATGAGGTAATCGCGCCATGCACCGAGGGGCGTAACGTTTAGCTCGCCGGCTTGGCTGAACGCAAAGTGCCTTCTAATAGTTTCCTATCAGGAAATGTTCTTAGTTTTAACTTTAACCTAGGTAGAGGTACTGTGTTTATTTTTATCGAACTAGTGTACTATTTTCTAGGGCTATATTTACGTAATTTTTCGATCAAATTAATTTCTGACCTGTACCTTTAATAGACTTAATACATAAATTATGTCATCGTCATCATTACTTTTCCCGGAAAATGTCCAATGCGGGACTTTAGCATTACCCAAGCGGAACCACACTGACTGGTCCCGTGCTTCTCGCATCCAGTGCATTCCGGCAACCTGCACTAGATATAGAATATATTTGTCATATGGTAACTTGGTTCTTGACTAGCATTACACAATTTACTCCCTCTTAATCTTATATACCTTACATTTTTAATATTCTTTAAATATACATTTACTACGGAAAAGATACAAGAGCAGAAAGATAAATCTCCCTGGGGATAAAAGGCGTACTTTTAATATAATAAGACGCTGTTTGATAACACTATTTGCATCTTAAATTTCTCATGATATCATTTTAATCCGGAAAAAGAATTACGAGATTGCATAAACATTTTTTTTGTGTTACCTTTACCGCGTTAAAATAACAATTTCTTGGAGGTCTTTAGTAAATGATTTAAAATAGAAGCACTTTTAGAAGTAACAATTAATAATAATGGATTAACTCGGTGCCTATTAGAGAGGTCAGACTTTTATAATAAAAGTGTAGAAATATGAATATTAAAAATTGGCTTAAATATCAGAAGGCCAATTCTCGTAATTTAAAACGTTCAAAATCTAGTCGCAGTCTCATCGTATTTGTTTGCCGCTACTTTGATACGGAGTCCATCGCGGCGACAAACAAACGTCAAAATGTAGGAAAATTAGAAGTATTTTTTGACAGATTGAGACTGAGATCAGAGGGGCAATTTTCGTAATTTTAAGAACGTTCACAGTCTGATCTCAGTCTCAATATGTCAAAAATACGTCTAATTTCCCTACATTTTGACAAGTTTTTGACATTTGTTTGTCGCCGAGATGAGACTGCGACTAGATTTTGAACGTTTTAAATTACGAGAATTGGCCTTCTGACTGTGAACATTCTTAAAATTACGAGAATTGCCCCTCTGATCTGTTCTTTAATGTAAAACACGTCCTGTGACTTTGTTACTAGCTACGCTGAAGAAACATATCATGTAAGTAGTAATTGGCACCTAAAAGAACATTTACTAACGCACGGAGCAAGTGTGTGGTGACCATAGATATATTAGTTTTCTAAGGTGGTGACCAGGGTCAATGCGCTTTTCTTCCCTATGCAAAACGAGCCTCTGATTTATTATTTAAAAGCGTAATATTATTTTCGCCTAACACAAAACGGATACAGTTTACACAATATTCATTTTCTGTGTACTGCACCTTTCCTTAACACATCGCGTCGTCGGTGGTCCAAACACGCTCGGATGCGTTCGACGTACGTCACACGGTGCCCGATACGCTCTGACGTCACTCCGCTGACTATGACAGATATTGGCCCTCCCAGATATAGGTCAGTGCTAGTACATATCAGAGTTTGATAAACTAACAAAAAAAAATGCCGTAAATAGTTTTAGCTTGAAGTTATTAATACAATCCTATTTTTTATGACTTTAGCAACTATATTTTAATGTCTGATTTCAGGATTTTTCACAGCTCTTCTGATCTCATCCCATATGATGCTGAGGAATTTTACGACCATTCACGAGAAATGATAATCAAAAACATCTGGCGCACCCTTGGCATGCAGATTCTCTATAACACTCTCTTTGCTAATTGGTTATTCATTTTATTATGGCCATGACCCATTGTTTTCTTAGACATAATAATATGTTATATTGCCAATAAATTTTTACAACAATTTACTCATATTTTAACATTCATAAATACTGCATCGAAAAAGAAGAAATGCTGCGTGAGCTCCTAATAAACTGGTGTACGGGCAGGAGGGTGAAATGAGTAAACATTCATAAATTAAAACTTGCGCTTGCAAACCTTAAGGAAACAACCAGGAATGTCTAACGTGCGTCACACAAATGCACAGGATGTGCACGGGACACGTCCATGACGTCAAACTCTAGACAATGACACGTCATATTGACCTCAGGAAAAATGGGTCACACAAAATAATATTTCACGGAACTCAGCTTTTTAAGTTGAATCCGAAAATCACGAAGTTTTTAAGTTTCGTGTCAATAGTCGAAGATAAAATATTTTTGGTTGTCTATCAGATTTTAACTGGTGGAAATAATTGTGACGAAGATAAAAATAACAACTTTGACCGGATTTTTGCCCGGAAAAACTCACTGAGTTGAGGTCGTTTAAGATACTTGATTGAAAGTTATATCGATTACAAGAAAGGTATGATTGATGAAAGGGATTTTGTACCTATTCCAAAGTTTAGTTTATATTACGGAAGACAGAAATGTAAAAGAAAACAAAATGACAAACAGTCATTGAATACCTAATGTAAATATTTCGAAGAATTGCCCGCCTGAGGTTGTCAGCAAGCCAGTGTGTTTACGCCTGAACAAATATGTTTAACACGTGCGTTACCCCTGCATGTGACACGTTACATACGCTACAGGGCTTAAAACTGGCGATATTTTCAAAGAAATGACTAGGTTCAGTTACACACCAGTTTCCGGTTGAAGGCAGTGGTTGAGGTATTAACTAGATCAGTTTTGGGAACAAATATTGTACAAATAGGTAGTTGTTACAGGTCTTAGTGCTTGTGCAAGTGAATTTTGTGTCTGTTTAACGGCGTATTAGTCGATTTGCACGAATTTACTCGTGTGTCAATTTGTACGATTCGGCTATAGAAAAAATAATATTATTTAAAAGTGACGATTTACACTTTTCGGGCGAGTAAATTCGCCAAATCTATAGTTTGGAGATCTTCACTTGTTTTTATAATTCTCATATAAGTAAATATCTACCTTAATTATTAAAGCATGCACAAGCCCTTGTAATTTATTAAAAAGTAATGGGTTCCCTCAACTCATTATGTTAGTTTTGATTACTCAGATAAACAAGTAGGTAATTCATAGATGACGAACAACAAAAAAATGCCAAATATTTCACAAAATGCAATGGTTAACATTGTGCGTGACAGCGGCATGACATTTCTCCGTGACGCGGGACGATTCTGACTTTGACAGCTATTGGCTGGCTAAAAATGGGTCACTGCGTTTATAGGCGGAAAGTTATCAACGATATTTGCGGAAAAATACAAATGTGGGTGAGGACAGGCAGTTGTGCCTAGCTCATGGTACAAAGATAAATAGAAATTGTAAGTACTAGTTTTGTTTTAATAATGAGCAGAATTTTTTTTTCTACTACAAAATGTGCGGGACAGTGATAACTTGTAAATAGCGCAGTTCTAATGAAACAACATAGTGATTAGGTATAAACATTTAGAAATGTTATGTGCATAGACTTTCATTAGTTTTTATGTTAGTATATAAGAATTTAGTAGTTTTGTAACAGATTTTTATAGTTTTATGTCGATCATCGTAATGTTTACATAACATTTTATGTTGGAATTTCCTATGTTTTATATTTTTGTTAGATAGTTTACGATACACAGATTACGAAAATATATAGTTTATAGTATGTTGTCATAGAAAAACATAGTGAAAAACAGGAAAATGTGTGCAATGCTCTCGTTACGGTAACGTAACGTCGCACTATGGAAAATGGTAGAACAAGCGCATATCAAAAATGCTTTTTACGAATATCATAATTTGGCTACTATGGCTATTTTATTAGGTTTTCTAATAGTCAAATTATAATATTCATTAGGATTTTTTCACTTAATGCGCGAAATTATTATTTTTTTCATAGATAGAAATACATAGAAGACAGAAGTGCCAAACTCAAGTCTTTGCGTATACATGTTTCAATACCATATTGTGAAAGAAATACTTGGTACAGATATGCAGTATTATACATTTTTAGAAAGGTTATTTTATGCTTTTTGCGATACAGCTTAATAATTTTTAAAAGTAAAGAAAAATATTTCAGTAATTACTTAAAAAGTGACATACCTTATTTTTCACTTATATTTTTTTTCGTCGAAGGTTTTCAATGTTACCCACGTCTGCCCAAGCGTTACTTTTTGTGTTGACTAGTAGTCTAACTATTCATAAATAGAATGCAAAAAAAATCAGCTGCGGATATTTGCGGTTTTAGAAGATATGAGAAAAAAACTGATAAAAGTCAGAACCCGAAAATTCGTATCTTTTGCGGTTTACCAATGACACCATTCACATGAACAATATGGAACTTTTTTGGATATTTTCTTCATTATTTCGTGATAACAAAGGGACCTTATCAAATTTGCACTCGGTTTGCGTGGGAAATTACAAGATAATAATGATGTAGGTACCAATTCGATATTGTAAAATGAGTATATAAAGGGAAGCAAAAACTATTCGAACCATCTACATCAGTGTAACTTCAAGTGAAGCAAATCTCATCTACGCCTATTACGAGTATTTCTGCAGATTGTGAAGTGTTAAAATGTCTTCCTTCAGCTGTACAAAACGAGACTTCATAATCCCCTATATCGAGGGCGGCAAGACCATGGAATCATTATCCAAAGTTTTAGTGGAAAAACTCAATGTTTCTGAAAACAACTTGTGTTTTATAATTAGTGACATACAAAGGCACATTCTTCCTATATTCAACAAGCGCTGGGCCCTGGCATCTCGGAAAAAAGAAACATTTTTACAGAAGAATTGTACTTGGTTGGACTCAAGGTATTCGTTAAATTTACTGGATTCTGAACAATATTCTACGCCATCAACATCTGGCCAACAAGGAAGAGCATGCGTGGCTTATGGAGACTCCTCAGAATCTACCAAGAAGAGGAAAAACACTCTTCTACTCCAAGAATATGGCTTCGAGCATATAAAAAACACCTATGTGCAGGGACTACGGGCTTTACGTGAGTACACAGAAGCTCATCTTGTCGAAGAATTAAGAACTGCTGACACTCAAAAGAAATTAGATATCTCAAGTAAGTGGAACGACTCAGACCAGATGAAGATTCTTTCCGATACGGAAGCATTGAGTGCTTTTATAGATTTGGATCTAACAAAAGCACAATATATGTACCTGAAAAACTTAACCAACGAACGAAAGTGTTGTATATTCCCGCCTTACTACAAAATACAAGAAATAAAAAGATCCTGTTATCCACCATCTTCTACAATCGAAATCACGAATACTTATGCTAAAGTGATTAATATCCAAGATTTATTGGATCATACTGCTGCTAGAATTTTAAAAATCGATTCTGTTTTCCAAAAACAATATAGAACATTGATCCTCTATTGTAAATGGGGATGTGATGGTTCATCTGGTCAAAGCCAATACAAGCAAATACTTGCAGAAGAGTCGGAAACAATTTCAGACGCCAATTTGTTCATCACTTCATTAGTCCCCATCAGATTAGTTGATGTGCAATCGGGATCCGTTGTTTGGCAAAATCCGGTACCTTCATCTGTCCGTTTTTGCAGACCCATGTCTATTGAGTTTTGTAAGGAAACTCCAGAAAAAACCAAGGCAGTTGTCGATGATATTAACAAACAAATTAGGGCTGCACAAGCATCACTTATAAACAAAGATGGTGTTGTAGTAAATGTGAAGCATGAACTATTTCTAACGATGATCGATGGAAAGGTGGCTCAGGTCCTTACAGATACTCCATCTGGTTCCACGTGCACGATATGTGGTGCTACTCCACGGCTAATGAATGACCTATCGAAAGTAACTGCCAGACCTGAAAACGAAAACGCCTACCAATACGGATTGTCCACCTTACACGCCTGGATTCGCTGCATGGAAATGATATTGCATATTTCCTATAATCTTTCGTTTAAGACTTGGTCTGCTTCAACTGAAGAAAATAAGAGATTAAAAAAAGAAAAGAAAGAACTTGTTCAAAAACGTTTCAGGGAGGAGTTGGGATTAATCGTCGACAAACCTCGGCAAGTTAGCGGGAATACGAACGATGGCAATACCGCACGAAGATTCTTCTATAATAGCACTTGCTCATCGGAAATAACAGGTGTAGATGAAGCATTGATTAAACGCCTATACATTATCTTGCAAGTTCTTTCTTCTGGAATGATGATCGACCCTGAAAAATTTGGGGAATATGCAATAGAAACTGCAAGAATCTATGTAAGTAATTACGATTGGTATTATATGCCATCCTCCGTTCATAAAATACTCATACACGGAGAAAACGTTATCAAACATTTTGCGGTGCTTCCTATTGGACAGCTATCGGAAGAGGCACAAGAGTCTCGCAACAAAGACTACAGAAGCATACGACTTCATCATGCCAGAAAATGTTCCCGATCTGCTACAAATGAAGATGTCTTTAAAACGCTTTTATACACGTCAGATCCATATATAACAAGTTTGAGAAAACCGTACGTAAGAAATGTGAAAGATCTTGAAGAAGAGGCACTAAGTCTTTTAAACGTGGCACCTGAAAGTGAACCCACATTTACTGACCCTGATCCTGAAGTGGTGTAAGTTATAAATAATATTTATATTTAGTTATTACTTATATTTGTACCTAGCTACATCATTCCCTGAAGCCAGAGTATAGGATGTACCTAATAATAATATGATTTTAATTTAGTAAATTGTTTTCATATATTTATATATTTTGTTTACTTTGTTTGTTGTAATTAACCATAGTTTAATCTTTTTGGTCATTATAAACTTGTATTCCACTTGAAATAAATTTTTAACTATTTTTTTTCGTGATTTTTTCCCATTTCTTTCATTCTATGCAAAAAACATACATAGATATACAAGAAAACACTATAAACTACACATCATTCGAATCTCCAAACCTTACTGCATATTTGTGCCAAATTTCATCAGGATACGACAAAAATTCATGAAGTTACAGATTTTTGATCCGATACCGACCTATATTTTCCATAGTGCGTCGTACCTTGACTAACTGCACCGATGGTATCTTTGCGCTGATTGGCCGAAAAGTCCTGTGTTCTGATTGGCTGACCAATCACAGGGCCTACATTTTCTTAACGAAAATAGTATAAATTAAGAGCGGTTTTCGAACATCGGTACAGTTGGCGGGCACATATAGGAAGAAGAATACCTCAAGAATAAAGAAGATCTCTCAAGAATTCTCTCCGGCTTTCATTTCTCACCAACCCCAGCAACAAATGTGCCTAGCCCGCACATTTAATGGTCCTTCGCTCGCCGGATTTATTGTGGGGAATATCGCCGGAAGAAAATAGTCAAGCAAGAAGCCTTGAAGATCGTATCCAGTGAAGATATTCAAGATCGCCGATTGAATCAACAGTCATCATGCCTGTTACGCGTTCTGAGGGGAGGGGCCGGAAGCCGTCGAGCGAACAGAAGCCGTCGTCGTCTGAAACCACTACAGGGACCTCAGCAACCGGTACCAGTACGGAAGCCACTACCGAATCGACACAGACAGGGACAACTGCCACGGAGTATACAGATAATACAGCCACCTCCGCGACGACCGACCCAGCTACAGTGACTTCTGCCGCCAGCGCCTCGACCGCACGGACCTCCGCCTCGGCCGCAAATGTGGCACCCCCCTCGCACCCCGCTAGCGCCGCCGCCCCCTCTGTCGCCCCTTCCGCTGCGACGACGCTTACTATGGGTGCGAAATCGAAACAGTTGATGAAGCCGCCCGCCGCTGTCCCCTCCAGAGATACTCGCGAAGAAACAGATGCCTCTACAGTGAAGCGAGTTGTCAAGCACGCCGGTACGTCGAAGCCAACCGGCCCACAGCACCTCTCCCCCCCTAGCAAGAAGGGGGGTGGGGGGGGATCAACTCATAGCAAGTCGAAACAGTTGAAGATAGCGAAAGCAAAGAAAGACTTGCTTCGCCTCCAAGTCAAACTAGCTGCAGCACGCCTGGCCGCACTAGAACAGGAAGATGAAACAGAAGAAGAAATAATAGAAGGAGAAGAAGATGACGTCTCCCTCTACTCAGAAGTCAATGCAAGAGTGGACAACTGGTTGGAAAACCAGGATACTCGTCCAGTATTAGCCATCACCAACGAGCCCTATCGCCATCCAGAAGAACCAACGGTTATCCTCAACGAACAGAAGCATGAAGAAGTACGTCAAGTACCGGCGGGAGGTCAAGGGGACTTAGCCCTCCTAGCTGAAGCCATCACTAGGGCTGTCAGCACCGCCCAGCGACCCAAGTTTATCGAGCTACCTTTCTTCAGTGGGTCGCACCAGGAGTGGCTACCTTTCCGAGCCGCCTACCATGAAACTGAAGCGATGTTCAGCGCCGTCGAGAATACGAACAGACTGCGAAGAAACCTAAAGGGCAAAGCCAAGGAAGCAGTAGAAGGGTTGCTGATTACGAATGCGCACCCAACAGAAATAATGAAGACATTGGAGTCCAGATTCGGAAGACCAGAGTCCATAGCCATGTTGGAGATGGAAACTCTTCGAAGCCTGCCGCGCCTCTCCGAGTCACCGAGGGACATATGCATATTCGCTACGAAGATCTCCAACGTCGTAGCAACATTGAAGACTTTGGGTTGTTTCAACTACATGTACAACCCTGAACTTGCGAAGACTTTGGTGGACAAGCTGACACCGACACTACGGTATAGATACTACGACTTCTCAGCCACACAGCCGCGAGAAGACCCCTGCCTCATCAAGATAGAGAAGTTCTTCAAGAGAGAAGCAGAACTATGCGCGCCTTACGCACTACCTGAACAGGTGGCAGCACCGTCCACGGCCGCATTCCAGAAGAAGACGCAACGGGTCAACAACGTGACTGAGAAGACCACACCGAAGTGTTTCATATGTGAAGAAAAAAGTCACACCAATGCCACAGAATGTGAAGCATTCAAGAAGATGGATGCCAACTCAAGATGGGATACTGCGAAGTCCAAACGCCTCTGCTTCAGATGCCTGCGATACAGAAGCAAGGTACACCACTGCCGACCGAAGCCGTGTGGTGTCAACAGCTGCAAATACTTCCACCACAAGATGCTTCATTACGACAAGAACACAGAGAAGGCAGAGAAGACAGAACATGAAGAGGCAACAGAAGTTATAAATTCAACTTGGACAATGAAGAAGCAATCCTATCTGAAGATCCTGCCGGTCCAGGTGAAAGGACCAAAGGGAACAGTCGATACCTTCGCATTGATGGACGACGGGTCAACAGTGACGCTCATCGACGACAACATCGCCACGACAGTCGGAGCAACAGGACCCATAGACCCGCTGAAAATAGAAACCATCAACGAACTGAAGACGGCGGAATCAACGTCAAGACGGGTGACTATCGGGCTGAAAGGGATCAACAACAAAGAAGAGCGAATTCAAGCAAGAACAGTGAAGAACTTACAAATCTCATCTCAACGGGTTCCGCAAGAATTAGTAGATGGGTGCCCTCATCTATCAGACATCAAGGGCTATCTATCTTACCCCGACGCGAAGCCACAAGTCCTCATTGGGCAAGACAATTGGCATCTTCTGCTTACCAGAGAAACACGAAAAGGCGACAAGGACCATCCGGTGGCATCTCTCACGCCACTAGGGTGGGTCCTTCATGGAAGCCAAACGAGATCCTTCGGACAGAAGATAGACTTCGTGTCACATATGATCGAAGATCCAGAAGATAACCTTGAGGACTTGGTGAAGAAGTACTTCGAATTGGACGCCCTCTGCATAAACCCGAAGAGACCGAAGACCGACCCAGAAGAAAAGGCACTCCGAATACTGGAACAGAAAACTGAGAAGATTGAAGAAACCAGATACCAGACCGGCCTTCTCTGGAAGAAAGAAGATGTTAAGTTCCCAGATAACTACGATAACTCACTGAAGAGACTCTTCAACATCGAAAAGAAAATCGACCGTGATCCAGCCCTGAAGAAGAAATACGTCGAACAGATGGACGCCCTGATAGAAAAAGGCTACGCCGAGCCTGCGCCATCTCAGAAGACACCACAGAAGACGTGGTACCTGCCTCATTTTGCTGTCATCAACCCTATGAAGCCAGACAAACTCCGAGTTGTGCACGACGCCGCAGCCAAGACCAAGGGAGTAGCACTCAATGACATGCTGCTCAAAGGTCCAGATCTACTCCAGTCGTTACCAGGCGTCGTCATGCGCTTTCGACAGCACCTAATCGGAGTGACAGCGGACATAAAGGAAATGTTCATGCAGGTCAAGCTACGTACGGAAGATAGAGATGCACTGCGGTACCTATGGCGTGGAGATCGTCGTGATAACCGACCTCCAGAAGAGTACAGAATGACATCGCTGATTTTCGGAGCATCAAGTTCGCCATCGACAGCGATATATGTGAAGAACTTGAATGCAAAGCAACATGAGAAGACTCATCCGGAAGCCGCAGCTGCTATCATCGAGAAACACTACGTCGACGATTACCTCGATAGTTTCCGAAGCCTGGAAGATGCTGAAAGAATAACGAAGAGCGTGCGTGAAGTGCACAACAAAGCCAGCTTCGAACTTAAGCAGTGGAAGTCGAACTCAGCGTCACTCCTAGAAGCAATGGGAGAACAGCATAGAACGGACGACCTGGAACTATACAGATCAGAAGAAAAGACAGAACGAGTACTAGGAGTCATCTGGAAAATCAACTCGGACGAGCTCACTTTCAACCTCAACTTAGCAAGAATCCCTTCGACGTTAATAGAAGGAAAGCAGCCAACGAAGAGAGAAGCCTTGAGGATAGTTATGTCGCTCTTCGACCCCCTAGGATTCGCCTCGCCTGTCACGATACGAGCGAAGCAACTACTTCAAGAAGTTTGGCGCCGAGGAACAGGGTGGGACGACCGAATCGACGAGGATCTAGCGGAACAATGGGACGCGTGGATGGGACACCTGAAAAGTCTCCACGACTTGGCAATCCCGCGGCGATATCTACATTACAGCGACGCCGCTTCCCTAGAGCTCCATATTTTCAGCGATGCTAGTGAATCGGCCTACTCTGCGGTCCTCTTCTGGAGAGCTGTAACATCGGACGGCGAAGTCGGCATATCACTCATCATGGCCAAGGCAAAAGTGGCACCGTTGAAGTTGACTTCGATCCCGAGATTAGAACTGCAAGCAGCGGTCATGGGAACCAGACTCGCCGAAACAGTCATAGAAGAACACGAGAGGAAGCCTGACCGAAAAGTGTTCTGGACCGATAGCAAGACAGTACTCACCTGGATAAGGACGGGGTCACGTTCCTACAAACCCTACGTGGCTCATCGTCTGGCAGCAATAGAAGAAAGTTCCAAGGTCAACGACTGGCGCTGGGTTCCGACGAAACAGAACGTGGCTGACGACGCCACCCGAGATGTACCAGCCGCCTTCAATAGAGATCATCGATGGTACAAAGGGCCGGACTTCTTATACCTGACAGAAGACTCCTGGCCTACAGAAACCGCAAGGACAGCACCAGAAGAACCTTCCGACGAAGAGAAGACGCATCACGTCACCGACAGAAGAAGACTGAAGCTAGCTGAGGGTATGCCTGATCCGGCTAAATTCTCAAGCTGGGACCGCCTCCGGTATTCAACAGCGCGAGCTCTGCAGTTCATCGAGCTCTGTAGAGCTCCTAGACAGAAGGTCAACTACCGACGAACCAAGAAGAACAAAGAAGCGGATCCTACCTGGAAGAGAAACAAGCCGACCGCAGCTAAACAGCAGGCGCCCGCAGTACCGAAGAAACATTCACTCAAGCTGCTTCCAGTCACGGCCGAGCTCCTCAAGAGAGCTGAAGAGTTGCTGATGCGGTCTTCACAGGAAGAAGCCTTTGCGGAAGACATAGACAACCTGAACAGCGGGAAGCCGATCGCCAAAGAAAGTCGCCTACATCAGCTCAGCGTTGAATCAGTAAACGGCTTACTCCGAATCCGGAGCCGTATCCGAGCGGCCACAGACATGCATGAAGACTTCAAGAACCCGTTAGTAGTCGACGGAGATCATCCAACGGTGAAGCTGTGGATACAGGCCATACATCGACAACTCCATCACGCCGGCGTAGAGGCAACAGTCAACGAGTGCAGACAGCAATACTGGGTATTACGATTACGCCCTATTACACGCGCAATCCTCCGAAGATGCCTCTTCTGCCGCATGAAGACTCAAGTGCCGCCACATCCACGAACTGGGGATCTGCCAGCGTGTCGCCTAGCACACCACAAGCGACCCTTCACATACACCGGCGTCGACTATTTCGGGCCTCTCTCCGTGACCGTCGGACGAACCAGACAGAAGAGATATGTAGCCATCTTCACATGTCTCACAACGAGAGCCATACACCTGGAAATCGCCGGCTCTCTCAGCGCTGACTCTGCAGTGATGGCGGTCAGAAGAATGATCGCGCGACGAGGCTGCCCGACTGAAATCTGGTCGGACAACGGCACCAACTTGAAGGCTGCCGACAAGGAACTTCGACAATCTATCGACGCGGCGACTTCAGAAGAAGCAGCGAAGAGGACGATCTCCTGGCGCTACATTCCGCCTGGAGCTCCATTTATGGGCGGCGCTTGGGAGCGAATGGTTCGCTCAGTGAAGACGGCTCTCACAGCGACACTGCATGAGCGCCACCCTACCGAAGAAGTCCTCGCTACTCTACTCGCTGAAGTGGAGTATACAGTGAACAGTCGTCCGCTGACGCACGTCTCCGTCAGTGCAGAAGATCCCGAGGCCCTGACTCCCAACCATTTCCTGCTGGGGGGTCCTGGACGTGTGCCACAGCCGGGAACATTCACCGAGCAAGACGCCATCTCCCGGTCCAGCTGGCGAGCTGCACAGAGGCTCGCAGACGTCTTCTGGCTCCGCTGGGTGAAGGAGTACCTTCCTGAGCTCCAACACCGGCGGGAGCCCCACGGACTAGGTCAACCAGTCCAAGTGAACGACCTCGTGCAGATCGTCGACCCGAACCTGCCCCGCAACGTGTGGATACGAGGACGAGTCATCGCGGTGTATCCTGGTCCAGACAGCATCGTGCGGACGGTGGACGTGCAGACCAAGGGAGGTGTCCTGCGCCGGCCGGTGAGGAAGCTGGTGATCCTGCCTCTGCTTACGGACGACGTGCCCGCACCGGAACTGAATGCGACGCGGTCGCACGGCGGGAGTGATGTGCGGGACAGTGATAACTTGTAAATAGCGCAGTTCTAATGAAACAACATAGTGATTAGGTATAAACATTTAGAAATGTTATGTGCATAGACTTTCATTAGTTTTTATGTTAGTATATAAGAATTTAGTAGTTTTGTAACAGATTTTTATAGTTTTATGTCGATCATCGTAATGTTTACATAACATTTTATGTTGGAATTTCCTATGTTTTATATTTTTGTTAGATAGTTTACGATACACAGATTACGAAAATATATAGTTTATAGTATGTTGTCATAGAAAAACATAGTGAAAAACAGGAAAATGTGTGCAATGCTCTCGTTACGGTAACGTAACGTCGTACCTTGACTAACTGCACCGATGGTATCTTTGCGCTGATTGGCCGAAAAGTCCTGTGTTCTGATTGGCTGACCAATCACAGGGCCTACATTTTCTTAACGAAAATAGTATAAATTAAGAGCGGTTTTCGAACATCGGTACAGGATTAGCCTGTGGTCGAGCCACGAACTAGTCCAAGTACGCGTAGCTAGCTTTTGGCTCCCCCCCCCCGCGCGGACCGCGAACTTTTTAACTGTTTCTCTTGTGTTTGCATTAGGTGCCTACCAGTGCAAACACAGGGGGAGCACCCAGTGCTGCTCGGCGGATCGCCGCCGAAGCGGTCGCGGGGACCACCCGCCCCCGGGATGCCCAAACCCGGCAACCGCGGCTCGCTAGGCCGCGATGCCGGGTCCGAGGAGCCCCGCCCGACGTTGGACCGGGCGATTTCGTTGCCCAACATTGGGGACGCGTCGTCCGGTGCGCCGCCGGCCGGGTCAGCAGCCCGACCAACGACGAAGAAGACGAACGAGGTAAGAGGAGGAGGGGGATCGGGAGCCGTAGCGGCTGCCGGCCCACCGACGACATCGGCGCCTGCGCGCGTTGCGCCAACGCCGTCGTCGAGCCGTCAGCACGCGGTTCCCATCCGCCCCGCAGCGTTCCGCCCGGTGCCCATCCAGGCGCCGGGGCCCGCCGCGAACCCAGGCCGCGCGCAACAAGCGCGCGCCACGCTGCCCCCCGCCCGCGTGCCCGCACCCGGGCGCTCGACCGCGCCCGCCGTGCGGGCGGCGCCGCCTGCGCGCCCTGCCGCGCCGGCCACGCATACTGTCGCGCCGACCGCGCGCAGTGCCGCGCCGCACGCACCGCCCGCGCTTCCCGCGCACACCCCTGCGTCGTCCGCGCGCTCTGCTACGCCGGCCGCGCACACTAGTGCGCCGGCCGCGCGCAGTGCCGCATCACACGCACCGCCCGCGCTACCCGCGCACACCCCGGTACCGCCTGCGCGTTCTCGCGCACCTCCGGCGCGTACTACCGCGCCGGCAACTAGTCCCGCGTCCCCGCCCGCGCCCATTAGGGCTGCGCCTACGGGGGCGCCGCACTCACAAGCCGTGCCAGCTCCGCGCACCGCTACACCCAGTCCCCGCCTCTCGCTGGCGGAACCGGTGTTGGCCGAGCGAGAGCGGCCGGCCAGTGCCGGTGCCATATACCGGCCGGCGCTGATGACGCCGCAGGCGCCCGCTTCGCCGGCGCCCCCCCGTGCCTCCGCCTTCGACTCGCCCGCGATGCTGTCGGCATGCTCCTCTAACGCGGGGTCGAGCATGTCGCTGGCGTCGGTGGGCTCGGCCGCGTCCGGTCGCGGCGACATGTCCCCGGACATGACCCCGCGACCCGGGCGACGGCCCACCGAGGGAGGAGCGGACCCCGCGCCACCTGCGCCGGCTTCGCCGATGCCGCCGCTCGGGTTCGACTTCGAGTTTCAACTCGGAGCCAGACCTCAGCGGCGCCGGCGGAGCACAGACGACTCGGCGGAGGAGGAGGCGAAACGCTATTGCCTCGACCCGCCGCGGCCGCAGCGCGAACGCGCCGCGCCGCGCGGTCGGGACGCACCGGCGTCGCCCACCTTCGCTGACGCAGCGCGCCGCACGCCACCGGCGCGCCGCACACCGCCGCGATCACCGTCGCCACAAGCTACAACCTCGGGGGTAAGTGTTCTTCCCTTACCCCCCGCCCCCGATGCGCCATCCGACGCACCCGAGGCACAGCATGCTGCCGCCCCCGGCACCGGAAACAAGAAGAAGCCGGGGAAGAAGCTAAGATTTCCTCCGCTGGTAGTGGAGAGGCTACCTAACTGGGCCGCTCACTTCCGGGCCATCAGCGCCAAGCTGGGCCGGCCTCCAAATGCTCGGCCTTACGGGAGTGGAGTACGGTTCACTCCCGACACCGAGGACGAGTACAGGCTGGTCCAGCGCTACCTGACGGGCCTGGAAAAGGATAGCGGCGTTTCTTGGTTCGCCTACTCACTGCCGGCGGACAAAAGTTTGAAGATCGCCATTCGGGGGCTACCGGCGGATACAGACCCGAAGGAGATAGAGGAGGAGCTCCGATCGCTGGGATACCAACCGGAGTACGTCCGCCATATAAAGGGGGCGGCAGGAAGACCCGGTTGCGTGTTCCACGCGATGCTCAAGAAGACGCCGGACGTCCGGGCCATATACGACACCACCGTGTTTATGTACATGCGTGGTGTCAAGATTGAGGCCTGGCGCGGTAAACGTGGGCCCGCTCAGTGCCACAGGTGCCAGCGATTCCGTCACAGCTCGCACATGTGTCACCGACCGCTCGCTTGCGTCAGATGCGGGGGCGAGCACACGGCACGCGACTGCCCGCGACCGCGGGAAGAGCCGGCCACCTGCGCAAACTGCGGGGGGCCGCATCCCGCGTGCAACACCAAGTGCCCTGTGTTCCAGAGAGAGATCCGGAACAAGCGAGCGGGGACCGCCGCCATTACGGCCACAAGCGGCCAACAGCAAACGGCCCAGAAGGGGCCGACAGAGACGCCACTAGAGGCCGAACAGGCCACAACATTGATGGCGGCGGCCAACGAGCCCACAGACAGGACTGCAGCTACCTCCTCCCGGCGGAGGAAGAAGGGACGCAGGGGGAAAGGACGGGGTAAGAAAAATCCCCCCCCCCAAGCGACCCAGGAAGAGGTCCCTACGGCCGCCCCTGCCTTAGATA
The DNA here is from genome assembly GCA_951799955.1 of Apamea anceps. NCBI lineage: Eukaryota > Metazoa > Arthropoda > Insecta > Lepidoptera > Noctuidae > Apamea > Apamea anceps. The sequence continues at coordinate 20,520,201 of OX637513.1, read as the reverse complement.
GGGCACAGGTCGTAAAAAAGAGCCTACCAACAACTAGCGCCGGCGCAGCGCCGCGGCAGCAGACTGAACCAACACAGTTCGCAGATAAGTCGAGCCGCGGCGCCACCGGCGCAATCAAACACAGAAGCCAACCCGAGAAAGAGCAGTTTACGACCTGTGCCATCCAGCTTTTGATGGATCTAATCAAAGCTATAAGGCAGGGACAGGATGTAGAAACAGTCATCCTCGACGGTCTGGCCACACTACTGACCCTTTACCATGGCTAGGCCGTTGAGGGTGATCCATTGGAACGCCCGCGGCCTAAGGGACAAGGTCGCCCCCCTCCGCCACCTCCTTCGGGAACAGGACATCGACGTGGCGCTAATAAGCGAGACACACCTGGGACCCGAGGACAAGATCAGATTCCCGGGGTATCTCGCTTATAGGAAGGACGAAAGGTCGGCTCACATGAGGTACCGTGGTCTGGTGGTACTAGTGAGGCGAAGGGTCGTCCACCAAGAGCTCCCCTTGCCATCGCTCAGCAGCTTCTACGCGCTGGGTGTGCAGCTGCATGTTGCCGGCGAGGATATTAACGTGTACGCGTGCTACAAGCCGCCCGCGGCCCGCTTAGTCTTAGCGGAGCTGCGGGCCCTTCTTGTCGGCACGCCGCGCGCTACTATAATCGCCGGCGACCTGAACTGCAAGCACTCAGCGTGGAACGCAGTGCGGGCCAACAGCGAGGGGAAACGACTCTTCGCGGACGCGGAAGCCTTCGGCTATACGGTGTCCGGCCCGGAGACTCCAACCCACTACCCGGATGACACGAGAAATACTCCGGACGTGCTGGACATCGTAGTCCACCGAGGGCTACGCCACCAGATCACGCAACAAGTGATAGACGACGAGTTACAATCGGACCACCAACCTGTACTCGTCGTCTTATCGGGGATGCCGACCCGAATGAAGCCCGTAGCGCCACGCCGATACACGGACTGGACAAAGTTCGCAGAGGAAGTAGAGACCACCGTGCCGACTCGGCCCATTACTACCTCCGCGGACGTTGATACAGTAGCGGATGACGTCACTGCTTGCATACAGAGCGCCTTAAAGACGGCGACGTGCACGCAGCCGCAGGGGAGAGGGCTATTGCCGCCCCTGCCGGCGCGCCTAATGGCATTGATCGCCGAGAAGAGGCGCCTACGCAAGCAGTGGCAACAACTCAGATGCCCTACGTTGAAAACGAAGCTCAACCGTCTCGCGGAGAGGGTCAAGGCCGAGCTCAAGGCACACACCGCCGCGGGCTGGGAAGATAGAATCGACTCTACTGTGGACAGCTGGCCGTCTCTACATAGACTGTGCGGCCAGCTTACGAGTACCCCAGCCCCGGTGCGACCGCTCCTCAACAGCGACGGGGCGCTCAGATACGCAGCGGAGGACCGGGCGGAGGTCTTCGCCGAACACCTGGAGCGTCAGTTCCGCCCCAACCCGACCAGCGACACCGACCATGTCGCAGCAGTCGAGAAACACCTGGGAGACTACTTCGCCACGCCGATAGCTCCCGATGAAGATCCCATATTCTTCTCGCCTGGCGCAGTCAGACGCGCCATCCTTAGGACGAAGCCCAGGAAGGCCCCCGGTGCTGACGGTGTCACCAACACAGCGCTGCGCCACCTGCCGTACCGTATGGTAGCGGCGCTGGCGCGCCTGTTCACGGCGATACTGCGCACCGGGGCCTTCCCCGCTTCGTGGAAGGAAGGGCGCGTCATAATGCTGCCCAAGGCGGGAAAGAACATCCTGAAGCCGGAGAGCTATCGGCCGATCACTCTGCTGCCGACAGTCTCCAAGGTGTTCGAAGCACTCCTGCTGCGACATCTCCAGTCTCACCTGACGCCGCGCCCGGAGCAATTCGGGTTTCGGGCGGAGCATAGCACGACGCTCCAGCTGTCGAGGGTACTGCACCACCTCACAGCCGCGCTCAACAAAAAGGAATACGGGGTGGCAGTATTCCTCGACATGGAGAAGGCCTTCGACCGTGTGTGGCACGACGGCCTTATTTATAAGATGGCCACCACCGACGCGCCCCGTCGCGCGGTAAAGGTGGTCTCTAGCTTTCTCTCCAACAGGACTTTCAGGGTGGTGGTCGACGGGGCGCTATCCGGCGCCCGGCCGGTGCTCGCGGGTGTGCCGCAGGGCAGCTGTCTGTCGCCGGCGTGTTACTCACGCTATACCGACGACATCCCCACTACCTCGGAGGCAATGCTCGCGCTGTACGCAGACGACGCCGCGTACATTACTACGTCGTTCAACGCGAAGTACGCGGCGGTCAAGATGCAGCGCGCGCTAGACCTGCTTCCCGAGTGGCTGTCGAAGTGGCGGCTGTCGGTGAACGTGAGTAAGACGCAGGCGATTATCACCGGATACTCGCACCTCCCACCACCCCTGAGACTCCAAGGAGCCGACATCTCGTGGTCGCCCTCGGTCAAGTACCTGGGGGTAACCATAGATCGTCGGCTCACAATGGGGTCGCACGTCCGCTCGGTCGCCGCACGGGGTAGGGTCGCCCGCAACCTACTCAAACCAGTGCTCTCGTCCCGCATCCCGGCGCGCGTCAAATTGGGCGTGTACAAGCTGTACATTCGCCCGATTTTGACGTACGCCGCGCCCGCTTGGTTCGCCCTCACGAGCGAGTCGAGCCGAAGAACGCTCCGCGCGCAACAATATCTTGCGCTGCGGACTATAGTTGACGCTCCTCGCTACGTGAGGAATGACGTCATCCAGCGCGACCTCGGGATTGAGAGCCTGGATGAGTTCGTGCGGCGCCTCGCGAAGGGAATGTTCGCGCGTGCCGGCGCATCTTCTTGGCCGCATGTCCAAGACATTGCGCCCTGGCACGCGCGCCCCCCCGACGCGAAACCCTTGCCCCGCGACCTGGTAGCGGACGACGACCCCACACCACCGGATTGACGCCTCTAGTGAGCCGCACCCAGGTTACACGCGGCTCACTAGACCCAACTGAACTCTACACTCACAATATACACTCGCTACGTAGCGTGTGCTAAGTTAATATAGGCACGTTATGTAGCGAACGCAGACAACCACAAACTCCACAGACGCCTAAACTCACACGCGTAGGCGCAGCGCGGGCCGCGATACGCGTAGACACTGGGCGGTGTTACACAACACAATACCGCCCACACACACATGACTGCACCTTAGCTCGGAACGTAACCGGCTGGCTCTGGGTACGGGACGAGCGGGTGCAATACACCTATATTCTGTAGGAGCGTCGAGTCGGCACCTCCGTCGCTGGTCGTCCCCCGCCGGGCCTCCCCCAGGTAACTGGGGGTCTCACCTGGCGGGGACAGACCGCCGAGGTGTCGTGAAGAAAGCGGCGCCGTGAGTCGGCGTCGCGGCGCGCCTACAGAAAAACACATAGCAACCACTCACACGGGCGCGCGCAACTCACGCGCGCCCGGCAGGCTAAGAAGCCATTGCTGCGGACACAATGAGGGGCCCGTAGTTACGGGCCACCGTATCGCAATCCGCGGCCGGGGGGCTACGCCCCGGCACCGCTCGCCTCGCCCCCTTGCGGGGGCGACGCGATCTCCTAAGAACATCGGTACAGTTGGCGGGCACATATAGGAAGAAGAATACCTCAAGAATAAAGAAGATCTCTCAAGAATTCTCTCCGGCTTTCATTTCTCACCAACCCCAGCAACAAATGTGCCTAGCCCGCACACAAAATATTTGTCTGAAAGCCTTGTGATTTTGGTTAAGGTTAAGTACGCACATTGGTTCTGTTGTTGGTGGCTTGCTTAGGGGCTCGAGCCTCTAAACTCTTTTCTTAATCTTTATTAATGACCTGTGTGATCTCAATATCTTTTATGCCAAAGTAATATCATTTGCAGATGACACAGCAATAACCTTCATCGTGGATTCCTGGTCACAACTAGAGCACCAAGCTCAGCTTGGCTTTGACGTGGCGTTAAATTGACTTAATTCCCACACTCTTACCTCTAAATACCTCCTCCTCTCATAAATACCTCCAAAACCAAATTTCTGACTTACTCTAACAGCTCGGTCTCTCAACCAAAGACTCCGATTCTGATCAAAGCTCACACTGGTCATCCACAAATACAGGGTTCAAACTGTCAATGTCCTCTTTTAACCTCTGTTGAAAGCATCAGATACCTGGGAATAATCTTGGACAGGAATCTCAATTTCAAGTCTCATATCGGTCTGCTAACTGGACGAGTTTGCAAACTGATATACATCTTTAAAACTCTACGGCATATCACCAATCCCATTATAATACGTAATGTCTATTTCGCACTTTGTCTATCCATAGTAACATATTGCATTTCTTGTTGGGGTGGCGCAGCAAAAACCACCCTCAAGCCGCTAGAAGTAGCACACAGGACCATATTAAAGGTAGCCACTTTTCGTCCTATCCTGTTTCCAACCGATCAACTATACAATGAATGCAAGGTACTAAATGTTCGGCAACACTTCACACTACAAACAGTCATTCTGCAACACCGCAACACCCCATACCGAATAATAGAAAATAAAAAACGTAGTAAGCGTCGAAAGGATAGGATATGCACCCTGCCGCGCGTACGCTCAACTTTTGTCAAGAGATTTTTTCATTTTCTTGGTCCGTTTCTTTACAACAAATTAAACGAAGAGTGTCAAATCTATGGTCTACCGTAATACAAATGCAAAAAAATTATACAATCGTACCTCCAAGATAAGTCATATAACGAAACTGAAAAGATCTTAACATAATGTGATGAACATCGACAAGCACACACGCACGCACCCTCACACGCACCCTCTCACACACCCACACACACCACACATCCAATCACACTCACACACACACACACATATTTACCTCAAGTTAATTTATTTTATTTTAACGATAACAAAACGTATCTTGAACTCTAAAAATTTGTCTAACTCAATTCTTCGAAATTGCAACAGTAACATCAGAAGCACTATGTAACTCTTACGTCTTTGTACCGTCTTAGAGGACCGGACTGCTTCTCCTTAACACATGTTTCCATAACCTAGCTAGGAGAGCAGTGCTCACCCACACGTTTGTAGAAATAGTACTTACTTATTTTGTAAAACTGTATTTTAACGTATTCCACAATCCTTTGTCTTGAGTAAATAAATTTTATTATTATTTATTATTATTATTAATGAATACATTCATGAATCATGGCACATCCAAAATTTGCATGCTGAATTTAGTAGGCGGAATATGAAGCACTATGAATTGTATTATGACATCTGTAAGCACCATATTTCAGGCAAATAAACGATTATTATTATTAAGATGAGAATAAAAATCACCGTGATTTGGACAGTGATGTAAAATCAGAGGTAAAATAACTGTGAAAGGACTGTACTGCAATGTCTACACTAAAATAATGACAAGACATCAAAAAGGTAAAACGCTTACGTCGAGTGGTAGCACAAGAGAATGCTGCAGCCACTTAAGGTAGCCTCATAGTAGTTGTTATGACAGCAGCGCAGGAAGGAGTTACCCTGGCGACAACAAAATAACCCCGAAAATGGATATTTATTTGGTAGGTACGTGTATTCATATATTTTTATGATGATCAAAGGGATTATGTTGGTCCAGGAGTATAGTCACGAGTAATGGCTTTCTTCTTCGTCAAGATAATGTATTCGATGGCAGACATTCGAGCACTCAGCTCATCAGTCTGTCAGAATAAGTGAAAGTTAAGTATCTTCATTGTTCTACATATTATTTTGTTCCAATAATGGTATAATAAAATTCTTTGTCGTACAAGTTCGCAACAATATCGAAGTTCTAAAGTATTCATGTACTTAATTGTAACTTGGGGAATAAATCAAAGCGGCGATTATTTTGGTGCTGAACATTGATTAAATAAACATTTTGCAAACGATTTTCTCAAGCATAGATGTCTGGCTATTCAATAATCATAATTTAATTACTCTATGCTAATTTAATTTAGATGCTTGCAAAACTTTTACAGGTCTGGAATACGAACTCACAGAATACGGACAAAGAAATATAAATAGACCTCATAACCGAAACAAAGTATTTTCCACCATTGTTATTTTTGTAATAAAAAAGCACGTTTCTTATTTATGTGCCTACTGCCCACTTCCGTTTACCTTGTCAGTCGCAAGTTCTAATTAAATTCCGGAATATTCGTCATAACGAATTTGAAGTAGGTAATGTCTATCTTGTGTCAGCTTGCGGTCGGGTAGATCAAATTACTCTTTTTTCTATAATATCTCTGTGTGGCGACTCTGGTCGGGAATTTAATAAAATGTATAGAGTTTTTTTTCTTTTTTCCTTTTACGTTATTTTGTATCGGCTCTGTACAGTTTCGACCAGGCAGAAGTGACCCTGGGGACTACTTCAACGTATCAAGTAATATGATTTGGCCGGACGGGAGAATTTTTTTTAAAAACCACATTTCACTTAGATCAGATAAACGAGATTATAGCGGATTTCTGAAAGCAGTTTCTTCATTTTAAAACGTATTTTTTCAATGGAAGCTATGTTAATCTTTGTTTTATTTTCTGTCAAAAGTAATGGAAGGTCGAGAGATAATCTGCGCAAATCGGAACGGGTCTCGAGATGCTGCGAAGGATAAGTACAATGAGTTGTGTTTGACATTTAATTAATACTCAAGTTTTCACATTCATTTTCAAGGCAAACTGTTTAATCAAAAAAAAAAAAATCAAACAGGTTGATTTTATTTTCTGAAACTGAAAGCTCACAATCTTAATGGCTTCTAGATAGTATTGAATACTGAAAGCTAGAACGTTTCTTAAGTCATTGAAAATGCTCGTGTAGATAATAATCTTACTTAATTCGATATTATGCTGTCGAGTATTTAAGAGATATTGGCGCCGATTCCCTTGTTCACAAACTAAACTAAGTTCAGTGCATCTTTTTCTTTCTATTTCATTAAGAAAAGGACAAAAGATAAATTTTAGTTTAGTCCTGTCAAATTAAGAGGCTCCATAGACAGTTTAGACGTGATTAAAAACATGGCTACTAAAAATACGTCAATTTACGTCTGTCGCTGACTAATTTGACAGGACTAAACTAATATTTTATCTTCTGTCCTTTTCATAATGAAATAGAAAGAAAAAGATGCACTGAACTTAAATTTAGTTTAGTTTGTGAACAAGGGAATCGGCGCCATTATTTGATTTATTATTAGGTTCAAGTTGGCGAACTTCAAACATGTACTCGTATGGTTATAAGTCAATGTAACTTAACATCACGCCTGTGTTCCCCGAAGAGTAGGGCAGAGCTGTACTAGTACACCCTCACTTAGCCATAGGGGACGAGCCTATTGGTATCAATAGCATAAATAATTACTCACAAATAAACATTTTTACATAATATAAACAGCAGATTATCTGATTTGGGTAAAGGTCTCCAAGAAGGTTCACAGCCTGGAAACCTTTTTAGTTGGGGTTGAGGAGGGTAATAACGCTATCAAATCCTTTGCAGGCTCATTTACATATACATGGTGTATTTGGACCCCAGTCACCTTGAACGAAGCGATTGTGTATGTGATTTTAGATGAAGATTACATTTTCAGGGATTAATACCATTTATTTTACCATTTATGTACACACATATAAACAGACAAGAAAAACAGAACAGAAACAATAGGTACAGAGGTGATGCTTATTTCATAAGAAATCTCTTCCAGCATATGTATTAGCAAATGTATTAGCTGTAAGTTTTCCTAAAAGTAATAAAATAAAATAAAATAAAATATCTGAGATAGGACAATACCTAGTACTACTAAATATAATTTTACTACTTTTTTAGGGTTCCGTAGTCAACATAGAACCCTTATAGTTTCGCCATATCCGTCCGTCTGTCTGAATGTCGGTTGGTCCACGGCTTAGCTCAGAGACTCGAGCAGAAAGCAAAAATTTGGCATGGGTATACCCATGCCAAATTTCAAATATTTATCAATAAAATCTTGAAAAAAATACTTTTTTATTTTCCTACGTAGTGTGGATAAAAAAAATCTCCTTGTATATCCCATGGTGTGGGGTGTCGTTGGAAAGGTTGCTCAAAATGTTGCGGGTGTGGCAAACCCATTTTTCGATTCAGGGATCCGTTTGCGAAATATTAAGGGTTAAACTAAATGGGTGTTATTGGATATGTGAAGTAGTCCACGGCATATATCGAAGTTTAAAGATAAACTATCACAGCCAAGTTGGCTTTACAAGTTAACGAATTGTAGTCGACCAACTTACATTTGCAGTTGGAATGTATGCGAGAACATGTTTTTCAACTGCAATGTTGAGTTTGTTCTTGGTATAAATTCATTCCAACTACGCAACTCTCCGGTGTACGTGGGCCGACACGCACTTGGCTGGTTATTAGTAATATAATAATAAAATATTATATAATATATTGAGTAATAATGAGCATAATATGCTAAAACGTAGTCGCTTTTGATAGAAACAAGTTTATTTGATTAGTTGAGTCGCAAAAAATAAGAACAAAAAGAATAATACAGTCCCGTATTTAGACTCCTCCACATCGTCTATTAAGTACCAATCCAATTATTGTTGCGACACTTAAAAACTTATTTCTAATAGAAGAATGGAACAATTCCTTAAAATTAAAATTGAACCGTATTAAGATTGTAAGAGGACGTCCAATTTAATTGGAGCTCAGCATACAAATGAAGCAGACTCTTCAAGATCCGTTCGACCAAGTGCCGGCGGGGGTGAGGGGGGGTCAGATTGAGATGGTGTAAATTGCAACAGAAGTAATCTGGAAGAGGGTAGTCGGCGAAATGCAATTAGGAAGCATCTAGTGACGCTTTCGCAGCGTAAAGATATCCTACACTTTGGGACAGATTTCATGGGAGCACTTTTAATTTGCTGTTACAGGATTTTTTCCGGGTCTATAAAATGACTGTTTAGCAGACCAAAGAAACCATGGATGAACTGTGTGAAAGATGACATAGCTAGATAAGGTGGTGACTACCGAACTAATGACTAATAGCGAAGTATGGAAGAAAAATTTAAAATTTAAAAAAAGTCCGACACAAAATAATAATAAAAATAGTATGAATGTAAAAAGTCTAAAACAATAAAAAAAAACTACCTATATACAAAACAGCCACAAATAGAACAAAAAAGGTATAAACGTGAAACCCTACAAAAAGAAAAAAATAACCTTGAAATTATGACCCTACGTATGAAATTTTTTTATTAAATGTTGCCCCGTCGGGGGACCGGGGGACTCTAATTATTAGCCTAACGTTCTGTTAAAGTTTAAAATAGTAGCGGTCCCCCGACGGGACAACATTTTATGAAAAAATTTCATACGTACTTAAGTAGGGTCATAATTTCAAGGTTATTTTTTTCTTTTTGTAGGGTTTCTCGTTTATACCTTTTTTGTTCTATTTGTGGCTATTTTGTATATAGTTTTTTTTATCGTTTTAGACTTTTTACATTCATACTATTTTCATTATTATTTTGTGTCGGGAGTTTTTTAAATTTTTTATTTCATGATTTTTGTAGGAACTCCTTATCATTTCATTTCTTTTATTTTCTTGCGTTTTAAGATTCAGGTAATTGGGTGTTCAATCAGGTTTTTAGCAATTCGCCATTTTGTGGTGGTGGCCATCTTGGATTTGAAATTTATCATAGTGTATAAGTTAGTATTCTACTCGTCAAGCCCTTTCATTTGATACCCATGTTGAGGGAGTTGTGAAAACAAATATGTTATTCGCCATTTTGTGGTGGCGGCCATCTTGGATTTGAAATTTATCATAGTGTATAAGTATTCTACTCGTCAAGCCCTTTCATTTGATACTCATATTGAGGTAGTTGTGAAGAACAATGGAAGAGAGAAGACAAGAAAATGATGATGATGAAAAATACTGTCTCTGCAAATATAGAACTGATTTTTGGTAATAAATAAAAACTATTATGTTTCCTTCTGTATCTTTCGTAACAGTAACGTTATAACGTGTTGCACATTTTGCTTCAGTTTATTTTTAGATTAAATCTCGATAAGCTGTAATTAAGTAATGACTAAAAACCAATTATATCAAAACTGATTTAGTGAAAGCACTAATTTAAATATGATGAATTAAATATTGCGTGAGCCTATTGCAATGGTTGACATTTCAACCTAATCAGATAGATACACATCTAGATAGACACCTACTTGTGTATATGTGAAAGCGAGGTCGTTTGCTACATATTGCAAAATAAGTAGTCATACGAATCAAAGAGACATTGAAAGTTGTAGCTCTTCTAAATCTACACATATGTTAAATTAAAAACACTATTCCTGTTTCCTTTTTCTAAACTGCACAACGGATTTAGAGAATTTATTCCGGAAAGTTTTAGGAACTATGATACAATAACATTCAAACTTAAATTTAATGAAGAAATGACTATGTTTTGTCAAATCGTAAAAACCGTGCGAAACAGGGGCGGGTCACTATAGTATATAATCATAATTTATGAAACATTTGTTATCAAAAATCTATTATGGTCTGAAACTGACTTGAGACTGGCTAACATCAGTCAATACCATGTTTTTCTGTTTCCTCAAACAAATGTTTAGTCTTCCACAAAATAAAAGCAAGCAAATAGAGCAGTGCTGGCCCAGTGGCCAACTGGTCACCCCTGCTCTCTCTCGCGCACTGCTCTCTCTCGCGCACTGCTCTCTCTCGCGCACTGCTCTCTCTCGCGCACTGCTCTCTGTCGCGCACTGCTCTCTCTCGCGCACTGCTCTCTCTCGCGCACTGCTCTCTCTCGCGCACTGCTCTAATCGCGGCCGTTACTACTGGGTACCGCCGCGATGTACAAGTTGTAAGTTGTGGGTTCGAACCCAGACAGGCACTTTACTTTTTGTAAATTATTTCATCTCCACACTCTCAGGTAAGATCATCCATTGTAAAAATTTTACATTTACATCTGTAATTTATATGTACATAATAAAGGGTATTATATTTTATTCATGTCCTAGAACCGAAAATTCGAAGACATGTGACGTCTACCAACCCGGACTGGGCCCGCGTGGTGCATAACGGCCCACTCCCTCTCACAGTGAGGAGGCCTGTGTCCCAGCAGTATGAAAATTATAGGTTGATTATGTATGTGGGGGGGCTTATGACTAAGTAATAACAGTCGCACGGGTCGATCGATCAGGCTAAGCTGTGTTTGCCGCGGTCGGTCCGTGGATGGGTGACCATCTTCACATACCAAAACCCCTCCGTGCCTCGGAAAGCACGTTAGCCGTTGGTCCCGGCTGTAATTCGTGAATCTTTGACAGGTCTAACAACCAGTCTTACCAAGGGGTATCGTATTACCCAGCAACTGGTTTCTGGAGGTCAGACAGGCAGTCGCTCCATGTAAAATACTGGTATTCAGCTGCAACCGGTTAGACTGGAAGCCGACCCCAACATAGTTGGGAAAAGGCTAAGCAGAAGATGAGGTTGATTATGTTACAAAATCAAAACAATTAACGAAAGACGGCTCAGTAAAGATGTCCTCAGCTGTATCTTAAAGCGTAGTTTGAACCGTAGCTCTTAACTGCAGTACTGTTCAAGAATTTAGCTTTGCTTAATTCTTGAGTGAGCTGTGAACTAAAACGGAGCACCTGGTCCTAGGTGTTACAACGTTGATCAACCTATGGACGACAATATACCTCTGAAACCAAACGCTTTATAAAACGTAGTAACAAATTGATTAATTTAATTTTTACTAGTGACTATCTTAATTTAGAATTGGAAAAGTAAATTCCAAATTGACTATTTTAATTTAAAAGTTTTTGTAGATGGCTTTTCAAAGTAGTAAAGTACCCACTTAAGTTTGACTTTTAATTAAGCTCAAGCAGGGTAGGTTTCATTTAATTTTAACTAATTACGTTACTGATTGTCATGATTTATGGCCCAATTATTTATCTGTTGGGGAATTTTAGGTGACTGGTCAAAAAAAGTCCAAATATGCTGATAGTTAGTGAACCATGCATTGACTTGAAGACGAACAAAAATGGAAGAAGAAAAAAGGAACAAGCGAGTACACATGCATAATCCTTACATCTAGTTACAAACTAATTAGCCCAACGTTGATTTGCTCATTCTAAACGAGCAGGCGTTTGGCTCGAACATTATCAGAATATGTAATAAATTAATAATGAAACGAAAATAAATGAAAAATAAAGAAAATAATGAGATAAGATGATGAATCAATCGATCAATTGATCGATGATGTGATGAGTATGTAATGATGTACTGCAATTTTTTGTAATATATTACTTACCGTAACGTTTGGTGACAGAGGCAACTTTGCTTCTGCCTTTTTGTATAGTTTGATGATCTGAGCCACGAATCTCTTAGTTATCTTTTCCCCACGCAGTTGGCAGCCTCGTCAACCAGCTACGACAATACAATCGCAGCTAATCCCATTACTTACCTCGTCGTAAATCCATCATCTACACTTAATCACACAACCTCCGTAAAATTGCTCTCAGCAAAATCAATAGGTAAAGCTTTTAAATGCAAAATGGTCCAATAAGGGCTTTAATAAAATCACTGTTACATTAGCAATTACTAGCGACCGCCAGTGGCGCCCCCTGCCGCGCTGAATAAATTTTAATGCAGATGAACTTAATAAAATGCAGCGCAAACTTGTGGCCGGTTCCAGGGGTTAATTTTCTTAGTGCTGGTTACACGATGTAGGGACTAGACTTTGTAAGTAAATTAGGTTTTCGTTTCATGAAAATTTTTGGTTTTTCTAAGCTGACATCAATGTGATTAAAGAAAATTTCATATTTTCATAAAAAAATATATTTCTCATGAATATCTCGTCCAGTGCATGAGTACATTTATCTAGACTAAATCTACGGTTTCTTAAAAAACCGGCCAAGTGCGAGTCGGACTCGCCCATGAAGGGTTCCGTTACGTTACGATTTATGACGTATTAAAAAAAAACTACTCACTAGATCTCGTTCAAACCAATTTTCGGTGGAAGTTTATATGGTAATGTACATCATATATTTTTTTTAGTTTTATCATTCTCTTATTTTAGAAGTTACAGGGGGGGGGACACACATTTTACCACTTTGGAAGTGTCTCTCGCGCAAACTATTCAGTTTAAAAAAAAATGATATTAGAAACCTCAATATCATTTTTGAAGACCTATCCATAGATACCCCACACGTATGGGTTTGATGAAAAAAAAAAATTTGAGTTTCAGTTCTAAGTATGGGGACCCCCAAAATTTATTGTTTTTTTTCTATTTTTGTGTGAAAATCTTAATGCGGTTCACAGAATACATCTACTTACCAAGTTTCAACAGTATAGCTCTTATAGTTTCGGAAAAAAGCGGCTGTGACATACGGACAGACAGACAGACAGACAGACAGACAGACAGACAGACAGACATGGCGAATCCATAAGGGTTCCGTTGCCATTTGGCTACGGAACCCTAAAAAGCAGTGGCCGCCACGAAACGGCCAATATGTCGACCGTTATGAAAATGATTGCATTGGGGTCTGACTTTACGGGGTCCAAAACTCTCTTTAGAACGTTTCAGTGACATCATTTGTCGGTAAATTGCAGACGCTATGTGGTGCCCACCACTTTTCTAAGAAATGATGTTTACGTCCGCGTTCCGACAGTTGAAAATTCTTAAAAATTAAATTACATCATTAACACCACAAACTTAATACCTCGTTAATAGGTAGTAGTCTCATTCCAAAATATTAGGAAGACCAACAAAATTTTCATTAGCTACCAAACAAACTTCCGTAAACCAAGATTCCTAAAAGAGTCTGAGCCCATCAGTCCTGTAATATATTCACTATAATTTTAAAGGTAAAGTCTGCGGCGCCTTTTAAAATAATGATCTTGGAATATTCAGGAATAACTCAAAATCCGCGCTAAAATCCTTAAAACTAATACGTTTCAGGAGCGAGAGTGACGTAAAGCCGGCACATCTATAAGTGGGAGCTGCTTGAGACGACGGAACTAAATGCCAGTCGGCTACGTATGACTCGAGTCTTTGCGGCTTACTCTAAGACATTGGGGCACAGAGTAGGGTGCAGAAGTAACAATATGCACCTGAAACCCATCTTCAGACGCGTATTGTCACTGGATGAGGCATCTGGTGACAACTGGAATTCATAATTAAGGGGAAAAGTGTTCCTAATGTATGGTTTACTTTCGCTGTTATTTATGTCTATTTCACACTGAGAACACAAACGCGCGACGTAAAGGTAACATAAATTCGAATGATTTTTTAATCGAAAACACAACGGTCGTGTGGCATTTTGGTTACATTTTTCGCAACAAAAGCATTAGTATGACCCACCCGTATATAAATAAAGTCTTAAAACTTGTTAATGTGATGTGTGAAATAACTATTTTCAATTTAGAAGAATCTTAAAAAAGACATCGTAATTCGAAGACATTATTCGTATCTTACATACAATATTGTACACGGAAAACTCTACGTTAGTAATTACGCTATAAAAAACCATAGAGCAAAAGAAATTATTATTCTGCCGTATATATTCGGGTGCTCCAGCAATATTTATCGTCCGAACAGGAAAATATTCATATATATTGTTCTTTTGAAATATTGCCTTTAGAAACTTCAGTCGCTCTAACATTAATATAGAAAATAACTTAACCTATGAGTATTTTTATTGAACTGAGCTATAACGTGTTTTAAGTTTGAAATAACTTTTTCCATTGCCTTACTAAATGAATGTCCAATCAAGTTTTTTTTTAAAGAAAGCCATTTTCAAATAAAACTAGATTTGATTTTTTTTGTAACAGTGGGCAAAAGGACAAGTCTGACTCATCGAGTTTTAAATTTTTAATTGTAAAAACATTGATAGAATTTTAATATCGCAAAGCTAGACTCAATCGTTCTAGTTTTTTCACGCCATTAAGTTATGCGAGCTTATTCATGAATAACTAAATTGGTATTGGCTCTTTGATGAATCTAGCTTTCTTGCGAAGTCGTGATTTCAAATGTCTTGAAAAGAACTAAGATCGATTCCTCAGCGACAGAAGCTTTGTTTAGTTTTTAGTTATAGTGTCTGAAATGGTGAAAACTTTTTTACAAAAATACTAGGTGACACCTATATCAACGCCTATATATTATTTGCGCTGCTGAATTTTCAACGCTCGCCCTCAGTGCTGAAAGTAGAAAATCCAACAGCGCGCTACTTTTTTGGCATTTATTACAGTGTTAGTAAAAGCATTAGAACCGCATACTGTTGCTTTCCATTCTTCAACCATAAAAATTACTAAAAATATTAATTTCCCCCGCAAATCACATCTGCCAAAATCCCAACTCGCTAATCTTTGACCCAAAACTTGATCCACATTAAAGTGTAGGACAGAATGATTTCATTAGCGACACATGCCGCGAATGATATTCAGAAAGAGATTTAACTCTAATAGCGAAACTCTCCGACTTACACGCAGATTACGAGTGGTGCGCCCACGTCGGCGTCGCGGCGACGCATGCATATTCATGCGTCAATGTAATACGCGTTGTCGCCACTGCTCATTAATATTCTGATTAGTTTGGATTGGAGTTGTGACGTATTAATTTGATTGAGTTCTAGACAATGGAGTTGTGTGCTATGCCAATTGGGAAGTTCCTGGAGAATATCCGACCAATATTGAGGAATGAAATAGTAGGAGAAGATCGAAGAAGCGATGGATGGACTGTGTGAATAATGATAATATCATCATTCACACAGTCCATCCGATATAACGACTAATAGAGAACTATGGAAGAAAAAGACATGTTGGCAAGTTGGGAGAAGGGCAGGAGAATGATGTGAAAGGTGAGCACCTGATGGTGTCACTGTCACAGAGGTGTTACACGCGGACCGTTCGTCACGAATAGAACAGTTACAGACAATGGTCCAATTTAGCCACAGTAGGACTACTACCACGTATACAAATTTCATAGAAATGAATAATACGGATGATAATCATCCCATTATTTCTCAATTCGACTTTATTGAAAGACGGAACCACTTTTCATACAAAATTATCTTCTTTTCAGAATATTTTCACTAATTCTCAATCCGTATCATGAAAATACGTGACCTCGATACATAAGCGATATAAAGGTGAATGACCCAATTTAATAAACAAGAACTCCGTGTTACATTCGCTGAAAAAATGATTTATTGACAAATATTCCCCCAAAAGCTGAGTTTCTTAGGAAACAAGAATTTTCCTCAAACACGAGTAACGATTGAGCTTCAAGCGGGAATTTCTTGGAGTGCGATTTCACCATGTTTGCACATTGGGGTTTTTTCTGGCTTTTTTGGTAGATAATAGCACAGTGCAGTTTTAAATTTAGTTTTGTGGATTATAAAGATTGGATACATAAGCGCATTATTTTGTATTCTGCATTTTATTATGTGAGTTGAATAATAAGTCAGTTTATTATAAACTTCGCGTTCGTTTCTTCTGGAAAATTAAATTTAATCATTTGTATGTCAGCTGCAGTATATTACGCTGAGTGGAATGATAAAAAAGACAGCTACCCTAACTACATTATCCTTCCTCGGTACAGTTTTGTAGTGTCCTTATTATTTTCCTCACTTTGATCAAACTGTCAGTGCCTTATGCTCTTTAATAACCGCTTGGTTATAACTTATTTCTGGATGCACGCGAAGAATTGTTAACACGTAAGAGAGATTTCGTTACAATATCACTTGTATACTTAACTCATCGTCAGACTTGTTTACTGCTGAAAAGGTTATAACACAAAATAACATTACCTCGACCGTTTATCTAAAAAAGCCCAAACACAGGGTCCTATCACAGAAGGTCATACGCACTCAACACAATAGCGGGACATAATTAACTTAATGAAGACCAGACCTGCTGAAGAGCTGCCGAACAAAGGAGCGGGACAAAGATGATTCCCTAACAATTTATGCGGATAATAGCAAGAGGTTGTTGCCCATTTGTGAGTCGAGAACACAGCGCCATTGTACTCCAGCGGTTTTTTGTTATGGACCGGATTAATTGTCGGGAGGGCCTTGGGATGTATGTTGAATGTAGAATTTGGGATGAAAGGACCGATGCTTGATTGTGTAGTGATTTGATATAGGATGGAGGGTGAGTTTGTAAGTTTGGTGTAGGCGTGTATTCATGGGGGTTTGGAACTTCCCAGTTTGTATGATGGTGAGAGAGAAACAGATCCTAAGGGTGTTGTCTTTATCTACCTAGTTATCTAAGCTCCTACTAGTATTTAACTAGATGTGGCTGTTTTTAACCGACTTCAAAAAAAGGAGGAGGTTCTCAATTCGGTTGTATTTTTTTTTTTATGTTTGTTTCCTCAGAACTCCGTTGTTTATGGATCGATTTGCAAATTTTTTTTTTAACTTTAAAGGATATGCTTCCAGATTGGTCCCATTTTTTTCAAAATCCAGTTCTGATGATGAGATCCATGAGGAATCGAGGGAACTCCTCAAATATTATAGGCAACTATATAGTAATTTTAATATTTTCATCGAGAAATCAAGCGTTTACAGTCAAAAAGTAACATTTGATGAAGTGGAACTGGTGAAGAAGATCAGATATGGCTAACGGAACTTGTCACTCGCATAGATATCACAATCAAGATAGTTAAGCAACTATGACAATACAAATAAACATACAATCCTGAATAGTTATATTGAAAATGTTATCATTGAACTGATCTGATGATCATGATGGAGCCGGAAGACAGGTACCGGAACTCCGTAATTAATCAACGTATTCTAGCCGTGTTTGGGCTTATTAGAATTGTCATGAAATGCACTTTGGCTATAAGTTACTATTGAACTGATCTGATGATGGAGCTGGAAGGTGGAAGGTTGGCATGAGAACTTCAAAATAAAACAATGTATCCTAGCAGTATTTGGGCTTAGAACTGTCATGAGATGCACTCTGAATACAAGGTGCCATTGAAAATCTAGTTGTGATGTTATCATCAATGTGTCCACAAAACAACTTCTGAAATATTAAAGGCATTTTGCTTACAATGTTTAAAAAAAAATCGCATCTATTATTTACTAAAATAAAATTGTATTCTTGGTAGTATGCACACGTTTCCACGCCACCTATGAGGTAGTGTGCTGGGCGCGTTTTTTTTTAATGTGGTTTTTACTTTTACTCAAATGCAAGTCATTTGTTTGAATGTTCCTAGATAATAATGATATAATAAGGTGAAAAATATGAAATGAATGGGTCAGAAAATAACAATAGCGTCGGTCGCTTTGTATTTCACCGATATGCTTGTGCTATGTAGGTACCTACCGACTTACTTGTGCAATGTTCCTAGTAATGATAAAATAGGTTCCTACATTGAATGACTCATTAAAATAACAATAGCGTTGGTCGCTTTGTATTTCCAACTTGCCTGTGTTGAATGTTCCTAATAATGATAAAATAGGTTTTTATATTGAATTGGTTTTAAAGTAACAATTGCGTCAGTCTCTTTGTATTTTACCGGCTTATCTATGCACGTGTGTATTGAATAATGCTAAAATAGATTACATTCCGTTGGGAGTCTTTGAATTTTACCTGTCTGTTGAATTTATACCAAAGATTAATTTATTTAACTTTTTTATTGTAACTATAAGAATCGACAGTATTTCATGCGTCATATTATCATCTCTCTACGGGATCAAATTAAAGATCAGAAAGTAGACAGTAATATGTACCTACTTGTATGATATTGGTACTTCTTCAAAATAATATTCTATGTAGAAAAGATATTAACTACGTTGCCATTATATTATAATAAAAAATACACTAAACGGCTAGAAATAAAAAAACTTTTTACAAAAAAAAAAACCGCCTTCAAAAAAAGACAAACAAAAACGTTCCTGCACTAAAAAGTAAAAAATAAAAAATTGAATTCCTGTACAATAGGTATCTTGGTAGTTTTATAGTAAATGTTAGAGGTCGTTTTTCGAGGTATTGTTGCCCATACGTATTTCCTTGCCTTGGCTGGCACCGACTCCAAAAAGAAGTAAACAATTTTGAATATTTGCAAAATATTAATGTCAAATAAGTTTACCTTTAAATTAAGTTTCTTTACAGGAATTCAATTTTTTACTTTTTAGTGCAGGAACGTTTTTGTTTGTCTTTTTTGAAGGCGGTTTTTTTTTGTAAAAAGTTTTTTTATTGATGCAACAACCACCCTTTCACCAAAAATCACACTAATGCAAAAGTAAAGCTTGCAATCTGAAAACAATATCCAAAACAATATTTAATATGAAGCGAATAATGAACACAGCTCTATTTTGTGACATTTTAACAATTACTGAATATATAATTTTCCGAGCTCAAATTCTAGTAATAAAACTAATTACTGTCATCTAACAAATGCGTAGGTACCAGTGACAGATAACTGTCGTAACTTCAAACTGATAACCTATATAAAATAATAACCTTTATAGTCATGCTAAAAGGTACGCTACTTAGAAGTTTTAAAAGAGTCAGAACATTATTAGGATTTCAAGGAATTTTGTCTGGGATGTTTTGAATGTCAATCAAAATGCAATTTAATGTAATAGGGGTTAAAGTATGAAATTGCCGTTTTATTGTAATAGGTATTTTGAACTGACATAGAACCTTCATGGTTTAAGATATTTGAGTGAAACTTTTTTCACATGGTACCTATGAAGTTCTTCTTTTAAAAAATGTGTAACATTCGATTATCGACTTTCAGTTGTTTTTTTTATTCAGCTTAGACAAGAAAGATATAATAGGATACTCCGAAAATTCGAGTTATTTTTGAATACGATTCCGACACGGAACTAACGCGGCAGAAACAGCTCGCAATATCAATGTTGCGTTTGGAGAGGGGACTGCTAATGAACGCACCGTGCGATTTTGGTTTAAACGCTTTCTTGATGGAAACTTTGATTTGAAGAATGAACCTCGTGGAAAATTGCCCCTCACAGGTGAATAACAATGAATTGAAAGAGATGGTGGAAGCCGATCCGAGCCAAACTACCCAGGAATTAGCGGCATGGTTTAACGTTACCTTACCAACAATATTGACTCATTTGCGTCAAATCAATAAAATAAAAAAATATGAGAAATGGGTGCCTCATGATTTGACTGATCTGCAGAAAGAAACGCGTAGTGAAACTTGTGTTGCCTTGTTGAATCGATACAGAAATGAAGGAATATTGGATCGAATTGTGATATGTGATGAAAAGTGGATTCTTTACGATAACCGTAAGCGAAAAATGCAATGGCTGACCCCAGGTCAAACGCCGCAACAGTATCCTAAAGCAAAGCTTACCAATAAAAAGGTAATGGTAACTGTTTGGTGGTCTCAGCATGGTGTTATTCACTATGGCTTTCTCCGATCTGGTCAAGCAATAACGGCAGATGTCTACTGTGCCGAACTCCGAACAATGATAGCAAAACTAGCAGTGAAACAGCCCCGACTCATGAATCGATCTTCACCATTATTGCTCCATGCACGAGAAACCATTTTAACTCTACAGGAACTGCAATTAGAAATCATTCGTCACCCTCCGTATTCGCCAGACCTTGCTCCAACGGAGTACCATTTTTTTCGTGATTTGGACAATTTTCTACGTGATAAAAAGTTTTCTTCTCAGGAGGCAGTACAAAATGCTTTCACACAGTTTGTTGAATCTAGATCACGAGAGTTCTATCGCAAAGGCGTAAATGACCTTCCTATTAGATGGCAGCAATGTATAGATAATAATGGTAATTATTTTGACTAAATAAATTATATAATATGTTAAATTAAAAAAAAACTAATTTCAATTTTTCAATACAAATCGGCCATTTCATACTTTAACCCCTAATATTATAATACCTAAGCTTTATTCAATGGCCTTTTAAGACCCCTCCAGTATCCTAACGAAGCTCAGAGAAGCACGTAATTATCGAAGTAGCTGAGTGAAAGTCTAGTTCAAATAAAAGTCATTTGTGGCGACAATGCGTGCGCACTGCATCGTTGGCACTTCCATCAATCAATCGTTCATTCGTGACGTGATGCTCCGTCTGCTATCTATGACGAGCAGTGAGAGCTGTGGGGGCACACAATAGTGGGTAACGTCTTCAAATGCTGCAGTTATTTGATTTGTGTTTTCTGAATATTAATTCTATCTTCACCGCATTTGGAGAAAGTGAAAATAAGGCTAACGTTTGTAAGCTCTTATCGATCACATTTAAATATATTGTTTTTTTTCCAGTCATCAATATAATACGTAGTATAGTCAGGATGTTCTAAAGACCTAAGCGATGACCTGTGAGGATGTTTGTATATTTTTTTCAACTTTCATTGTATCACTACTGGGCAAAAGTCTTCCCATAGCTTTCCTTTGTTCTTCGTCCGTTGCCTCCTCTGACCAATCTGCCGTAAACGTATCTTTAGGTCGTCACGTCAGGGTTTCCTAGGATACTATTACGTTATCCTACTAATATTATAAACGCAAACGCGCGTTTATGAGGATGTTTGTTACTCTTTACGCAAAAACTACTGAACAGATTTTGATGAAACTTTACATCAGAATAACACATAGGATACTTTTTATCCCGATATTCCCACGGGATCGAGACTTAAGCGGGTGAAACCGTGGGCAGCTGCTAGTAATTCAAAATCCATTTACTTGTCAGAATATTTATTTATTTATTTGGGATCTCCAACAAAGGATACACATACCTATACAATATAAATCACAATAATAAAAAAGGTTCTTTTACCTGTGCTCCATCAGTTACAGGAGACCACAGCATGCACGTATAACTATGTGTAAACACGATAAAAACGAAAATAGAGAAAATAAATGTTGAATGATGCAAATAATGTCAACATATAACATGTCATTCATATAACAATTATTTAGTATAATAATTATAATTATTACATATTTGTTGACTATTGTAGGGACATAGGTAGTTATATTGTACGTTAACTCAGTTATTTTGCGTTGGTTAAATTCAGTTATTGTTGCAGAGTTGTAACATAGTTATAAAATATCATAATACTGTGCCCCGGCGTACAAATACATTTAGAGGGTTTAACGATCGCTTCTGCTATGCGCCGTTTATAAACGAAATATTTATCGGTAAAAAATAATTCTCATGATACATTGCTTTCCACATTTGCTTTATAGATACGACTTTTGCTTATAATGTAAAGGAAAAGGCCTGTGACTACAATGCATTGTCCATTATAGTCATCAATCAATGACGACCTCTGTCTGCCCTATCTGTGACGAGCAGCTTGCGTACAAACTACGGACGGACGTAGTTTAATGGGCGATTCCTTTTACCAACCGCTATTGGGGAAAATTAAAAGTCGTTTATTATGAAGTATTAGATGCCTTTTGATTTTTTTCATAATATCTCGTTCAATACTATTGAATTGAGTTTTCCTTTAATTTCCCAGCTTTGGTAAAATATTGTTGGTAAGTTATGACATGGATTTTGGGTTTTATTCGTCCTTTCGAATTAAAAAAATGTTTATTTCTTTATTATTAATAAATAACTTATGTCTACAGTTTGCAAAGAACATACACGTTATCGGCCAATACTACACATACAATCATAAAATTAGGTTAAATTACATAAACATAAAGAGAAACAAACTTAGATTAAAATGTAAGAGCAAACGTAAGGTAGGTGGAGCGACGATCTGCGCGGGGTGGCTGGTAGCAGCTGGATGAGAGTGGCCGAGAGCCGAGCTAACTGGCGTGCGATCGGAGAGGCCTATGTCCAGCAGTGGACTGCTGTAGACTGATGATGTAAGAGCAAATTGATGTTTTTACTGTTTCTGATCATTGTTATCAATACTTTAGAAGTTTTATGATGATGCCAATTTCTTCTATTTATCGATTGTAACAACCTAATAAGGATTCTTATACATAATGTAGGTGTGATCAGTATCAGTAGTCGTGTTTAATGAATTTCGGCCCTTAGACAGACAATAAACCTTATGAAAAATAATATAAAAACATGTATAAGTTATGTATTGTCCATTATAACCATCAATCACGGCTATTGTCTGGCCGATCCATAAGGAACTACGTCGTGAGTAGCCAGGAACTTTATAAAGTTGTTCCGCAGTATTTAATTTCGGAAAGAAAATCGCCTTATCAGCACTAAACTAATAAGGGTAATTACATGTTTAAAATACCTCACTGCGATACCTCGCGATCGCAGATTAGCTCGCTACCTCGATGTCACCTCCATGTAAAACAAATGCTTGGGGGTTTATCTCGATGCCTGGCATGTGCATGCGTATCTATTAGCATGCCGCGACCGCGAGTTATCGCAGTGAGGCGAGGCATCTTCATCATGTAATTACCCTAAGGCTTTAAAATTCAGGTTTTATGTAATAAAGATAAAGATCATTTTATTTGTCAAAACATGCGTATACATGCAAATGCCAATGTGGAAAGCAAAAACAAAACTTCTCCACTTTTCATAGTAGCTGACCTAAAAAAAAATGTGAAGATAAATGTTTCAGCCGTTCTTGGAACCGCTATGTGTAAGCCAATAGAAAAGTCGATATTCTAAAATTATTCACATCCAATCACAACTTGACATTTCCGTGTTCGACTTTCAAACATTTTCAATAGTTTCTTTTACATAAAAAAAAAACAAATAATTTTAGAATGAAGGCTTTGTCAGTGGAATGATGAACTTTTAAAAGAGGCCTGAGGGCAGACAAATTATAATAAACAAAGGAGTTTTAAACTGTAGTTAAGTTTTTTGGAGGAATTTGCTCGTGATGTAGTAATGTGTGGGTTATGTACGTTATTTTTATCTAGACACTGTGTCTAATCCTCAGTTATAGTAGGAAAGTACGTAATCTATTATAAGTAATATAAAAAAAAATATCTATTAGCAGACAAACTCAGATTAAATAAGTTTTATGAAAATAGTCCTTCTTCGTCATAATCTATTTACTTTAAGAGTCGCAACTTTGTTAATCCGATTTATTTAGTAAATTAATAACTTTGATAAAATTCGATTAACTTCAATGGGCAACTACACCGGCTTGCAAAACTAAGTACTACGCTTTTATTTTTTTATTTTTTTTTCTAATCTATTGAAGTTTAAAATAAAAAACGCTTTATAAGAAATTTTATCAGCTTTCTTTGAAACTAGTAAACTATACATTAGTAACATTTTTAACTTAAAAAAAAGATAAAACAATAAAAATAGCCATTTTTAGCTTAGTGTCAATTAATATTTGTGTTTTACAGGTTATTTTATTTCTAAATAACTGGTATTGCCTCCTCGGGTTCTGACTACAGCTTCGAGCCCGTTTGGCATACTAAACACAAGGTGTCGGAGCCGATGTTGGGGAATATTCTCCCATTCTTCAATCAGGGCCTACTTTAGTGCCCTGAAGGTGGTAGGTGGTGGTCTGCGGCTTCTGACTAGCCTCCCTTGCTCATCCCAGGTGTGCTCAATCGGGTTGAGATCAGGACTTCTTGATGTCCAAGCCATCACGCTGATACCAACCTCCTGAATATACTCTTGCACAACCTGAGCCGTGTGTGGCCGGGCATTATCATGCATCAGCATCAATTCATCGCCCATATTTGCTAACTTACAGCCCTCCATACTCGTTGAGAATCTCTTGGGCATAT
Source organism: Apamea anceps (assembly GCA_951799955.1). NCBI lineage: Eukaryota > Metazoa > Arthropoda > Insecta > Lepidoptera > Noctuidae > Apamea > Apamea anceps. Next base: position 20,495,522 of record OX637513.1, on the reverse strand, counting down.
CTTTCCCCAGTCAGAGTGCCATTTTTTATGGCCACCAACTCTGTGTGATCTTCTGAAGATATACCAGCTCATACATGTACACTGCCTCCACCATACTGGACTCGTTCTGAGAAGTCAGTCTTGAAGGTATCGCTCACCAGGTCGCCTGTAGACACTTCGGCTTCCATCAGAAGTGTAAAGTGAGAATCGAGACTCATCTGTGAACAAAATTCTTGACCACTCTTCTTCATCCCATTGTATGTGTTCACGGGTGTATCGCAGTCACGCTACTCGATGCTCTCTCTCGAGTTTGGGGCCACTTGCTGGTCTTCGGGGTTTCGGATTTGCTTCAGCAAGACTCCTTCTCACTGCATTGTTACTAATGTAGTCCCTTCGGGTCTGAAGAAGCTGTTGCTGGACTTCAACTGCATTAAGTTGGTGATTTTTCAACACAGTGAAAACAATATAACGGTCTTCTCGGGCACTAGTTCACCTGGGTCTGCCATTACAAGGTCTCCTCAGATGGTTTTCAGTCTCTTCGTACCTTCGCTTTCTGGACCGTTCGTTACGTCACACCCACCATTCTTGCAGTACGACGCACACTGATGCCTAGTTCCAGAAAAGTCATGATCTTCAGGTGAAAGAGGCATGATAAATAAAATTTATATGCTGTTGTCTAACTTAGCTTTTGTAACAAGACTCATCAATCAAGAAAAAATTTGAAAACAAAAACAGAAACAAAAAAATGTATTGTAAAATTGTAATTCGAAAAGGATTATTTTTGTTTTAGCTCTTTTCAGCCATTACTTAAAAGAAGGTTCTCGACTATGAAGTTTTCATATACAAAATTAAACTCTTTTTCGAGTCTTTTTATTTCGAAAGTACGAGTACCTACGTATATCTTGTGTACTTAAAAAGTTATTCCAATTTTAAAAGTGTAATGCTTAGTTATGCAGGCCAGTGTAGCTTCATATTTCTGTCTGACCAACCCTTTGACACTTCAAAAGTGCCTGTAATTGGTTTAGTTGAAATAAAAGATTTGAGTTTTGAGTTTGCTGAATTATTAAAAAAACCGCAAACATTCTAAGCACCGTGTAAACGCCATTGTGTTAAATATCCATAAAATTTTCGCTGCAGATGAACTACTCGTACCTGCCAACCGTTATCGACAGGCGCGAAACAATGCGCGTTCCCGTGTTTTATCGATAATCGATCTGTCGACATTTTCGCATCACTGACTGGAGTTATTCTGTATCAAGTTCTGTACAAATTTCGGCAAAAGAAACGAGCGGCGAAAACATTTTATATAATTAAGGGCTCCCCTAGCTCTTTATTAAAGAAAGTTACAAGCATTAATTTGTAATTAGGTGGAAGGGCAATAGGGTTGAAGAGCTCGGGTACTGGTCAATGACCTGACGGATAGGAACAAGTATTATTCTATTTCGTTCCAAACCCTTCCTGGATAAGCAGATGTAGTTTATCGCGCGTTTCGGAATGAATGTTTGGGTCATGATTTAGACTAAACGGATCCTAGCTTTGGCTCGGGGAAAATGATATGCCGTCCCTTATTTCCCTTTCCCTGTGAGCTCCAATAATTGGCTTGCGTCTACATGTAGACAGTTATTTCACAAACTTTCGTCGATGTGTTACTTCTTGTATGAAATATCAAATAATGTAGATGTATAAAACAAAAACGTATAATTTGATAAAATAGGTATATATTTTAAATACTAAACGAGTAACAAAATAATATAATACAACAGACGATGGCATTTTGTTTTTAAAGCGAGGAACTTTGCAAAGCCCTTAAATGTAAAAACTAGGGCGTGAAAAACTGATAACAACTTCAGCAAAAAAGTATCTAAAAAAAGGCCCAGAGATAACCAGATAGAAAGAAAACTCCAGGACGAAGTTATCGCGGAATCTGTAAATCATCGCAGACTTGCTCTTTAATATCTCCACTCAAAGAATTACCGAGTCGTCTCCGGCCCTTCGCTCTTTAAATAAAGACCTCTTAAATACCGCAAAAACAAAAATTCCTCATCGTTGAAAGGAGGCATTAAGAACATTCGCCTATACAGTAGACATTAATGTAAATGTATTTATTTTTTATGTAAACTCAAAATTAAGAGCTATTTTCGTCAATAGATTTATCTTGATTCAGGAGCTCATCTTTAAATTGTATACTTTGACTTTTACCGAGGGCTCTCCAGCAAATGTTTCATCCGACAAACTTTTGAATCCAATGCTCATAACGTACCAATAAGAAAAACGGTGCTTTAAACAAGAAACGCAATCGAAATGGAAGAATCGCAATCGTCGTACATGGTAAGATTCAAACTGGCCCAGTACAAGACGAGGCCCTTAAAGGCAGCGCAGATAAACATCTAAGAAAGGTCGCTTTCGAGAAATTTCTTTTCCCATTCCGGGACCTTTTTGTGAATAGACCAGATTCTTTCATTTCGCTCGCGTTCTGCTGTAGATAATATTGATAAGGACGCGATTGAAAGTTTCGGCTCACTATGACGCCACTTACGTAACCATTTAAAGAATAGCCCACATTAAGGAAAAGGTGCAATAGCCGTAAATAGACCATTTGTGGCTCATTGTGAGTTGTGGGGCCTTTGGATTTATTTGCGAGGTGGAAAATATTATTGGAGTTATTTTTTGTGTGTATTTGTATTTGTGGACGGGAGATTAAAACCTCGCAAAGCTATTACGAAATTAAAAATATTATTTATTTTTGGTTTGCTTTGCTCTCGAACGCTTCCATTAATAAAGAAGCAATTTACTGCAAATATTGTTCGCTGTGAACGTTTGGATGTTTTCCTTCATCGTTTTGAGTGCAGAGGTGATGCAATAATTTACACAAAACTAAGCGCCTGTCTGGGTTGGAACCCACGACCTACAACTCGAAAGTCGCGGCCGTTACCACTGGGCCAGCACAGTGCTATCAATTCCTTTCCTTCCTTAATATTTCACTGCAAAAAAAACTATCTCACACAAATCTTTAGATCCAGCAAACTATTAAACCATGTTTACATAAGAGTGAGCAATAAATCGTTTCGCTTAATTTCCCAAAACTACCTGAAAGCACGGCTAAGCCTAATTCTAGTTAATATTAAAGAATTTCATATTATTAGATATCATCAACAGGTGGAGACGGACTAAAGACCGCTTATCTGCGACAATCCCAGTCGGCGCACAGGAATATGGAGCTACAGCAGTCGACCAATCCGCCGCCTTTATTTAGAGCAGCCGGTGTACCAAACGACGTCTGAGATACAGGACTGGAGAAAACAAAACTATTCAAAATCAAAATAATTTATTTGATATTAAGCCATATGACCGCATGGTTCCAAATAGTAAATGGAAATCTACAGACTACACGGCCTAAAATTGAAATGGAACCTTATAATTATATAATTGAAATTGGAGCAGCCTGTAATTATCTCATAATATATGTAAAAGGAATACGTAATTTTTGCTCACAGAGTCTTGGCAATTTCAAACCATCTAAATCCAGGTTTTGTTTATCAAAACCTGTTTCGGCCTGCCTGCGGCTTCCATGGGTTACTTAAAAAACGAATAATGACACATCATACATAAATCAGTCTATAACGTTTCCACTGCACACAGGCCTCCTCTCGGTGAGAGGGAGTGGGCCGTATTCCACCACACGGGCTTCTAGTATAATTATGTCGGTTTCCTCACGATGTTTTCCTTAACCGTTTTCAGAGCAGTGGTGATGAAATAATTTACACAAAGTAAAGCACCTGTCTGGGTTCGAACCTACGACCTACTCGTAAGCCGTTACCGCTGGGCCACCACTGCTCTCAATAATGACATCGTGATGGTCAAATTGGTATTATGTAACGTCGTAATCTCGTGCTCAAAAAGTGGATCCTTTGTCTGAACCTTACACTTTCCGTTCGTCAAAGTTTTGAGAAAAAGGTTATGTAACTTGTAAGGCGTGGAACTTAACTTCCACGCCATCATAACCTTTTTCTCAAAACTTTCAACAAATAAGGTTGTGGTTGAATTTGATGAAAAGGTTAAGTTGTTGGCAGCAATATGAAGCAACAGAATGTAGCCGATCCTCTGACTTTATTTAGTAGCGCCCGGTGTGCCTAACGACGTCTGCCAGGGTTGCTGGAGCTGAGATATTGATGAGAGAACATAAAAAGCTTTCTCCAATGGTAAAAGCATACAAAACGTGTAATTTTTTTTTATTATTTTCCGAAGTACAGGATTATATTTTATTTAATATTTTTTTTATTCTACTTTGTTTATGGAGGGGTTAATCATAAAAAAATAAATACCTGCACGACTAATCTTTAAAATTTAATTAACTTACCAATACGAAAACCTCTCCTCTTTTGAACGTCGGCAAAAACAACAAAACTATTTCTATTTGGTTCAGATCAGTCAAGAATGTCTTGTACTACTTTAATATATACATACTATGTCATCGTTCGTCGGTTTAGCAAAATGAAACAGCTGTTCATAAACAATATAACGCCGACATTAAATTATGTCTGCAGTGCATAATTGCACGTCACGTAGGGTTCACAAGTCTTAGACAATCATAATCCATGGCTGGAATTCGAAACTGCATTCATTATTATTCAAAACATCTCTTTAGAGGGAAGATGAAGCAAGAAAGTGTAGCTAATGACTTCATTCTGTTAGATTTTATGCAGATTTCTAGAGATTTATACTGTAAGGTATAGTTTACTTCTCAGCATCCTTATATTATCGATTTATACATAGATTGCAGTAAAATGAGACAATTATTAATTGTTAAATCAATGAATTTTCAAATAAAGATTTAATGATGATACAAGATTTTAGAATTGTAAAATGGGTAATAAGGATCTGAATGTATTTAACATTTTACTGAAGCTAAAAGGTTTATGTCATCGCTAATGAACACACGCAACTCCAAGGCAAATTACTGAAATAACAAAAGAATAAATGTTAACTCGGTCACAAAATGTTTCCAACAAAATAAATGTCGCTGTGCCAACCCTAGACAGATCCCGCTCCGCATAAGATATACATGTTATATTATTAAATTTTGGTTACTTAGCTGTGGTTTAAAATTTACGATCGTATCGAAACTCGTTATAACAAACAAATTTATTGGTCATCTGCTCCGTGTAAAATATTGAACACTTTTTGGCTCTACTTGCAAGACCGCCATTATTTCGCCATTGTCTAAAAAGATCCTTATTTAAGATAGATTTTGGCTAAATATTTATTGAATGCTTTGGCTCCTATACATTTTGAAGCGTTATTGAATAAATTAACTTTTTCGTTTACACCATTTATCTCCTTAAAATTAGGAATGTGATTTATCGTTGATAAATAGAGCCAGGTAATAGCTACGTTACTAAGTTTAATAAAAAAGTCTTTAATATTTTATAATACATAATTTTTATTTATTTATTTAATGCATAAGAATCGAACCAGTTTTAAGTTCGTAAAATAAAACCAACACTATTCCCCCCTGCCTCCAAGGACCAAAAAAGCTTAGCTTCTTAACTTTCAGCTTCCTTAACCGACTCATTGCCACCATCATTTTCATGCATACTTTAGCCAGGCCCCGAACATTGGACGATGAGACACCAGGCGCGTCATGGGACTGCATCAAGGATGACGCACCTAGAGCGCCATTGGCCCCCTGTGATGTTTTATGCGTATTTCGCCGATATCTGGCATCGATCTGCTAAGAGGAAAAGTTTTTTGTGTGCTTCGATTCGTATTCGTTGGTATTCAAATGAAATATGGCCTCACAAAGTACATTAAAATTTGTTTGTGATAATTAAAGTAATTCGATGCCCCCAAGCAATAAGTCGGTAATGTGTTATTATGGACTTTTTATTGTTATGTCAAATTCGGAACCTATGGGTCGGGATACATCTTAGTAATTTATTTCACATTTTTCGTAGTGATATTTACGAAGATATCATGAAAAACACTTTTATTGTAGGGAAATTAAAAAACGAAATTATGTCGAGAAAAGTATCTTTACGTATCAATACAAAAGTGTATTTCGTATTTAATTTTGGTAAGTTTCTATTACCGACTTATTGGCGTGAATGAATTTCGTGAAGTTCTTGGTAAACGCTAGTACGTTGTTATTGTCGAATTATTTTGAGTTAGCTCAGACCGTAATGGGAACTAACATGGAATAATCCATGTTAGTTCCCATTTACAAAGTAAATAATTCATTAATAAATATGGGTAAAATTGCAATACGTATCTAATTTGAACACGTCTGATCCCGTTTTCGATATTGCTGTTTATATTTTTGCGTCCAACAGTTTGCAAGACGTATTGGTCTCTTTATGTCTATGGCAATAAGAGAGTAGGTAATAGATATTAGCCACACCCCCCACACGTGATATTGTCGGCCGGCCGGTGCGTAATGTTTATTTACACAAACAGTAGCATATTTTCGTTTGATTAAACGTGACGTGGTGCTCTAAAATCATAAATCAAATTAATTTAATCTTGAAAATCAGCAAGAACCTTCTACATTGGAAGAAGAAAAACGATTGACTAAGAAACGTAAGCAGAATGTAAATGTGTGGCGTTGTAACAAAAATAAAATCTTAAAAAACTGTAGCAAAGACTACGAAGGCTGCAATTAAAAAAACATAGGTACCCTAAAAAATCAACAGGTCCTTCTTGCACGTGTAAAAAGGGTTGGCGAAAAATTTACCTTATCAGAAAGACAATACAATTTAATATTGTCTTTCTGATAAGGTAAATTCTTCGTATATTTTGACAAATTTTACAGTCTCGCTGATCACGAACACCAACAGACCAAGGAAACTGAGCACTATCACCAAAAGTGGAATCCCACTATACGAGAATGAGTTCTAAAAGGGATTACCTTTCAGAATATTTAAATATTTTAAAAATGTCTCGCTTTTATACCGTCTGGTTTGCACAACAAAGTTACACTGATGATGTTGTGATGGTATCCAAGCGACAATTATGAAACAGTATTTAATACACAGTATAACTATTCATTTTTCAAACCCAAAAAAGACCAATGTCCTTCGTGCTCTGTATATAATCAGGCTGACCCTGAAATAAAAGTCACCCTGGAAGAAACACACAGATGCCATTTGGAGAAAAAATAAATTATTCGACAGTTAAAAAGATATTTTCGACCTACCAAAAGTTTTAAATATACCCCAATCTGAAGTTGGTACGTTTCATTACAAACGTAAATATTCAGTCTACAATTTTACCGTATTTGATGCCCTACGCAAAATAGGTTACTGTTATGGCATGGATGGCACTAGAAAATAGCAAAAAGAGGCAGCACAGAAATAGGTAGCTGTTTGTTAAGTTTCTTTAAAACTGAAAACGATAAAGGCATTATCAAATTTTCATTATATTCTGATGGATGTTATGGACAAAATAAATACCGATATATTTTTGCCCTTTACGTTAATGCTGCCACATTACTAAGCATATCTATCACGCACAGGTTTTTTGAAACTGGGCATAGCCAAAACGAGGGCGATTCTATGAACGCATGTATAGCAAAGAACCTGCAGAACAAAGTTTTATACACTCCCGACCAAATATACAGTATTGTTTTAAATTCTAAAATCTCTTGTGAAAAATATCGGCTGTAAGAATTAGAGCAGTCTGAAATTTACGATATTAAACCACTTGTAGATCCCAATCATTGGCGGCGTGATGTAGACGGTAAAATAATCCGATGGGCTGATGTGATGGAGGTTAACGTTACGCAAGGAGGTAGGCTGTTCTATAAGTACAATTTTAACGATACATATTCCGGCTTGCTTTAAATAATTCCCACACTGCCTTAAATGCTAGACGAAGGGGACGAAAACGAACACAAGATGTATCCATAGGCTTAAATATTGTAGAGTTGCAAAATACATACCACCAACCCATTCTAATTAGTAAACCTTTGCATACAGACCTTATAAGCTTATGTAAAAGTGGAGCAATTCCACGATTTTACCATCCTTTTTATGAGACATTGTCATATGCTGATACCACGTACGATATTACACTCGTAATTGACTGATTAATTAAGTAATTGATCTGATTCTTAGTTATTAAATTAAATATTTCTAAAACCTAAGGTGTTAATATTGTGAAGTTATTTTATTGCTGAGTTTAAAATGTAATTTATACGGGTGAAGACTGATTAATTAAGTAATTGATCTCATTAAGATTCATAGTTATTTGAGTACCAAAATATTTCTAAAACCTAAGGTGTTCATTTTGTGACATTATGTTATTGCTGTGTTTAATTATCATTGACATACTTCTAGTTTTTAATGTTTAATCATGAATATACATGACTGACGTCCCTATAATTATTTTAATTGATAAATATTTATCTTAATTCTTCTAAAGGTTAAGATGTTAATTTTCGACTCTGATTTCATTATGATGATTATTAAACGTTATTATACTCATCATCTAACAGTCTTTTCTTGTAAAACTAGACATATTACACTTTAAAAAATCGATAAAAAATTATTAGCACTGGATGGTTACACAAAAATATTTTTCAGAATTTTCCTCCAAAAACAATGTTCTGTAGCGATACTGTTACTGTGTCAATTTAAAATAACCACAATAACACCGCAATAACCTATTACGTATCGTCTTCAAGATGAAAAATTACGCTGGAAAAGTCCGTATTGTGATGTTACGTACCAACACTGTTTACAAATTTACTGCAATAATGGCGTAAGTGTATATTACTTAAAAAAAATACCTAATATATTTTTGTAATATTTATTTTCTTAAATTGCAAGGCTTTTTAAGCACAAAATTTAATGTTAAAATAATAATTGAATTAAACAAAAAATTAGCTTTCGTTTGATGTATCAATGACCTCACTACTCCGACTAGTTGAAAATCTATTCAACAAAAACAGAAAAACATTTCTCCTGTAAAATTTAAGTTTTACGATTACCGACTTATTGCTTGGGGGCGTCGGTATTATTTGTAGATAATTAGCAAGCAGACGATTTTTTTCCTGAATGTAGTGAGACATTATTCACTAATAAGCATGAACATTACCAACAAGATAACAACAAAGAAAATGATGTTTGTCCCTAATGTAGTCAATCGATTTTGCATATCTCAAAGAAGCGTTAATTCATGGGACCATGTACCATGACCAATAGTCAATATACAAATTATAATTCAGACACTAGCATTGTAGAAATTATGGATTCTGTAGAAGAATAATGTGAGAAAAAGAAAACAAAGTTTAAAGTAAGAATATCTAAGGAGGAACCTAAGTCGCCCATTAAAAATAAGTCAGGCCCTGATTGTTGTGCAGCAGAAAAATACCGTGCCGAAAAATTATTTGCGTTTAGTGTCAACAAAATATGGTTTGCAACCGTAACACGTATGTATTTACAGAATTATAATAATTCAAATCATTAAGAAAACCCTCTAAGTTCATATAATCCCACTGAATGCCTATTTCATGAAAAAGTCATTAATGGGATTAAATTAACTTAGAGGGTTGTATTAGTGATTTGAATGATTATAACTCAGATAGCCATAGGTATTTGTTACGGTCGCGAATCATATTTGAATCAACATACAACCTGACACTGACCTGAAAATTGCAAAAAACGTAAGATTTGGATCTCGCGGGCTTCCATCTATTACGCCAATATGGGATGGTAACCGTTGTCGCGTCGATAAAAGTGTTCGTGTCGGTGTCCCTTCCACCCCGTATAAACTTGTAAACTGAACTAAAACCAAAGGTTTGCTATCCCTGACTATATATAGAATATGTATTCTAAATTAATGTCCAAGGGTATTGTCAACTTCAATGTTTAATTTAGGATAAAAACTGGTAGTTCTCTTTATCTAAATTTTTTAAAATCTGTTTTTACGTTCGATGTGACGCGCCAGGTTGTCAATGGCCTCCCGTGATATTTGCTTATGACGCGCCTGGGGCGTCATTGGCCATGAATCGGTTAACATGCATGGCACAAAGCAATGAATCACTACAACGTATACCTACTTTAATCGTCAAATCAGCACTAACAGTAACAAGAAGCGACCCCTTAACCAGGTTCACAATAAATTAGATTTCCCAAGCAGGATGTGGAATAATAAATGTTGCAAATTGTAAGGATTTATCGGGTCCCGTATTTGTTAATAGCAATAAATTAATTACCTGGAGTTATCCTGCCGGCAGCCGGATTGATAATAATTAGTTTGTGAACCCGACCTTGGGGGCCCCTTGCAAGCACAGATTACCCGCGTATGTTTTATGGTGGAATAATTGTCTATGTTTTATAGGTGAATAATTCGATATTTTTGGTTTAGAACTTCAGTTAAAATTATAAACACAATCAAGACGGTACTTACGTTTCTACAATTAAGAGTTTGATGGTAGGTATTACAAATGTCATGCCAAACTGTTTCAATTCTACGAAGAAGCCAATTTTAAATGGAGAGAGTACATGTCGCCACGCCACGGACGGCACTTCCTGGGACTCATAGTTTACTCACTTTTCCAAACAGACAAAAAAGGGATAACTTTCCATTCACCGTTCAACTCCAATTTATTAAAGAAACTCGAGCCTGCACAACACCCTTAAAAACTCTTGGAATCTTCATAAAATCACTCCCTCGCCTCGTGTCGAACAAAAACACTCCATACAAAGATCAAAGCCAGTCCTCGAACTATGACAGTTATAAAAAGTAAGAAAAACTCGGGCTTGGCTAGTTGGTAAGTTGAGTGATATTTCAAGCCCAGGTCGACTGCCGGGGACGTTTAACATGACTCCTGGGCAAGCCAAGTTTATTTTAAAGTTCGCTATTGTAATTCCGAACCGGTTTCTCCCAGTTTGAACTAGTTTAGAGACAGTACAGTAATTATGGTTGGTTTATTTGAATTGTGAGTAGAACTAGGTAATAGAGTTACGGTTAATAGGGAAGAAGGGTCGAGGTCAGTGATGAATGAGTAACTTCTGCAGTAGTTAATTAATTAAATCCAATTATTGGCTACTGGTCCTTGAAAGAGCTGATGAAAGGAAACCTGCCTGTGACACTTTAGTGAAAAATTGTGGGCATGTGTATCCTTCCCATTTTCACCTATGGATTGGAGACTTGGTCTTTGACAAACATTCAAAACTCCAAACTCAAGATTTGCCAACGTGCAATGGAGCACAGTATGCTAGGCGCCAAATTGACTGACCATATTGGCAACTCCACACTATGCTCCAAAACACAGATTACTGACGTTGCTCAAAAAGCCGCTAAGCTGATGTGGAACTCTCACGGTAGACCCAGTAGAAGATGGCGGGACAAGCTGGACAAAACCAACGACCAGTGGTCCACTTTAGCCCTGGAGCGAAAGAGCTGGAAGTCCAGGGGAGAGGCCTTTGCCCAGCACTAGATATTGATGCATCATCCCACGGTAATTAAGTAACAATACCAGTAATTGGTCTCTGAACAAACGATAAAGTGTAACAAAATTAAGTAAAAGTCCACTCCGACCTCAAACTATCTATTTCAACTAAACCAATTACAGGCACTTTTGAATTGTCAAGGGTTGGTCGGTCAAAAAGATGAAGCTAGTTGCCCATTCCAAAGCGTACTAGGTACCTATGGAGAAGAACGGGCAAGAAACTCCACGGACACTCTTTTAAATCACAATGATATGGTTATAAAGTATTGGTTACAACATTCATGCGCACGGATCCATCGATCATGTTAAGCTACTCTTGCCGCGGTTGGTCCGTGGATGGGTGACCATTTTCACAAACCAGGACCCCTCCGTGCCTTGGAAAGCATGTTAAGCCGTTGATCCCGGCTGTCCTTCGTGGATCTTTGACAGTCGTTACGGGTCGTCAGTAGCCCGAAAGTCTGACAACCAGTCTTACCAAGGGGTATCGTATTACCCAGTAGCTCCACATAAAATAATGGTATTCAGCTGCATCCGGTTAGTCTGGAAGCCGACCCCATCATAGTTGGGAAAAGGCTAGGCAGATGATGCATGTTAAAAATTATGCATGTGAAAACGATGCAGAACGTTAAAAGCGTCCGTAATGAAAAGATAAAAAAAAATAATTCGAATATTAAATTAAATTAAAATAAGTCATGGCAGCAAATAGTTGACCAGTCCCTACTGACGGCGCCCGTTCACGAACATGACGCATATATTAGCACCATTCAGGTCAACCATTTTGAAGGGAGCTAAATGATCCAACACACATGCGCCAACATCAGCGAGTCATTAGAGTGAGCATGACATACTCTCAGCCGCCAAGGCACATTCCAGTCAATGAAAGACGTACCCGGTAAATGGCAGCTTTATAGTATATACATAGTACTCACATATGTGCTATACAATACTAGGAGATTGAATTTATATAATGCAAAAATAGTATTGTAAAATCTTCAGCAACTCCAACAGTATGTAGGTAGGGTAGGCGTGTGTGAAGTATTTTCAAATGCTAATCAATGTATTTATGCGTCCTGTGGAGCAGGGCCAGTGTTTATTTATTTATTTAAGGACTTTGGAAAACATACACACTGCAAATATTGCCAAAAAATAATACATAAAAATAAAAATTTGCAAGTAGATCATCACTTAAAATATGTAAAAACTAATATAATTGCGGCAGGTTATTTCCCATCGAACCAAGATGTTAAAAATTCAATTAAAAAAATAAAAAGAAAACAAAGTTGAAGAGCCAAGCATTTTTGTCAGCGATGTAATTCCCCAACTTATAATATGCTTGGCTGCATAGTGTGCGTTTTATGTAAGATTTGAATTTCGTTTCATTGTGTTGGAGTATGTGGGGAGGTATTTTATTGTAACATTTTAAACAGTACCCCATGAAGGAAGAGTCTACTTTAGCCAGTCTGAAACCTGGTTGAACTAATTAGTCCCTATTTCTAGTTCTATAGGTGTGTCTGTCATTTCTATTACTGAAAAGATTTAAATTTTTCTTTACGTACATGATATTTTCATAGATATAATGACAAGGTACCGTCATGATATTAATATCTTTAAACGGTTCCCTTAGAGAATCGCGCCTGCGGAGACTGAAGCATTGAAGTCTCTTCTCCTTTACAAAATTCGTCTTGAATTTATTGCAATATCAAGAAACGCTGCAACACGCTTGAAATTCATTCTTATAAATACCTATTGTTTCGTTCAATTTGAAAGTCAACAAAATTAATTGCTATACGCACATTCTGTAGCACTTTCATAACAAAGGATAATAGCTTGACCAACACATTCATTTAGATTCCAATTTAAATCTTCAAGAATCGACCCTCGCCTGCCATACATCAGAGCTGCGGAAGGGTTTTTATGAGCAATCTACTCGCCTGTTATCTTGTAGTGTAAACAGTTGATTAACTCCCTCGGGGCTTGCTTAAACGCCGTCTACGCTCATACGACATAATGGCAGATTTAGGCTAGCGAACTTCTTCGTCCAATATTGTACCCTCTTCTTAGAAAACTAAAGTTGCTTTTGCTTTGTTTTGTATAGCTAAGGTATCGTTTCTTCCAGTACTAAGATAATGCTGTTCCGTTGGTCCAGTTCATTTGTCAACGAGATTAGGATGTGTCCAGATGAGTTAGTGGAGTAAGCTGAATGTAGCCTCTTGTTGTGGAGCATCGTCTTTAGTGTAACTGGTAATGGATGTAGGGTCCAGAGATAAGGTAAGCCACTTGACTTGATTCTGTGTAAGTACTGAGAATTAGGCTGGTTTAGTAGGTGGTTTCGTTTCGAAAAGTATTTGTAAAAGAAATTATTTTTTGAGAAAAAATTCAATAGAATCATTTTAACTAGGTAGGTACTAAGTTTGCTTTACCAACATTATAAGTTAGTTAAGAGAGTGAAGTTTACGTTTACGTTTAAAAACGGGGATTGAAGTCTTATACCAAAACAAGTTCTAACTTTAGTCTAAGGTCAAACCTTTGAGCCAGTTTTTGTAGATATTTCGAACTTTATTCCAACTGGCTCGATGGTTTAAACCATGTTTTATATGAAAGAGCGCATATTTTCAACTTGCTGAAAAACATCAGGTTTGTTTATTTTCTTTCTTACCAAATATCCGTGAATGCCGTGAAGTTATTTCCTATGTTGTGTTTTTCCGTGAAGGTTACGAACAAATCCGTTTACGCCTGCTATAGATACCGTTCAAAGTTCAGCTTTCTTATGACGGGGAATATCGCCAACAACGTATGATCCATCGTCTGATAATAGGAAGTAGGTTTCTGGGTCACATCCAGGGTCGCTGGCATCACTTACTGGTATCTATGTTACTTTTTGCAAGTCATTGTACTATGTAGCATCTATTCGAATGGCTTAGTTTGGGCTTAGTAATATTTCTTGGGTTTGCTGATCATACCAATAATCCTGTCTTCTTGAAGGGTTCTTAAAAATCAGCTAAATATTTCTATTTAAATTCCGTTATTGAATACTGGCTTTTGCCCGTGGCTTCACCCGCGTCGTGGTCGGAAATTATTGCACGGGATTGAACTACTGGGATAGAAAGTAGTCCATGTCCTAACGCTCCTATACCCAGGCCATGTCTACCCGTGTGCCCATCCAAATCCTTTCAGCCGTTAAGGCTTTATAGATGGATTAAGAAATAGTTTTCATACATTAGGATTTATTTCGTAAGTGTGTTTAGACAAAAATCTCAAATCTGCAAACGCATTGTTTGTTGTGGGTATCGAAATACCAACCAATCGAACATTTGCACCAACTGAGCCGTCATAGTCATGGCAAAGCTTGGTGATATCACAATTAATTGTTAACTGTAACAATTCCAATGAGCCGCACGATGATAGAAATCCTTTGTACCCTATCCGGACAAAATGGAAGTGAAATGTTTTATATCCCGGAATTATTCCAGCAGTTTTTTGTGAGCCGTCCATATTTACATATTGACAGCTCGAACCGTTGCTGCGTGAATTAAATTTGGCGAATTTAACTTTTTATTTGTTCTTTTGTTACCCTTGTAGCCTGCATCACTCCTATTAACAGAATTGTTGATTGTTTGAGAGCAGTCGTCCGTTAAATGTTTATGATGATCCCGAGGTGATATAAAATACCAGCATGTTTTATTTCTGTCCTTGTCACAGCAGTTAATCTAACTGCTTCCTGGTCAAATAAAAGTAGCATAGGTATTTGGTACGTTAAACTAGCAACAAATTACCATTTATTTATGAAACATAAAACGTCCAAGGCCAATACATTAACAAAAAGTAAACTTACAACTACTCGACAGTCATACGCTCATCTCACAATACTCCAGACTTACTGACAAGATCGTCTTCCATTCATCCGCGAACACATCAGAGTCAGGCTTAGCTTACAGAAAGGAAAGTCTCTAAATCAACCGTGACACACTGACTCCTTCATAAACGCCTACATAAACTCACGCTTTCTTCTCATGGGGTAGGCAGAAACTACAGAACGCCACGTGCTATGATCCTTACAAACTCCTTTTGCTTCATTTACGTTCATATAATATCAGCACCCTAATTGCGTAACACACCGTCAATCTGAATCATTTGAAGGATATCTATACTAATAATAATGATTAATAATATTTTAAAGAGGTACAATTTGTTTGTTTGTATGTATGTAGGGGGTAATCTCCGGAGCTAATGATCCAATTCTAGAAATGTTTTCACTGGTAGAAAGCTACATCATGTGTGAGTGCTATAGGCTATAAATTATGTTTACATCATGCATTTTAGCTGAGCTATCACAACTTTTATCTAGCAAGTTGGAAAGATATACCTCTTAAAACAGAATTATTTGCATGCGCTGCCTAAACAGTCTGGTCCGCCTTAAATATTTCTACAAAAAAGTCCGGGACACCATATTTCTATTTTTTATATTTTGTCTTTTAATATCACTTTCATGTATTAAAAAAGTATTTTTTTCACATGCTTACGTTTGGATGAACATATATTTTTTAATTTTGAATCCTTATCAAAATGAATTATTTTATGATCACAAGGACATTATAGAGATAAGATTTGCTTTATACGAGTAGTCAATTGGTCATATAGTTTCGGAGATAATAGAAAATTACTAAAACGCAAAATGCCGCTAAAACATTCACGAATACAACTTTCATCAACTTTGTGCAGACGTTATATCCATTTTTACCCATAGATGTACAAATACGTCATTTTTCTAACTCGCTGTGTTCATACTTTACGCGGATTGATGACATTGTCGGTATTTTCATTGGGTGATGTAAATTGATTGAATGTCGTTCTATTGATTTCTATTGGTTTTGGTTGTTTTAAAAACTTCGATCCTTCTCCTCTTCTTAATTCTTCTTTCTTCTTATTCTCTTCTTATTTCTTAATCCTATTTTCTAACAATCTAAAGTTGAGGTAATAATAATAATAAAGCTGAAGAGTTTGTTTGTTTGAACGCGATCTCTGGAACTACCAGTCTGATATTATCATGAAAAATATTTTTGCACTGGATTGATGGCCCTATTCTTGAGAAAGACTATTTAACATTACGCTACACCTCTTCGGAGCCGAGCAGAGAGAAAAAAAGTCCGAAAGAAGACAGAACGCTAAGCGAAAACGAAGTAACAGCGCGCGCAGGCGACGCGTGCGACGGGTCTTGGTTAAGCAAACATTCTGCGCGGACGAAATCGCGGGCAGTTGCTAATAAATTGCTTCATAAATTTTCGAAACATTGGTCTGCCCAACACTAATGAATAACGCAATGAATGCTGTTAAACTGTCAAAATGAAAGCCATTGCTACTGTTGGTCATACACGCACGCCGATTGTGAGTACTACGCACCTAACCTTTCTAAAGAATATCACCGATGACTCCACTACTTTCTACCTTTAATAAATCAAGCTAATGTACACATGTTTGACGGATATCTTATAAACAATATCTAAATCACTTACTAAACCAACAAGCCAACCCAACCCGCCATCTTTCTCCGGCAAAAATATTTTAAAAAGTATTACGTTTGAGGTCGTATCCGGCATAAATATCAGTGTGCACGTCTCACAATATTGTATGATACATACAATGTGTCAGATTCCGCTCCGCTCGGTTTCAAAATCAAATTTTTATGAGCCGTGAAATAACCCTGCCTTGAAGCTCGTAATGCCTTTCGATGCAAATATATTGTATATCTAGTTTATGTACAATATGTTCTGCGGAAAAAGGTTGCTTGTATCAAATGGTTTTTTGCGTCGTAAACCAATTTTGGGATCGGTTAGCGAATTGAAGGTTTTATGTGTCGTGTTTTAGGATAGTTGAATACTTTTTATGACGTTTTTCTATTAAACAAAATGCTGCAATCTTCTTGTGTGCGTGTCGACAGTAAGGTCGGGAAATTGATTGTTTATCAAGCAGACTATCAACTTAAATAAATTGACAGTACCTATATTTTAATTAGAAAATTGATTGATTGATTTCATGTATAATTAATTTCCCTGATCGTACATAAGTACTTTATGCGTAGCGTCGGCCACCCGTCCCGAGTTGCCTCCTTCCCTCAAATATGCCGAGGGGGCTAATGGTCAATATTTGCGTGCAGCACCCTGCTTGCGCTGACAGGTCGTCTTGCTGACCACGGTTTTGTTATTGTTATTAATAATTAACTGTTTATTTATTTTACTTTGATGGTCCCAGTTTATCATGTGTGACTTCGGGTGCTATGTGAACATAATCCAGCATTGCATATGTAAGCTGTCACGCCCTTTATTCCTGGAAGCTTTTATGCAGGTATTAAGTTTTGTTTACATTTTTAATTTGTAGTATAACTATTTGTTGGTATATTGGCGTGACTAGCTGACGTATAGCAAATAATTTATTTTAATGTTCTGTGTCTTGTAATGTTAATTATTTTGCATACCTACTATTGTATAGAATCAAGTTTTATTACCTGAACAGATAGTTGTACTGCTGGGAAGTTTGTTGCGCAACTTAATCTTCCCAGCTAAAGCACTAGAAAATGGTAAGGGCAGGCGTTTTTGGGGGACTGTCTTTGTAATTTTGACGTTCGAAAAGTGCTGATTCTCAGCCTAATTTGAATGAATGACTTTTGATTTTGTTTTTACTTCTACTTACGTATTACAGGCTGGGGCCCAGTAGGCATCTACGAAAATTCTTCAGTGCTTACAGTGATAAACACTATTTTTATAAATTCTGGCTTTATTACAGTGATTTATAAAGCCCTATATAATGTAATAAAAATTTATGAGGACTTTTAAGATGAAAAGCAAGCAAATTAAGTATGCGTAATTGAGTTGGAGTATTTTCCTTCCGCCTAACCATATTAATTCTCAGCTTTTACAGACGACTTCTCTCCTGTAAGCCCGTACTTCAGTGTTTGCAATAATCAATTTGAATTAATTTATTATTATAACCCGGGGCAGCAGAATATTCAGCTATGAAATGAAGCAAAAGTATTATCCAAATACAAAGAGGGTTAACCGATTAGCGCACCGCGTGAGGTGGCGAATTGCTCAATGAGTTCGAACCCTAAGTACACATTTTTAATTTTTGAAAAAATATTTATTATTTTTTATAACTAGCTGACCTGAAAGACGCTGTCCTGACGTAATAAATAAATGAATAACAAAAAATCATACGAAAATCCCATAAAAGAGGAAGTTATTTTTTTCCGAATTTTCTAATTTTCCGGACATCTTTTCCGATTTTTCTTTCCCTAAAAACCTTATTCGGGCTATAAAGAAAATTGACCAACTCGGTCCAGCCGTTCTCAAGAAATGCGGTTAACAACGAACAGCATTTGATTTTTATTTATAGATACCTAAAGATTAATGTACTTTTCTATTATCAAAGATTTCTAAAAGCATTTGAGGTGATTCGGCAACGGTAACAGGAACACAATATTACTGTTGTTTCTTGTATCATCTATCCGTCACTAACAAAATGTACGCAAATGAAACATACAAAGTCATTCTCTGACAAAACGTGAACACAAAGCGGAACCCACGAATCTTGGCGCGAAATACGCATTATATATTCCCACATAAATAAGTAAATGGTCCAAAAACTCCTGTTCATTATCGTCGTCTGTTATTTTATTCTCTTTCTGTAAATAAACCTCGTAATATCGTGATTAATCGCTCGTTATAATTTATTATCGACCATTGAATTACTTATTTCTGTAAATGTTTTTTTTTTTTTTTTTTGTGAAATTACGGTCTGTGAATGTTGGTTCAAATGTCAAGGTAAATTACATCAGCTGATGTTAAATGAACTTGACGATGATGTTCAGTAAAATAAAATATCCATTCATGTCCATAATTAAATATTATTTAATACCACGCTACCGATTTGGGGCAACCTGTAATGATAGCTGTGTTGAGAATATTAAATACTTAAATAAATTACAACGTACGATTTCCTAATCAGTTACTAAAAGGCATGACTAAAAGGTATCATCAGTAGGTACACAGAAAATCCACTGAAAATTAGTACACCACTAATATAAATAATAATATAACATAATACGCCACTAGGAAGCGTTTACGATGCCTGTACCAAGGGGGTCTTCCCATCTGTAAACTACGTAGTGTTCTGGGGTGATGTTCCCCTTTATTCCTTCTTTAAATTATTACCTCTCGCATTTCATACGAACCAAAGTTTAAAAAATGCACCATTATGACAGTTTCAGTCATGTTTTCACATTTGTAATAGGTACTAGTAAAGTGCAAAAGAAACCAAACACCCTTTTTTTGCAGTCCTCCTTAAACCAAGGAGTTTTATAAACACACTTATTACCATTTAGAGAACAAGACACGTTTATGTCAAAAGAAAACTCGACTTTTCCTGCGAAGGGGGATGTCATGGCGAAACGTATGGCAGACCTCACCATGTATGTTTAATACGGATTCAAACAGAATTTAATCGTGCCTCAGCCGCCCCTTCTTTTGTTTACGTTCCTCGTTAAGGAGTGAGCGCAGTTCCAAGAGGTGAGGAGCAAACATTTCAATTTTTACGACTTCCCCTATTTGATTTTTAGGGAAGAAAAAATGGTCGCTTTGTTTTTTGCGCTCTCATTCTACTAAGAATTAAATTACTGACTTGCCTGTAGGGGGATTGTTTGATTTTCCCTCAGATTGTTCAGGATTTAAAGCGCTTTATATTATACCTACAAGGTGTAAAATTGTGTGTCAATTCGTACATGCAGTTCTTTTGGCCTTTACGTAGGCGTAGTATGTAAGTACTTACCACACCAGCATTTATACCAGCTAGATGAACAGACGACCTAAGGAAGGTGGCCGGGGTAGACTGGATGCGGAAGGCGGGGGGTGTTGTGGCGCAGTCTGGGAGAGGCCTATGTCCAGCAGTGGACTGCGATAGGCTGAGTTGATTTCAAACTCAAACTCAAACTCAAATCATTTCAAACTCAAATCATTTAATTCAACTAAACCAATAACAGGTACTTTTGAATTGTCAAAGGGTCGGTCAGTCAGAAAGATGAAGCTAGTTGCCCATTCCAAAGCGTAGGTACCTATGGAGAAGAACGGGCAAGAAACTCCATGGACACTCTTTTAAAACATAAAATTGTTACAAAATATTTGATTACATCATTCGTGTTGAAATTAACCATGTGAGAACGATGTAGAAATACGTGCACGTTAAAAGCGTCCGTTATAAATAAACAAAAACAATTCAGAAATTAAAAATTAAAATAAGCCGAGGCAGCTAAGAGATGACCAGTCCCTACTGGCGGCGCCCGTTCACGAACATGACGTATGGATCAGCACCACTCAGCTCAACCATTTTGGAGGGAACTTAATGATCCAACACACACGCCACCACCAGCGAGACATTTGAGTGAGCATGACATACTCACAGCTGCCAGGGCACATTCAAGTCAATGAAAGACGTACCCAGTAAATGGTAGCTTTATAGAAAGTACATAGTGCTCACACGTCTGCTATGCAATTATACAATTCTAAGCAATTGAGTTTATACAATGCAAAGATAGTTGAGTAAGTATATTCACTTAAATGGATTGTCTAGCAAGTTGCCTATTAACTTAATTGTTAGTTTATTCAACTCATAACCGTCATTCATTATCGGTCGTATGACATAGCTATTACCCTGTACATTTACAAAGTGTATCAATCTGCTGAACAATTCATCTCCCTGTCTTTATTATGGAAAAAAAATACTTGAAACCTCGAAGCACCTGCGACACATTCCAACCAGTTTGGTTCGGAACTAAATACAAGTCGTTTTGGCTCACCATACCTTTGTATCGAGAACAAAGGAAACTGGTAGACCGACCATTAATGGCTACTAATGTGCGCAGACGAGGTTAACAAAATAAACGCGAAGCTGAAAGTGCTTTAAAGTAAAGAATATAAAACGGACTGTGGATAGGAATATTCATCTTGCAGGTTTAAATCTGGTAATCTTTAAAAAACATGGAAGTATATTTTTGAGCATCCAATGATTACCTGCTGGACAGTAACAATATTAGAATCACATAGCTTGATGAATGGTTTGTTTTGACATATATCAAACGCCGACCTCATCTAGTTTTAAAATATGATTGACGTGTAAAAATGTTTGTACAAACCTACTTACAAAATAAAATCATTTATCATTATCATTTATATACCTTCAGAAGACATACGAGGGGCCGAAGCCAACTCGCCGAGGTCATTTAGATCATTTAGATTTAGATCATTTTAAATGAAGAGGAGGTATTATCCCTGTACGCAAGTGCACTCAAGGACAACTCCCGACTGGTGTAGGACTGTAGCAGTTCGAAACACCAAGCTTGATGAATGGATATAATAAGTGATTTAATAATATTATTGTTGCCAGTAGATCACGAGAAGAAACTATTTCTTCGAAGCTATGTGAAATATGGGGAACCTAAGTAATTGGTCATAAGCTATACCTACAGCAAACAAGTAAGTACATACATATATAAACTCACTCCTTCTTCCCAGGGGGTAGGCAGAAAGTACAGAACGACACCTGCTGCGATCCTTACATACTCCTGTTGCTTCGTTTACGTTCATACATCTGGTCACACATGCACGCCCGTTGCCAGTACTACACACCTGATATATGAAAAAAAAAAAATGAGTAAGTATCAGCACCATATAATGATAAATGATCCCAGGAGCTCCTAACCATACCTACTTAATGTAGACCCTTAACTCATCACCCATTAGATTATGTATGTTCTAACAAAAATACGAGTCCCTTACACTGTGTTCATCCTTATTCATCACATAAGCATCTAGACAGTTTATTGTCCTCCTTAACCAGATCTAGCGAATAAATATCCCAGTAAATCCGAGGGAACTTCCCAAGTCCAGCAGACATTATAAAACACCACGAGCGAACCTTTCACGGTCCGGCACATCGATAATATTGAATCAGTTGACTCTATTAACAATGCAAATAGTGTAAGCGAGTGCCAGCAGCTAGCTTCGTAAATGCACCGAGTTGTACAACTAACTTAACACTTACCACTTAACTTGGAAGATATTGAACCTTATTTTAAAGGGCTAAGGTGCAATACGAATGCATGAAAAACTTGGCAAGTTTATCCGACATTGTTTGCAAATCCAAACTTATGCAGAAACGGGAGTGTTTACAAGGATCGTTTGTTACAGCTTAATGCATGTTGTTTAGACTGTCTTCGGATTTTATTCGTAGATTGTATTTGTATCGGTTTGGTTGGGTCAGGTCTGGTCTGGTCTGGATTTGTGCTTAGACTTTTAGATTTAGCACGTGGGAGTATCAATTTCCAATAACTTTGCGGTAAGGGTATTTGAGAATCTTATTCTTGTAGCATAAACATGTATTATTGTACTCTACTGTTTGTTCTGTAAATAAAGCTTGCTTAGTAAGGATTGTCTCTGAGAATATTGATAGAGTCCACACGTCATCGCGAAAATCTTTAATTTGCTAAAGTTAATATTGTGAATGTAAGAAATTTAACAATAAGGAACAATATTCTGTTTCGGTATCGGAACTAATATACATAGTTTCATTCTCTCAACACACAATACAAGTTAAAATCAATAATGCCAACACACCAAAACTATCTCTATTCCACACACAAACAAAATCCATTTAGATCCAATGCAGCCAATATAACAGCTAAACCAGATTTATAAACCAAACGAGGGTAGAAGGGAAATATTTACGACACAGGACGATTTGCATCGATACGGCTAATGCCGGCTATCGACCGCCAGTGTCAAATTATTTGCGGATTATAGCCAAAATATAGCCCACTGATAGCCCGGACTTTTGGGAAAATATTGATCTGGTTGGAAATTGTTTGGAATCCTCTATAGGATCCCATTACTGTAAATAAAATAAATAATCTGTATTAACTACGTTTTGTTTGTGAGCAAAGCTTTTACATTATAAAATTCTTTAGCTTGTTAATGTCTAATAGTAGCTGTATGCCCAGCTCCTAAAAGAAGATCTTAGGTATTTAATATTAATATCCCCACACATTGTACGGTCTGGGAAATTAATTATTTGTTGTCCGTATATTCAAATCACAACTGTCATTCCTTGACAGTTGTATGAAATGGCTATAACAAAGCAAATTGGCGTAACGTGTCAATTTAATTTCTCTGAATGTACGCCAAGTTTTGGAAGTACCTCGAGTTTGGGTACTGCAGTGCGATTCTGTAACCATCTCACCGTGAAAACTTAGGTGAAGTGAGCGTGGAGTGAGCTGTCATTCCAACTAATTCTAGGCATTGACACTATTGACAGCTCACACTAAGCTCACTTCATCTAACTTTTCACGGTGAGATTTCTACAAAATCGATCGGCTTAGACAGATTTCAATAAAAGCATAACCTAACCAAAACTTTATCAGGAATAGTCAATTAAATAGATTTCTGAATCCACGTTCTGGGAACCTAACCGTTTGGGAATAACAGGCGTTATGTTTACGTGCTATGTTCTAGGAATTTCACTAAAAGGCCTCACAAATAAATTGAGCCATAATACAGAAAACGACAAATTGGCGGACTTGGCGATAGGTAGACTAAAATAGCGTCAAATTATTATCGGCGGCTTATGTTCGCAATGGCCATCTGTTGTTCAGTGAGTTGAGGGTTTATTTATAGTGTTTTAAATTAGTCAATAGATTGGGTTTGGTAACGGAAACAAAGGTATATTTTAGGAACAAAGAAGGACTTTTGAAAGTTGCCATTTTCAAAATGTTGGACTCTCTATCGATGAGTATCATACCTACTCCTTGGGGACAAAGATTTTCATCATACAATGTTCCAGGATTTACTTAAAGGTTTACCTTATGATAGGTATTGACTTCATATAATTAGGTAAAGGTTGTTTTAAAACGCGAGAAGAACCTAGTTTGAAAAATTTTAAGGTTGAAAATTCCATGTACGTATTGTAAAATCAAAGAAACATTGCGATATTTATATTGGAATATTATACAAAAATTAACCTCTTTTCCTTCCATTAGATAAATAGATCATCATCATCTGCCTAGCCTTTTCCCAACTATTTTGGGGTAAGCTTCCAGTCTAACCGGATGCAGCTGAATACCAGTATTTTACATGGAGCGACTGCCTGTCTGACCTCCAGAACCCAGTTACTGGGTAATACGATACCCCTTAGTAAGACTGGTTGTTAGACCTGTCAAAGATTCATGAATGACAGCCGGGACCAACGGCTTAACGTGCTTTCCGAGGCACGGAGGGGTTACTGGGTACACAACCCAGTTACTGGGTAATATAATACCCCTTGATAAGACTAGGTGTCAGACATTTGGGCGTCTGACGACCCGTCACAACTGTCAAAGTTCTATGAATGACAACCGGGACCAACGGTTTAACGTGTGTTACGAGGCACGGCGGGGTCTCGGTATGTAAAGATGGTCACCCATCTACAGACCAACCAATAGATAACTTATCAAAATAAAGGTTCATAAAAGTACCAGCAACCAAACTTTTAAACTCACCATTTTAATAACGAATTTTAAAACAAAAACTCAGTTAATCTCTGTTTCGGCAACAGTGACATTGTTTGCCCCAACTTGGTAGTAATTGTGTAAAAATTAGCCTCTGAAGCTTCGACAGCGCCTCGCTTGAGTGAGTTTCCTTGTTCCATAATAACGGCGAGCAGTTTGTGGTGAAATAAGCTGGATTTTAATTAGTATTTTAGAAGATGAGTGTTTGAGATTTTTGGTCTTTAGAGTCTATTTTAACTCTTAAATGGAAACAGGCGATCTATAAACATTACTATTGCACAATTGTCAAACTGCAAGTGCAAGATTAACCCCACGTCTTATTTAAAAGCGAGTAACGCGCAAATACACGCTCTTTTGCGTTCATAATTTATGTCGTTTTTTGTTCGGAAAACTGGAAAGCAACTTCTGTCCGCGCGACCACACGTACAGGTTGACAAAACAAACGCAACAATCACGTAATCGCGCGACGATCGCTTTTAAATACAACGCGGTGAGAGACGGGAACATGTCCTAGTCAAAGCAAGTGCTAAGTAACGTTTATACATCTCGGTCTTAGCCGTTGATTCTAAAAGACTGGTGGTAGCAGTAATACTTTATTTCCTAATGAGTACAATACCCAGCAAACATTGATCAATAATTGTCCAACCATCGTGATTGTGATTTTTTTGGGAAATGTACTATCATGGTCTGATTTAATAGCTTGTTGTCGCTTGCTGTTGTAATCTGAAATAGTGAAGAGTATCGCCATAACAATAAGCACGTGCCATGTTTTGTCCCTGCATCACCCCACTATTAAGCACTATGCATTAAGTCCGCCTTAGTACAGTATATTTTCACTTGTGCATAAAGTTTTAATAAATAAATAAAAAATATGGTGTGAATAACTGAAAAATACACGTAGATACATCCAGTCCATATTTCATGCAAGGCGAGGCAGGTGTTTCATATAGTAAAAATTGCAAATAAAAATCCAAAATCATTCCGTTTTGGATATAGCTATTTCTCGTAGCTTTGACGTCAGCTATCGTTTCTACTATTTTTGAAATATTCTCTTCAATAGCTGGTACAGATTGCCAATACACGTAAAATAAACGTCGCAAATCCTCTAAAACCCACGCTTCACACGAAAAAGAAAATAAAATATTTTAGCTATCAAACACACGGCAGTAAAAGTGGCCATTTTTTGACAATATTGCTCTGGCCGAAGTTTTAGTACTTTTAGTGTTAATGCTTCGACTATTGCTATTAATAACAATAAGAGACTCGCTTTTTTCTTGCGCTTACGTGACTGAAATATTAGAGCACAGTTATGCTGTCCTTGAGTATTGAAAAGTGAGTGGTGGACCGTTTCTTAAACATTAGTCTTACCTACAAATTTTAGCAGAATCGTCTGAAAAAGGTCGTCTATTCTACATTCCATACCTAATAATTAAAGTCGCATTTTGCATTCATGTCTGGTTGTGTGACTGCGTTGTTCTTCAAAACTACGAGACGGATTTTGATGGAGACTGCCGATTGTAACGCACAGATTTGATTATGATTATATCTCTTTCTTGCGTGATTTCGTTGATCTGTTCGGAAGCCAGTTACACCTCCGCGCTCAGCCCGCTATTTTGTTGCGGTCCGCCGCGTCGGTTTCGCGCGTATCTGTGGCGACTTCGACCAGTTTATAAAAAGAAACTTCCTTTTTTTTGGGATGATTCAAAATCAACATACATTTTGTATTTTGATTTTACGGAAAACTAATTAATCTAAGAAATCCGAAATCCTATGCTGTATTTACTAAGTCGAAAGCAACGACACTTTGCTGCGATTGTTATAATTCAACTGACTCTCATGATGTTCCGCTACTCGAATCGCGACATAATGTAGGTATGTAAGTAGTAATTTTTCTTAGCAGAATTTACTAAGCGGTTTCTTGCTAAGCGATTTTTGCCACAGACGCCATTAGAGGATTAACTCCGGAAAGTTTATTTAGGTATATAAGGGTAGTAATAAAAGCTCCGAAAAAAAAATTAAAATATGAGCATACTCAAAATATGAAATTTACTGCTTTAAAAACTAACTTTTCGACAACTTATAAGCGAATACAAATAAAGAAACGACCGAATAAAATGCTGAAAATTCCGAAAAATGAATACAATATTTGCTGACGTTATATTTTTCCACCAGCTTAAATTGCGTTTTACCAAAATCTACAGGTCATCATTTTTATCGTGACTTACCTATTTTATATTATAAATTTAGAATCAATCTTACGCTTTCGCTCGCGCGGCTCGTGCGTTATGTGGTCACAATTCTAACCTAACCTAACCTAGCTCTTTCGATTTAAAGTAGATATATGCGTGTTACGTTGCAAATTTCACTAAACTATAACTTTTCGGAAACTTAGTATTTTTTTCGGAAGTTTAGTAGGTATTGTTTTTTTTGGAAATTTAGTTTATTATTTGAAAGTATAGACTATTTTTCGTAGAATTATAATTTGAATAAGCTTCATGTTTGTTTGTTAAATACAACATTTTTTGTCGGTTACTTTTGTATTAACTTTTTGGTAATTCATTTTAACACCGCTTAGTTAGTATTACAGTCAACCACAGATCGCTGGAAGTTAATTTGTTTTTCGGAAGCTTTATTATTTTCCTTTAAGTAATACATTAATAAAATCTCAATGTTTTGTCAAGTCGTAAAGAAAGGTTTAGGCCAAAGAAACCAGGACCATCCAAAAGCGCGTTGGGTTGACGATATCGTCAAAGTCGCAGGAAACACCTGGATGAGAGACGCACAGACCAGGGAAGTGAGGCGGAAGACAGCGGAGGCCCATACCAGCAGTGCGGGATTCCAGGCTGAAATGATGACAGACTGCGCTGAGCAGGGGGGGGGGGTCGCTAGTGCCTACTTAATATTTTAAATACCAAGCTATGATCTTTCCAAACCGCTTCGCTACGCGAATTGAACCACTAAATTGAAGCGTCAATATCTCAGCAAATGCCTTCTAGCCAAACGATCCGCAGGTTTAAGTGCATTCTTTTGTCAAAATTGCTTTTAAAATCTTTTTAAAGAAATTACTTTAGCAGCGCAGCGGCGCGGAAAATTTGAAAATACTACGTTCATAGTGTTCGTCACGAGACTGTAGTGCTCGGACACTTTTTGTTGAAGTTAAAAATTATATTTTTCCAGTTTTCTTTTCTTTTATAAAACGACTAGCTGGTGTTAGTTTCATATATTCTCTAAATAGGTTTAGAAGGTTAAAAGGGGACTTTTTTCTAAAAGCGTAATATGAAATAGGCGCAGAAAAAAAACTTTTTTTTTCGCTTAAAAATATTAATATCACTATTTTTGTGTGTAGCGTGGAAATTAGTATTATAATACATACAATTACCACTAAGGTACATATAGGTGTACTTAGGCAGGTAAATATCTTATCTAACATAGAGCTACGCCATTCCCTGGAGAAATCAAGTCTCCACATTACACAATGTTGTTTCCCATCAACACGCAAAGCATAACGTGATATGATTGCATTATATTTAACCTTCTGTATAATAGGTGACTAGATCTCATGCCATACTAGGTGGGGCTTGACGTACCCCGAAATTAAAAAGAATGATTAATTAATTAAAATTATTAATAAAATATTATATAATGTAAATCAACAAATTAATACTATCATTATGACAGTTATTAATAGTAAATATATTGTTGTAATGAACGGCTTTATGTAAAACACATGCTTATTTATAAATATTAATAGAAAAATAACAAAAAAAGAAACAACTTTTTCTTAAACTTACAAATTATTAACTCTCATAACTTGTATTAAATATAAATGGCTATACACATGCTAAAATCACAGTCTTTTCAATTTATAAATCTACTTTATATCTACTTTTAAGCTATTCACAATTTAAAGTAAAAACAAAATAAAATTGTTATGATCATGAACATCTAAGGAAAGTACCACAATCTTGACAAAAGAAATCTACGCGCCATACAAGGTGGAGTGTATGATACCCAAACACACGTTACACACGTGCCACGCGCTTTGTGGCTAACACCAGACAAGGTCCGGATTACAAAACCTCACTTAAGACTCGAGCATTACTTCAAACTACTTTGGAGCTATTTGATTTGGTTGAAACTAGTGTTAAGTAATGAGTGAAGTTCTGTAACTAAATTAACTGCACTGATCGAAACGGCAACGTCGCATTTGCAGCTATTGAGAAAACGAACTCGCGCATCTTTATAGTTTAAGATTTATGACGTGTTTCTAACCGTAGGGGTGTGTTATTATACCCTACCTTGTAAACAAAAGGTTAAACCTATTAGTTTATCTACTGGTAATCTAGCACAGACTATGGAAAAAAATCATTGACATTTACAAAAATAAACATGTAAGTAAACCCAGCGAAATACTTTTCGCATTATTAAAGTGGCATAGTCTAATTTCGTCGCCTTAACTTGTTTCAAAGTTTAAATTCAATCTAAGGCTTCACCTTTCGGTTTTTTGTCGTTCTACTTTTTATTAAAGTATTTTTGTTCGAGTTTAGTTACCGGCGCGTGTAAGTCGTGGCCGCTGTGAAGTTTATCCACTCTTTGAAGTAACATCATCATTCTCTTACTTATGCCAATTTATTCGTGATTGGTGCACCATGTCTTCTTCTTCCATACTTCTCCATTAGTCGTCATACTGGTGTCCCAGTGGTAACGCTCGCGACTTATGAGTTGTAGGTCCAAGCAGGCACTTTACTTTGTGTTAATTATTACATCACCACTGCTCTCATTACGGTTAAGGAAAACATCGCGAGGAAAAGGCATGTCCTAGAACCAAAAATTCGAAAACATGTGACATCCGCCAACCTGCACTGGGCCCGCGTGGTGGATTATGGCCCATTCCCTCTCACTGAGAGGAGGCCTGTATCCTAGCAGTGGGAACATCATAGGCTGATTATTGGTAGTCACCCCCTCTCAAGCCATATCATCTTTCACACGTCCATCTATCGTTGTTTTGGTCTTCCCCTACTCTCATAGTCATCACATTTACATATACTCAAAATTTATCTCACGACTCTTTTAAATAACGCAACCCGAAATTCATAGACACACCCAATATATTTTCTACAAATCTCCAGTAATTTCTACAATATCCCAATTTCCCTTCATCCCCTAGTCTGATTACAGCAGATATTTAGGATACTTTCTCAATGAACGTGTTTCAGCGTCAGTTTAAGGCTGCAGGTCCAAGATTCAATGTTGTTGAAATATAAAGGTTTAATATTGTTTAAAATATAAGCGTTTAATTGCCTGCCGGCAAGTTTAATTAAAGGAGACGCTCGGACAGCTGTAAAACACTTGTCGAGTAGTGCTGAGGAGGATAACGTGGTAGCAAGAGGGAGTACTGATTATTTTTGGTAGATTTTTTTTTTGTTATGATTATGAATGTAACAGAATTTTGTTTTTTATTCAGAGTAACGTAATAGTAGGTAATTGGCACTATCGACATCTATAAATATACAGTGTAATTGGGCACACTGGGTACTCACCATGCTTAAATACTTATATTATTAGTTCAAATAATATTATCAGAATGTAAATTACGACGATCAAATTGAATTGTAATGTCAAATTGAATGAATTAGTCATAAGATGGACTCTATATTAAATACTATCTAATGTAACACCCGATTTTAACATCAAATTACGACAACCGAACAAAACAAAATAGATCATGCAACCCGATAACGTCAATCGACATAATTCCACAAAACATTACGTCATACATAACCTAAAAGCTTCGCAAAAATTCTCTCGCTCTGAATGCCAGATACCGGTTTCTGGTTGAGAGCACTGAACAAAGCGTAACGTCTCTATGAAGGAGAGTCGTTGTGCATTTTTATTGTTAGTATTGTAGAGAATGCCAAGACTATGGAGAGAGAGCTTTCGGGACAAGTTTTAAGTTAATAGCTCTGTTTTCGTACTTTTTTAGTTTGGAGATGTTGACGTGGGAGGGATGTATTAATGGTACTATTTCTGTTTTCGTCAACTGAGAGATTTTATTTCCTAGGGATACTGGGGACAGGAAAGAAAAATAGTAGTTCTGGTATTAGAATAACTTCCATGAGTAGAGACACTTAAATGAACTAAGCACCTAAGGCAGTCAGCTCCAATATTTTTTAAATAATAATGAGAGAAGAATAAGAAAACAATGTTATAAGTAAATATACAACGCAAGTCCGTCCGACTACAAATGTTTACACATGTAGGTACGTGTAGTGGCAGGCTAAGCCTTTGTAGTTTCTGTCAGAAATAATGCTCCCTAATAATAATATATGTAGTTACATAAGTGGTCAAAACAAGACTAGAGAAAATAAGAAACAGGACACAACAAAAAAAAACCTTCATAAAAAGTATTTGCCGACGAAACAGAATAATAACGGTAAAAAGTACTAACGTACGTACTTAGGGGATTCTGGGCTAGTGCCAGGTTCCATTGCTACCCGATGTAGGGCATCCTCGTAGACTTAGCGACTTGTAATAGTTTTCAAGTAATCGATCCGGGACGTACTCAAGTAGTCTGTTTGTTGAAATACGATGTCTCTTGGCAGCGCAGGGTTCTGCTGTCGTGAATATGTCACTAAGATGAGTATATTCATCTAATGGTACCTGAGGCTCATGATAGCTTATTTATTGCATGAGAGTTTTGTGACCTTCTTTGAGTTACGATACAGCTATTTAGCTAAGATAAAACTATGTGAAACCCCCGGTATCCATGGCGTCGGGTTTCTATTTTCTCTACAGGAAACGGATTTGCAACAATCTTTATTCAAACTAATGAACATTTTATAGAAAGTACTTATTTAGTGTGCGTAAACACGAAAGACACGTGTCTGCAACTGCCACCGACAGCATGTCGCTCGTGTACTTGAGCGACACCTTCGACTTCCAGTTGCCTCTGTCGTCGACGCGTGTCGCTCGTGTGTATGCATACTAATTTCAAGTTCACGTGACCAAAAACGCTACAAAACTGAAAATCCCGGAAATATCCTCCAAAGATTTCCCAACTAAGATAATCAGTTACTGGAGTTTTCTTCAATAGCCAACCGACGCGGAAAACATAAACTTTAAACCTTAACAGGCTAACATCGATCATCTCGGAGATAACGACCTCGAAACTACGAACTTCCTTCAACGAGATCAAATGCGAGTTCTTTCAGGCCCGAACTTATCAGATCTCAGGTACTTTTAATGTTTCGGGTAATTAGCAGCCCAAAATTTCCCCGTCCGGGGTGCTGCGATAAATTAAACAAAAATGGGACATCCAAACAATCTGTGTTGTGAACAAGCAACAAATTTGTCGCGCGCGACATTTTCAGCGGCTATTTATTTACAAATTAGCATTAGGGTAGCTCTCATAGTCCCATGATTGTTGTAAGAGATGATATTATTGCAGCTTTTGTTTAGCTAATGTTTACGGATCCTGTGATTACTTATACCAAAATGTGGAAGGTATTCTCAGTCATTGTAATGTTTGCAATTAATAGGTAGACGTTGGTTTTCAGGTGTTTTTGACTTTCTTTTTGTTTACGTTTTGAAATGGCGGCAGGTCGCGGAACGTAGTTTATCAGCCATCTTATTACCATAACACAAGCATTAGGTTGCTTAGCTTGGGACTAGATAGCGCTGTGTGAAATGTCCAGGGATATTATTATTATTATATTGTTATGATTATGATCAGTGAACAACTATAGTTTTTTTTAATTGTTATAAAATATCGTCCTAAAATGTTGCCAAAAGCAATATTTAGACGACAAGACCGGCAAGAGATAGACGTTGCTATTTTTAGTAATTAAACTCTCCTGACAAAACCACTAAACTGTAAATAACATCCACAGCCAAATTGTAGAACTTAAACAAGAATTATTAAAAACAATCAGGATGATTACTTTTCGTACCAAAACAGGCTTTCGAGAAAGCCAACAAAAAGGCGTGGGTGGCAATACCCTAGCTTATTTATTAACCTGAGAGTCGCAGTACCGCGAATCCATTAACGTGGAAACTTTTGATCTGCAATATTGTAAACATGGTATGTCACAGTGATTTCAGAAGGACCACGTCCGACAAACTGTATTTGGACGATCATTGCTAATAGACTTTACTTAATAAGAGAGTACACGATGGAACATTCGTTCAGTAAAAGCTGATTCAGCAGCAGACATCACAAACATCGCACACCGAGCTTAAAGTTGCACATCATTTCATGTAGCTTCTGTTAACTTCTGTGTCAAGTCACCAACGCTAAACTTAATAAAACTATTTGCTGCTATGAGCTGTAACTAAAAGTACGTGCAACTTATTCGCTAGGTATATGAACCCGTGACCTAAGACAGAATGTTCTAGACACTACAGACAACCTCACGGGATGCATGTGAGGTAAGTTTGATACAGCGGAGATGAATTTCCTTATCGTCAGCGCAAGTTTTATGGGGTATGGGAGCACGTGCCGCGTGTGTGTTGTCTGTGTTATAAACTCCTTGAGAGTTCTTGAGTTGGGATAGTGTTCTATATTTGACGTAAAAGTTTGTTAAAGGAACATTGCCGCCGCGTGTTCCTTGCCTATTGTAACTCCTTTTGGTTCAAACCCTAAGGTTACGCCATTGCATTCCTGTAAAGCATTTTTTTGTGATATCTAATTGCTTTACTTCCCCAATATATTATGAATTGGTAGAATCTAGGTTACGATACAGCATTATGTTTTGGGGGAGCAGTTACGAGTATAATTGTCGAAGAGCATTCATACTCCAGAAACGTGCGTTAAGAACGATTGTCAGAATGCCACAACGAGAGTCATGTAAAGAATATTTTGAAAAATTAGGTATATTAACAGTACCAAGTTTATATGTTTTAGTACTACTCAGCCACTATGCAAAATACATACTCGAGCACGAATCACAAGAAGAACGTGAACTTAGGGAGAACACTAGAAGAAAAGTTATAAAAAATAAGATAGCACCTAAACTTAATATTGCTAAACATTGCTCTAAATACCAAGCAGTAGAATTATTTAATAGGTTGCCTACTGACTTGAGATCGTTGATTTACAAAGGTACTCTATTCAAAGCTAGACTTAAGCATTCCTGTTGAATAAATGTTTATATTCTATATTTGAATTAGTGACAAACGGTGGTAAATAGTTTTTATATTTAGTAATTTATCCTCTTGTACCTGCCATTTACTTATGACACTAAATAACATTCAACACATTAAGTATTAGATTATTATTTTATTTTTTTCTTTGCTTTTTATAGAATCAATTCATAATCATTTGACATTATAATATTTACAATCATTTATATAAGAACTATTTGCAATTAATTGACACAATATTTATCATTTATGTTATTGATTATTATTTTAGTGAAAACTGTTTGAAGGTAATAATTTATTATTTTTAACTGTAATGTATTAATTAATGTACTTATTTCAAACACAATGCGAATTGTTACATGAATAAATAATTCCCCACTTTGAAAGATTATGAATTAAAACGTTTTAGTGTACAGTTCAAACATTAAAAACCAGAATTTTTAACTAAAGTGTACAGCTAAAGTGCAAAAATTACAACTAACTTTTGGAAGGCACTGTAACTCGGCAAATTGACGAAGTGTGTTTAGTAAAAAATGATTGAACTGACTGTATTTAGGAAAAGTGAAAAATGACTTCAGCATTAATACCGTAAAGTAGGTAGGTACTAATTTAGTAGTGAATAACCTAAAAATACTCACACAAATAGTTTTAGAAGCACGTCTCTCCCACAACTCCAACTAGTAACTGCAAGTATGTGAAGGTATAAAGCGAGAATGTCCGGTATTCAGAAGGTACCTCTCTACCGAGCAGGATTACGTTCCATAACTAGTTACCTACTTGTTGCACTACCATTCAAGTTATGTGAAAATTATAATCAAAACGCGCTTTGCGCTCTAAGGACACTGGTCCTTAGCATATTCGCAGATTTCAGTTTATTTGACTAATTATTTTTTACAAAGAAGTGTTGGAGAAATGTAATTTAAAAGGAATCGTACTGACTGCGATGAATTCCAGTAATTCCCAAGACTAGTAGTTACTGTTACTTTCCTAGGAATATTAGCTAAATTGAATCTGTTTATCTCCTTTCTGATAAGCCAGTTAGAGAACGCTGTAAAAAAATATTTATAAAGTCACTTATAAATGCTTTTCTGTTAAACAAACAGTACTTTTCAGTCATATCCTATTTCAAAATCGCAAGCACAAACCCAAAACAAAGACACCGCACATTACATCCCCCTGCTCAAATTCGCCACATTTACCTCAAAGCCCACCATACATCAGAACCAACGATTGCCGAGCAAAGAAAGCACGTAAGCAAATAAGCACGCTAAGCAATCTACGTAGCAATCCCCTCACGGATAAATAAAGTATAAACAGCCATACAGAAGAACAGTAACACTACACTTGCAAAGGATTCATGCGAGGCTTTGAAATATTCAGAGCAACAAAAAAAGAAATGGTGGCACGAATTTTGAGTGTGTGCTCTTGGTTCCGTATATGATGTGTGTTTTAGAGTGCTGTGTGCAGGATTTTTGTGTGCAGAAATCAGGTTTCCGTGCATGAATTGAGATCTGCTATTGTGATGGGTTTGGTAGTCTAAGATTGGTAAAAGAAGAACATATCACAATGTTAGAGAAAAACGATACTATTACCGGGAAATAGTCTTGTTTGAACATGCGCATACAGGACATAGTGCCTGTCTAGGGCATAATAATACAACATACATTATGTATAATAATAATTTAAAAGAAATGTACATAAATAACAGCTCATACCTAATTTAAGAAATATAATAAACTAACCTAAATAAAACTATTAACTAACCAAAATATGGCGTCGAACAATTGCTCCGCATTTCTGTCGACTGGTAATGTACCCAAAAAACTGGCGGCATTGCCACGTTGTATGGCAATGCTTAGCCTCTTGCCAAGGTAAAAGCCAACCCTTGAGTCACGGGAAGTGTCAACCAGCCGTTTGGAGATTTCGTTGGAATAGGTAAGTTAGATTTATCTAAGGTATATGTAAGTTAGAAAGACACAAACAAGACAATGAAAAGTTTGTTACAGGCTCAAAGATATTTTGTTCCAAGTAGGTAACATCCGTATATCACCTCACCCTACATTAAGACAAGGGTACTTACCCTCGCCCTACGGAACCCAAACTGTGCACGATTCCCACGCATAAAGGAGTAAAAGATAGATTTATGCGTTACTTACTTGTGTTTATTGTCTCAGAACACACTAGTAAACTACTTATACATACGTATTGTACACACGAATTTATACTAGAATAGAAATATGGGGAATGAATAGTATTATGTAGCTCCGATTGTGGTTTCTGTTACGCTCGGTTTAGAAAACAATTGGTTTGTCTACATTCAATGGCAACATTTAGACTGACTGGCTGGGTTGTGGAGGTCAGATAAGCTGTTTTTCCATGTAAAATACTGGTAATTCAGCTGCATCCAGTTAGACTAGAAGCCGACCCTAATATAGTTGGGAAAAGGCTCGGCAGATGATGATTTTAGACTGACTGAACAAACATGAACATTAACATTGTCGTTTTCCTATCAACTACCGTAACTCTATAATCACAATTAATCTAAATCCTATATCATTACACCAATGGTGTTATGATTTGGCGTTAAGATTAATTGAACAACTCCAACTTCTATAATTATGATACCAATACAAACAGGGATCCTTAAGCAAATAAGTCAGTAGAAACAAGACAGTTACATAAAGGGGCTTACCCACTATCTAATAAGCACAAGCTCTGACGTCACAGCTAAGCTACGCTAACTTGGCACAAGTTTGTGATCCGCTCGATGGAGTTATCCTATGAAAATTAACAAGAGCAAGTCTCCTTCTAATAGTTTTCTGTTGGTCTTGTCAACTGTTTCTTGAAAGTGTACTCTGTGAAGACAGCTACAAGTTAAGTATGTAACCGAAGTACTAAACAGTTTTTGAATGATGATACTTGCCTGATAGTTTTTATTCATAACATAACATTACGCTTTGTTTCCCCGAAGGGTAAGCCAGAGGTGTAGCTTTAATACACCCACATTTCGCCAGTTATGTTAAGTCACATGTTATAGGACCAGCCTGTTGCCACAAACTGACCACTATTATTCCGCTTATTCCTCTTTTCAACTATCAGGCGTAATGGCAATAAAGTAAGGTAGAAACAAGAAACCAAAAGATCCCCAAACTTCACATACAAACATGCATAAACTTACGCCTTCTTCCCAAGGAGGTAGGCAGAGGACAGGAAACAAAAAAGCGCCAACTAGATTCTGTAATTTCTTCCTATTAATAAAAAAATAGTTATAATTTTTCATCGTTGGCAAAAATACGAACTTTACACCAAAAAATGTAAAATAGTGGTATGTATGTTCTGCATCAAATCACAACTCATTTATACAGATACTTAAATAAGCGCATGCCCCTTTCCTCTGTGGCTGCAGAGACTACAAAACACCACCTGCTATGATCCTTACATACTCCTCTTGCTTCGTTTACGTATATGACCACTTAACGATTCCTTACTTTGAAACTACATCAATTCCTTAGCTAATCCCGCCAATTTCGCGTTGATTTCACGCGGTTTCATTCATTGTGTTATAAGAATTAGAACCCAGGTCATTCACTCACGCCGGTTGCGAGCACTACGCACCTGACCTTCTGAAGAACATCACCAATAAGGTCATTATATTATCATCTACAATATTTATAAGCTGTGCAGCACTGTCGCAATTATGTTCATAAGTACTTCTGAAATGTACGAATATATTTCTCTTTTCTAACAAAATGCAGTTGAAAATATTCTCAACCAGATATGTCCATTTGTGAACATGTTTATTCATATTCTCGTGTGTGGATTTTAGTAGTGTGAATATTTTAACTATCATAGTTTGGCTAGAAATAAAGCACTTCATGGGTTTATATCTTTCTGGTAGCGTTCTATAAGGTAATATTAAGTGTCAGGAAGCAATGCAATCCACGAAAACTCATCGTATAATGAACTCATTGGTTTTTTAATCTCGTGTACTAAAACCGTGTTTTAATTCTAAATTAAATTGTTGTTTATTGACTTACAACTTTAAATCGAAAAACAGTATCGCACGTACGGGTCTATGGTCAGAGTTGTACTTGAATTGGTTGAGAACTTGAATGTTTTTTACAATTTGACGATGTGACGTTAGTATGAAACCAATTTCATTCCTAGTATTTCCGTTTGGCGAGACCCACGTCCATCGCCGTTGCGGTTTGTTGGGGTTTGTTTGGTCAAAGGAGAATTGTATTAGTCGTGTGCCACGCTCGTTTCGGTTACCGATGCCATGAAGCCTTAAGTTGCTGAAATTATCAAGGGGTTGCTTTTCACCTACTTTCGCATTAAAATCCCCCATAGGTAATAATATTCCACGAGCCGCGATTCCACGTCACTAGCTTCGTTCAAGAGATCGTAAAAGTCTTCTACTTCTTCGTCTTGATGTGCTGATGTTGGTGCATAAACTTGGATAACTGTTAAGGTTTTAGTATCTGAAACTCCAAATTTTATCAGGACTATTCTGTCAGAGTATGCTATGAATTTTATAATATTGTCTTTCCACCTCTTTACGCTGCTAAGCCAATTATGTCCCATTTGATGTCATTAATGGCGTTTTCAAATTCTGTTAGGTGTTCCTCTGTCCTTTAAGTGCATGCGTTATAGGTCATAATGTTTAAATAGTTATCTTTGTCCTTTTTCTCAGCCTTGGTAGCTTGACGGTATATCGATCCCACCCGGGGATTCTTAGCACCCCTTGCTCCGAGTCGTGCCTGGCTACCGTCGTCGTCAGGAGTACCACTGGAGTTACCGGGCACTTGGGGCCTATTTTTACTTGTATTTGTCATGAGGTGGAAAATAGACAGTAAATCCACCACACTTGTCTAATGCGGGTTGGTGGGTGCACATTAAGCCTTCTAGCTCAGCCTTCAGTTGCCGCCGTTGACGATTGCTGATACAATCGTTCTTCCGCCGCCAACCAAATCGATAACCTGCACTGTTTCTGCTATCTGGACCGTTAAGAGCCACTGCTCAGATGCTCCAGATGCAGCGCCACACTTTTATGCCATGTCGGGGGCATATTTTATAATTAGTATTTTCTTTTTATTCTCGATTTGATTGTTATGTTTTCTTTAATTTTGATTCTTAGATTTTTATTTAGTTTATTGGAATTTGAAGCAAGCCTATTGTACATACTTTTACTACCGAACATGTTAATAAAGCTTAGCAATAAATAGATCAAAATATGACATGCATGGTAAAGATGTATCATTTTTAAGACAAGCCATACTCGCAATGTTTTCAGTATTTATTTTGCAGCTTATTTTCTTATGTCAGCACAAACTATAAGAGAAAGCTCGTGCCGCAGCAAAAAGATTAACCAGTCAGCAAGGTTTGTTGCTGAACAAGTTACTATGTTATAACAGCTATGGAAGAAGGTTAGGCTAGGTTTGTCTATTTACTATAGTTGTCGCGTCTTAGCATGCCGATAGTGGTAATTGAGAAAGTACAAGAATAAATTAAACAGAATAATGTTAATGTACATTATTTCAATAAGTATGTACATTTTTATTATTACTCTTAATATTTGCACGCCATATCAAATGGCAAACATGTAGTTCTAATTTATTATTGTCATCCTACATACATGAATAATAATTTGTGTATGTACACACATGTTTATGCAAATAAATAAATCTTATTATTATTATTATAAACTTTGTTATGAGAAGTAACGATCGGTAGACGAGAATTAACGACTAGTAGAGGAGAAAAGAAATCCAGCAAATCAGTGCTAGCATGTTTCTGCCACCTTCTTACGTAACTGTTCACGTGCCTTTACTTTAAAAGATAACACAATGTACACAAGCAGCGTATTCCACAGAAAGACCGCCTGAACAAAAAAAAAAAAGATTGACTGAAACCAGAGCGGTCAGAAAGACATCATTATAAAAGCTTAAAGCTTTCCATAGGAGTCCAAGCAATAAACTATGTATGGTTTTTTGTAATTGGAACATAATTATTGACTATTACGACAGTTTTTGAAACAATAAATTACTGGAAACTATACGTGGGTCGGTGACTGCTATTGCCATGCTAAAACGCGACAGCTATACACTTTCAAAGTTAAAGGAGTATTAGTACCGACTATGATATTTTTTATAGAAAGGTATCTGATATCTAGAGCATGACACACTGCACTATCCATTCCGGAAAACTAAAAACATACGCGGGGGGGTGATACGGCCGCAGCTACAAAGTTTAAAACATATTTTCTGAATTTTTTAAAACGACGAAAATTGGATTAGGTGTCTTAAATACTATCTCATACTGTAAATACTATCTCACACTATAAATACGTTCCTGAAATTAAAACTTTTTCAATCATGCACCCATTAATGTTTGTTTACACTAAGGAATTTTCAATTCAAAATACCTTAACTTTCAACAAAAATTAGTGTATCTATATTAACATTTGTACGTTCACTATCCTTTCAGAGTAAGCGTAAACAATAATCGACGTCCGATCCTGTGTACATTTATTTATTTTACTACAGATTACATGCCCCGTAGTTTTCACCAGCAGCAGTTATAAAAATTTGCATCACCTACGTCGGACTCAATTAAACATTTCCCAAATAAAATATTTAAAATTTCATTTTCATTTCGTACATACATCGGCGACATGCCGCCATCCTTTATACGAATGTTCAGTAAAAATTTTATTTCGTAACAAAACAAATGTTTGAAATAAATCCGTACTTTATGACGCTTTGTTGCAGATCGTTTGAAATTTTAATCTGGTGTTATAATAAAAATCGGATTTGTGTGTGCTGATAAGGATTATTTTGTTTGGGATATGGCAACGTATTGTATATTTCTGCTTTTGTACAAAAATATTTTTAACTTTGGAATTGAAACTAAACACCCTTTGTTTGTAATAAAAAACGTGTAAAAGAAATCGTATTTTGTAACAAAAATATAAACAGACTGTAAGCTGATATTTAAAAACAAAATGGCAAAGCGAGTCGGAATCGCACACGAAGGGTTCCGTACCACAAGGCAAAAAACGCCGAAAATGTATGAACACCCCCTTAATTCTTTTTATTTGTTTGTTGTTATAGTGGCCAAAAAAATACACACTGAAAATTTTAACTGTCTACCTATTACGGTTCATGAGATATAGCCCACTGACAGTCAGACGGACGGCCGGACAACAGAGGCTAGTAACAGGATTTCGTTGACATTTTGAGTACAGAACCCTAAAAAAGGTTATTTTATTAATATACGCTTTAAGTTCTTTTATAAAAACCAAAATAAAACAATTCTATCACTATTGGACTACACTTTGCCGTATTACCTAAAAATAACTCCGCAAAAACAACACATTTATTAAAAACTCTCTCGCAGTACTTATCCTAGATTTGCAGCACTTCGCAGGATGGACGCTAAACATTAGAATTAAAAGAACCCCACTTAATTCTATTAGAGCGCTCTGTACGCTGCGCGCACTTATAAAAATATGTACTTTACCGCTGGCATTTAAATTAAATGTTGTATGCTACAGTTTTTGTGTTTCCTATGTTACTCTGTAATCCACTTGGGTGAGATCATCACTATACCGCTGTTTAAAAGAATGTTTCAACATAGATTTATGTAAATTGCCATTTTTTTGCCGTCCGAAACTATCTTGAAGCAATGCTGGACGGTAATTTTTTAAGTAAGCACAGTGGTTCTGTGCTATTGTGCACCTCGAGTGTGTTAAGAGAAACAAATAATTACATCTACAGCTGTGTCCGTAGGATAACACAGGAATGTAGCACTGGCGTAGCACCGCGTAGCACTAGCATTGCACTAACAGCGAACCGTAGCTTCAGCGTAGCACCGGAGTGGTATTGCGTAGCATCGGGATAACATCGGTTTGAATTCAAATGTTCATGAATACTCTAGATAAAATCAAAATATTATGTTATACTCGTGCATAATAAATTACACACATTACATTTAATAATAAATTTACAACCACCAAACAAGCCAATAATAAAACACTTACTAAAATTAATTCATGCCGCAATAGACTGACGTCACACGTCGCGATTCATTCGCGTCATTTTAAATCACGCCGTGTCACCGTTGACGTGAACGAGACGTGTTCAATTAGCGATTATCATTCGCGGACGAATGAATTGAACGAGTGTACGACTTTTGCTTTTATTATTTCGGTTTTATGGCTCAATTATACGGTTGAATTTGGATTGAGATTGGATAAATATTGAGTGAAAGGGACTTCGGTTTTTGTATGATATTGATAAGGTATTTGTTAATAAAGCAGTCACATTTGACCACCATTTCATCCACAGAAAAGTAGGTTTTTTAATATCTTTGAAATGCTAGGACTACCACTATGTTTTTGGAGTACTTATTTGTTTTTTTATCTTTGGCATATCTCGGGACCCTGGGGTCTCGGACCTTTAGAATGCATACCAGGGGCCGAAGCCAACTTTATTATTATTGAGTATTTTATTATTTTTGTATGACACAATGATTAAGTTGAAATCATATTGTTGTATTTTTTTTCAAACTCAATTTTTATGCCAAACTGAACTGAAAGGTGTATTTAGACTTACATACAGGTAATAATCGTGAGAAGCTCGTTTTCAGAAGAATAAAAAGGGGTTTGTTCTAAAAACTATCTTGTTTTTTCTGTAAACCACACTATTGTATTCCAATCAACTCAAAAATAACGTAAAACAATAAATGTTCAACACAATCTAGTCAAAACTTAAGCTGCGAATCGACTTTTAAGTTGGCACAACTGTATCAAAGGAGTCTCAACCACGTATGAATAATGAAACGGGACCCCGAAAGTAGTTTATTTATTCATTTCCGGTTCGTTGATCAAAAGGAACCGTTTCGTACCGGATGCCCGGCAAACCGGCAAAATGACGGTTTTTACAATACCTCTTTTGTAGCGATTTTGAATTTATAAGTCAATGTATGTTCGGATTGAAGGAAATCTGAATTGCGAGCAGTTTTTGATGTTTCGTTTACATTTTTGTTGGTTTTTTTTTTGCTTGCGCTGACAATTTTATTTGAAGATCTTTATAAACGTTTGGCGGTATGGTTTATGACCTAAAATATTTCCTGAGACTAGTGGCTTTAATAAAAATACTACAAAAGGAAATCAAGTCTCAACATGAAAATGTTATAAACAAAAACTAATATGATTTGAAGAGTATAACAATTTATTGAAAAAGTAACCACAATGACAGATAGAAACAAGAGAAGAAGAATAAAAAAGATGGCGCCACAAGCGGGCACAATAACAAGGGTTCCTTTTTTAAAGCATAGGCGTTGTTTACATTCTTCCAACAAAAATGTTATGTACTTGTACAAAATTATTAATAGGATTAACAAGAATCTAATTACTTAATAAAACAAAATATTGTTAATAGAGCAGCGTGTATTAATATCGTCGTCCAAACGCGCCTCGTCTATGTTTTTATTAACTGCTACAGTCACGAACTTATTAATTCTGGCATTACGATCGCCTGACTTAATAAACTTCATTTCGAGGAGAATGTTCAGTTAATTTTTTAATTGCTTCCTTGCTCTGAAGTAGTTTTTGCCCGCGGTTGCGTCCGCGTGGATGTCGGATATCATTCTATGGGAAAGTATAACCGGGATTAATAAAGTATCCTATGTCCTAATCCAAATCATGGTCGTACGCGTTTCATCCCAATCCGTTCAGCCATTAAGGAGTGAAAAAGTAACAGATAGACAGATAATAAATTGTTGTTACTTTTGACCAAGAAACCCGATTTTAGTGAAATAAAAACTAAATGTTACCTCAATTTACGGACTATGACCATATTTGCAATACCCAAAATATCTTTAAAAGAAGTACACAAAAATATCAATAATACATGTGTATTTTAAAATCTTCCCCTAATTTATCCCTTGAGGGTTGATTCTACAAAAACGTTGTAAGACGTATTCCTTATTTCTTACCAAAAGCTTTTTGAATTTTCATATGCCTAACTTAAGAAATG
Source organism: Apamea anceps (assembly GCA_951799955.1). Lineage (NCBI taxonomy): Eukaryota > Metazoa > Arthropoda > Insecta > Lepidoptera > Noctuidae > Apamea > Apamea anceps. The sequence goes on along the minus strand of OX637513.1, from coordinate 20,451,328 downwards.
TTGTGTTTCACGTACAAACTTTCATCACCTATAGGTTTATTTTTAGGACAAGAAGGAGCCTATATAATTCCCCAGGATGCCATTTAACTCCTTGTCAATATCCGTGTCGTGGTTTAGGCTTGAAAGGTAACATACAGATAGACAGAGTTACTTTCGTATTCATATTATTAATTACTAGCTTCTGCCCGCGGCTTCGCCCGCGTGGATGTCGGAAATTATCCCACGGGAACGTGCTAACAGGATAAAATGTACCTATGTGCTTCCCCAGAATGCCATCTATCTCGCGGGCCCTTTGTGGCTAATTACAATAGAAAACTAATTGTGTCTCATTAGTGGTGATTAAGAGGGTACCTATATGATATCTTTACCTAAGTACCTACCTAATTAAAAAAAAAAACTCAATAACAGAAAATTAAATACCTACCTACCTAAATAAACCTATTTCTGATGATAACTAATCTAAACTCAATAAATAAGCAAAATCCCTAAAAACTAATATCTATACGAATGACTAATCCTACCTAACAGTATTATAAAATAACCTACGGTCACTACGTACAATATCAAATATACTACCTATACTTTAAAATTAAAATCTATACCTACAACTTATATAAAAATAAACCTAAATAACACTAAAAACTAAAAGGAATAAAAATGAACTCCATTGCGGGTGACTTAACCTACGACAAACTTATTATTTGCGGTTGGTGCAGTAATCGGGTCTAGGGATCGAACCGCAAAATTAAGTTTGTTTTTTATTGTATATACTTTTCCGGGATAAAAAGTACCCAGTGTGGTGCCCAGGATATTAAAGAATAATTATACCAAGTTTCAACGTAATCGAACCGGTAGTTTTTGCGTGATGCCTGAACAAACAGACAGACAGACAGACAGACAGACAAAAATTTTTTTAATCACATTTTTGGGTTCGGTGTCGGTCTAGTAACACCCCCTGCCATTTATTTTTTTGATATTTTCAATGTACAGAATTTTCACTTCTACAGATTTATTATAAGTAATAATATAGATTATAATAATAGTAAAATATATATGTAAGTATATGATTAGTATAGATACATAAATCAACCTGACAGAGATTTTTATCTTAAAATCCAGGATTTCTAGAAATTGTTTTTTTTTTTTGCAGTACCACACTATTTTTCTTATTAGTTCATGACTTACTAAACGCGCCATTATGCACCATGCTTTGCCTGCAAATTCAAAACTGTACAGCTGCTGCTTTGTTTGGCACTGTAGCATTTATAGCTACATCATTATGAACTACACTTTCGAACACTAGCTATGATTACCTAAACTCTATAAAAACGAAACACAAAGCAAAAATGTATTTTTGACCCAAAATCTGTAAAAGTTCATCCCTAGCCTGCTGACCTACCTCAGTTCAGAGCCCGTGTATAAATAGAGAGGGGCATTTTCAAAATTAGGTAGACTTTTCACGTAGTATGAAACGTTACGTCATTCAAACGCCGAATGAAAGGAGCAGTATGAGGAATGAATGAATTTATTCATTCAAAAATGACTGCGAATGTTGGTGTTAAGGTAGTATTTTTAATTACGGACTGCTTTAAAACTTTGGATATTTGTTTACTCTTCCTGTTTTATTTTTTTGGAAGGTTTTTTACAAAATACTTTTTGTAAATTCAATATCAAAGGTATTCGGATTAAATATTTTTAGTTAACATGCTTCCAGTTAATAAAAATGTGAGTTTTAAATTAAAATTCACTCGTTTATTTCCTTCATCCGTTACAAAAACCCATGAAAGTTGGAATCGCGTATTCAAAACAAAAGAACGTAAACCGAGCCGGAATTTAGTCTATTTGCATGTCCAATGGATTTTCTCTTTCATGTCTGACCAACAGACCTACGTAATTGTCCAAACCTAAAAATGAACTGTGCTGCAAACTGCACCGGGGGCACAAAGCACCACGGGGAAGCGTAAAATGCCGCCTGCACTTTTTGTGCGAGCAAAAAGTGGCTACATTGTACACCGCAAAAATTCACTCTGTAAGAATTAACGAATGCCACGCGACGCCACGAGCCACTGAAAAAACGCCTAAAAGCCTGCAGGGTTTTCACCAAAAATCTGACGAGCCACTTGTTAACTCCACGATAATATAGATACGTTGACAAAACTATTCAAATACGTTTAATTAAGAAAATGATGATTTTGGAACAGTTTTGATCAAAATTACTAAACCAAATTTAAAAGGTATCTACCCAAAAAAATAAACATCTCCCGGATGCGAAGGAAGACAGAATTGTAATTACCGAAAATGTGGAAACGTTAAAACTTGAAATGAAAAAGTATTCATATTATGCTCTGAGCCGGACAGATGGAAATTACATTTGAATTCAGTTATAACTACAGTTTATTCGTAATTTTTTTGTTTCCTTCATAAAAGTTGTGTCAGCTGGCTTGAAATTCGTTGGGATGAAAATTTTTCTATAAGTTTAAAAAGTCTGCCTTTTGCAGTGGAAAATGTTAGCTGAATTATTTTATTTGATCAACGAGAACTATATTCTTTTACCGTAATGAAATCAATTGTTATCTACCTATGACTGGTTTATTTGACTTCAAATGTTATTCAAGGCTGATTTAATCCAGCTTTTGATTTTGACCGAAGTCTCGTCAAGTTGAACCTTTGCTAGCCACTAATTGGGTTGCGGTCTCGGGTCTGACGGCGGTGGCGCCTCGTGTAAAATAGTGATATTTCACCGCATCTGGTCTGGTCTGGTATTATTCTTAGTAAACGGGTGATCAAGAGAGAATGTTATGTTTATATTTTGTGCGACATTTTCGTTGTGTTTCTTTTCCAAATGACTGTTAGATGTCGTCAACTTGTATCTTTAATTGGTCTCTCAATATTGGTCTTTTTTCCGTAAACGCTTTCTTTCTCGAGGGGCAGGCAGCTGTCAAAATATATTCTTTTTTACAAACTTAATGATGTATTCTAATATAACTCTATTGTACCAGATGTCAAAGTTTATGACTAATCATATTTTCATAAATGTAATGTTAAATGTACTCAACCTGCTAACCACGGCATCTGCCTGACTAAAATCAACAATCACACAATCTCGTACTTAAATAATAGGGTTAAACTATTTTAACCCTATTATTTAACTATGAGATTGTTATTATATAATATATCCTACATATATATCCATACTATCTATGTCTAATAATTACAGAAGGCAGCAGTCCTCTCTACATGCCGCTATACAAACCTCTCGTAGTTATTAGTTGGCCAGGCAAAACAAAGCAAAGAGAACGAATGGATACTGTGTGGTATAACTAGGTATAAAAAACTTTTTACATTAAGTTTATGTGGAAAGTTGGAAAGGGTGACGGATATTGTAATTATACATAGTAAGTTTAATTGGCTAAAAGCTATCATTTTCCTAGACTTTTGTTCAGTCCTGTACAAAGGCTTAATATTCCTTCTACAAAGAACCTTTGCAAATTTTTGAAAGTTTTTACTAATAGTAATATCTTTACGTTTAAAATTGCGGCTCAAAAATTTGAGATTCATACAATAATAAGCAAAATATATTTCAAATATTGTGTTCTAAACTTCGGCAGAACTTCATAGATTGCTTTAACCCACTTTGGTTGTTCTATCATTTGTTTAATTTATCAAACAAACAGTCGACAAGACCAGTTTAGTTTCTCCACCACTAGAACTTCATTGCCTCACGAGTCACATCCACGTCTCTAACTCACAACAGACTCCGGTCCATACGTGCCTCCGTGCCTCAAACAATAATCTTGCGCCACGCCTGTGCTACGCTGCCTCGAGAACCATCGATTTTTAAACGCCTCGCCTCGGCTAAGCCGCTTTCGTTTTTGTTTACATACCGGATTCTACTTTAATGGAATGGTTTTGATTTGTTGGTGAATGGTGGTAATCCTGGACGTAGTGGGGTGGGCAGATAGGAGTAGATGTAAGTGGGGCTTCAAGTGTGAATGATGTTTTAACGGTATATTAGGTAGTAGGTATGTCTGTTATTTTTCTGTTACTTTATTTTGAGTGCAGGAAAATAGCACTTTGTGTATAATAATATTATATTGGAGAACTTTAAGTTTATGCCAAAACAATCTTAAGTAATGTGTTGGGGCAATATTTCAGAATATTTTTCAAATCTTTCAGAAAACGGCTCGACCTTTCATAAATTATTTCCATTACACCCATAAATACAACTCTATTAATCACAATGATTTCAACATAGCACTATTGTGTACTCGACTGAAAAACTAACCAATTATGACCTAACTGAAAGACAAATGGCCGCTCACAGTAAACTTTCAGTTTCACTTCCGTGTTCAGTCATAATAACGAGTGACGTCACGACAACGTTTCCGGTTCCGGGGGTCATACGTGACTGGTTCCATTAATCTAGTTACCGCTCTACGTGGACACGGAGGGAAAGGCAGAAGTTCCATTCTGTTGTGAGTAATAAGGTAGCTTTTGTTACTAAAGCTTAGCACAGTTATACATACAGACTTAACTGAACGTTGGTTTATTGGGATATTTTGTGCGGTTGGAGGCATTATACGAAAGATTAGTTTCATTTTACATCAGAAGACTAGATCATTTAACTGTTTGAATAACCTTCCTCTCAATTTCGTTGTCAATAGACGCACATGAAAGCAGAGATCTTTTGAGATTTAGAAAGCCTTACAAAGTTTAATGTCGCTACATATGCGAGCTAAACTTAACATTACTTTGTTGTTTTAACACCTTTGGTTAACACATGCACAGTTTAAATTGTCCTTCTGTAGTCATTTTGTTAGTGGTTCAACTTTTATTTTTGGAACTAAATAATTGTTGTCATAATCAGTTTTAACTTACGAGGTCAAAGGCTAGGTTCGGTTACTGGGAAATTTAAAAGGTCAATAACTTTTGACATAGTTAAAATAAAGGGACTTAAATAATTGACCACCCTTCCCCATTATATTGTGCTCTGCTTGATGTGCAGGTAATAGTAAAGTTAATTATACAGCGATCGGAACAGCGCCCTAATTGCCTAAAACACGTTCAATCACAATTTAATCCGTTGCGTCATATGTTTGAAAAATTCGTCTGCTCATCGACGTAAATAACGCAATGAACGGAATTGCGATCAATTATCATTTTATATGTGTTAATACAAGACGACGTTCTCTTATCAAAATTCCCCGTCACCCTTAATAATGTAGGTAAGTACATAGATGTGGTTTTAGAGCAAGAACATAATATTTGATAGTATTGTTTGTAATCGAGTCCACAAAACTTAAGTAACTTAAGATTGACAAAGCTAATATTTTTTGTTTTGTAGTAAGATACGCCAAAATTATACCTTTTGACAACAAAAATCCTTCAACATAATTCTTCAGCTCTATAAATATAAACAAAATTCAACATTTAACTTCGAAATTGTCCTCTCCAAAGATCACGTCGATCACTTTTGACCTTTTGACATTGGACGTAACGACCAATCTTAGGGAGTGCCTTATTTTATAAATTATTTCCTCTTTCCAGAGGAATCTACAAAATATTTTTACTTCGATGAGCTTGAAGGCTCTTCACTCATCACTTGATAAGACTATCTTTGAGAAAATAGATAAGTAGATGTAAGGGTGTGTGGGTGACGGTGGGCTTGTGTTTGTTCCAGTGTGTTTGCGAGAGTAGTAGAGGGTTAGTAGGTAGTGTTAAATGTACATAATTGTGCCAAACAAAAGGTATTTGATTCTACTTCTTGGATGAACCAAAGATGTGAATCTCTGACTATACAGGTGTAAATAACGAATTTTGATGCTGCTGTCACCGTCATTTAATACATTTATTCCGGAAGGATTAAGTGAATAAGATGTGTTGTGCCTCCATTGCACCCGTACGAAGCAAGGGCGGGTAACCAGTTGTTATAATATTTTTATATTATGTCATTATTTTTATCTGAGTATGAAAAGCTTTCACGAATTCGCCCATATTTCATGAAAGCTGCCAGTTACCAGGTTTACGAATGCCCCAACAGCACCTCGACAATCTATTAAATCAAACTAAGCGCCAATTAAAACAATTAAAAACAAATGAAGTGCTTTACAAGCATGAAAATAAAATTGTAATGACGACTCAGAACTTTAAAGCCGGTTGCTTTCTGTTTTAATTCCTTGTTATGACGACAAAGCGATCAATTATTACGGATTATCGCCGCGGCGATAAAATCTCTCTGTTTACACGGTTCGTCCGAACTGAAGAGATTGTTGGAGAATTTTGACTGTGTTTGATTTTTATATCTTTCTTTTATATTATTCTAGACAGATTTATAAAAATGAGATTTTTTTTGTAACTTTTCTAACGATTTTGGCTGAAATATAAAATATAAAAATTGGTTTCAAAAGTTGACTTAAAGCAAATCCTCATCATCGTTAGTTTTACATTTGCGTTCATTATACATTATTCTGATGTCACAATATAAACAATGATTCCAATTAATTTATTGATTTTTCTGAAAAATAATAATCAGTTCGTTTACCAATGCCATCACCAATGTTTTATTCAACGCTCCCACAAATCCGCACTGAAAACAAACCGCAGAGAAAGCCTTTAGAAATCGAATGGTTTTTTTAAACTGCAAACAATCGTTCGGGGAACTAATTAGACCGGCACAGAACAATATGTGGATGTCGGTAATCAAGACCTGTGCACGTAAAAGGAGAAAAACCTATCCGTGTAGGCGGAGGTTTATTTATTTTTCCAATAATCTAAACAAAAGAATCTAGAGATCAGGGGGGCAATTCTCGGAGTTTTAAGAACATTCACAGTCTGATCTCATAGTCTCAATCTGTCAAAAATACCTCTAATTTCGCTACATTTTTGACATTAATTGTCGCTGAGATGAGATTGCGACTAGATTTTGAACGTTTTTAATTACGGGTATTGGCCTTCAGGCGTAGATTGTTGACGAAGGGTTCAGACAGGTATTGATGTGAGGTAGCTGCCCACTTTACCTATACCTATATGTATGGTTGGGTATGTTTTGAACCCTGTATATTTCACGTAAATAGCCATGTAATGGTTTCATTTGACGACCAGTTTTATTAAGTACGCATGGATTAATAATTGGGAGAGGTGTGGCGTATTTCTAGTAAGAACTTAAATATGCAACTGCATTGGAAAATATTTGTATTTTGTTCACAGATTTTGAATAAAATCCTCCTCAAACAGTGTGAACTTACAGACTTTTTCGTGAAAATTATTTTAGTTTTTTTTTTAAGTGTTATGAGTTTTTACTGTAGAACCTACTAAATACCTAATGCAAACATCAAAGCCAGGATTTATGTTTACAGTTTTGCTTCATGAACTATAATTACCTTTCAAGTGCTTCATTTTACAAACCTGAAATTATTATAAAATGCTAAACAACGTGTAATGCGTCATCAAACACTTGAAATATTTGAATAATGCATATAAAGTTGTTGAAATGCGCTGGTGCTGTAACAGGACTTATTGCACCACTTCGGGATACTGAAGGTTTCACAGAACAATAAAGTTTATGTTATGAAATTGTGTGCTGACCTAAATATGCTTTAGCGGTTTAGATTGTCTGTAGGGCACTTAATATAAGATGATGTTGTGATTTTTGATTCAATTTTAGCTCCTTCAGGATTTTGAAAAGATTTTGTAATTGTAATAATTGAAAACCTGAAAAGGGTTCATTGTACTCATCGTTATAATGAACAGCTTTTACCATAGAAACAGCCTTGAAAGCGCAAAAAATCTGTTGTCGAGTTCAACGACCCCTTTTGAATGAAATGAATTATAATAGCGTCTTTAAAAAGCTAAGAATTTTCTATTTATTACTTTTCTTCTCCTCTCATATTGGCATAAACTATGGTAATATAGAAGCGGTAGTAGAAATAATGAATAGGCAGTTATTAAGGTAGGGTGCGATTATTCATGGAGACAGTATTATGATCCCCATTCTAGCCAACAATGATCGGTAAATTAAACAAACCAACCATAAAAGACGTAATCGTTCAACGAGAGAAACACAAAAGAAAATGTTACTGATTGGAACGACTTTTCCTTTGTGTGACGGGCTCGGTCAACCCGCGGATAGCCGGAAGCGGTGACATTACAATATGAATGAAATGTCAAGTTAAAGTAGCCTGATCTGCGGATGTCAATAGGTCGGGTTTATTTAGGGATCGGAGTATCCGTCGATATTTAAAGCTTAGGTAAGATTTTTGTGATTAATCGTGCAATTCATGAACTCTACGCTAATAATTACTCTAATTAAATTGGTTAAAAAACAATAACGATAATTAAAGATAGTCAGAGATACGTACACATTTAAGTTGGTCTGTCTAGTCGTTTGGTTCATTTAAACAGCTAAACTAAAGCACCATTTTTTTTCTTTAGTAGTCTTTATTTTGTAATTGTAAGTAAATTTTGCCTCAACCACGCTGAAGATTGGGTAAGTAATCGTATTAACTTGCTAGTAGGCAAGCTTTCTTTGACTATCCCTTTACTTGCAAAGTATCCTAGAGTAGTGGTCAATGATGATAAAGTCAATCACAAATAATAAAGCATTTTATATTGTTTTATTTACAAAACATAACCCACTTTACAAACGCTCCATGATTAACCAAAACACACAGACAAAATAAAATACCACTATGCCAATTTTGTTCAAAGTAAATATATTATAGGGTCCATATGTAGATCACTGTATAGGTAACGATTCAATTTAATCAATGCCGGCTGAAATAACACGATTGATTCGGGACAATGAACGTGGAAGTGGGAGATGTGTTAAAGTGTCGCGACTAAATATATTGAATAGAATTAAGTTCTTTTAACTGTACAGATAGCTGTGCTGCTGAGGAGTTTGTTGCGCCACTTCTTCTTCCCAGCTAAAGCACTGGAAAGTGGTGAAAAGCGGGCCTTTTGGGGGACTGTCTTGATTCTCAGCCTAGTTTGAATAATTGACTTTTGATTTGATGAACCTCTTTAAATGGGTTCCTTGTAGGGGTTTGTTTGTTAATTGTTATCAGAATTATAGATTGGAGAGAGACTTCGCAGTCTTGATACTGAATCTTCTGCTAAACGCGCTGTTCATAGTAAGTAGGTTAAACAATCGTCCTAACGAAAAAAAATTTGTTTTCATATTATTTCAATATTTTGTATGTAAAGATATTTAAATAATGTTAAATCTTTTTTTTTTTTCATTACGAGGAATTTCCCAGTAGCAGTTTGAATTCGGATTTGTGCCAAGTTGATGGCAATACCCTCACGCACATTTTTCCAGTATATTGTTATATTATACTTCTTAAGCATAATCAGTTTATAATGTTCCCACAGTGGAACACAGTCCTCCTTTCGAAGAAGTTGAGAGAAGGAGTGGGTCGTAATCCACCACGCCGGCCCAGTGCGGTTTGGCTGGATGTGAATTTGGTCATAGGACATGCCGGTTTCCACACAATGTTTTCCTTCACCGTTGTGAGAACAGTGGTGATGAAATTATTTATACAAAGTAAAGTGCCTAACAGCGAGGCGGGGCTGCGGCAGACCACGTAGGAGATGGCGGGACGAGCTGGACAGGTTCCGTCAAAACTGGGAGGAGGACGCGCGGGCTCGCGCTCTCGACACTGGGAGGAGTGGCGGGAGAGCGTCGGCTAGTAAAAATAAAACCGCCTGTGTGGGTACCTACGACTCGTAAGTCTCAGCCGTCACCCATGGGCCACCACTGCTCGTATTTTTACTTGAAACTTTAAAAAGGTCTAAAAGATTAACTTGTCAATTGGCTAGCCTTAATCACACTGAAATTTCAATCGCTTTGCTCCCTAGAATCTCCCCCGTTTCGATCATCCGCGATTTGAACCAGATAAATAAACAGACGCGCACATTTGCGATTTAGGATGCGTTCGATTGGCCGCTGTGGAGCGGGCGTTTAAAATTGTTCTCTGATTGGCTGCTGTGGAAATGTTCCCTGATTGAGTTGTGCTGCTCTTGTTTGTGAAAAATTGTGCGTGTTAGGGATTAGCTCTCTAGCACCGGTGGGACGAAGTCATTAGGTAGTTCTATATATATATATAGATGTAGGAAAAGTTCTTTGTCTAAATTTGCACTTAGGCTTAGTTTTTTATTGTTGTCTGTATTCATCACTACTGAGCCCTTTGCTAACTATGTTACGATTGACTGATGGTAGTAAATCAGCAATCGAAAACCTATAATTACAGCCAATAAAAGCGGAAATCTTGTCCAAAAGTACATTTATCCTGAGTTAATCTGTGAATGGAGGCAAGGTAATCAAATTGATAAGTTCTTTTGTTTGGTAAGTCGTAAAATGTAACAAAACCGGAAAGTGTCACGTCGCAGACGGGGCAAGGTGAAAGCTTGTAAATATGCTATTTTGTTTGTTTTTCTCAGAAAAAAGGCTGGATTTGTTGCTATTTTATCGCAAATTCATCACCCTTGTTTTACTTTGTTAACTCTAGACCGGCGTAAACAGCCCATAAATCTTATTTTAGGTTTATCTCAAAGTCCGGCAGATCATGAACTGAAGATATCTACAAGTAAACAACACAAAGGTTTTTCACCCTGTTTTTTTGCTCATCGTTTAACCGATTCAAATAATTTTGAATCTTCCCGAAATGGAAGTTAGTCCTAGTTGTTTGGTTTCTCAATCAATTCTTACAAATATCGATTAAAATACCCGTGAATATCATAATATATAATATCCCAAACAAAAAAACATACGTACGTCATCGTAACACATAGTAGACCCCTCTATTTCTACCATGCCACTTGCAAGTATGACCCTAGCTTTACTGAGTAGCATTAATAAATTACTATCATAAAACATATAACATAACAAAAAGTTTGTCAAATAAAACCTTTCCGGCTCACATGAATATAAAAACTAAGCAAATCCAATCTCATGAAGTCGCACAAACAAAAATAAACATACATACCGTATTATAAAATTCAAATAATAACCCACATCGATCCCGTTGACAACGGTTGTCCCCGCGGAGGGATGGCGAATGGCGCTGTATCCATTATAAGTTGAATTAATGCTGGATGCTTCTATTTCTCAGGGGGTGGCGATTTGACGAAGGTTTTCATATCCAACTGGGTGATCGATTGTTCATTTTTGAGAATTAGGTTTCAGTTTTTAATATTGTGTATGGTTTGGCAAGATTTTAAAATACCAATCTTCTAATCATGACTTTTTTTTGAGAAATTGATATGTATATATGAAATGATAATTATGTGGTCGAGGGTACGATTTCCTGTCGGAGTAATTAGGATGTTCCTCCGGGAATTTTCCAGTAGCAGCCCGGAGTCTGCATTTGAGCCTGGTCGGTGGCGATAGGCGCGCCCCCTATCACGTGAGACTTTAATATAACTGGCGACATGTGGATATATACTATAAATACACCTCTACCAAACCCTTCGGGGATTACAGGCGTGATATTATGTGATACAAGAAATGTTTCCGTCTCTCTCTAGCAATTGCAGTTTGCATGTTGTGCGACAGAAAGCTCTTCTGAAGCATGAGTTGAGCTCCCTACAATAGGATTGAGCTATACGATGACTTATGAATGCATGCAGTCGGTTTGGACAGGACAACTCAAAGCTGCAATGGCTCTTTCTTCAAAAGCCTTACCCCATTGTTAGACTTACATAAACCTTAAGACTTACATGACCTCTGAGTTTGTTTCGGCATTTCTTCTCAGGGATAAGTCAGCTAGGAAGCTAGGTGGCGCTGGCATTCCATTCAGTTTGTTTAAATATTGACCAACACAATATTGACGTGTAAAAGTGTCTTAAAAGATTTACTTAGGTCCATAAATAAACATTTCATATCTTGAACCAAGGAACATTTGATTAATTTCGGCCCTAGAGAATGTCGGGCAACCCTTTGCAATAAAACAGTACATCAAAATGGAACAAAAAAAAGGAAATACTCTGTAGGTTCCCCTTCACACAGCGATCAATTAGTCTTCAAAACATAATGCTGTTCACAGGCCATCAGCCCAATCACCGCGAGAGACACCGTAAATACTGGCAGCTGCTGGCAGGTGCTGGCCGGGCAATAAATGAAGTCATTATGACGTCACGACCCGACACGGGAGGTCATTAATTTGGGACATTATTTGGGGCCATTTATTTTGTATGTTGATTTATTGGTTGCTGTGTTTCTACTTGTCCATAAGGTCTCCTGCGTGTGATTGAAATGTAAATTCCATTTACCATGTGTGGAAGACATGTATAAGGAGTGGATAGTCGGTGGTCGCTAGAAATAATTTTATTCGTTTTCGCAGAGCTGGTCACTAAAAATACCAGGAATTCTAGTTCAATTGAAATTTTAGTTTATTTATTTGCCGATGTATTTAGAAAAATTCTCTGTATGTTCACATGAAAATTTTATAAATATTAAAACCTAAAATTTTTTTCGTGTGATCTAAATATGTAGTTTTGTAAATAACAATCCAGTTTACATTTACTTGCAAATTTCATAGAAACACACTAGAGCATGAAAGCAATTTTGTTATTTTTCTGTACTTTATGAGTTTCTTTTATCAGCATAATTCTTAACTGCTACCAAGCCAAAGGAAAAGTTTCAAAAAAAATACTTAAATCAGCTAAAATACGAGCCTCCACTTAAATCCTTCATACGACCCTAAAACATAAATCACAAAACTCTTAAAAAGCAAGCTCGCAACAATAAAAACTCGACTCAAAAATCGGGACCTTAAACCCGCCGAAATACCCGAGAATTTCGGGAATTATCGCAGCAATTCTGTCATTCGAAGGCGTACCGAGACAATTCTTCACAAAGTAATTATGTCTTTGTCGAGTCAAAGACTGCCCCCATCCTTTGATGCCGTACCTGTCTTGCGTAAGCTTGTGCAAGATACGGGGGATCAATGTGCCTCTCCCTCATTATGGTGTTCTACTTGCTTTATTTGGAATGTCGGCCGTTCCGGATTAGTTAATTGTTTGAAACTTTTTCCAATTGGATTTGGATACCGTATTTTTTCGTTCTCTCTGTTATTTGTAAGCAGTTTTTAACCCCCGACGCAAAACGACGGGGTATTATAAGTTTGACGTGTCTGTGTGTGTGTGTGTGTATGGCTGTCTGTGGCATCGTAGCTCCCGAACGGATGAACCGATTTTAATTTTGTTTTTTTTTTTGTTTGAAAGGTGAATTTGTCGGGAGTGTTCTTAGCTATGTTTGATGAAAATCGGTCCAAGATGGCCGCCGCTACAAAATGGGGGATAACATATTTTTTCACAACTCCGTCAATATGGGTATCAAATGAAAGGGCTTGACTAGTAAAATACTATAAACTATGACAAATTTCAAATCCAAGATGGCCACCACCACAAAATGGCGAATTATAAAAAACCTGATTAAATACCAAATTACCTGAATCTTAAAACGCAAGAAAATAAAACAAAATAAATAGTAAGGACAAAAAGCATGAAATAAAAAATTAAATTAAAAATTTAAAAAACCCCCGACTACGTGAAACCCTATAAAAAGAAAAAATAACCTTGAAATTATGACCCTACGTAAGTACGTATGAAATTTTTTGATTAAATATTGTCCTGTCGGGGGACCGCTACTATTTTAAACTTTAACAGAACGTTAGGCTAATAATTAGAGCGGTCCCCCTTTACACTTTGATTTACTACTTATGTAGTACGTATATTAGCAATACCTATGTTCAACGTACTTCATCAATACGAAAATATAGAGTTGTAATTATATTTCTAACAAAATCTTACGCAATCGTGACTGTACCTAATGAAGATTAGCAATTTCATCTCCTTGTCCGAAATTAATGTTCTAATTACAGCTTGCATTAATTATGACCTTAACCCAATCGCGGTCAGGTGGTGCGTATAGCCGCTGTATCCTAACTTTCAGCCCCACCGGGATAATGCCGGATTTTTTTAATAAAACTTGCCCGTTATTCAACCAGTAACAACAGAAAGGGAAAACCGTGGTTTTGTTTACAATAACATGATAATATTCCGTTCATGGGTCACTATTCTCTCTTTTATTATCGAACTTGGACCATTGGCTTGGGTCTGCATAATGAAATCGAAGCGCTTAAGGTTTTTTCGGGCAGGGATGGGGTCACTATGTAACTAAAATATTCGGGAAATTGGTGTTCTTGTTTCGTATAAGTTATGATTGGCTTAGTGGAAGTAGGTACTCGCGCTCAAGTTTGGTACTGTTTTCAGATGGTAAATTAGTTTTCTCCAAAGTAAATCAGTTAAGTCTGTTTAATTTAATTTTGTTTTCTATTCTGATTAGATATTGTCCAAAGTTTAAAATATGGTATGCTTGCGAGTTTACTAAGAATACTAACGTTGATGAATAATCAGAGCATTAAAAAAAAAAATTTTTTTTTACAAATCTGATTTTTTCTAACACCACACTCATGTATTGTATTACCAATAGGAAAGAAAAAAAGCGATATTCTTTGTCTACCATGCACAAACAATTCGAAGAGCTCATGTTCTGTGGCAAACAGGTTAGTCCTTATCAAAGGTGCAATCGTTCTTGTTTCTCGTTACTTTGGTATCAGCTCTCATGGAAGTTTTTTTAAGTCTGCTTTTACCTATACTCCCTGTGACTTTAACCTGACTTACGCTACCTAGCTAGCTACACGAGCAGTACACATACAATACCAAATTAGGACACATCTTTGCCGTAGTACGATTTGATTGGCAGTCAGAAACAGCACGGAGATAATAATCGAAGTTGAAATTGAGTCTTTTGTGAAACGAGCACGAACAGCGGCTGCTAATCATGGAGATTATACTTCAGTTTGAGGAGAAAGGCTTTTAATAGAGTTGTTTTAATAATTTGAATGCGATTTGAGAGAGCCCACTCTTTCCTTAGATTTATATGAAAGATAACCCTTTTATTCAAAGGACCCAAAATCAAAAAATAAATTAAAAAAAAAAACAGAATGGAACACTATTACTTTTCAAGCATTCTGATGCAGTTCAATCAACTCAACCTATCGCAGTCCCTGACACACCCTACCCTCCGTCTTCTGCAAGCAGTCTGTCCCAGCCACCTTTTTGAGGTCGTCTGTCGATCTATCTCGGGGGCGTCCATCGCTCCGCTTGCGCGTCCATCGATACGTGGCATGCTGCGTTTAGTTGATGGCAGTTATTTTAGTTCAGCCTTAGATTTGGTGCTATCAACTTCAACAAAATGCTTAAAAAAATACCCTGTCTTTCCGCATCCAATTAATGTTTTCAGAATGCTGTTGGGACTGTCCCGTTTTTGTAGCGCATCTGAGATGTTTGCGCTCAATCGAACCGACGACTTTTATGCGGTCATGCGGAAAAAAATCTCGTCCTTAATAGCCAGAATGCGGGACAGTGACAACAGTATTCTGAGGACAGTGGCGGATAGCATCTACTCTCCTATTCTGAGACGTTTTCTGGGGCTGATGAACGAGTGAAGTACTTTCCCTTCGCTTGTGCGTCGTCCACATGAAGCGATCTCGAATAAACAAGTATTAAATAATATGGCACTAAAATTAATTATAAGCAATTTACTAACACAGTGGATCTTACGTTGTCCGAAATAAAGAATTTATTATTATTATTCCTTTATTTCATTTAAATACTTACAAATTACATTTTTAAATATTTTTATAAACAAAAAGATAAAAAAACATTTAAAAATATAAAAAATAGTAGCCCACCCGTATCGGGAACAGGGTCTAAGCTACCGGTGGGCTCCAGAGAGAGGAACTTCCTGACAATGTGAGCCATGTCCAGAAGTACCGCTTTCTGAATCAAGCCCTTGATCCAGCTGCCCAACGAGAGCCTCCTCAGGTATTATTCGAGGCTCTTGGCTATTAAGCCATTGGCTGTCACGACTATCGGCACAATGATCGCTGAGTCCACAGCCCACATGTCGACAACCTCGCGAGCCAAGTCAAGATACTTGATTTGTTTATCTTTCTCGGCTTTCACGAGGTTCTCATCATGCGGTACGGTTATGTCAATCATCATTGCACGCCGCTCTGATCGATCCACCACCACTATATCAGGCTTATTGGCAACAATAGTCCTGTCAGTGATGATGGATCGATCCCAGTACAATGTGATATTTCCATTTTGGAGAACTGGGTCGGGCACATACCTGTAGTACGGCACCTCAGATTCGACAAGGCTGTATTTCAGAGCAAGTTGCTGATGGATTATCCTGGCTACAAGGTTGTGTCTATGCAAGTACTCTCCGTTAGCTAGACGAGAACACCCCGAGATAATATGCCTGATTGATTCTCCAGGCCGGTGGCATGCCCGACAGATGTCAACCGTGCCGTCTTTCACAATAAATCTCCGGTAGTTGTTCGTCATCATAACTTCGTCCATAGTTGCACAGACAAAACCTTCGGTTTCTCCAAAGAGGTCACCGAAACGCAGCCAGGCTACGGACGCTGATCTACATCCGATCTATGTAGGGCCCGGTAAAAGCGTCCGTGAAGCTCCTTACTCTGCCATACTTCCATGCGATTATTGGTGTCAAGCACTACTGGCTTGCGGCCCTCGTCCACCGCGACTACATCTCGATGCATCCCCACATCGGTTTCTAGGAAATATTCCCTGAGACTGCATATCTCGCGATTGTGGAGGGTCTTAGCGTTTAAGAAGCCTCGACCCACACTTTCGCGGGATATACAGCCTCATTACCGATGACCGTGGGTGATGCATTCGATTTGCAGTCAGCAGCGTCCGGACCCTTCTATTCAGGGCGTCTAGTTCGGTTTGAGTCCATTTGAGTATGCCGACAGAGTACATCAAAACCGGCATGACCCAACTGAAGGCACGCACCTTGTTTTCGCCTGATAGAAGACTATTAAGAATTTTTTTTAGGCGGCCAAAGAACCGCTCCTTCAGCGATTGCTTCATGTCAGTTACATTGATGCCTAACGCTTCTGACATACCCAAATACTTAATGGTTTCGGATGCGGAGAGGGCTCTAAGGTTTGCGGAATCCGAGAGTTGGGTTCCCACGGATTCCACAATCTCCCCTCGCTTTACATGCATGACCGCACATTTGCCCACACCAAATTCCATCCTGATGGCGCTCCTGAAAGTTTCAGTAATTTTCAGTAGCTCCATTAGTTGCAAATTGTTGGGGGCAAAGAGTTGAAGGTCATCCATGTAGAGGAGGTGACCTGGCCACCTCTCCTCAGCCGATAGCCTAGACCTGAATCCTCCAGCAGTGTGCTTGCTTATTTGCAGTCGCGTAGTTGGGTAAAACGGCTCAGAATCATCATTTATTCTAACTGCAATATAAAACAACCATATTTAAATATGAAGGTTCTATCATAGAACATAACGCATTTATTCTTGGTAATCTTGACATTCGAACTTTTTTGATATCAATTTAAAAAAAAGTCTAATCTACCATCTGATGGCAGGCTAAATAATATTTATTTTTTGTAATTTATGTATCCATTCTTTTGTCACAAATATTAAATACAATATACAATCTAACACTAAAATATTTGTATTATGTACCGTCCGTATCGCTGTCAGTGAAAAAATTGGCTTGGCGCTGCCCCGCTCTTGCTGCAGGATAAGCAATGGTATGTACGAATTAATTTAACATAAGAAACTCTAGCAATTAATAAACGAATTAAAACACAAGCAAATAAATTTTAAACTCCCGAAATCATAGGCACAATAGTTGAAGAAAATTAACAAGCGTAGCGGGACCAGCGTTATAAATTCAAAGAAGGTATGTACTATGTACTCGTAGGTACATCACAAGGCAAGTTTCTTGAAGGTCAGGAGGGACGAAAGTTTCCCGGTTTAGTTGAATTTTAGGATTCCGGGCGTCGCTTATAAATTCATACACCGCTTTAGAGCGCAAATAATTTTGTGGACTTACTATAGTTCGGGGTGCCTGGGTGCCGGGGCGCCTGGTGCGAGGGAGGCGTTATTGGATTGGATGTAAATGTGGAAGGATTTCGGTTATTTTCGGGTTAGAAACCCTGTATTGTTAATGCTTTTTTATACAAGTTTAAGGAAAAAGCTTTTGTATGCAGAATTTTTACGAATCAAAACTAATAGTTCAGTTTGCCTTGAAGATCAACTACATCACATTCAGCAAAGAGATTGGTGGTCGCCCCTGAAGGTGCTATAAGTGGCTGCCTTTCAAACCCGATGATGATTTTTACGACACTTTATAGAAATGCTTATTTAGGCTTTGCGTATTTTTTAATTTTATTTAGTAAGGGAAAACAAACAGTAGTAAAAAATAAACAGAAATAATTTAACAATAAACTTAACAAATATCCCAGTCTATTTTTTGCAGATTACAACTTAAATATTTACTTACTGATGGCAAACGTAATTGTAGCCAGGGCAAAATTAATTATTTATGAACAAAACACCCGGCACAATCACCTCCTCAATTACAATTTAACTATACGTTCTCCAGCTAATGTATAGTATTTATAAACCTGATTTCGTCTGCATTCTATTAAATGAATTGCTCTTCGCAGTAGTCTGAACAGCTGAATATCCTAGTTATCCCACAGATTCGCCCGTCGTGACACAAGAGATATAGCGACCTAGAACATGCACAACTTTAGAGGAATAGTTTATTTGCAGTATATTCCCTCTGACTAGTGGATAGTCATCTTATATTTCTTACGAGCCCTGAAACACTATCGTTATTAAAGAGAGTATTTATTTGGATTTTGAAGAGGATTCAAATTGTATAAATTGCTCCTTAGTAGATTGCACCCGTACGGAGCAGGATCGGGTCGCTAGTCTATTATTCCATACGTCGTCATCCGAACGTAGAAATGGCCGTATCGTGATCTGCCAAACCATTTCACGATACGCCGCCATTTCATGATTTGAACACCTAACATCCCCCTTAACGTTTAACGCTCAGCGTTTGACGATTTACCCAGCGATGCGGGCATATAAACCCAGATACGCGTAAAAAACGAAATCCTGTCTGTGCTGCAGTTCTAACCTAACCTGACCCATTTGGTCGGGGTGCCACTAGTGGTGTGAAATGCAACTACTTTGCGATATGTGAAAAAGATTAACAGAGGTTAATCTTTTTCACATATCGCAAAATAGTAGTACTAAAGAGAATACTGCTGCTAAAAGGCTGTCAAGAACATAATAGGTGCACTAAGTATGCTTTTAAAATACTGTATATGTTATGACTAGTGGCATTGTATGGTAATACTTAGCCTCTGGCCAAGGAAAAAGCTAGCTCACGTCACGCCACGGTCACGGGAAGGTTCAACCAGTCCGAGATTTAATTCTTATTTTAGTAATAATAGTTTGTTGGATAATAATTTACTATTAGAAGTTTATCCAGTGTATATATTTGTATCCTATAAGTCAATTGTAAAGCAAATTGACTACCAAATTAAATTGATCGTATACGGCAAACACAACTGTCATTTTTTTTACAGTTGTATGAAATGTTATAATCATTTCAGGCTAAATTAACGTAGGGTGTCAACTTGTTCAGCTGAATGTGTGTGAATATTATAGAAATTAATAATATACCATTCCCCAAATAATTAAAGTGAGACTTAAATTATAATACATAGTAAGACGATACGCGTGTTCAAAGTAATGTAATTACTGTCTGATACACGATAGGTAACAAAGTTATAAATTATTAATTTGTGCTCCACATAAATCTTTAAGCTGAACTTAAGTTGCTGAGCAAAGCCTTGAATTAACTCGTAAGTATCAGTGGCAGTGAGATGTGATATTACTTGCCTTCTGATAAAATATGTATCATTATTACAACATGTTACAGAATTTGAGTGACGGTAGCGGTAGAAAGGTGTCAACTAAATTAATATCATAAACTAGTGAAATTGTTTCACAACGGTGCAAAAAACCGGCGCGTCCTCGAACCAAAAACTCTATGACATGTGACATCCACCAACCCGGCCCAATCCCTCTCACAGAAGAAAAACCATTGTCCCAGTAGTGGGAATAATATAGGCTGATTATGGTAATTTCTAAAATAAAAAAGTTGTTTGTTTGTGAGATGTAATCTCCGGAAGTACTGATCCGATTACAAAACTTAATGCACATAGAAAACTACATGATTATCAAGTGCCGTAGGATATGTTTTGTGGTATACATAGTAGATTCCACGCGGATGAAATAGTGGGCAGAAGATTCTCTGATATTAAACAATCTCTTCTGGCAAAGCTAAACTTATTAAGTCGCAAGCGCCAGTCATTTCATTTTGACATCCCTTGCAACCGGAACACAGCAATGATGATTTCTTTCTTTCTTTGATGCTCGCTGGCAGGAATAGGATGAGGATGACCCATGCATTTATAGACACACCCGTTTTGTAAAGGCACCTGCAATTAAAATAATAGCCATGTGTCAGTTTTAACACCTCCTGATCGTTAAATTTATTGGCAGATAATTTTATACAAATTCAGTTCCATTTTCGACGTTTCTGCATAAAGAGATAATGCCTATTCAGGCGATGAGAAATAGGCTCTAACGACGGGTTTCACCAATGAACCGAACTGAACGCGATCAGCTCATCTAAACCACGGGAGCTGTCAGTGTCAATATTCTACAACAATGATGATACTAACAGCTCTTGAACGCGGCTTAGGTGTGCTGATCGCGTTCAGTTTCATTGGTGAAATGCGCCCAAAATATATTCTTTATCAGATTGATTCTGAAAACAAACCACATCCTCATTCTTATCATAAAATCAATATAACACAAATAAATCGTACCATAAACCATAACATACCAGCGAGGCATAACGCCCGCGGTTGACAGCCGTTCTATCCATAGTCGCGGATTCGATCCCCGCGTCGCACCTGCGCCAAGAGAAAGACGTGACTATTTGAAATTAGCTCGCGTAAGGGAGAGCTCACACAACATCGTTACGTGCACAATACTTTACTTAGAGTGGTTCTGTTTGAGAGAAGAAATGCGGTAAGTTTCAAGTGCGCTTAAGTTGTGAAAAACGGGAATTGTGGCGTGTGTAGATTTTAATTTAGGAGAGAGTTAACTTTGTAATAATGTCATAAACCAAAAATGAATAAATAATGTGTGTGTGTGTGTCTGTGAATTCTATTCTAATGCTACAAATTTAATCAATTTCATCGTATCAACTGGTTATGAAGATCATAATAACTAAAGTTAAAAATTCGCTAATCACTTATACGAATGTACGATGAAAATAATACCTAATCTCTAATTTGTTAATGAAAGTTTTTTATATGGTAGAACTACAATTTGGATTTTTTAGTGACAGTGTACCTGTAAGTTTTCAGACATGAATAATATTACAAACAATCTAATTGCTCAGTCTATACATAACACTTACGTTTACGACATCGTCACAATAAAATCCAACTGTAAAACCATAAAATAAATATAAACGTTACATTGTAAGTGTACAGTCCTCTCTACAGTTTTATTTCTATCGGGGCTGGAGATATTTCACATTTTTCACCTTTCAATTATTAATTAAAGTCCACCAGCTTTGCTCTCTATCGCTCCGACACTTCGCTTTATATTTTTAAAATTTCGTATTTAAATATAGATTTAGATTATAGTCTAATATTAGATGTTTTGGTTGGAATATCCAAGTTTGTGTAGTCGGTTTTCATTATTATAAGTATTGGAATTTTTTAATGATTAATTTCACAAGGAGATGTTTCGTGTGAAAAACCAGCATCTTCGTGGCTGTAGTTATAAAGCGCATTTTGACAGCGGCGGACGGAGTTCACGCGCGTTTGGCCGATAACATCCGCTAAACATTTTTGCGATCTTTCCTTTTAACTTATCACCTAATGAAAAAAGTTACAATTAAAGATTAATAATATAATTAGTTAAAGATTAATCATTAGTAGAGTGTACCTATGGGTGTTGTTCAGTCTTACCTACTAGGGCAAGCTAAACTGATCTACTGATACCTACAATACTGGCGAAACGCGAAATGTTATGTTACCTTACTCTGATGTCTGTGATATGATATACCATCAGTAAGGTGATGGTGTATCACATCACAGACATCAGACTACCTACTTTTCTTCTCTTTCGTGAGCTCTCTGATGGTTTTCAAAATCAAATTTGGTCCTGAAAAGCAAGAGCAGTGAAGAGCGGTACAGAAGAGCTGATCAGCATCATTGTGTGCTGTATCATTCTGTGTATGGTCCATGCTAATTATGTATTATAAATTTGAAAGTAACTGTCTGTCGTTGTGGAGTTGCAGGCAACAGCTAGTTTTAAATAACTATAGATGCAACGTTCTTCTCTTATTCTTTAGCCTTTTTCCACCCGATACTGAGTGTGCATCCTGCAATGCACGCCACTCTTGTCTGTATCTAGCCTTTCTAAGCCAGAGTCGTCCAGCAACCTTGACCAGGTCGTCAGTCCACCTTATCGGCTGTCTGTCCACACTTCCACTTTCTTCGCGCAATCACCGCGACTATGTCGGTAAGTTTCGTTCTTCTTTGGACTTCCGTGTTCCTAATTCGGTCTCGAAGTGATATACCTAACATAGCACGCTCCATTGCTCTCTGCATGATGCAATGTTAGTATTTCTTATTGCCTCTGATATTACAAAGTTTACTGGTGAACTTATAACGGTCAGAAAGCTAATCAAAAACAGATTATAATGTTTCAATATGGCCGAACTGCAGCGAAGCAATATAACGCTGATATTATTTTAATACACTGTGGACGTAAGATGTGGCGCACATTTACGAATACGTTGCGGTTGGATTTTTAATTTGCTCCTGTCTTAAAACTTACAGCCTGATTCCGAATGAAAACTTTGAAGTTGAGAACTTGTTAAAATCTACTAAAAAAATTTGCATGTTTGGGAACTAAACTTTAGTAGGCAACTTCTTAGGTGAGTTTTTCCGGGAAAACAAACTTGCAATAGGTTGCGTGTCGGATTTGCGAGCAAGAACGATGACACGGCAATAATTAATAATAATACGCCTTTATATGGTTACAAATACAGGGTGGTAGGGGGACATCGACGCGTAGGTATTACACTGTTCCATGAAACAGCAGATTTTTATTTGATAACCATCTACGTCTTGCTACATTAGTCTAGAATCATGTGCTGAAATCATACATAGTTTTAGTTTGTGTTATCATGTCCCTGCCACCCTGTATACGTAAATTTCTCTCAGAAAACGTATATTATTTCATAGTTGGAAGGGCTCCAGTAGTAAATACCTACTAGTAATAGATATGCAAACTAAATAACGAGTAAGTAACCTTTATAAATCCCTGTGCCAGCTGTCTGGGCACCTAACATTTACAGACAAAACAGTATGTTAGCAAGTTTGTAATTCGAATAAAGTCTAGATATAAATATTCATGCCTGAATAAATCCTATGAGCGTCTGTCGGCCGGTCAATCGCTCCGGTATATTTTATTCATGCAATTATTCCAGCAGCAGTCAATCAATTATGTCAGAATACTATTCTTTGACCGCGGCACCACTTTGTTTTTTATTCTGTACAACGAAAAAACATTGTTGTAGGTAAAGTAATAACATTTTAAAGTTCAGTTAATTTTTAACCCCCTTCCCAAACAAAGTTATTTAACCATTCGTTTAATCAAATTATACCCATATATCGATAGGCCATAAGTCATTGATAAGAAATCCAATATGAGCCAATGCTCATACTGTACATTAACATTGTGTGTGTGGTGTAGCTTGAGCTTAAAATAAAAAAGTAAAGAAGAAAAGTTACGTGTAAACTATCCCAACTTCAGAATTGATGAGTTTATGAAGCATTTCTTGTTTTTTTTTTCTAAAGGAGACATTCAACTAACACCTACCTAACCCGACATAATGTAAAGGACTACCAAACCAATTACCATCGCATCCGTGCGCCGTACCTTAGACAGAGTACACAGCTCAGCGCAATCTGTGCTAAATGCCGCTTTAAGCGCTTTGCCGTCGCCAGGACATTACGGCATACTATGTTGAGAGAACGGCATGGCTAGCCTATCACTTGCTTTAGACGTCATTAGAAAGGATAAAAGGATTATACAAACTGGAGAGAGAGGGACAGCGTCTGTTTAAGAACCGAAGACATTGTAAGGTTGATGGGTAGTGGAGATTAATGAACTAAGATTTTGGAAGTGATTGTCTCTGGCTGATAAGCCAGATTTCAGTGGTTGACTGTGGCAAGTTTACGGGTGTTTCATGTAGGTACTTATCTACTTACATTTTCCATCATACAAGTTTAAATTTCAAATGGAATGTGTAGATTTGCTGGCCATGCCTCATTGCTGGAGTCTCCTAAGTGCCCGTTCACCTGCACCTTCGATGGCCTACAGTATTCTGTAGGCCTCACCTACAGGCCTACAGAATACTGTAGGCCATCCAAGGTTGATTGCCAGGTTGATTGTGGCATCAATGGTATTCCACTGATGCCACAATCAACCTGGCCACCTACAGGTCTCATACTAAAAAACAAAACACAGGAGGAGTACCATCGGCACGAAACAAAGAATCCCATGTTTACATTTTACTAAATTCATTCTACGCGTACCTTTATTATTTCAGCGTTACCGATAAAAACCTCGCTTTACTGTCCGTAACTTGATTAAAAATATCACTGACACAGTGACAACATTATTGAACAATCTCACTTCTAACAAAAACCCTGAACTAATAAAACCGGTACACAATGTGGAACATATATTAGCACGAAATTAATAATATCTGTCACCGTGACGGTTGGCAAGTCTTTATACTTAACTGAAGATTATCTTAGATATTGACATTTGGCTAAAACAATAGCGACAGAGCTACCCAGCCTGACGAGGGTAAAACGGACTCTCCATTAAAAGTTATATTAGTGACAAATTCCAAATGGATTTTGGATATTATTCCGTTTATCTCTTTGATGTAAACTGCTGGATTTCCCCCTGGACAAAGAAGTCTTAATGTAAATTAGTCTGTAAATGTCAAGCATTGAAATGGTTTGGTGCTGATGGATTTGATCAAAGGCAATCTAGGTAAGAAACTTTAACAAAGATCAAATAATCTGCTTCGATGAGTACAATCACATTCTATTATCAGCCCAACATTAACCCCCTAAGACTTGCTTCAATAAGATATAAATCTTCTATAAAACATCGTAGAAACATTATTGCTGTTTCTGAAGATAAGGCGTATCGCCCGCCCAACACCAACACTCGGTAAGAATTACCTCGAGGTATGGTATTTCTAAAAGGGAAATAGTAATATTTATAGTACACAAATAAAAATACACTCCAATACGGTACACAAACATGTCTCCGTCATAACCACGCGAGAGCGTGCACAATTATTTTGACAGATAGTGTAAACAGAGTCGCAATGCACGCCATTTGTGAAGTTTCCTTCCGAGTGAACCGGCAGTACACTGGCGAGCAAAAAAATGTACACATTTGCATCTTTATTACGTCGAATTCATAAGATTTTCTTGAAGAGCGGCGTGGGAATTTGCGCTTGTTGAAGTATTTTTCGTGACGTTTTTCTTTACGGCATTTTAACCTGTTTCTTTGTTGTTGTACCGTTTTCTGCGCAATTTTTAGGTACCCCATTGTTTTATATTGTTGTGTTTTGCAAGAAACGAATGTATTACGTTTTTATAGTTCCACGTAGCTTTGCAGCTCTAGTACCTATTTTGCCGTAGGCAGCTGTTTGAAATCGACGTGTGACGTTATTCGTACTCGAAACTATAAAAACACGTTATTCTTGTATAACGTAAAAACAAAATATAGAGGTGTGACTAATATATTCGTAATAGGTACAGGTATCATAATACAAGCCATGTATATTCATATTAGGATATGCGAATATAGAATAATAGGTGACCAGGTAATAGTCAAATAATAGGGACGCGTAACAGCGAGGCGACTGATCGCGGCGACTGATACCGCCTCATAGTGACCAGTGACCGAATCTCACAGCGACTCCATATTATTGCTGCACGCAGTGATTGATAACTAATAAATAGTAGAAACTATTCATTATTTTGTTAGTGTTTAGTGATTGTGTTGATATTTTATTTATTTTTGTTGGAGGTTTTGGTCCAAGGAAAATTTAATCACCGTTTCACTTCTATAATAGGCATAGTGAATAATAAACGTGCAGAATCTCGTATTTCATATTAATTATTATGGAGACTATTACCGATATTACGCAGATATGCATATTAGATTGAGTAGCTATAATGAATCGGTTCACTAATATTTGACTAATATCCAGTAATAGGTATTATCATAATATGCGTTAACTAATATATTCAATAATAGGATTACCTAAAAATGACCCTAATATAACATCTCTAACAAAATATGACGGATAGTCAATGCCAACTTATGTTCTTTACATCAACATACAACATGCACAATTCCGTTCATTATCATTTCTGCCGAAAGATGACCACTGCTGGACATACACCTCCAACACCTCCACTTCGACTGGTAAAACAACAACAATCCGTAAGCAAATCGTAAATAATTATTTTGAATAAGAACATGAACTAGTACATTTATAAGAATACAGAAGTATACATATAGCTACACATATAGCTCACATAAGATATCGCGTGGCTGTATCGACATCTCATCTCGAATCAATAAGATACACTCAGTCATAGCTTATGCTGAGTCAGGACTATGTGTTGCCAGATACAAGAATATGTTTTGGGACAAAAAATTAAAAAAAATAACTATCTGAAAGGCTAGAACAGGTTGAATTGTATGGTTAAAATCTTCTTAAGAGTACACGGCCTCATAATGGTAAAACGTTACAAAAATAGCTTGATACCATATTAAAATGTAATTAGCCTGTCAGAGTGGTGAAAGCTGGACTGATTGCTCAGAACCTTGAAGGATTTCAGTGATTATGTAATCGCAGGGGATTCAACCCCATCTTCACAGACTCAAATAGTACCGTTTTTTTTTTGTTATTCTAGAATCTGGCAATACTAAACCGCAAAGCGTCTAACCCTCTCGTATTCCGCGGTACTTTAGTACCGTCGCGTCGCACATTTGTGTCATCCATCGCTGACGAATGCTTTCGCGTCAAATTGTTCTGCGGGTAAAAATGTACCCGCGTTAGCAGGCGAGGGCTGATGTCGTAAATCTGTGCCACTATTGATGCTGCTCTGTTATTCATGTTTCTAGAAACTGAGATACGGGTTTATTTTACTGTTGTTATGCATAATTTGATCAAGCTTTATTTTCCCGGAAAATTCTCCCGTTCACATTATACCAACTGAAAGAAGCCAAAAATACTCAGGTGACTGGGCTCCCGCTCAGCTGATTTAGATATAATCTTTAATTTTTACTCTTTTTAAATCATTTGATTTTCCTCTATTAAAATGTGTTGTTGTAATTCTTCATTCTTCTTCAGAGGGGCTCGTGGCTAAATAATAACAGCCGCACAGGTCGATCGGTCAGGTTAAGCTACGACAGATTCTCAGAATAGTCAGATAGGAAACGCCGACCTCATCTAGTTTTAAAATATGATTGACGTGTAAAAGTGTTTGTACAAAACTACTTACAAAATAAAATCATTTATCATTTACGCTTACCGCGGTTGGTCGCGCGGGTGGTCGGATGGGTGGCCATCTTTACATACCGAGACCCCTCCGTGCCTCGGAAAGCACGTTAAGCCGTTGGTCCCGGCTGTCATTCGTGGATCTTTGACAGTAGTTACGTCTGTCGGAAGCCCGAAAGTCTGACAACCAGTCTTACCAAGGGGTATCGTATTACCCAGTAACTGGGTTGTGGAGGTCAGATAGGCAGTCGCTCCATGTAAAATACTGGTATTCAGCTGCATCCGGTTAGACTGGAAGCCGACCCCAACATAGTTGGGAAAAGGCTAGGCAGATGATGATGATGTTGTAATTCTTCATCATTAGTTTGTAGTGTAGCTCGCTGCTTTCTACTACTAAATTTTCTACGCCTTTTTAGGGTTCCGTAGCCAAATGGCAACGGAACCCTTATGGATTCGTCATGTCTGTCTGTCCGTCTGTCTGTCCGTCTGTCTG
Organism: Apamea anceps; assembly: GCA_951799955.1. Lineage (NCBI taxonomy): Eukaryota > Metazoa > Arthropoda > Insecta > Lepidoptera > Noctuidae > Apamea > Apamea anceps. Next base: position 20,423,210 of record OX637513.1, on the reverse strand, counting down.
TCCGTCCGTATGTCACAGCCGCTTTTTTCCGAAACTATAAAAGCTATACTGTTGAAACTTGGTAAGTAGATGTATGCCGCCTGACATTAGGGACTGCCAAACTATTGCAGTTTTCAAAAGAAGAGTGAAAGAACACTATCTGTCCACTTCATCATAGTTGTGTATGTATTTATTTTATTTTAGAAGTATTTATGTATGTTTATTTGTATGTATATAAGTATTCTCGTAATATTTGTTTAGTTTTTAAGTGAATTGTCTATTTTTGATTCTATGTATTATTGTTTGTCTCCTTTGCTCTATCACACGCTGTCTACATCTCTGTATTTATTGTCCTATCTCAGGTATGCTGGAAGAGATTTCTTAAGAAATAAGCATCACCTCTGTACCTATTTTTTCTGTTTCTGTTTTTCAATGTCTGTTTATATATGTGTGTACATAAATGGTTAAATAAATAAAATAAAATAATAAATAAATGTATTCTGTGAACCGCATTAAGATTTTTACACAAAAATAGAAAAAAAACAATAAATTTTGGGGGTTCCCATACTTAGAACTGAAACTCAAAATTTTTTTTTTCATCAAACCCATACGTGTGGGGTATCTATGGATAGGTCTTCAAAAATGATATTGAGGTTTCAAATATCATTTTTTTCTAAACTGAATAGTTTGCGCGAGAGACACTTCCAAAGTGGTAAAATGTGTGTCCCCCCCCTGTAACTTCTAAAATAAGAGAATGATAAAACTAAAAAAAATATATGATGTACATTACCATATAAACTTCCACGGAAAATTAGTTTGAACGAGATCTAGTGAGTAGTTTTTTTTTAATACGTCATAAATCGTAACGTAACGGAACCCTTCATGGGCGAGTCCGACTCGCACTTGGCCGGTTTTTTATGTTTTTACGATACTTTAAGATTTTATGTTTTCTCTTCTATGTGCGTGTGTAGGTATGTATTTATAATCTGTCCATTTAATTGTTGTAATTGGTTAGAAAGCGTTTTAATTAAAGTAAATAATTGCATAATGACCAGAATGAAAGATGCGAGGACACACTTCAAACATTAATTTCCAAATCCGTGGAATTAAAACTTGATAAAAAAAAATCGGGCTCTGGGCAAACATCTGGGGCATGTTAGTGTTGCAAATAACAAACAAATTGAATGGACGCGTGTAGAGTTCAGTTGCATAGACACGTGCAGTAATTAGGAGAACGCTCGTGTCGAAACACTATCTACAGGAGATTATAATTAAGTTTTAAGTCTAAAAGTACCTAATGCAGTCTACAATTTTTTTTATTTTCTATTGGAAGTGTGGCAACATTATTCAAAACTTAACATTATTTTGTACAAAATTGCTAAATCAACTTATTTTATTTTTTTCAAAAACTCACCGATTTTTCATCATGTAAGTGTACGTATGACGTTTTCTTGTCCGTTATAATAGAATGTAACACACAAAATTCTTCGCAATTTTTATTTCTTAACCAGTTTTTTTTATTTTATGAGAATTCCCTCTGAGTTCCTAAGGTTTCATTCATTCATTCCCAGAAGCATAATTAGAACTTTGAATGGAATGTCTATTGAAAGTGCATAATAAATATAATCTGCGCTAGTTTCGTTCACGTTCATAATTCTCTTCATTTCTCTGAACTTCTTTTCTAATAGAGCCTTTGATAGTGTAATTTTTATTGGAATTGCGTTCATGAAAAGTAATTAAGTGATTTTTTTCTCCTTTTAAGCGTTTGAGGTTTAAGGCGACCACGAAGGGGGATACTAATTTATTTCATACATGTTGAAAAGGTATTAAGTATCTGTCTTCTTCCGAGAATTGAGACTTAGTAACATTTAAGATTTATTTAAAAAAAAAAAACCCTTAATAAACTGGAATGTTAACCAACTTTCGTTGTTGACTGTACAAGTGTTTAACGTGTGTTTATTTGTGTTGACTCCAGAAGAGACAAAAATATGTAGTTGGATGGCATTTTACCGAAAACAGAGTTTTAAACTGATAAATGACGACAGACGACAATTGATAAATGATTTTATTTATGTAAGTAGGTTTACACAAACACGTTTACACGTCAATCATATTTTTAAAACTAGATGAGGTCGGCGTTTCCTATCTGAATACTCTGAGAAGAAAGGCCGAAACAAACTCAGAGGTCACAGTCTCTTTTAAAGTCAAGAAGTCATAGTCAGATCATGTGAAGACCATGTAGATAGATATATCAAACGGTGTTATGAGATATGAACCACACATATTGAGTGCAACTGCCCAATCATGTGCACGCATTTGTCAGTAATCCTGCAGCTCAACTCAAGGAGCTCAACGATTTTACGAACAATACCAAAGAAAGGACATTTAGTCAACCATGACAAAAACTAACAGAATAGCGAGAAAAACGACACACGACGAGACGAAACACAACATGCCAAACAACACAAACCAATTTAAAATACAAGCTTGTATCTCATTTAGTCGTACAAAGGAAGTAAGTACATTACATACTCGCTACAAAAAGTCAGGGAAGGCATGTAAAGAAGTGCTCCACGTTCCGTAGTCGGTACAACCGTCGAACTGAACGCAACCATTATGTTGAACGTTAGTACTTGCGTTTCTTATGAGAACGTTGCTGTTTTTGTTTAAGGAGTGGGTGTTGAGCGGAGCGGAAGCGGGAAGCGGTGTGAAGCGATGTGAAGCGAAGTGAATCGATTTATAACTTTGACTTGTTACGGCATGTTTTTTTTTGCGCTCGAGTGATGTTTCCGGCGGGCACTGTTGGTAAATATTTAATTTTGTGCAATTGTTTTGTGAAAGGACTGGAAATGAATTCAAAAAACAAAATGGCGGCGTTAGTTTCGATTTTGACCACATAATATCAAGAAACATGAATATCGCTCACAACAGCTAATAAGATAACTCATCTCTGTGTCTGTACCCTAAGTCCCACACCTCAACCGTATAAATGTTCCCTTTTTACCACACCGCTATACAGCATCTACACTATACTGGCTGTTCCATTTATACTATACAGGCTAGTATCTACGCCGTTCATATTTGCAGTCGCTAATGCAATCCTGCAACGGACGCTATTTGCCTCGAAAATTGCTTCCGATATTTACTTAAAGTCGGCTCTTAATACAGAAAATAGATATTTCGTTAAAAAACATGTGCTTTAAAGTATTTAATGTAGGGTTTCTGTGCATATTGTGTGTTTAACAAAGTTACGGACTGGCTTTTAAAATATTGATTGTATCATTGCCTGATATTTGGTTATAATTTTGAAGAAATAAAATGGTATGTAAACATATTCAGCTTTTTAACACGCTTTTATTAGCTTCACTTGTAACTAACAATGTAATAAAACCTTGGAAGTCAACTTAAACCTACTTCAAGTTGTCGTATTGAAATGAAACTGTGCATGTCCCGATCCCAAAAGCCCCACGACCCGTATTATGTAGTTTGGATGACAATATTATAATTCGGTATCTTGAAACTGATCTGATAATTGAGCTAGGAGGTGAATAGTGAAACTCTTCAGTGGCTACTAGTAAACCCCTCGCTCATGTCTTAATCTTCGAAATAATAACCTGACAGGAAATGTTTCCGATATTGGCAATAATTTGACGGTTCGTTATCGGCACGTAATGATCCATATTCAGTCCTTTTGTTAACCCGAACTGATTGTGAAAGAAGTCCACTAGAACTACGTTACTTAATGCAAAGGACGACCATTAAAAAGACAACACAACACTTCACCTATACACAAAAGACGCTCTGATCATTTTAAATTTACTTACAAACATACGCGTATGTAAATAAGTGAACTACGTCTTTATAAACACATTACCTCACTTCCTGCAATTATTTTAAAATAAATACGCTTCCAGAAACGGCCGTAATAAACTTTAAATTATTTAAAACATGTCCCTTGTAAAATGTATGAATCACACATTCGCGGTAGCCGTTCAACTTTTAAAATATAAATCACGCTTTATGTGACAAATTAAAAGCGACCGTACTTAAAAATGAAGGACCTTTCGTGAACTTCAACTTACAACTTTCTATTGACGAAATAAAGTGCAATTTCCCTTGCTTGAATGGTTTCTGAAAGATCGTTTGCTAAGTTATCAAATGCAGTCCTACAGAACCTTATGTGGATGAAGTAAAGGTTAGAATTTCTTTGGGTGGGTGTAAGATTTTACGTTTGTAGAGGAATTCGCTGCGTTTTCTTTTGAATGTCACAATAATTATGACAAGTGACGTCTGGTGCGGTCTGAGAGCCTGAAGTCAATTTTATAGCAGAATCATTTGTTTTATTTGAAAAAGTTTCAATATTTAAATGGAGTTTCGGAAAATGAACAGTTTAAATGTTTTGAAATGTCGATGTTGGGCATTTTGACATTTATATTTCCCTCGAGTTAATGAAAGAGCAATTAATTGAACATTTCGCGAATGTACTTTTATTTTGCTTTGGCGATATTTACTATTGCTTGATGAGTTATGTATTACATGTACATCATTGTATTTAAATGATTCGCTCATTTTAGCAATCTGTGAAATCGTTTGGCGTTTACGTTGACATAAGATTAGACTCAGAGGATTAGATACATATATCTAACCTAAACCGAAACCCAGTTAAAGCTAGAACTAATTCGCCATAATCCAGGAATATTAATAGATGTTGAATGTTAATACAATAACAATATTAAGTTAGGCACTCTATTATTTATGAGCTATCTCGGCTAATAAATTGTCTGCCAGCAGTTTGGGAGATAAACGGACGTAGATACTGGATTTGTTGTTATATTGTGTATGTTTGTAGGTAGATATGTTGCGGATAAGATCAATCGGGAACAAGAATAACTATAAATTAATCTTCGACATGTTTTCAATATTTTGGAACGGAGCTTCACAATACTGCTTGCTTTTTCAGCGAAGCCCTGCCTGAATAAAATATTATAATTATTTATCGATAGCATAGATACGAACTTTTCACCAAACAATGTGAAATAAGTGAACTACTCGTACAACTCATACATACACACGCCCTTTTCCCGCAGAAAATACAAACCGCCACCTGCTCCTCACAAACTCCTTCTGCCTCATTTACGTTCCCATACCTGAGCGGCAATTCTCGTCATTTTACGAACGTTCACAGTCTGATCTCAGTTTCAATCTGTCAAAAATACCTCTAATTTACATTTCGACAAGATTTTGACATTTGTTTATCGCCGAGATGACACTGCGGCTAGATTTTGAACGTTTAAAATTACGAGAAATGGATCTCCTGTCATATTCGCACGCCAGTTGCGGCTAGGTACTACGCCCCTGACTTGACGTGTCTGAAGGATATCACCAACAAGGCCAGGGTAAATTCACAACTCATGATACAGAACTGCAAATATGTATTTAAATATGTATAAGGTTCAAATTAAGACACATATCTAATCCCCAAAAGTCCTTCTAAAGAAAGCAAATAGAAATACTACGATACCGACAGCATCTACGGAAGATAAATCGTTTCAAAAAAGGGTTAAAAAGTCACATCGAATCGGTGATCCAGAGCGTGTCACGAATGGGTCGGTCGGTTTAAAACGCTGGCCTCTGCAAACACCCCCAGACCCAGTACTGACGATGATAGATGACTTAGTGCTGGCAGCTCTACGACTTTCTTTGTTTGATCCCTCGACAATTAGTATTGATTGTATGTGAGATTTAAGAGCAGTTGTATTGAAAATGATTGTTATTTTTTGTGATTTTACACACCTACACGCATAAAGTCACGCTTTTTTTCCTTCAGGAATAGGCAGAAACTGCAGAACGCCAACTTCTACGATCCTTAAATACTTCTTTCAATAAAAGTCTGTACTTGACATGACACAAAGAAAACATTTCTTATATTTCGGAGGTGAAATAAGATGGTTCTCGACTCATTTTTTTTTTTTTTTAGTTAAGCGCCCCACACTAGGAATTACTCCTGTATCGTGGGTGCGGTTACAAACATTTAAAGTCACATACACAAACAGCCAAACCCGGAACAACTACCTGTAGGCAATACAAATATTTGTTCCGTGCGGGAATCAGCAGCAGTCGATCGCTCAGCCACTGCGCCAACCGTGTCGTCTGCGTCGCCAATTCGTTGCGTGTTGATGATTTCAAACCATATTTAAATCCTTTTTTGTGTAACAATCCTTATTTAATCCTTAAAATAATGACAAGTCCTGGTTTCAAATCGCCATCTTGTACTAAAAGATTTAGGATCTGGTTGTCCAACTGGGGGTTGTATTACAATACTAACCAGGTAAAACAAGATAAATTACAATAACATATTACCTTTTTTTTTGATGGCACGTTTGGCGCAATGGTTAAGCGATTGACTGCTGCGCTGCGTGTCGCGGGTTCGATTCCCGCACGGAACAAATATTTGTATGGCCTATAAGTAGTTGTTCCGGGTCGCTGTTTGTGTATGTGAGTTTAAATGTTTGTAAACGCACCCACGATACAGGAGAAATTCCTAGTGGGGCAACGTTTTAAAAAAAAAACTTGCAAATAGTAATGAGAATCATAATTTCACTAGCTTTTACCCGCGGATTCGCCCTCATGAAGGTCGGAAATTATCCTACGGGAAGATACTACGGTGATAAAAGGTATCCTATATACTAAGCTAGGTCATGGTCTACCGGTGCGCCAGGCACTCACCATTCAAATCGAATAACTGCAGCGCTTCTTGATAGTTGTGGTGGTAGGACTTCCCCAGACGAGCTCCTGCACAAATAGCTCTACTTTCTACTATGAAACACACACATCAGCTGACATCTACACAAATCCATAGTATAATAAACCTATACTTTTCGCACTGCTGCGACATTGGCGACATCCTCGTCTCCTTTAGAGAGCATGGGCTGTAATCTACTACGCGGGCCCAGTGCGGTTTGGTAGATGTCACATGTCTTCGATTTTTATATATATTTTTTACTGGGCCGCCATTGCTCTCTAGCATACATATTGAGACTATAAAGCAAGAGTAACTCTGCTTGTCTATATTTGCGAAATCAGTCCTGATCTTTGTAAAAGGCTGATTTATATTATTATATCAGAAACAGTGGCGGACTAAGTACACGACCGGTCGCACAGCGCCATCTATAGAGCGCGGTGACAACGGCGGGCCGGGTGTGGTTTGTTAAGTTACATTTCAGGAATTCAGGATTTTTTGATGTTTCTATTTACTGTACTCTGGACGTTTTTAACGTGTACGTCTTTTTTACATCGTTCTCACATCTAATTATAAATTCAACATTAATGATGTAACTAATATGTTTGCAAAGTTTCTTGCCCCGTTCTTCTTCATAGGTACCTACTACGCTTTGGAATAGGCAACTAGCTTAATTTTTCTGACTGACCAACTCCTTGACCATTTAAAAGTGCCGCGTGGAGGTCGAAATGATACCACGGGAACGTACTCGCGGCAAACTCAAAGTCAAATCATTTATTTCAAGTAGGTACATAAAAGGCATTTTTGGTCGCCAACAAAAAAAAAGGTAATTTCATATGGAGAAGTTCCAAATCCGTTCAACCGTTAAGACTTTAAAAGATAACAGACAGAAAGACACAATTTTTGTATCCCCTCTAATTCTACCCCCTTTTTTGGGTAGGAAATCATCTTATCCCGCTCTAAGCGGAGCGGGAGAGCGTGTCAGAATTTAACTAACTAAAACCCACCCAAATTCCTTCAGTTGCCTGTGCCAGGGGCCACGGTATCTCTTTCGAATCGCCGCCACGAGGAATTCGCCGGTGCTCTGCCCAAGCCGGGCAGACCTCCACCGTATGCTCCACCATGTCCTCCGGGCGATCCACACAGTGGTGACACCCTGGCGATTAAAGATTAATAAACATAGTAGGTAATTAATTAACGAGCCTTTAATCAAGTAAATGTTTCGCGAGTAACTCAAATATTTGATGTTTACATCCAAATTGTTGTATTATTTTGACCAAGTTTTAGACTAATTTGGAGGAAATCAAGGTAGGTACCGTATTTCCTGAATACACTTTAGAAAAAAATTATGTTTTATTAAAGTTAAACTATGTCTGTATTTTTTCTCCTGACAAACATTATTTACGCACTGCTTTCCATAGTCATGTCTAATCTGTTTAGGTTCAAATAGTATAATTTAAAAGATTAACATTGCAATATGACTAATAGATGGCGTTGTGTCGTGACGTCAATATACTGCACCCATAGACTGTACCTTAGTCATCATTATGACAGGCTGTAAACGACTAAAACAGCTAAATATAGGCATTTCGAGGCCCCCTACACTGAATGGACAAAAAGATCAGCGGGGTAATTGCGTACCACACTTACATTTTGACAGTTCAACAACATTCTATTTTTATTTTATTTCACTTTTTTTTATTTGTCATTAACTTGATAACTAAATATGCTTAAGACCCCCATGGCTGATCACTGTCTCTTGAGATACAGGTTTACCTAGTTTGAGAGGCAGGGTATACTTGGTAACAGTTTTTAACATAAAACTAGATGTATACAATATACCTATTTTATAACGAATCACCTATGTTCCATCTGTATTCTTTTTTTAAGGCAAATAAATTATTATTATTATTATTAATTCATTATGTTATTTACGTGGTTGATCAGACGAATTTTTGAAACAATGTATATGAAGTAATGGATTAGCAATTTCGTTCAAAATCTTTCGGATTGTGACCGAAAGTGTGTTGGAGTTCAGGATTATGTCATAATCCCAGTTAGATTACGGGATTAGTGTTAAGTTTGTAGTTATTTCATAAACGTAGGAGGATGCCTCTTGACATTAATCCCTCAGTCACCTTTGTAGCCCCACTAGCAAATAAGGTGACCTACCCTTTCCGGTTTAGGGATCAGGCAGACACAGACGGGGGCTAAATTAGGTCTCCTCAATGTTTTACTAAGTATAAAAATAGATGTCTTTTCGCAGTGTCATGAAAGGCCTATCTAACCTTCCACAATGGTACTAGGTTTCCAGAGTATGTACCTAAGATCGTTATGGAAAAGTATTATTGGTTGACTCTGTCCTGCATGTGTTCTGCGAGTATTCTGTTCTGCCTTTGGGGAGGAGGAGGGAGGTGAAGAGTTTTTGCTGTTCCTGATTTTGGCACTCATACAATATTAATAAAACCTCAGCATAATATGTGAAATTTTCCCCATATTCTACCTAAACCTTACACATATTCCTACTAGGACCTACTAGGATACCAAAAAATATTCCCAACAAATTGTTTAACCTCAGCAGCTGATTCCCGACTAGCTAACACCTAATACTGAATTTACTCAGTGTCGGTGTCGTAGGGTGAAAGGCCCTGTAATGTGCTAACGTTTTTGTCCATTGACGAAGGTACGGCAAGTGACGAAGGAGAGTTTACTAAGCGCTACGTGGAACGAATTTTTGTTACAACACCCTATTATTTGTATTATCTTTTTTTTGGATACACGCTTCGTTTGGTGTTTAGTTTGCGTTTATGTTTTTATTTGAGGAAGTACGATGAGCAGTCAATAGTAAATTGATGAACGAAGCTAGACGTATTAGGTACGTGGAGATTTTGGTCATCAATGTAATCCAATGATTTCAAAAATCGTCAAGAAATATCCTACCTTAATAAATCGTACTATTATGTTGTACCTACTTTTCACTTGAATTCTTTAACTAAGTTCTGTTTATCCCTTACATCGTAAACTTTATTTTTAACCATCTTACAGTGGGTCGGAAATAAAAGAATTTACGATCAACCCTTTATTAGTTCACCCACTCGTAGGGATCAACACGTTAGAGGATGAGCTGCGGAGGAGGGTTCCGAAGATATGCCAGTAATGGGTGTCATTGGGTGTACATACTATATGGTCGGTACTAAGTTTGAAGTGCCTTCAAATAGTTTGAAAGGTCAACATTATTTGAGATAAATTATGACATAAATATGACTTGGTGTATACTATATGATACAGTAGTTAATTAATAGGAGTCAAAAGACACGTTGTCCACTTTTTAAGTGTGATAAAAGATTTTGATTTTCTATTAAAAAAGATGTATTAAATCAAGAATAGGTATGGATTTGTATTGTGTCCTTTATATCTATGGCGACTACAATAGTAATCATTCCAATTTATGAAACGAAAAAATCGTTCTAAATCTGCTGTTCATTTGTTCTTATTCCACAATGATCTAAAAGTTCCCGAAAAAAAGTAACTAGGATTCCTCTTAACGTGGCAACCATCTAATAATGCAATATAATGTTGGGATCCCATTAGGCTACAATCACCTGCGGGGTTCCTATAAGGAAAATTTCGTGGTAATCTCAGCGTTATTAGCAGACCATTAGGTACATAAAGATTCCGATCACTGCTTACCCACGGGAATTATTTGCTTAATGATCTATCAATGGCGGTCTATGGTTTGTAAAAATTGTGGTCAGAAAAGGAAAGGAGACTCGTTTAGAGAATTCTGAAAACCTTTCCTGATTGGGCGGGATAAAGATTTTAGATGTTATCGGGAAGAAAATAGAGTTGGGTTAAATAGTACTTAGTACTATAGTACATAGGGTGAATTTTTAAGAAAGAATGAAATGGATAATAGAGACAGAACGAAAATCTAGGTCACAGACTCGAGTTGTGGAAAAAAAATAGTCTAAGAACCCTTTAATATGTTGCACCATAGAACTTCCTTGTCTGATAATCAACCTAACGAGAAAAAAATTATAAATTAACGACTACAAGCCAATATAAAGTATGGATGCGGGTACCGATACGTACTTATGTGTATACTAGCTGTGCCCGCGACTTCGTTCGCGTGCATGTCGGAAAACAAATTGTATTTCATGGGTTTTCATTTTTATGTGCGGTGCCTAAATTATTTTTCTAAAACAAAAGTAGCCTTAGTTACTCCTTATAACATCCGCTATCTGCCAGTGATCGATGCGTCAAAATCGATCCAGCCATTTCGAAGATGAGCCGGAACCAACAGAGAGACAATTTTTTTTTTTTAAGTTTTCTTTTTTAATAAGTTGTATTTAGTAAAGCGCAGTCATTTTGACATTACAAACAGATACTCCAATTGTATTTATTTGTGTAGATTAAGAATCAAGTAATGAATTTAAAAAAGTCAACGACCGACTTAATCCCAGTTTTCTACAAGTTTTAAATAAAGCTGGCAACACAATGTGTAACTGTAGAATAAAAACTGCAGCGACATTCCTTACCAAGACAAATAGTGCTACGCAGGAACTGATTAATTATCTGTGCACACCCTTAAATAATGAAGTGCGGACACGATTCCTCGATTAAAGCGATGCTTTTAAATACTGAGGTTTTAGTTTAGAAGCTTTGGATGGTAATGAATGTGTGTTGTTTGTTTGAAGAATAGGCGAGTTTAGATTAGTTCGTAATTTAATGTGTGTTTCTGCTGAAAACTAATTGTGATGCGGTAAATCTGTCACATCATATGTAAGTCAACCTTTATTGCTTGAGTACGAGGCTTTTGGCTACTTTGTATCTGTGTATTTCATAACATTCTTTTTTGGAATATGCATTTAATTGGGCAAAAAAATAAATTTTTCTTGCTTTACTTTCTAAGTACAGACGCCAGCAGGTCAAGCTACCCGAAACTGTCAAATTTTCCCAATCAACCTTGAACCTTAATGCTTTAACGATAAAGTTGAAAATCTATTAAAGAAATTTGACAGATTGTAGTAGCTTGATGTGCTGGCGTCTGTACCTAATGAATTTCGGAAAAACTTTTAGGTGATGCATTTCTAGTATCGTTATTTTGTCTCAATTGTTTCATAGCATGATTCAATTATTTATGTTTCAATGACCTTTCATTACCGACCGGGAAAAGTGATTTGAAACAAAATTCTATCAAATTGAAAGTCACGTGGAGCGTTTTCCTAAAGCTGATTGAATTCATAACAGTCAAGTATTATTACCGCTTTATCCTCCAAGGAAAACAATTTCAGCGTTCCGCAAACAAATCCCAAATGCAGCTCACATTACGGGCTCGACAAAATGCTCAAGTAAAAATCTAAGCGTTTACATCGAAATAAACTCCACAAAGCCGCTACTAACCGTTCCACTAACACACTATAATAATAAACGTAAACTTGAAACGATAAAGTTAAATATACGTTGAGTACGTTGACAATTTCGGCAACAGAGCATGTACGGAACTATCCCCTGGACGAATCATAACAACTTACAATATTGCATTTTGCACTCGCTCAGAACAAGTTTCCCGGGAAAATTTTGTCTACAGTTGGAATAGAATTGTCGATGTTTCGGAATTTCTCAACTGGACTGATCTCGGGGCGAAAAGTAGTGTTGCACATCTCTTTTGGGACATACATTGAATTGGGCGTAATTATAATGATTAGTTTTGGACACCGCATACCGCACCGCGCTATGAACATAGTGCTCAGCGGGCAGCTAACACGGCAGCGCAAGCGGTGTCCTATGATGAACTGAATCAACCTGCGTGGTTTGTGGTAGGTTTGACTGCCCAGAAGAGCTTATGACAACTCTTAATACATTGCAAAAGCACTTATGGCATCAACGTAAAATATTGATCAAAAATTGGTGTGTGAAAGTGTCTTAAAAGATTTACTTATAGAAATAATCATTTTATTTTATTTCATTTCAATGTCCGGCGTGCTAAGTACTGCTACAGTCCAGCCGTTGAGTTTCATACAAACGAATACGTGTTTTGCGAATTTGATCTTTATTAGCTACTAGAATTATCGCACTGACAGTTGTGTCAGGTGTGTCCGACTGATGGCTGCGGCGCTGTGCTGACCAACTTCAGCAATGACCTTGGTACCTCGAAGTTCTTCAGATTTCGGTCCTGTCACGACCAATGATGTCTAATCTTGTGACACTGGAGCTTGTTGCTCAATAAAACGAAGATAATGTTGTTGCTGAACAATGCCATTAATCCTAATAACACTTCATTCTATTTTAATTATTAATATTATTTTTTAGGATAGAAGTATAATATGCGGACAGATGTTCGTCCTTTTAGAGAAAGTACAATATAAAAAATTGTGACTTAAAAGTTTTTGTCGAGCAATTCGCTACAAATTAAATGTCCTACGTAAACCTAGCATGCCAGCATCCCATTTTGCGTAACATTCTCACTATCACAACCTTTTTATTTGAGAGGGGATTCATTACACATTACTTCATATCTTATTTATAAAATAAAATATCTGCATAATGGAATCAATATTGTTGAATAGTCAAAATCAAAGGGACTATATATGCTCTAGACATAAAGTACCTAGACAGCTGTTAATAGGTGTGTGCGCTTGTTGAAATGTACCTTAATAATCTTCACTACAAAGCAAAAGACTTTCCAAAGAGAATGAAATTCCTGTATGACAAGTTTTGTTAATCTAGTTACCTCCCTACTAGTGTGAGGTAGGTACACGTAATTGTGAATGTGAACAATCCGCACACCAGTTCCTGTGGGACTTCAGTCCGCTGCAGAATGAGCGCAACGCAATCTGCTGGATAGTTTAGAGTTTCATCAGTTAGGAAATTACACCAGATGAGATGAAAGTTATTACTGAATGAATATTTCGGGATCTTTGTCGCAGCTGGTGTTGTGTCATTTAGGGGTGATGATGTTAATTTATGCACGTTGCATGGAGCTAAAAATAGACATCGACATTAAAAATAGCTGTAATAAAATAATAATGCCCAATTGATTAAGGTAACTGAGAATACGCATCTTACGAAATGAAAGAGATAATAAAAGATATCATGATCTCTGAGTTTGTTTCGGCTTCTCTTCTCAGGGATCAGACAGCTAGGAAATTCCGGCACCGTTTAGTTTTAAAATATTGACATGTAAATGTGTCTTAAAAGATCTATCTACTTACTTACTTCAAAAACATTTCATTTCATTACGAAAGATGCATGAAAGAAAGGTTTGTTAGTATCATTACAGTGAACTCGATTGATAAAATCATACACAACGATTGATTAGGGTTATAACCAAGTTTATAGGTATCTCTATCAGTCTACTGAAGGCGTAAAAATCTTACATACATACATAACGCCTAGGCCTGCTACAAAAAATCTCCACGCTATGCGCCATAGGATCGAAACTAAAACACTCCAAAACGCATAAAACGTGCCGCGTACCGTCACTCAACTCGTCAAATTTTACATTCATTGGCTCATGAATTTATATTAATAAATTGAACGTATCGCCCTAGAGATTTGCACGAGCGCATATTAATATTCAATTTTGTTAAATAAATATTTTATTATTTGAACATTTAGAGCACCGTCGTTTGATTTTACAGTAACTATATTTTATTTTAGAATTGCTTTTATCGTTACAGAGTTATTGCACTCGTATGCTAATTTATTGTGAATTAATTGTATGTTCCATTGTAACAAATTAGGTTTGCATGTATTTTTAGTGGGCACCTATGTCAATAAACAGGTGTACTGTTTGTCGCTTTGCTAATACTAAAATTCAAATTTAGGATAAAGTGAATATATAGTATAGAATGAATTTAAAGAATCGCAAAAGAGAAGAGGAAATTGATTGCAGTGCCTATCGTGTTACTGACATCTCATTCCGAAATCCATTGTTCAAATTGTATGGAGTCGTTCCTTTTCTAATAATAAGGGAACTTAAACTTATGAAACATCATTCTTTATCAAAGATCTCTGTTTTCCCCATCACCATTCATGCCATCAGATAAGCTCTCTCTCCATTTTACTCCCAAAAGAATTATTTGTTCATCCTGAGCCACGTAAATCTTTTTCCACTCTGGCGCAAGTTCATAACTTCATTTACTCAATAAAAAACATCCTGCGAAGTTACCGCGCCTCGTAACTCTGCCTTTCTTTCACTTAGTTTCAATTTGATGTAATCGCGTAGTTCCTCTGTTGGCCCCATCAGATTACGTCGTGAACATACACGCGTTGCACGGATTTGCTCCCTACTGTTATGTTGTGGCCTTGCTTTCGGAGTTAGTTTGGACTTTTTGGTTTCATGTGCAATTTTGGTACTTGGGTGCAATATTTTGCTGTGTAATGCGTATGTTTCGCATCAATGTTACTGTACAAGTGTATATAGGTTCTTTTTGTGGCTTCATAATAAAAACAATATTTGGTCATCAATTTATCGTAAGGAAAATCTGTGATTTATTATCGTATTTAAATCATACATCATTTTGATGACATTAGTAAATTATTATATTAAGGGATAGCTGTATCAGGTGCAATGTATAAGCCACTTCTTGGAGAGATCAAGACACCATCCAAAAATAATTAAAAATACATAAAATTCTCAAATAAATTGCAGAGACCATAGTTCTCCTAGTCGGCATGGATTAGCCGTGTGCGGGTGCGAGTTGCGCTAAATTGTAGTGTAGTGTGCGCCGTGCTTTATGTTGGGGTGCAAGAACACACGCTTTAAATTGTATGGGGTGTAAGGGGGAGTGCACAACGTTACTACATCAGCTCCTGTGACGTCAACCACACCTGAGTGTCACTGCGTTTGGAAGCGAAACAACGTAGGATTTGACTGACTGTACCTGCACTTTGGAGAAATTAATCTATGAAACGCCTTTCGATAACCAGTTTTCGTAAAAGTCTGAAAAGTTTCAACTTAGCTTCGATATAGATGTATTTATTAAGTTACACTTACATGACGCTATTACAATTCCTATAAACAAACAATTTGTCGAAGTCAACACGATCACATAAATGCTATGCGTATCGTTTCCGCTAAGTGAACATCATTTTCCTATACAGGTAAACGGCACAGGAAAACACTGTACAACAACAATTTTACGTAAAAAAACGTTTTTACAAAGCCATACACAGCCTTATTGCAGTATACTACAGATTTTAACATAAAGATTATCTGCAAAAATCACAATCCTGAATTCTTTCACGCAAACAACTAATCTGAATCTTACGTCGCTGGTTGAAGGGTTGAAAGTGGTGTGTAGGGGGATAAAAATAAGGATGGTTCCAGGCTGTCCCCAGGGATATTACACCAGGTAATATGGCGTCGACAGTAAAGGCAACTCGATTGGAGTTATGTTAACTTTGCCTACTCCCGGGCTCTTGATTATGTTGGTTTTGGGAATCTATCGCTGGTTTTGGTAGAATTATTATTAATTCCTTACTTGTTTCAGTCTTGATTTATGCTCAGTTGAAGACGAGCGTCATCACCGAGGCAGGCCTAGGAAACTCTGGCGCGATGACTTAGACTCATTCTTTACTGATTGTCCGGAAAAGGTAGCAGGCAAAGATGAATGGCGAAGTATGGGTGAGCCTTTTGCCCAACACAGTATAGGCTCATATAAAAAAAAAACAATAGGTATACCTCGTAGTAACAAGGCCTAGGCCGCCATTTCGCCTGTTATGTTTTTTTAAGCGAAATGTGGGCACCTATAAATCTGTGCCTACACTCGTTGTTACTCCTTTAAACGTGGAACCGATTTTGTACAGAATACAAAATGAAAATGTAAGTGACCTGGGTAACGAGGAAAACATCATCATTTATAAAATGGTTTTATATATTTTATAAGAGTAACCTAACTTTTGCAACAGCCCCACAAAGTTTTCGTTTTATGTTACCTACTTATAAAAATATTATATGACAGTCGATTTATTGATTTCTGTATTACGGTGGCGGGTTTGATTCCCTATCGAAATAAATATTTGTTTTATGACCCAAACCTGTGGTTCCGGGCGTTTTTTGTTTACATTTATGGGTAAACACTCTTATGATACAAGAAAATTCCTGGTAAAGGTACATGACACTTTTATAAAAGAAAATGGAAATGATGGGTGTTTGTCCATCAGTGTATATCCTTTAAAGGATAATAAAATGGGGACGGACATCCATTTCACACTTCAGTTGTAGAAGGGATTAATCAAGGATTAGGTCTTTACCTTCTATGTGTCGTAGGGAGGCAGAATAAGCTGCCGCATGTCGTACAGGTCCGGTCTTGCAGAGTAATGATAGAGCTGCCTTGTGTGGGGGGTTGAGGTATATTCAAAATTGAAAATAAGCAAGAATAATTCACATAGATAAGTGAACATTTGTTTATTCAATCTTTTGTTACAAATATTAAATACAGTATTATAATCTAACACTAAAATATGCATATACTTACAAGAACATGAATAAAAAACAAAAAAAAGGGAAGATTAGTGAATTGAAATGAAATTGTTTATTCTGTAAATAGGATATTGGAATCACTTATACCCGTCATAGTAAAAGAAATACGAAAAGGCAAAAAGCTCAGATCGAATTGGCGGTGCTGAGGAGGTCTATGTCTCCGACATTGGACGTCATTCGGCTGAAGTGATGAAGATGATCAAAAAACAATAAGAAAGAAAAAAGGATACAAAAGTACCCACGTCATCCTCACATTCACAATAAGTAGAAATCATTCCTTTGTAGTTGATTTGCCGTTTTGTTATTTCTTATTAGGCTCTTGAACAATGAGTACCTACACTATTACTGTACAATGTGTAGGTACATTGCAAACTTAAGTCATAGCGCCTGATTACTCATAGAAAAGCATAGCATGCATTACATTATGCGCTGATGATAGATGTTATTATAATACCTATAATTTGCTTATTAATCCCATACTTTTAAAAACCCTCTAAAACTATAAATTAAAGAGTAACGGGAAAGTCTGCGGGCATGTTACCTCTGACCGCTAGAACCTTACGCTCCCTCTCAATGTCTACATCGTCCTCAAGGCCGTCAGCAAGGAAATGGAACTATGGAAATCCTATTGTAAGTAAATCCGAATGATTACGATTCTAATTATTTAAATCCAACTAGACCAGAGAGCTGGATTTAATTTGTATTGTTTCTATCCTTTAAAGTGGATGATTATAATTAGTGTTACCAACTCCATAGTTCAACGTGAACGACGCTCAGACATGTTACGAATATATTCATAATCTATATGTAAATCACATACCATAGCTGTTTCATCCTGTTACGTTAAAACCTCTAGTTTTAAAAGCGTAAACCAAGGCGGAACTTTTTAACTTTTGCAGCATGATATTCTGAAAATATTATGAAGTTCTGCAGTTGCCTCGAAATTCATTTAAAAAGTAAAGTAAATCTGATGGACGTAATCTAGTAGCGCAAACACGGAATAAACTGGTTTTAAAACTAAATATAGCGCTCGGGATGTTTATTTCCGCATATAGGTACATGAATATTTTCTCGTTCCTACTAATGAGATCGCCAATCTATCAATTACTGATTATGATAAAATCTCATTAAAACTTATTGCAGCAAGCATTATATCCTCCCGACCGATTTCGGTCATGGTGGCAAATCTCAATGGAGATTAGCCACGTACTTACGTAGGGGATTTCATAGTGAGCAAATGTGTGCGCCAACTCACGTGCACTCTCTGTTCCTTTACTGTCATAGTCCGATTCTAGGAGTCTGGAAAATTCCTATAGGAAAAGCTCAATGACACTTTGCCCGGCTTGGGAATCGAACCCAGGAGGACCCCATGCTCAGCAGTCGCGCTTGCAACTGAGCGTTAGAAAATCCCTGCTTGTTGGACGATTGACATTACTAACGCCTTGTTAAGCATATAAGTTGGAAGCTAATCCAACACCAATATAACAGTTAAACTCACTGGCGAACGGTCTCAGGAAAGACTAATGCTGTGGCGAAGTAGTACTTCCTTATCCATTCCATTCGTTCCACTCGCTGAAAATCTCCTGGACAAGAGTTGCCTTGGCTAAATAGCCAGTCTATAAGTAGCAACCTGCTCAGGTGAAGATTTATAGATGACTAGTTTCTATCCAGGGGTTCGCCCGCATGGAGGTCGGAAGTTATTCCACGGAAACGTACTACCGAGTTAAAAAAAGTATGCCCTAACTCAGGTCACGGTCTACTTGTGTGTCAAACTTCATCGAAATCCGTTCAGCCGTTGCGAAGGCGTTACAAGAAAACAGACCGACAGAGTTACTTTCGCATTTATTATAATAGTATGGAAATATGGATTCCAAACTGGAGTGCAAAAACGCGTTGCTGTTCTACAAACAATGGGACACATGATATCGTGTCCTGTCTGAACGCTACAGGAATTGATGGACGCTACTGATGTTGCCAAACTGGTAATACTGATGACGCCAACAATACGGTAAGAAGAGTAATACACTTTTACAAACTACAAAGGAATTTTACATTTTTCATCCCGAAATTTCTCAAAGATCAAATGATTGAAATCGACATAGAAAATAAAGGATATATTGTCAGAAAATTGGTTTTCCTTCCCAAAATACATTCTACCTATGCAAACGGAAAATGAAATCGTACCGACATTTTGTTTACTATTAATAAATAAACATTTACGTAGGATAGTATCAACGTTATGTATTTTTAGTAGATATATATTTTTCTACAGGTTGTACCTCTGCAGGGACGCCTATGGCGGTGCAACGGAATGTTGTTATATTTTGTACAATTATTATTGTTCTTTCCGCATCCAGCGGATTCCTGCGGCCCTCACAAGGTCATCGGTCCACCTTTGTTGGCTTCCAACGCTACGTCTTCCAGTACGCGGTTGCCACTCCAGAAGCACAGAACCGGTCGAAGTGGCGGTGCTTGCGGGAGGCCTGTGTCCAGCAGTGGCCGTCTTTTGGCTGAAATGCTGACGATGATTATTGTTCTTTAAGTTTTTGCGGATGTAAGGTATTTTCTACCCAGGTCTATTTTATTTTACTTTGACGCGTCATATTAACTCAATCTATTGCAGTCCACTGCTGGACATAGGCCTCTCCCAGGCTACGCCACAACACCCTGTCCTCCGTCTTCCGCATCCAATCTGTCCCAGCCAACTTCTTTAGGTCGTCCGTCCATCTAGCTGGGGGGCGTCCCATAATACGCTTGCGGATACGCGGTCTCAACTCAGTGCTCGTCTACACCACCGGCCATCGGTCCTTCGACAAACATGGCCAGCCCACTGCCACTTCAGTTTGTTAACTCTACACTCTGCAAGCTATGTCGGCATAACGCGGCATATACGCGTCATATGGCGCCAATAAACTTATTTACTTCTTTTTTTTTCCATAGGTAGGTACTTGTTTTATTTCGTCCACGTTTACCAAACACGTTCGTCGGCTACAAAAAGTTGTAAGGTCACTCTGAAAACCTACTTATGTGCTTAGTTCCATGTGTTCACTTAACAGAATCAGCACCATTTTATTTTTATTCTGGGATAACATACACATTAATTCTATTTCAACACTACGATCTGAAAGTAGAACAGACTAATAATAACATATACCTACATAAACATAATATTATGTACAAGTATTGAGAGCACTTAGTCAAAAGATTTATGGATAGATAATGTTATAATATATTGAGATCACAAACAAAATCTGTTAATGTAGGTACTTAGCCTACAAACGTATTTAAGTAAAACAGAACATTAGCATAACATTGATGTTGCTGAAATATTATCTGGCACAATATTTTAGATAACTAGAGCAAGTCCTGTTTTCTTGTCGAATAATTTGAGATAGTGGTAGGTATAGTTGGTAGTTGATAAAGCATTTAAATTTAGTGAGACACAAAAATAAACAACTCGTTAAAACATAGTTATGCAGCGTCCACGGCCAGCTTTATAATAGGCCAGATTGCGCCAGGCCAGGCTGGCAGGCCGTGGGAACCGTCGCATCTGATGAGGCTTGCGGAGGCCTGTCGTCACCCGTCGGATCCGTAGGGAGTAGCTAAGTACAAAGGTGCGGCGTGGAGCGGCGCGTGGGCCACTCTCGCGGCCTGTACAGCCGCGTTTTTTCTTGCTTTGTTTATCAAATGTAGACCACTGAATGAAACCGCAGCGTTTGCACACGCAGCCATGGACTCCGTTTAACTTGACATATTGGAATAAAAGCCAAGAGGCCGCAGCAGGCCGACAGACGCCTTGGGAATGCTCGGCACGGGCCGCGACCGGCCTCAACGGCATAGTATAAAATGTCGACGGGCATAGCACCGCCTGGCGCGGCCCGTCAGCTAACGGGCAGTGGGATCGCGGCTCACAAGTACAAGGATTTTCTGGCGCTCGAATGTCGTTGACAGGGTGGCGTTGTTGGTACACATTTGTGCAATTGTTTTGTGAAATGTAATACAGCAATATGGCGGCGTGAGTTCAGATGTCAGTCTCACGCCAAAATAACCTTAAAGAACACAAAAAATGAAACAAATTAAAAAGTACATAATAAAAAAATAAAGGCACGATTTGCCGAGGTGTTGCAAATGCAGAAAAAAAAATCATCTGATAACTTTATTAAGGGAATAATTTTGAAATGTAGACATTTATTTCACACAAACCCACAAACGTACTATAGTATGACATATTATAAATAACACATAACCAAATAAAGAACAACCAACGTGCGGTGTGGAAGGTAACACTATGACAAACTGGCGCAGTTAAACCCCTAATTACATACACGTTAGTTAAGGCCCGATATTTAGGTGATATGTATTTTTAATGGGGACTCATCCTCCCTTTCTCTTATTATACCATCCAGATTTAGGGAAAGGAGCCCTGAATATCGCGTAGTGTAAATAAGGCTTTAAACAAAATTCAAATAAAAAACAAACTGTGTGCGGTGTGCGTTTCAAGGTTGCACCAAATGGGATTCCAGCTCAGCATGACGTGTCGGCAAACGTACGTCGAGCAGACGAGTTAATTACGCAAACAATTACTGGAAAAAGTGTTACGTGCGTGTGAGCGTAAATTATGTAGGGGAGCCCGAGGCTGTAATACACAGATGTAAGAATAAACAATCCATTTTTTCTAAAACTAGTAACAGATCTCTTAATGACTCAATCTGTGGAGAGCAGTGGTGGCCTAGTGGTATCGGCCCCAACTTACGAGTCTCAGGTCGTGAGTTCAAACCCAAGCAGGCACTTTACTTTGTATATCTAATTTCATCACCACTGCTCTCAAAACGGTGAAGGAAAACATCGTGAGAAAATTCGAAGACATGTGACCCGACCGACCCGACTACTTCATCTATACTAAATATCGTAAATATGGCGCCCAAATCTAACATTCCACGCGAGGGTACGCTGCACAGCCCCCACTATGTACAAAAATAATTGTAAACTATACTTTAGAGCATGATGCTGTTAGGGAAAGTGGAGTTTAATAAAACTTTTAATTTTACGTGGATAAAGTCTGTTATAGGGGTACTATTTTTCATTTCAAAATAACAACTTTACGATATTACTGCGACTTCGTCCGCGTGAAATTTCATGTTACCCCGACCTTTTATTTTATTTATTGTTGCTGAGAAATGCATTACGCATCCCCGCTCGCGAGGGACGAGACAGGGTATGTGGGACTCCTGTCGGGATGACACCGACAGTATACCCACTAAAACTCAGCGGTGTTCCCACATCGCCGTGATGGGAGGGCCATGGGAAACTGGCTCAGCCTTCGGAGCGGCGCCGGCGCCGCGTGAGGATCGTCCTCCTGCGCGCGCTCCGCCGCCTCCTTCTGGGACATGATGTGTTCGCAGAAGGAGGCGACTGCCGCCCAGGACCCCTCGTACTCTAGCATGGCGTTAACCAAACCGGGGAGTGAGAGGTCCGATCCGATCACCGCAATGAGACTGCGGCACTGCTCGGACCACGACGGGTACACCTCGAGGGTGTGCTGCGCCGCGTCCTCCGCCGCGTCCTCCGCCGCTCCACAGTCGTGGCACGACGGCGTCTTCTCCCGTCCGATTAGGTGCAGGTACGATCCGAAACAAACGTCTCCGGACAGCACCTGCACCAGACGGAAGGAGAGAAATCCATGCGACCGCTCGAGCCAGTCTCGCAGGACCGAAGGCTGCGGTGGCGAGGTCCCCCGTCTAATTGACGAAGATGGCGTCCCTCGCCTCCCTCCGGACGGCCTCCCGCTCTTCCGGGGCTGAGCGTTTTCCTCTCGCCCTCCGCCCCGCCGTCCATTCATTTACTCTGGCGTGCACCCATGCCTCGAGTAACCAAGGACGGGTGGCGGCCAGAGCACATGCTGCCGCGAAGCCCACAGAGTGGTAGGCCCGCGCCGTTTGTGGAGCTATGGCCCTTTGGGGTGCCCGCAAGGTGGCGGCGTTCTATTTATTTATTATAGGTTAACCAACAGCTTGAGCTCGAGGGAGTTCTCCCAAATATTGCATCTGGGCCTTGACCTCAATTCTGACGCCTTCCACGAAAATGTGGGCATCAAGTGGGGGGCGCTTCCGAGGTCCGTGGAAGAACACGGCCTCAGTCTTGTGCAGCGCCACCGTTAAACCTAGTCGCCACGACCAAGGATCCGCCCGCTGAGGCCAAGTTGGCCGCCTCCCTGAAACTCCCCCCCCCCCCCCCCCCCGGGCGGATCATAGCCGAGCCGTTCCAGAGGAGAGGTCCTATGAGTGACCTCTGTGGAACGCCGGCTCCAACGGCGTACCGCCGGACTGCCACTCCTGGCAGTCTGGCCAGTCCTATTTACCAGGAGGATCGCCCGATCCTCCAGGTAGCTGGCTAGCAGACTGCGATGTTACCCTGACCTCGCATCGCCCGCGCTCTTATTTCGTTTCCGCTAAGCGTTCTTGCTGACTTTATTTCTCTTTGCGCGGTTCTTAAGGGTCTTAGATAGCCTTCCTCGAGAATCGCGCTATCAAATCTGACTGGTAGTTTCAGAGATTAGCGTGTTCAAATGTTAGATTATTAGTATAAACGTATGTCGCATCACGGCCGAGATGCGAAACATCGGGTTCTCTTCATGATCCGACATAGTTTACGTATGTGTAGGCACTGTAGCGGGTACTCGAACGAACAGATAATTTGAATTTAAAGTAATTTTAATAAACTAGCGATTATCAACCGAAACGCACACTTGCGTCGGAAACAAACACGTGCGTACAGTACCTACTGAGCGTTTGCCAAGACTATATCCGAGCTCGACTGTCCACTGTAGACTGTCGCAACACTCGGTCTCTCCGCCAGTCCTCGCTACATCCCCTCCACCGACGATCGTGTCCAAGCGGTAGGGCTCGCTTGCGTTTCCGATCACATGATTATTCGTTTACCCATTAAACTGTTAGATAGCGCTGTCCGCTGTACTACGGCGCCATCTATCCACGACATATAGATGAAGGATGAAAAAGTAAACTTCATATACAGGTTCACACCATGGTAACCTTACAAGCTATTGTTTGAATTCCTGATGGTTTCACACAGGTGTACTAGATACGAGAGATAAGGACGACGATACGAGACACGAGACGAGATGGCGTACGAAATAGTTCTTGGTCGTAAGTAGGTCGCAATTATTTGCATATAACCCCAGCCTGTGTTCCACAGTTTTTCATCTCCAAGGCAAACGGGAAGATATTAAAAGCACAAGAAACTCCCAAGTGCTTGACGCCTTGGTATAAATTATTTATAACGCAAGATTGCAATAGTACATAAATAATGATAGATGCTAACCCGCCCGTACTAAATTACGGAGGAAAATATCCAGACATTTTAATAATTCTCTGGAAATATTGTTAAGATTTTGCTGAAAAGTGCGTTGGTGTTTATTAGCCACATTTAAGAAACCACTTCAGAAAAATTTCTGCGTGTTTAAAACCTACCTGCCTTTTCATTGACCTTTTTAATGGCCTTTAGGCGGATCACACACTACAGTGCACCATGCGACTGAACGCAGGAAAAGGCGCCAAATTCCCCGCGTAGAAACGCATTTTATTGAATTTGTTTGGGAAAAATCACATGCGCTACGCACGCACGTGCGTGTTATCTGCGCCCCGTCGCGTGGCGCATTGTAGTGTGTGATCCAAAAGCGGTTCATTAAGTTGTTTTGTAAGAGGCAAGTAATTAAATTGGGTCATGCATTTGCACCCCAAACCCTCCCTGCCTTGAGGATCCTACAATTTTCTATAACGTTGTTTCAACTTTACAAGAACACTTAGAACATTTAAACTACCATAAATATCTCCGTTGTATCATGTAAGTACATTTGTTATAAACAAAATTAAAGAGCCGTGTATGACCCGCAGCCCACGCGACGTACTAATATTAATCGTTCCAATTTCCATCTTTTCTGAACGTTAATCACGTTCGTTGACGGTCCCACATGATATCGTGTGTAATGTTACACAAAACAGAGAAAACAGTGAGTTCAGTTACAAGGATTCAATACCTAATTAGTTTGAAACGTAAAGCACTACCCTAGATTTAAGTACCCAATGGATCACAGTCTACTCTGAGATTTTAAAATGAGAAAAAAAATTAAAATAATAATCATTTATCTTTCATTCAGACGCACATAAAATAGTTACCAAGAAAGCGTTAGTAGGGTTGTTAGCACATAAAAAAATAAGATATAAATAGTTTGTTAGAAAAAAAACCAGTTACAAAATAATTACTTACTCGTAAAACCTATTTCCTATTCCTGTGCAAGCGTACACCTGCCCAGTACACTGTAACTGAACTATATATTTTGCACGCTAACGTTCTGAGGACAGTGTTGCTGCTACTACGGACGCTGCTCATCATCGATGCAGTTCTTTTCCTGATAAGGTCGAAGAAGTCATCGTTGGATGCATCTGCAAACATTGCGGAAGCACTGCAGTGCCGGAAATAGAGAAGGAAAAGGGATGATGAGAGACGAACTGATTAAAAAAAAATCATAAATATAATCAAAAATTATGATACATCATAATGCATTAAAACATTTTTTTTTTAAATTTATGAATGTGTCGACGATGAGCATTCCAAAACATAAGTAGGTACTAAGTTAGTTACTGTTTTAGAATTGAATAGTTTCAGATTCATTCGCATTTGAAAGACTATAAACTATACTTACATTCTTTGTCCTGTCACTTTGATGCTGATGTCAGGATACTACAAACGGTTTTGAACTTTCCTTCTTGTGTTTGGAATAATGTCATGAATGCCAGGTGACTCGAGAGATATTTATTCAGAAACAGACATCACTTTGACGTTTCCTCCAAAGATATGAAGTGATACTTCTGTCATCAGTCTCCACGATCCTTACGTATATATTTATAGAGAACATTTAAGGGCTTTGTACCCTTTGTCCCTTTGGTGTGCACTGGGTTGGAAATACCTAGCGAAGACCCAGATAAGGTTGCTCGTATAGAACGTGGAAAAATAATACCAATTCTATATGCTGAGTTAGGAAAGGGATCTTGTCAGCATCTTTGTTTTCTTGGGAAGGTGGCGGTGTTCGATGCAATGAAGTGAAAGGTTACTGCTACAAAGACAGCCTTTTCTTTAGTAAACTATTGATATTATTTGGTGATTTTATGTTGTATATTCATACTCTTTTATTCAAAAAGTTATGGATATAAGGTCTTTACTCTATACTTGTTATGTTCTTTTGACTTTTCAATAAAGCCAGTTCAATATGCTCCTGCATTATATTTTCTTATAATATTTATATCCTTCCAACACGTTATCAGCACGAATTATAAGGTGTTATATGATGACAGGGTATAATATGAGTTTTCACGGTATTCAAATGTTAAAAAACCGAGATGGATACCCAACCTGGAAGTTCAAAATGCGGATGCTTCTCATTCATGAGGAGCTGTGGACGTCCATCACTGGGTATGATGATTCTGATAAAACGGCGGAGGATGTGCGCTCTCGTAATGACCAGAAGGCGTTGTCACAAATATGCCTTACGGTTGACGAAGCAGCAATTTCGCATGTGAGAAATGCGAAAAACGCCAAGGAGGCTTGGAGTGCTTTACAAAAAGCTTATGAAGATAAAGGTATGGGTCGTAGGCTATCACTAGAGCGTAGACTTTACAAATATGCCTTAATCGATTTCCAAGATATAGAATCGTATATCAACGCCATAATGAGCATTGCTCAAGATCTTGAAGATATTGGTAAGAAGATCGACGATGGATCTTTGGCTGCGATAATTCTCGAAGGTTTGACATCACGATATGAACCGCTGATAATGGCTTTAGAGAATTCTAATGTTGAAGTAACCAGCGAGTTGGTTAAGGCGAAGCTGTTAAACGAGCTTTCCAAGGACCCTCACCAAGACCAGGTGGCTGCGCTACGTTCAACAGGTTCTACTAGCAAAAAGAACAAGCCTATAATCTGCTTTAAATGTAGAGAACCAGGACACAAAAGCCCCCAATGTCCCAATAAGAAGAATAAGAAGGCGGCTTTGAGTGTGTCGGCAAAGGTTTTCAAAGGTACAGATTGCCATCATCATAAGGAGGTAGAACAGGCTGTTGTAAAGGAAGTGGCTCTCTCTGCGCCAGCTGCAATTGAAGGATGAATTATTGATTCCGGTGCAACAATTCACATGACTCCGCATCGCGAGTGGTTCAGCAGTTATCGGCCTGTACAGGGTGGAACGATTACTGTGGCAAATGGACAAAAAGTGGCGGCTGTTGGAATTGGTGATGTATCAATAGATACAGGTACTTTGGCGAACAAGATAGAGAATGTAGTTCACGTTCCTGATTTAAACTGTAACTTACTTTCAGTTGATAAAATAGTAAACAAAAGGTTACTCTGTAGTTTTCAATAAAAAAGGCTGTACAATTTATGACACAAAATGTGATGTTGTAAATAGTAAAAATGTTTTAGCGTATGGTTCTGAATGTAATGGGTTGTATACTTTGAATTGTTCAATTTATATGTTCAATAATGTTTCAGCTAAACTTGTGCACTCTGATTGTTCCAACTTCCAGCTTTGGCATAAGAGGTTAGGACATTTATGTCGTATAGGCATGGATCTACTAAGAAAAGGTCAGGCTATCGGCGTAGAGTACACGGAGGTTGTCAAGGAACAAGGTTGTCACATAGCTCACTATCAAAAGGCTATTGGCAGGACGCAGTGGGGACAAGCGTCTACTTAAAAAATCGAGCACCACACCGCGCGCTTAACGGTAAAACTCCATTTGAAATGTGGTTTCATGAAAAACCAGATCTGTCTCACCTAAAGGTTTTTGGATGCAGAGCACTTGTTCAAGTTCCATCAAGCCAGAGATGTAAGTTGGACATGAAAGCTGAAGAACAGATTTTTGTAGGGTATTCAGAAGATCCTCATACGTATTTTTTCCGGAATGCTATAACTCCTAGACGGTTAATGAAGTCAAGAGATGTTACATTTTTTGAAAATAACTTGGTCTGAAGGATAATATTGAGACTATTGATACTGTCAACTCTGACATTGTCAATTTGCTTTGTTTACAAATGATTGGTATATCATAATGATTTTGTTTACTGCTTTTTTATGCCTTTGTATTATGAGTGCCATGGGATTAACTTTTTGAGGGGGCATGTTGTATATTAATACTCTTTTATTCAAAAAGTTATGGATATAAGGTCTTTACTCTATACTTGTTATGTTCTTTTGACTTTTCAATAAAGCCAGTTCAATATGCTCCTGCATTATATTTTCTTATAATATTTATATCCTTCCAACATTTTATTCTATAAGTTTAAAGTTTTTAGTAATTAAATATTCTTTATTATTTACCTATAGTCTAAGAGAATATTAACAACATTTTGGAACGTAATGGGATTCTAATAAACTGGTAAAATACTTTGATGTTTCTGTACTTTACGGCCTACTTTTGTATAACACTCGAGGTATTCGTTACCTCACAAGCATGGGTAGCAGTTTTCGCACCTATAAACAAACTGTTAAAATTACCTACATACATACACTCACGCCTTCTTCCCAGGGGGTAGGCAGAAACTATGAAGCGCCACCTGCTACAATCCTTACATACTCCTTTTGCCTCATTTACGTTCATACGTCCGGTCATACCTGCACGCCGGTTGCGAGTACTACGCACCTGACCTTTCTGAACAACATCACCAATAAGGTCGCTATTCCCTATTCCCCCCAGGGCGTTTCCTCCCGGCGTTTCCACTCACATCTGCGTTGTAAATACCTTTTGTTAGTCGCCTGTCATTCATCCTCTCATTATGACCAAACCGTCTAATCTTCTATTTTAAATGTTTGCCACTGTTATAATGATAAGCTTATTGACTGATCTCTATTCGAAACTTTCACTTTTTCAGTCAAAGATTTTTAAATCTAAAGTTATCTCGTTTTCTTTTTTTTGGCTAATAAACTATAAATCCATCCTTCTTACAGCGCCTTCCCCAAAAATCTTCAAAACAGCGAACTAATTAAAACAATAGGCCACTTACAATCAGCATAATATCACGAAAGTCGTTATCACGCGAGCGCAGCCCCAGTATGTCTGTAAGTGCTCAACTTCAGTTTCATTCATTAGACTTAAAACCCTCATTACAGCTCTGTACTGGAGTATCGCCAAACTGGTTTTGTTTCTGAACTTCTACGATTATTGTCCAAGATTAGTAAGTGCTGGAATGGAAAATTGGTGAAGGGTTAGGTTGCTTTGGCCACAGCTCTGTTTTAAGCAAGTCCAATTTAGAGTTATCATTTACTGAAATCAATCACTTAGTTAGGCCTCTTTTACTTACTTTCTCACAATATCAAACCCCATATTCATTGCTTAACTCTTATAACGACGAATAAGTAACGAATGGGTCAGGTTAATGCTATTAATTTATACATATTTGTTAACTATCTCTGCCTTTGTACATTGTCTATAATATGTAAGTACAGTCTATCAAAGTCAGATGCAGATGCATGGAAGTCGTTTTATCATTACATTCAACACACTTGATATTTACTTAATATGTTACCATTTTTCCACAAGTGGAATCTTCAATTATCCTCACATTCCATTCCAGTATTGCGTTAATCCGTGACAGATACACGCGACACTTCGGCCATTAGAAAGTGGCTATCATAGCCGCTGCTAGTCGTTGTAGCCGGTCCGCCGACGTTTCACTCCGTTCTGTATCGTTTTTATGTGTCTTATATATGTTACTATTACTATCGTTAGTATCAGTGACTATATTTACCTTTGGAGACCTAGTTGTTTCCTAGGATAATATTGGCAATATCCTTAGGTGTTATCCTGGCATTCCTACTTTCAAAATCTTGAAACCTAGTACAAGTTACTTATTGTTTAGTATTTTAACCTATCTGACTAATATTTTAATCGTTTCCATGTCACTTATCTTATTTCAAAGGGGCTAAAAGACGAAGCCGTTTTTGCGCAGAGATGCATTGAAAAATTGGTGAGGCTCTTGTCTATGGCCGAGGTGAAAGGCTCATCGACGCTACTCAAAACGTGTTACCAGAAACTCAAACTAGTTAATAACCCGTTAGTAACTCGCGTTGTGACTGCCATTTAAATAGTAGTAAAAGAAAGAAAGAAAAATGGTTTAATCTGCACAAACAAAACGTACATTACAAAAAAGGCATAAAACACACACATACAAAATAACCACAAGCCTCGTAATAAAGTTAGACTATTTTGTCCATTGTTTGATATTAGGGCCAGGAAGCAAAGGCAGTACAGATTGCGTAAACGTTGCGACACTGGCAAATGACAACAAACAAACACTAGTGCTGTGGCTGTCTAGCTACTCATTGGTGATTTCAAAAGCCCAATTCTCGTAATTATAAACGTTCAAAATCTAGTCGCAATCTCATCTCAACGACAATCAATGTCATAAATGGAGGGAAACTAGACGTAATTTTGACAGTTTGCGAATGGGACTAGAATACGAACGTTCTATAAAATACGGGAATTTCCTCTCAGATTTTAACACGTTACTAATTTTTGACTAGCGTCGTGGACGGTATTCCTTATACTAAAAAATAACAGTGGCATACCTTTTAAGCCTAACTATTCTGAAAATACTAAAATTTACTACACATCTCACATAGTCAACAAATGGCGAAAACATCTACACAACACATAGGTCAAAAGGACCTAAAATTTTCAGCTTCCATGCCATTCGGATCTCAGGTTTGACCACACTACCATCCTTGTTAACCCTTCTCGCCGGACGACTGCGTAGAATAATTAATTCTACGGCGTCACAGAGATGATTTAGATCTCTACAGGGCCCTTAAGTTATGCCGAAACTATACATAATAGTTCCTGTTATAATTTAAGATCAACATGGAGTTGTGGCGTTTGTCTAGATGGTGAATTTAATTAACATTTTAGGTGGTCAGTGTTAACTTCAAGGCATGAACAGAAAGTTCAGTTAGCCATTTGTTTGCTTCTGAAATGTTCTGCAGGCTTGACATTTCAAAACTATCAAATCAAAATTCATTTATTCAAATTAGGCTAAGAATCAGCACTTTTCGAACGTCAAATTACAAAAGACAGTCCCCCAAAACGCCCGCCCTTCACCACTTTCTAGTGTTTTCGCTGGGGAGAAGAAGTGGCGCAACAAACTCCCCGGCAATACCAATAATTAATCTCGGTAGATAGAAAAATTTACGGTTATTATTATAATAAAACAATACGTTTAAAGTGGCACTCAATAATAGGCTATTTTGCGTTATTTTAATCGAACCTATTAGTTACCTGACATCGTCATTACATTGCCAGTCAGTGGCAAGTTCCATCACATTGATGTCATCAATATCATTCGTGGACAGTGAATGCTCTATTATTTATTTCTTTGGCCTTCAGCAATCTTTGTGTATCTAAACCTTCTGTAAGCATTGTCTACTCGTGCTTTCATAGAATTGTTCAGAATAAATATGCGAGGCTGAGAATAAGGACTGGAATTTGTACTGAGTTAGATTCCTTGTAGGTATGAAAAGTACATAGGGAGAGAATCTGGGAATTGTTACAAATTCACAATTAGGGTGTAGTTTAATTATTTCTAAACAACAGGGTGGGGGTCTTATTCAACAATTTATAATTATAGAGATATGGTAACTATTACTTATATTATTGATTACACTTGGATTGTAGTAACTACAGATTCATCTTTGGCATATGCAGAAGTAAGGACTGGTCTACGGACCAGTCCTTACTTAACAGATGGAACGGATCCAGAAGTAAGCTTCTGGATCCGTTTTATATCTAATTCCTGTGAGTTAGATATTAAACTGATCCAAGGACCAAATAATATATGAGTGAAGTTAGCCGTATTCATCTATTCACTTTTAGAAGATCAGAATCTTTGGGTTAGATATGATAAAAATATGGAGGTACCTATATATTTATACCGCCTTTCTTTATAAACATCTTTCAAAGCAAATCCCTAACCAAACTCTTAAGATATTTCAATAAAACAAGAACACAACAGATTATTCCGACCTCTCACGAACGGAGTCTTATAAACTATTGAAGTTGACAGCGTTTTTCTTCATCATTTACGAGAAACTGCCAAGTAGTCTGCGGAACCCAGTTTAGTACCAAAGTGAATGAATAATGCAGACTACGGACTACAGAAAAACTAAGACATTGAGGACAAACTGTGAACGGACTTGGAAACTAATATAAATAAGGATAACTGTATTGTTTTGTTTTGTCTTTGCTTGGACGAGGTCAAAATATTTCTGCATATTAATGTTACTGTAGTTCTTACTTATTTCTTTTTTACAGATTTCTATTATGCAGCCAACCAAGCATTATCTTGTAAAGAAAATGTTTTGACAAAGTTTTGCTTTTTCTATTTTTATTTTTAATAATATTTTTGACATAAACATTATTCAAACCTAAACGAAAATTCTTTATCACAAATTCTGAAATAACTTTCTTCAAACCTTTAAAAGATTTTGAAAAGTTCACTCGTTATTTTTTTCATTACAATTTATTTATTTTGTTTCATAAACTGTGATGGTAGACAATGCGGCTTCTAGCTTATATTCTGCGTTATAATATCAAACTTTTGTTGATCTTAAAATCAAACTTGAGCAATGAGAGAAATTTAGTTGTAACAAAAAATTGCATTTCACAATATTATTTTGCCGACACATACATAAATTGCAATCTCAAACATATAGGTAAATGAACTTAACCCAGATCATGATCACCAACCAACACAATATCGTATTTCTAAACCAATCACCGAACGCCTTAAATTCGACTTCCGATGCGAGCTTAAAGAAAATTTTAGAAACGAATTTAACATAACAAAGAGGCAAAAATACACACAAAAAAATCGAGAGAGAACCCTTTTAACAGACAAGACACACTTGTCAGTTAATAGAGTGTAGACAAAGGTGTTTACCATGATAAAGGAGCTGAAAAGAGCGAAAAAAAGCAGAAAAAGCGAAGCTAAGCTACACGGTTGCTCGATAAGTGAAATAAGGTGCCTCGGAAGGCTGTAAGCTATTATTTCGACTAAATGGAAAGCAGTTTACTGTCTAAATGGGTTCTATATCGGGGCCATCTTTGTAAATTTATTTTTTTCTCACAAAGAGCAGTCTTTAATTCACTGGAGATAAAGCCGTGATGTTTACGAGCTGATTTAGTGCGCTAAGTTATAGAAAGTATTTGTTTGTTATGTCTTTGTTCCTATGGCAAAAGGTGTCGTCAATAGGTGTGTAAAATAATGGAAGTGTTAAATAATTGGGTAGTAAATGAAACTTATAAGTATTAAGGTATGTAATGTGAATTGTTTCTGTCAAACCGTTCGTTTTTAGGGTTCCGTATGTCGAAAGGAAAAACGGAACCCTTATAAGATCACGTTGTCCGTCTGTCTAACCGTCCACCTATCAAGACCTGAAGCAGTAAAATCAAACTTCTAAGTCAACGCAATCAAAAGATACGGGTGATTCTGTTCCGTTTATGCCGCATATTTTGACCCTTGCAAGGGAAACAAAACCTACAGGGTACTTCTCATTGACCTAGAATCATGAAATTTGGCAAGAAGCAATGGCATGTAGCATAAATAAAGGAAAAAATCCAATAACCATAAATTTGTAGTTACATACCCACAAATTTGTACGGAACCCTCGGAGCGCGAGTCCGACTCGCACTTTACCGGTTTTTTTACAACATTAAACGTAATTTGTGTTTCTGCTTTTGTATTTTTTGTGTTGTGTTTCTTTCTTTCTTTCTATTTGGTATATAATTAAAGGTGGTTTACTTATGTCGTTGCAATTTCTAAGCTATTTATTTTGTTTGCAAAATTCAGTTTTCTATTTTGAGTCATGATCATGATCAGCCTCTAGAAGTCCACTGCTGGACATAGGCCTCTCCTATCGCCCGCCATTCAACTCGAATATATATTATACACATAATGTATATATATTTTGACGGCACGGTTGGCGCAGTGGTTAAGCGATTGACTGCTGCGCTGCGTGTCGCGGGTTCGATTCCCGCACGGAACAAATATTTGTATGACCTACATGTATTTGTTCCGAGTCTGGGTGTTTTTCTATCTATAATATGTATGTATTTACAAAAAAAAATGTATATAAGTAGTTTATCAGCCATCTTGTTACCATAACACAAGCATTAGGTTGCTTAGCTTGGGACTAGATGGCGCTGTGTGAAATGTCCAGGGATATTATTTATTTATTTTATATTTTATTTTGAGTAAAATTGTTTATTTTATTATTTTAACAACTGATAGCAACTTGTAATAACCGCTGTACTGTTTAAAGTGATAACTTAATCGCCACTCTGTATACCAACAAACTGTCGACAGGTGCAACTACCAGACATTAACAAATTACCAATCAGAGCTCAGGAGTGGATACCACAAGTTAATTTGAGATCAGCCGGAATCAGAGTTAATTGTCTGGTGGTAATTACCGACAAACCGCAGACATGGCTGATTAATCACCAACACCTAATCAATGACAAACTGTTTGACGTTTGGTTGTCAAGGTCACGGGGTTAGGAGTTGTTGAAAGGACTGTTTGATCGTTGGTGTGTGTTATTAGTGATTGAATGATTATTGATTTTACTACGATGGTTCTAGTTTATCATTCGTGATTTCGGGTTATAGCTATATGAACATAACCCAGCATTGCAGATGTAAGCCGGTACGCCCTTTACGCCTGGAGGCTTTTATTTAGGTATTAAGCTGAACAAAGCTGAATGGAACACAGACAATGCGTGCACTGAATGGACAGGTTCACTCAAATCTTAATGGTTCCTTTCGCAAAAGAATATCAAAGATATGGCCTGACCAACATTATCTCTGGACTTTAAAAGAGATTTTGATCTTTGACTTTGTTTATATCTTGTTTGTTGGTATCGTATTACCCAGTAACTGGGTTGTGGAGGTCAGAAACCATAATAAAATTAGTATTTTAAGCAAAAACTTACTGTTTATGTTTATTTATAACTAGCTTCTGCCCGTGACTTCGTCCGCACGAAATGTTTGCTTAACCCGACCCGTCGCAACGCGTCGCCTGCACGCACTAGGCTGTTACTTCGTTTTCGCGTTCTTTCTTCTTTCGGACTTCATTCTTTCTGCTCGGCTCCGAAGAGTCGTAGCGCGATGTTAAATAGCCTTTCTCAAGAATAGAGCCATCAATCAAGTGCAAAAATATTTTTTCATGATAATATCAGACTGGTAGTTCCAGAGATCGCGTTCAAACAAACAAACTCTTCGGCTTTATTATTATTATTACCTCAACTTGAAGTAGAAACAATCATAAACCAGAATTACGAAGAGGAGAAGGAACGAAGTATATCAAGAGGTCGATTCAAAATTATTAGGTATACTTACATTAGTTTAAGAACTTAGTTATTAAGCTTAAATAAAAAGGTTTATTATTTTTTGCTTTTCAGTTTTTTTGGCGGTTTAATTTTTTTGTTAAAAAGTTTTTATTTTATAATTTTTTGTGGCTATAATCTACTAATTGTTTGCCAAAGGGCAGGCATATGTGACACTGAGTAGAGTAATAATACACAACTCAGCATTGAAATCTGTAAGTGAACAATAAATTACCTCTATTTTTTTATGTGGAACCAACTTTAGGGTATACACTTTCCAATAAAAAAAGATTTATCAAAATTGAACTACTCTGTAAAAAGTTATGCGTGGTCATACATAAAAAAAAATGCGTCGACTTGTGAACCCCCTCCGTTTTTTTTCGTCGGTTAAAAAAACAAAGGCCGATTGACTGATTTTATTCCTATGTTTGACGTCACTGCACTTTATCTTGTTATTACTCAAAATCATTTATTCTGCAATCATTTATTGCACTCATGGAAGTAACTTACAATGTTGCACACTCAAAAAAACTTTTTCTCATAAATTTTGTGTTGATTGACGGTGCGAAGGCGGCACGAAGGTTGCCGAGTCAGCTAGTAATTGATAAAAGAAAAAGCGCGGATAATCGCATCCAAAAATCTTGTTTACATCTTCAAACGGCGAAAATATTCCAACCTGATTGGGAGTTATATGTTTGAGCCGTTTGGGGTTCAAACAAAAGGGTCATGGGGTCTGAGTGCCCACTTGGTTTTTCGAGATATTGCCAAGTGGTTAGTCGACTCTTCACGTGACCAGAGGGCTGGCCTGTTTGTTGACCAAAGAATTAGCATCGCCATACAAGGTGGCAATGCTGCCAGCCTTTTGGGCACTGTTCCTGTAAGTTGACAGCGATGCGGACGAATTTTTTGATGCCCTATGATGCTTTTGCTTATTTTTTCACATGTCCATATTATTATTTTAAACGTTAGCTTATATAATGTAAAGTTCACATCCTATACTATTTACTATATACTTTCGATTTTTCATAAAACTTCTAAAGTTTATGTTTTAAACCCAGATACTAATTTCAAAGGTGTAATGTCAAATTTATACCTATGTATACTAAAAAACGCAAACACAAAAGACTTAAATGTCAGATTAGTATCTGGGATTAAAAAACGAACTTTAAGTTTTTCGTATAGCCATCGAACTGCGACAGTTGCATGGTCAAGTTAATAAGCCTAGTGGACTGTCAGTGCCGTTTCTGAACGGCGTCAATTATAAATTATCGGTAAACTGCAGACTCCGTTGATTAGGTCTGTCGATGGTCAGTTAGGGGAAGTAGTTTGTAAGTACTGGTAAGTTCAGAGTTAATTGAAGACGTTATAGTTATGCATACGTATCTTGTTGAATTTGAAAGGTTATTTGTGTAGTAGTTTGTTTGTGTTTATTAATAACTAGCTGGTATGCTTATTTGTTGGTAATTCAGTTTAGTTAAATCTGCATAGTTATTAGTTAAGACTTGTTGTTCGCTCTGCATGTTCAATCATAGCATAGTTTGGTAAAGACCGGAATATTATGATTACTCCTAATTAAAGCACATACGAGTATTTATTGCATTTTGTTTTATTCTTTGTTTTTATTCTAGTTGTAAGTTTAGGTTTTAAAGAAGAAGTGAATTTGTTTTATTTGTTTAAGGAGATTCTATTTTATAGTTTCTTTTTGTGTATTTTTTTCTTTTAACCTTTGGTACATAGTGTTTAATTTGTGGAAGCTTGTAAATGGAAACTGTAATCGCTAATTACAAGCTATCTGAAGAATAAATGAATAAAGTTGAGCAATTTTTCCGTAAAACTAAACCAAAAAAGGATATATTTCTTACAAGGGCTTGCGGACTTGCTTGGAGGTATCCTTTTTGGTTTAGTTTTACGGAAAAGTTGCTCACGATTCTAAAAATAAATGACACTATGAACGACTTGTTTTATTATCAGTGTCAACATTAATTTTGTAAACACATTTCCTGAGCATCGCAGTCGACAGAAAAATGGGTCATCCCGTAAACTGACGCAACAGCAGTGGGACACCCATAAACCGCTAGTTTGGAGACATCCGCGGGACATATCATTGATTTTCATCTAAAGAGGTCGCAGGGGAGAGAAATAAAAAAGCAATAAAAACGTCCGTGCCGTTATTATTTCCTGTTATTTTGGCATCGCCCCCTCTGCTCCCCTGCTCACCCCCATGATGGACTCCACTAAGTAAGCTAGTGCTTGTTGTGATTCGGGATTAGATACTTCGCAACGCCAGAGGTATCAATATTTTGTCAATAATTGATATATTTTGTAGAAATTGGCTGAATCAGCTTAGTTTATAAACAAATTTTCTTTCTTGTTATGGTTTCCTAATAGGTATCGATGCTTTATCTAATAATGTGTATTGCAAACGAAAGTCTTATCTATATTGCTACTAATTACTTTCTAGAACAGGAACGTCAAATCACATGTAACACACGTTAAAAACAAATTCGACTAGACATTGTGTTACATTTCATGTTGCATTGCATAAGTTAGGACGGCTTATTTGTGTGCAATAAAATGAATTTACTAGTGTAAATTTCGTTCACTAAGATATGTGTTACTAGGTACTTATCCACATATCTTTTCTCTTGACTTCAACCTTCTTCTAAAAGTCGAACTCACACTTAATTTTCCTCAAGCTAACATGATTACAGTAAATGGAGCAAACGTTTATTCGTATCCAAAAAACGAGTATTTTCGTCGGATGACATTCCGGTCCAGTGCTAACTGCTCCAGGAAGGACACTTCAATAGGGCTGCCAGTAACTGTCAATATGAATAAACCAACTGGGTCAGGGAAACCTTTTGAAAAATGGAAGAGAATAAAAAAGGCTTTTGTTTTGTTGCTAAAAGCACGTGGGAACCACGCGCCTGAATTGTAGCTTTGCTAACGTATTTGCTTATTTCTTGCCAATATTGAAACTGAAGAAAATTTTACACCTTTATCGACTATACAGTCTGGCGGGAAATGGTTGCGTAAGCTTTTTTTTCATAATTGACGAAAAATTTGTACGCCCTAGCGTACAAATTTTCGTCGTAGTTTAGAGTCTAGAATCATGAGCTGTTTTTTTTTTTGAGGATGGGAAATCATCAAATGTCCCCTCCCGCTCTGGGTGGAGCGGGAGGGAGTGTCAGACTCTTACTGACTAAAACCCACCCGTGTTCCTTCCTTAGCCCTTTATGTTCCAGGGTAGCGGTAACCCTTACGGACGACCCCGCTACCCTGGCAGGCTTCGGCCCTATGAGGCCCCGTCATTCGTGCTGACATCTCTTTGAGGCGCGCATGGAACATGTACGCGCCGTCCGGCACGGGCCTGGTCCTGGTCGGACGGTGCGCGCAGACGGTACGGTGCAGCGGTGGCCGGGAGTCGTCACTCGGCTCCCGACGCCCGGAGCGTCTCCCGCGGCGGCTGAGGCGTGAAGTCCTTTCCCTCATCCATTCCGCCACCTCCTTCGCTAGTATGACTGCTTCGCAGAAGGAGGTGACTGCCTCCCACTCCCTCTCGCCCCAGACCATGGCTTGAAACAGGGCCGGACGCGAGAGGTCGCCGCCGTTGCCGATCGCCTCTACGAGGAAAAGGCGGTGCTCGACCCAAGCGGGGCAGACCTCCACCGTATGCTCCACCGTGTCCTCTGGGCGATCCTGGCAGTGATGACACCCGGGCGTCTCCTCCCGCCTGATGATGTGGCGTCAATGTCCCTGCCACCTGGATATTGTGGCTAGAAAAGGGGTAACTACCGAAATGATCACTAATAGTGAAGAATGGAAGAAAAAGACATGTTGCGCCGACCCTAAATGAATTGGAATAAGGGCAAAAAAATGATGATAGGTATCGATTTTAAATTGTACTCATACAACAACACAAGTTTCTCAGAACTAGTCCCTCCACCAGCCCCACGCTAGACCCGAGAGGAACTATAAATTAGAGGAGCCTTAGGACCTTTAATTTGGCGACAGTCGATTGACGCGACAATTGCGACAATCGCACGATCTAAGTTAACCACGACTTAAGTTTACGAACGAATTCCTTTCAAACTCTTCCGAAGAACTTTCTTTCGAGTAATTAACTGTTCGAGACTGTTCTATTGACGCTAAAAGCGTTATTATGGAATTCTAGGAAATAGGGTTCTTGTTTTAGAGGGCTCGGCAAATTTGTAATAATACGCAGAATTAGATTATGAAAAGTTATGTTTGTGATTTCGAGTGAAGTTCGAGCCTTATTTACTATTAACTTGCTGTTGTTTTGCCTTTTAATAATTAAACAAGTGGTAAGGAATGGGCTTGTCTAAAACATTCAAGATGCTTTGTGTTAAAGTTTACTTCTTTGTACATAAACTTACGCCTTTTTCCCTGGGTGTTTACAGAACGACACCTGCTATGATCAGTACATACTCTTTGTTCATCAGAAACAGAAGGTATAGTCTGTCAGGGGTGGCATTTCAGTTCCTTGCAGCAGTGCAGAGAGACGTTCGACTTTGGATTGGTCGTCAATTCCAAGATCTAAGCTGACAATAAGCCAATAGAAAAAAAAATGATAACATTTGACCCCACACAATAATCGTTTAAACCCTCATCTGCCACTCCAAAGTTCAGTAAACCAAAACCAGAATGATCACAAATAACTTACACAAATGAGGTAGTTGTAAGAACACTACTGCAGTAACTCCTAACATCCAAACTGCTCACAAAATGGCCGAAATGATTCGAGTGAAACTCTCAGTATAATTCAAGTTTCTAATTCAACACACATTACCGACCGTCCACATGAGTTGTACGTTAAATAAATTACACATGTTGACTTGTTTACAATTCCAGTATAATTTAATAAGGGTTTTATTTTAATGTTGGCAGCCCCGCATTAACTTGTATCCTACATTAAATTACGGTAATGTTATGCTTAGGTTTATGAGTATTTTGTGTGACTATTGTAGGACATGTCATTATTCAGAATCAGAATCAGAATTTTATTTGTCAAACATAGGTACATTGGGTTCTTGCATTACATATTTACATAGGTCGCCATGTTTTGCCATTACAGCATACAAATATTTTAACATAACGATTGTTTAAAATAACAATCATACTCAATTTAATTACAACACAATTAGTAATATAAAATTAAATTAGGTTTTGAAAGATTATAAAAAAATACGAAATGTCATAAAAAGTAAAATAAGTGGGTACATAAAAAATCACAATAAATTTAAAAAGTCACATCAAATTGTTGTCATTTAGAAATTCGTCAACAGTATAGTAACATTTTTCTATCAGTAGATTAGTCAGGTTTTTTTTTAAATTTTACATAAGTCATTTCCTTAAAACTATCTGGAATCTTATTAAAGATACGAGGTGCCATACCAAGAATACGTTTTTTCATTAATGCTGTTTTGCATTTCACAGTGCATAATTTATTTTTGTATTGGGTACGAAGGGGAACTTCTCGTACTGAAGCCACTTTGTCAAATAACTTTACATTTTGTTTTATAACCAGTGCCACTTCCAAAATGTACAGTGATGGCAATGTTAACAGTTTATGCTCCTTGAAAACTGGTACACAGCTGTCTGTTGCTTTCAGACCACACATTGACCTTATGCATCTTTTTTGTATTTTAAATGCTTGTACCAGTAGAATAGCCCCAGAAAATGATGCCAAACCTCAAAACCGAAACTACAAGTCCGTGGTATGCCGTTAGAAGTGTGTCAATATTTACTTTTTTGCGAGTTGGTAAAGCGCATAAGCAGTTTTACTAAGTCGATTGCATATTTTTTCTATGTGGGGTTTCCAGGTCAGTTTATTGTCTATCATTATTCCTAAGAATTTAGTTATTTTTACGTCTTCTATTTCAATATTATTATAGGCACAACAAACTTTAGAAATGTCACATTGTTGATGAAAGTGCATTATTTTTGTTTTACTTAAGTTCATAATTAAATTATTATTATTATTATTGTAGGACATGTCATTATTGTAGGACATGTCGTTATTGTAGGACATGTCATTTTTGTAGGACATGTTATTATTTTAGCAGAGGAGCAGTAGTGGCCCAGTGGTTTTGGCCGCGACCGACGATTTGTAGGTCGTGAGTTCGAACCCAGACTACTTTACTTTGTGTACTTAATTTCATCACCACTGCTCTAAAGCGGTGAAGGACAACATAGTGAAGAAGCGGCATATCCTAGAACCAAAACAAACAAAAACAAGTGACATCCACCAACCCACACTGGGCCCGCGTGGTGGATTATGGCCCACACCCTCTCACAGAGAGGAGGCCTATGTCCCAGCAGTGGGAACATTATTGGCTGTTTATGCTTATGCATTACCTACTTTGTAATATAGGTGCAGACTTGTTTTTACGTTTACATTTGTAGAAAACTCACGTCTTTCGGTAAGTACTTAAATTCGTTTTTTGTGACGTCACCAATCTAAGACTTAGGACCGTTCAAGGTTTAAGTAAATTTGAAGTTGCAATTCATTTAATTAGTAAAACTGAATTCCTTTTCTAAGATTATTTTATTAAAGTACTAAACTACATTTTAATACTGTTAAAATTTACGGACAAATCAGATTGTCATCTTTGGTCAAGGTAAGTCAAAGTCAAGAGTCAAGGCGTCACTCACAAATTATTGAAGAAATAACAGATAATCCTACAACTTATAATCAGCCGGATCATTTCCCAGAATCTCAGCCTACTGTAACCAAAATTCAAAATCTCAAAAGACCAACTATCATCACAAGCGGCTTCACATTAAAATCCAAAAATTGTACCCCACCCTCTATTATAAGTAATTTATTGCCCCCAACTTCTGGGTTCAGTCGTAACCGGCAGACGGCGGCGCCATCGCACCCAAGGTCACACAACTTATATTAAACCGGACCCTAGCTCAAATGTTACGGCTCTCAACGTCTTTAATCCTTAACTTTGGTTCGTTTTGGATTGATTTATGGGTAGTCGATAAATTTGTTAGTACTTAGGCTTTCTGAGCTACGTCTGGACGTGCTCGCCATGAGGAATTAGACTCTTTTGAATTTAAACAAATTTCGGAAGTTCTGATGCCCATTAACGCAAAGTTTGATGTCTGAACTGATGCAAATTCCAAAACCATTACATTAAAAGATGATTATTATGTATAAGCCGACCGCATAACTGAGACGTTGTCTGAGGTAGCTGCGCGGTGTGTGAGAGGTGATAGTTGTCACAAGTTGACGAATCACTGAGCTCTCCCATCACGTCACCACACCCCTCCCGCACCGCGCTGCTACCTCAGACAACGTCTCAGTTAAGCAGGTGGCCTATAGTTGTAAATGACAACTAGTTCAACATTTTACCTGACTTTAGAAAAAGTTTTTAACCGTTCAAACAACATAAAACTATGAGCGAAAATGAACCACTCAACTCACGGACTTGGCTAAAATACGCACCATTTCCTAAAACGACATTAGTTCTCTCTCAAATCAGTTCGTGACTTCATAAATTGTACGTCGCACATCCCTCACTATAAAAGGCCTAGTTTCAAAGGTGGACGATTGGCAAACGTTGTTAGCACTACGTTTTTCACCGAGCATGGCATAAAACCAATTAAAAATGGGGTGTCTAACATACAGTTTGTATTGACAGCAACTAACTGCCATAGGCTCGGCTTTACAGTTTTGTTCGTCGCATCCGCGGGTTAAAATTGTGACGTGAGAATTTTGTGTAGGTAGTTTTCGTTTGAATTTAGAATATTTTAAACTTTTATGTTTTTTTTGGCCTAGTTTGGGGGTTAGGAATTTGTGGCAATAGACTCGTGTGCTTTCTTATTATGATTGGCTTGTAACATGTATCTTTAAGTGTAAAATGTTTTTTTTTATTTTATTTGCTTTTGATCATAGTTTCAGCAGCAGTATATTTATTACGGTTATCTTTATTTATAATGACGGCACTGTTGGCGCAGTTGTTAAGCGATTGACAGCTGCGCTGTATGTCGCGGGTTCGATTCCCACACGGAGCAAATATTTGTATGACCTACAAGTTGTTTTT
This sequence comes from Apamea anceps, assembly GCA_951799955.1. NCBI lineage: Eukaryota > Metazoa > Arthropoda > Insecta > Lepidoptera > Noctuidae > Apamea > Apamea anceps. The sequence continues at coordinate 20,379,485 of OX637513.1, read as the reverse complement.
CAGGGTCTGGCTGTTTGTGTCTGTAAGTTTAAATGTTTGTAAATGCACCCACAATACAGGAGAAATTCCTAGTGTGGGGACAACGTAAAAAAAAAGATAATAAAGTTTCTAGCCTGTCGAATACAGGATATTTTTTCTAAAGTTAAAGGAATTCAAATGAGACCATTTCCAAGAAGTTATGAAATTAAAGTTACAGCGTAGATTCTTGTTTAGATAAACATTGAAACAGGCGAAACGGGCTGAGGAAATTCTTTTTCATCACGTTTATAATGTTAAACTTATTTTTTATCAAAAATTGCGGATCTCTTTATAACATAAGTTATATAATTCACATAACATCACGCCTGTTTCTTCGAAGGGTTCAGTAGAACATGTTGATCTACACTACAAGACAGGATATTAACTCAGATTTGTTACAGTTGTAATGGCAATCGTGCCATTTAGTTTAAATATTATTATTTTTATTATTTTATTTATCTTATACATTATTATACCTATAGATTCTTTTATATTTTGTGAATGAGAACGTTGTTGGCCTTATAGACTGTAAATTTGTAGACCATTTCTATTTTGTTAAGTACCTGGTACTAATTATTTTTAACCAGTAACTTTGGAGCTTTTTGCCGGCTATTCTCCATAAGAAACAACGCATTGGAACCGTGCACCTAGCTTGTGACGTAAAATATTTTGATTTTGATATTTGACTAATTGTTACGTGCTTGTTCTTATTACTCCGCAACGGATTTCGATGTGGTTTTCACCATCATTTAGAGAAAACTTACATAGGTATAATAAAAAACGTCGATTTTTTGCCAAGCCGTAAAAACCATGCGAATCAGGGGCGGGTCACGAGTAAGTAGATAAAAAGTAAATTTTGACTCACTTTTCTGAATGGCGAATTTCCCTATTCAATTCGTTACTCGTTAAACAACCTTCATTTTATTTAGTCTACTAACAAGGATCCACCTTATTTACTATTACCATTCCTTAATTCAAAAGCTTCTGAATACATTCCAATATTCCCACAAGTCATAAGATGTACAGTTCAGTTATTATTCACGAGGTGTACAGTGGTAACTTTTACGATCGGCGCTGGTTGAAGCAGCACCATTTATGTAAATATACAGTTCCTAGGAGGCGGGTAACATCGACTACTTGATTTTATTTTGTATACATTAATCATTAGTTCATTGAAGATGTTATTGTTTTGGAGGTCACTAGCATTGCGGTGAGTATTCAGGCATTGTCGTGGCATGGTAACAGTTGAATATTATCAGTTTTATTACGCCTTATTCGATCGCTGATGTCCTGCGCAGTGAGCGTAAAAGTATTATATTCTAAGGAAATCACAAGAGGGTGATAACTGCAGTCAGCAAACGGTTTTGAGGTGTACATAGTTCTTATGCTAATGTCCATTTTTTGTGAGGTACAAGCCCGTGTGTACCCAATGAGCACATTTCCCATCGGAAAAAGTTACAAACTTCCACATAAATTAATCAATATTAATAATATTATTAAGTGACTAGCCTTTTGAATCAAATTATATAAATTTATTGCATTGTAAACTCATTTTCTGCGTTTAAGTTGCACAATTCGATTTTCAAAACCCACAACAAAATTGAAAATACACAATCATCTTAAACCAACAACAAATATTTTCCTCAACATTGACCAAACAGGCCAACACACACACCTAATCCTAACGTTTGCACAAGTTGTAAACTAGGAATAGTAACACTACAGGGACTCGACACAAACATTCTGGCCAAATAGAGCGAACTAAGCAAGTACAGTCAACGTGCCTGTAATATATTACAGATTCTGTACTTATGTCTGTTGGTCTTAGTCTTCTTGGGACAGTAGTAGCATCTGGAGTATTCTGGACGTGAGTAAGCAGAGAAATTGTCAAATTAAATTATTTCATTGCTAAAATAATAATACATTATTGTAAGCTCTATCATCTATAGCGTATTGTAGTGTCTATTAATGCTTAATCAATAGGACGACTGCTGCACGTTGTTAGTGACAATACTAGGCAACCAATTTTTGAAGTGAAAACTTCTTTAGCGGCGTTGTGCACTTTTTTTGTGATGTGTAAAAAATGTTAAACTCGCATCAGGCCACGTGACCTGGTCGAAAATTCGGAAGACGGAGCTCGCGTCAGGACACGTGACCTGATCGAAAATTCGTAAGACGGGGGAGAGTTTTTGTGATGGGTAAACAATGTTAAGCTCGCGTCAGGACACGTGACCTGCTCGAAAATTCGTGAGACGGAGCTCGCGTCAGGACACGTGACCTGATCAAAAATTCGTAAGACGGAAGAAGAGTAGGCCGCATTCCAAAATATCAAAAATGCACAACGTTAATATTCAAGTTTCCACTTCTGCCGGCACTCCCGGAGTGCAACCCGTTTTTTTTCCCACACACATTGGCCTTTTGCCCATCCTAAAAATTATCTTTCATTCCATTTCACAATGACGAATAATATGAGAGTGAGATTTTATAAAAACTTTTTTGCGCCATTAATAAAGATAATGCTGAACGTTGAGTTATCCCAACAGTAAACTTTCAAAGAAATTTTCGTAATCTTCACGCTTGATTGGAATGGGAGATCAGAGCAACCCATTTATTTCGTTATATATATTTGTGGTTGGGTGTTAATGGACTAAGTATCTAATACAAAGAGTAACAATAACTTTATTATCACTGCAGATAAAAACGTCACAACTCGTAACGGTCACAACATGTAAAGTCCGAGATCCTGTACCATCAAAGCTGGTCCTAATATTATAATTTAGTTCAACTAAGTTCAGTACAGAATTATCGAGTTAAGTCGTTATTCAACCAAGCCCGTGGGAGTTCCAGCGACAGTTAAGGTGCATTACTCACACGAGTTGTTTAAAATTAATGCCAGACCACTTAGAGAATATTTAGATAGTACAATGTGTAATAAGTAAGATCATTATTCTTATTCTTCTTTCTTTCTTATTCTTCTTCTTATATTGGGAAATTGTAAGACATAACTTTATAATAGATCTGGTTTTGATGCAAGCAAGAAACGTTTTAGTAAAAATAGTGCTTTAAATGAGTTTTTTGCGTGTATAAATGATATCTCTACTCAGAGTTCGTCTGCGTTTCACACGTAAACAGTTTCTGACCAGTCCAGTCCCGACCAGAAGAGAGTTTAATAATTGTTTTTTAAATTTATTTAATTTAACTTTTTCAGCATCCAATAATGATAATATTGAATTGGGTTGTGAATAAATAAACTAGCAGCCCGCCCCAGTTTTATCCCAGAGAATCTGAAAAACCACAAAAATTCGGTAAAAACTAAATAAAACTAAGTAGTAACACTAAGAGGTATCTCAAATCTCAAATTGTTTATTGCAATCAGTAAAATAAAAAATAATAAAAACAATTATGGACCCTGCGGGCACAGCAAATATTTAAATAAGTAGAGGTAGGTAATCCTTATCTTGACGGCCTGCTATCGAAAACAGACGGTAATCGAAGTTTTCAATAAGAAGAGGTCTTTGTTCTACAAACAGTGCCATAGATACAGACTGGTATACACTACGATACCTTCTAAACATCATATTTTCGTACATTCCCATAATATTGCCACCAATAACTGCTTAATCATTAACGTAGTGTCTATTTCATGCCCCAAAACCGTCATACAAACAAACAAACAATCACATTTAATTCAATTGGCAAACGGAGCCCACTCGCGCAGTAATTGAATGTTCTCAACATCTGTAATCAATTGATAATCGCATTAATTATAGTGTAACTAGCCAATTAATATGCGGCCCCTATTGCTTTCAGATCGATTCAATTTGGTGTGATAATGTTGGTTGGAAAAAGGGTGATAATGAGACGTGGGAATGTAGGCAGAGATGTGATGTGTTGGAATATGATCATGAATGGAAGACGTGTTGCTGGGGAGTTTGTTGAGCCACTTTTTCCTCCTAGCTTCTTCATCATCTGCCTAGTCTTTTTCCAACTATGTCGGCGTCGGCTTCGAATCTAATCAGATGATGCTGAACACCAGTATTTTACATGGAATATTTTCATGGAAAATTCGAAGGCACGTGACATCTACCAACCCGCACTGGGCCCGCATGGTAGATTATAGCCCACTCCCTCTCCAAGATAGGAGGCCTGTGTCCCAGCAGTGGGATCATTATAGGCTGATGATGATGACATGGAATATTAGAAAAAATACCATCTGAAATACCTATAAGAAAATAATGATCACAAATAGAGTTAATGATTCTTCTCAATAGATCTTGAAACTGACTACTTGACTATCGTCAGTGATCGCAAGTACTTACTTGCGATCACTTTATCATGGAGATAGTCAAGTAGTCAGCATTCGTACCTACTTAGGTACGAATGCTAAGCTGGAATTTGATTCCGAGGTCCTGCAAATTGTTTTCATTATTTATTGTGCATATAAATTACAGACACATTGTTACAAGAACAGCATAATATTATGAACAAAGGCGAGCTTAACTCAGAATGTTATTGTCTGACAGCAACCCTTAAATCGATCAGTGATTTCTTAGAAGCAGTCTGGAGCGAGGACTTGTGCCTGGTCAATGGCAGTAGGCGCGCCGCCTATTACATAGAATTGAACATAAATGGGTAAATTATGTATATACCTTTGTCCACCTGTTCTGAGAACACACGTGTAATATTATGTTTTAGTCACAAAAATACTACTCCTAAAACCCAAACACAAAACTCTAAAATATTGTATAGAGTAAAACATGAAACTGGTCCAACAAATTTCTCGCTAGGCAACAAAATCCGGCGCGTGTTTGAAAGGGCCGTTAACACGCCTTTAGTAGACGTGACAAGCTATCGACGTGACACACACTGCGGAAAATGTACCAAATATTATTTTTGAAAGACAAAAAACGGATATATTTTTCCTGAGAATAAGGCTGAGTTAATGGTTCAGACCTCGGGTTGATTCGACACGTTAACTTAATAAGTTACTACTAGATCCTTTTTTTTTTTGGGTGGGATATCATCGAATGACTTCTCCCGCTCTGGGTGGAGCGGGAGGGCGTGTCAGTCTTTTACTGACTAAACCCCACCCGTGCTCCTTCAGTTACCTATGCCAGGGTCCACGGTATCTCTTTCGAACAACCCGCGGCCCTGGCAGGCATCGGCCCTAGCGGACCCCGTCAATTCGTGCTGACATCTTCTCTTTGAGGCGCGCGTGAAACACGACGCGCCGCGCCGTCGACGCGGGCCTGGTCCTTACCGGGTGGCGAGCTACCGCCACCTCGCCGCCCGCAAGCCCGCCTCCTCTCGCCACTCCCATATGTGGGCGAGGACTTTTGCCTCCAGATCCCATGGCGGCAATCCGGCAAGGAGGCTCGCCGCCTCAGCGGACGCCGTGCGGTATCCTCGGACCAGTCGGACAGCCATGACCCTTTGGGACACGTTCAACCGGTGGGCTGGTCACCACCTCAAGGAACGCGCCCACACCGGTGCCCCGTAAAGGGCAATAGACCGCACGACCCCCGCATAGAGCCTCCAACAGGAGGCGTTGGTCCTCCTAGATTGCGCAGGAGCCACCTCAAGGCAGCCCCGGCCCTCTCCAGTCTGGGAGCCAAACGTCGGAATTGCTCCAAGAAGTTCCACCGGCTGTCGAAGTCGAGTCCCGGATACTTCATCGTTGACTCGACGCCGATGTGAACCCCTCCTACCGTTATTTGGGAACCCGACGGTGACGTGTCCCGAGGACCACCACCATAAAAACACATGGCCTCAGACGTGCAGGGCCACCTCACGTCACAATTGCGGGATCCTCTCAACAATTGTCGTAACCCCGCGTGTCGCTACTTTGGCCGCCGTCTGGTGCGACCTCCCCTGCGCCAGGACCAGCGTGTCGTCAGCGTAGCAAACCATGCTGACGCCGCCGTAGATTACGGCCCTGTCCTTTAAATAAGCTTCGAGAATGCGACAGACTGCAATGACTCTTTCAAAAAGCTTGCCCACCTCGTCTCGTCTCGCACGACGGGCCGGTAAGCGGACAAAGAGTCCACAGGGCGCCCCGGCTTCTTAACCAGGACCAGTTTCCCCGTCTTCCAACGAAGTGTGAACTGGCCCCTCTCCAAGCATGCGCTTAGTAGCCCCCTTATTCGAGGCCCAAGGGCCTCCAAGGCCAGAACCCAGGCTTTTCCAGGTAAGCCGTCGGGTCTTGGGGCGATATTTTTGGCATTCAGCCTACGTACCGCCACTCTCAGCTCTACCTCGGTCACCTCCGGAGCATCGTCGTCGCATCTGGCACTGCAGGAGGCGGAGCCATGAGCGAGGGAGTATATTCCCCTTGCGAAGGAAACAGAGCGCTCACCACATCCTCCACGAGCTGGCGCCAAGGACTCTGCGTCAGCGGGGGACCCCCTGAAGCGGAGTTTCACCCGCACCATCTTGTAGGGGCGTCCCCACGGGTCTCTGTTCAGAGTCCCCAGGGACTCCTTTGACGAATGCATTTAAGTGCTGTAAACAGTTCATGATTTCGATTTTTTTGTTGTCATCTGTTGCAAATAAAGCGCCACGACGCTACTCAAAAGTCAAGTCGCTGATAAGTAACCAAAATGTCTACAAACCCTCTTGAATCTAAATTCCTAATCCTTCATGAATTAAAAAAAAAATACCCAAATCAAACTAATGAGCGGCCAAAATGCAATTATACTGCTGCTAGTGAGCACTAGTATAATTGCAATGGTGGTCGAAGTAGTATCGTGGACAATGAGCCTTAGAGTGCATTTAAACCTCTTCGCAGCTGGATATTGAGATCCTGAATATTGAGATTCGAGATAGTGAGATTCTGGATATTGAGATCTTGGCTTTTGAGATCCTGGATATTGAGATTCTAGATATTTCGATTCTGGATACTGAGATTCCAAGTCCAAGTAGTTGGTCATTCATCATTTCATCATTCTCCTGCCCTTATCCCAATTTATTTGGGGTCGGCGCAACATGTCTTTTTCTTCCATACTTCTCTATTAGTCGTCATCTCGGTAGTCACCCCCTTTCTAACCATATCATTATTCACACATTCCATCCATCGTTTCTTTGGTCTTCCCCTACTCTTATAGCCATCGACATTCATACTCAAAACTCTCCTGACGACATTTTCCTCATTTCTCCGTAACACATGCCCATACCATGACAACCGATTTCCACACAACTTTTCAGTTACCGGTGCCACTTTCAGACTTCCTCTTATGTACTCATTTCTTATTCTATCCATTCGTGTAACACCACACATCCCTCTTAGCATTCTCATCTCAGCTGCATGCAATTGCCTTTCATTTATCCCTTTTGTGGCCCAACATTCTGATCCATACAAGACAGCAGGTCTAATTATGGTTTTATATATCTTCCCCTTAAGTTTAAGGGGAATGCGGGAGTCGCAGATTGTTCCCGTGACCTGCCGCCATTTCATCCATCCAATGTTAATTCTGTGCATAACCGTCCGATCTACTTCGGCATCGCTTTGCACGAGTGAACCGAGATACCGAAAGTCGGAGCAGACTGGGAGAAGTGCGCCATCAAGCGCTATGGTTCCAAAACTGGAGAGACCGCCGAAATCGCAGAACATATATTCCGTTTTGGTTCTGCTAATTTTCAAGCCAACATTCTCCAGCTTCTGTTGCCATTTCTCCAATCTGCTCTGGATCTCAAGTCCATCTTCACCGACAAGAACAATGTCATCGGCAAACAACATGCACCAGGGTGCCTCCTCCTGGATGTCCGACGTAAGAGCGTCCATAATCAACAGGAAGAGGTAAGGACTTAAAGCCGATCCCTGGTGCAAGCCTACAGCCACACTGAACTCGTCGGTATAGCCAGCAGCCGACCGGACGTAGGTACGAGATTGACTATACATAGCACGAATTAACTCTACATACTTCCCGGGCAAACCTTTCTCTTTCAAGGCCCACCACAGCACATCACGAGGTACCCTATCATACGCTTTCTCCAGATCAATGAACACCATGTGCAAGTTTTTATGTGCACGTCTGTACTTCTCGTGTAATTGGCGGAGTGCAAAAGTGGCGTCCATTGTTCCTCGACCTGGCATAAACCCAAACTGGTTTGGGGTAATCTCACTCTCTTCTCGCAATCTTTTCTCTATTACTTTCTCCCATACCTTCATACTATGTGACATGAGCTTTATCCCTCGATAATTGTTGCAGTCCTGTACATCACCTTTATTCTTGAAGATGGGCACTAGTGAACTATTGCACCATTCTTGTGGGATCCTTCATGCAACAACTTATTGAAGAATAAAGTCAGCCACATACATCCATCTTCTTTTAAACACTTCCATACTTCTACTGGTATATCATCTGGGCCCATAGCCTTCCCATTTTTCATACCTTGAACTGCCTTTCGTACTTCATCCATGCTAATTTCCCTCACCAAACCCATATTTACTTTTACCTCTTTGAGCACACCACTCCATTTATTCTCTTCGTTCATTAGTTTTTCAAAATACACCTTCCATCGTTCTTTTATTTCGTCATCTTTGGACAGAACCTTACCAGTTTCGTCTTTCATACATTTATTGTTATTAGTATTGTTATTGTTCTCCTTTCTCTTGCTTTTGTAATCCGGTAGAGCTCCTTCTGGCCTCTAGGGCTGTCCAGTGACTCATACAACTTCTCCTGCGCCTTAGCCCTCGAAACTGCTACCGCCTTTTTTGCCTTTCTCTTCCATTCTTTATACATCTTCTTTTTATCTTCTTTCAAACTATCATTCCCGTTTTCTACACCCTGCCATTCTTTAAACGCAATTTTCTTTTCTTTGAGTATCTTTTGCACATCTTCATTCCACCACCATGTATCCTTATCTATCATACCTTTCCCTTTCGATTCTCCAAACACATCTTTTGCTACGCTTCTTATACAATCCGCCATCTCATCATCATTGATTCATCAAAATGTATCTAATTTTTTTTTTTTAATTCCTGGATTCTACCTCTGAAGTTAGTGCCACATGGTAAATGAAAAAGTATAGAGTTTATATTGAAACTGAATCCAATTTGGTCGCTTTTCCGCCGTAAAATTTTTGAGTTTTAAAAACTTAATTATGTTATTCACCGTCAAAACTTTTACGATTTTTTAATGCTAAGTTGAGGAACTAGTTTATACAAAGAAAGGAGTGCGTTCTTTTCATTATGTTTGCTTTTAATTTAAATTCATCAAGTGCAACAGAACAATGGCGCATATTAACTTTTCTTTTAGTTTTAATGAAAGCATAATTTTAAAAGAATTCATGAAAATTTAATTTCGCGCGGTCCTTAAATATATTTTTCTATTAACGAAGTAGCTCACTCCTGAAATAAGAGTTTTTCTTTTTGGTTGATTATTTTTCAAAATAATATTATTTACGTGTGTTTACGTTAATCAATTTACTATACCTTGCTTTTAGTAAAGGAATTCAAAACAACTGACATGAGTGGAAGAATTGCCAAACTTAAGTGTCAGTGGGCAGGGCACATTGTTCTTAGAACAGATGGCCGATGGGGCCCAAAGGTTCTGGAGTGGTAACCGAAGACGTAGCGAGGCAAGGCCTCCCACAAAATGAACCGATGACCTGATGAAGACGGCAGAAGAATCCGTTACATGCGAGAAGTACAAAACCGATCAAAGTGTCGATGCTTGGGACAGGTCTAGATTCAGCAGTGGACGTCTTTTGGCTGAAACTTGAAATGAAATGGCATGAGTGGCACTGGCGACCTGCGACCAAAGGCGTACCAAGACAATGATAAACTCGAAACAAGGGACCAAGAAATCAAACCAAAATTCAAAGCAAATGTATTTAACCCATACTGATACTTAAAGACCATCCCTTCCATGTATTTTCCGCCACACTTTTCATATCTTCCCGCAAAACAAGCAGTAGGAAAGTGCGAAGTTAAAAACACGGTGTAAGCATAGTACGGAGATAGGGGCAGCAAGAATTTCATTAAACTTGCCTCGTTGGCCGAGATCGAGAATTACTGGCTGTCGGGGCGGACTACATTCACACCGAAACGATCTCAAATGGGCTGTAGAATCGTTCAGGATTATTGTTTGTAGTGAATTTGGTAAATATTCTTCCAAAATTTTGGGAATAGACGATTTCTCATATGTCAAATAAATAGTATAAGAGAATGTTACTTTTTACATATTTTTAGTGGGCATTAAAAAACAACAAAATAGACCCACATGATTCTAAATACTAGGTAGTATAATCTATGTAGAGCCTTTTTCATTGCCCTTGTAGTCATACTGCAGAAATGCAGCATTTCAAGTAATATTATAAATCCACGTGAATCCGACAATACAGTACCTAGGTAAATAAAACCTTTTCATCCATTCTGGTTTATCCGGTTAGCAACTCACGAATTGATTGATTGTTTGTTCACCATCGTTTGTTTAAAACAATACACAAGCGCCATTTCAATTATATTAGCTTGAAATAGAAATGTTATGGGTAAACATAAAAGTTTACTGTGTGCCGGCGATATAAAATTGGAGTGTTAGCGAGAGAAATCAAATTCGGTTCGCAAGTTTAAATATTTGAGTTTTATGTATTTTGGCTGATCGCCTCTCGCGGGCGTGGTTTATCAGATCAGCAGAATTTTAAGCAGTCCTGAAAATAGCTGGTTTATGCTAACAATCGTTAAACTTATCAGTTTGAGGAAACAGTGTTTGATTTAACGCTTACGGTAAGGGGATGAGCAGCAGCTGTGTCTCAACTCTCAACTGCAACTAACAAACTCATTTGTCTGGCAATTTCCGTTAAGACTTTTATTTTAGCTGTCATTGGGAGGCCCGTAGTCAACAAAGAACTTGAACCTAAATTGACTGTATACAAAACTATAATGTACAACAGACTACGTTACCTAGACTACAAACCAAAAATTCAACGAGGTATCTTAAAAAAAAGGAATTAAGAAGTTATACTACTGTGTAAATGCAGCCACCAACGGCGGCTTTTTGATTTTATAGCGAGCACTAATTTAACGTGTAAACGATATAGCACTTTGTCATAGCACTCATAAGATCTAGTGGCGAAACTTTCTGTTTGTGTCGAACTACCCGGTCTACACCTACCTATATTATTTAATGCTTTTGAAAACCTTTTAGAATTACAATTTAGTTATTAGATATTGAAATAGACCACACTTGGATTGGCAGAAGATTATGTTATTACAATATATTATGTATATACGGACTCCAGAAATATACAGCGTGAGAAAATACTCAACATTTTCTTCTATATATGTGTCTTTGTCTAATACAAGACACTATTTTAGTCATAACAAGATATTTCTCCTCTTTAGATTGTGGTAAAGTTAAAAAGGTAATAAAAGCAACGAAGTGGATGAAAACCTAAATTGGTCTCAATTCGGCTTTTTGATATCATAGCAAGAAGTAAATGAAAGTGGGAACTGTAATACTTTGTTATTGTTCCCATAAGATATAACTCGAAAACTTTCTGTTTGTCTCAATTCTTGTCTCTTGATTTAACCTAATTTATCCTTTTGAAACTTCTAATTTATGTTAGGTACCGGCTGTAGTTTGATTTCATTGCTATTGTACGTTCAGACTTGAGTTTAGAGTCTATCAATATTTACAATTGAGTTTTTTTTAAATATAATTATGATAAAATTATTATGTCTAATCAAAAACTTGGAGACAAAATTGGTATCGAAGCCTTAGATAGGGACGTCTCAAAGCCAAGCTTTGTGCGAACATGCACGATTAAAATAATTTATTATTAATTTACCTTTGCCAACCTGGTAACGTGTTGTCTATGACACAATGAATTGTGTGTGTTTGAAACAATACCAGAGAGTAAATTTTTTTTTGGCCTGATCAGCTAAGGAATTGACGTGGTTTCGAAGTAAGAAATCATTGAGTGGTCATAGTGCATTAGGGCCCTAAAAGTTGTAAGTAAGATGTAATAAAAACTATGATTATTAAGGTATCTTCATAAGGAAATAAAATATAACTCCATGAAACAGACCTATTCAATACAAAGATCCACTTTCCCCAAAAAATAATTACCGACTTTTCTCTCCGACTAACCTAGTTACCCAAAACTTCGGACAACTCCGAAACAACTAAGCGATAGCAGAAATCATGTTTGATTCAAACATGTGCCAACTTGTTCATAATTGGCGCTGGAACAGTGTGAACAGGTCTCCTTTCAACTTGCCCGAGTTTGGACATGTTCATTAGCTTACCGACTCCTATCAGTAATTGGAGTTAATTGACAATGGAGTTATTTGGTAAAGTCTTTCAAAGAGTATGTGTTTGACTAGTCTGTAGGTACGAGTATATGTATAATTAATTTACAACGCTATGTCTATGTGTAGAGATAGATCATTTCATGGGTGTGTGTGTGCGTTGTGCTTGTTTTTTTTTTACTTTTCTATAATGCTATAATCATTAGGCATGCATAAGTAGGTGCTGAATGTTCTTTTGGCAGAGTACACTCTCTATAAGATTTTTTTTTTTGGATTCAGATTTCAAATAGATAGAATACTCTTTATTATGTACACCATATAAATTACAGACATAAATATAGAAATTTTACAAAGGGCGACACAATGGGCGGTCTTATCGCTAAGAGCGATCATCTTAAAAAATATTTTTTCATGTTTGTTTCGGATAAAGAAGATGTGGATAACAAAATATTCACCTTTTATGGATAAAAGAAACGAAAAAGTTGTCAAAGTTCACATCCACGTCTCCAAAAAATATCCCTGCCTAATCTATTCCCGTCTCATACTCCAAACCATAAATACTTGTGGAAACATCTGGCCCACCTCAGTTTGATACCGTACAAGTTGCTCCCAAATTGTCAAATGCCGCCTATTTCTGTACCAGTAAGTAATTGAGTTAGTTACACATAGTCGGAACTTGGTAATAGATGGTGCTATCTAATTGTGAGCGCTTTAACTTTGTTACGGGTTGGTCTTACTGTACGAGGCTAGAGGTTTTTCGTCCTTACTGGAATTTGCGTGGGGAGATGAGATTAGTTTTGTTTGCTGTAGACTCACGTAGAGATTTTGCTAGTTCAAAGAGCATCAAAGAATTTTGATATTGAGACTAGGTATCTGAATTGAGAATTGAAATTAGCAAAATTCTTATTTTTTTTTATGAAAGTCGGGATGAAATTTTTAACATACTTTATGAAGATAGCGCAGACTTTTTGTTTATAGAATCGGTTGATAGGACGAATTCAATTTTGGCACCTAGCTTTCGGCACCTTTTCTTTATATTTATATATTTTATTGCACCTACCACTGTTCTCTCTCTGTCTCTGCATCACCCAAAGGTTGACTGATAGAAAATGCATATGGCATTAAGTCCGCCTCTGCACATTTATGTGCTTGAAGTATTAAATTACCATTGTGCAAAATCAATCACTATCATTTAAATTCTCTGTAACCATCTATCTTAACCACAATCTCCATCAGTCAGTCGCAACTGACGGTCGTGTTTACTGGAACCACCCCTTAACACACAATGGGAAATAGAGCAACTTTAACGGCGTGTTACAGGCGACATACAACTGATTAAACCTTAAACTTTAACGTTTTACGACCTTTTCACTTTACGTTTTGTTTAACTATAAGTGAAGGAGTTATCGTTAGAACTTGAGTCAGGGTTTATGAAGGTTTTAGTAATGTTGTTTTTCGTTGTTGATGAGCTAGATAAGTTTTTTATTGCGAGGGGTTTTTAGGTTATTCCTGAGATCCGCATTGTCCTAACTCGTGCTAACCCTCCGACTTCGACAATGGCGCCGATTCCCTTGCTCACAAACTAAACTAAATTTAAGTTTAGTGCATCTTTTTCTTTCTAAGTATTCCATTAAGAAACGGACAGAAAATAAATATTAGCTAGCGTTGCTTAGCTTGGGACTAGATGGCGCTATGTGAAATGTCCAGGGATATTATTATTATTATTGACGGATTAACCGATTATTATTATTATTACCTAAATATTAGAAATAGCCTTCCGTACTTTGGGCTAATCAAACTGACTGACTTATCTTTACAAGACCTTATCATTCTTTTCTCGCTTTACTTGCGCCAATACTTAAGAGAGAAAGCACAGACTTCATGGTGCGTACTTTCAACCAAGCACCCAAACTCATTCGGAATCGCAACCCATGCGCGCCGCACAACATATATTAATTAAATCTCGTTCACAGTTCATCTAACGCTACAGTAACCGCAGGAACTCGTTACGTCGCCTGTTAACTGTTCAAACTGTTTATTTCGGTTACTATAACGGCAGCACCAAATTAATTGAACTCATTTATTAAAGGATTTTACAAAATAATTAGGAAATTCGAGTCTTTAAATTATTATTGGAATTTCTCATTGGAAATTTATATTTTGGAGCGGAAATGTTATTTAACTAAGTGGAGATTTTTGTTCGGAATTCTTGCAAATGCTTGTTAAAAATCTTTTAATTATCTCGCTTTTTAATTAATAAAACTTATTATATTTATTTTTGCTGGCAAAAAAGATGGCCGATGGGTCCGAAAGATTCTGGAGGGGTGACCGCGTACCGCAAGACGTAGCGTTGGAAGGCCTCCCACAAGGTGGACCGATGACCTTGTGAAGGCCGCAGGAATCCGCTGGATGCAGGAAGCACAGAACCGGTTTAAGTGTTGGTGCTTGGGGGAGGCCTATCTCCACCAGAGGATGTCTTTTGGCTGAAATGAATGATGATGATATTTAGAAACTAAGAATGTCAGAAATAGGTATGTAAGAATATGAACGACTACGGAGGAGACCTTTTCCCAGCTGTGGGACTGTACCTTCTTTACAGGTTAAGATGTAAGTAGATAAATAGAAGAGAAGAATCGTAAACAAGTTAAAATTCTTCATAAAAACTAAGAATTTAGGTTCACGGTTTCATTAATTAGCACCTGCTTTCATAGGTTACGTTTTTTTTTTTTAATCAACAACTACTTGTATTACCTAACACGATTAATAAGCAATAATTCATTGTTACGCAGGTATGCAATAGCAATATTCGTTGACCGACTTCCATGATTATTTTAATAGCATTTTCACGAACACGTCAACCATTCACCAATAATTAGCGGTAACCACTGACCAATTATAGTTAATTAAATTAAAAACTACGCATTCTCAGAATTGGTATAATATACTCGTATATTTGAATTCCAGCAGGGCTAACATGACACAATTACTCACTCGTCTCGTCGCGACTATTTTGGTCACTTTTCTCATTTTCTGATAGCACTGCCACGCAAAATATCTATCCTCCTCGTTCTATCAAACTTTATGTTTTCTAGACAAACCCTAAAATGGCACTTAGTAGTTATCTCGAATTTCGATCACTCAGTAATTTCTTTTCCATGCGTAAAATCGACTAGATAAAACGTAATCTCGAGCCAATGCTATGATAGAAATGATATGTTTTTAATAATTTTCTACACCAGTCTCTCGCCGCTGGGTAAAGAAGTGTCAAAATGCCTTTTCGAGTTTACTCGAGCTTATCAGCCATGTTAGGCATTAGTATGACGTCAGAATCGTAGACAAATTTTCACCAACTGAGAGAGCGTTCTTACGCTTGTCATGTTAGCCCTGCAGGTTAAAAAAAGGTTTCCCAAAAAATCATTTTGTACTCAGTGGTAAAATTTTTTAACTACGAAAATGACCTTTCCTACAACGAATAAAAGGCGTTGTCAATGATGTCAGATTATTACAAAAACGTGCGATTGACAGTATATATCTACTTCTACACCGTGCGCAAAGTCTACCATAATAAAGCGGCTTAAGGTTTTACTTCGTAGATAGTTGGTGCAGCGAAAAGCGCTTTAAACACGGCTTTGTTCGTTGACTTTCACTGCTATGATTTTAAATTTCAGATGTTGTACCAAACTGTTTTTTCTTTGAAATGTCAACAATTTAATGTAAGGTAATGAAATTATAGAATACTACGACTTTTTATTTTCGATCATTGCTTGAAAGGTGGTGAGCATGAAGTGCAGTCAGCCTCTGAAATAGGTTTGGTACCTCCAAGAATTTATTGAATTATTTACTATCTGTGTTTCATGTGTATCAATGTGTAGCTACAATGAAATACCTACCCAATACGTTATGATTATATTTTCTGACTGTTTTGAATTAAAATTCCGAATTGGGCATTGATATTGCATTAGGAAATTTTCAGTAGCGCTCCAAGTCACATTATGGTAATAGGCTGGGTCGCAAAATTATGGGAATTTTCACGTAAGTCGCAAAATGTGGGTGTAATTTACACCTTTGTCTACCCTTCTGGGAAACAAACGTGTGATGTTATGTTTGAACACTTCTCAGAAAGGGTAACGGGCTCTTTCCCAGAAGATCACACGCCTCTGCCTGTGTAGCGGTACACAGCTTCTAGTACAAATAACCGCGGTTTTCCTACGATCTAAATCTAATTAAGTAATTTATTCTGCGTATATCTTAGTTCAGAATTACTCACAAAGCTATATCTATATATAAAATAGGTACCTTTTATAATAAATTAGCTCACTGGTTTTGAAGTAAGTATCGTAAAAATAGCTGTTTAAGAGTTCTTGTGAATGAATTTCTGAATATTATGATCTGCTTCAAAACCTTTGTTCACAACGATAGACTGACATAGTTACACGTCCAGAGTATTTGTCAACAATATATAATATTATCCGGGAAAATATACATAGTGAGCACTTGGGGCAGAAGTTTTACTTTGGAAAAAAACAACTTGTCAAAGTTATTTTATAGGCGTATTAACTTATAATGGGGAGACCTTTGTCAAGAAAGTTTGACAAAACGAAAAAAATAATCTTATTATTCTTCCTGGAGTCCCATTTCTGTGACCAGAAAACCGCTGACGTAGATGATAATTATATTGGCTCGGTATTAGCAAGACCACAGTTTAGGCAATAGTAGGAATTCCATGACACATATAGACCGTTAAATTTTGATCGTTTTATTCCATAAAAAAAATCAGATTATCCATAGATTTATGTTCGCATCCATATCCATCCATATATGATATCCATCCATGTGTCCATACGGTTATTAAAAAAAATTGAAAAAGAATAATACATGGTAAAAGTGGAATAGATTTGTTTTTTTTTTATGATATAAACTAGTGCTTGACTGCGATCCCGCCTGATGAAAAGCAGAGATGCAATCGTTGATGGGATTGGATCGTTGGGGTTGGGTTGTTTGTAAAAAGGAATTAGTAACTAAATTAAAATTACAGCTGATGGTGTATTATTCTTGTTATGTATTCATTTGGGGTGATTGCGGTCAAGCGTTTGGTAAATTTATATATTTTTTTTGCCTAAGTAAATCGTTTCTTAGGGAAAGTTTATTTATTTATTAATTCAGGGACAACAAACGATCTACTAGTTGTTACATAGAACGATATAAAAATAAACAGGATAAAAGTAAACATTACTTAAAATAATTAACTAATTTTAACTTTTATCCTGTTTATTTCTCTCTAGAGTTCTGATCACTAGGGTATTTGTTATGATGAGTACAATCATGTGTCTAAGTATCGGTCACTAATTACCAGTCACCCTATATGAACATTGGTGGCACTATTTATCAATACATAGATTTTCACTCTTCTGAACTTACCTCCACAGTGCACCGTGTGTGTTACCGGTGGAAAAATTTCAGGTTACTGAACATACTGTGAAACAATTTACCAAACAAACAAAATACTTCTAGAGGCGCCGTTTACTGAGGTGGCAGCTGAAAAATTGCTCACTGCACAGTGTTACTCAGCCCACACAGGGTTTAAGACCCATGCCGGATTTCTTGTAAGGAAGGGTCGGTAGATTGAGATTTTTTTTGTAAGGACAAAAAATTCTCAATCTCATCCATAAAAATATTGTCTGGAGAAATGTGAGATAACCATTTTTCGAAGTATTAGACAGAGGGATAGGGTGTCGCATAAGTTGAGACACGTTCATGAATATTTGGTCGTTTAGTTAACCGCCTAGCATTTTAACTAAACGGCGGCCGTTCAACTAACGGCCTAAATGATATTCAATAAATTATAGTTTAAGTTGAAACTATAACCAATCACGTGCGAGCCAAATTGGTCGCAGTAACTAAGCCAGGGCACCCCGATCATATGGGTTAGGTTAGAACTGTGATCAACCGCGTGCGAGCCGAGAGAGCGAAGCGAGGCGAGCACTACTTCCAAAGGCCAAGCGGTTGACTAAACGGCTAATTTAACCAGATGGCTGTGACATGTACATTATATTTTTTTTATCCTTTATTAAAAAGAACCAGGTTCTTAATAATTAATTACAGTCTAGACTATAAGACTAATAAGCAATTTAAATGTAACTTAATTTATTACGTGATAATTATTTTAAAACTTAGAATAGTGTTGATTGTACTTTACAACGTTGAAGACAAGGTAGTTTGGCAATAATTCCTTCTGCACATGTGGCTTCCCTGGCACCTCATTAATGACATAACTACGTAAATGTCTATTAACTGCTCTCAAATTACGAAGTTTATTTATTTGTATTTTTTACATATTTCTTTGACATAATCTTGTTAATATTTGACATTATATACAGACAATTCTAGTTTGAACTCTTTATTAGTGGTTGTAATGGCAGTCATGTCACTTGGTTTTAATAGGTTTTTATGTTTTATTTAGGTATGCTTTTGATAGATTCTTCTATATTTTGTAAATATGTGTACTTTGTAGGCCTTGTAGATTTTAGATCTGTAGACTATTTTTATTTTATCAAGTACCTGGTACTTGTTAGCAGGCCTACGCTGACCTCCCATACCTACTGTAATTTGAAAACATTGTAAAAGTCAATTATTTTTAAAAGAGTAACCGTGGAATTTCTTGCCGGCTCTTCTCCATAGGAAACGACCAATTGGAACTGTGCACCTACCTTCTGACGTTTCATAAGTGCCCATGTTGGTTAATGTGAAATAAAATATTTTGATTTTGAATTTTCATTTATGCGTATTTCAGCAGTGGTGTCCCAGTGGTAACATAACTCGGGGCCTTACGAGTCGCAGGTTCGAACCCAGAAAGGCGTTTAACTTTGTCTAAATAATTTCATCACCATTGCTCTTAGAACGGTTAACGAAAATATCGTGAAGAAACCGGCATGTCCTAAAATCAAAAATTCAACGACATGTGTGACATCTACCAACCCGCACTGGGCCCGCGTGGTAGATTACAACCTAGTCCGTCTCGAAGAGAAGAGGCCTGTGTCCCAGCAGTAGTGGGAACATTATAGGCTGATTATGCTACACGTGTTTGTTATAAGTATTGTAAAGACTAGGCTAGCCGCCTAATATAGGTAAATATAATCCATACTTCAATACTAATACTATAAATGCGAAAACATCTGAGTCTGTCTGCCTGCCATCTTTTCACGCCTAAACCACTGAACCGTTCGTTATGAAAGACAGATAAGTAGCCTTCTGGAGACTGACATGGGTAATTTATTTTTTCACAGTTGAAGACGCGGGCAACAACTAGTATTCATATAAGAATGTAATGAACTACCTTTTGAAATGGGCGACTAGAATCAATTCTATTTTAATGTAATTTTTGACGTTCATAAGGGCCCTTTATGTGCCTTTTTGAAATAAATGATTTGACTTTGACTTTGAACCTACGTCTTTGGCCGCCATGAACCCAGACATCGGGCTACTGAGAATAGGTTAATAGAAAAACCCAAAAACAGATTACGTAACCGAAGTCAACAGAACAAATTGCCACTAGACCAAAAGAAGACCTAATTCCCAAATGAGTCCAATAAAAATCCCATTTAACGAATTAAAAAGCTTACAAGCTCCGTCACGTAGGTAGGTGGTTATTTTTATTGACGCCGCGTGGTACCTCCACGCGGCGTCAATAAAAAGGTATAACCAAAGAACTCGATATTCTTTTGTTAGAACTAATCTGAATAGAAACGTTAAGTTGCAAGTTATATTGCGTTTTATCTTCGAATGTGGACGTGAGCTGAGTGAGAGTGGTTTTGAATGTGGGGGCGCAGTGAGAGCGGGGAAGAGGTTTGTCGTCTTATTAATACATAGTTTAAACCTTTTTTGGAACGAAGTTCTTTAACGCGGTTTGGGGTAGGTCAATTAATCAAAAGTCATTTACTCAAATTAGGCTAAGAATCAGCACTTTTCGAGCGTCAAAATGGCATAAGACAGTCCCCAAAAACGCTCGCCCATCACGCAGGATTAGGAGTAGGTAAAGCCTCATGCGAGAAATGGTTATAGAGGGCGTTGAAGCCAATAGTGAGGTAAAAAAAAAACCAAGATGCTTCAAAAAAATTCTAATTTTTAATCATAGGTGTCGTTTTCATGGTTTTTAAGGGGGCTGAAGCCAATAGGCTTACTATTGACCCCCACCGCACCTGTTTTTTATTAGATTGCCAAGCCAACTTGTAAAAAAATCCAAAAAGAAGATTGGAATCAAGGAACATAGCTACTTACTACAAAATATATTTTGTTACTAACTAATAATACATTAATGAAACAGAATGCACCCGATGCATACATTGTTACTTTTTTTTTGGTTTTTATGCGTGGTTTCTTGGCGAAATAAATGTATTTTCTGTCTTTCAACGTTTATTTTAATTCTTGTTTTCGAGTCGATGATAAATGTTAATATATAAGTTGGCCCCAATGCCTACCTATTTCACGTCTTTTCTCATAGTTTTCAATAACCATTATCTCCCATTACTTCGAGCCAACAGTGTCACTCCATTCATTCACAGTTAGTCTGTAGTTTGTCCCAAATATTGTTGTATGAAAAGTACTTAAAATGTCTCGGACCAAAACTATGTATTAGGGGTTAAAGTATGAAATTGCCGATTTGTACTGGAAAATTTAAATTCGTTTTTTTTTTAATTTAACATATCTATTTAATCAAAAGAATTACCATTATTATCTATACATTGCTGCCATCTAATAGGAAGGTCATCTATGCCTTTGCGATAGAACTCTCGTAATCTAGATTGGACAAACTGAGTGAAAGCATTTTGTACTGCCTCCTGAGAAGAAAACTTTTTATCACGTAGAAAATTGTCCAAATCACGAAAAAAATGGTAGTCCGTTGGTGCAAGGTCTGGCGAATACGGAGGGTGACAAATGATTTCTAATTGCAGTTCCTGTAGAGTTAAAACGGTTTCTCGTGCTGTATGAGGTCTCGCGTTATCATGGAGCAATAATGGTGAAGATCGATTAATGAGTCGGGGCTGTTTCACTGCTAGTTTTGCTATCATTGTTCGGAGTTCGGCACAGTAGACATCTGCCGTTATTGCTTGACCAGATCGGAGAAAGCTATAGTGAATAACACCATGCTCAGACCACCAAACAGTTACCATTACCTTTATATTGGTAAGCTTTGCTTTAGGACACTGTTGCGGCGTTTGACCTGGGGTCAGCCATTGCATTTTTCACTTACGGTTATCGTAAAGAATCCAATTTTTATTACATGTCACAATTCGATCCAATATTCCTTCATTTCTGTATCGATTAAACAAGGCAACACAAGTTTCAACACGCGCTTCTTTCTGCAGATCAGTCAAATCATGAGGCACCCATTTCTCATATTTTTTTTTATTTTATTGATTTGACGCAAATGAGTCAATATTATTGGTAAGGTAACGTTAAACCATGCCGCTAATTCCTGGGTAGTTTGGCTCGGATCGGCTTCCACCATCTCTTTCAATTCATTGTTATTCACCTGTGTGGGCGGTCTTCCACGTGGTTCGTTCTTCAAATCAAAAAGTTTCCATGACGAAAGCGTTTAAACCAAAATCGCACGGTGCATTCATTAGTAGTACCCTCTCCAAACGCAACATTGATATTGCGAGCTGTTTCTGCCGGGTTTGTTCCGCGTCGGAACTCGTATTCAAAAATAACTCGAATTTTTGAAGTATCCATCTTTCTTGTCTAAGCTGAATAAAAAAAAAAAACAACTGAAAGTCGATAGTCGAATGTTTCCCATTTTAAGGTTCTATGTCAATTCGAAGTACCTATTACAATAAAACGGCAATTTCATACTTAAAACCCTATTATCTCACCTCATCCCGCAGTGAACATAGCCCCACCCAATCCTAAAGTCAGACAAGTTTAAAATATATAATTATGTTACCTATAGACAGCTTTATAGAGATAACACATCTTGATTTATTATCCTCGACATAGTGTAACTATGGGGCTATGACGTCACGGAATGTGGCCATAATTTATATACGTCAAGTATTCAATTTATACTGTTCACAGAAAGCAATTTATGGTCATTTAGTGACGTCATTGTTTTGTTTTATGTTATTGGGTGGCAAAAAAGCCGGCCACTTATCATCTAACTGATGGTAAGTGGCCGCAAAACCACAGGCATCGCAAGTGTGTTGCCATTTCAGAGACAAAGTTCAAATGTCTCATATGCTCGTAACTCCCTGCATCCATACTCTGTAATGTGGAGCACTGGTGACCCGGTGGTAACGACGTGACTTACGAGTTGTAGGTCAAAGGTGCAAACCTAGACAGGCGCTTTACTTTTTGTAAATTATTTAATCAGTTTCTCAAAACGGTGAAGAAATATATCGTGACGAAACCGGCAGGTTCTAGAATCAAAATTCGAAGACATTTGACATCTACCAATCCGCACTGAGACCGCGTAAGGGATTAAGGCCCACTCCCTCTCATCGAGAAGTATTTTAACCAGTTCCCGTAAACTTAAGATACCGACATAGGTACTAATGAACATATTAAACAAACTAGATCGTCTCGGCATAAGGGGAATTCCGTTTAAATAGTTGCAGGACTACCTTACTGGCAGAATGCAACGGGTTAAAGTAAATGATAGTCTGAGTGACACGCTACCTATTCATTATGGTGTTCCTCAGGGAAGCATAATAGGTCCCACTCTCTTTCTTGTGTACATCAATGACCTCTGCCAACTCTCCCTCCATAACGGTAAAATTATTTCTTTTGCTGAAAAATAACTGAAAAATAAGGCGGTATCATCATACCGCCTTATTTTTCACTGGTGAAAGTTGGGATGAGGCCTTTGACGCTGCACAATCGGGTTTAAACATTGTGTAACTGGCTCCAGAATAACGTTTTGTCGCTTAACATTTCTAAAGCTAAATATTTAACATTCGCACACAGATGTAATCTCTTGCCACCGCCTTCTTTCACCATTACAGCTCACACGTGCTGTTCTGCCAATTCAGCAAGAGAAGAGACAACAAACTGACAACAACACAACAACAACAACAACAACTGACAACAACAACAATAACACAACAACAACAACAACTGAGAACTGACAATATCAAATATCTTGGTTTAATCATTGATCAACATTTGACATTTAAAATACATATCGATCTCCTAGTGACTAGACTTAGAAAATTAATATACATAGTTAAAAATATCAAGCATGTGGCTGACCGTAGGACTATCGAAATGGTTTACTATGCCTTATGCCACTCCAATTGAATACTGCATCACATCTTCGGGTGGTGCAGCAAAAACCCACCTTTTGGTACTAGAACGAGCACAGCGTGCTATTCTTAAGGTTAGTTGCGCACGGTTCTTAAAAAACGCATACGCCCACACACATTATCATTTTAATCAATACACTTGGATAGTTCTGCTTATTTCTACTCTTTGTATTATTATTTTTATTTAGTAGATGTTTTTGTTATTTGTACTTTTTTCGATTTATCAGTTATTGTTATCTCCAGGTCATTTCTACAAAAATCTTACCGAGGTGAGGGTCCTGGTGACCTGTAACACAGGTTTTATTCCTAAAACCTACTTCAGGCACCAGTCTCTCACAAAGGTGGAAAAAGTTTTACAGTATTAAGTTTGCATTAGTTTTAAGACCACTTTTTGTGAAGAGAGAATAAATTATATTTTATATTATATTTTTTTCCAAGAAAAAATTAGGGACCGAGCCTGAAAAATGAACGTAGTTTTTTTTATAAACATATTACAAACTCTTTCTCTTAAAAATCATAAAAATTGGCCTGTACTGTTCCCACTGCTGGGATACGGCTCTTTCTCAGTGAGAGAAAAAAAAATCATAGCGTTGTTATATTTGTACTTTGTAATGACTATCGGTTAAAAACTAAGATAATTACTGGCTGACTAGCAAACAGTTTTATAATAATTAACTACTTTAGTTTTATAGTAACAACTAGCCTGAGGTGACACACTATAAAAGTTTTACTAGTAGTTGATAATTAATTAATTAATCGCTTAGCAAAAGCTAAGCCCAAATTGGCACTTGTTTTTGTATGTTTAGAAAAACAATAGAACATTGGGTGTTCACGCATCGAGTGCTTTGTTTCACGTTGTGTGGGTGTCGTGAAAATTCATTACATAAGGGATTATCTACTAGTAAATAGGTGAGTAGCAACATTCTCTAAAGCCTGCTATACAAACAAAAGACGTTCCGTTATCTCACTGTTTTGTTGTCAAGATGTTTTGATTTCTAACTTTGGGGAAAACTGCCTGAAGGAGATAGGTTAGTAGATAGATAGAATATTCATTATGTTGTACAAAATAATTAAATAATTAATTAAAACATTGGCCGGTCTTATCGCTAAGGCAGTAGGAGAGACAATACTGAAATTATTTACATATGTATATACAATAAATACATATATGATACCTAAAACATATTATGCTTATCTATAAAAAATACAGTAATAATCATGAAAAAAAGTGCAAAGAACTAGAAAACTGGTGTTTAAGGAGAGACATAGCGATGCCCCCAAGCAATAAGTCGGTAATGTGTTATTATGGACTTTTTATTGTTATGTCAAATTCGGAACCTATGGGTCGGGATACATTTTAGTAATTTATTTCACATTTTTCGTAGTGATATTTACGAAGATATCATGAGAAACCCTTTTATTGTAGGGAAATTAAAAAACGAAATTATGTCGAGAAAAGTATATTTACGTATCAATACAAAAGTGTATTTCGTATTTAATTTTGGTAAGTTTCTATTACCGACTTATTGCCGTGAATGAATTTCGTGAAGTTCTTGGTAAACGCTAGTACGTTGTTGTTGTCGAATTATTTTGAGTTAGCTCAGACCGTAATGGGAACTAACATGGAATAATCCATGTTAGTTCCCATTTACAAAGTAAATAATTCATTAACAAATATGGGTAAAATTGCAATACGTATCTAATTTGAACACGTCTGGTCCCGTTTTCGATATTGCTGTTTATATTTTTGCGTCCAACAGTTTGCAAGACGTATTGGTCTCTTTATTTCTATGGCAATAAGAGAGTAAGTAATAGATATTAGCCGCACCCCCAACACGTGATATTGTCGGCCGGCCGGTGCGTAATGTTTATTTACACAAACAGTAGCATATTTTCGTTTGATTAAACGTGACGTGGTGCTCTAAAATCATAAATCAAATTAATATAATTAATCTTGAAAATCAGCAAGAACCTTCTACATCGGAAGAAGAAAAACGATTGACTAAGAAACGTAAGCAGAATGTAAATGAGTGGCGTTGTAACAAAAATAAAATCTTAAAAAACTAAAAGTAGCAAAGACTACGAAGGCTGCAATTAAAAAAACATAGGTACCCTAAAAAATCAATAGGTCCTACTTGCACGTGTAAAAAGGGTTGGCGAAAAATTTACCTTATCAGAAAGACAATACAATATAATATTGTCTTTCTGATAAGGTAAATATTTCGTATATTTTGACAAATTTTACAGTCTCGCTGATCGCGAACACCAACAGACCAAGGAAACTGAGCACTATCACAGAAGGGACTATTAAAGCTCATATTAAATTATTTCCAAAAGTGGAATCCCACTATACGAGAATGAGTTCTAAAAGGGATTACCTTACAGAATATTTAAATATTTTAAAAATGTCTCGCTTTTATACCGTCTGGTTTGCACAACAAGGTTACACTGTTGATGTTGTGATGGTATCCAAGCGACAATATGAAACAGTATTTAATACACAGTATAACTATTCATTTTTCAAACCCAAAAAAGACCAATGTCCTTCGTGCTCTGTATATAATCAGGCTGACCCTGAAGTAACCACCATGAAAGAAACACACAGATGCCATTTGGAGAAAAAATAAATTATTCGACAGTTAAAAAGATATTTTCGACCTACAAAAAGTTTTAAATATACCCCAATCTGAAGTTGGTACGTTTTATTACAAACGTAAATATCCAGTCTACAATTTTACCGTATTTGATGCCCTACGCAAAATAGGTTACTGTTATGGTATGGATGGCACTAGAAAATAGCAAAAAGAGGCAGCACAGAAATAGGTAGCTGTTTGTTAAGTTTCTTTAAAACTGAAAACGATAAAGGCATTATCAAATTTTCATTATATTCTGATGGATGTTATGGACAAAATAAATACCGATATATTTTTGCCCTTTACGTTAATGCTGCCACATTACTAAGCATATCTATCACGCACAGGTTTTTTGAAACTGGGCATAGCCAAAACGAGGGCGATTCTATGAACGCATGTATAGCAAAGAACCTGCAGAACAAAGTTTTATACACTCCCGACCAAATATACAGTATTGTTTTAAATTCTAAAATCTCTTGTGAAAAATATCGGCTGAAAGAATTAGAGCAGTCTGAAATTTACGATATTAAACCACTTGTAGATCCCAATCATTGGCGGCGTGATGTAGACGGTAAAATAATCCGATGGGCTGATGTGATGGAGGTTAACGTTACGCA
Source organism: Apamea anceps (assembly GCA_951799955.1). NCBI lineage: Eukaryota > Metazoa > Arthropoda > Insecta > Lepidoptera > Noctuidae > Apamea > Apamea anceps. Next base: position 20,352,667 of record OX637513.1, on the reverse strand, counting down.
AGGAGGTAGGCTGTTCTATAAGTACAATTTTAACGATACATATTCCGGCTTGGTTTAAATAATTCCCACACTGCCTTAAATGCTAGACGAAGGGGACGAAAGCGAACACAAGATGTATCCATAGGCTTAAATATTGTAGAGTTGCAAAATACATACCACCAACCCATTCTAATCAGTAAACCTTTGCATACAGACCTTATAAGCTTATGTAAAAGTGGAGCAATTCCACGATTTTACCATCCTTTTTATGAGACATTGTCATATGCTGATACCATGTAAGATATTATTACACTCGTAATTGACTGATTAATTAAGTAATTGATCTGATTCTTAGTTATTAAATTAAATATTTCTAAAACCTAAGGTGTTAATATTGTGAAGTTATTTTATTGCTGAGTTTAAAATGTAATTTATACGGGTGAAGACTGATTAATTAAATAATTGATCTCATTAAGATTCATAGTTATTTGAGTACCAAAATATTTCTAAAACCTAAGGTGTTAATTTTGTGACATTATGTTATTGCTGTGTTTAATTATCATTGACATACTTCTAGTTTTTAATGTTTAATCATGAATATACATGACTGACGTCCCTATAATTATTTTAATTGATAAATATTTATCTTAATTCTTCTAAAGGTTAAGATGTTAATTTGCGACTCTGATTTCATTATTATGATTATTAAACGTTATTATACTCATCACTAACAGTCTTTTCTTGTAAAACTAGACATATTACACTTAAAAAAATCGATAAAAATTATTAGCACTGGATGGTTACACAAAAATATTTTTCAGAATTTTCCTCCAAAAACAATGTTCTGTAACGATACTGTTACTGTGTCAATTTAAAATAACCACAATAACACCGCAATAACCTATTACGTATCGTCTTCAAGATGAAAAATTACGCTGGAAAAGTCCGTATTGTGATGTTACGTACCAACACTGTTTACAAATTTACTGCAATAATGGCGTAAGTGTATATTACTTAAAAAAAATACCTAATATATTTTTGTAATATTTATTTTCTTAAATTGCAAGGCTTTTTAAGCACAAAATACAATGTTAAAATAATAATTGAATTAAACATAAAATTAGCTTTCGTTTGATGTATCAATGACCTCACTACTCCGACTAGTTGAAAAGCTATTCAACAAAAACAGAAAAACATTTCTCCTGTAAAATTTAAGTTTTACGATTACCGACTTATTGCTTGGGGGCGTCGATAGTGTTATTTTATCATAATTTTAAAAATAAAGAATGTTTGAGCACCTCTTATCGACACGAGAAAGGCATTCCATAACCACACTGCTTAAGATTACTCCTGAGAAGGGTCTCGTTAAGCAGTTGGATCAAGGACCGGATACAATAACCGGTACACCTTGCTACGACGCGTTTTGTTAGAAGGTTCCTCTTTCCGACACCCTCACCACCTGTAGCTTCGACGTTGCTTTAGATGCAAGTGAAGTTACATTTTTATATCTTTAAACGTTTTAATATAATTAATGTTACTTTAAAATATTAAATTATGAAATAAATAAACGCGGTCAACCTTTAATAATAATGAGACCTATTATTTATTATAAATGATCATTTTGTTTATAGATAAATACTAAAATACGAATAAATTAAATAATTATGCCTAATGTGTCTAGGGATTAATTAGTACAATTCATAATGCTGGCTATTTAATTAATACTATTATTAGTTTCAACAATTATAGTTAGATCATGTTATATTATATATATATATATATATGTTATTATCTTTTAAATATTATTAGTTTGTTGAATTACGATATTAAATATTTAATCCAGTCGTATTTGTTCAGTTCACAAGTTTACAGTTTATAACTTTGAATAAGTTTATTTGGCATACCTTAATATCTTTTGATAAATTTAGGACTCATGATTAAATGCTTTATAACTAACAGTATTATACAGAGGCAGACTTCATAAATTAACAAACAGCTAATTACTTTGCCTTTTGCTGATAATTTGGCTATAGTTTTATTGCTGTCCGATTTTCCTTTAAAAAATGCTATACAAATATGTATCACTAAAACAAACGCCCATTATCTATCCCTATTATTTGGAAAACATATTCTCAAGCCCAACCTAAAAGAACTACTTCCGACAATAACCATTAGTTACACAATTAGTTATATCTACAGTAAGCCTACCCACTAGAAATGAAAATTGTCTTGATCACATTTTACTAAAAACAAAATCATCGGCCACAAGTTTGGTAGTAGAACCGCATATCACAGACCACAAACCAATTGTGCTTGCAATCTCAAATACAAACTTTACCGATAGCAAATTTTTCATTATATCTCGCATTAATACAGAAGCAATCAAAACAAAATTAGAACATACAGATTTTACAAATATTTACAAAATTGAAGATGCGAATGTCGCTATGAATGAACTAGTTACACTACTTTCATCTACTATAACCAAACACACAGAACAATCCAACGTACCAAGGAAACTAAGAATTATAAAAACATGGATGACTACAGGCTTATTAAAATATATTAAGCATAGAGATAAATTACACACAAATTCCAAGAAATCACCAGACAATTTAATATTACATGTAACATATACGCGATATCGAAACTTTTGTAATGCGCTATTGCGTAAATTGAAAAGTGCATATGAGAAAAGCGAACTTGAAGAAGCTCACTGTAATCCAAGAATGCTTTGGAAAACAATTAAGGAAATTACTAATACTGGCAAAATACACTCTAGTCCAGATGAACTATTAAAAATAACCGATAACCCTAAATCTTCGCTAAACAATGTATGTTCTTTCTTTAATAGTATAGGTATAAACATGGCAGGAGCAATACCAAATGGCCCTAATAAAACACCTTTAACTCAAGATAAACCTCCTGGCTACATAAGCATGTCGCCGAATTCGCCCATCAATTCACTCGCTATACAAAAAGTCAACGACAGTGACGTCAATTTTATTATATATTACCGCTTCGAAGCGATTGTGCAGTAGGCTGGGATGGAATCCCAACATCGCTTCAACATGTCGCCACACTCTCGTACCAGTGATAACACACATATTTATATGCAATCTTTGCATAGACACAGGAGATTTCCCGGATTCTCTTAAGAAGGCCATTGTACACCCAATCTATAAGGGAGGGAACAGGAACTGTGTCAATAATTATAGGCCAATATCTGTTCTACCCTCGCTCTCGAAAATACTGGAAAAGATTTTAAGCAATAATCTTAGAAGCTTTTTAGATGGGTACAAAATTATTGCTGACAACCAGTATGGCTTTAGGTCTGGTGTCTCCATTGAAGATGCTGTATTAAATCTGACGCAAACTATAGCAAAGACACTGGACAGCAAGACTAAGTGCCTTGGCATATTTTTGGAGTTTCTGAAGACTTTCGACACGGTTTCTGTTCCCAAACTAATAGCTAAGTTAGAGTGTGTGTGCGTGGTATGGCTTTGAAACTCTTTGCTGATTACCTGACATATCGCACCCAGAGAGTCAGGATAGGCTCGAGACACAGTGATGAGACTTCGGTGTCTTTCGGCGTGCCTCAAGGAAGCATATTAGGTCCCATGCTCCTGCAAATCTACATAAACTACCTTTGTAGGATGTCAATACCTGATGAGAAGGTCTATGCATATGCCGATGACACGGCGATTTTAATTCACAGGCCTACGTGGTGCGATGTGCAAACTAGGGCTGAATCTGCACTATATTCTGTGATGACCTGGCTTAATCTGAATTTGCTGACGCTAAACCTGGATAAAATCTATTATATTCCCTTGCGATCCGACGTAACACCGTTTATATTCCCCACAGTACAACTCTATTTTGACTGCAAAGTTCTGACGGTACGTCAGCTGTTTGTTCTGCGATCTGTCCTCAGAGTACATGGTTGTCTACCCCTACCTGACCCAAGGAAGCGTACATATGTCTTCCCTGGTATAAAGCACAAAACCTCGTTTGCAAAACGCCAATACACGTAGTATTGGTGTTTTGCAAACGAGGTTAAGTACTCACGTATATAAAATTGTACAAAAAAAATTACATATAGTAAACATAAATAAATTCAATATAAAATCTAAAATTACAGACTGGCTCATACAACAAGACTACAATAACACCAAATCTCTACTGGCATACATCGCTTAACAAATCACTATTTAATAGGAATACAAAAACACTACACACAAACAAACACCTTATAGCACACAACACACACGCCCATGCAACACAACTAACATTGCACTCACGAACACACACCTCTCATTCACACTCCCACTCTTTCTCCGTACCTGCATCCATGCTCAAATAAATCTAACATCGACACTCGAAACCAAAGGTCCAACATTAATTTGCAGCCCAGCTCGATCGAATCACTGTCTCCTAAGATACAGGCCATCACTAGTTTAGGAGACAGGATTTAATTATTTTTTCTCCCCTTGTGTCCATTGTTAGTTGATTAAGTCTTAGCATACAGTAACTATATACAAACTTTGTCTCTTTCTATTCTCTTTTTCTTCTTTCAATCTTTTGGATCAATAAACTATTATTATTTCTTTTTGTCTTTGATATATCTCGGGACCCTGGGGTCTCGGACCTTTGAAAGGCATATTAGGGTCCAAAGCCAACTCGCAGAGGCCCTTTACACAATTTTAAATGATGAGGAGGCACCAACCGTAGATTATCCCTGTAGGTATGCACCATTATTATTATTTATTTTTATATTTTAACATATCTCGTTACCACGGGGTCCCGGTCCTTTGGAAGGTGTACGGGGGGCCCAAGCCAACTCGCAGAGGCCCCTTAGGAAATTTCATTGAAATGTGGCACCACCCGACGATTATCCCTGTATAGACTATGCAAGTGCACCCAAGAATAACCCCTAGTTAATGTAGGACTATTACAGGATATGGAAAAATACAAATTTGGACTATGGGTTTGGTTAGCTAAAGTGGACTGGTTACCAATAACTATGGAAGAACTATGGCCCCTGCCTGATCAATGTTTTATATATACACGGATAAAATGGCAGGGGGTGACTTGCACACTCAATAATGGGCCCCCGGAAACGGTCGCTAGCACATACTGACGTAGCAACAAGGGGGCAACATGTCCTGAGGTGCTTATGAGGAGTGGAGAGGTATTCCACGGCTTTTAAAACAATCCCAGAGCCCGGAAAAGGGTCAAAATCCCTACTAGCACTTACTGGAATTATTATTATCCTGTCTCCTAACAATAATCTAACGATATTTCAAAATAAATTAACAGCTATTACTAACGGTAAATAAGGGAAGCTCAACAAACGGCGCAAAACAAAGTCACATATCAGCCATTTCCGGTTCCGTCGGAAGCGGATGTCACCCCGCGCCCCCGCCCAAGCCCCCTGCGTCCCCGGCTGCCATTGTCCGAGCGATAGTTGGCGATAAACGGTTTATGTTCAAATAGATACTTAATATAATGGGCGCGAGATAGTGGGGGGAGCCAGGGTATGTGTGATATCATTGCCATAGGCCAGAGATTATTTTTTATGGCACATTTTTTTTTTTTTTTTTTTTTTTTTTTTTTTTTTTTTTTTTTTTTTAAGTGGGTGCCCATGGTGTCCCGTTGGAGATCCTTCGATTTGGGCTGAGGGATCCAATTTGTATTCAGACAATAACAACTAATTCTATTAATGTTAATCAATTCAGTGCCAAAACTTGAATATTAGTTTTGTGATACTCATGTGACATTCTTACCGTCTTAATTTAATAATAATAAGCCTTTTATTTCCCAAATTATTTTAAAATTAAATTACAATGTTATCATAAAATAAGTAATCAATACATAATCTCATTCCTAATTAAAACCTGAATAATAATAAGATCATGCATTTTGACAAACACTCGTAAAATAAATAATAATTGATTTTATAAATTGAATAATACAACATAAATAATTTGTTCAATTAGATTTGGGTGCCCATTTAAGGGCGAAGGCCTCCTCCATCTTTCGCCATTCCTCTCTGTCTTGAGCCATTCTAGTCCAGGTGGGACCTGTCACGGAAACAATATCGTCGCACCACCAGCGCCTGGGTCTACCTCGGGTACGTGGTGCCTCGCGAGGGTACCAATGGAGGACCCTCTCACTCCATCGTCCAACTGTGGCTCTGGCTACGTGTCCTGCCCATCGCCATTTCAACTTGCAAGTTAATTCCACAGCATCAATTATTTTAGTGCATAGTCTATGTTTTAATCGAAGAGCGAAACAAAAGTTAAGAACAACCAAAAGACAAAAAATTATGGTTCTCTCCATCTGAGAACCATAATTTATTAAATATAAGGAAAATACACAAAGTTCAAAGTGAGGATATTAGACAAAAAACCAAGACTACTGATGCACTCACACATGCCGTAAAACTGAAATGGCAATGAGCCGGTCCAAATAACACGCTGTATAGACAGCACGTGGATATTCAGAACTACACATAGAAGAGTCCGACAGGAAAAAGAAGAGTAGACAGGCCGAAAAGAAGGTGGGCTGATGACATGACAGAAATAGCAGGGAGAGACTGGCAGACTATTGGCAAATATACACATAGAAGGAGTAGGAAGAAACCTGCATCCGAGGAGGTGTCCATATCCGACAAAATAACTAATCTGTACTAACATCTAGAAATAAGTAAAACTACTAACAATACATATGCAATATATGTTATTTAAGGATATGGAAATAAAAGGCTTTATTATTATAAATATTTAATCGAAGTTTTCACTTAATTTCAATAAATCATCAAATCCTAATGTTCAACATCAGTTTGCGTCCATTAGAAACCTTTGAGGACTCCACTCATCCATCTTACTATGCTCCCACCCCCGTCATAGAAGGTCGTGACATAAAACCGACACAATCACGTTCGTCCGACGCAGAATTAAAGGAGAATGGACTACGAAGTATGGGAACCTGCTCCCTTACCCAATATATATTTTATATTTATAACGTTTGTGTTAACAATTGCTAGTCCATTCGGTTCATTCAATGTTTACAAGGCACACAGATTTAATAAAAGTTAACTAAATGACAAAATAGTAGAATTTTGTTTTACTTAATAACTCACATTAGTGCGTTTGGAGGTACATAGATAGGTACCCCTGTACCTATGTATCTCGAAACGCACCAACAATTATGAGAAGTCGTCATAACTAACCATTACTTAGTTATTAATTTTACAGTACAGCTTCTGGCATAATTATTACGTTTATAGGGCATGCGGTGTGAACCTATCAGAAATTGTTAAGCTTAAACTAACCATAGATTTAAGTAAAACATTTTTTTTAAATTTGTAAACAATTGTTGGTTGGCCATTAAAGAAAAATAAATAAATAAAATCTGTTTTACGCTAGGGGGGTGTGGCAGATTAGTCCGTTGTCCTTTGTGTCGCACATTTTACAGGAGCTGAAACTATTGGATCCCGATCCGATTGGAATTCTGCAAAGCATCCCTGTACGTGTACACCTCGCTGTGGAGAGCTGACAAAGTGACGGGTGGCAGGAATTCGTTTATGCATCCTTCTTTATCCTACAGCTGACCTGGTAGGTAGCAAACGGATATTTTTTAAAGAGGAATGAGTGCAAAAATCAAAACTTTCGTGAAAGAACAGTATATACAGAATCTTAATAAAAATGTTTAGAAAAGAAAATTGAAACAGAAATTGTGGTACATATTAGTTTTTGCCAACATAAACTGCTCATCATAATGTCCTTCTACTAACTGATAACTTGACAAATAAACCCGATCATGTTCAATGTACGGTTATACTGTTGAATGCTATCAAATCGGAAGCGGCGGTATTAGTTTTCTTTAAGTCATTGACTGCCACCGCGGTCACCGGTGTCCGCCAACAATAGATTTTCTATTGTGTTGTCTGGCAGTCAACGTGTTAAGTCTTAGAGACCTAATAAAGAACACTTAAAAAGCCTATTAATATAGTCAAGTCAATAGAGTCCTTCTTAATTTAAGATATTTCATGTTTCAAAGCTGAATTTGTGAAAAACAAATTCAGCTTTGGACAACAAAGTCAAGACTAAAAATAAACATGAAATATCTTAAATTAAGAAGGACACTATTGACATTTCGAATTTCTCCAATAAAACCCTTACCAGAAATAAGTTAAGGAAAGAAAGAAACAAACCTATTTATAGAGTAGTAAAGTCGTGACTAGGATGGTGGATATTCGTTTACCGGTTTGTGATAATTTATCACATGTAGTGTGTAGGAGCGGAGTGTATTGGTCCACGGGTTCGATGGATGAGGGCTTGATATGGTGTTTGTTAGCTATCGGGCCGCCATTCGTCTTCGTGCAGTTCTCGGGAACTGCTGTTGGTCTATTTTTGAGTAAATTAGCGGTGCCGAAAGGACTAACCCACATAAGAAGATATAAGTGTATGGAAAATAGAAATGACCCTTCATTTTTGCAGTATAACAATCAAGCTTTAGATAATATATGTAGCAGCTTTGTGTGTATGGATCAAAATTAGATTGCCTCAGATTGTTTTATAGGAAGCGAATTTTTAAGCAACAATCTTAATTTATTAAGTTCTTATTTTAGCAAGGAAACAACATTTCATCAGCACCAAATAAAATCGTCACAATAAAGTGTTTCAGTATGCAAGAGTACAATAACATGACTCTCTTTGTCCCCACAGTAAACCAGAACTAATCCAACAATCAAACGTTCAAAACATAGAAATAAAACTTTCCATCGTAATGTAGCGCAAATTCTGTACCAGACTCGACTCAAAGCAATTTGTATTGAAAACTACTCGTAGCGCGTCTACGCGGCTACGAGGCTACGAGGGCCGTAGCGCTACGTGCCGCCAGCTGCATGCTAAGAAATTGTAGAATTTTTTGCAGAAGACCTTCTGGTTCTAATACCGTTTAGGCACTCATAAGTGCATTATTGCTTATATATGAGTAAAATTGTATATTTTAGATTGAGTACAGTCCCAAATGTTAGTCAGTTCAGTGTCTATGTGTGTGTGAAGTTTGTTTTTGCGTCATTTGTTACGTGGCCCTTCTGTACGACACATTTTTGTGACTTCTTGGTCTGGAATCGAGGTGCTTTTACCTGCAAAAAGACTGCCTCAACTGAGCCGTCGAACAAGCTGTTCTAAATTGAGCTGCTCAGGTGTATTGTGTGTTTAGCTGATTTTTGCTTGTGTGCATTTTTCTACGAAATTTTGCAAGGTTGTGTGAAATTATGGTTGCAATTTGCACAAGTTTTAAAAGGTGCATGAATAGCGTCATTGTTTTACTGATTGTGTTATTATTTATATGATAAAAAATATAGGAATGCTCTTATGTGGTGGGTTGGCAGTCTACCATTAGATATGCTAGAATGAACATTACTACATTAATTTGTTGTGTTTTCGTTTTTAAATTTTTTCAAGCTCATTTTGGTAACAGTACTCACTATGCTTCATTGTCCATGCAGGCAAGTTTTGCTCTAAAACTGCAGTGATTAAGTATGGAAGCGATCTTCGTAATTCTATAAAAGTTTTAATTTCTTGATTACACTTTTCCCAGTTTTCTCCACGACATAATACATTTTGTATCAGAATTTTTGTGGAGAACGTGGTTGATTTCACATATTCTGTATAATTTTTGCATCGTATCTTTTTGTAATTCTTAATGTGTAATTGTTTGTTTTTCCGAATAAATAAAATTAAAAAAATGAATGGTGTGGTCAGATTGAACGGTACAGACCATCAAACTGAAGAACTTTCTCCATGGGATCAATATCGTAATCGCAAAAAAATTATCAACTGTCCCATAAAAACTTCAAAACCTTCCTGATCCAAACGTATGGGACGGCTGATTAGTTTATCTCGATTACAACATTAGTCCTATGGAGAAAGCCTATATTTTTCCATTAAATGTCGCCTTTAAAGAACAAACCTTTGATACACGCTGTATAAAGAAGGGGCAATCACTCTCAGTAGGTCCTGTATTTCTACAATTCCTTCTACCCAACAAGGCCGTAAAGACACTTGTTTAAAATGCAAACTCGTCTTCGTTTATCGACATCGAACTAAGTATAAACGGACGATTTTTCCTTTTCGTCCAAAAGTAAATCATTCAGCAAATTAAACGAGCCTTCGAAAAGATCCGCTGGAAAAATAGATGGTTTGAGGGTTCTGTATGTGTGTGTGGGAAGAATTTTACTGTTTTTTTCTTATCTTTAGAAGTTTTTGGACATAGATATATTAGTCATGTGCTGGTAGGACTTGCGCTACGTTAACTTACTCATCCTATCAAATAAAAACGACTTTAATCAGGATTGAGACTATTTCGGCAACTCAGATACATGCGTGCAAGCAGTAATGCTCACAAAGGAGAACGTGGAGGTGAGGGAGAGGCAATGTCTGCGCCCTCACGCCCCTATGTAGTCTGATGGAACACGGGTAGGTTTTAGTCAGTAAAAGTCTGACACGAAGAGCGGGAGAAGCGGGAGAAGTCATACGATGATTTCCCCAAAAAAAAAAATCTTTACTTGCAAGTCATTTGTTGCTTCAATTTTATTGTTCACAAGCAAGAAACTTGCATCGTATAAAAGAAGCTTTAGGTATCACCAAAAAAAAAAGCAAATGTAAAACGCAGAACCCTTTAATGCCAACTCCAACTCTGACCTACCGCTATGTTTTTGCGTCCCTCACTTAGAATTTCGCGGCGTCACTGCGCGAACGGCATTAGCGTCCCGACGGCACACAGCGGCACTAACTTCACAAAAACTCAGATTTTTATCAGTTAAGATAATACTCACTCTAGGGATGTTACTGTTTTGTAGCTGATGATGATGGCTTCACAGCGGTTACGTAGGATGCTTGTGTAGTTGCTTTTTTTGTTTATTGAGCTACGTTTCAGAGAAATTAAAACAGAGTCAGAGAAATGGTAATAACACAAGATCAATTCCCGTATTCAAGAACGTTCAAAATCTATTTGCAATCTCATCTCTGCGACAGTCAATGTAAATTCGAGATGTTTTCGACAAATATAGACTGAGATAGAAATGCGAACTTACTTAGAAACACGGGAATTGCTCCCTGGGTAAAACAAAAACACAACCCTCTAGATATACTGAGGGCCTTTGAAAAGTCTGGGCAAAGCTTAGGTAATATTTTATGTCTTTTAAGAAAACCCTTACATTGTTTTTATGGTTCCGTACGTCTGAATAAAAAACGGAACCCTTATAGGAACACACGTGTGTCTGTCTGTCTGTGCGTCTGTCTCAGCCGATTTAGTTGAGGTACAATTATGAATTTCTGTGACCCAAACACGGTCGTGTAACGTAAATTATTAAAATTTTAAATATAAGAGTTTAAACTACTTTAAATATACTTTTTATTGGGCTCTTAGGTTACAATCTGTTAATACAGAATGGAATAAAATGGCTTCGCGACTGAGAGTCGCGGAGGATCGCAACTATACGTCCGCATCCGTTCGCGATCGGGGTTCTCTCTCTTTTTTCCCGCGTCGCTTTGTCAGCGCTAGACGCGAAGTGCGCGGGCGGTGGAGGAGGGGGTGCGGGCAGTATGGCACTGCGTAGCAACAACATCGTATCTTCCGTTACCATAGAAAAACCCGTGCTCTAAGAGTTAATTTTGGGAGGATAATTAGAAATAAAAGCTTTGCTAACTGTTTTGTACCTTGTGACATCAAATGAAGGGACTTACTGTGAGGGTCTCAAATATTATTTTTTAATAATTATGTTTAAAATAAATAGTTTTAAAGTTATAGATGCAAATTGACCATTCTCAAAGCCTATCTCTGAAACTACTAAGGCTACAATTTTTTTAAAAATACAGGAAATTATATTATACTTATAGATTACAGGAAAACGTATAAGAAATCTATGGAATTAAAATAACAGGGTAAGTCGCTCAATATTTTGCGTACAAACTTACATTTTCAGTTGAGATATATGGGAGAACATGTTTTACAACTACAATGTAAAGTTAGTTCTTGGGATAAATTCATCCCAACTAAGGAATCCTTCATTATTTAACAATTTCCCCCCAAAACATTATTAAGCCATCAATTACTACGCATGATTTTCCGACCTCCTCATAATTACTGTAGTCAGTTTTAAATAATCTTGGTAATTAATCTCTACATGATAATAACATTTCATTAAATAACATCTATAGTCGACAGCCCTATCAGAACTCTATTGTAGGTATCGTAAAACGGAATGTGTGTGTTGCTATCGAATGCTACCTGTGTTTAGTCGCAAGTGTGCTGAAGTGCTATCGAAATGTAATTATCTATGAAATAGTCACTGAAACACTAACATTTCAGCTGTGGAATGTATTTATATGATGATTGGATTGGGTACACAAAGTGAAATGGAATTCAGAATGGTGAAGTGATTTGAAAGTGGTATTTACGTCACAGAAGTCTTGTGTGTCTGTTTGTTCTCATTGTAAATGCTATGTAAATGAAATGTAATGTAAATGTTATGTAAATTTTATGGTGTAAGTTTAAATGAGTTTTTTTATCATCCTCTTTATTTATTTTTAACCGACTTCTAAAAAAGGAGAAGGTTCTCAATTCGACGGTATGTTTTTTTTTTTTGTGTGTTTGTTACGCGATTTCTCCGCCAATTGTGGACCGATTTTCAAAATTCTTTTTTTGTTCGAAAGGAGATACTTCTGAAGTGGTTCCATAGAAATTTCATCAAAAACGGTTCAGTAGTTTGGTTTTTAAACCTAAATTACTGGTAAAATTACAACTTAAAAGTGAAAAATAAAAACTTTTTTGCAAAAAAAAACAACCGACTTCTCTCTCTCTTTGTAGTGTCGTTTTTGGAAGTCGGTTGTTTTTTTGTTTGCAAAAAAGTTTTTATTACAATGTCTAGACGATTTTAAATTACTATGGTCTGCGATTTAAATACTATTTTAGGCAATAGCACTGAGTTACTATTTGACCATTAAAATAGTGACAAAAAAAAACGAATTCCTGTTACTAGCCTGTGCCATCCCACTGCTGGGCAAAGACTTCTCCCCATGACTTGCAGTGGTTGCGACGCAGGACTAGTCTACACCACTGGCCTTTTGTTTTGTCCACCACCTTAATTGCGTATCACACTATCAATTTCAATCTGAATCATTTTGAAGGATATTTCTGATCCATTGCAGTGGTAAATAGCATTATGTATCACAACTCTGGTCCCCAAGATACAGGCGCCGCCTAGCTTGGGGACCGCCGTAAAGATCCAAAAGATGATCGCTAACGGTTACAGACCAATGTTAAGTTCATTTTAAGGTAATAACTGTAACATTGGTTCAATAAATTTACTATATTATTATATGTTCGTAAAAATTCTGCTGAACTGTCAAAATTATAGCCGTTACTACTGAGAGTGTGTTACGCAACTACACCACAGTTCATCCCGCCATCTTCTACTGGGGGCTCATATCTAATTATATTTTATTGTTTTGAAATTTATGACAAAATTATCAGCACCAAAAAATCTATTATTCACACCGTACCCTTGAAACTTCATTCTTGTCCTAAATTTACCCAAGTATCCGCTCATGTAAACTTAAACAAAACTAAAGGGAGTTAATAGCTCTGTTCGGCTCAACTCAGCTAAGTTCGGCTCACATCGGCTACTCTCGGCTGAGCTCGGCTTCGCTCGGCTTAGCTCATTGAATTTCATATGCGTGCGCTAAGCTCACCCTACCCAGATATTAGTCAATGTACAGTCGGCCATAATAGCGTACTCCTATTGTAATAATTTGGTAAGTGTATTTAGGGTATATCTTCATAGAGCGAGCGAATGAATTTCACAAACGTCAGATTTTGTGTATCCTCTCTCTCTCTCTCTCAATCGCTCTTTAACTGATAAGAACCGTGACTCTATTTCAAATTGTCAACGGTCTTTCTCCATCTGTTACCATCTGCGGCCTGGTGGAGTGCGGCGCTGTTTGATCCGATCACCGTTTTGGCCTTCGGGCTCTTGGTATTTTGCCCTCTATCCAATTGTCCGTTTCCTGTTTGTTTCCTGTCACCATTAAAATCTTCATCAAATCACAATACGACCCCAACATGTAATTGGATAAATATTTTCAAAGCTCCTATTAAAATGCTCTGCTTAGGATCACCAAAATAATAGTTAATTATAAAGACTTTTGTTCTTACCAGCCCGTGTGAAAAATCATTATTGTCATTTTCTGCTAGATATTTTTTTAGATTACTTCCCATAATTGTTCTTTGCTGGATTCCCAATTTGCAACAGAGACGACATTAAACTAAACAATATAATTTAGTAGATAACAACGAAGCTGACTGTACTCCCCCTATGAATACAGTTAGAAGTTATAATTGTTGAATTAATTGGCGATTTGGCCCGCCATGTTATCAATTAATATGTTTTTACTGTAAAATTCGTATTTTAACGGTTATGGCTCCAGTTACTAACTGCTAACATGTATGTTCAAAGTTTTTGTAATGAATTTTTATTGCATTTGTATAAAAGGTTATTAGAGGGGTGAAATTATGGGCAGTGTTGACGTAATCAAGAGACAGGGTGAACAGAGCTATCATGATTAAATAGAGAACATTTTTATTCAGTAGTGTGTGTTAAAAGATGTGCCCACTCTTTAAAAGTTTACTTTAAGTCTTTTTAAAAGATAATATCCACTTTCCTACCAATAACCAATAATTGTTTCAGCTATTGGGAACACACACAGATGAATTATATGAAAAATTATAAATTAACACTCCAAGGATTTCCCTGGAGCGTTGTATAGGTTTTTGCAATATGTTTTTCGTAAAGAAGGCTTTTGCCTAACATCTTATTACTTTCTATGAAAGAATGAAGTCTAAGTCAAAGTTTTTAGGTATCGTGACTTCAAATGATAAATTATTTATTTTAATTTATTGATTTATTTAGGTTAGCCAACAATTGTTTACACAATACATTTAACAAATCATTTCCTGATACATTTATAAGTGCAACAATTACTTACAGGCTAACACAACATGCACCCAAAAAGGATATTTACAATTATAGTTATTCAGTATTTTTTTTTTTTGTAACAGCAACTACCTTCTAAATAATTAAAAAATAAAAACAAATTGGTAGTTAACATAAAAAAAATAAATACATAATAAAATAAAATTACATTAATAGTGAGAATAATGCTCAATAATTATTTTAAAAATTTAAGTAAATTTTCCGATGCTATCATAAATGATAAATGATTTTATTTTGTAAGTAGGTGTGTACAAACACTTTTACACGTCAATCATATTTTAAAACTAGATGAGGCCGGCGTTTCCTATCTGACGAGCCTGAGAAGAAAGGCCGAAACAAACTCAGACGTCACAGTCTCTTTTAAAGTCCAGACATAATCTTGGTCAGATCATATGAAGACCATGTAGGTCGATGTCTGAGATGGTCTTTTGAGGAAAGAACCACACAGATTGAGAGGACCTGTCCAGTCAGTGCACGCATATGTCAGAAATCGTGCAGCTCAACTCAAAACTTAAGGAGCTCAACGATTCGACGAATAATACCATGGTGTATATCCGTAACATCGCAGCAAATGTTTACATTTTTACACATGCGTGAAATGGGTGAGTCAGCACCCAGGACCGTTCTGCGCAACGGTGGTGTGATAGGACTTCGCGGATATCGGGCTGGGGCACGAAATTTTAGGAGACTCAGTAGGTTTGGGCAGTCAATATTATTTTTAAGCAACTTATAGAGGAACAAGGCATCAACAAGTTCTCTTCGTGTTGATAACGAGTGCACTTTAAAATACTTGAGACGAGTGTTATAGGAGATCAGGTTTACTTTTTCCTCTAGAAAATGCGAGGCCCCAAAAAAACCGTTTTGGAACTCTTTCCAAAAGTAACTTATGTGTGGCGTAGTGTGGTCTCCATACAATACTGCAATACTCCAAAATGCTTCGTACAAGGCTATAATACAGCAATATTTTAGTACCAACCTGTATAAAGCCCCTGGTGTTTGTAAGCACAAACCCTAACATTTTTTTGTCGAACAGTACTCCCAGATCCATAATTTCATTCACTTCTTGTATCTTTTTATTGCCTATGAAGTACTCCGGGTTTATTGGGTGCGACTGTCTTGAAAAAGAAAAATGGTAGCATTTTTTAAAATTAAGTTCATTTTGTTAGTCTTACACCATTCAACAACTCTGTTCAGGTCCTCTTGAAGAAGCGCGATATGATGATGCTCTAGATTTTAATCAAATACAACAAAACCAAGTTAAGCCTAATCTAAAACAAACAAACAATACGTACTATATATATCTACAACAAATTACTTCATTCATTCACAACGAACATTTGACGCTTTTGTGTGTCAAACTGACGGCCGCTGATTAATGTCTGTACACCACACAGAAACACCGCCTTTGTTACCTTAACAATACAGCGTATATTCCTTTGAATTGTACAACACAAAATAAGACTACAAGTAAAATATTTCATGGAATTATGAGCTTTGGGAATGGGAATTTAAAGGTGATAATTCTGTGTGGTTTGCCTAGACACAATGCTCAGTAAGACCCGAAGGTTTGATTTATTTGGAAGGTATTGCCCCATTGTTACCTGTGACTTTTCCTTTGGGACACTATTGTGGTGGCGCTCTATTAAACAGATAGTTTCTGAGCGATAATATTTTGAAAGATGGTCGGAATCAAAAGGGAATTTATATTGGTAGATTGTTCAATTTTATTCGATATCGGTATTGGGAGTGTTTATTCTTTTGCTAGAGTTCTGGCATTTTCTAGGGAAAACGCACCTTTGTGTTTTATATGCTGGAGAGATGATAATTATTGAATGGAATGTCTCAAGATATAGGCAAACGCCTAGTTTGAGTTATTGTAACTTATGGGCCATCTTTTAATTTTATGAGGTTTCTAGGTCTTTTTTATACGCCCCCCCCCCTCCCCCTTTTGGTGATACGTCGTGAGGACGTGGCTGGTTGTCGCTGGGTGGTGATGCTACCCCTCCTTCCCCTTCCCTGCATCACGTGTATTTAAGGATTATTTTTTAATAAAAAAACACAAAATTCTATTCTGGATTAAAGGACGACACCTTGTCAATTACAGGACCTAAGTATTTTTCCTCAAATTATATTTTCTTTACAACTATCACCGATCCATTGCTGCGATTCATGATCGAAAATCACTGGAATATTTCTAACATTACTAAATCATTCCATAAGATACCTACAAAACCGCCATAATCACGTTCACATTTTTCACTCATGGAGAAAAAAAATCGTCCCGAATCGTTCCAAAAGAAATTTACACAGACGTGGTCCTTTTCAATTTATCATTCGACCCAAAGGCCCGTTATTATCTCGCCAGTTACATGATTACCTCAGAATTATTTTCTTTCTTTCTTTCCTTCGCTTCCCGTTCACGGGTGGTCGTGGTCGTGCGATCACGTACGGATAGTTGCTTAGAGATGGGAAGAAACGGCAGTCTTGCGTTCTAAAACAATTCTGGGTTCCTTCGTGGGTTCGTGAGTGAGGTAATCTGCTTTTGAGAATTTTATTGAGGTGTGAGGAAAGCTTAATTTGTTGGTTCACTAAAAAGTGGATTGAAATACACTATAAAGATTTTGCATTTTTCACAAAGACTAGCTAATTAATGTCAGTCAGGCATGCACCATAATTAAGAATCACTTTGCTAACCCATTGCTTCATATGTTTGAAAAATTGGTCAGCTCAACGACTTAAATAACGCAATGAATGTTGTTGAACTGTCAAAATGAAAGCTTTTGCTACGTAACTGTTAGTGCGTTACGCAATTGCTCCGCTGGTTTTAAAATTCACTTATTTTAGCTCCGAAGTATACACTATAAGAGATTTTATGTTAGGGCCATTTTTAGGTAATCCTATTATTGAATATATATCTATTTCTATAAAATAAAATTATTATTTAATTTATTTTTCTCCATTCTAACAAACCGCATCGCTCCGACACTCCCTAACAATTGTTTCATTCACAACCGATTGCTACCGGCCACATACAGTCTTGATCTACGGCCTAACTCAAGTCCACTTGTCTTGAAGTGCACATCGTCCGTCCTGTGGTACATTTCTGTGAGATTCCAACTTGAGATATACTTCGGCGTCTTGTTCGCCTATATGTACGCAATTTACATGTATCAACAAACGACCTGGCCAAACATTTATGGACGCCACAAACGTTTGTTGTTCTACGTCAAATGATTTGGTTTGGGTCTCACAAATATTGGACAGATACTACGTTTGTGGAGCTAAGATACGCGATTTCAGGAAACAAACTGAAAACTGTAAGGCAGTATCGCAGAAACCTGCCTCGTTGTTCGAGTAGTTGTCACAACCGCTACTGCTGAGCACGAGGTGTGTGTACTGTGTTTGATTCCCAGGTCGGGCAGACTGTTATTGGATTTTTGCGTCAGGAATTTATCAGTAAGTTATATTTAGTAATTTTTATAACAGAATCCCGTCGACGTTTTACTCATGAGACATCAATTTAAATCCTTCAAATGAAACCAAAATATTTAAGAATCGACTACAACCCATCCCTACCCAAACAATATATGTTAACAGGCAAAGAAAATTAAATTACTACGTCCACGAGCCTAGAAAATTTCGGTGAAACATCTTCAATGTACGTGTGCGATAGAAAATGGATCAAATAAATTGTGGCATTTGTTTTGATGGCCCTCGGACGGACTGTCCGATGGACAAATTGATCGTCGAGCATGTACCTCGCAGTTTAGGGTTACGTTTAATCTTCTTTCGGTTTTATTTAAAGATAGAAGGGATAAGGATTGGGAACATTAGGTTTATTTTGAGCTAGATTTAATGCTGTAATTATTTAGGTGTTAAATTTGAAGGGGGCCTAGACAGGTTCTTGAAAATCTATCTCGGATTGTTCTTGCAAATTGATTGTCAAGATTTAATTCTTGCTAAACTATGAGCTATAACTACTTCGATATCGATTAGACGACGCCCACTTATCTTCTTAGTTAAAATCAATAACAGGCGGAAATCACACACCGCACTTTGTATGATCGTTATTTCATTATTTTAAAGAGTGTCATAGCCAATAGTGTCATCGCAGTATGTCTTGTTTTTTTTTATTTGTATATTGGCACCTTACAAGGTGCCAATATACAAATAAAAAAAAAACTAGCTTTAGCTACAGCTATCACAACATTCATTTACGACAGATTTTTCCAACGTTAGATAATTTTATCCGAGGAATAATTTTGATTTTTTACAGTTCTTCCGTACAAAATCTGTCAGACGTCAATTGTATTCCACAGAGAAAAAATATCTGTTGATTGAGAAATCAGCCTTTAATTAGTCATTATTTAATCAAGCTTTTGTATGTTGTATTTTTGATTTATTTATCTATCTGTTGATAATATTTTGGAAATCAAACAATTTATTAACCTAGATCATCATTATTTATGAGCCTAAAAGCTTAGACAACTCTCAATCCAACTGATCCTTGGAACCGACATGACCCTTACCCTCAATCTAATTTAATAACCTCTCGATTCAATTCCTTCTTTTCTCACAAACCCTAAAATTTCCGACGAGAAAATAGAAAAAATACGAAAGAAGTCACGTAGGCATGTCCTCTATCTTTTAGATCCTCACATCGAGTTAAGTGAGGACTAAACTGTTTCTAAGCAAGATATTAACTAGATAGTTTATGATTTTACACGTTACTCTTAGTGTGGGTAGATGGCTGCATAATCCTGAGGTGATATTTGAGGACGCACTGGGTGGAAATAACGCTGCGAATCAATCACAGCGGTTAGGATTCTTGCGGTTAGAAAACTAAACAATTAAGTGGCCTTGCAAAACGAACCTAGTGAACAGCTAAGGCTAAGTTTTTTGAACTTCCGAGCATTGGTGTTTTATTATTGTGATCACCAATATCTTACGCTAAACCAGCTAATGAACATGTTACTGGTCATTCACTACAGTGGTTAATGGGAAGTTAATGTTCAAGAGCAGGGCTGATAATGATCAATATGATCCTATAAATCATACGATGTGACAGGGACATCGACGCGCAACCTGTTACTATGGATTAAGTACCTACATTTTGACCGCGTAAGTATTGCACTTTTCTATAAAAAAACTTTTTTGCAAAAAAAAAAATCAACCGACTTCCAAAAACGACACTATAAAGAAAAAAATAACTTTAATTTCGGAAGTCGGTGTCGTTGGGTTCATATTTTCGTTGTTTGCCACCGACTTCCGAAATTAAAGTTATTTTTTTCTTTGTAGTGTCGTTTTTGGAAGTCGGTTGAGTTTTTTTTTTTTTGCAAAAATGTTTTTATTTTTCACTTTTGAGTTGTAATTTTTACCAGTAATTTTGGTTTAAAAATCGTTTTTGATGAAAGCGACGAAGTTATGCGCGAACAAACATAAAAAAATAAATAAATACAAACATCCGAATTGAGAACCTCCTCCTTTTTTAGAAGTCGGTTAAAAACGGCAGATTTTTTTTTTTTGATAAGCCATGAAAGTTTTCTACTCTAGGGGTTCTAGTCATGGGATGGATGCACGGTTACAGTTCGCGCGTCACTGTCCCTGCCACCCTGTATGCCTACCATTACATTTAAAGCCTCAAAAACGCACCGTTTTTCCTCTCCTGTCAGTCATCTGCCGTACGCAGCACACCACGTTTGATTATGCTAATGTATGTTTGTGCGCGTGCTCCGGCCCGGCGTCCGTCGCTACGAATACGCGCGTTGAGCAAACCTGATGACTTTACTTATGTGTTTAGTTTAGCTGCTGCCCAAAATAGGACTGCTATGGTAATCTAACTAGTTACAGAGTTATTTGGATAGTAAGAGGAGGAAATATCATTAACTCGGCCATAGTTAATCATTATTAGTATGTAGGTACGTATTAGTGATGTCAACACAGGGAGATGAAATAACTAGTGTTTAACATACATTTACTCTATTTAGGCAATAAGTTCCTCTCCTATTACATAAGACTACATAACTGGCGAAATGTGGGTATGCTAGAGATACAGCTCTGCCCAACCCTTTTTTTTTTGGGTGGGGAACCATCAAATGACCTCTCCCGCTCTGGGCTGAGCGAAAGGGCGTGTCAGACTTTTACTGACTAAAACCCACCCGTGTTCCTTCAGTTGCCTATGCCAGGAGCCACGGTATCTCTTTCGAACAACCCGCGGCCCTGGCGGCATCAGCCCTAGCGGACTCCGTCACTTCGTGCTGACATCTCTTTGAGGCGCGCGTGGAACACAACGCGCCGTCGACCCGGGCCTGGTCCTTACCGGGCGGCGAGCTGCCCATTGCTCGCCGCCCGCAAGCCCGCGCCTACGGTGGCCGGGAGTCGGCTGTTGACTCCCGTCCAGGGCGTCTCCTGCGGCGACTAGGGGCGTGAGGGCGCAGTGATTGCCTCTCCCTCACGCGCTCCGCCTCCTCCTTCGCGAGCATTACTGCTTCGCAAAAGGAGGTGACGATGACGGCCTCCCATGCACTCTCGCTCCGTACCGTGGCCTGGACCAGAGCCGGACGCGAGAGATCGCCGCCGCCGATCGCCGCCACGAGGACACGGCGGTGCTCCGCCCAAGCCGGGCAAACCTCCACCGTATGCTCCACCGTGTCCTCCGGGCGATTCACACAGTGGTGACACCTTGGCGTTTCCTCCCGCTTTATCCTGAACAGGAACCTCCCGAAACAACCGCGTCCGGTGAGGACCTGCGTCAGGCGGAAGGTAAGGGCGCCGTGGCGCCTCTCTAGCCACTCCTCAAAGACGGGACTTATCGCTGCAATTGTGGCGTGCCCAAACATTATGCTTCGAAAGCTAAGCTGTTCACATCGCTCAGATTATCGACATTATATATGAAACATAGGATTAAATGGCACCAAACTGACTTAGAATTTTAGAGCCTATAATAATATTCCGGCTTGTCTGTATCTAGAACATTCTATTTGACAGTCTAATGAGTTTTGCTTTATTCGCATGTTAACCAAAATGGAATTTATGTAAATGATAGTTTGCCTACACATAAGCCACTTAATTCTTGTAAATATACAGTGTGTCCTATCTATACATTGTGATTATGTAATTTGTGTGATTGTGTGTGTTGTGAGGGGCCCGTGGCTAAATAATAACAGCTGCACAGGTCGATCGATCAGGTTAAGCTACGCTTGCTGCGGTTGGTCTGTGGATGGTTGACCATCTTTATATACTGAGACCCCTCCGTGCCTCGGAAAGCACGTTAAACCATTGGCCCCGCTGTCATTCGTGGATCTTTGACAGTCGTTACGGGTAGTCGGAAGCCCGGAAGTCTGATAACCAGTCTTACCCAGGGGTATCGTATTATCCAGTAACTGGGTTGTGGAGGTTAGATAGGCAGTTGCTCCATGTAAAATACTAGTACTCAGCTGCATCCGGTTAGACTGGAAGCCGACGCTAATATAGCTTGGAAAAGGCTAGGTAGAGGATGATGTGTGTGCCTAGATACCAAATGTCTCCATCTTAATTTTCTCTCATATTGCTACAAAACAGATTATAAAATTCTCCTCAGGTTTATTGTGGAGACCTAATAAAAATGTGTTTATTGCCTCTTTAATAAAATTATTTTCTTCAAAACTTTCACTCCCAATTATTATAATTCGAATTATCCTAGGCAAAACTGACAGACACTCTGAAACGTAAAACTTGAAGTGAGAGCAATATATATCTTGTAACTCGGCACAAATTGTAGACAGACCCCAATAGAAGGTGATAAAGATTCAGATATCGATACTGAAAATTGATTCTGTACTAAAATAGAAAGCGGTCAGCCTGAGGCAACAGACCAAACGTAATATCAACAAACAACAAAAAAGGCGAGACAAAGAAAACAAGAATATACATATAAATTCACAACGAATCCTTCATCCTGAATATTGTGTTTCCTTCAGTAAACGATCCGAGAGAGAAGGAAGCAAAAACAAAGTTGAATATTCCAAAATTCATCGAGTAAGTCTTAAAATTCCCGGCAATTTTGTTCAAGTGTTTCAAAGAAAACGTTATTATTGAGGGTAGGAAAAATTCAGAACAATAATTCCCGATACATTATAAGCATCTTAGAAATTTCCCTTTGAATATAATGTAATCATCTGATATCGATACATTTGTTTGTCGTAATGAAATTCCAAGGTTGGTGCTTCAGATGAAGGGAATGTGGGTACTTGTTACGAATACTTTTTATTGTTGGAAATGTGTACTCAATGTTGAGGAGAAGTGTATGAGAATGTAATTTATGTAAAGTGGAGGAGGGGAACAGGGAATTCGAGTAGGTGAGGAGCTGTCTGATGAGTGACGAGAGATGTCGAGAGTTAAGACGCTACATGTGACGAGAGATGTCGAGCGTAGTCATTTAAAACAAAATGTTGTTTGTACGTATTATTCTTTATTCTGTATTAAAAACACATTAAGCTATTCTTTTGATGATGATGATTGATGATCATTTTATTTCAACAACAAAACATTATACTATTTTCCTATTCTAGGAAAGGAGCTGGTAGTATTAAGTCAGGGAAGACTCGCAATTCAATTTAATTCTAACGGCCTGTAAAAAGAAAATTTAATAAACATTACAGATATTGGCATAAACATAAAAACACAAACTAGTCTACAGAGCGCTATGGAGTTCGCCTAAATTTTTAGATCCCAAAATTCTGATGGAGTCCGTCTATCAGGGCTTGATGTGAGCACTTAACCCAATTTCCTCCAGTACGTTTTTGGTCGAAAATCTTCAGCAAATCCGCCGATGTTGAATCAATAATCCGAGTCGGAAATGATTCGGTGCCCATTTGCCGTGTCCTGGTAAAAGACTCACAAATATTCCTGCGGCGTTGCGCCCTTTGGGTACACAATTTGGTACAAGAGACGAAATCTTGGCGATGAACATGTTAACTGACATTCCTGTCTCTTCAATTTAAGGTAATTTATTTCCTGCTTTTCAAACTGTCGTTTGACCTTTACTTATTTTTGTCTGTTTACGGAAGTAAAAATGGGGCTAGGGATACTAATGCTTAGTAATGGAAAAACAATATGTGACCCAAACATTCAACTCGAAACTGTTGAAATATTAATATCTATTCCTCCATCCATCTCCATTCCTTTCATTCGCAACTAGAATTTTGCTTCATATAATCCATCTTCCAATCAGAAAGTGTCACATCAATCTCGCATGTAACTTGTGCCTCGCTCTGGTCCAAGGCAATGAGATTATAGCTAGGTTCCACCGTGTCCGGTGCTCGCCAATCTAATTTTTCACTCACCTCCAGTATCCTGGATTAGGGCGACGATATTTCGTTAGGTTGGAGCTAATTCATCGGTTGTTGAAGCGTATCTTAGGGGTCGATAACTTCGTCGTCTGGAGTTTTAGTACTTTTATAAGGTTGATTTTGAGTGAGTTTATATCGCTGAAATAACATCGAAAAATTGTATCTAATTGTAAATTTTTGTGATAAAAAAGTCGATAAATACGGTCACGTCTAACATTCCTCGTTGAAACTGAAATGTGACATGCTACAACTTAAATAATATTGATGGAGCAAGTTTTACAAGGCGAATTCGTGAAATAATTCCAGAAAAAGTAGAAACAAGTTGACAAAATACACGCTCCAACTCAATTCAAGTCTGAAAATATTATGAATACGAACATTGCTTTAAGAAAAGTGACTTTCCCAAATTTTATTTTATTCTTCAGAAAAAATCTAGAGCTACAAAATATAATAACTACGTTCAAGGAGAATGAAGATAGATAGTTGAATATACGCCTTATTTATGATCTCATACCATTATCTCTGTCTTTTCCAGATTAAAAACTATATGAGCCCCACAAAAAAAAATATTCAACAAATATTATGATAAAAATACCCGGGTAAATACCCATATATATCTTTCAGTAGATTAAATAACTGTGATTTATTACGTGAGCCGAATGTATAAGGAATAAATAGTGGCGCACGAGTCTCGAATGCGTAATAAGATACGTCTCCTTACGAGAGAAAAAAATTAAATTATCAAGAGGCCGTGTCAGGGCAACTCCGAAGAAAGTTCGGTTTGAGGTAAATAAGTACTTTCTGGGGCCAGACTTGTTTAGCGTTTGTTTATTTTTTATTTGAAAAATTCTGGGACGCCGTCTGAATATCCATTCGCTCGGCGAACTCGTAGGTACTAAGTGGTGAATTTCTTTCGAAGAGATGTTTTATTTATTTTTAGTTAAGTCAAGTCCTTGCTTGGCCGTTGAGTTGAGAACGGAGGAACGGAATCCATATTTACAATGTTTAAATTTCAACGTCTTTCTTCATGTTTATATGTCACTTCGTACACTACTTGAAGAATTTAAAAATGTATCTTATTCAGTATTTTTATTTATTTACATTTTTAAAACGAACTTATTACTAATACAATGCGGGACAGTGATACAATTAATCAAACTACCGAAAAAACTTTCACTATTACAGGTGTACCTTTCTCGTTGGCCAGATAGGCGAGACTTTATTGTTAGTAAAGCAAAACAAAAATACACAAATATTCCTCGAAAGTTACCGGTCCTACAAACACCACTGTTTACCTGTCCAAAACAAACTGCTTCGTCATGAAACCCAAAAATCAGGTGCTGCAAACCTTCATCAAAAATTACTGTAAGCGGAAAATAAGGCAAGGATTTTCATTCTTTCGCTATGGACTGATTTTGACACTAAACATTTTTTATAGTGCACGCGTTCGCTCGTAAATCATAGGCGAGTTTACAACGAATGTGCTTACCAAAGGTTTACGGCCGCTGTATAGTTCCGACGTTGAGTTTTGAGGACTAGAAGTGGTTCCGCTTGAAAATATAAAAACTTCTGAATGGCTATCTGTCTGATTGAATTGGAAAAGGGTGAATTCACATCGTTCTTTCGTTAACAAAGCTTTTATTGAACTAAAGAGTAGGTTCTATTTTATTAATAAATATCATTTGGGTATTTAATGTATCATTGTTTTGCTTTGCATAACAAACTTTTTAAACTTCCTTTAGACAGATTAGCTAAGTAACGAGCTCTGTCTGCACTTTTTTCAAACTCTCAACACAGTCAACACCTAAAAGACATCTACACATATTCACCAGGCAATTCTCTACAGCATTTACTTCTTCCCTTCTAGCTTCTTCCATAGAACATACATCCTCGCCATCAGCTGGCCACTGCAGTTAATCACCACTCGACAATGTGTAGTTAACACCAGCTTGTTGGAGCAATCACTTTATATACAACTTGTTGGAACAGCCAACAGTTGTAGCTACAACCGTTGACAAGCTCATTTTGTAGCTCGATTTTTTTGTCGGCTCAGTTGTGTTGCTCGCTGAGAGGTTACATGCATTGGCAATCCGGTTAGCTCAACAGCATGGTTTGAACTAGGGCAATTCTTTATGTAACGTTATGTTCTCTTTATGTTATACCCATGCTTTACTTGCCTGTGAATTACATAATCAGCCTAATGTTCCCGCTGCTAGGACACAGGTATCCTCTCGGTGAGAGGGAGTACGCTGTTATCTACCACGCGAGCACAGTGTGGATTGCCAGATGTCACTTGTATTCGATATTTTTGTTCTAAGACATGCAGATGCGTTTCGTCACGATGTTGTCCTCGCCGCTAGAAGAACAGTGGTGACGAAATAATTTACACAAAGTAAAGCGCCTGTTTTGGTTCATACATACGACCTACATATTCCTACTTATTCACTTTCTATAAAGTGCATAACAGAGACAAATATATGTGACGTATTTCTCTCTCTAACATAACCTACCAGCTTAATGATCATAAAAGAGATAATAGGTACTGATAGGTATAAACATTGGAAATGCTACCACGAAATATAAACATGACGTAATAATTTTATTACGCCCCGAATTGATAAATAACACTCCAAAGCAACGTCCAACCCAACTTCCGCGAACTAACAAAAACAAAACAGGAAAAGAGAAAATTTAACTCAAAAAAGTCCTTCGTTCTACATGGAGAGTATTTCCAAGAAAACAAGCGCCGGGCCGCACCTGAGGACAAATTACACCAATCCTCTGCGACAAATTACGCGATTACCCGAATAAATTACGGACTCACTTACCTCCGTGTAATAGTTTACTGGGGAGCGGTGACGATACATGGCCGTGTTATAATCATAACGCGAGCGAGCTAGCGGTTGTTATTTTTCTTAGGGAGTTGGGATGCAGTGCTTAGTAGTTTGGACTTGAGAGGTTTCGGTATTAAGAACACC
The DNA here is from genome assembly GCA_951799955.1 of Apamea anceps. Lineage (NCBI taxonomy): Eukaryota > Metazoa > Arthropoda > Insecta > Lepidoptera > Noctuidae > Apamea > Apamea anceps. Next base: position 20,325,314 of record OX637513.1, on the reverse strand, counting down.
TGTATCTATTTGTTGTTTATGTAAACAATTCTGTACAGATGTTGGTCTCTTGTTTTTTTATTGTAATGCGGACCTTAGGACCAAATTCTGGACTGAATTTAACACTCCCCGCAATTAATAAAAATCGACAGTGAAATTACAATGGCATAATTGACCCAATCTTTTCTTGACTTAACAATGACGACAAATTTCCGTGGGGCTAATTAAGATCAAGAGACGGTTTCGTCTCATGCGAGGTCTATGAGCAGATAATTCGAGTAATTAGAACAGAATATAATAGAATACTCTTCATTATGTACACCATATAAATTACAGATATAAATGTAGAAATTTAACTAAGGGTGATACAATGGGCGGTCTTATTGCTAAGAGCGATCTTTTAAAGACAACCTTTGGATGGATTAAAAACGGTAAGGAGAGACAATAATGTACTGTATGTAATTACTGTCTAGAATTTGCACAAAATCTATTGTGGTTTCAAGAATGGAAGCCAAACACAATAAACAAGAAAAAGTAAGACAGATGATGATAAATGAAAACAAAGACTTATTATTTCTTGTCAACCTAACTATGAATACTGACTCACTTCAAGATACGTTGTAGTTTATTTTGCGCAAGAACTACATACATTTTGTTTACAAAGGAACTCTCTTCTTGAAATTGCTGCATTTTTCTCGACCATTAACAAAAGGACCGGTTGTTATTTACTTCTTAAAACTTGGCCGGCGGCCATCTTGCATAAAAATGTGGTGTCCTTGACCATTTCACTTTCATTTGAGATCGTGGAGATTTATAACATGTCACAACAAGCATTGTGAAGATTACTTTGGGTCGGTATTAACATATTATGTACCAAGGTTTTGATTTTGTGAAGCCTATTGTAAGGGTTTGTATTGTTCGAAGATATTGATCGGTTTCTCATTGGGGGGTGGTCTTACTGAAACATTGTAAGACAGTGATGGAAGAAATAAGGATTTAGATGTAATTAGTCTAGCGACTAACGCCAAAAGATATAATTAAAACCAATGGATGATTAGGCAGAGAAAATAATTTGGCATTTTCCGTGAAACCCAAAATATTACCTTTGTCTGAACTTCAAAGATAACGTCGCTCGCCTCAAAGCTATGCCTCCATGAAACTGTAACCACCTAGAGATCTAGAGCAAGCTCCGAAGGGTATCAAAATCAATAACCCAATTAAAACCAACTGGTCAAAGCGAAAGGTCTGTCGTCATTATAAATTGACCTATATGCCTCAGCTATTTCTAAATGGCTAATATATTCCAAGTAATTAAAAGTTTCCACAGGGATGCTTGAATTTTATTACGACCATACATAAAAGAAAAACGACCTCAGCTTAGGGAGGCACTAATACATTGAAAGAAATAAATATCAGACCATATAACAGATTATTCAGGTGCTAATATTTACGGTCACCAACTTACCTTTACTGTTTTATTAATCCTTATTGCGAGACCATAAGGTTCGGTTTCGATCGGTTGAGCTATGTGGGTGTAACGTCATTTTTATGGTGAACATTTATAGGTTCTCGGAATCGCTCAGAGATATTGCCTTTGAATATTATATTTTACAGGTGGAGGCGGGATCCGTGGAAATATTCATATTTTTATGTGATGTAATGCTTAATTTTGAAGTGGCATAACTGACTGGTTCTTCAAAACGATTTGAGGGTTGCGGGTGTTAAGATATTTTGTCGGTTTTATTATTTGAAGTCGGGGAAGGGCGCCGTCGCCGGCTTAAATGGTGAAAAGTGATCTTTGTGTACGTACTATCGCAAGTATAAGGATTGGTTTAGTGCAATAGTAAACAATGTGGGATTGGAACTCATGATGTCTCATTCGCCGTACTTACCCATTGATAATCTTTTTATGTATCCCACCTGAAGGTAGATGAACAAAGTCGCTCGTCTTTAAAAAATACCATTTTAGACACCAATCTACATGGTATTCACATGATCTGACCAATATTATGTGTGGACTTTAAAATAAACCCTATCTTCTCAGAGTAGTCAGATAGGAAACGCTGACCTCATCTAGTTTAAAAATATGATTGACGTGTAAAAGTGTTTGTTCAAACGTAACTTACAGAAATAAAATCATTTATCATTTGGCTATATGTAATATAATACTAGAGACATCGCAGATGAAATAATTATCATTAATTAAATATTTAATTACAATTAACATAATTATCTCATGTGCCTGTAATTCTACTATTATCTATTGCTGCTTAAATATTTGGTATAAGGATTCCATTATCTTTAAATTTAATTAATTTTGGACAGGAAGAGCCCAATTAAATCGTGGTCTTCAAGCCGTCACCAACATCGTAGCTTGCTAATCCTTTTGATCTCAATGTCGTCACGATTTCAAATGCAGAGTACATAAGAGAGAAGCCGGGGCGGATGTTAATCCTTATTTGTGCTACAACTTACAGTTGACTGACCTGTCAACTGGGATTAGTGCCGGGAAGATAAACAATGTAGTGAATTTTAAAACTACTATTGAAATGAAAATTACGTCATGTTTATAAAAAAAGCGGCCAAGTGCGAATCGGACTCGCCCATGAAGGGTTCCGTTGAGTTGATTGAATGAAAGGTAAATTGCGATTTACGATTAATGACGTATTAAAAAAAAACTACTTTCTAGATCTCGTTCAAACCAATTGTCGGTGGTTACGTCATTGTTCTTAATTGTTGAATTTATTTCTGTCCGTATTTCTGAAAACTACTCAAGGATCAAATACAATTTTAGCTTTAAGTTCTTGGGTCTTTACGAGAAACATGCAGGTCATAGGAAAGCAATCCACCTACTGTTGTATAAACAATGTTATTTTTAGTTTAAATCTGAAAACTAAAAATCAAGAGTATTTTAGTAACTTGGAACCCAGACACTTTAACAATAAAAAAATCCAACCCAATTCAATTGGCCTATCAGCCAAATGAAAAACTTCAATTACCAATCGTTTAGACCTAGTACGAGCACAGCTCAACCACCTCCCAAAAACAGCTCAAACATACAAAAAACAGCTATAGGTGGCAGGTTGGACAAACAGTTTATTCTCATTTACGCAAAAACAGATTGGGGATAGCGATCCATCAAGAGGGATTAATCTCCCCCCCTCCTGCCAACAGGGGCGGATTTAGTTAGCTTACGGCGGGTGCAAACGCTCTAATTGACGTTCTAACCTTTCAATAATTAATTTTATAAATTGCCTTTCCGGTTTTATGGAGTATGTTTCAGGGTTGTTTTTGTTGATTTTAGTGTTTTGAACCTTGGGAGGGGTAGTCCTATCACATTAATTTATTTTATAAAAAGTTTATAAATCATGACAAAGTATTCACAGCCCCATCTTCATTAATTATTATTATATTATATTATATCAATGGCGATAAAAAGGGAAAACATTAAAGAACACAAGTCCCATATCAATAGCTTTACTATATTTTCTTCCCCCCACACCCTTACACACTTTTTACCATCAACAAAAAAGAACATTTCGCACCCACTCGCACCCTAATTCCGGCGCGGCCCTGCGACACGCTCCCAAGAGCCTCTTTTTGTAACGAATGTCTTCTCAAATAACGCGTCTTGACAATTTTAAGCCGTCTCTCCAGGCCCGGATTCGGCATGTCGCTGTAATTAGCCTAGGGCCTTTAATTAGGGCCCCTACCGTCTTTCTTTGTATGCGGCGTGTGAGTTTGAAAGAGAAGAATTGTGCCAGCCTTGAAGCTTCTTGTGATGTGTTTTTGGTGTGAGGTAAGTAGAATTTAGTGTTGTTATAAATAGCGTTGAACATCACAGGTAATATGCTGAATATGGGTTAGTAAAATGTGGTGTTTAAACTTTATCAACCACGTAAGTTTATTTCAATGAAGCTATGATTCTTACCCTCATTTCATTAGATATAGGCTGATCAATACAGGTGCACCTCTGCCTACCCTTCGATGCATACAAGCGTGATGATATGAGATGTTTTGAATGTTTGATAAACTTTAAGAAACCCTCTCTGATCTGATACTTACATCCTCAGCTAAAAGAAGTCTTGCTAAGTTGCATCTAATACCCTAATCCTATTAACTGAAAAATCCCATCTATTAAGCAGTAATACTCTTCGCTCATAAGCGCTCAGTAATCCCCCGGTTCGCTTCCCCTGTAATTCTCGTAATAATTGTAACCGCTTACATTATGATGACGTCACGGATGCCGCACTGGGTCGACTCCGGCTCAAACTTCCGCCATAAAATTGATGAGCTCGAGTTTTCTCCAAACACCGTCATTGTCTTAAGATTTTTGGGTGCGGTGGAAGGGATGAGCGGTAGCGGTCAGTTAGTTGATGTAATCACACAATGTGGAATGTGGTTTTCTTGACTAATTGTTTAGGTATACTCTTTCCCCTACTTTTCTTGGTAAATCTGATATTATGTCAGAAGGGGAAAGTACAAAGTCATAGCTGAACTGCAAAGTGTGAGTGTATTATAATTATCTGCCAAAGAAAATGAAAAAGGTGACTGAATTAGGAAGGTGTCACCTTCCAAATGTGTGGTGCAAAATGGGAAGAGTCGTTATCCAGCAGTGAAATGGGAATGGGATAGGACGAATTGTTTGATTGGTTATCAATGATTACCATCATCAGCCTATAATGTTCCCACTGTTGAGACACAGGCCTCCGCCCTGTGAGAGGGACTGCGGCGGATGTCACATGTCTTCGAATTTTTGATTCTAGGATATGCCGCTGACGCCGGTTTTTTCACGAAGTGTTTCTTCACCGTTTTGAGAGTAGTGGTGATGAAATAATTTACATAAAGTGCCTGCTTGGGGTCCGAACCCAGGACCTACAACTCGTGAGTCACCACCGTTACATCACTGCACTGAATGAATTATGTTCTATTTCTCCACGATTAATTTTAGGTCTACTTTTCTGGCGCACTAAGCTTCATTTTTAGAAAGAAAAAGAAAGAAAATACATTTATCTATCACACACCATCCACCAGATATATATCGTTAGATATTTTCTGGACACTGTGATGAAACTCCCAAAAATATTCCATCTAATCGCTTATAACTTGTAACTTAACACTTTATTATCACAAAACCATGGCTCTTAAAGTTTAGAATTTTAATGGTTTTATTGGTCGTAGAACCTATTCCAAGGTTCAACGTGTCGTTATAAAGGGTTAATTGTTTTATGGTTAATTTAGGTTGTTTGCCGCCGCTGGCAAATAACCCTTACAATCTCCTGGATTAGTTTAATTAAACTATGAATTATAAATATTGAACCTAATCTTTTTTTCTAAAGATTATAAGGTAAAGGTCTACCGAAATCTCATGGCAAATGGGGAAATAATTTTTTTTGTGTGCAATACTGGGAAAATTTGATTAAACGATCTTGATACCGTTTAGTATTAATGAACATGAAATATATTAGGTATGCGTATGAAGAATGCTGTTATACATCGGGTTCTTAACAAAGGAAAATATGTCATGAAAAATAAATCAATTGTATGTTATTTTATGTACTAATTTATTATATATCATTTAAATCATACTAATAACTTAACATCTCATTCACTTTAAAATCAAAGATTGAGTTTGATTTACGCCTTCTTCTTCCCTTATTTTATGACACACATTGAAAATAATATTTCTCGCTTGAGATCGTTATGATATATATGTTATGTTATGGTAATAATGTTGTTTTTGTGAAAATGTCGAAAAATACAAGTGTCTTTTTCAACATTTTCACAAAAAAAACATATTGTCAAGAAGACATCACAAAATCTCAGCAGCGGTTGAGAAATCTGATAATTTGATTTGACAGGTGTCAATTATGAAAATACCAATTTTTTCATTTTTTTTATGCCATGTGATTTAGGTAAACCTATGGGAACATTTTCCCCCTTTCTGCTCTATTTTTTAGCTCAAGAATTTAGTAAGTTTTTATTCCAGGCTTCATAAAATGAGAGTTTTTTTACCTTGACCCGGCGCAGATCGTTATTGTTGAAAAAGTACCTGAGGGTTATTATCTGAGTTTTTTCTTAACTAAAAAGCTTATAAATCGCAGGTCTAGCAATATTTTATAGGCTATTCCTTTAAACTGCTTCCACTAAATGATTTTAGAGTACAATTTTCTACCGTAATATGAAATGTTATATTTATGTCGTACCTATGGATGAGAGGCGGTGTGTGTCCTGATTATGGTTGTGCTTTTGGGTCGTACCTACGCTCGAATATTGTCTAATCTCTTGATCATGGTAAGTGCGACTCACAAGAAATCAGACTGACATTATATCAGCCCGTTGGCGTCAAATGCCTTCCAATAAGGGGCATAATACGCGCCAAAGGAAAATGACATAATCACACGCTTTGTAGACAGAATATTATACGCAATGAATGACGTTGGACTGTCAAAATAAAAGCCATTCCTATTATTAGTGTGTTACGCAATTACCCCACTGGTCCTATATTTAGACGTAGTTTCTTCAATAACACGTTTTTACCCAGAATTCCAGACTAGTAATTGAACGAAAGAAGTTAAGAAGGTATTATTTTCCTACGTTTTTAGGGTTTCGTAGTTCACGTCTCGGAACCCTTATAAATAGTTTCGTCATGTCCGTCCGTCCGTCCGTCCTCGGCTTACCTTCCAAACGGTTAGTGCTAGAAAGATGAAACTTTGCACAGATATGTGTATTTACCACGTCGACAAAGTGTTAAAATAAAATCACGAAAAAAAGGGTTTTTTTTTGGGTATCTGCCCTACACGTAAAGTGAGGATGATTGTTTTTTTCTCGCGTCTATCCCATAATGTGAGAGGTAGCTAAGACATTTTTTTATTTAGATATCCGTTTACGAGATATTCAACTTAAAAAGGGCATTTTTTTGTTAAAATAGGGCGTCTCCCCCCACCCCCCACCCCCTCTAAAAGCTAAACGACTGGCTCGATAAATCTGAAAAAAATCATGAGTCGTAGAGCGATGCAGTAGTAAAGTAGATGTAGTTCATGTGATGAACTTTGAACGAAAACTATAATAATACCTTAGATAACTTTGTTAGTTCAGGAGTTATAGAGGCTTAACTTGTAAAATACGTTTACTTGGAAAACTGGGTGCAAAAATAACAAAATAATAAGTAAACATGTAAAATATCTTTCTACCACGTGCCATTGCCACGTGCCTGCGTCGCCTGAAATAAATAAATAAATATAAAAAATAAATATAAATATTATGGGTGACTACGGAACCCTATTCTATGCGTGGCCTGACACGCACTTGGCTGGTTTTTTCCTTCGATACTTAATATTATTTTTTCCCGATATTTGGGAAAGAATGTGGAACATTTTTGCCTCGGATATTAACATCGATTTTGTTTATACTTGGATACAGCTGGAGGTTGCTTTATTAAAACACTGATTATTTCATAGAACATAATAGGATATTTCATTTTCTGTGGAGGTCAGATAGGCAGTCGCTCCATGTAAAATGCTGGTACTCAGCTACATCCGGTTAGACTGGAAGCCGACCCCAACATAGTTGGGAAAAGGCAAGGCAAATGATGACGATAATAGAAAATTTCGAGAAATTGTTTTGTTTTTCTCAAACATAATATTTTTTTAACAGAATAAACACTCGGAACTGAATTACGGTTATCTCATATTTTTTTTTTTAATTTATATTTCATTGACTGTCTTTTATTATTGAAAACATTAAAAAACCCGCTTCCGAACCACAACGAAACATTGGTCTTTTGAATAATAAATCCGTTCATTCCGTTCTCTCCGTGGGGTAAGCAGGAACTACAGAACTTTCACATTCTTTTTGCATAATGCTCGTTCAAATAATCTGTCCATACACGTACTGGATGTGAGAATTATGAGTATTTTTCAGTATAATTTTCACAAATATTATTTTCACAGTTTTAGGGCGAATTCCGCTACGATTGACAGATGAAGGCAGCTGGCAGCTGCGATGCATCACAGAACTGACAGGCCCTGATTGAGTAAATACTGTTACACGCGAATATTGTATACACGTGTCGCAGATACTGTAACAATATGTTGTGTTTAGAAGTTGTGGAGGCAATAACAACAACACGATAAATATTCTAATATTAATATATAAGAGTTTTTTGTAAAGTTGCTTTGAAAGATTCGTGTTTTCCCTAATTGCTCTAAATACCTATAATAATACCTATTAAAATGAGAGTAGGTGGTGCGGTTACTCATATGAGGTTTGTCTGTCTGAGAATCTAATTTTACATATTATAACTAAGCAATTGAGTCATCATCTGCCACCTGCCCGCATCCCAATTTATTTGCGGTCGGTGCAACATGTTTTTTCTTCCATACTCCTCTATTAGCCGCCCTCTCGACAGTCACCCCGTTTCTAACCATATCATCATTCATACATTCCATCCATCGTTGTTTTGGTCTTCCCCTACTCTTATAGCCATCGACATTCATACTTAAACCTTCCCTCACGACATTATCCTCATTCCTCCGTAACACAATTCCCATACCATGACAACCGGTTTCCACACAACTTTTCAGTTACCGGTGCCACTTTCAGACTTCCTCTTATATACTCATTTCTTATTCTATCCATTCATGTAACACCACACATCTTTCTAAGCATTCTTATCTCAGCTGCATGCCTTTCATTCATCCCTTTTGTGGCCCAACATTCTAATCCATATAAGACAGCAGGTCTAACCATGGTTTTATATATCTTCCCCTTAAGTTTAAGGGGTATGCGGGAGTCGCAGATTGTTCCCGTGACCTGCCGCCATTTCATCCATCCAGTGTTAATTCTGTGCTTAACCGTCCGATCTACATACTTCGCCATCGCTTTGTACGAGTGAATGGAGATACCCAAAAGTCGGAGCAGACTGGGAGAAGCGCGCCATCAAGCGCTATGGCTCTAGAACTGGAGAGACCGCCGAAATCGCAGAACATATGTTCAGTTTTGGTTCTGCTGATTTTCAACCAAGACAACATCCTGCAGCTTCTGTTGCCATTTCTCCAATCTACTCTGGATCTCAGATCCATCTTCACCGACAAGAACAATGTCATCGGTAAACAGCATGCACCAGGGTGCTTCCTCGTGTATGTCCGCCATCAGAGCGTCCTTAATCAACAAGAAGAGGCAAGGACTTAAAGCCGATCCCTGGGGCAAGCCTACAGCCACACTGAACTCGTTGGTATTGCCAGCAGCCGAACGGACGTAGGTACGAGATCGACATACACAGCACGAACACGAATACAACACACGAATACATAGCACGAATTAACTCTACCTCTCCCGGGCAACAGCACATCCCGAGGTACCCTATCATACGCTTTCTCCAGATCAATAAACTAAGTAATTGAGTATCGCTACATAATTGGACGTAGAAAATATTCCATTTCCATTTATTTTTTCTTTTTTTTTTTTCATTGCAGCAATACACACAACATAAAACCTCGATAACTTATAAATTACTTTTTGTGGGTTGAGTCCTTTCTGCTAAACTACGTTCAATTTATCTTTGTTCAGTAACCTAATACATTTATTGAATACTGTACTAACTTTCTCTCTACAATCGTAACGAGACCCAAAATCTTGTTTACATAGTTATCCTACCCTTACAGACATTAAATCAATAATGTTTTATAGCAATATTGTTGCACAAAATAAGCTTAGTGTCTCTGTATCTCCTGTAGCTAAATTGAATAAGTAATAAAAGTTGGTGCACGTCCACAGCAGCGCAGAGTAGTGTTTTAAAAATTGTTATCCATAATTAATCACCAATCAGTCTCCTATCATCTCCACATATGCCTATAATGACGTCACAAAGGGAGCCTCAACATTAGGCACTCGCAAACATGTCCATCCCCGCACACGCTGAGTGTCACACTCTCAGGCACCTAATATTGCAGCTCACAATCTGCCCCTCGTTCGGCGTGCAAATGGATTCCACTTCTCGAATGTCCACTAAACTGGCTGATTCTGGGGTGTGTTAGTGGGATTGGAACTGTAACGACATATAAATTATTTATTTAAGATTACATGCACAACATAACAGAATATTATCGTTGTACAGAGCAATTTAAAAACTAAAAAGTGACATACATACAAACTTAACCCATTCCCTGGCCCATGAATCACATATGATTCAGGTTGATTGTTTAACTATTGTGTCTACTTTGTGGACAGTGAAAGTGTTAAGTGAGGTATTTCACTTATAGCACTAGGTAGGTAGATGGTAAGTTAAAAACAAAAAAAAAATAAACAAAACACTTGCAATAACAAAACACTGTCAATAAAATCACACAAAAGACTGTTTGTCACAATCTTGTTTGTAAAATACAAGTTTAGAAAAAAGTAAACACGAGAAAATAACTTAATTAACAAACAAAACACAACACAAAACACTTGTAAAATAAACAAAATGCAATAAAGTCAATAATAAAAACAAAACATTTGATTATAACTTTAGCAATGAAATCGTCGAAACGATCGTCGTCGTTATGTTTATAATATACTTCACTGGTTGACGTCATCACAACAACGCTGGCTGTCACTGAAAACCAGCACAGGCACTACACTTAAATACCCTAAGTTTCTTTGATACCGGACTTTTAAATCGAATTGTACACTTGCAATTAGTTTGTTTTTAATATTTGGTTGTATGTATGTTACCATTGCACAATGTTCTTTCGAACAAAAGTTAAAATAATAAACGCAACCTGTCAATTTTTTTAAAATAATATGACATTTTATTTTCCCGCCGCATTGAATGAGTGACTTAATTTTAGAAAAAGTTTAGCGGAATAAATCTGTGACGCATTTCATTTTTCCGAAAAATAAAAATACTTTTGAGCTAGGTGAGTATCTTAATTTTACTATAATATAATTATTTTTAGTAGGGGTCTGTTTTGTTTGAAGAAAATCCCGCTTTTTTGTGAGTATCAACTTTGATACTTCAGGCATTCCAGGACCGCAAGTCTGCTATTTTTATAAATTTGTCATTCCAACACGACCCCATTCTCATCCTATTGTCATTTTGCTTAAAGTTTGTAATCTGCTAAATTCTTAATGGCGATCATTGGTCGGTCAATGGTCTCGTAATAGAATTGTGTCATAATGACATTGTCGTATTGCCATTATTATAAAACCCGTTATTAGAAATGATTTTCGAAAAACTACCACTACTTTATTTATGCCAGATTTCATTTATATATATTTTTACATATTATTTATTAGTGTTCTAAACAAGTCAAGTGTTTTATGTAAGTCAGTCATTCATTTATCATTATGTACGAGATTACCATTCTATGCCATTTCTTTCAATGGAGTGTAAGTGGTCGACCACTGGAAAGTCATAATGACGCCATTATATTAGTAGGTTACCAAAGATGTCAAAATCAACAATTATGAAATCAATGATAGACCATTCTGACACTATTGTAATAGCAGACTTGGGGCCCAGGCTGTACTCGTATGAAATCTACTTACTTAAACTTTGGTCAATAATATTTTTGCTTGTATCTTTGCATGTTTGTTGTTTCTCTGCTTGGTTTGCTGTTAGAATTAAGTTTTTTGGCTATTTTTTTATAGATATTTATCAAAAATGAAGGCGGATGATATCGAAGCAGTTTTGAGACAGCTAGAAAATGGTGAAATTTCAAAAGATGAGCCCAGCGAAAATGAAGATGACATCGATTATTATTCGAGTCAAAGAGAGCTTCAGCTGGAGCTAGAAGATGAAGATGATACAGAAAATATTTCCGCTGACCCTGACTTACATGCAGATCTGCCTTTAGTTTATGAATCTTCTGATATTCAACATTTAGAGACCGTTGAACAAAGCTCAGTTCCTTTGGCGAATAATTACACCTGCAACCCTCGAAACATGGTATGAAAGTTAGAAAATATGGACATTGTCTAAAACGCTTTCAAGTTCGAAGGAAATACTGAGTATTCTCCCGAAATTCTTGATTCGGAAACGCCTTTTCAGTTTTTTTCGTACTTTTTCGATGAAGAAATGTTAAAAATTTTTGTGGATGAGTCAAACAAGTATACTTTTCAAAAGAACTTTATAGAACCTGTTACTGTCTCGGAATTACGTAAGATTCTTGGGATTCTTATTTTTACTAGTATTTACCATTATCCTAGTGTCATGTCGTATTGGTCAAATAAAGTAAAATTTGACCCAATAGCACAAACTATGGATCGGAACAGATGTGATAAAATCAGATAAATTTTTCATATGAATGACAACACTAAACATTTGACATGTGATCATCCGCAACACGACAGACTTCACAAAATTAGAGCAGTGATAGACCACTTGAACAAAAGATTTATTACCGTACCATTTGACCATCGGCTGTCACTGGACGAGCATAATATGTGTGCCACAAAAATTAGGCATTTCATGAAGCAATATTTGCCCAATAAACCCCACAAGTGGGGGTTCAAATTATATATTGTATGCTCTCTTTCGGGGTATGCATATAGTTTTGAGGTTTACTCGGGAGCTAAGGATATTGATCGTTTACCTGGTGAACCAGACCTAGGAGCAGTATCAAATACACTAATTCGATTGTTACGACCAGTACCAAGACATGTCAATCATGTAATTTATTTTGACAACTTTTACACCAATATACCTTTGCTACATTACTTAACCAAAGAAGGCATTTATTGTCTTGGCACTGTACAGAGAAATCGACTTGGAAAGTCTTGCAAGTTGCCAGAGAAACAGTAACTCCTGAAATGTAAGTGTAGTGTCCCCGGGGAACATACCATGAATATTTTGCCATTTTTGAAGGTCTGGAATTCTCGGCAACAAGCTGGAAAGACAATCATCATCATCTGCCTAGCCTTTTCCCAACTATGTTGGGGTCGGCTTCCAGTCTAACCGGATGCAGCTGAATACCAGTATTTTACATGGAGCGACTGCCTTTCTGACCTCCACAACCCAGTTACTGGGTAATACGATACCAATTGGTAAGACTGGTTGCCAGACTTTAGCTGCTGGAAAGACAATAAGCAAGTTTTATTGCTTTCCACCTATGTTGGTTCTGAACCGCAGTTATAGCAGAGACTATAACCCGCTACGACAAGAAACTGAAAATGAATATCCAAGTATCATGTCCGCGGGTCATAAAAGAATACGATGCCCACATGGGAGGCGTTGATTTGGTGGACAGCTTCATCGGTCGATATCGTATCCGCATAAAATCAAGAAAGTGGACAACGAGGCTGTTCTATCACCTCCTGGACATGACTGTACCTACTGTACAAAAAAGTTAATACAATGAAAGGGAAATCTCAGAAGAACATTATGAAGTTAGCTGACTTCAGAACTGAGCTTGCTGAGACCTTATGCCGGTATCAAAGTCGTTCTGAAAATAAAAGGGGAAGGCCAAGTAACAATAGTGGACGAGAACAGACCCCACAACCCTCCAAAAGACCACGGTCGGGTGTACAAGTCCTACCCTCAACAGACGTACGTTACGATCGTGTTGGACATGAGAAATTGTTTATGGATTCAAGAAATAAATGTAAATATAATAAATGTAGAAAGCTCACCTCATGGTTTTGCAAGAAATGTAAGATTTCATGCGACAACAAAGAAAAAAAATGTTTCGCATTATTTCATGAAATACATTAACACACATACATAACATACAACATAACTACATGCGACATAATTTATGGTCTAAATGCCTAAAGTATCAAAATTGAAACCCGTTTTTTTTTTTTCGAAATAAATGTGTAAAATATGTATTGTATTTTTTTTTCCCCCTTTATCTGGCTACTGCAATAATAATACTGCAATAAATTAATTGATATTTATTTTAATTTAATTTACAGATAGGCAGTCGCTCCATGTAAAATACTGGTATTCAGCTGCATCCGGTTAGACTGGAAGCCGACCCCAACATAGTTGGGAAAAGGCTAGGCAGATGATGATGATGATGATTTTAATTTAATTTATATTTAATTATATATTTAATTTATTTATTGAACATCACTCGTAAGAAAAATCGTAGTTGGTATTTTGAGTACGGTAGTCATAACATATAAACAAATATGTACTTGTGTATCGTAGGTATGCGTGTGAGCAATATTATAAACTACTTTCCTTGCCCGCGACTTCGTCCGCATGAAATGTCGCCCCCCGACCCACCGCGTCGCATCCTACCGCCCGCTCACGCTATTATTTCGTTTTCTGTCTTTTTGCTCGACTCTTAAGGACCGTAACGTGTTAGATAGCTTATATAGTCTTCCTCAAGAACTGGGCTATCAAATGCAAAAAGTATTTTTCATATCCGACTGGTAGTTCCAGAGATTAGTTAGTTTGAACGCGCTGTTCAAACTAACTATTCAGCTTATACTTGTACTATAGATGAGAGTCAATTTTTTTTCCCACATAATCAGTAATTATTGATTATGAAAGACAAGCAGCTTGATAACTGACAAAGAAAACAAAGTACTTTTCACCTCGGAAAATTACTTTGTCACTAGCACACCTGGTGAAATGTAACAGTGAGTTTCTAACTACAATTGTAACGTTTGAACATTTCAATTGTGCACAAATTATTAACAGGTCAATGGGATCTATCGAGCATTTAATTTCAATTGATTTCAATTGCATTCTGTGGTGCTCCACCGGTCTTCAGTACCTGTAATCTAAATTCGAAATATTCAGCAAGACATAGAAATAACTGAATATAAATAATAACACTATTTAAAAACACGTGCAAAAATGGTCTTTATTATAGAAGCGTGGAGTGAGCTGTCATTCCAAATAATGCTAGGGATTGACACTACTATAACATCTTTCATCAAGCTCACTTCACTTGAGTTTTCACGGTAAGATTTTTACAGAATCGACCAGCTGGCCTTCTTCTTCTTGGAGATAAAGAAATACAGACATTTTTTTGAACTACAGATTACAGATTATTCGTTGCTACTTGGGTTATTTCTATTTTTAACCCCCGACGCAAAAACGACGGGGTGTTATAAGTTTGACGTGTCTGTGTGTGTGTGTGTGTGTGTGTGTGTGTGTGTGTGTGTGTGTGTGTGTGTGTGTGTGTATGTCTGTCTGTGGCATCGTAGCTCCCGAACGGATGAACCGATTTTAATTTTGTTTTTTTTGTTTGAAAGGTGAATTTGTCGGGAGTGTTCTTAGCTATGTTTGATGAAAATCGGTCCAAGATGGCCGCCGCTACAAAATGGCGGATTATATATTTTTTTCACAACTCCCTCGATATGGGTATCAAATGAAAGGGCTTGACTAGTAGAATACTATACACTATGATAAATTTCAAATCCAAGATGGCCGCCACCACAAAATGGCAAATTACATTTTTTTTTTCACAACTCCCTCAATATGGGTATCAAATGAAAGGGCTTGACTAGTAGAATACTATACACTATGACAAATTTCAAATCTAAGATGGCCACCACCACAAAATGGCGAATTACAAAAAACCTGATTAAATACCAAATTACCTGAATCTTAAAACGCAAGAAAATAAAAGAAAAGAAATAATAAGGAGTCCCTACAAAAAGCATGAAATAAAAAATTAAATTAAAAATTTAAAAAACCCCCGACTACGTGAAACCCTATAAAAAGAAAAAAATAACCTTGAAATTATGACCCTACGTAAGTACGTATGAAATTTTTTGATTAAATATTGTCCTGTCGGGGGACCGCTACTATTTTAAACTTTAACAGAACGTTAGGCTAATAATTAAAGCGGTCCCCCGACGGGACAACATTTAATCAAAAAATTTCATACGTACTTACGTAGGGTCATAATTTCAAGGTTATTTTTTTCTTTTTATAGGGTTTCACGTAGTCGGGGGTTTTTTAAATTTTTAATTTAATTTTTTTAACTCTGTTCACAATAAATCCACATCCTTCTCTCGATTTATTGGAGATGAGCATGTTTTCCATTCATCTATATTAGCCGCCATTTTAGTAAAAGTCTTTGTAGCCATATCATCAATTTGATTAAATAGTACCTTTAAATTTCGAATGTCCAGAATAAGGGTGTGTACAGACGCCGCCAGCAAACACTAGAGCGTAGCTGGCGCGACACGGCGCACGCATTAGCGAGTGTCGCCTCATACACATGGAGCACCTCGATGACACTTACGTGCGCTTGAACTGATTGACTACCTATAGATCGATAGGCTATTCTGATGAGCTCTTAGAGAACCTATAGCTTACCTACAACTAGCTAGGTGTGAGTACCTATATTTCGGATAGAAACTAAAGGTGACAGGTGGGTGGTGTTGGTAAACTTTAGTGTGTTTTATGAAATCTATTGAAAAAACAAGATGGCGGTGTTAGTTCCGATTTTTACTACTCGCCAGAAGAACCTTGTAGCGCTATACATAGAGCTCCCACGATGATACTATTCGAGTACGCTCTTAAGGATAGATTATCTAGGTGTGCTGGTATTTTGGCTACTACAACAGCAACAGCTAAGGGGATATGCACACGAAGTTTTTGTGCGTATTCCGAGTAACCCGCGTCGACGCGGATGGTGGGGGCGTCGTCGGCGCGTTTTTGCCTTTTTTTTAAATAATACTTTGCCCCACACTAGGAATTACTCCTGTATCGTGGGTGCGTTTACAAACATTTAAACTCACTTACACAAACAGCCAGACCCGGAACAACTACCTGTAGGCAATACAAATATTTGTTCCGTGCGGGAATCGAACCCGCGACACGCAGCGCAACAGTCGATCGCTTAGCCACTACGCCAACCGTGTCGTTTAAAAGCTACACGTGTTGTGTTTGCAGAGTGTATACGAAAATAATGCCGTGTGCGTGCGCCTTTATAGATTTCCTAATCAGGGACATGATAAGGCTATTTTATTTACCCTCAAATATAACTACATACTTACTCCTGTAAGTATGTAGTTATATAACTGCTCTTGTCATCCATGAAGTACCCTCCTGGGTACTTCATGGATGACAAGAGCAGTTATAAAACCGCCAACAATTATGAATATACTACAAGTGCACATACCTCGCCACTCCACACTAGTTCTCTGCAGTATGACCTGGCTGACATAGTTCCGCAGCTATGCGCGGGAGTTTCGCTCAATGGAATAGTTGGGAACTTTCTCGTCTCCGCGCTATTTACGTGTAAGTTCGCGCAATAGGTGTTATGGCGTGGAAGCCATGTTTTACTTTGTTGGATAATTGCTGTTGGGAAATTTAAATTCCTGGTGGCACTACGCGGTTATTGTTGTCAACTTATTATCATGAGTGTTTATTGTGTATCCGAGTATTATCGTGTTGTTACTTCAATTTGCATGGAGAGTAAAAGAGAGTCTTTTATTTTTATAACATAAACAACAACTAGTAAGTATTATGACCCAAAATGGAGCACTGAACAGGAAAATCTTTTGTGACAACGGCAAAAATTTGAAAATGTCAAAGCGTTTTCTTTCATAGAACTTTTCGCTAAGTGGAAATTAAACATCAAATAAACACTTCACAGCACATCCAGCCAAAATTAACGAACATAATGTCACAGTCAAAAAATTTCAGCGACATTAATTACAAGCAAAATGGCAGTACAAAAAGCAACAGTCTTCAACGTTACACGCAAAAAAAATGAGTCAAAAAGTAAAAAAAAACCTTAAAAGTTAAGCAACGGAAATGGTGCACGGCAAAAGGCTCTGCTCTATTAAATTATTCCGTTTGGTCGAGTCAAAATGGCAGATCTTAATGTTGCCAGCATTGAAAAGAGGCCGGTTGAAAGGGTAGGCTTTTTGCCTTATTTTTACACTGTGGTCAAGTGCTTTCGTGTGGACGAATTGTTGATGTTAGACTTCAGTACAATGCCTTTTGTTGCATTTGAAGAGCACGTAACTGATATTGTTTTTAGGTTTGTATGAAAGAGGAATAGCATAATAGGTAGATAATTTGTCAATGGAAAGGCGCTACGATTCCTAAAACTTTATGAGTTACTAGCTTCTGCCCGCGGCTTCGCCCGCGTGGATGTCGGAAATTATCCCACGGGAACGTGCTAACAGGATAAAATGTATGTGCTTCCCCAGGATGCCATCTATCTCGCGGGCCCTTTGTGGCTAATTACAATAGAAAACCAATTGTGTCTCATTAGTGGTGATTAAGAGGGTACCTATATGATATCCTTACCTAAGTACCTACATAATAAAAATAAAAAAAACTCAATAACAGAAAATAAAATACCTACCTACCTAAATAAACCTATTTCTGATGATAACTAAACTCAATAAATAAGCAAAATCCCTAAAAACTAATATCTATACGAATGACTAATCTTACCTAACAGTATTATAAAATAACCTACGGTCACTACGTACACTATCAAATATACTACCTATACTTTAAAATTAAAATCTATACCTACGACTTATAAAAATAAACCTAAATAACTCTAAAAACTAATAGAAATAAAAAAGGTCGCACTGAAAAACACGGTTTAGAATTGCAAGTAGCAGTTAAAATAAGAACGAACGCTCGCCACTCAACACGTCCGTTCAAATCAAAGTTCAAAAAATATCCTTATACAGGGTGGCGATTAGGTTATCACATTAAATTATCCAGCAGGTATTACAAGTTGTTATCAGTCCGTTAAAATAATAAAATAAATAATTTTACTAAAATTAAGAAAATGCATTTTTCAAACAAAATAAATGGCGTTATAGTTGGTAAAAAATAAATCATCCTTTATAATATTAGTTTACTGACCTGTAAAAGCGGCAACGCCGCAGCGTCGCGCCGGCGGAGCACGCGCCGTACCTACGCGAGGTACGAGTATAAGTACCTACTTGTGGATGTAGGCACGCGCGCGTGGTGCGTGCGACAGTAATTCAACATTTTCACAACATACTTACGATATTGTTTTATGAAATTAATAATCACAAATTAACTTTAAAAATCTCCACTTAAATGCTCAATTATTACGTATTTTAATTTTTACGTTTTCAAAATGTCCACCGTGCTTCTGTACACACAAATGACATCGTCTTACGATATTATTTCGGACTCTTCAGAGTAGCCTGAGTAGGCTTCGCGGCTAAAATTTTTAAATTGTCGAAGGCTCGAATTATTCGAGATTTTAAATCGTCCATAGTCGTCACTTCAGTAGCGTATACCTCATTCTTTAAATGTCCATTGCCCGAACTCCAAATCATATCGGTGTACTCCGGCGATGCGAAATTGATTCGAGGCATCTTGTTGGAAACAATAACACAATGAAAATAGCTACCTAACAATAATTATTATTTAAGCGTTTGATTTCGCATAAACTGTCACACACACCACCTTCACTAACCTATCCTATTCCTATTACTAAAATAAAGTTAACACAAAACAATGTCCACAAAATAAAAACAATAACAATACTACGAAGGGCGCGTGCGCCAATCGTCAACTATCCCTCAAGGATTTTGGCGGCGGACTATGTGACTCATTCGTCGCACGCGCCAAAGAAATGCCTACAAGTACACCCCCGTACCCCGTAGCATTTCGCGCATAGAAATTTATACCTTAAGTCGTCAACAGTAAGAATATTTTTGCATATTTTTTTCATACTCATGCGGTCCCTTTTCATCTTTTAATTTTGCGCACAAAAAACGCCTTCAACTATTAGTCGTAAGAAGGCGGTAAGGACATTTTTCGCTTGAGTTTTTTACGTTTCTTGTAATAATAGTTTGTAAAATGGTAGTTTAGTAGTGCTTGTAGGTAATTCGGAATGACAACGTTTAAAGTTTTGAACTATCTTCACCGGCCACGGGTCTTTGACCTACTTTTATTGGTCAGCTGATTATGTTTATGCAATACATGATGTTGTGAAATATTAAAATGAAAAAAAGGGTCCTGCGGCTATAATATTGTTTATTATTAAATTATTTTAATTGAATATGATAAAATACCTAATATAGAGTACGTGGTTTCAATTAATGTGATAACCTAATCGCCACCCTGTATACGATAGCGATCCGTGGCGGCCGCGCGCCACGCGTGTGCTGCGAACGGTGCAAGCCAAATTCAACCTTCAGCACTACATTTAGAGCATAACTTTAGTGAATTCCACTGCGGGTAACGTAACCTACGACAAATTTATTATTTGCGGTTGGTACAGTAATCGGGTCTAGGGATCGAACCGCAAAATTAAGTTTGTTTTTTATTGTATATACTTTTCCGGGATAAAAAGTACCCAGTGTGGTGCCCAGGATATTAAAGAATAATTATACCAAGTTTCATCGTAATCGAACCGGTAGTTTTTGCGTGATGCCTGAACAAACAGACAGACAGACAGACAGACAGACAGACAGACAGACAACAATTTTTTTAATCACATTTTTGGGTTCGGTGTCGGTCTAGTAACACCCCCTGCCATTTATTTTTTTGATATTTTCAATGTACAGAATTTTCACTTCTACAGATTTATTATAAGTATAGATTATTATTACCTATCGATATTCCTTTCCAATTCCAATTATACACGTTGACATTGATGAATATTATATACGAAATGACATGAAGACTTACTTTACTTTGTAAAGTTTTTTCTTTCTCAGTTAGTTTTAATGATAGTCTGACAGTTTGAGTACTTTATGCGGCCTACCCAAATGTCCTTTCTTTGGTATTGTTCGTCAAATCGTTGAGCCTCTTTGTTTTAAGTTGAGCTTGCTACATTACTGACAAATGCTTCGACTGACTGGACTGGTCTAGTCAAATCTGTGTGGACTTTTCCTCAAAAGACCATTTCTGACACTCATCTTCATAGTCCATATATGATCTGACCTAGATTATGTCTGGACTTTAAAAGAGACTTCCACCCCTGCGTTTGTTTAGCCATTTCTTCTCAGTAGTCAGACAGGAAATGTCGACTAGATGGCTTATTTTTTTTTATACGTCGTGTTAATGTTATTCCAATGTCCTATTTATGGAATAAACAATTTCATTTAATTTCATTATTTTTCATGTAGGTAACCGGAAAACTTATAAATGCTACAATTTTTTATTGATTTTTGCAAACTTTATTTTTATGTTTTAACACAGATTTATGCTTGATCACTGTGCTTTAGCTGCAGGACTACCTAGGTTCACCTAGTTTTTTTTAAAACAATGTTTCCGCCCACAGTTCAACACAAACTAGTCTTTAACGTTCGCGTTAAAAGCCACAGACGGAATAATTGATCGATAAGAGCGGCGGTTCCACGCCACAAATCAATTATTTATTTAGTCTGTGGTTATTCCATTGTAAATTGATTTGGAAACAATCTAAACAAGGTCGAATTTATTGTTCTATTGTAGACTCGGGTTGCGGATTTAATCTGGTTTGCTAGCAATTAGAGTAATTAATTAATGTGTTTATGTGGTTTATAGTAGTACCTAGTGCGTGCTATATTTGTCTCTGTATCCGTACATACATTATAGGGGGGTGGTAGCTATAAAACCTGTGGTGGACTTTGAAAAGAAGAATATTTTGTGGCAGATTGGAGGGTAAGATAAGCTCATGTACTTGTCCAAAACATGAGTATACACACGCTGATTCCGATAGTACAAGTTCACCTAGTTTCAGGGGTTAAATTCAGTATCTTGTGTCTTTACATAATTATGTAACTCAAAGTATAACCGTAACGTATATAATTAATAAAAAAATATTTTAAAAAACTGTTTTAAATAAGACGTCATCGAGGAGAAAATTTAATGAACTGTGGAATTAACGTGTTCAGAAGATAAAATACAAACAAAAAAAGCTGATGTATAAAAGGACCAAAATATTATAAAACCGGCCAAGTGCGAGTCGGACTCGCCCATGAAGGGTTCCGTTACGTTACGATTTATGACGTATTAAAAAAAAACTACTCACTAGATCTCGTTCAAACCAATTTTCGGTGGAAGTTTATATGGTAATGTACATCATATATTTTTTTTAGTTTTATCATTCTCTTATTTTAGAAGTTACAGGGGGGGGGACACACATTTTACCACTTTGGAAGTGTCTCTCGCGCAAACTATTCAGTTTAGAACAAAATTATATTAGAAACCTCAATATCATTTTTGATGACCTATCCATAGATACCCCACACGTATGGGTTTGATGAAAAAAAAATTTTTGAGTTTCAGTTCTAAGTATGGGGACCCCCAAAATTTATTGTTTTTTTTCTATTTTTGTGTAAAAATCTTAATGCGGTTCACAGAATACATCTACTTACCAAGTTTCAACAATATAGCTCTTATAGTTTCGGAAAAAAGCGGCTGTGACATACGGACGGACAGACAGACAGACAGACAGACATGACGAATCCATAAGGGTTCCGTTGCCATTTGGCTACGGAACCCTAAAAAGGGAACAAAACACGTGAAAAATCATTGCGAGAATATACCCTTTCTCCTTCATTCCCAGATGCTAAAAAGTAATTAACCCTCAATTAACTAGGTGAAACATACTTACGTAAACACCTTCTATGAGTCCCAGGGGCTCACCTTTATTTTTTATTTTTTTATGGAATAAAACAAATATTATTAGAATGTCTTATGTTATTATTTTCTTTATTACTTAATTAACGATACGAAAAAAATTACAAAACGGAATAACAATTGAGATCCTCTTACAAATTAAGAAAATTATACTAATCAGTCTTAAAAAAACAATGGCTTTTTAAACTTTTCAAAAATTAAACAATTATTATAGAAATAAAAAAAGACACGTTTTTAAACTTTTAAAGATATTCTAAATAAAATAAAAACAACTAAATGGTACGCTTCTATATAAAAATAAAAAACCTGCAAGTAGTTTCAATCACTCTCTATACGCAGCGTCGGCATAATATCTTCTTTGAGCAAGCCAATCATATTGGCTCGCAGAGCACTCAGAATTAGTATCGTGATCACTGAGAATGTACTCACCATCTTTGGATGGTATAGCACTGCTTGACTCACCAACCTCTAGGTGACTGTAACTCCCAATTTCATCGTCGAGTTCTTGCTGAAGCCAGGAATTCAATACTGAGTCTTCATCATCGTTGTTAACGTTTATTGACCTTGATTTGGGTTTACTATGCGCCATTTTTAAATTCTGCAATAAAAAATACAACATACTTAATTTAAAGTAGTTA
Organism: Apamea anceps; assembly: GCA_951799955.1. Taxonomy (NCBI): domain Eukaryota; kingdom Metazoa; phylum Arthropoda; class Insecta; order Lepidoptera; family Noctuidae; genus Apamea; species Apamea anceps. The sequence continues at coordinate 20,302,163 of OX637513.1, read as the reverse complement.
AAACAATAAAAGTTATATAACTAACAATACAAATAAATTATAAAAATTATAACACAAAAAACTAGTATGAGTCCCCGGGACTCACTAGGCTAAATTACTTACCAAATACGAGTCGCTTGCGCACGTCCGCCCGTCTTCGCATCGCCCGCGCCACTGTAGGAAGGTACTGAGGAGGGGTGGTAACAAACCGCTAAATCGTATGAAAATATGTAGGTTCAAAGTTTTAATGTGAGTCCCTGGGACTCAGGAAGTGAATTATTAAGGGTTAAACAAAAGCAAAGTACCCACATAGGTACAGAACATTACGGCGACTTTAAACGTAATGTATCATAATTTATTCGCGCACCCTCATCATTACCTGCGGTGGAGTCATTCCCAGTGGCTTATAAGGACCCTTTATCAGGATTCAGATAAAATGAGTTATTGGACACAGTGTACACACCTTGTTTGAAAAGCAAAAACACATACTTAACCTATAAATTAATTAATTATGCAGAAAATAAAGGTAATAATGAAAATCTTAAACGGTGCATGGCGATGCATACTACAAGATGACTGCATGCAAAGTAGGAGTTAACGTCAAATCATGTATTTCAAATGTGCACTAAAGCACTTCACAATTTACAAAAAATAGAATTGATTCTAGTCGCCCCTTCCAAATGGTAGTTTCGTATGGAGAAGAATGGGCAAGAAACTCCACCGCTACTCTTTTAAAATATTTTACAAGATTTTGTATACGGAGCAAGTGTCAAATATGTGCATGTTAAAGGTTTCTAAAGCTGCTAATGCTTACCTCATAACGTCGGAGGCTTGTGGCCAAGTAATATAAAGTTAATTAGGTATCTAAACAACTCATAAACACAGTGTTAGCGATTCGTATGAGTCGACTCCTATCATCCTCCTGTCCATCCTATCCTTCTATTTGGGGCTTGTAGGTAAGAAACAACAGCCGCACGGGCCGATCGATCAGGTCAAGCTACACTTGCAGCGGTTGGTCCGTGGATGGGTGACCATCTTTACATACCAAGACTCCTCTGTGCCTTGGAAAGCAAGTTAAGTCGTTGTTCCCGGCATACTATTCGTGGATCTTTGACGGTCGTTACGGGTCGTCTGAAACCCGAAAGGCTTAGTCTAGTAACTAGTCTTACCTAGGGCTATCGTATTATCCAGTAACTGAGTTGTGGAAGATGGTCAGTCACTTCATGTAAATTACTGGTATTCAGTTGCATCTAGTTAGACAGAAAGCTGACCCCAACATAGTTGGGAAAAGGTTCGGCAGATGATTTAGGTCATAAGGATATTGTAACAGCAGCTGTGTCAATCGATCATTCATATTCACCCTTCAAGCCGGAACACAGCGACACTCCTCAGTGGCAGAAATAGAAACAGATGAATGAATGAATGAATGGATGGATGGAAGGATGATTTTTACTGCCCTGGATAGGTTCCCTCACAAGGAGCTCTATTATTTCATGTTAAGCTGCAACAAAAAAAAAAATTAAAAGCTAAAATTAAGGGCGTAAACATCACAACAAATGTTGTGACGTTTGACAGAATAGAATAGAATACTCTTTATTGTACACCATACAAATTACAGAACATAAATATATACAATTTTACAAAGGGTGACACAATGGGCGGTCTTATCGCTAAGAGCGATCTTTTAAAGACAACCCTTGGATGGATTAAAATTATGGAGAGACAAGTATAGTAGGTAGTCTGTGGTTACAATTAATATATACATAAAGTATATTTAACTCATCTAAATAAATATATACATAAAATAATAAACATGAAACAATTCATGCAGAATTAATGTTTAGCATAATCCGCCTATGAAGTTCCCACTGCTGGGACACAGGCCTGCTCTCTTCGAGAGGGCGTGGGCTATCTACCACGCGGGCGTAGGGCGGGTCGGTAGATGTCACAAGTCTTCGAATTTTTGGTTCTAGGACATACCGGTTTCCTCACGATATTTTCCTTCACCGTTTTAAGAGCGGCGGTGATGAAATTATTAACACAATGCAAAGCGCCTGACCGGGTAAGTACACACTCGTAAGTCGTTGGATTTCATGTTTAAGTGTACAGATATTGAATAAATAAATAAAAACTACCAACTGAGTCAACGCACACATAATTACAAGTCCAGTCCATCATTCCAGTATAGCAACACATATTGGCTCGCGATAAACCATTGAAAAACATAGCATTTGCGACAATTTACGTTCACCAGCGATTTACCGCGATGAGATATGTGCGTTCTGTGTGAGTTACGAGCGCCGGCGCCGATACAGCGCATTTATTACGTGACGTACTTGCGAACGAAATATTGTATCATTCGGTACTGAATGCCGATATGTTGCGGGAAGAAATGATATTGTGGCGATGAGTAATTGTGAGAATGTTGCGAGAAAAAGAGGAGGAAAGTACCGGAATACTTACATAATAATATTTCTGGTTCCTGTGTCCGAAATTGGATAGGTTGGTGCATTAATAAATCATACGTACAGTGAGTAGCTAGTCGAACTTTTGTAAATACTCATCCAGACCTCATTATTTTTCTTCTTCGTCATATACAATATGGAGAAAATAATACCACAATAAATGAAAACACTGGCACAACACTGGCATAAGAGTTTTTTGGAACTAACAAATAAACCTTAGCATCGAAATTAAAAAAGTGATTTTTTCAAACAATCTAAATACTAGTGATGGCCCAACTATGGGTTTTGGCCATTTTTGAGTAGCTGTAGTGACTATAGTATTAGATATATTTGATTGAATTTTCGTATGCTGACTGGGAACGGTATTAGATATAAGCAATTTATTTTTTGGGTCCCAATTTTATGTCCGCAAGTTTTAGGTTTTACTCTGAGGTACATGACCACATCGGGATCATCACACCATAGCTTATTCCTTCGGTATTTGATTACCAGCAGTGTTACACAGGCAACATTATCCTTGTTTTCCATTTTCCCATGAATAATTCTGCCATTGACGATCGACAAGCTTTGCTAAAGCTGGGCCTCGTCTTGCACCAATAATTTTGTTTTTGCTCACTTGTACCTACTGTCTTAGTGCTCGGCAAATGACTTCCAACATCTCTCTGCTTCGATCTCTGGCCAATCGTTCTCATTATTTTTTGCCCAAAAATACCTAAAAAATCATTTAAAACGTAATTCTGCAACAGACTAGGTAATAAAAAGTGTGTGTCGGTGGAATATGTCGACGGACGCGTAGTAATCCGGCGCTGGTGGTGGGCGGCGCATCCATCAACGAGCATTAACACGTCAGGACGAGGGGTGGACGCTGTGGCAGCGGGATTTGGGATCCGGGATCTGGAACATTATTGTGGGTGTGCAGCAAAGTCCAGGACTTTTAGCAGCTTCTGAATTTCAGAAGCTCCTAGAAGTCCACCAGTGCATTGTTTGTAACATCCAAGCAACTAACATAAATAACAAGTATGAACATAGGGTAACCAATGGTCAGTCATTTTACAAGCATATGATACATATTATGTGGATGTACTATAATAGGGACACCTCTGCCCAACCCTTCGAGGAAACAAGGCGTGATGATATGATATTACTTTCAGCAGTATAGCAAATGATCTTTCTTGTATCGAACCATTTATAATGACTATAAAAAACAATAAAAAGGTTGTTGGATTGGCACTTGGCTTTGGCGGTTTGTGTAACGTGGTACACCCCTGTCTACTTCTGGAAAAAAAGATGTGATGTGGTGCTGAAGCCAACAAAGGCATGATACGAAAAGTGGTGGTCATTGCAGATTTGTGCCTGATTATTAGCATAGTCTAATTTGGGGGAAAATATGCGAAATATATGTTAAAAACCCCAAAACTTGTTATTTTTTGTGTTTGTATTTTCCCTCTGCGTCATGTTTACCGCAAATGAACGTATATTCCTAGTTTTCTTTCTTTCAATTGAGAGTCGCTCTCACTGGAACCCCGGAACACTACAAAAAACTTTTTTAACATCAATATGGCGCTTCGTGTCGAGACATTTGCGGCTTTTTGCTCAGCATTAAGGATTTCAAACGTCACATGAACAAACATACAAGTTACGAAGTTATGTTATTGTTACGAGACAGATAAATATCTTAATTTGATGAAGGAATAAGTTTTGCTTGCTGAACAGTTACCGTGCTTGAACAATAGACTAATAATAACGACAAACATTTAATAAACGCGTTTTCTCCGCGGGTTCAACTTATTAATAATGAGGCTTTTATTACTTGTAAATTAATTCTAGACTCGGATATTTAAGAGTTTCAGTTTCAGGGGATTGTTCCCATGGTTATCTTAGAAACTTAACAGTAAAAGTACCTAGTTTGCGAAGTTTTGTTAACTAACTTATTAACTAGCCTGTATTGTTCCACTACAGGGCAACGACCTCCCTCTCCCTTTGAAGAAGTTTTGCCAGTTAATTAAATTTGACTTATCATATGCTACCATGACGTGTGGCACCAGAATCCACTTACATGGCCATTAACCCTAAAAGTTGAAAATCTTTATAATTGGAACAATCAACAAACATAGCAGTTCTTAAATAAAATTCATATCTGAGTAACAAATGAAACAGTTAAAACAACAATGATAACGTCACGACTGCCTCAAAGCTAGGTACAGCCAGCATATCGGCGTCTGCAACTAATTGCAGGATTTACCTACCGCTGCACTATTCTGGGGACTGTTCTACTAGCGTACGGCACCGGGTGAGACCATAGTGGGTGCTAATTGATGTCATTTATAATCACTCATGAAAATTGAATTGTTCTTCTCCAAATTGGGTTATTAGCGTCTGTTGATAGACATGAATTTTCTATTAGCATTGCGATTCTGTAACCAGCTCACCGTGAAAACTTAGGTGAAGTGAGCGTGGAGTGAGCTATCATTCCAAATAATGCTAGGGATTGACACTACTGACAACTCACATCAAGCTCACTTCACTTGAGTTTCCACGGTGAGATTTTTACAGAATCGACCGGCAGTTCCATCGTAAATCATGATTTGATGTAATATATTGTCATCATTACCACATTTAACAGACTGATTTACGATAATTTCAAACAAGAGAATAATACTTCAGCTTTTTCTGAAAAAAAAAAAGAATTGATTCCAAATTTTTGCCCTTTAGCTGATATTTTTGCCGGGAATTATAAGTGTCACTCAAACTGCAGCACTATGCCTTTGTAAACAGAAAGCATTAATTTGTTGGCGTCAAAGCCGAAAAGAACTTCAGTATTTATTTTTTATTTTACAACACTTGTATGCACACTCATATTATTTGCTTTGGAATTGAACATATTCCAAATCAAACAATAGGAGGTCTGTCACTTACTTTTCAACCAGGAATAATGCTGAATAATGCTGTTTTTTTTCCTATAAACGTTTCAATTTATTAGTTTTCCGCTTCTCCCTTCAAACAAGTCACGCCACAACTAACGACTGATGGATCTTCCAATATTTTCGGCTCCTGAACGAAGTTTCCACTCGGTTGACGTTCTCTGGCTAATTATTTCAGTGCTACCAACATTAAAATAAAATATTGTTAGGCCAGCCTCGAACGGCAACCGCGGTTACCTATTTACGACTTTAATGACTTTAATGGTCGGAATTGTGGAATTTATCGGGTGTTTAGTGAATTTACATCTCAGTACGAGAATTGAGTGTAGGTTTATGGGAGTTTAATTTAGCTGGCTGAGAATTTTGAGAGCTGTGTATTGTGGTTTTAGAGTTTATTTCTCTAGAATTATAAACTTGATAAAGCTTTATTACTTACTTGGTTGTGATAAGCCTGAAGTGGTAAGTATAGAGATGAAATATGTATTTTGCTTATCATCGGCATAGTAAAAGATAATCACTAAGCCGAGAACTTTTATAGTGAGATATGTCTCAAGTAAGTGACAAAGTTTCAATTTTGGGGACGCTAGCGCCCATCGTCCTTTTATGATGCAAAGACAGCAGCCAGCCATCTGTAACATTAAAATTATCAGAACTATTAAAACAGACCAGTGAGTGACTTGCGAGTTGTAGGCCGTAGATTCGAACCCAGATCCTTTACTTTGTGTACCGAAATGATTTCATCACCACTGCTCTCAAAACGGTGAAGGAAAACATCGTGAGGAAACCGGCATGTCCTAGAACCAAAAAATTCGAAGACAGGTGGATTAAGGCCCACTCCCTCTCAATGAGAGGAGGCCTGTGTCCCAGCAGTGGGAACATTATAGGCTGATGATGCTATTAAAACGGACAGATTATAATATAAATGTTCTGCGTAAGTACAGAACTTACCACATTCGTCAGTACAGAACTTAACCACATTCGCTCGAGACGTGTCAAAAAAAAGTCCCAAAAAAGACAGCGGCAAAAAATAATATACAACAAAGTAATACACATATTATTTTTAAACATACAATACATAATATCCAAAAAAGACAAAAGCCAACGTATTCAGTTGCACACACGTTCGTAAAACAATGAATCATCGGTACACGTCGAGTTCTGAGATAAAAAGTGAAAAACATTTTTACCAGATTAAAAAAGCGTCAGTACAGCGGGAGTTATTTCATAAAATAATGTCCTTTAACCCATATTTTGCTGAAATTATTATGTGAATGTTAACTAGAGTTCTTAACATAGAAACTGCATATAATATCTTTGGTCATGCATTAAGAATATCATCCGATGTGACTGATATTATTTCTAAGATGTAGTGACAGCAAATACTACTTGACCGACAGCTCAGCATGGTTTGGATCCCTGCTGGGTCAAGCAAAGAGCTGTTGTTTTATTAGGAACTAGCTGACTCGGCGAACTTCGTACTGCCTTAGAATCAACGTTCTCGAAATAACATAAAAAAGCCGTTCCATGCAAAATATATGAGAAAATGTTTTTTTTTTTTTGTGAATTTTTCCCATGTTTTAATAGTTATTCTGCTATTGGGGGCGGATACAAATCCAACAAATCAAAGATCATAAACATCGGTTCAGCCGTCCTGGCGTCCTGTAACGACCCTGACTTTGTTTTATTTGTTTATACCTATAAGATTTCTCAGCAGCAGCCCGAAGTCTAGATTGGTGCCAGTTCAACAATATCCTTTTTTCATGGGACTTGCATCATTTTCACTTAGGCAAAATGTGAGCGTGTTATTGACGTCTTCTAACTCCTTTGAGGAATGCGAAGTACAGACGCCAGCAGGTTAAGCTACCCGAAACTGTCAAATTTTCCCAATCAACCTTGAACCTTATTCTATTAAAGAAATTTGACAGATTGTAGTAGCTGTCTTCAGACCTTTTTCCTATCCAGTCTATAAATAAACAGCTCAATATTCACTATTTGGCAACTTACTGTCTCCACAATAGAACATATTTTTTCTCCCCTTCCGTACAACAACCATTTTTCCGTCATAAGAGTAAATTAGTATTCCTTCCTTCTTCCTCTATGCGTTTATGTTATGATAATCATGTTGTGTTCTGAATAACATCGTTATGGTAGACTTATTGACATATTATATTACTTGTAAACAGATCTTTGTTCGCACAGAGTATGCCGCCAGCATTGTGATAGATTAAATTTAGATAAATAAGACATATTTTTTACTAGACATTTGTAGCCTATACCTTGTTCTTCTCATTTGGAACCAGGCATTCATAAAGAGGCAAAGGGTTATTTATTTATTCAACCATTTGTGTACACACGAAGTTATATGTCGGAACAGTAAAGAATAAAGTTAACGCTTATTTATAAAGAAATCTCTTCCAGTATACCAATACGTAACCTACACGTTGGATTTTTGGTGGCTAAAACCACACGATTTCTTTAACACCTGTCATGTGGAAAAGCTCTGTATTCTAAGCGATGACCTCTGCCTGTACAATGTAGTCCTGGTAAGTACCTCACTATATTCTTCACTTCGTAGCTTCGTGTCTGCCACCTAGAGACAAAAACTTGCCACCTTTTTTCTGTTTCCTAAAGTTTTTAAATGTGAATAGTCGTTGGTAAAACAGCTAATGCTAGGGATTCCTCCTAATGCTAGGGATTGCCACTATTGACAACTCACTTCAAGCTCACTTCATCCAACTATTCACGGTGAGATTTTTACAGAATAGGTCGGCTGACATAAAAGTGCATTTTACATTAAATAACCAAAGTGAGTGGGCTTTTTAGAGGGAAGTAACGTTACTAATAAATTATGTTCACGATAGAATTTTCTGCCACTAGCGCTTTGTTTCTCATAAAATAAGTACCTTTTACCTTCTACGTAGCTCACAAAGAACATCAAAGAAGTGACTTTAGTATTTCTTCCTACGGAAATGAGTTTTGACATCCTTGTTCAATGCTGTTCAATGATGATCGATGTTATAACCAGAGATCGGAACAGCGGGGTAATTGCCTAATAAACTATCTTTAGCAAAGGGTTTCATTTTGACAGTTCAACAACATGCATTGCGTTATTTACGTTGTTGAGCAGACACATTTTTCGAACATATGAAGCAATGGATTAGCAATTTGCTTCAAAATGATTCAGATTCAGATCGATAGTCTGTTACGAAATTATGGTACAGGTATATTTACCTAAACGCGAGAAAATAAGTAACATAGAGTGCATATGTACGAGTATATGCATAAAACACATGAAAATAAATAGTAATCAAAAGTTGTCTATTCAATTATCATTATTTCAAAAATCAAATATTATCGTCGACCTAGATTTACTTCCGGTTTCAAAAATGTGTGTGACGTGTGAGTGAAGTGATTTGATTGGCTGTTTTCTTTTTCAGTCAGCCAATCACAGTAGTGAATTTGAGTTTGACAATTGTCTTGTTTTAGGGTTCAGAAATCGGATGTTTATATTTTACGCTGTTAAAAAATTGCGAAAAATGTTGTTTTTGTGTAAGTCATATCACTTCAATCATCATAAGGAACAACTAATAGTCGACAAAGTATCTTTATCTTCAAAGCCACTACACGAACTAACGAGCAAACAAGATTGTCAACTTTAACACCGCGAGGTAACCGAATACCACAACACTAGAAAAAGCTTCCAAATCACTGAGGGAAACGAGAGAAAGAAAGAAAGAAAAAAAACAATAGGTTAGTTGAAAGTATAAATAAAGAAAGATTTATTTCGTGAGGCGAATAAAGTCGGTTGCAGACATGTGGGGCTGAATGTAAAGTAGGAGTACGTCGATTCTATTGTTTCTCCTGTGTTGTTTTAAGTCCTTTCTTTTTTGTTTAATCTAATTTTGTATGTTGATTCGGTACATACGGTGGCGCATTTGGGGCCGAGTACGTGTTCAGCTTTGAGGGTGGTTAAGTGTACATTGTGCCTAAATGTAGGTGAATTATATGGAACGCAATTGGCGTGTCTGTGTAGTACGTCGTGGGTTTTTGTGAAAGATCCATCGATTCCAATTTGTTATCTTGTATAATATCGGTTGAACCTAGGAAAGGGTGTCACTGAAACACAATCCAAGAGTGAAATAGAATTGTGAAATGCTTTAGACAGGTAACTAATTATTTTATGTTTTGTTCGCAGATAAGAACAAAATTGAAGATAAATCAACACTCCATCAGCAAGTTCTATTACCTACCGTACTGTTGCTGCTTCAAGCTATGCTTCCCCGGTAGGTCCACCCAAGACCTTCATATTTTATTTGTATTATTTTGTTGTCCCCGCTGACATTCAATTTCAAATCAAATCATGTATTGGTTTGCAAATATGGATCTTTGACAGTCGTTACGGGTCGCCAGAAACCCGGTATCATATTTCCCAGTAACTGTGTTGTGGAGGTATGATAGGCAGTCGCTACATCTATGTAAAATAATTATTGCTAATATACAATAGTTGGGAAACGGCTAGGCAGATGATGATGGTTGGTATTCTTTTATTCCAAAAGTACTGTAATTTCAACACGTACCGATGTACTTCCTTTTATGTCATGAATCCCTGGTATCTTCCATTCAAATCCTGTTCCACTACCTCATTAATAATTAACATTAGAATATAGTGTAGCACTAAAACTAAATTGAATAGTGTATCGTTATTATCCGCAACTGGGGCATTGCAGTGTACTAAATAATGATGGCGCTATTCTATACATTATGCCTGATTTATATTAGCGGTGTTATTTGGACGAAATATAGTATGCAGTGTATTTACAATGGAAACATTAATGTAAAGACTGGCGTACCATTAAACAAAATTGAGAGAGCTGCATTAAATGTTAAGGGGTTACGGGATCTGACAACCAGTCTTATCAATGGATATCTTGCTACCCAGTTTCTGGATTATGGACGTAAGATAGGTAGTGACTCCATGTAAAATACTGGTATTCAGCTGCACGCGGTTAGACTAAAAGCCGGTCCTATCATAGTTGGGAAAAGGCTAGGCACGTTGGTTGATGGAAATGTTAACAGTTTGTAAATGTTAGCAGTTTGTAAGTGTTAACAGTTTGTAAATTTTAAGGGCTTGTAAGCATAACTACTGATTATAAGAATGTTGGTTACATGCATTTGCTAAAAAAACATCTAAAGGCCAATTCTCGTAATTTAAAAAGTTAAAAATCTAGTCGCAGTCTCATCTCAGCGACAAACAAATGTCAAAAACTTGTCAAAATGCAGGGAAATTAGAGGTATTTTTGACAGTTTGAGACTGAGATCAAAGGGGCAATTCTCGTAATTTTAAGAACGTTCACAGTCTGGTCTCAGTCTCAATCTGTCAAAAATACCTAAAATTTCCCTATATTTTGACAAGTTTTTGACATTTGTTTGTCACTGAGATGACACTGCGACTAGATTTTGAACGTTTTAAATTACGAGAATTGTGTGGTGGAGTGAGGAGCCAGACCAAGAGAGATGCAAAAATCTACAGGGCAGCTGTTGGGCAGTAGCCAAAGACTGTCTCTCCCGGCAGAAGTCTGGCTTGGCTGTACCAACCAGAATGGACAATGACGAGGAACAGAACTCCAACCTCTTTCTTGCCTATAGTGGCTGGCTTGAGTGGAGATTCGCAAGAGCAAACGTACTCGTGACTGAACTGTCAAAATGAAAGAAATCCCGATTAATCGTCATTTTATTTGCGTTACGAAATTACCCTGCAGGAGACGGTTTCAACGACCCCGGAGGCTCTACAGCAGTGACGCGGTACGCTTACATCTGATCGCCGTGAAGCCATCAGTGTGCACATCAGCAAACATTCCCGACGCACTGCAGAAGCCAGGCAGCCCCAGCAGCATCCTGAATGCTGCAGCATTAACGCTTGCAAATACTATAGTCCTCCAGACTAAATTTCGGCCGTGACGGTCAATTTCAGCGGAGACTAGCCATCCACGAGGAAGATATTATAGTGCACAAGTGTGTGCGCAGACACAGGAGCACTCACTCTTCCCTCACTCTCATAGTCCGATGGGACGGCAATCCGACACGACCGGAGAGAGATCAGGCGCAGGACCAAAGGCTTAACGTGCTTTCCGAGGCGCGGGGGTATCACACCGTCAATTTCTAAACTCCAGGCTGTTACTGAGAAATTCCTAATGGAAAAACCCAATAACACTTTCCCCGACCCGGGCATCAAACCCAAGTCCCCACGCCCAGCAGTTGCGCTTGCGACCACTAAACCAACGGGGCTTACAATTAACAAGGAATTAAAAGATAATTTAAACAAAACAATGCCCTTGATCTCAAAACGATGCAAATGTAACTTCTGTAGTAATAAAAAAAAAATGCAAACGTAAATTATAGAAATAAAAATAATTAAAACATGCCATAATTAAACAGGAAATTATTACAAAACACGTTATTAACAAGCTACGTTACAAATTACTTTTGTTTTCACAAAAACTTTTCGTAACGAATTCCGGAGTTTTTTCTCGTTTGTGCAAAGTGTACTTGTTTCGTTTTACGGCGTGTTTGGAGTTTCGCTATGTTTAGGAAATAACTAGGAAGTGAGCCGGGGGCCGGGGGGCGGTGGCGGCGCTGGTGAACCCTTTAGGATTATTGTATGACCTGGTTAACAATATTGGGGCTTTACTCAAACCATGTATCGTTACTTGTATCTATTTAGTAAGTTTCTTCGTGTTCTACATAACTTCATCGTTGAATCTCAAAGGTATCTGTAATGTAGTATCAAATCACTGTTGTAGATATTATAAATCTTTAGAATTCATTAAAACCATACCTGTCTGTTACTTATGATCCTACCACGAAAAAAAGTTCTTATTACAAACTATCTGTGCCCGCAACTTCACGTGCATATCGGAAAACAAACTGGATTTCATGGATTAATTTTCTTACGCGCAAACAGTAATTCTTTTTCTTACATAAAATTTCTTAAGTTAAAGTACTCCCCATAACATCAGCATCATCTACAAGTGAAAATCCTGTCAAAATTGGTCCAGTCATTTCGGAGATCAGCCAGGCCAAACAGACAGACAGACATATGCATTCAGTAATGCGCTGTTATTTGACATTACAAACAGACACTTCAATTTTATTTATTTGTATATATAGAAGGAACAAAGCCGGCCTATTCGTGTTCCAAAACATAAAGATTCAATACTAAGCAAAGAAAAACCTATTCAAACACTTGAATATTATAAACGTAACACTATATGTAACCCAAAAGTTATACCAACATAAATAAATTGAAATCCATGAATTTACCTGTACGACTAAACTATGCAATCCCGAATTTGTGTTCATAAATTCACGTACTAAACAATTTTGGTCCATAAGTTGCGGATGTAATCACAAACAATACTGTTTTACAATCGACGGATCGTTGCAGTAACGGGCTCGCTATCTGCTGACCCAAACTGACACACACTTCATGATAATACATTATGTTAAACTGAGCGGGTATTCAGAGAAACGATGTTTCTCGTTTGTAAAGAATTTAGTCAGTTTGTATTTCTAATTGTTGCCTAAAGGGGAAGAAAATAATTACGTTCTCTTCAAAACAGGAAAAAGGGTTATGAGCCACTGCTGTGCTGGCGATTTCTTGAAAAAAAAAAGGTTTAAAAACAACCATTTCAATCAACGTTAGCCATTAGTCATGCACAAGTTTTTGTAGTGCCAACTATGTACTTTTTGTAGTCAAAGTCAAACTTTTACAAGAGAATAAGTGGAAACCGAAATACACAGATCAACTCTAATAAAAAATGTTGTAGTAAAATGTGTATTATTTGAGAGAGACAAGTAGCCACTCATCGTCATCAACATAATTTCATCCGGATGATCTCCACTGCTGGACACAATCTCTCTCCCCCAAGCACCGCCACTTCGACGGGTTCTGTTCTTCTCGCATTCAGCGGATTCCTTCTACCAGGTCATCGGTCCATCTTGTGGAAGGCCTTTCAACGGTCTTCCGGTACGCGGTGAAGAAGAGACTACATTCATCTATTTTATATTGGTATGCAGATGCACACACTGCAGTATAAAACCGCTTTACACTTTAGGTCCAGTTGAAAACCAGGATCAAGCACTAGTTGTCTGGCATTTTTGCAGTTCTGGTCACAGTCGCGAGGCACACGGGACTTTACATACACACACATACGTTACACTTTAGTCTAATATTCCATGTTTTTCAATTTTAATGTATTTTCTTTGAAAAATCATTGAGTTTCAAGAATTCGCAATGAATGTGCGCAATATGGAAGGAGTGATGGGGCTATGGAAATGTTGCACTTGCACGCTGCGTGAGCGTACCGTGATCCATCGCCACTCGTTCGATGTCCACGCGCACAGGATGGATGGAACAGCACATGAAGTGATTTTTTGCTCCGTTGGTGTAATTGCCGAATGGCGTTCCAGTGTGAGGATAAATAAATAAATAATATGTTTTTTGTCTTTTAGTCTGTGCTAAATAAATGTATTTTCTATATCTAGCACAATTTTAGGTACTATGTTATTGCAATTTATGCTGTTTTACCTGGTAAGTATCGTAATAAAACCGTTTCAACATCGCCACCTCCTATTGCCGCTGCAATCTGTTGGGCATAACATGCACCTAACATAATTGCTGGCTATTGCGAACCTGTCAAAATATATAACTGTACGGAGTGAGCCGCTTGTATAAACCATTTTATCTGTTTTATACAGAACCCTGATCATAACGTGTTTTATGCGCAGTCGATTTTTTTGCTAATTAGTTAGTGCTAGGCATCAGAGATCAATTATGGTAATGATATTTATGTCGTTTTCTAGTGTTAGGGAATAGATGGTTAGACTATTATTTATATACACTCTAGCTGTTGCCTCTGACTCAATCTGCGTGTATTTTATATTTCATCTTTTTTAATATCAGGATAAAAAGTCGCGTAATTATGTCTTTCTCCAGGTCCCAAGCTACCTATCTGTCTTCCTTACGGTCGGTTCTGTGGTTTAGGTATGAAAAGGTAAAATTCAGACTGACAGAGTTATTTCGCATTTATAAAATTATAATATTATTGAGTACAGAAATAGAGCCCATCCCCAAGTCAAAACGCCTCACTTTGTATCCTTATCTACGTAACTCAGAGCAAGTCATTCATTGCCATTGTATACCTATTCCTTATTTACAAGGCTGCATGATATTTACCTACTTCTTAATATACAGCTGATTCTTGTATTCTATTAACATAAGATATCACATAACAGAACCTTACGCCTTGTTTCCCCAAAGGGTTGGGTAGACGTGTGCCTATAGAACACCCACATTTCGCCAGTTATGTTTAAGTCCCATGTGATCGGGGACGGGCCTATTGTCATCAACCTGGCACAAATTGAGACTCTGGGCTACTACTGAGTAATTCCGGATAGGAAATGCCAATGACACTGCCCGGCTTGGGAATCAAACTGCGACACTAGACCATATCTACACCTACCATCATCTGCCTAGCCTTTTCCCAACTATGTTGGGGTCGGCTTCCAGTCTAACCGGATGCAGCTGAATACCAGTACTTTACATGGAGCGACTGCCTATCTGACCTCCACAACCCAGTAACTGAGTAATACGATACCCCTTGGTAAAACTGGTTGTCAGACTTTCGGGCTTCTGACTACCCGTAACGACTGTCAAAGATCCACGAATGACAGCCGGGACCAACGGCTTAACGTGCTTTCCGAGGCACGGAGGGGTCTCGGTATGTCATGATGGTCGATGGTCACCCATCGCACATATCTAAATGTCATCTGTCAAAATATAGGTACACTTCTTCTCGTAGGACCATGAACTCTTTTACCGGTAGGTTGTAACGAAATGCAGCCAATATCAACACGCTGTAACTTGTCAAAAAAAAAATCCCCTTCCTTTCATTAGATAGGAAGAGATATTATGGGATTTTTTTTCAGATGAGATGAGATTTTTTTGGCAGATGAGATGATAGATGATGAGGGATGATTCTCTCATCATCTCATCTCCTTATCTTTAGGGCATTATGCTGGATTTGAGAATGTAAAATCTAAGAGAAAACAGGGGTTGGTTAATTATTTTATCTTCTAGCATGATTATTAACCAAGACTCTCCTAGTTTTGATTATGCAATAACGTCGATGATATCAATGTAAGTATCTTACTTGATCTTTAGATTATAATAATCTACTGTTCACGACCATAACATAAAGACATAACTACATAAAGCCGATTCTTGTGTGCAATTATGAAGCTGATAATGTTTCAAATCAGTCAATTAACAACATATATACAGAATATGTGAAAACAGGTTTAGTTACTGCTAAGGTTAAATGCTGTCATGTCTCAATGAGGTTGCATTTGCTGTGGCAACGGAAGCGTTATTAAAAATCGCTGACGCTCATACTTCAATCACTCCATAAGCTCAAGCAAATGCGGCTTTAATATTGCTTTAGCAGAATGTAATCTACTCATGCTAATATCATTTTAATATAAGTAAACAGTACTGCTTGCTCTATTTCGTGCAAACTATTTATTTTCACTTTTCTGGTGGACTGTCTCCTAAGAATGTTTTCCTATAGCTACATCCAATAAGAAAACTACCCTTACTGCCGTCCTCCAGCCTACAAAGGCTTGATGTTGTATAAAATGTTGCTACAGGAGAAACATTAATTTAGCAAACTGCCATATTTGAGATCGAATTATGCGAGAGTTGTGACAGTTTAATTAAAAACTCATCACCCGAACGAGACAGTTTCTCATTTTCCTTAATACACTCTTCTAATCATTTATGCTGTCTGTCTTGTATCTAAGTACCTACCTATTTATTTTCATAGTATCCCAAAGATGTTTTTTTTTTTTTAATAAAAATATCAATGAATAAGTAGGGACTGTATAAAATCCCAGGAACGCAAAACAAAATTGCGAATAAGTCCTCTTTGTAAATAAAAATAATATCTTCCTTGCCTTGATTGAGAGTCAATTTATTTATTTTAATTTTAAGGAAAATAAAGTCAGTTATTAATTAATTATAACAACCTTTCGTTGTTTGTTTACTTTCTTTGTTATATCCTACCTCCTTATTTGGAACTTTTCTATACAGCACGTATCAGAAAGGTGTGGTCCGATTGAAGGGTGTAGTCCAGACCAAACAATTGAACAACTTCCTGCATGGGACCAACATCGTTATCGCGAAGAAATAATCAGCCGTCCCATACATTTGTGTCGAGTAGGTGTTCAAGTTTTGTAAGGTTTTTTTTTGTTGTGTCACACCCTGAAATATGACCACACCTTTCTGATACACGCTGTACAAGAATAAATCAATCATATTTGAAAAAAATACTTATAATTATGTATTTCAAGCTACGTAATCTTAAAAAATACTAAGTTAAAGAATAATGTACCGTTTCCATATTTTTAAATAAACCGTTATGAAGAAATTAGTTTTCTCGCTAAAGTAATGCTACTGTGAACGCAACCTTATCTGAAAATTCAAGACATCGTCGTAATAGCAGCAAATGGCCTCCAAATTGATGTTATTTAGAGTCAATTGGTCAACATTATCAAACGGCTAAAGATAGGATCCATAACTGACTGATTACGATGTAGTTGTCGTTAAAAGTGGTTCTTGAAATTCATATCTTTACATACTTTTGACTTTCGTAAATCTATGAGTAGGCACAAAAGTTCGCCTTATTTGAATACACACATATTTCCTAATCAGAACACCAGTACAAGAACATTGTAGCATAGTTGTCAAGTTATATTTTTCAGGACATAAAAGTAGAATTTATTTGCTGCCACAAATAATAAACATGGTGGACACATTGGTCCTTCGAGCCGCATAATAGTTTTTTTTTTTAACTTATATTGTATATCTACAAAAACCACATAGTACTTAACGCACAAACGACCATAAAGACTCCACAAAAACCAGTGCATTCCCCCTTCCCCCATTCCCCCGAAAATTTACGAGGCAACAAGACAGCATCGTAATAACACCAAATTGACGTCAAATTGTCGCCGCTCACGCTCAATTTACTGGCCACCCTGTATAGCTGTATATATGTTCCGCTTTGTCCTTGCAGGAATGGTGCAGCGTGATCTAGGTAGAACACAGGTTGGTCATTATGTCGTGTACCTACTTGGTGAGCGATTGTAAGACTGTCGGTCAAGGGTTTAGGGTTTAATCAGTTAAGGGTAGATTAAGTTCAGCTGCATATGCAGTAAGAATAATAAGGCTGTTGACTGATATAGCCTCAGCTATACTTGGCTTATCTCCACAGTATTATGTCTTAGGCATTCTGCTGTGGGGATTGGCAGCTGATAGTTTCAATTTTCATTTTACAAAAACTTTTTACAAAAAAAAAAAAACCGCCTTCAAAAAAAGACAAACAAAAACGTTCCTGCACTAAAAAGTAAAAAATAAAAAATTGAATTCCTGTAAAGAAACTTAATTTAAAGGTAAACTTATTTGACATTAATATTTTGCAAATATTCAAAATTGTTTACTTCTTTTTGGAGAACATAAAAAAAAAAATAAAAAAAAATACAACCGAATTGAGAACCTCCTCCTTTTTTTGAAGTCGGTTAAAAAGAGGGCAATCGGCTCGGTCTGTAAAATGGGTCCTCGTGAGTCTCGTAGAAACAAATTCAAAGACTCTGCCTTCTCTTTTTATCTTAGAAAGTATTTTGTATGTACGTAAAAACTTAGGACTTTTCAAAATAATAAGCGACTTCCATAGTATATAATACACGTAGAAAAATGAAATTCAAAGGAACTAAAACTAACAAGTAATTTCTTATAGACAGTATCCGCTTTTATAACAAGTTGCCAAAGTCAGTTACAAAACTTAGCGATGAAAAGTTCAAAACCCACATCAAACGTGTCCTTATCAAAAAACCATATCATAATATAAAGACTACGTTGAAGACAAGGAAGTTTGGCAATAATTCCTTCTGCACATGTTGTGGCTTTCCTGGTATATTTTATTTATCTTTTATTTTATATTTTGTGAATTTGAGAATGTTGTAGGCCTCGTAGACTGTAGAGCTATATGCCCTATGATAAGACAGACAAAAATTTAAAAAAAAAATCATTTATCTGTCTGTCTGTCCGTCTGTCTGTTTGTTCCGGCTAATCTCCGAAACGGCTGGACTGATTTTGACGGGACGTCCACTGGCTGACAGCTGATGTTATGGGGGAACATACAGGCTTTTTGTCCCGTAGCACGTTCCCGTGGGATAATTTCCGACATCTACGGAGGCGAAGCCGAGACAAGACCCTAGTGTGAAATATATTTTTTTGATTTGATTTTAATCTTAGACGTGATTGTCGATTTATTTCCGGTTTTTACCCTAACGTTGGGTAAAGATGTAATATATTCTGCAAGTAAGATACAACGCTTAGTGACAAAGAAAAGAAAAATATTCATTTTAATAACGCTTAAAATTTATTGTTCTTGTAATATAGCAATGTCTAATGTCAGTATCTTTTAGACTTTACTACAAAATTATAATGTTATGTTATTAACCCCCGACGCAAAAACGACGGGGTGTTATAAGTTTGACGTGTCGGGGTGTGTGTGTATGTCTGTCTGTGGCATCGTAGCTCCCGAACGGATGAACCGATTTTAATTTTGGTTTTTTTTTTTGTTTGAACGGTGAATTTGTCGGGAGTGTTCTTAGCTATGTTTGATGAAAATCGGTCCAAGATGGCCGCCGCCACAAAATGGCAGATTACATATTATTTTTTCACAACTCCCTCAATATGGGTATCAAATGAAACTAGTAGAATACTATACACTATGATAAATTTCAAATCCAAGATGGCCGCCACCACAAAATGGCGAATTTTAAAAAACCTGATTAAACACCAAATCACCTGAATCTTAAAACGCAAGAAAATATTTTAAAAACCCTCGACACAAAATAATAATAAAAATAGTATGAATGTAAAAAGACTAAAACAATTTTATAAAAAAACTATTGAAAAAATAGCCACAAATAGGACAAAAAAAGGTATAAACGTGAAACCCTATAAAAAAGAAAAAAATAACCTTGAAATTATGACCCTACGTAAGTACGTATGAATTTTTTTGATTAAATGTTGTCCCGTCGGGGGACCGGTACTATTTTAAACTTTAACAGAACGTTAAGCTAATAATTAGAACTCTTAAATTTTATGTGATTTTTATTTACTTTTCTGAACGATTATGCATGACTAAAGGCTTTGCGTGCAACATAGGTAAATTCTTACTTCTAATAGTGAGCTCGTATTAAATAAATATGGGTTTATACAATGTTTTTACCATACATATCAATTTGGTCTTTAAATTAACACAAAACCAGACAAAATAATTAAATTTCCTTTGTAACACGATGTGAACTCCGGCTTCCATCACACGTGACTCGTGAGATACGTCTCGACCTCGATACAAAAGTGTAAACTGTATCAGTGGATCTGTCGGGGACTAGGTGGCACGATACGATCGCTTTACCGACGAGATGAGTTCGATAGCAAGACGGGAAAAACTGGATAGGGATGAAACGGTTAATTAGAAAAGTCATAAGATACGTTTAAGAATTGTATTACGTAGGTATAATGAAATGTGTACTTCAGTGTTTGGTCCAAAATAAATGTTATTTTTATTCATATTATTAAATTTATAGTGGTATTTATCATGGATTGCGTGATATGTTCCAAAAGCACGTTTTACACGTTCAAGAGCCGTCAGTGTGAATATTCTACAACAATGATGGCATTGACAGCTCTTGAACGCGGTTTAGATGTGCTGATAGGGTTCAGTTTCATTGGTGAAATTTGCTCACAATCATTGGAAGCTTCCAGAAGATGTACTTAGGTGGTAACTTAAATTATAATGAGATAATTATGGACCCTGCCAGGCACAGCAAAGTAAGAGAGAGACTTTAACTACATCTCCTGTTTTCCATTTAATAACAAAGCTTTAAAATCAGTATAATTATGTCATGTGTGGTCCAAGGATGTCCTTTCCTTATATAGATTGTACGTATGGAGAAAAATCAATTATATTTTTTTTATAACTCTTACTCTTATCCAGGTTTATCGAATCTAAGCCTCCAACCGTTATCAGGGCCCGATTCAGGCGCTTACCTGAAAGAACGGTTTCCATTTATTTCCTGTTTCTCCGGGACGTGTTTAGCAATTTTTTCAGAGAAGCTTTTCTTTTGAAAAATGTTGAAAAATTCGTTTATTTTTTACTTTTCAGGATCTCTATCCTGCTGGAAATACTTTGGCAAGGTGTTGAAGCTTAAAGGATTAGCAAATTAAACAAGGAGCACAATTATATAATAAAATACCCTCACGTATAAAAGAGTTGCACTCATTCAATGCATTCAAAATTCAATTAGCTGCATATACATATAATCACAAATAACACCCTTCCTAAAAGCTGAATGCATTGGATGGGTGTATCATAATTGCTACCGTGACGTCTGTGACGAACTTTATATAATTTAATTTTTTTAAGCATTGTTCTCATGTAAGTGACTTGTGTGTCTTTTTGAGAATAAATATCTTTAAACCTAAACCCCGCGGTATTAATACTGGTAGAGAGTAATGCGTCTCGAAACTGAGAAATAATAATATTTTTCGTTTTTGGTTATCGTTTGAGTGGAAAACAATGTTTTTTGGTGTTGTCATATATTGTATTAATTTCTGTTAGCATTAAAAAGTCGGAGAATTTAGAGGTTCATCCAACTATAGAGTATTAGTATTATAAGAATGAGGTATCTAGTCGAGTCAAAATAAATTAAATAGTGTTTTGAAAATGTAAAGAAATGGATTCCTCTTTGATAAATAAAGTGTGTATAAAATTACAAAACCGTGTAAAAATTGCATAAAACTTTAAAAAAACTACATTTGTATTGACCTACAAGTGCTAGTGACTTGTGACTGTCTGTCACTTGCTCCTATTTAATAACAAAATATTAAATTCATTTTGAAAACGGCGTATGGTTCGGGCCTCAAAGGAACACATAAATTCTCTATATAATGGGAAACAATATAGGGCCAATTACCGGCGGACGGTTCGAATGCAATAATTCTACGAATTCCACAAAATCTTATGAAATATCCGGTTTCTAATTTCAACAGACAAACACTCACATCTGGGGTCCGTAGGCCGTGGGGCCGATACCTGAAAGAACACTTGAAACAATTGAGAAATTGTACAAAAAAAGGGATAGACGGGGGCTGAGCCGGCCCGGAACGTGGTATTTTTTAGGAATTGTGAGAAGACTGATGTAATAAGGAGGCAGTCGGTGTCGAACCGTTTTTTTTTTATAATTCACAAAACTGATGAACAGACGCCAGCAGGTCAAGCTACCCGAAATTGTCAAATTTTCCCAATCAACCTTGAACCTTAAAGTTTCAGCAATAAAGTTCAAAATCTATCAAAGAAATTTGACAGATTGTAGTAGCTTGATGTGCTGGCGTCTGTACAATCACAAATGCATTAAAACATTAAACCTTTACGACACAATATTTCTGATTGACATCTACTAAATGTGAATCTAGCATGCATAATTTAAGTAAAACAATTAGTATTTAAAAACAAAACTTACAAAATGTGAACTTTTCCATATATAATGAAAAAGTTTTGGGAAAGAACAATTAAATATAAAAAAATATAAAAATTATACAATTGACTTAAGTTTAGTCCTGACTGAGGCAAAGACATCTATTTCACCACGAATGGAGTTGGCAAGAGGAAGCATGCGGCAAATGAGTGAAAAACTACCGATATTAGTCCGACTATGAGGCAGGACGAAAGTCTTTCGGCTTAGTCTTTCGGTTTTAGGATACGAATTTCCTAGTCCACGCTAGTTAAGTTAGAAGATTTAGGTGATACCAAGAAGCTATGTCCGAGTGGGCTGTCGCGAAATAGCAAGCAAAAAAAAAAAAAAAATTAAATATAGTTGGGTTGAAGCCCAGACTAGACTAATCTAGTATTTAAAGTAGTGTGTGAGACGGTTGGTTTGAGACCACGAGAGTAAGCGATTGGCGTAGACTAGGCTAGCAGAGTTAGAACTTAGGGCAATAGCATTGAACCTGTGTGTCTGTTGAGAGATCGAGAGTGCGGGAGTGTTATTTAATACGTTAAATAATTAGTGTTGTTTTAGGCTAGGTTATATTATTAACAGACTTTTAATGTAAGTAGCGTGTAAGGCGTGTGAATCTCAGTGAGTGTGTTTGTGAACGATCAGGTGAGTGTTGACTATTTTATCCCTCCTTGTTCCTTTCTTTGACGTTATCGATGTATCCTACACATATGCGTTTGGTCGTAGGGACTCGGAGAAAGTCCGCTATAGGGAGTGACACTTACCAACATACTGAAGACAAATACTCTACCAATAGACTATAGACAACCACAACCAAAACATGACGCTTAGGGCAGTCACACGCGGCGGCGACCTCTCGCGTCCGGCCCTGGTTCAAGTCATGGTCCGGGGCGAGAGGGAGTGGGAGGCAGTCACCTCCTTCTGCGAAGCAGTCATGCTAGCGAAGGAGGTGGCGGGGTGGGCGAGGGAACGCACCTCACGCCTCAGCCGCCGCGGGAGACGCTCCGGGCGTCAGGAGCCGCGTGACGACTCCCGGCCACCGTAGGCGCGGCCCTGCGGGCGGTGAGTAATGGGTAACTCACCGTCCGATCAGGACCAGGCCCGTGCCGGACGGCGTGTATGTGTTCCACGCGCGCCTCAAAGAGATGTCAGCACGAGTGACGGGGCCCGATAGGGCCGAAGCCTGCCAGGGTAGTGGGATCGTCCGAAAGGGTTACCGCTGCCCTGGAACATAAAGGGCTAAGGAAGGAACACGGGTGGGTTTTAGTCAGTAAGAGTCTGGCACTCCCTTCTGCTCCACCCAGAGCGGGTACAACACTTCTTGGTAGGTTAGGAGAGTGTCCAGTCTGGAGCCAAGCTCTACAGAACAGTACGAGGAAGGGTACTATTCATCCCCGAAAGGGGAACCGACCCATATCCCTGACATTTCCACATAATTAGGAAAAACTAAAATTTTGTCAGCCTAGGGTAATTTAGGAACAGTCACAGACTGTTGTGTGAAAAAACATGTAATCTAATAACTTTAACTACCAGTAAGAGCAGTTTTAAATCATAATAGGCGATAAAATTTTAAACGTGCAAAAAATTGGACTGCGAACTCATCAACAAACACAAAGAAATCGTCGGGAGGATAAACGGCAAGCAGGAATTAGCTCACTAATTTCGCCTACATCGTTACCATTAACACAGCGTAGTGGATTAGCGCTCTCGGTAAAACTGACCCACCCGTTGTCTCGAGTTCGAATCCCGCTCGCACACGATTGTGGCTTATTTTTTGTGTGTGTCAACTTCAGCAAACTAAATCTGAAATTGTTGCCTTCAAGAGTCATATCTTGTTAGTATATTAGCAACAATATTAGTTTCAATTATATTAGTATTGTTAGTACTTATCTTTATGTAGATTACTTATACAAAACCATTCACTACCCTCACCCAGTGTTTTGTTTCTGGAATATTTCCCAACGCATTAAAAAGAGCTTTGGTGTACCTGATTCATAAGGCGGGTGACATAGATAACGTCAGTAACTATAGGCCAATTGCCATCCTAACAACGTTATCGAAGATATTTGAACGTATAATAAACAGCAGGCTAGCAAAATATCTAGAAGAATACAATTTGTTTTCTTATACGCAATATGGTTTCAGAGCAGGCCGCTCAACAGATAATGCAGAACTTGATCTTGTTAACATTTTAGTTAGCAAGTTAGATAGTAAAAACAAATGTTTGACTATATTCCTTGATCTTGCCAAAGCCTTTGACACAGTCTCTGTTCCCCACCTTGTGCAAAAACTTGAAGACCATGGTATTAGGGGTATCCCACTCGCATTGTTAGAGGATTATTTCAAAAACAGAACCCAATCTGTAAAAATTGGAGAACACTTTAATGATGAACCTCCAGTGGAATTTGGAGTGCCACAAGGCAGTATATTGCCACTCTTTTTCTGTGCTAAATAAATGAGCTCTGTATACTTAAGATTAAAAACTGCCGCATTTCCGCACACGCTGATGACACCGGCTTAACGTTTTTTGCAGATTCGAGCTTTTTAATCTTACGCATGACGGTTTTGACACGGTGTGTCACTGACTATCATCAAATTCTCTCACATTAAACGAAGACCAAACCAAATATATTATGTTCTCAATTCATAATAGAATGGAAGTTGCTAACCTTAACAATTATTATATCTCTGCACATAAATGTAACTTTCGTCCAGCTCCAAACTGTAATTGTCCTAATATTAGTCCCACCAAATGTATTAAATATCTTGGAATCGAAATTGATGCTAATTTAACGTTTGAAAACCATATTCAATCTCTATCCAAAAGAATACATAAGCTCACATACATTTCTAAAGAGCTTCGTGATGTAGCAGAGCAACAGATGATAAGCATGGTTTACGAAGCTTTGGTGCAATCAATCATTAGTTATTACATCACAACATGGGGAGGAACATGCAAAACTAAAATGTTTACAGTTGAAAGAGCCCAAAGGATGATACCAAAAGTGAGTCTATCCAAACCTCATATTTTCTCCACCTCAAGACTTTATCAGGAAACTCAAGCGCTAACGGTTCGCCAGCTGTATATATTGCTAACCGTACTTCTTCAACACTCTGACTTACCTCAAGAAAGGAAAAAACGCATAGCCCCCTCTCCAGGCGAAACTATGCAATATGTGAGTCAACTGCTGTCAGTGCTGGCCTAGAGTTCCAAAATGCAGGACTAGGCTTAGTTTAGATTCCAGATCTCCCACAAATTACAAAATTTTGTCGAAATACCTGTCAACTTAATATGTTTAAGAATATAATTTATGGAGATAAATAAACATTATTTTATTTTATTTATTTTTATTAACTAAATTAAACGATTGTATTAAATATATATTTAACGGTCATACATAACCTTATATGATTCGGTATTTCAATATATAATACATGAAATATCAATATCACTCAATATTTCTACCTTTACAAATAAATTACATTACATCATCGTGAAGAGATTCTCATTCCACCGCAAGTAGGTAAGTACATTACGTAGATACGAACATATATTGTGGGAATATAAAACGCGCCAGTGTTTAGGTGTAGCGATATATATTGTATCTGAACTGTTATTGAAACGTAGGGCTGACACAGAAATATCAGCCTCTACAAATGGCCAACTGCAGAAAAAAGGGCATTTTCTCTTAGAGAGGAAGAATAAGGGTTGATAACCATATCTGCTGACCATGTGGTACATATTAGTTATTAAATCCATATGTCTGCGATATTTTCCTTCATAGTAACTATAGAAGTGTCTTAGATAAACCTAGAAATGACTTAATACTGTGAAATAAATAAAAAAGTTCGGGTTTTGAACATACGTTTCAGTAACGTCATGACACTAAAACAAACAATACTAGTACATAGATGTTAGACTCTGGTCCGGTATTGATCTGTTATTTTATTCTATAATTAGCTTTCGCCTGAGACTTCATCCGCGTGGATGTCGGAAAATATCCCACGGGAACGTATTACCGGGATTAAAAGTACTTTATGTGTGAATCCAGGGCTTAAACTATCCGTGTCACATCCAAATACGTTTAAGATAAATGGACAAAAAAATATTCATTACTATTTTATTATAAGAACCAGCTTCTGCACGCAACTAAAAAAAAACACTTGATATAAAAGCACTTCCTCTCTCCTTAAACGTCATCATTAAATTTCTTTGCTCCTGTTTCATGTTTATTATTATCTATACATATATATTTAGATTATTACAATAGACTTTATGTATGTATTTACCTACAGTATTTGTCTCTCCTTCCCCTTTTAAATCAATCCAAAGATTGTCTTTAAAAGATCGCTCTTAGCGATAAGACCGCCCATTGTGTCACCCTTTGTAAAATTTCTACATTATTTGTGTCTGTAATTTATAAGGTACGACTGTACGTATCAAAGAGTATTCTATTCTATTCTACATCCGCGTGAAGTTTCTTGTTCCCCCGATCCACTCGTCGCATCGCATCGCATCGTCTGCTCGCGTTAATACTTCTTTTTCGCTTAGTGTTCTTTCTGGCTTGATGATATTGAGCGTGATATTAAATAGCGTATTGCCTTCCTCTAGAATTGGCCTATCAAATGCATAAATACGTTTTCAAATCTGATAGGTAAATAAAGAGATTAGCGTGATCAAACAAACAATCTTTGTAGCTTTATTATTAGTATTAGTGTAGATAAAAAAGCAGATAATCACCTTCAGTTTGAGGGTGATTCAAGAATAATTTTCGAATGTTTTGAACACTACAATGATGCACTCAACAAGCTACCTACATGTAGGTATGACAAAGCCATAAGATCCAATGTTATTACATCTTAGAACTTTGTAATACATTTTCTCACTTAACTCCGATTCAAAACAGCGTCTTTAAACTTTGAATACTGATGTTATCATGTAAAGAAGGAAGTTTGGTTCGCTTGTTTGTAAGGGTTGCCACAAATGCATGTAATTATCACTATACTAAGCGGAAAGAATGGAGTAAAGCATGTATTTACTTTGAAGCGTCTATTGCAAATACTACCTACTCAAACTCTGGACCAAACTGAAGCGAATCATGTGCGGGATGCGGGACCAAATGTGTGTGACAACTGACTTGTATTAAGGTCTTCAAACTGACGCCAATAGACCCGTGGCTTCCTAATCATCGCGTTCCGCTTCTTGCGCAGGATTCACCTCAGTTAGCCGTATTTTTATTAGCGGCGATTTTTTTCGCGCACCGGATTGTCAACCTTAGCGCCGAGAGTTAAAACTCCAATTGTATGTTTTTTGACACGCTGGGATGCGCTCTGTTGGATTCTCAATTCCCGGCCTAATACCGAGAGTCGAAAATCCAGTGCGCGAAAAATAATCGCCGCGATAAAGTACCTGGACTAAGTGTAGGCTATACTGTACCCATCTTCCGACATACAAAGTCTTAATAGAGGAAGGTTAAGGGAAATAACAGACCTGAGGTCGGAAGACATGTTGGTTGTGACAAGTACTCACGACTTCTCCGTCACGCTCGGGTCGGTGACGCTGAATCGGGTATGCCTACTCTACTCAAGTCGGTCGGTGATGCTAAATCGCATATATTCGGCTCCATCGGTCGGTGACGCTGAATCGCGTATACTCAGCTCCATTCGGTCAGTGACGCTGAATCGCGTATACGCAGCTCCATTCGGCCGCAGTTGCAAGTTTTCACGTCTATTGTGTGTATAAGCACACGCCCTCTTTTTTACACACACACGTTTCATTCATTTCTCAATCGCTCCAATTTCCTTTACTTTCTCAGTAACATAAACAAACATAGTGTAGCAACCCTGTCGGGCCTCGTAATCCGGCCGAGGCGGTCGATTCCTGAGATTGTGTATTCAATTTCCTTTCTGCACTGAAGCGCAGACATATATTTGTATTGTGACTTTCATATACGAAGCTTAAGAGTTGTTACCGCTTAAAGAAATGAAGAAAGTGTGACTATATTTTTTGATCAGCAGATTAAAGTGGAACTTTAATACAACTTTATTTATTTCTCTTGACTGTTAAAGAATGGCTTAATATTTCTGTATTAACAAAAGCTGTGTTCTTCTGCTACTCATGTAAAAAGCCGGCCAAATTCGAGTTGAACTCGCAAATGTAGGGCTCCGTACCACAAGGCGAAACACGCCGAAAAAACACGTTTCTTTAATTTTTTTAGACGTATTTTTTTTATTATTATTGCTGCTTTAGAAATCCACGCTCTGTGGCAATTTCAATAGTCTACCTCTGACGGTTCATGAGATACAGCCCGCTGACAGACAGACGACGGACGAACGCGGTCTGGCGGACAGCGCAGGCTTAGTAATAAGGTTCCGTTCGCACCCTTTGGATAGAGAACCCTAAAAATCAAAGGTGTATCACTGCTACTTTGTCCTAGCTTCAGTATTATCTATTCAGTTACGTTTTAATGAACCCTACCGCGTACCGCATCTCCCACCTCATTCATCAAGCAACGAACTCCAGAATGGTTCAGAGAACGCCCATTTCGCTATAAATCCGAAACGAACCAGAGAAACAAGTGCTTTAATTACATAACATTGCCCGGCGGCTCCTCTCGCCTCTTATACGAGTACGACCTCATATGACTTGTCAAACAATTCCGATGAAGTTTCCCTTTGATCTGATGTTTAAACCGAGACATAGCTTCATTAACTCCCACGACGCGTGTTTTAATTAATAATTTTAATGGATGTGTGATTTTGTGAAGTGGTTTTGATTATCATTGTGGTTGGTTCAGTTCTGTGTAATAATGATCAAAAATATCTGACAAATATAAATAATTTAAAGAGAACTATT
The DNA here is from genome assembly GCA_951799955.1 of Apamea anceps. Classification (NCBI taxonomy): domain Eukaryota; kingdom Metazoa; phylum Arthropoda; class Insecta; order Lepidoptera; family Noctuidae; genus Apamea; species Apamea anceps. The sequence goes on along the minus strand of OX637513.1, from coordinate 20,273,292 downwards.
GATTTGCTTTAATAAAAGTGAAATTGTAGGCTTTGTTGCTCAAATAAAGATTAATTAACACAATATAACTACCTATATTTTGTTGATTCATCGATTAATCTTTATTTCTTAATACAATGGTTTGAACACTACATCTAAGTCAAAATATTTTATTTCATATGAACCTACATGGGTACTTGTGAAACGTCAGAAGCTAGGTGCACGGTTCCAATTGGCCTTTTACTATGGAGAAGAACCGGCAAGAAACTCTACGGTTACTCTTTTTAAAATAATTGGCTTCTACAAATTACAGTGTTAATAGTTATTATATATGTATATACCTTTATTTCATTTTAAATAACTAATAAAATAAAGAATGAAAGAATAAAGTTTATTTGGACACAGTTCGCAAAACACAAAATACAATAATAATAATACAATGTAATATATTTAATATACGACACAGACTAGATTTTCGTGATAAATAAAGTTGATATTTTCTATCCATTCAATTTCTCTTTAGACGTGTCAATTTACAAACGAAAAATAGCTCAATTTTGATCAACATAAATATACACTGAGTTATATTGCTTTAGTAAAATTTTCTAATAACAACCAACACAGAAGTATAGGTACAGATATAAAAAACTACATTATTAGACTTAAGTCTGAATGTCAGTGCGTTCCACTCGACCTTTGTATAGCCTAGTTACACGCAGACGTACCTACCATTAAATTGTCTAGTAAAATAATAAATAGGATTACTTATCCAGTTTGTTTGAAGTAAGTAATTTCATAAAAACCTTGACCTAGTTTTGGTTTTGTATACAGAATAACAAAAAAGTCTAGATTTTTAACTACCTTTGTTCAATTTTCCACGTGAGCCTGGCAGCTTATCAACACGTTGTTAATGTCAAATGAGATTTTCTTTGAAAGACCCAGAAGTGAATTGGGTACCTAAACAAATTAGTCGACTCCTACCATCCTCCTGTCTACCCTCCTTGTGGCGCTTGTGGCTAAGTAACAGCAGCACGGTCGATCGATAAGGTTAAGCTACGCTTGCTGCGGTTTAGTCCGTGGATGGGTGACCATCTTTCCATACCAAGACCGGACGTGGCTTGGAAAGTTCGTTAAGCCGTTGGTCTCGGCTGTCGTTCAGGGATTTTGGACAGTTGTTACGGATCGTCAGAAGCCCGAAAGTCTGACAACCAATCTCACCAAGGGGTATAGAATAGAATAGAATACTCTTTATTATACACCATACAAATCCATACAAATCACCAAGGGGCACCATTACAATTACCCAGCAATTACTGGGTCGTGGTGGATGTCAGACAGGCAGTCGCTCCATGTAAAATACTGGTATTCAGCTGCATCCAGTTAGGCTAGAAGCCGACCCCAACATAGTTGGAAAAAGGCAGGCAGATGATGATGAGTCGACTACTCAATGAAAACGATAACAAAAGAACGTGTGTAGTAATTATTGACTGCTAAGTTTTCCACCAATGTGAAAGGTAGAAGTGTTTTCTGAGTTTTTTATTTACTTAATTAGTACCCATACAATAGAAGAAAAGACAAATATAACAAAAATAAAACTTATTTATTTATACCAATCACAAAGCTACCCTTTAACAAACGACTTGAAAACTCGAAGCCTCCATAATTTAAACTCTCATTCGAAGTACGAGTGTTTACTTTAGTCGCTTTTGCATACAAAACTTCGAGTCGCTGATCCGTTAAGATGACGCGCGCTGAGCGGGAAATCTGACATATTGCGGGAAGTTCTATCTTTTTTAAATCTGGCTTGCATTTGTTTTTAAGTGGTAGAAAATGCAGTTTTAGCAAAGAACGAAGGCATAAATAATTTTTTGGTATACCTAGTGCAACGTAATGTATAAATGAAAAAATAAATATAATGGCAACAAGTGTGGAATGAAATTATATTTATTTATTTATTTCCCACCATACTACACCACACACACACACACCACATATTCCACATTTATTTCTGTTGGTAGATATTTTAAATCAACTCGTCCACTTTTTGGTGATTTTTTTTTAAAACTAGAAGCCGAGCCTTTCCTATCTGACAGTCTAACAGGTCCCTGAGAAAAAATGTCGAAACAAATTCAGAGCTCATGTTCTCTTTTGAAGTCAAAACATTATGTGATGGAAGATAACTTAAAATATGTATCACATTTTGTTCGAGTAACTCTTATGACAGATTATATCCGATTAAGTACCTAACTGGGAATTCTGAGAAAAGACAAAAAATAAACAAAAGACGAAGACTCTTGACAGTGTTGAACAGAAAAATCACTGTCATAAAAAGAATCAATTTTAACTATTTACATCGTATGTTACTCTCACCTCAAACCCCATTATCTCTGGCACAGCCACCCACCATAATTCCATGTTAGTTCCACATATCATACATCCCGTCTACCCGGGTTATACGTCATATAAATATGACAAGTAGTGCCACGATGTCACAAAGCCACAAAATGGAATTGGAATGTCGTTGCGAGCGACAAGCGACGGTGCCCGTGTTGTGGCGGACAGAATAAAGTGTACAGTGTGTTGAAACTGGCATGCAATTCAGTTTAAGTTTGTATTTTTCTTCTTTTGTTCCTTTTACTTACGAGTATGTGGTGAAATGGGTAAGCGGATGGAAATTTTTGAGTATTACGTTTGGGAGATAAAAGGGAAATAAAAGTAGGTATATTTGAGTAATGGCGTCTTATGATGGTTTTATTATTTTTGTCTGTTTTATAAACCTATTTGAGTATGGCTGTATACCTTGCCCCAGTCTTCTTACAAGCCTATAATTTAACTGAAAGCCTGTGCTTCCAAAACATTTCACATCCATTCGTGAGTATAACCTCAAAACAAAATGTTTTCACTCGATTATGATCAGATTTATCAATAAATTATTAGTTACCAAACGCAAAGGCTGCTTAATTTCAACTTGACAATATTCTATTATAGGCCCAGTACAGCTCCAAAACATATGCATACACCGTTTCCGAGCAAATACATAAGTAATTCAATTTCCAATACACACAACCCCCACAACGGAACTCGACACCTAACATCCAAATTACAATTTCGCTCCAATCTAAAAACAAAAACGAACTGGCGATCCAATCTATAAAACAAATGAACGAACATAAAACTTAATTTTATAGGTGCGTACGGCCTACAGTGTATTTGTGAAAAAAGTCGGTGGCATTTTAGGTTTCAGGATACGCCATCGACGCTCGCACGCTCGACGAACATCAACAAACCTAACTATGCGTTTTACAATAAAATAAAATTGAACCGAAAGCTTTGTCGATTTGTACGGATTCTCGAACCGGCATTTTAATTCGTTGCTCGAATATCACAATGGTGCCACAGAACACTGGCGAGCAGAAGGACAGCCGGAAAATTATCGTAACACTATTTGTTAAGTACCGGAATAGTCACAAATCACTGATTTACATTTGCGTTAGCGAGTTAGGTGAGTTTAGTGTACATAATAAAGAGTATTCTATTCTTAGTCCCTTAAAGTCTATAAGTACGTGACACTTCCCAATGAAAATCTTTAATTTTCGGACTAACGTTTGGTCACATAACTTCCTACTTTAAGTAAACAACATAACTTAACATTAAACCTGTATTTACCGAAGGGTTGGGCAGAGGTGTACCTATAGATCACCCACATCTCACCAGTTATGTTTAAGTCCCATATGATAGGGGGAGAGTATATTGCCATCAGCCGGGCACACCTCCAGACTCCGGACTGAGAAATTACAGTTGGAAAAACCCAATAACACTTTGCCCGACCTGGTATCGAACCCAGGACCTCGTGCACAGCAGTAGCGCTTGCTACCATTAAACCAATGAGGTAGACCCACTTAACTCATGAAAATGTAAGCCAGCCGAAAGTGAGTATTCAAAAAACATTAACTGGCTTTAAAACAGACAAGGCGTTTCACAAATTGACCTTTTCCACATTACTTCAGCATCAACGTGTGTTTTTTCTCGTGAAGCTTCGGCGCCCACATCATGTGCATTGTTAAATACAATAAAAAAGGTTTTTGGGTGACAAAATGGCTTGAAACTGAATAACTAACGCATCTGAAAGCCTGCCGCTATTGTCTGTAGAATTTTATATTTAATTCGAAATGTTACAAGCTTTGTCTTTTTGAACAAAAGACGTTTATAAAATGATTTTTTTGGTGAGCGTATTTCGTTTGGATTGGTTAAAAAACTGTGTTAATAATATAATTTGGAGTAATATTTATGGTTTTTTCAGGCTTTATCATTCAGTCATTGTAAAATTTCTACATTTATACCTGTTATATTTATGGTGTACATAATAAATAGTATTCTATTCTATCAAGGCACCTTTTCAGATGCAACATGGAACGAACGAGCATTAATTAATCGTGCTATGCTGTAAGAGATAAGTGCTTACGTAATTGCGTAATTACATTTGCCGTATAATAGATTTTCTACAGCCATATTGCGGTTAATTCTGCTCTCAAAACGGTGAAGGAAAACCATGCGAGAAAACCGGCATGTCCTAAAAACCAAAAATTCGAAAAAATGTAACATCTACCAACTAGCACTGGATCCGCGTGGTGGATTACAGCCCACTCCCTCTCATAGAGAGGAGGCCTGTGTCCCAGCAGTGGGAACAATATAGGCTGATGATGCTATACTGATGCTACTCGTATATTGCAAATTCTAGCTTTTTCTTACATTTCCAAAATGTCTATTTAAAAATAAAAGTTAATAAGTACATCAAACATGGATTTTAATAGCATTTTATTTCCCTTTCGTTCACTCAATGCCTTAGTATATTTTTATCAAAAGAAACAAGAAAAATATATTGCTTTTCTAGTGTAAATACCTATGACTACTCTTGCCCATATTAACGTTCCCAAAATCCCTTTTAAAAGAGAAATATTGACTGACTGACAAGCGAAGACCTATGGGTCACAAACGTATATTAAAACAGTTATACAAGGGACGTTGACATAATTGTCGTATGTGTAGACATGGCCGTTTATTTAAGCGGCAGCGCTCCCATCAATCTTCATCGGCGGGACGCACTCGATTGACAAGGAACGCGCGCAATGAATACAAATGAATTTACCCTTAAATTCGTGGTACAGAGTGTAAGATTCTGAGAAAAAATCTAAACTTTCTGAAGGGGCAGGTCATTATAATATTGATATTGAAGAAATAAGAACTCCACCACGCTGAAGAAGCCCTTGGTAGACTACCAGTATCTAAAAGATAGTTTATACTAAGTATGTTTTAGTATACAGGGTGGTTAATGGTTTCGCAAACTGAAACCATGAATTCAGCACATGACTCTAGAACCCTATATCTGTCGCCGACATTTTTCATGAGGTATCAAAAAAATAAATCAGCTGTTTCGTAGAAAAGTGCCTACCTACCTTCGTACGCCTACCTACTACGCGGTCAAAATGTATGGAATAGCAAATTTTTTTATAAATTACCGACGCAACGTTTCAACACAGTGGAATTCAGATTAATGTACTGAAACCATAGTAACAGGTACGCATCGATGTCCCTGTCACCCTTTATATAAGCCTAATTATCAAGAATGGTACCAGTCGATCCACCAACCTACACTGGGCCCACGTTGTGGATTAAGGCCCATTCCCTTTGATTTTTATATGTATACTATAGGGATCTACTTTCTATTTTAAGTCGCCTAATAGTAGGTTTATAGTAGTACTTATTTTTAAAAAGGCATTGTCATGTTACCATCAATAACTTCTTGAGGTTGTTAATTTCATTTTAAGTTTCGATAAAGTCAAATAATTTAATTTGGGCATTCGCTTGTAACTTTGACCGCGTTCCAGACACGACGACGGTAGCTACGCTCACTGAAATCAGTCTTGGATGGAAATTACAGAGAATTTTCATTAGAATGGGCTCTTAACTGATAACACCTCATTTATTCCGCCTAAGTACCACCCAATACATTAATGAGGAGCTTTAGGTCCATGTTTAGTACAGGTTTTAGTTTAGGCTAATATTTTGCTAAGATTTTTCTAAATAAAACTCTCTCCTTCTTCCCGGCGGGTAGGCAGAAACTACAGAACGTCACCTGCTGCGATCTTGACATACTCCTTTTGCCTCGTTTACGTTCGTACATATAAAGGTCAACTCTCTCTCTTGGCTATTGGCGACGAACAACTACGAGAATGGTCCCTCTGGTCGCACACCGGTTGCGAGTACTATGTAAGTTTCTAATTTCGAGATAAATATTTTTATTTCCAGTAGATTTGAGTCAACCCGTATCCAATGATGATCGAAGACACTTAATTCCCAAAAACAAACCATAGTATTCAGTTAGAATAAAAAAATACTAGTGAAATATGAGTGAGAATACACAATGAATAATAAATTAGGTATTGTCTTAACAGTGGGTAGTTTTTTTCCGTCCACGATCAAAGTATTGATTCATTTCACATACCGAATTATATTATAAGGGCCAACGAGACTATATACTGATTGGTATTATTTTATATAGTACTAGCTTCTGGCCGCGGCGGCGCGGCGGCGGCGCGTGGATGTCGGAAATTATCCCACGGGAACGTGCTACCAGGATAAAAAGTATGTCCTTCCCCGGGATGCCATCTATCTCTTTGCCAAACTTATCAAAATCCGTTCAGTGGCTTAGGCATTAAAATGTAACATACAGACAGAATTTGTAATATTATACAACGTGTCCCAGAAATCAACATCAAGCCGAAAACGGGCAATAGGCCAAGTCGTCACAGTAATTAGAAAAATATTTTAAAAAAATTATGGATTCAAAAATAAATCTCAAAAAGTGACACCCTGTGATGATCTTTCAAGTCCTGTGACTAAAAATATTAACTTTTCGTCAGTTTTTTTCTGTGACGTAACCATGAATAACCCTTCTGTAAATTACAGTTATAAGTTAAAACATAACTACCTCAGTTTTAAATAAAATGTTAGATTTTTGCCCAACATTGAATTCAAAATTATAACATGAACCAACTTTAGCCGCGTGTAGTATAAAAAAAATGTACTACACTATTTTGGCAAGTAACTTTAAAAGATGGTGCGTTCAGTCTGGATTCCAAAATGATGTCACTTACTAGTTGCTTCTTCTTAATTGAGGAAAAAAGTTATTTGTTAGTTTTAGGTGCGTTTGAAATAAAATTCAGTTGTTGGATTTCTTTAGTTATAATTTTTATTAAATCAGATTTACATTATTAGATACAAGTTTATATTATTAAATGTTCGAACTCTTTGCCTTCAGCTGCAATGCAAGCTCTACATCTCTTTAAAAATGATCGCGTAATAAGACGGGTGTATCTTCTCGAGTCTGTATTCAGCGGCTTCTGCTATTCTTTGGCGCAGCTCGTCTAAATTTTGAATTGGTTTAGAGTACACGATATCCTTTATCGTACCTCAGTAAAAGAAATCTATGGGGTTTAAATCGGATGAACGGGCAGGCCACGAAATTGTACAACCCCGCCCTATCCACCGATCGGGGTATTCACGATTGAGATAAATAAACCTTGTCGTACCCTTTTACCACGACAGGCTTTGCTTTAAAAAAGCGTTTGGTACGTTTCCATTGTATGACTTAAAGATTATTTTTACCCATTTTCGAGTTAATGGAAGCCAGCAGTAAACTCCACCCTTTAAACTTTATTACCCTTTTCCACCCCGGTAAGAGACGATTTTTGAAAAACCCTTAAAACATACTGAGTTTCGAGTTATTCCGTCCGAGCGGTTTGTATTTTTTTCCTACCTATTAACTTTTTCCCCCCTAAATCCTCTGTGAGGAGTTTTTTTTTAACTAAAAGTGATCATCTGTATTCATTACTGAGGCAAATATTGCCAAGTATCAACTTTATTAACAAAAGGAAAAAGATTATTCATATTAACTGTGTCCCGTTTTAAAAAAAATATTAAGATGTTTCCATAATTTGACTCAAAGATGATGTATAACAATTTTTGAGTTAATCAAGCCACGTAGTAAAATGCTCCCCTTAAAAAAATAATTTCTAAGTTTCGAGTTAATCGGACCGCGCATTCAAATTCTTCCACACAAACTTTAACACCCAATAAGATCCAATAAAGTTATTGGATCCGTAGAAGAAATTTCTCGCCGGTTGATCGACACTTCACGTGACTAGAAGGCTGGGTAGTTCCAAAGGCCAAAGAATTTGCATTGCCATTCAACGTGCGATGTTGCCAGTCTTTTGGGCACGTTTCCGGATGCAGACGAGTGCTTCGACGTCTAAATATCCTTTTGTTTTTGTATTTATTTATATCGTTAGTTACCTAGTCTTTTAATTTGGTGCCTAGTTAAATAGTTTGTCATAATTGTAAGTTAATTAATAAATTTATCACCGACATAGAAAAATGGCGAAAAAACTTAATAAAAATAAATGATTTGTGGACAAAGTCAGCAAGCACTGCGTAGTCGGACAAACGATAAGCTTCCTACAATGTTGAACTAAGTCCTACCGCCAAAATAGATAGATAAAGTATAGAACAAGTTAACTCGCGGCAGATCTAGGTAGCTACGTGTCAAGTGCGGGATTATGGCACGGGAGAAGAATTGTTTGGAACAAGGCACGAGAAAGACACGAGAAGAACATGTCAAACTACTAGGGGAACAAGAATACAAGGAGGTGCACTCGTATTTTACAAGATTGTTAAGAGAGCATGGCCACACAAACTTACCGAATATTCTGTTGAACAATGCATCATTGCCGATTGGCACATCACGGTAATCAGATGATAATATAACAAGGAAATAATATTGATAAATGCATTTTCTTTCTTTTCTTTCTTTTCTTTATCAGGTTTTCATCCTTACCAAATTCATCTTCGAATGAATTTATCCCATCCTCTTTCATGTTAAACAAAGAACCTTTTTAAGCGCCAATTTTCTAGATAAGTGCGTCAGCAATCCTCAGAAAATAAGCCAAGGTATCTTTCCATTTAGAGACAAGTGTCCATGGCTATTTCAACACAAATTAAGCCTATTCAAACCCAAAAACACTCTTTACACCAACAAATATTTTGCAAACCCTCGTTCTTTCAACTTGTCCCATCCACCAATAGAGTCACAGGATTACAAACACGCTCACATATGTACTTATGTACTTCTGAGTGAGACAAAATGCTCATTGAATTTCATAAGGCCCGGGATTGCCAACCGGACGCCGGAGCACCTTTAGCTTAAGTTTGCTGGTTGCAACTTTGTTTTATTTGCAGTATTTTGTCTTGTGTAATGGGACTTCTTATGTAGTATACAAATAGGTTGTATGTTTTATGTTGTATAATAGTTCTTTGAAGGAAAAGGATGAGGAATTGCGGTAGTAAAACGCTGGCTGGAATAGTTATTTTAGGAAACTCATCTTTTACGTTCACAGTCTGATCTCAGTCTCAATCTGTCAAAAATACCTAGAACTTTACTACTACATTTTTGACATTTCATTGTCGCCGAGATGAGGCTGCGACTAAATTTTAAATGTTTTTAATAAAAACTTCGGTAAAGGTGACTCCGAATACACTGCAAAGACGTTGGGGAAGAAAATATATACAGACCGTTCATGACAGACGCAAAGGATTACCTACATAAAAAGATTGAAAGAGTCGAAAATAATATAAAATCTATTACATCTGTAATCCCCGGGTGAGGTATCTGAACTAAACTAACATACTAGATCCCTGATGACTGCTTTACTCCTAACATAATAGGGTCGGACTAACTTTAACACTCGTACCTTTTTTCTTTACCTGAGTAAAACCTAGTACCCATTTGAACTAAACCGTAACAAGTTATAACTGGTAACCTAATAGTTACCACAAAACCCAAGGGACAGAGAAACAATCCTCCAAAGAAGGCTTAATTTTTTTCATAAGTTTTTACGGTATTCGCACACGAGTCCCATTTGGGCGCCAGTTAGCAGAGTACAATAATAATTTGTAAAGATTACGAACAACAGGTGTGGCTAACGATACACCTTTGTGTTTATTATTTGCTTACCCACCTTTGGGCATAGATTAATATTATCATGCGTGTAAAAGTCTGTATTTATTGAATAAACACAGTTAGTGTTTTAATAAACAGGGCTTATCGCATTCCACAGTTGAATGTAAACCTTTTGAAATGGAATTATTATTATTGGAATTTTAATTTATTATGCAAAGCTACACCGTAACTAATAACTATTGGTCACGCTGCAATTTTGTTTTTTTCTTTATAGAATAATAATGCTAGCATCACCTCTGTACCTACCCACTAGTACAACCGAACTGTACCACCGGTGGTACTAGCGGGAAATTGTGTTCTCTATAGTACCACTATTTACTTAGTGGTACTAGTGAGACTGTTTGTTCTCAACCTTTGTTCCCACTAGTACCTCCGAACTGAACCACCGGTGATACTAGCGTGAAATCTCGTTCTCTATAGTACCACCATTTATATTAATTAGTATTAGTGGTACAGTAAGACTGTTTGTTCCATAGATATCCGAGATATATATATATACCAACGTAGTTTATAGGGAAGTGTTGTAAGGTATGATACCTTTGTACGTATTTTTACTCTTTTGTGTCCTGGAATGTACTCCTGCATTATTTTCTCTATTTCCTTCAGTCACATCTTATGACTGAACTCAGCAGGATTCCCATAAAACTCTCTTCACTTGCTTCGCTTGCAAAAAAAAGTTATATTTTAATGCTATTTTAAAAGTTGTTTACTTATAATGCTATAGCGACACTGGCATCTTAGGTATTTTTGGTGCTGTAGAGCCTTCACGCAGACGACGTCGCGGGCAGCAGCTAGTTTGCAATATAGGTATGTTGAAACATATCAATTGTGACAAAACAACAATGACAACTTACTTTGATTAATGATTTGTCTGTGGTTTTATACGGAGTTTGTAAGTGGATATCTCTCGGATATCGATTTATGGAACACACAGTCTCACTAGTACCACTAATTAATATAAATGGTGGTACTATAGAGAACGAGATTTCATGCTAGGATCACAGGTGTTTCTGTTCGGTGGTACTAGTGGGAACAAAGGTAAAGAACAAACAGTCTCACTAGTACCACTAAGTAAATGGTGGTACTATAGAGAACACATTTTCCCGCTAGTACCACCGGTGGTACAGTTCGGTGGTACTAGTGGGAACGAACGATTTTTTCTGTTCTGTTTTTCTTGTCTGTTTTTATGTGTGTACATAAATGGTTAAATAAATAAATAAATAATGTTGTACCTAAATAAATACTGGTATTCAGCTGCATTCGGTTAAACTGGATGCCGACCCCAACATAGTCGGGAAAAAAAAAAACAAAATCAAAATCGGTTCATCCGTTCGGAAGCTACGATGGCACAGACAGACATACACACACACACCCCCACACACACACAGAGAGAGACACGTCAAACTTATAACACCCCGTCGTTTTTGCGTCGGGGGTTAAAAAGGCTAGGCAGATGATGAGATTAATGTAGTAGGTACCTACATATTTATGAGCAATTTATCTTCTATAAAGTTTCATGATGCTCTATTTTTGCTGAACCAGATCCATCTAAATCGTCACAACATTATTCTATAATGTATTTTCTGTCAAGTTTAGAAAAATCTTTTAGCCTCTCGATACCCATCACGTCTGCGAAGAATTTAATTTGACCCTGTTTACACAAGCAATTCGCTAAAAATCACAGCATCAAAAAGTAGGCATTTAACATTCCTCAAACTGTCTTCAACAAAGAACTGTCACCTCTGAACACGGTCTCTTCTTTTAACAGATAAACATATAGTTCGCCATGCTCAATATTGATACCATCACGTGTGATTACACTTTCCCATTACCCCTTAGGTGCGTTACTTATTCCTATGTAAAGCTCTCCCATCCTTGTATGTGAGTAACTTTTATTTGAGGGGGAAAACTGTATGATGTCCATTAGTTTACCGGCAACGTTGATTATATCATATTCTGGTACTGATACCGAAGAATTGGAGGTCTTTAGATCTTGTGTTAATAAAGCGAACTTATTGGGTCTGAGAATGTAACAAAATTAGTTGTACAGCTCAAGGTCAAGGTGCTACCACTGATGTGCGGCATACGCGCACTGGCCTAGCGTAGTACGGAGTTTCAGAAGAGTAAGAGCTTATAAAGGTTTTATGGCGGCATCTACATACAACACCACATGCGAACTACGCATCATACTGACGTCACGTAAAATCCCGCATCGCGCAAGCAAAGCATACTGCGCGACTAGCATATATACAACGTCCCGACATCAATTACTGTTGGGCAGTTGCCCACCAGACACGACACCCGCCTGGTCGGAGGATCCTTCCTTTTCTATGGAGAATGAGTGGACTTTACACCCTGTTCCTCATACCCCTATAGTTTTGCTACCACTGACATGCGGCTTACCCTACCAGATCCTAGAAAAAGGAGGTTAAGTTTAAAAACGTAGATAGGTAGGTCAGATTACCTTAGAAGAAGTAGGTCCTATGGATGGGCGTATATCCACCAAGCCACATAGATAGATGCTCTACATTCAACACAATTTGTGTACCTACCAATCCTAGAAAGACACGGTACTCAGTCAGACACTGTAATGGTTTTTATGGCTAATACAGTCGCTTTTTCCTGCCCTAATGACATCCCTACAGCCATGAAAATAAAGCATCTACTCGTACTACCCCTCATTACCATAGACCTAACCGACTTGAAAGAAGTCGTATTCTGTTTCAGTGACACAGGCTACAGCACTTATTTACATAACGAGCGCTTATCGCGCACCATCGCTACCTCGATCCCAAATACCATAGGTTAATAATCGTATAAATTCAATATTGGGACGCTCGAGTCTACGAGATTGGACTGTGGCCAATAGTAATGATTTGATTGCGAAGACTGGGGACTTGGCACTTTAAAATAGTTTAAAAACTATCGTTTAAAATGTTATAAGTCTCAAAGTTTGATGAACTATTATAATTAATTGACTAAACTGATAAAACGTAAAACGTGTGAGGTCGGGGGACCCTCGTCAGAAACGAAGTTACTTACGCGATTCTCGTGCGCACGAACACTCGTATTTAATAGAAAAAGAGAGAGAAAAAAGTGTGAAATCAATACGCGTTTTTAATACACAGCCATAAGTAAGTTATAAGTTTTTAAAGGCTCCCGAAAACTAGGTACATAACAAAAACAAAAAATAAGATAACAATTAACAACATGAGAAAAAGTCGCATGGAGGAGGCACAAGGCTTTTCGGTACGTGACGATTTCTACCAGTTTACTCTTACCGAAAACTTCATTCCAATAATAACTTAATCGATGTCAAGATCTTCCAAACTGGAATAGTTTATGCTGCTGAATAGCAGAAATTCCACTATATCCTGGATGGATGGATGGATGTTTGTTATTCTTTCACGTCAAAACTACTTAACGGATTTGGATGAAATTTGGCACACATATAGTTTATAACCAGGATTAACATAGGATACTTTTTATCCCGATATTCCTACGGGATCGAAACTTATGCTGGTAAAACCGCGGGGCGCAGCTAGTACAAACTATATTTTTTGCACAGAGTTACCTTAGTTATTGTTACTTTACTAAAGACCAAAACGTAAGCGGAAAATCACGAAAGGTTACATAACCTCCAGGATGAATAAAACATGTAATTCATAAGGGTCATTCGCAAAACATCAGAATCAGCTTATTACTACAACCAACTTTTGTTTTGGAAGTAAAAGAACAAACATTCATGACCAATTTGTATGCAACCACTATTTTATGTTTAGACAATACCATGTACGAAGTTTCATACTCCCTTGTTTATACCTATTATTAGCCCGTCAACGTTTACTGCTAAATAAAATCATGACATATAGTAACCCCTCTGCCTAAATCTTCAGGGAAAATAGGGGTAATGTTATGGTATGTTATCAAGTAAACCGAAAATGTTAATTGTAGAAGCTTTTAAAGGCATCCAGTGTTTTCCATAAGAAGTTTTCTACCTGCCATAACCGCTTATCTTATCATAATAGCTTGTTTAATACCAGTTCTAAAATATGTCTCAAGTTCACAGCTCGAGTAACGACTAAATCTAGAACCAGCTCTTACCCAACTTGGGACCGCAAAAGGAGGTATATCTGTTGGTTGTTTCGTTCCTCCGTACGATACATCAGCTTGGATTGAATACAAAGCCTTGGAAACGTTCAATATATTACCCAATTGGATTGTGTTTAAATAAGACTATGTTTAAATAGTATTAAAGGGTTTTTTGAATGTGATGTGGTGTGTGATAAGCAAGATTACCTGATGTAAGTGGTCCCCACGACTCAGCACAGCTATAAGAAGCCATCGTCAGATCGCCGTTTTGCGTGGATGTAATGCATATTTTACCCCAAGTTGTTCTTATTTTTGTGTTTATGTTTTTCTCTGCGTCATGTTTACCTCAAATAAATGTATTTTATTTCTATCTTTTTGTATCCCAGAGACAAAAAATAAATTGCTTACGTACCAGTAATTACACTGACACGCTTCTTCAAACCAGAACCCCGTAATGCTTGGTGGCAGGAATGGGTCTAGATTTTGACCAAGTGACTGTTGCATTTGAATTTCGGAGTTGTTTGCATAAATAACTCTTGCCGTGTGTACGAACCGTCTAAAGAACCCACTATGTAAAACAGACACTATTCGGTGACCTGAAAACCGTCGGCCGGACGTCCGGGGCCGTAACACCGTACAGAATCAATAGCCGTAACATACGCCACGATCGCCCCATGAATTATGCATGGCGCTATGGTGGCCTGCACTTGCATTCGGGTGCTTTTGTTTTGACGGGGGTTAAGAAAAGGCCACCTATTTTCCATTCGGGGGACACGTGAGCTTCGTCATCCTATCTGCTAGTAGCTACTACGATCACTGGTTCTCCTGCCAGGGTGTGCGTGTGTTGTTTAGTTTACTTGAAAGGCCATTGGGATTTTACGTCAATGGAATGAACACTGTTACACCATGTCGTAGTTCTACCCAAACGATTTTTAAGCTTACACGGTAATTAAGGTGTTTTGAAGACGACGTAATTTGTTGGGCAATCTTAAAAGAATTTTAGCCGCAACTTCCTTTTAGAACCGAACTTCATCGCGTAATTGTAGCAAGTCTGTCATTGTAGCCAAAACACATCGGTGAAACAAAGACGCATGAAACATTCTTCTTCTTCTTAGCGTGTCGATGGGAATCTAAATGGACCAGCCAGAATTCGGCTACGTGTATGGCGCCATTACTAGCGTCCATTAGTTCCTGTAATGTGCAGACGACTGGACACGCAGGACACGATTTTAAGTGAGGAGGAGGAGGCCCGTGTCCAAGCAGTGGGAACATTATATAGGCTGATTATGTATTTAACTAGCCCATGTAACTGCTCTGTACCAAGGTTTACCGTAAAATGTAAGAGGAGAGGAGGGAACAGGGAGAGGAAGACGTTCAAAAGTACCTTTTATGTGCGTATTTGAAATAATTTTGAATGCTTGACTTTGACTTTTGACTTTGAGGAGGAAGAGGAGGGTTATGGTGGTGAGATGTAAGTCCAACCTGGTAAAATGGGGCTACCTTGACGGAACGGCAGTAGGGTGTGATTGTGGAGCTATGTCACAAACTACGCTCCACCTCCTATCCTTTGGCTACATGTTTTGAGACACAGAGGGCACTCTGTGTCCCAAAACATGCAGTCAAAGTGACCTCGGCTCTGCCACTGACGACGCCGTGGAAGCGGTGAAGTTTTGGGAAAAGAAGATTTAAAATACAGTCGTGCCACCGACAAGGAGAAGAAGACCAGGAGATAGCTAAAGCTAGAAAACCGTCGTCCAAATATCCCACTCTATCCACCAGGGAATATGAAGTCACTCATATAAATATCCTGAGCCGGCCGCTTACAAACCGGACCACGTATAACCGATAGCTCATAACTAATACGACAGAGCTATCTATCTAGTTCTTGTAGCTCCGTATTCTTGGAATTTATTATTATAACCTTAGGTTTCTTCTTTGTTTTGTTTTGTTTTGGTTTATACTGCAATCGGTTATTGGGAAGATTTCTGGATCATTGCGTCCTGGTGTTGAGGATTTCTGAATGTATATGATTATAATAAAGTGTTATTAATTCTTCTTTCTTGTTTTCAGCTTGTTGTTTTTAAGGTTCTGTACCCAAAGGATAAATCACAGAATTCATATAACTATAGCCACTAATATGTATACCTATGCTGATTTTATAAAATACTTTTTATCCCGATATTCCCACTAGGTCGAAACTTATGCGGGTGACACCGCGGGACGCAGCTAGTAATAAATAAAAAAAGCAGCCGAGTGCGAGTCAGACTCACATACAAAGGGTTACGTACCACAAGGAAAAAAACGCCGAAAAAAAAACGTTTCTTGTATGGAGACCCCTTCAATTTTTTAATTTATTTTATTTTTATTATTTGTTGTTATAGCGGCAATAGAATACACACACTCTCCGATTGAAATTACAACTGTCAACCTACAACGGTGTACGTGATACAACCCGCTGATAGACAGACGGGCGGGCGGGCAGTGGTGGCTTAGTAATAGAGTCCCGTTGGCACCCTTTGGGTACGGAACCATAAAAATATATTTTTTTTAATTTTCTTAGTAGAATCACAGACTGTCATTGCGCTGTTCTGTTTTTCTTTTTCAGATAACTTCCTCGTGTTTGTATTATTTCGATGTGATATCGTCTCAGAACACCGAACACCTTTTGTTTCTACAAGATACACGAAACTCAAAAGCAGTTTTGCTTTTGAGTTTCGTGTTTCAACACTATCTCCGTGTTCCAGTGCTATGTACATTCCGTAGCGGGTGTTAGCCATAAGCTAGCTTAGCATAGCCTAGCCTCCCATCTGATCTCACTACGCCACAGCCTAAACCCAAAACAAACAGAACTGAACTACATAACGCATAACTAACATAAAGTACTTTACAGCGTTGGCTTCAGGATATTTAGCCAGGATGACCACAAATGAGTAGACCTAGCATTTCGCAGCTGTGACCCTGGCTAAACCAACTTATTTTTACCACCCGGCTAAACCAAAAGCAACCCTAACATTATAGAAATAAGGGTGGTTCAGAGTATAAAGGTAAGTTGGTTTGGTTAAATAATGTCATGGGCATTGTACCCCAAACGGCTTATAAGTGTGGGTGTATAAATACTTAGTTCGCGTTTTGTAAAAAACTTTGCTTTCCACTAATGTTTGGTTTTGGTTTAGTTCGTTTTTAAACTTCTTTTAGTTTTTGTGGAGTCCTTGAAAACGTTTAATTGTTCATTTGAAATTGCAAGAGTTAATTGCAGGCTACATAGAATGGGATGTTGTTGATAAAGTATCCGTTTAGTTTACGTTTCCACTTCTTGATTTACTGGATCTAGCGTCTCTATTGTACCTTAAAAATCTCCAATTTTTTTAGCTTAGTTTGAGAGACACAGGAGGACTCTATGCCATACATATTCTGTATGGTGCACATACAGATGCTCTATGGTGCAAAGTCCTCCTGTGCATTTTATCAATCTACAACAGATGGCTGTCAAGCAAAACAAGAAATCATTTCTTTATAGCTGGTCAGTAAATGAATAGCTCCATTTTTTTTTCATTGCTCTATATAGTCTTTCAAAGTATCGGCAGACTAAGTTGTATTGCAGATCATAATACTACTTTTCATACCTGTCCAAGTAATAAAAAGTGAAGATAAACGACACCGCAAGTTTCATCCAATTGAATAAAGATCCATAACTTTGGAGATAAATCACAGCGAGTCGTATCCATTGCTGTGATCGAGGAATGAGGAAAATGAGGGAAAATGCAGTATATCAGCCCCACACGAAAGTTTTTGGAAGGGCCCTAAGAATCGGTCAACGGCTAAAAAAGTTCATCCGGTCTTCTCCCAAGGGCATAGACAGTATGTTTATTTTATACAACGAGCAGAATAGATCTTCTTTTATTTGCTTAGTTTTTAAAGAGATTATCCAGGGAAGACTTTTCTTTTTGAGTCGGTGGTACTTTTTAGATTAGCTGAACCCAGTAGGTGATCACGTTAAAAGCAGCGTTAGTGGTTTCATTAGATCTTCAAAGGTGCAGGTGTATGAACCCTTGGGACATCCAGCAAGTGAGTCATGTTCTGGACAGCGCCGCACTCACATTGGGTGTTAGCTGGGCTTAACCTTATTATTGTATTAGAATGTACTTCGGCCGCCAAATGGCACTACTGTGTGAATACAGGGGAAGATAAAATTAATAACAATTGGATGGCAGTGCAGAGGTCACCTTGACTGCATGTTTTGGGACACAGAAAGCAGGATAGGAGGTAGAACATGATTTGCGACATAGCTCCACAACCACACCAACTTCACTTAAACTGGACCAATATTGCCATGAACACTTCTTTAGTAGTTACATATGTTAACCGATATTTTGCGGTATCAATTTGATTCTCTGTTATAACTAACACCACAACTGTTCTGTTCCTAAGCTCGAACCTTTAATTAGCTTTACAAAATGAAAACCTAATCTCATGAAAGGCCCGCGTCGTCTAATATTCCACCACAACTCCTTAACTGTTCGTATTACTTGTTAATACTACATGTTCGAGCGACTCCGGCGCCGCGACACTATTTATTAGC
The DNA here is from genome assembly GCA_951799955.1 of Apamea anceps. Classification (NCBI taxonomy): domain Eukaryota; kingdom Metazoa; phylum Arthropoda; class Insecta; order Lepidoptera; family Noctuidae; genus Apamea; species Apamea anceps. The sequence continues at coordinate 20,254,567 of OX637513.1, read as the reverse complement.
TAACTTTCACAATAAATCCGACTGCTCGACCGTGACGAATCAAACGACGTGTAAGTATACGTGCCAACAGAACTGTTATGGTGTTATTTAATTTGAAAACCTTGATCAACTGTAGCTTCAGAAAACGGTTCTTAGCCTTCAGCATACAGTAGCCACGTCTACCGTCATCAGCTTGTCAGTTCATCCGGCTGGAGTAGTTTCATCATTTTCTACGTTTACCTACTGGTGTATTGTATCCACGCAAGGATTCGTCACCTCCAACCATCGGCCTGTGGTAGACATGTCTTGCTCATTGGAACATTAGCATGCTCTGTAGGCTTTCTCAGGCTTCTTTAGGCTTTGTCAGTAGCCACTCTTCAGGCCCTGTACAACGCGCTGAGAATCGAGTACTATGACGCATCTTTGGAGAGGCGAATGCATTGGTAGATTATTATATAATAATGATGGACACAGAGCCTTCTGCGTGTCTTTTTAAAAAACACAAGTCTGTAACTCCTGAAAAACAAAACATTCAAGATAAAGAAATTCCTTCCAGAAACCACTTGTCGACACGGCAGTACGTAATACGTGTTTGGCATCGATTTATTCCGTGCACCTTACACCTTAATCCTTCGCCTCAGCCACTGCGGAGCGGACACGTCCTGAGTTCCTGACGACTGACTAGAATAATGCGCAATTTTATACGATTTATATCTGATGCCACTTGATGGAATTGAAGAGGGGAGAGGATTTGGAGTTATGATCATGTCAGGTACTTGCTGTACTGGGAGAGGTTAGGAATAATTGAATATGGCCCCAAAGGTTCACTCGAGATAGTAGAGTCGACCTCGTAATTGTTTTATACCCTAAGGTTCAATGTCCCGTCAATGTTACGTAATAAAACCAAAACGACTATTTTGCTTTTATGACCAATGTAAGACTTCATAAGTTTAAAATTACTGGGAATTCATTTCACTTACAATTCCCAGAATATGATATAATTTAAATAGGTAGTATAGTCGACCTAGTTACATATTTAAATGATATTATATTTTACCCACTTGGATTTCTGTGAAATTACGGGGAAATGAGACCTTTTGAACACCGTCTCTAACGACACCAGCGATCAATCCTATTGGTGATAGATGTTCTAAGGCGACAGTAATCACCATCCATAACTTGTTTCGCCAACCTACCTAATTACACCTTGTTCATTTCCCAGCATCCAAAGCCGTACTTCAATCAAAACGTTCTTCCTCATCCAATCAACTTACGCTAAAATAAACTTAAAAGCTTTTCCAAAGAAACAAGACTCAAAATGTAAATAACGTTTAATAAAAGCTTCCAGACATGAGATCCTTTGATGATAGAGCCTGTCAGAACCATCAGAGAATCATTTGTATTAAAAAAAAAACTCGTAATTTTCCGTTCCATTTAAATGACGAGTAAACCATCCAGATTGGAGTATGTACTGAATAAAAAAAGATTCTTAAGGAAAATCGTTTCAGGACGCGACGGGAAATCGTTTCGCTGCAACCCATTCATGTGTGGAAATATACGGGGATTATAATCGAGAGGAGACGCTGGTAAGGATTTCCGGTATTTTTTGGTAGTAATCGAGATACTTTATGATTGCTCTTAAGGAAATGGACCAGCATTTTGTTCCTATCATTGTGTATTTACGCCAGTTTTCATTGCCTCAAATATGAGCGTAGTAGTTCCAAATGGTAACTTGATCAGTGCAAATAATAATTCAAGCCAGAATCATTCGAGCGCTTCTGAAGGCGCCAAACTTGTCGAAGATTTCTGCGCAAAGTCTGTTTAGATTGCCATCTTTGCCAGCTAAGAAGAAGAGGCATGAAACAACAGTTCCATCTGCCTTAATCATTATTTTACAGCACTTTTCTCGTTCCAGGAACTCATTTCCCGTATCACTTTAAGCCAGCCCTCACTGCAGGCATCCAGGTTATCTCGCCACCTCTTTCTGGGACGGCCTCGGTGACGCCGTCCATCTTCAGGTACCCATTATGTAGAAACGTTTGCCCAGCCCTTACCGAACTTTACCCAAAACATGACATCACAAACATCAATTACTTAATAGGTGTACCAGGAAGGCAGGAAGAGGAACCCTAACGAGTCATCTATCTCCAGATCTGACAGCGACGCGGGTCCGTCTCCTCACCTCTCCCGTACATTCCGGTCGCGGCATTCCTGCTCGCGACATTTCCAATGATATTTCGATCGGCTGATATGAAAACAGACCGTGATTGAATTGTGATTGAGGTTCAACAATCGGAGATGGGTCTTTACAATAACTCCCAAGCGGAATTCCTATTATTTTCCAATGACTCGTATTGTGGGGGGCGTCCGCTTAATATCATTGAAATTCAATGTCGTTAAGGTCCTTATATAAGGATGGATGGAGTTTTAACCTCGTGATGAGGTTAATAGGATCACATCAACGAAAAAATAAAAACGTTTTTCTTTCTTCAGTACAACAATAACGAAAAACTCATCAGTACTAAATTGCCAGTTATTACTTGAATTACTTCTAGCTATTATTAGCGACTAGTAAGTATGTACCTAATGTGTCTGCTCCCCTCCAAAATATTATATGTCACGAATAACCCAAATTTTGTATACGCCTATTTCAGCAAAACACAGCTGTGAAAATCCTAAGTTATAAGGGTCATTGTCGCGTGTACCCTTTGTTCAAGTTTGCAGACTTGAAACAATAAAATTTTACGACAATGTGTGGCTCGATAAAGTTTTTTTTACAAAAATAGCAACCAATGTACTGTAAAATAGTCGCTAGAAAAATAGTAGTCTGCCGTTTTAACTTTTCATTTATGAATGTTTTTTTAAACTCACCAATGTATACTTTCCAATAACAGTGGTCGGGGGTTTCCATTCATGGTAAACCTTACTGCTTTGTAGGCAATCATGTTACCTACAAAGCAAACGTATACCATCTAATTAAGGTATTCGGAGAGTTTTTCATTTGTTGAAGTAAATAACACCTAATCATCAATTTTGGAGCTCAGAAAAATCTATGTACGAGTATCTACGCCAGGGCTTTGTCTTTTTATCATTAGAACCGATGGAGGAATATTCAATAGACTGGCCATACAAAAATACAACAAGTAGTTTAGTTACTAGCCGTGTACATGGGTCAACTGGTTTATAAAGCTTACGTATATTTATTAGAACGAAAAATACTTACTACGGGAACTAAATACCTTGCCATTCAAATAAAAAATCGTTATCTTTTAATACAAATTATTATTATTTTCTGTTCTGTTATTCAATGTCTGTTTATATATGTGTGTACATAAATGGTAAAATAAATAAAAATATTAAACAGACGAATGTGGGAAAAATTCGCTTATCTATTAATTATTTAGAATATTATATGTATACTTAAGATTAAGTAAAGCTAAAAAACTAAAGACAGTACGAAAATCTACTTTTCAAAAATAGATAAAAAGTTGTTATAATTTTTAGAACCGAGATAATGTGTCGAATATACAGGGTTAAATTAAATTAGCTAGCGAAGCTCTGCTCTCGAAAACAAAAAAGAAACGCACCTGCAGGATAATAATAACATAATGCACTCAATTGATTACTTGTCTTGTGCAGACTTTTTTACGTTCAAGAAAAAGATTGAAAAGAAATAAGGATTCAAACTGCACTGTTTTTTTTCGCATTATGTTACACAGAAGGACCATAATATTACAGGATTGTAGTAGGTACACATACAATATCTCACGCCTTCTTCCCACGGGGTAGGCAGAAACTACAGAACGTCACCTGCTGCGATCCTTACATACTCCTCATACTTCGTTTACGTTCGCAGTTCTATTTAATCGTCATAAATAAACCAAAAAAGATGCACAATGACGGAATGTTTTCACCAACATGACCTACAACTTACTATCATCCACCCTAAGTTGTTCCATTAATCTTGTACTAATAAAGAGCTCCATTGTGTACTTGATAATACATATCAGTAGGGTGCTTAATGTTCCGTGAACTTCGACTACAATTCCTTGTCTATTTGTTTTGTTAGTACATTCCTCTTGAGTTATTTGCCCGCAATATTTTCTGGTATACTTTGGGCTTTTCTTGTACCCACTTTGCGATGATATGTGGTTTGCAAAAGTGCGTTTCTCTTTTGTTTAGAGGTAGGTAAATTATTATAGTGGCAAGTAGGTAGGTAAGTTATCATAAGCTGTATGTCATTGGGTGATTATGACCCTATTATATTGTCTCTGTTTGTAAATGAAAGAGAATTTAGGATGGTTTTGCTTTTCCCATTTATCCAGTTCTTGTTTTAGGTAAGTGGTTGGATGTCGTTGTTTCCTGCTGTGGCCATTTTGTTCTATTGTTGATTACAAAACTTAACTAGACGGCTATCTTTTTTTCTTTCACTGTTTAACGTGCTTAATCTCTATATCGATAATTTGCCACTACTTAAGAAACCTATATTATATATCTTACCTTATATTTCTTTATTTTTTCAAATCGACTGTATCTAGCTGATTTTGCTATTATATAAGTATTGAAAGTAGAAAGAAAAAAAATACGTTAATTTGCGGTAAATATAAGGCATAAAAAGAACACAAATACAAAAAAATAACAAGTCGGGGGAAAACATACGTCACATCCACGCAAAACGGCCATCGCTCAGCATAATGCTAAGACCCTATACGAGACAGAGCCCCAGTGCTCGTTTTCAGCCACAGAACAGATAAAATCTGTTCTGTGTTTTCAACGACAGCCGGCGTTGACGTGATGACGTCAACCAGTGCCGCATACATTGATTGTGTGTTACGCAATTACGCTGCTGTTCACATACAGACAAGACATGAGCATGGATCACCACACTTGCTCCAGACTTATAATGTTTATAAGAACAGAATGCCTGACAATGTTTCCCTTCTGATTTTTATCATACTATGCTAGTTTCCTAAAAAAATCTAATTAGTCTGTCAGTTAGATTATCGAAAAATATTGGACCCGTATTTTTTCTTTTGTCAATTACATAAAAAATGATGAAGATATCGCCCGTTAAAGTTCCACGTGACGTCACTTGTCTGCCTTGCCTTGCTACACTTTCTAGCATGGCGTAACATCACGGCTCCCAAATTTTGACGTGCTTTATCTTTGTCATTTTTTGTTTGATTGACAAAAGAAAAAATACGTGTCCACTAATTTTCGATAATCTAACTGACGGACTAAATACAATAATATTTTTTTTACCCAGGAAACTACCCTATTCAGCTGGAAGACGTCCACTACCGGACATATGCCTCTCCCAGATATCGCCACAGCGAAAAAATATAAAATGAAGTGCTATACCCAGCTCTAGTAGTGTCTTTCTGTTTCCAACATTCCTGATCCCTTCGACTGAATTTGTTAATCATTTGGCACCTGAAATAAAACATACAGAAAATTATTCACAAAATATTAAATGTTTACACGGGCCAGGCCAAACTAGATTTACCATCTAGTTTATATATTGTCATGTCCTTGTTACTGCGACATGATTCATTGTTGTATTATATCCCTTGCTCACACGCGCGTACCACGCCAGGTCCCGTACACCGGCACCTAAATCAAACCCTTGTTGAAACAAAACATCACGCCTGTATTCCCTGATGGGTTAAGCAGAGTTGTAATTGTAAATACTCTAATATTTTCGCTAAAGGGTATCGTGTTACTCAGCATCGAGGCTTTAAAGGTCATATAGGCAATCGCTCCATATAAAATACTGGTATCAAGCTCCGCACCCTAATTGCGTAACACACGATCAATCGTAATCTGAATCATTTTGAAGCAAATTGCTAATCCATTGCTTCATAAGTTCGAAAAATTTGTCTGCTCAACACATAAATAACGCAATGAAGCTTGTTGAACTGTCAAAATGAAACCGATTCAGATTGATTGTGTGTTACGCAATTAGGGTGCTGGTTAGACTGGAAGCCGACCCCAAAGGCAAAGGCAAGGCTGATGATGATTTCACCAGTTACGTTTAAATCCCATGTAATACATAGAGGATGAGCGTAATAGCCATTAACCGTGCAAAAATCAGGATTCTGGCCTACTACTGAGAAACTCCTTAGCGAAAAACCCAATAACACTGCTTATCACGTTCAGAATATCTCAGATAGTCATGAATTTGGTCGCCATGTTCTGCCAACCTAACCCTTATAAGACTTCGCCTAAGTTCTCACAAAGCTGTATTAATAATTTTAGTCAACTTATTACAAACTAGGTCACTGAGCTTAAAGAAAATGTATGCATGTACCGTGTTGGCAGGAAGTACTTAAAATGCAAAATAATAATAATAGCCCGTGGCGGCTATAATCCTCTAAAGGGGCGGAGATCATGGGGAGTAGCCCAATTTGTTTGATAAGGGAAAATACTAATGTGTTGAGATTTGTAAGGATTTTCTCAGGAGAAAGTCTTACAACTTATCGACTGTATAACTTTTTGATTCTAATCTGAGGGAAAACCTGGAAACTCCTATGTGGTTATATTTACTCTGGTGAAGATATTATTTTAAAGTTTAACACTTAATGAGGTTATTGGGCTTAGGTACGATATCAAATTAAGAAACACTCGGTATTCGAGTGCGAGAGCTGAAGTTCGAGGTTCAATTAGGTACTAGGTATTTTGTTTCCAAAAGACTATTTAACTAGAAATATTCCGTCATAACACAAAAATCGACTTACTTAATACAAATCTTAAGAAACAATGGCCAAATTCCTATAGTAGAGCTTCTATAGGACACACACACGTCAGGCAAACACTGGCCAACCAAGTTGTTGGCCAGTGGTTGCCTGACGTGTTTTAAAACATTATTCTTCAGTGAACTTAGATTTAGTTTCTGGCTTCTCACAGAGATATTTTTATGTTTTTAAGAACTTAAAAAATAACAGATATTTTCATATTTATGGCATATCACGACGCCACTTCGTCGTCAGGTACGATTTGGCCATCCTCCCACTCACATACAACACACAGCGTAAACCGCTGGATCTAGAAGCATGTGCATAGAAGTTCCTTATATAACTAAGGAAGATTTTTTTTTTCAAATTCTTCCCCTGTGTTAAATAGGGGCTGACAGTTTGTCATTTTGGCCGATGGGAAATCTCGACGAGTAGGTCTTAACAAGTGCCAATTAAAATTTCTCCATTTCACAAGCATATTCCCAAAACATATTAAGCAGTACCGTTTGTTTCCTTTACTTACTGACGTTGGAAATAGCAATGGAACCTAGAACCTAGGTACCGAAACTGGGTTATTGTAGCGCAGTAACGAGCCAGCCATCCGTCACTATTTGTTACAAAGACACTTAAAGTTAACTGCCCGAGCGCGAGGTACGCAGTTAAGACACTTAGGTTGTGTGCAGGCGGGAAACTTTAAGTTGCCACACGAAAACCGTACGTGGCGTGTACCTGGATATTTTTGTTGTCGGGACAAAATAAAGGTACCTTCTTATGTATTTTGAACATTACCTTTTTCTGCAAACTGAGAAGAACTACTTTTGCAATAAAAACTTCCAAGAGCATTCAAATCAAATGTTTATTTGTTACAAATACAATGTTTTTTCTAGGGTTTTTACATAAATTGTGTAATGCTATCAATCGGAAATGGCTTATCAGTGACGTACTAAGATGATGTCGATTAGATCCCGTTTACAAGACGATGATCAGTACCAAATTATAAGCTTTTAATGAACTAAAAATGACTAAATAAAACTTACGTAAACATAGAACTTTAAATTATTTTCTTAAAAGCTTGAGGCGTGAACGTCCCTCTTACACTTAAAAATAAGCCTCTTTACGTAAGTTTTATTTAGTACTTTTAAGTTAATTAAAAGATTGTTTAAAAAAAATGTTTTGCTTTATTTATTTTTTACAGTATCATTTTGGGATCACATGGCGGTTTCATACTTCGTTTGACCGTATGACCCACTGTTCATATGGACCTACTGTATAGTTGTTGGCGGATGTTGACGTGTATCCTAGGCACAGCGCAGCGCCGTGTGCATGCTCGCTCAATGTCGAATCAGTAAAGCTACGGCTTCCTAGAAGAGCGGTGGCCACCAGATAACGTCTGCAATTTACCGGCGAATGAGGTCACTGCACCGTTATTTATGAAAGTAAATTGGTGTGTTTTCCTAGAAAGCATTTTTTAAATCGTAAACTTAAAACCCGCTGCCATTATTTTAATGATGGCCGTTACTTGGCAACTACCGCTCTTTTAGGAAACCGTAGCATAATTGAGAGAAAACCAAACATACTGGTCGGCTATCTACACAAATAATAAAACTGAACAGTTGGTTTGAACGCGCTAATCTCTGGGACTGCCAGTCGGATTTGAAATATTATTTTTGCATTTAATAGCCCAAAGGCTTATAGGCTACTTACATCGCGCTGTCACCGTTAGGGCCCAAGCAAAAAGAAACAAAAGCAGGAAGAACGCTAAGCGAAAACGAAGTTACAGCTCGGGCAGGTGATGCGATGCGATGCGATGGGATGCGGTGTGATGCTATGTTGTGCGATGTGACGGGGAAGGCACGGGCTGAAGCTAGTTCTTAATATATTTCAAGTTCGCATCCTATTGATTTATCTCTAACTAACTAATGTTACTCTTCATAAGTTACATATCACACATTGAGTCTTATGAAGTAGCAACTATATTCTATTGCCTGACACCATTGGGAACCGCAAGTTTGCGTCAAGTTTCAAGTTGCAGTAACTACGATTGAATGAGTTGCTTTCAGTAGAAATGTCATCGTATTTCCGCGAGGAAACACTTGTGTGCAGTGTAATGCTGGTTATAGACAGCCAGCACTTTGTAAGCGAAGGGAACTATAGAACTGTTGGCTTTGACGAATTAAAATAAATGTTTCTAATAATTATTCTACTGTTTTTTACACGGTAACTAGTATTGCTGCACGTTAAAGGAGATGGCTAAATAGAAGTATGGACGACTTTTCAACAATGAATAAACATGGTACCTAGCAACATGTAATTCTGAATAGCTGGATATTAGTATTTCATATAAAAAAAGTTTCAGGAACTTTTAGTATCTTTTTATTCCTGAAAATTAAATCGTGTAACTCCTACGTCAATAGGCATACAAAAACTGCAAATAAAAGATATTGCTATGAACTTTTACCTAGACGTTTAGATGTATCTGCGATAATATTGATAATTGTATTTTTGCCTAACGACCCACCCCGATTTCGCACGGTGGTACTTGAGTAAATATCTACAAAAGGGTAATTGCACCAAAAACCGTGATACAACGAGCATTCTACAATCCGCGTAAAAATCACTCCCCGCCCGCGTGTATATAAGTATTAAACTCTGCTAGCGGTTTGTCCAAGAAAATACGTTCATATAAGGATAGGCTCAAACATTTTAATATGATTTCTCTTGACAAACGTCGACGACTTAATGACGCGATGTTTGTATGTAAAGTCATGGCCCACAAAATTGACTGTCCGCAAATATTAAATACTTTTAACTTCCGTGCCCCCTCCAGAATTCCTCGCAATCCTATAACACCACTCTGCCCTCCGCAGAGAAGAACGGTTCTGGGTGCTAACTCTCCCTACGCGAGGTTTAGCAGGGTTTTGAGTGACTGCAGTGATCGGATCGACCTCCATTTTGACAATTTAGGCAAATTGAAAACCAGTTTTTACAAGTATCTCCCCGAATATTGAGTGTCTTAACCCTGCATTATCTCACTGGGTGGGCGTATTTATTCTACGTGTAACTAATGTTTTGTAGTACCTAGTTTTGTTTAGCTTAGTCTGTTTTGATTTTGTTTTGATTTGTTTGTTTTAATCTAGTTTAACCAATTTATTAAGCTCTAATCTGTGCGACTTACACATACATACATACATACACACACAACACACACACACACACACACACACACACACACCCCCCCACACACACACACAACACAAACCCATATACATTTCCATAGTCTTTTCTTGATATTTTTTGTTACTTACGACAACGATCTGTGTGCATGCAGAGTTTACCTATAAGTGATTGTTGCACTCTATTCCGATCTGTTGCTTATGTATAAAGTGCTTATAATAGTGTATACAATTGTTGGTGAACCAATTAAATAAATAAATAAATAAATAAACTCTTATAAATCCTAAACTACTTATTCAAATGAGTTGAAATAAAGACAGTTTTCACAGACAATATAAGTAGTGGTTGAAATGATGAAAGTATTTAAAAATAAGGATTAATATTAACTGAAAATAAATGGACTCGAGAGGCGGATTCTGGGCGCTGATTGGGGCAACGAGCGCAAGAATAACACTCTGTTTGTCATCTGTTTGTCAATACATCCATGCAGACAGACTGACCAACAAATGCACCTGGGGGACTTAGTTTAATTAGTATGTGGTGATTGTTAAAGCCTGGGAGGACATAAAAGATATTGAAATAAAACAACAGAAATACGATTTATTTATTTATTCTGTGAATCTTATAAGAACATTATCTAAAAAAGTTAGTTTAGGTTATCTGTCCGTTTGATCAAATCATTCAGATTGGATGCTAGCCCATTAACACAACCAGAGAGAGAGAGGTCAGGGACAGTAGTTCTGACGATTTATAGGCCGAGAAACTGAATATCTGAAAAGGAAGATGATCCATAATGCTACCGGATGGGCATGTAAATATAAAAGAACACACTGTATTTAAAAAACAATTTATTTACTTGATGGAAAGCTGGATGTGACGTTGGTAAATTCTGTAACATTGAATCGTTTCTTTCCACTGCATTGTTTAATTCTCACTGAACGGCCACAAGTTATGCGCACCATTGTATGGCCAAATTAACGTACATCACTAGTTGCTTCTGAATTCAGCAGTTCATAACAAGGATGACAAATGTTGGCATTCCTTGGAACCTACAACAAACTTAATTACCTTAGTACCCACATGAATTATTTATAATAAATAAAGCAACCAGTCTGCAAGCAACCACGTCTAAGTTTCAGAAAATAAATCGTTTTGATACCTGTTATCAAAAATCGATATAAGTATAGTTTTGATTTGACATTCTAAAAAAGCGACATGACCCGTCCCTAGTTTGTAGTACTGTATTATTATTCTCTTTGAACTTGTCATGTCAATCAAAAAAAGCAACTAAGATACTTTTTTATGTCTAACAGTTCACGAAAGTTCTGGGAAATTATTAAACGCTTCATAATTCATGAACGAATATTTAAATATTACGAGTTAATGTGAGGTTACTATTCATGCTTGGGGCAGTCATTTAGCCATGTTCTTTAAACTGGTAGCTTAAAAATAAAAATATTAAACATACGATTGTAAAAAATTTTTGTTGTTTTAATTAATAATTCCGGCTCCACAACTCGGAATTTCTAATTTCACGTTAAAAAGGTACGTTTTTAATTGAAAAAATATTTTACATCAGTTTGGTTTACAATTCGGTACTTATAACATCAGAAGAATATCTAAACCCAAAAATCAAACACAACTAGACGTGAGACGAAGCCCGCGTGATACAGCATAAAGGTTAATTCGAGTTTACGTTGCGACTACCTTTGATTGCGAACAAAAACCGCCCGATCTCCCATCAAATATTAGCGTACCGGAATAATATTAAACGTGAAATAAAAGAGAAGCCTCAGGGCCCTCGGAATTAAAGCGATGGTCACTTTGGGGCGACAGCAGCGGTTGCGGTAGCGATTCTCGTAAAAACGCAAACTTTTAGCCAATAATCTGCAAAAAGAAGGCAACAAAATAGAAATCAAGCACTATTTTGACGACCAACGTAAATTCATACAAAAAATAGCACAAAACATTGTTTACAGGTGACGTAGGTAAGCGGGTTTCAGTAAATGACGCATATAAGTAAAGACAGAAAGAAGAAACGGACATTCACAAGAGGGTAGAAAACAAGACAACAGACAAGAATTAATCAATCAAAAATCTTCATTGCTATCATAATGGATAGTAATTGGTGGAACACTGACATACTCATAACTTATTGGCCTTCGCTAGCATTGAAAACGATATGACAGTAGATCCATCACTTTCTCGCGTCTTCACCCGCGCGGCTGTTCCCGCGCCTCCGTGTCCGAACCCTTAGACTACTTCTCGCGTTAAATACGGCTTACCCACACTCAACTTCACTCCAGTGGAATTATATTCGGCTGCCGTTTTCTTCAGCTTGCTAATGAAGTATTTTTTTCTTTTTTCGTTATTATTTAATACTTCAAAGTAGAGGCGACATCTGTAGGATGAACGCGTATTGAAATAAGGAATTTTGTTTTGAGCATGACTGTGAAAAATAAAATGTTTTTGATGTTTGATTCGAAGAAAGATTTTTTGTTTATTATAAACTACAACTAGGTAAACATCATGATAGTTCTCTTGCCCTTGTCCCAATGTATTTGTGATCGGCGCAACATGTCGTTTTTTTCCATACTACTCTATACTAGGTAAACAAACCAAACCTACACCCTAATTTCGTAAAACACTTTTGAATTAAAGTCTGAAGAATTTTGAAGGAAATTCCTAATCCATTGCTTCATATGTTTGATAGATTCGTCTGCGCACCAACGTAAATAACGCAATGAATGTTGTTGAACTATCAAAATGAATGGCATTGCCATTGCAAATATGTTACGCAATTACCCCATCGGAATCATACGCTAAAGACGAGTACGTTCCGTGTGAGAACCAAACACTGCCACCATACGTGGAACTATGGATGCTATACATACTTCTTCCTTGATTCCAATAAGACAGGCGCACTTCATCTGCTAATCTATGTAGTCTACTTCGTCCACTTCGTCGAAGTTGGCAACAGTTCCTATTACACTTGTTACTTCACTTGTATCGCTGTTCGCCTACATGTCGGCAATATCAAACTTTTCTAGTTAACAGTATCGTGTTGTTGACGCTAAACTGTTTCTAAGGTAGCTACAGATAAGATCTTGCCTCATAATTCTGTGAAGGCTTCTTGTTTGATGTCTTTGTCAATAACAAAATGATTATCATTGAAATCTTAGGAGCTGTCACCAATATTTGGCGATATTGTTTACGGTCCATTCGCAGTTATTTTACCTCTGATTTTACATCACTGACAAAATTACAGTGGTCTTTATACTCCTTGTCATAAAGTTGCTGTTGGATTGCTGCTACTGACAAGTCTGTCAAAATCACTAAGGTCTTTTATTCTCGTTACAATAAGGTTGCTGTTAGTTTGCTGCTGTCAGAGGTGTGAAAGGACTGTGCCAAGTGAATCCCAATTTGTCTATGACCGAAAAACGTAGAATTCATCATCGTCTATCTAGCCGTTTTTAAACTGTGTTGGGATTTGCTTGCAGTCTAACCGGATGCAGTTAAATACCAGTATTTCATTTTTAAGAAGCCGTTGGAAATTCCGTTAATGATTACTAAGTGTGTGAGGCCTCTCTCAAAAATACAGTTATTTACCAAACAAGTCTGCTGCACTCAGCAAGCAAAACAAACTTCTAACAAGGACCAACCAGAAAGGCTCGAAAAACAATACTTATAAGTACTTGTAAGTAAGAAGCCCCGAGCTGTATTCATTCTTAAACAATTCAAAGCAACAATACATGCGCCGTCATACCATTCATCTTCGCGAAGTTTCGTTACATCACGAAAGCACAAAAATTATGAACCGTAAGCAGTCCAGGCATAAATCATTATATATTATCATAAATAAATATTCAATGGCGTCCCGTATTAAATTTCATCTCTCTGTGTGTTTGGCGAGCTTCCAAAGGCCACGATTGCCTGGTACAAGGAACTAATTGCTAGAAGAGACTGTAATATCATTTTAAGGATATATGCCATTTCTTCTCAAAAACGATAACACATAGGATTACCCACCAATATATACCGGGCATATATCTACTCCGCCGAAAGATGTCCACTGCTGGACATAGGCCTCGCCCAAGCACCTTCACTTCGACCGGTTCTGTGCTTCTCGCATCCAACGGGTTCCTGCGGCCTTCACAAGGTCGGCAGATGATATTATATCTACTAGCTTGGAAACGAAATGTTTCAATGACTCAAACACCCTAAGATGTAATTAAAAGTTGAATCCGAATCATTGTGGGATACCCATTGGTGGTGTCATCGATAGACTTTAATCCAAGCATAATAAGGTGAAATTATAAATTTTCATATAAAATATAAGCAAAACCTCCAACAGACCCTCTGTTGGAGGTTTTGCTTATATTTTGTATGAAAAATACTACTCACGACAAATAAGGGAAATAATTGAAATTGTGTGAAATGTCCAAGGATATTATTATATTATTATTATTAATTATAGCTTTGATTTTATGAAAATCACTTACCTTTTCAATATGATCGCATCCAGTTTCCCTAACTCTTCGCCACTGACTATGCAAAATCCGGTTCAATGTTTTCTCAGCGCACTTCACTATACTATCCATTTTCTATCCATTAAGGACTCTTGATTCTTTCTCAAATTGTTTGTCCGCAGCTTCGCTTCCTGCTTCGGGAACTTTGGCTTTTGCGTCTTTGTTACACCACGTTATTCGGTTCTGGTCTACTTCTTTTGTAGGATATGGGTGCACAGTTTGTAAGTAGTTTCTTTTCGATCTAATGTACGGTTTTCAGTCACGTATGTAGTACTCTGAATGGCCTGAGGAAATTATTTTTCTTTTGTTTGTTTGTTTGAACGTCTCGGATTGAATTTTGTTTGAATGTGATTGCTTGTGCAGTTTTAGCTGAAAATAGAATTTTCATAAGTTTCAGTGAATATCAGAATACGAAAAGCTGTAAATAGAAATATAACGTAGTTTACATCCTCTCCCACTCTTCGATTGGGAGCTTAAGACTCACAAACACTTAACACATTTTATAAAAAAAATACACACAGACCGAAAGTGGGAATCACGGATGAAAACTGACGTAGTATTTTAAGCAAAAAGTATTAAATAAAGAAGAACAGCCAAACATAATAATCATACCCCATTACCCTTCCAACAAACATACAAAAAACCAGGTAGGTACTTAGCCTGAAAACTGACCAAACATTGTCGGAGTCTCTAAAACCCAACGAACCGAATTAACATTTGTTTTTCGACTTCATTACCGCAAATCACCTTCCCTTCCGCGGCTGTGAGCACTCAGCTGTACAGGGGAAGCCAATCAATTCGAGATTACGTTATTTTGTTTGTGCTTATTCATCGTTTTACATTAATGGCCCAAAAAGTAGATGAAGAAGTAAGAGGTAATACACGTACAGCGCCCTCCAAAAGTTAGTAGAGATTGTTCCACTTCAGCTGCAACGCCACATTGTGATTTAAAATTCTAGTTTCAAATGTTTGAACTGTACACTATAACGTTTTATTGACTTATTCAACTACCTTGTAAATCATAATGTGGGATCACAGCTGAAGTGAAAAATGCGAACTAACTTTTAAAAGGCGCTTTGTTTTATACTGGGGTGAAAAATTATAGAGAATTCGTTCTAAAGGATAGCCAACAACTAGCTCTGTTATCTAATTAAATATCTATCACACAGAACCTTTTATTGTTCAGTAGAACTTAACACTGCGCCTCGTTGCCGTGTTCATAACCTAAAAAATTAAATAACTACGTGGACAGAAAATCTGTTAACATTAACTGTGTGATAATAAGATCGCAGTGGTATAACTTACAGGCACGAAGAACATATAACAGGTATATCGACTTACTGATTGACTTACCTACTCAATCACATCCAAGAAAACAGGGATTCAATGAAGGATTCTAGGATTAACTTGGCACGTGTAACAAATATGTGACGTAAGGATGGCAAAACCAAGGCCACAAAGACCTTTAGCATGACGATTATGTTCGTCTTCCGTTCCAAGTTCCAGGAACATTTTTTCTTCTCCAGATTCTTCCAAGTTCACGTGAACATTATGATAAAGTGGAACACCTGCGGGTTGCTGATTTACCGCCACGTTGGTAAAGCCAGCTATTAGCCCTGCGACTAATCGCATTAACTCTGTTATTGTCGCACCGCAGTGCGACGCGTTGAGTCGACAAAGCGAGGATTTGCGGTGGCGAGTTAGCTGTTGCAATTCTACGGATTTGGACTTCATTTTGTTGTGGATTCGCTGTTTTTTTAAAGGGTCAGTTTTCAGTGTTAAATGTTTGAACTAGATGCCTGTTTTTGACCAAAAATTTCAATGAATTTTGAAATCTGAATAATCAAAACAACTGCCAAACTTTTGATAACATTTCAGTACTAGAAAAACTAAATACGAATACCATTTCTACTACACGTTCACAAAATGAAAACATTTTACTCCATCCGTGGAATTTTCATTTCCGCTGTCATTCCAGAATTTTAAATTTTCAATCCAGTAACAAAATCTGCACGTTGAACAGTTCTCATAAAATCCGCAAGTTAATTATAATGAGTCGTATGCTGGCTAATCGCAGTGACGCTTTGTCTGAACTGACAGAACAATGTGGTGGTCCCATTCACGAGCAGTCTTTTGTGAGAGCTCGCGTTTAATTTATTGCACCTTTCTTACTCAGGAGTTGGGAACGAGTTTGTAATAATTTCTCGGTAATCGCATGCTCTGTGCCTCCTGATTTTTTAAGTACCATCTTGAAGATATTATATTTTTAACTTGACTGCACTGAACCTGTGATTTCTTTGCCTAATTTTTTTATACAGGCCCCCCTCTGTGAGAGAGGATGAGCCGTAATCCACCATGCGGGCCCTGTGCGGGTTGGTATGTTTCCTCACGATGTTTTCCTTCGCCGTTTTTGAGAGCAGTGGTGATGAAATAAACACAAATTACACAAATTAAAACGCCTGCCTGGATTCGAACCCACGACCTACAACTCCTAAATCGGGGCTGTTACCACTGGGCCACGACTGCTCTCTAGATAATAAATAATAAATATAATAATAAATGAAAGAAAAGAAAGTAATGTTGTTTATTCTGCAAATGCTTAGCTATCCTTAATTACAAATTGACCGTTTACATATTTCTGGCATGCATGAGATGCTTAATATTGTCGATAGGGCTGATTCAGAATACAATGAAGACAAAAAATACTTTACTTGGGTAGGTACCGAACTCTTTTGATTTGATGTAAAATTTGAACTGGCTATAAAACGTTTTTCATTAGCTCCAAACTGTTCAGAAGTGTGGTCGCTGTATTCGCGAATCAGTCAGTCAGTTGCGGGACACGGCCCGAACGAGCACGCAAACTGTTGTATCCATACGTTCTCGATTTCGATTCCAGTTGTTCAAAACATAAAATATAATAGAATATGCTCTCCATCTCGTATGCTCTTAGGTAATTACATGCCGAAGATGTTAGCGGTCGCAGTCGCTATCTTGATGTCGAAACTCACTATTTCTACATCGATGGTGGTGTAAACATGTCGGTTGTGCCGTACCTGATAGCTTACTCGAGTATTTTTGTGCGTGCGTGTCTATTATCATGCATTTGTTTTACATGGAGGTGACATCTAGGTAGCGATCTAAACCGCGATCGTGAAATATCGTATAGTAAATACACGTACTGGCAGCAATGACTGACACTGATGCCAACAAAAAAAAACATACTTAATATGAGATGTTTTGAAAAGGAACTGAAACAAAATCAAATCAAATCATAAGTCATTTATTCAAATTAGGCTGAGAATCAGCAGTTTTCGAACGTCAGAATTACATCAGCGGGGTGATTCTCGTAATTTTAAGAACGTTCACAGTCTGATCTCAGTCTCAATCTGTCAAAAATACGTCTAATTTCCCTACATTTTGACAAGTTTTTGACATTTGTTTGTCGCCGAGATGAGACTGCGACTAGATTTTGAACGTTTTAAATTACGGGAATACGGGCCAAGATAGTTCCCCAAAACGCCCGCTTTTCACCACTTCCTAGTGCCGTCGCTGGGAAGAAGAAGTGGCGCAACAAACTCCCCAGCAGAACAGCTATCTGTTCAAAAAGGAGCCATGGTCCCAACCATGGCTCCTTTTTGAACAGAACAGCTGTGCGTGTGTGATAACAGATAATGTGCCAGTGAAGTGCTTACAGTTAAGTCAAAGCAAGCAAATAGAACACGTAATTAAATTGTCCGTATATTCGAATTACAACTGTCATTCTTTGACACTTGCATGTACTCACATACTTAATATTGCAACAATTCGACCTTCCTTTTCTTTTACCTTATGGGTATGTATGTATTTTTGAATTATGAATTTGAGATAATTTTCAGGTTATGAAACAACCAACTGAATGTCATAGGTAAAGTTAAAATTCTATTACCACCAAAACTTATTGGGTCCTTTTTGTTACAAATGGTCACTCATAATCAACTTAGAATACATTTCACTAAAGTAGAACTGATTAAGTGGCGATGGAATGTAAATTATCTGAGATTATGAACACTGTTATAGATGATTCGATCATTTCTATATGAATGAGCATTTCTCTAGACTAAATACTACTACTGAAGATTTTAAAATACTTTTTTTGCATTATATTACTATGTACATACTATAAAGCTGCTATTTACTGGGTACGTCTTTCATTGACTTGAATGTGCCCTGGCAGCAGAGAGTATGTCATGCTCACTGAAATATCTCGCTGGTGGTGGCGCATGTGTTGGATCATTTAGCTCCCTTCAAAATGGTTGAGCTGAATGGTGCTAATCCATGCGTCATGTTCGTGAACGGGCGCCGTCAGTAGGGAGTGGTCATCTCTTTGCTGCCATGGCTTGATTTAATTTAATTTAATATTTGAATTGTTCTTATTTTTATTTTTTTTAACTTTTCATTACGGACGCTTTTAACGTTCTGCATCATTCTCACATGCATAATTTCTAACATGTATGATGTAACCAATACTTTGTACCCATATTATATTGATTTAAAAGAGTGTCCATGGAGTTTCTTGCCCGTTCTTCTCCATAGGTACCTACGCTTAGGAATGGGCAACTAGCTTCATTTTTCTGACTGACCTACCCCTTGACAATTCAAAAGTGCCTATTTTTTTTTTAAACCATGCCCCACGCTTGGAATTTCTCCTGTATCGTGGGTACGTTTACAAACATTTAGACTCATATACACAAACAGCCAGACCCGGAACAACTACTTGTAAGCCATACAAATATTTGTTCCGTGCGAGAATCGAACCCGCGACACGCAGCGCAGCAGTCAAACGCTTAACCACTGCGCCAACCGTGCCGTCAATTGCCTGCCAATTGCCTATAATTGGTTTAATTGAAATAAATACTTTGAGTTTGAGTTGAGTTTTGAGTTTGACTATATAATCGATCCCTGTAGTTTTTCGATCAGATTTTTATAAAATTGCCGCCTTGACTTATAATGCTGAAAAACCAAGCCATTACAAAAACCCAAAAAGTTCCTCCCCTGTCATGGCCACACTAGCAAAGCATCGCAATTAGATTCAATTAACGCCAGGCATCGTTACGGCCGGTTAATTATTCCACCTGGAGGCTCCGCGGCCGGCCGGGGAAATTACTGCTGCTACCCTATCGGGAAGTTTCGTTCCACTGTTTATAAGGCCCCGATAAGGGTTATTAGCTGAGAAATCTGGGAATTTTGGCTGCTCACGCAAAAGGCGCTGCTCGCTTTTATCCCCCGAAGAATGAGATGGAGGTGTATAGTGTATATGCCGTCAACCAGGCGCCCAAATTCCAGGCTTACTGAAAAAACCATATGGAAAAACGCAATAAAACTTTACCCGGCTTGAGTTTGATCCCCAGGATCAAACTCAAGCCCCCCATGGCACTTGCCATAGACCATTGCGGCATTTAGCTGTTCAGGAATGTTTTATTCAGTATGGATGAATCTAATAAGGCAAGGTAATCCTTGGTGATATAGGAAAGGTAATTTATATAAAATGAAGAGGTAAGTAAGGATATTGTTTTGAATACATTCGTCACATCCTGTACCAGACCGTCATTTTCGTAAATCTAGAAGAATCACCATGGTTTTGATTAAATAAATTAAATGATTTTTATGTTTTGCGGTACCAATTTACATCAGGAATTAAGAAGACTTAACAATGCTAATAGTAAAAGATCTTACGCTTCCTAGCGTGAAGTAAGACATCTTATCTCTTTATGAGGATAGCCTACCTCCCTGGTTCAAGCCATGGTCCGGGGCGAGAGGGAGTGGGAGGCAGTCGCCTCCTTCTGCGAAGCAGTCATGCTAGCGAAGGAGGCGGCGGGGTGGGCGAGGGAACGCACCTTGCGCACCTCACGCCTCAGCCGCCGCGGGAGACGCTCCGGGCGTCGGGAGCCGCGTGACGACTCCCGGCTGCGGGCGGAGAGTAATGGGTAGCTCTCCGTCCGATCAGGACTAGGCCCGTGCCGGACGGCGTGTATGTGTTCCACGCGCGCCTCAAAGAGATGTCAGCAAAAGCGACGGGGCCCGATAGGGCCGAAGCCTGCCAGGGTAGCGGGATCGTCCGAAAGGGTTACCGCTGCCCTGGAACATAAAGGGCTAAGGAAGGAACACGGGTGGGTTTTACCTACCTTGAGGAGTTGATAGGAGTACTCAAAACATACTACTTAAGTCAAACTCTTTTGGTGCTAGGAAATCATACAATGTTTCGAGAAATTCGGAGACCTATGACCGCCACCAACCAGCACTGGACCGCATGGTGCGTGTGTCCCAGCAGTGGGAAAATTAAGGCTGCTGCTTATACTAAGGACTTTCGAATTGCTAAGGAGTCAGTCAGTGACAAAAAGTTGAACCTATTTTCCCGATACATAGCCCTTTTCCCGATACATAGATCTAACAGTAAAAGTTGCTCGGACAAGAACACATTTCCAGCTAGAAACAGCGCTAAACAAAAGACTAGTTCATCTAAATCACGACGTACTAATCCATCAATATTGGAGTGTACAGCAGAAGTGCGATGCTGCAGTAAATCTGCCTCCCTCGGGACGTAATCAGTAGAGTAGTAGGTACACGAGGTGTCCGATGTTCGTACGGTGTTTATCCGGTTGTTGGCCCGTGTTTGTCCGGCATGATACACGCTGATACGGATTGGTAATCGAAGGAGGCGAATCGGGGACGAAAATAATGTGCTCAATATTCGTCATCCACAAACACTTTCATCGTAGTTTGATGTTCACGCAAGAATTGTAATTAGTAGGAAGCAACTAAAACAATATAAAAAAAAACCTCCTTTTGTTAATAAATAAAAAGACTATAATAGTCTAAAATCACTTTATGTCGGCCCCTATTTATTTATATGTTTCATTTTTATTTATTTATCCATTTATTTCAGGCATCAAGGCGTATATAAACACATACAATACAATATTAATATAACTTAAAAATGCTATAAATACATACAAAATTATAATTACACTAAAAACTAACTAACGCACACGAAGTGTCTGCGTCGTGTTTCGCTGACTGGTGTCATGTAGCCGGCCACGAAACCGGCGGTACACAACACCCTTCGGCCAGAACTCTTCCTTGAGGAACTTCTCGAGATGATGTGTCGGAACACGCACCACGAACGACTTGAAGTTTGTGTTGTGACGCGACTCCAACTTCTCGACCCTCAAGGTCCAGTTGGTCTTCACACGCATGTACTCCACGATCTCCTCGTCCTCGTCGTCGGGATTGCTTGACGCAGCAGCAGGTTGAGAACAGAATACTCTTAAATAAGTATACTACTCGTATATACATTATAGATATAAATCTGCGTAGCCTTCTCCCAACAATGTTGAGGATTTTAAGGTCCACGAATGACAGCCGGGAACAACGGCTTACCGAGTTTTCCGAGACTCGGAGATGATCCACGGACCAACCGCGGCAAGCGTAGCTTAACCTGATCGATCGAGTAGTGCGGCTGTTGTTACTTAGCTACAAGACCCAGAAATTCCCATAAATTAGAGATATAAATGTAGTAATTTTACAAAGGGTGACGCAATGGGCAATGCTTAGTTGATTGAACCGTGTAATATTGCCATTACTAGTATTTACTGTAGAGGAGGTTTGTACCAGCAGGGGGAATATTATAGACTGATTATACCTATGTATTATACCTATGTATTATGAGGCTATGTACATTTAAATTCCTTTAACCTCTTGGCTACGATAACTTACAATAAATATATAAATAATTCACATTTTTCATTTTAGAAAGTATAACATTTAAGGAAGATTTTTAATATCCAAAATGTTCCACTTATTTTCTATTCAGTAAATAAACATCTTCACTTAAACACAAGTCTTTATGAAAGGTCTGAAAAAATATGTTCTGAAAAGCTTTAGAGATGTTTTCAGAGGCAACATGGAAAAAAACATGTTTTATTAGCTGATTGGTTTAATTCCGCAAAAGTGTCTTTTGATCCAAACTCATTACATTAGCGTTGCTATTGAATGTTTTTATTTTAATTATGGTAAAAGTGGATAGGATTCTTAAGATATGTTTTTCTCGATCGCATACATCTGTAAATTATACTAAGGATTTCCTTTTCTTTAATTTGTACAATTTAAATAAGTGCTCAGGAAACAGTCCGTGAGAGCAGTCACGGTGGCCCAGTGGTAACGGCCGCAACTTACGAGTTGTAGGTTCGATCCCAGACAGGCGCTTTAATTTTAATAAATTATTTTCTCATCACTGCTGTCTAAAATTATATTTAACTTAGGGCTGATTTTTCAGTCGACAGATCAATTTTATTCGTGGAATAAAATTGACGTCTAACAGATTTTGTATGGAAGAACTGTCAAAAATTCAAAATTATTCCTCGGACAAAATAATTATCTGGTGTTGGAAAATCAGCCCTTAACCCAATTTAGTTAGTCGGAGTAATAAACTAGACCGATATTAAAAAAACACACCAAAATCTATTTGACTCGGAATCAAAATGTAAAAACACTGGCCCTACTTGGAATATCGTTTCCTAAGTAGAACTATTCAACGATCAGGAGCAATCCGAGGTCCTCTCCAGCCGAATCCATTGCCAGTCCAATGAATACCATTATGTGAGCACATTATCATATAGGATTGCCAAACTGAGTTCTGAGTGGAACCGTTGGGTAAGTTTTACCCATTTGTGGGCAATTATTTAGGGATATAGGAAGGTACTCGAACTCCGCACCAACAAACTTTATATTTGTATGATCCGTTTCCACAGACACACCGTGAAAACGGTTTTATGAAGAACACTTTTAAGTACAACACTACTGTAGACTATTTATAAATCAACTAGCTTCTGCCCGTGACTTTGTCCGCGTGAAATCTCTTGCTCCTGCCTCACCGCGGCGCATCGCATCGCATCGCATGCCCGTGCTATTACTTCGTTTCCGCTTAGCGTTCTTTCATAACTTTTTATTCGGCTTTTTAGGGTCCTAGCGTGATGTCCTATCCCAGCCTGTAGCTTCCTCAAGAATATTTTTTTTGCATTTGATACCCCAAATGCAAAAGCAAAACAAATATCCAAATCTGACAAGTAGTTCCAGAGCTTAGCGTGTTCCAACAAACTAACTCTTCAGTTTTATTATTAGTCCAGATAAATAGATAGATTATTGAATAATATATGTTTTTTTTTTTATAGTAAAATTGTTAAGTAATAATAATAACTGGCTAATAAGAATAATAATGATAGAAACATAATATGAGAAAATGATTACTCATCTGAAATTTACTTACAAGTGTTCAAAAAAATAAGTTTGTTCGTGACTTGTACCTGAGATACTCGTAGTCCGATGGTGAATTCAAGGCATGAAAAATTTGTTGCAAATTCCTTTTTGCAGTATCCTTTCAATACGCCTCCAACTATGTTTTCTGCCGGGTAAATAATAAAAACTTTTAAAAACAAATTCCATCAAAACCCTGCCATAGCAATTCTCATTCGAATTCCTCAAATTTAATCCATTTCCGACAAAAAAAAAGTTCAATTATAATAACAGTGGAAGTTTTCAGTCTCTGAAGTAACTGTAGGAATCCCTTCGGGAACGTTTTCAATGAATACCATTACCGTCAATATAGATAGGTCGGACAGAAGGCCAACTTCTTAAAACGAGCGAAAATAGGCGCACGCATACACAGACACGTAAGTACGTACGACGATCTTAAAGGGGATGCGATAAGGTAGTCCGCGAAATTCAAATTTACTTACGTTTTTTGCAATTTACAAGCCAGTGTCAGGTTGTATGTTGATTAAAATATGATTCGCGACCGGAAACGTACGGAAAACTGAATTAAGCGGGCTTCCCAACGCAAAAACGCTTTCGCCTTAAACAAATGCCACTCGCAAGTGCATTCACATCGTGAAGCGTATCTATGTGTGTGTGTTCTCGCTCGTTGTATGAAACCGACCTTCTGGACTCATCTATGATGTGCCATTACCGACCGGCAGTTATTACCATACGGAATTACAGAGGATTGACCTGCACTACTTCGGGTAAAGAAATCTTTTGAAAGCATTTTTATTTGGTTAGTTTTTTTCAGAATCTTAATGAAGAAACATACTTGGGTGTTGATTTATTGTAATAGTGACGTTACACGGTTCAACCAATTTACTTCAATGACACATAAATGAAAGATTCAATTTGGTTGCTTCATACAAATTCAGTTAGGCGAGCCGTGTAATTCCGGCCTGAGTGTTTAGCAGGTTGTTTACGGAATAAGGGAGATTCTAATCTTTATTTGCATGTATCATTTTGTTTAAAAGATTATGTTGATAATAATTGGCAATCGATTTTTTTTATCATAAGATCATAATTAAATTATTAACAGATTTGACAGCGGTAAATTGCTTTGGTAAAGTTATCACAAAAATTTTTGCAGTATGACAATGACTGAGTAAGTTTTTCAGGACAATATTTATGTCGACTCTTATATATACTAGCCGTATCTTTGATTGAAATCGCAATAGCACAGTTATAGATTTCTTAAAAATTGAGCTCTTGGGTCCTTCAACAGACCTTTTCTCGCTGTCCATATTCAGTTTTCGATTTTCGCTATGCAGTGTTATCTCAAAAATACACCAAGATGCCTATACCTCTATTTGCGCATTCAATTTTTACAAATGCCCTCAAAAACCTCAGAATATCCGTGTTCTCCTTCTTTACTACAAAAACCCATACACATAGACGTTCGGCCACAGCCCGACATTACTCGAGTCTTCACGATTTGAATTTCAAACTAAGCTCCGAAGATAAAACTTATTTGGCCCATTATTTCGTTACCGAATTTGTTTTTTGCACGAACCTTACATGCTGGTACTCTGTGTTTTGCATTCTTTAAAATTGGAACGTTCCCGGAATCGGCATTATGGCGCCCTTTCCGTTTGGTAATAGATCTTAATAAGCACGTGGAAAGGCTGCTTTATTTGTACGCTCATATAGTTTTTAAAGGTTGTTGAAAGTTGAATCTGAGCACTTTCTTTTATTATATCTATTAACTTTTAAGTTAATATTAGTTTTGATTCTAATATGCTGCATCTGGCTAGCCTGGAAGCCAACTCCAACATACATGGGAAAAGGCTTGGTAGATAATGACGATGGTGCTGATTCTGGATAATTAAACAAACCACAAGATGTAAATAAGAAGTATCAAAATTGGCAATAAAGTATATAACTCTGCGCGATCGTAAAACCACGGACCAAAACCCTTCTATTTTATACAAAAATGTATATTTTACACAAATCGTATACACTTTTTAGTTCGTTTCGTTAGACCGGAGCATTACGTTTCAATTCGCACATAATGAGCAAAACCTTTTGCCGACAATTCGAGTGAACATTCCAGAATGCTAGAGTGTTCATATTTTTACACGTGAATTATGCTGAATACGAGTTTAGAAACGGCAAAGGGCGTGTGTTGAAGTGTAGACATTTTTGTTAACATATTTTATGTGAATGTGGCGCTATTTTAGCTTACAGCTTAGGATAAACCTGATTTTTTCTCTCAGTAGGTAAACTGGACGAATGAGGAACGAGGTAAAAAGTTCACTCATCCTCCATAGAAACGGGAGGATCCTCCGACCAGACAGGTGTCGTGTCTGATGGGCTACTCCCGACGGTTGATGTTGGGACGTTGTATATATGCTAGTCGAGCAGTAAACTCTACATGCGCGATGCAGGATATTGCGTGACGTCTGATGCGTAATTCTCATGTGGCGATGTAGAAGTCCGCCACAAAACTAAGAAAAGTTTAATAGTTGGCTTGTTTTTTAGCAATTTTCCGTTTATTTGGCCGTCTATGAAAATCAAACTACGATAGCGCTAATTTTGTGTAGTGGATGATTTTGGATATGCATGCCGCGATGCTTTGTACTTGACAGATCTACACAGTCCTCCCATACCTGTTAATACTGTAATTTGAAAACATTATAAAAGCCAATTATTTTTAAAAGAGTAACCGTGGAGTTTCTTGCCGCCTCTGCTCCATAGGAAACGACCAATTGCAACCATGTAGCTAACTTCTGACGTTTCATAAGTACTCATGTTTTTATGAAATAAAATATTATTTGAATGACTTGTGAGAAATTTCGTTTCAGACACCTCCCTGTCCTTAACAGTGGTTAAGAAAAAACTGCCCTACAATAAGAAATATTGAGCAAATTAAATGGTGTCGCTATTTGCGAACTCGACCAAAGGAAGCTGTTTAATAATCCTCATGACAAATTAGCTTTGGCAGAATTGCATAGATTGAGAAGCAGTAAAGATTAAACATTGGTCATCTCCACTTTTACCCCCCATAATTCTAAACAGCTAAACCGATTTAAATCAAACTTATCATATTATAATATAGGTATAAATCACTTGACACTTTCAATAGATACTCCACTAAAGCATATATTAAGTATATAATTTACCTTTCAACCAAAAAAAATAAGTTTTTTTTTAGTTAAACGTTTTTATTGAAAAAACTCCACTTTCCTCATCAATCTAGGGCATTGATCAGACAAAAAAATATTTTTCAAGTTTTTAGTTTTCATTTTGTTAGTTAATATTCCTCTATTCTTGTCAATATAGTGTACATTATTCTACTAGGCAAGCCCTTTCTTTTGATACCCATATTGAGGGAGTAGTGAAAAAAAATGTAATTCGCCATTTTGTGATGGCGGCCATCTTGGATTTGAAATTTATCATAGTGTATAGTATTCTACTAGTCCAGCCCTTTCATTTGATACCCATACCGAGGGAGTTGTTAAAAAAAAAAAAAACGCCATTTTGTGGTGGCGGCCATCTTGGATTAGAAATTTATCATAGTGTATAGTATTCTACTAGTCAAGCCCTTTCATTTGATACCCATATAGAGGCAGTTGTGAAAAAAAAAATGTTATTTGCCATTTTGTGGTGGCGGCCATCTTGGATTTGAAATTTATCATAGTGTATAGTATTCTACTAGTCAAGCCCTTTCATTTGATACCCATATTGAGGCAGTTGTGAAAAAAAAAAATGTTATTTGCCATTTTGTGGTGGCGGCCATCTTGGATTTGAAATTTATCATAGTGTATAGTATTCTACTAGTCAAGCCCTTTCATTTGATACCCATATTGAGGGAGTTGTGAAAAAATATATAATCCGCCATTTTGTAGCGGCGGCCATCTTGGACCGATTTTCATCAAACATAGCTAAGAACACTCCCGACAAATTCACCTTTCAAACAAAAAAAACAAAATTAAAATCGGTTCATCCGTTCGGGAGCTACGATGCCACAGACAGACATACACACACACACACACACACACACACACACACACACACAGACACGTCAAACTTATAACACCCCGTCGTTTTTGCGTCGGGGGTTAAAAACAAGCAATATATTTGATGAATACTCGCTCTTTCCCTGCAATAACCATTAATATCTCTTCCTATTAGCTTTCTACCATAAAATATCCAAACCAAGATTATTTATTAGACCCTAAACAATATCTTACGTATAAAATAAATGTCTTTAGGCTCGCCCACTTTTACGTGCGACTTACACCTAAGAAATGTGTACTAAAAAGCTCTGCCTATTCCTCCAGGGTACACCAGCGTGATGTTATGTTATGCCTTAACGCAGATTATCCAACTTTTAATTTATGCCGTCCTTATCCTACCTAGCGCGAGTTGTTGTAACAAATAGGATAGCTTCGACCCGTGGCTGCGCTTGCATGAAATTGAGAAATGAATTATCTATTATTGGTTTCATTTTTCTTTTCACATGGTGTAAGAGGTCTTTTGATAAAACGGTTAAGCTTTTAGGAAGTAATAGCGTATTGTAAGGTTCAGTGGTTTTGGCACAATTGTTTAGTTAAACAACATACTGGCAAAATGTGGGTGTAATATAGGTAGGGACACCTCTGCCTAAGCCTCCCGTGCAACAAGGTGTGATGTTATGTTATATTTATGTAATTAATATATATGTGACTGCCTCATTAGTGCAGTGGTGGCTAGCGTGTCTGCGTGGGGTCCTAGGTTTGATCCCCAGATCGGGCAGTGTTCGATAATGGCAATAAGCTGCCCTGCAAAAAATCCGCGGAAATTCTAACCGGCGAAATATGGTTGTACTATACAAACTTTTTCGACGGCACGGTTGGCGCAGTGGTTAAGCGATTGACTGCTGCGCTGTGGGTCGTGGGTTCGATTCCCGCATGGAACAAATATTTGTATGACCTAAAAGTAGTTTTTCCGGGTCTGGCTGTTTGTGTATGTGAGTTTAAATGTTTGTAAACGCACCCACGATACAGGAGAAATTCCTAGTGTGGGGCAACGTTTTTAAAAAAAAATCTATACATGTTACACTCTATATTAATGGGTTTTGACCGTTCATTCAGTAGGAACATTATTAAACAAAAACCAATGATTCATTTTCTATAACATAATTAATTATCATCATGATCATTATCTTACCTTTACTCCAATGTATTTCTGGTCGGCGCAACATGTTTTCTTCTTCCATACTTCTCTATTAGTCGCCATCTTAAACCATAAAAGTTATAATAGTAAAAAAAAATATCCGTTCCTAATCTACCGTAAAACGTATTGCATAATTCGGTCCCGACCAACCAGATTCCACCGGGATCTTCACCTGCTATCCTTTACAAGTTTTTCCACGTCCTACCCGCATCTAACCGAGTACACCAATCGACTGATATTGAAAATAGATTGAAATTGGATTGAGTTGAAAATTGGAAATTTTGCAATGGCGTTCCCCTGGGCTTTGCAATAACGGTCCCCTGGGCCCTGCTTGCATGCCCGTTGAATATATTTTTTCGAATTACGTCGAGCGTAGTATAAATATGTGTTTGTGTCCCCACAGTTTGTTGAATTTATAGCTTACGGTGGTTTCTTGGTTGCTTGAAGAGAATAAAGAACATGATTTAGTGTTTAGAACTTTTTATTCTGCTCGGATGTGACCTGAGTGTTGCTTCTGGAAATTGTTTTACGATACATACTATTACAACGTGTATTGTATAACGGGCAGGTGTCCGCAACTCCGCGTCCAATTATGTATTTTGCGTACGGTTTACCGGGTGTTTTATTTGTGGGTGTGTGGCTTACTATTACGCTATATACGTATCTGCATAGAGGCTATCGATTAAATCTTTCTTTGAGGTGGTTTTTTAGCGAAATATCAATTTTACTTTAGAAATCGCTACATCGGAGAAACAAGACAATCAAAATTTCAATTATTACACCCACAATGATGATAGTTAAAATTACATCCTTACCTACATGACAAAAACAAATTAACAAATATTTTTTACATTGAGTCCCAGATTTCTTTCAAAAGTCTCGACGTAATACTGGTAATATGATTTTCAGAGCTCAGAAACATTCCGCGCAGCACAAGTTCCATCGTACTTGCAAGAAGCTCTGCCGGGCTGCGGCTGACTTTACAATCAGAGAACGTGGAGCATCCGGGTTAGGGTTATCGTGTAGCTAGCGACCGGTTGTGGTTGCTAAAAGAAAAAAGAAAGGAAAATATTTTATTTGGGACACACACAAATACCTACAATAGTAAAAAAAGAGCATTTAAAACTAACAAAGTTACATAGATATCAAACGAAAAATAAATAAACCAAAAAAATTACCTGTGCGAGGACAAAAAGGCTCTATATCTATCTCAGCATACTACTGCCACTGATTGCGATAAGTCACTAAAGAAAGAAAGAAAGAAAAAGTATTTAATGCGACTCGTACAAGAAGATCACAAACTAAACTAAATAAAAAACGAAATACACCATAACAACAA
The DNA here is from genome assembly GCA_951799955.1 of Apamea anceps. NCBI lineage: Eukaryota > Metazoa > Arthropoda > Insecta > Lepidoptera > Noctuidae > Apamea > Apamea anceps. Next base: position 20,224,304 of record OX637513.1, on the reverse strand, counting down.
CAACACTACAACTACAACAACTTCCCTACAACTTCTACTTCCACAATTCTTATAAGTCGTCAATTACTTAACTGTATTGGTGTACCAACATAGAATAACGATATAATAGAATTAATATAAGACAATGATTGAACGAAACGTCGAGACAACGGAAAACGAGTTATAGAACTCAAATGGAGTTATAATAATAATAACAAATTTATTTCATAAAAAGGAGTTTGTAGTACATGAGGCATACATAAAGTTATTCATATAAGTTTGTACCATGTCAAACATAATCTGGTGGGTGGAGTTCAGCGTTCCTAGCTGGGATATGGAATAACCTGTATTAAGGAATAATAGTTCCTGTCCCTTACAAAAAGTTACAATAAACTAGTACAATAATTATTATACATTTGTTTTTAACACTACAACAATGATTACAATTGAATTACAATTACAATTGAACGTGCGCGCGTGTAGGTGTGTGCGAATGATTGTATAAGTGTAAGTGGTGTGTGTGCGTGTGTGAGTGAAAGAGAGTGTGTGTTTATTTTGATTGAAGTCGTGTGAAGTAATATTTGATCTGTCACTGTCACTTACTGAGATAATTTTCTGTTTCATCATAGCTTTTATTTTGAAGAAATGAACGTAAAATCTTTTTACACTTAAAGTAAGTAATCCGCAGATCCGCAGGGGGGTAGGGGGAGGGTACTACACAACTAGCAACTGGTTGCATAATCACAACTGTACCAAACAACCCGCCACAGTTGCAGTTGCCCGTTGCACACTACAGTCCCGGTCGGGGAATTATGCGAAATTTAATATAAAACTATGCGCCATAACTCAACGTCCTGTGCCACATGTGACATGCTCCCGCAACTTTTTGCCGCCATCCTTTTTTTTATTTTTAAACTGTAAAATTTCCAACGAGTTCGCGGAAAGTTTTGATTACAAAAAGTGTCAAATGTAAAAAGTGCGCCTTTGATGTCGGCTGCTCCGGTTCATTTTATTGCAGTTCATGAAATTCATGCGGTTTATTTTATTGTTTGTTAGGTGATTGATAAATTGTAACTATTTGTAGAAAGTCAAAAAGAATAGTCAGAGCTAGACAGGAAGGCAGGTCGTACGCAGGTGCGTAGGCCTTTCCCGCATTTCATGAATGCTGATAGTGGCCCACATTCCCTTAGATAAAATTTCTTAAAGCTTTTTAGCAAAAAAGAAGATTTTATGTTTCACCCACCCTAAAAAAAAAGAACTCCAAACCTTATTCTCAGCATTTTAGGACACAATTTGTAACTTCATTAAGCTCCATTTGTAAGTTCCATTGCGACAGATTTAACTACTGAAAGTTTCGCACAACATCTTTAATCTTTGAAAGTCGGTACCTTAATGATCTTTAAAAGAAAGAACATTAACAACTCGGTAGAAACTAAAAACAGTTAACCAAAGAGTAAAAAGCCAAACTATCAAGTAAGTAATTACCTGCTAGTTTTAAAGATGACCCCGGTGCCAACATGCTCACAGTTCAACCAGAAACAGTAGGTTAAAAAATAATAACTATACTTATTATAAGGAGGTTTACGTATCTGCCTGTGTGACCGCATTGTTCTTCTAAACTACGCAATAGATTTTGATGCTGTTTTCAACACTAATACAGTGACCGGCACGAATTTTGAGCGCTGGATGAAAGAGTGGGGATTTTTTTACCATAGGTTTACAATGCGTAAACCGATCCCCTCTTAAACCGAGCGCTCAAGATATGTGACTGTCACTATATTCAGAAAAAATCCGAAAGGTTTATTGTGTAGATAATAGCAAAATAAAATATGGCGTCGAAAAATTCATGCGCATCGCTGTCGCCTGGTAATGTACCTACCCGAGAGACTGGCGGCATTGCCATGTTGTATGTGGCAATACTTAGCCTCTGGCCAAGGTAAAACCAGGCCTTGGGTCATGGAAAGTGTCAATCAGCCGTTCCAACTATAAATGTTTTGTGAGATTATCAGAAAAAGTTACAACATTTAATCATAATGTGTATAAAACTCGACAGTGTAACAAAGGATTACTGTTGTGTTGACATATTCAGTCCCAAAAGATTTTTTAACCGATTCCAAACTTCAGGCTGCATTTATAACCTCATAGAAAAAACAACATTCAACCTGGAAATCCAACACTCTTAATTCAAAATCGGCGGCTACATATCTCACTACAAGATTAGCGATTCAGGAAAAAATCCGTTCTATCAATATACACTCATAATCAGCCTATAACGTTCCCACTGCTGGGAAACAAGCCTTCTCTCGGTGAGAGGGAGTGGGCCGCAATCCACCACGCGTGCGGGCTGCTAGATTGACATCTAGCAACCCGCACGCGTATATTTTTGAATTTTTGGTTTCAGGACATGCCGGTTTCCTCATGATGTTTTCCTTTGCCGTTTTGAGAGCAGTGGTGATGAAAATAATGTACGCAAAATAAAGCGCCTGTCTGGGTACGAATCTACGACACACAACTCGTAAGTCGCGGCTGTTACTCTTGGGTCACCACTGCTCAATAATATGGAGAGAGAGCTATCAATATGAAATAATATGGAGAGAGTTCTATCAATATGAAATAATATGGAGAGAGTTCTATCAATATGAAATTCTGCAATTCCCCGTTGGTAAACAAAGTGACTGTTATATTAGTTCTGGTCACATCACTCCACGAATGCCAAGTCGGAGGTGGCGGGATGGATGAGGGAGAGATCCTCGCGCCTCAGCCGCCGCGGGAGACGCTCCGGGCGTCGGGAGCCACGTGACGACTCCCGGCCACGGCAGGCGCGGGCCTCCAGGCGGAGAGTAATGGGTAACTCACCGTCCGATCAGGACCAGACCCGTGCTGGACGGAGCGTATGTGTTCCACACGCGCCTCAAAGAGATGTCAGCTCGAGTGACGGGGCCCAATAGGGCCGAAGCCTGCCAGGGTAGCGGGATCGTCCGAAAAGGTTACCGCTGCCCTGGAACATAAAGGGCTAAGGAAGGAACACGGGTGGGTTTTAGTCAGTAAGAGTCTGACACTCCCTTCCGCTCCACCCAGAGCGGAAGGGGTCATTTGATGATTTCCCATCCTCAAAAAAAAAAAATCTTGCTTTTACATTATTGTGCTATTTCCTTATCTATTTACGTCTACAAAATACTTTAAGAAACATAAATATCGTTATGAACACACGCACACAATTGAATTTTATGTATATATAGAACATTGCGTAGAATTGCGACTTGCAAATATATACAATTCATATACTTACTACCTGGGTATTAAAACTAGCAAGTCAGTAATTTCAAAGTATTATATGAATGAATCCAGGTAATCATTTCATTACCACCTGTCGATTTAAATATTCAACATTGTAGGATATTGCTACCTAAATATTAATTTTCATGATAAGCTTCAATTTTTGTTAAGATGATAATAAAAGTCTTGCATCAGCAAATCATGCATGGCATTCGATAATCAAATGAACGGTCGCTTTAGAATGCTCGCCTGTGCATTCATGAGATACAAGCCCGCTGACAGACTGTCGGACCGACGACGGAGAGCGGAGTCTTAGTAACTATTTAGGGTCCCGTTGGCACCCTTTGGGTACGAAACCCTAAATACGCTGTTTTGTTAACGCTAGACAAAACTGTTTTTCTGGTTTTCACGTCTGGTAACACTATTTTTTAGTTTTAAACGATTTGATATTAGTAAACTTGTATTATTTAAACAATGAAACATTGATTGACAATTATTGTTTAATGATTTTATTTCTGTAAGTAGGTTTGTACAAACACTTCTACACGACAATTATAATATTGAAAACTAGATGTTGTCGGCGTTTCCTGTCCGACTACTCTGAGAAGAAAGGCCGAAACAAACTCAAAGATCACAGTCTCTTTTAAAGTCCAGACGTACCTAATCTTGGTCAGCAGAATAGTCTTTTGAGGATATTTTTAGATGTTATACTGACACTCTTTCCATATTATTAATCCCAAACTAACATTAGCCCACATTCCAACCGTTACTGCTACTCCAACCAGATGCATGAGATCCCCACAATTCTTCCATCTGTGACTACTACTATCCTCTCAACAGTGTCCCCGGGTGGCTGGCTCAGTGAAATATTTCCGTCGTTTGTCACTGTCACCCCCCACACCCCCTCCCTGGAGGATTGGACCGGCTCCACACTAATTGGTAATCAGTTCGGCTATTAGAAAATATTGGCGCGCTTAAATCATGATTTTGTGCGGACATTGGACATGCTGATTGGACAAAGAGAAATAAATTGTTTTAATTATTCGTTTTTTTTATTAATATTGTCATCTCACATCTTGGTGTCAGATAAAAAGACTGTCGACTGAATTATTTTTCGTAAAGCAGAGGGGTGCTGAAATGGCGACCATGACTGGACTAGATAGAAAGTCTACTATGGGTAGCGGGTAGTCATGATATGGAAGGGACAAGATAATTGTGGATATCTGTAGTGTACAGACGCCAGCACATCAAGCTACTACAATCTGTCAAATTTCTATAATAGATTTTCAACTTTATCGCTAAAGGTTTAAGGTTCAAGGTTGATTGGGAAAATTTGACAGTTTCGGGTAGCTGCTGGCGTCTGTACGTCTATCACTATGATAAAACACAGTATTTCTGTATTTATAATTGTACCTGTACTGTAATGGAATAATTATGAAGTAAAATATGAAACTACCTCCACAAAAAACAAAACAAGTTTCGTTTCCCCAAGCTATAAAATCAAACACTTTTAAGGGCCCAACTTTAGAAATATCCAAGACAAGAGGGGTAATAATGTCGGAGGGTTGTAATTAAAAAGTTACACCCCACAGGGTAAGTATGCGCAACTGAACGACAGCTGCGTTTTATTCCTCATTTCCTCAAAGGGGATGAAAAAATGCCTGAAAACTTTACGCCGTAAAATATTAAAACCGCCTAATTTTGTTTATGGTACTTATCGTTGAAACGTAATCAGTTTTCTCGAGTAAACACAAGCTGCTGTATATTAAAACTCGGACTTGCGATAGACTCTTCCCATGTTGTGGAAGTGACTATGAGGTAAATTATTGAATGGCTGTACCTGGCCATTAATTTTTTCTTTCGGGATTTAAAGCCACCATGTTCGCCTTCCGGAACTTAGTGACATCTCTGATCCTTGGCAAATGTTGTAAATATAAACTATACCCGATTCATAAACTATTTGTATGGGCCATGCACAAAAATAATCTCATGTTGTTTAAGTAGATCCTTATGGGATAAAATTTGGAAAAATTATAACCAAAGAAGACACAATATTCTGTTCCTATTTCTTTTAGTTTCCATCCCTGTATTATCTATTTTATAAGAACTACTTGATAGAAACTCTCTTCCTCCTCCACACAACCCGCCCCTCCCCCCACCTCTCACCTCTCCTCCCTCTGACACATTATGTAGGTAAATAAGTTCATGTGAGTTGGAGGTTTTTGCACATTAGTGGTAAAAAGGCGATGAACAATGAGCTCGTTTCATTATAACATGAAAGGCAGCGAAAGGGCTAATAATGATACCGCAGATAAACACCGCCATCAACCCGGTGACACACCGGGAGTTATATTTTTTTATATAGTCTATAGAGGTATGAGGAACAGGGTGTAGAGTTCACTCATCCTCCATAGAAAAGGGAAGATCCTCCGACCAGACGGGTGTTATGTCTGGCGGGCAACTGCCCGACGATTGATATCGGGAAATTTGTATGTATACTAGTTGCGCGGTAAACTCTGCTTGCGAGATGCGATTGCGTGACGTTAGTATGACGCGCTGTTCGCGTGTGGCGTTGTAGGTACCGCTACAAGTCGTTATTCACCAAAACTTTTAGACTGCTCCGTTGTGGTTTCTTAAAAAAAAAATACGTAGAAAGAAAACTCAAAATCAAAAGTCATTTGTTCAAATTAGGCTGAGATACAGCAATTTTTGAACGTCAAATTTACATAAGACGGTCCCTCAAAATGCCCGCCCTTCACCGCTTCCTAGTGATTTCGCTGGGAAGAAGTGGCGCAACAAACTCGCCTGCAGCACAGCTGTCTGTTCAGTTAGCAGAGCAGTCAGCAGGAGCGTAGGCGTAGATACGCTAAATATATTTTGTCTTTCTAATTGAATTGTGTTTTTTGTTAACGGTGACAAGAGAATAAGCAGGCACCAGGCACCAACCAAGCAAACTTGGTGATTATGGTAATATCCTAAGTATTAGTAACATCGATCATTATGACAAAAAAAAAATGCGATTTCCTTACCGTTTATCTGCAAGTTAATTACCCCATGTTGCAAGATCAATCGTCACTTAGCGTATATTAAATAAATAGCTCCTTGCTCCTCTGAGCTCTCAGTGTACCCCTGTCTTATCCTGTGAGTATTATTTAGCGGGATATCAAGCAGCTTTGTGCGACGTAAATTGTGCGCATGACGTGTAAACAAGTGACTGGAGATAATTAAACACGAGCTCATCTGTATCGAGTCATCAAACTGGCTATATTATGTTTTAATATATAAAATATGAACATTATTATGGGAAGAGGTTGAAGACAAGGGGTTTTGTCTAAATAAATGAACAGAATAATACAAAAAATCATCTTAATAAGTTGCATAATGCATAATCAGCCTGTAACGTTCCCACTGCTGGGACACAGGCCTCCTCTCTTCGAGAGAGAGTGGGCCGTAATCTACCACGCCGCCCCAGTGCGGGTTGATACATATCACATGTCTTCGAATTTTTTATTCTAGGACATACAGGTTTCCTCACGATTTTTTCCTTCAACGTTTTGAGAGCTATGGTGATGAAATAATTTAAACAAAGTAAAGCGCATGCCTGGGTACAAACCTACGACCTACAAATCGTATGTCAAGGCCACTACTACTGGGTCACCACTGCTCTTTATAAGTTACATGATGATACCTCTATTACATACTGATAAAATCACTGCCTTTCCTTACCCTGGAGAAGATGTTGTTGTCACTGACAGTAGGTATGTCAACTTTCGCTAAGGCTGAAATTATATAACCATCACATAGACAAATACTCCTTATTGATATATGACTTGCCAGTGACATTCAACCTTAGGGTGGCTTACCAACCTCTCGTCGTCTATACACATGTAATATCTATGTGATTGCTGTTACGCTACCGATCTTAGACACAAAGCTAGAGAGTTTCATATGGTTATAATTTCACCAAAGGAAACAAGGGATATCAATTATATCCTCCTGCAAAGGAAATCAATTATATTATGATGATATAACTATGTATTTCCTCGAATAATCACTCAAAATTCACTGTCCTTACTACAAAGTAGATATCAACAACGTTAAATAAAAATCAAATCACAATTCGTCAAAAATAAACTTCACAAAATGGTCCCTCAGATTCGAAAACAAACAGAAAAATAAATGCATTGTTATACTCGTAAGTAAAGAAGGGAGATTCTGATGGGCTTATAAAAATTAGGTCAGTCGGTGGAAATGATAAAATGAAAATTGAAGTGATTGATGGGGGAGACGTGAGGGTATTGTGAGGACTGAGAACTGGATGGAAGACGCGCGTAATGGAGGAGGAAATGCAAGACTACTCTTGTATACTATATATACTTCTATACTCTACTCTACTACATTTCTTCATAATGAAATCTACATTTGATTATGAAATTATTGTTGAGACGATGTCTCTTCCGGGTAATTTTTTTTTATAATTAATTATTTTAAATAGACTACTGGTTATAGTTCTTCATAAAGGTCAGGTTCATAGTACTCGCAACCGGCGTGCGTGTATGATGTATGAAGATAAACAAGGCAAAAGGAGTATGTAAGGATCTTAACTGGTGGCGTTCTGTTGCCTCTGCCTGCCCCCACGGAAGCAGGCGTAAGTTTACGTATGTATTCATGTATTTACTGGCTAGAATATGAAATGTAGTCATGACAGAATCTAACAAGAAATGTAGTATTTAAAGACTTTATAATACCTGTGAATCCTAAAGTAAATAATATGAGCATTAACTGTTATAGGAGAGCGTTTGTTTTTTATCTAAATATAAATAATAATATAATAATATCCCTGGACATTTCACACAGCGCCATCTAGTCCCAAGCTAAGCAACCTAATGCTTGTGTTATGGTAACAAGATGGCTGATAAACTACTTATATACATTTTTTTTTTTGTAAATACATACATATTATAGATAGAACAACACCCAGACTCGGAACAAATACATGTAGGTCATACAAATATTTGTTCCGTGCGGGAATCGAACCCGCGACACGCAGCGCAGCAGTCAATCGCTTAACCACTGCGCCAACCGTGCCGTCAAAATGCATTATGCGTGTGGTAGTATCAAATGTTATTATTTAATCACTATCAAATAATATGACACATTCTCTGAAAACCAATTCTATTTGAGACTATATTATCAATTCTATTTGAGACTATATTATCAATTCTATTTGAGACTCTATATTATCAACTAGCTCCTGCCCGCGACTCCGTCCGCGTGACACTCCTTGCCCCCGCCCCACCGCGTTGCATCGCATCACCTGCCGCGCTACCACTTCGATTTCGTTCAGCTTTCTTTCTGACTTTTTTTTCTTTTTGTCGGCTCCTCGTGCTGCCTTATAATAAGCATTCCTCATAAATTGGGCTATCAATATTGCAAAAAGATTTTTACAAATGAGACGGGCAATTCTCGTAATTTTGGATCGGGGGCTTTCGCGACCGGGACCGCGGTCCCGGTTTCCCCCTATTAAGAACGTTCACAGTCTGATCTCAGTATCAATCTGTCGAAAATACCTCAAATTTCCTTACATTTTGACAAGTTTTTGACATTCGTTTGTCGCCGAGATGACACTGAGACTAGATTTTGAACGTTTTAAATTACCAGTTGGCCTTCAGACTGGTAGTCCTAGAGATTACCCCCTACATACAGACTTACAAACAAACAAATTTTACCTCTTTATAATAGTATAGATGAATGGAAAAAGCTATTTTGTTGTAAATCATTACAGTTCACAAAAAATTCAACAGAACATTTTGCAATTCAAAAAATTTTCCACTTTCAAAAAGCAAGAGTACCTTATTATAAATACAGTCGTCTAAACAAGTCATCAACAATCTAATGCATAACGAAAGCGCCTGAAATAATTTAATTTGTTACGTTACATGCTACGCGTGTCAAAGTTGAGAACTTTCCAACATGTTACATTTCCGAGTGAAAAGTGTAAGCGGTGTTATTTACGACTTATCTCTTATCTCACGGCAAATTGGGATGGCGTAAGGGATCAAGGAAACAAAATTTTTTTTATAATGAATTTTCTTGGCTTAATATTAGGTACCGTTCACACGTGGCACGACCACACCACATCGTAGCGACAAAATGTAAGCAAGCAGTGGTTACGAGTGAATAATGTCGCTACAGCATCTTGCAGTTGAATTGGGGTAACTACAAAATATCGATGCTGTTGCGTTGTCGCTAGTAGTTGCGATGTGGTTACGTGGTGTCTAGTGTTTGCAGACAGACAGATCGTTGTGTTTGCGATGTGGCCGGATAGGGCACGGTCTCGTAGTGGTTGCGTAGTGACTGCGACGTGGTTTTGATGTGGTCGGTATCACCCACACGATTGATTCTGAGGATCAAATGTGGTCCATGTGAATAAACTATTCATTTTGATACAAATTAGCGCTCGCCACGTGTTGTCGTTGTGATTTCCTTGTGGTTGTAGTGTGGGTGTGGGTGTGGTATGGTTGTGGTTCTGATACCTTTGATCAGGCCTTTTGTCAGAACTTTTACGTAATGCTAAAAAAATAGATAACTTATTGATTGTTTACATAAAAAGGCAAAAATAAATGTTACAAACACGGTGTGGGATGACCCCTAAACTAAGTGTCCCTATTTTGGAGCTAGTCTTAAGAATATTTATTCTCTTCTCTGTATTAACAAATTGCAGGAAATCAACTTTTTAGAAAGATAAATAAATTAGGTTACGTAGGTATCAGAAAGGATAAGACCAACGTTTGGGAGAGAGGGGAAAAAGGATCAATCGAAACAATAGCTATTAAGCCACAATAGGGCGACTAGTCTCTTATCTATAGCCGGTAAATAATTTACCCCTTTTTTCTAACCTTAACTTCGGGTAAGATATTCGCGAAAATATTATTTCTCTCTCCCTAAAGAGAATTGTAAGAAATACTTACCCTCGCATTATTTATAATGTTCGCGAACTACCCTCGGTATCCGTGCCATATTTTTATTTGTACTTAAATCAAACTGTATAGAAGAGGTATATTATTTTCTTATTTGTAGTAATATCTTCAAGCTGAGTCGCTTAAGTGAGGTGGCTAGAATTTCTTGTATTATGATTAAGTGTACAAACACACGAGCAGCACGCGTTGACGGCAGAGGTAAGTACAGCCGTCGACGCGTATCGGTGACAGCCGTCAACGCATGTCAGCGGTAACCGACGACGCGTCGGCTGCCGTCGATAACATGTCGTGCATTTGAGCACCGTACGTATTCAAATACACGAGCGACATGTGTCCACGGCGGGCGTCGACGCGTGTCGCTCGTGTGTATGCACACTAAGAAATTATGAAACAGGAAGGTAAAAGACAGTTAATATACTTTGCTTTGAATAGACTCCACGAGTAGCTTGATTATTAGCTATTCTCCAATATTTCCTGTTGATACTGAGAAAAATAGCAAAATATCTACTCTCAAAACTAATTTCGAAATATATTTTAATTAGTTTTATCATGGTGTCTTTGCGGATCACAACAGATCCGCCAAGACACCCACCACATTATTTTATAATCCCCAACTATTCCCCCACCTCCCTTAAATCCCTCCAGAATATACAACAAGGACATTTTTTTCTTATTTTAATATAACAATATTGCGAACGTACGCCCAAAATCAATTTCCCCGGACTGGCAAGATTATATCCCTTCAAGCCTCTTTTAAATTAAAATAAAAAGAGAAAGGAAATTCTTTACAGGTAAGAAAATTGTGGGCGCAATATGAATCGGTTGGAAGGACACCGTTACGGTATTATTTTGTGATGGAAATTATTTTAAAACCTGTCTCCTTAGCTTTACTTTGCTGAATAACACAAAATACCGCCCATAGTCATGATGATATAATTAATTGATTTTTAAAAACACCTACACCTCAAAAATAAATTATGTTTTAAAACTAGATGAGGTCTGTGTGCCCTATCCGACTACTCTGAGAAGCAAGACGGAAACAAACTTAGAGGTCAGTCTCTCTTGAACCGCAACAATTATTATTCAAGTTACCAGATAAAAAGGGCATTATTGATCATAAAAGGGATAAAATGTATGTAGATTGGTCTTTGTCGTTAACCCATCATAGACCCGCTTGCCTACGCAACGCTACTGTTACTGTTATATACCGCGCCTGCTATGCAGTCGTAGTAAGCGGGCAACACCGTTGTAGTAAGTGGGCTACGCCGTCGTAATAAGCGAGCTACGCTGTCGTAATAAGCGAGCTACGCCATCTTAGCATCGAGCTACGCCATCGTAGTAAGCGTGCTACACCGTCGTAGTAAGCGAGCTACGTCGTCGTATTAAGCGAGATACGCCTTCGTAGCATCGAGCTACGCCATCGTAGTAAGCGTGCTACACCGTCGTAGTAAGCGAGCTACGTCGTCGTAGTAAGCGAGGTACGCCGTCGTAGTAAGCAAACTATGCCGTCGTAGTAAGCCAGTTACGCCGTCGTAGTAAGCGGACTACGCCGTCTTAGTAAGCCAGCTACGCCGTCATAGTAAGCCAGCTACGCCATCCTAGTAAGCCAGCTATGCCTTCGAAGTAAGCCAGCTACGCCGTCGTAGTAAGCGAACTATGCCGTCGTAGTAAGCCAGCTACGCCGTCGTAGTAAGCCAGCTACGCCGTAGCAAATGGAGATTTGCTAAGTGGTGTCTCTATTCAGGAACACTGAAGAATAGTAAAGTCTTCGATCAATAATAGGTGAAGTAGAGTGTATCTAGTGGAGGAGAGCTATACCCAAATTCCGTGACTTATATTTAAGTTCCATGTGATAGAGGCCGAGCCCATCGCCCTCGACCACAAATTCCAACTCCGAGCTGCTACTGATAATTCCTAATGGAAAACCCCAATAACACTGAACACGTTTTTATACTTACCTAATTACTTTTTCCTAATTATTTAATTGGAAATCTATGAGCAGATAATACGTTATTTAGGCTAAAATTGATTAGCTCCTACACTATTACAAAATTCCTCACCACACATAATCAACATATTATATCATATTTAATTTAGTTTTCTTTTGGCAATATTTGGCAGTGTGTATATTTTGTTCCACAGTAATTTTATACCAGACAAGCTCTAGACGTGAAGACCTGTAATTGTCTGTCAGATTATCAAACTGTTATTTATCACCATTGTATTTAGCTATAAGTCTTCCAAAGTCCTTAAATAAATAAATAAATAATTCCCACCCCAGAAAAACTATCTCCGCCGCAACCGCAACACACTTCTAAGCTAACCAAACTAAACAGACTATTAATCGCGGCACTACTTCCAGCAGATTGCACGCTACAGGGTGTAAACAAAGTCATTTGTTTCTCGCCCACGCTCACTGATGGCGTAATTAGGACGCATGGTGGCTGATGGGATCAAGATTACGTACGGATTTCGCGTTAATTTTTATGCCTATCTGTGGGTGGAGGGGGAAGGAATGGTGGTGTAATGGCCGGATTGTTGAGGCATCTAGATTTGACACCGATGTTTATATTTTGCTGAGTCTACATTTACTCCTTTGGGAAGTTGTTTGAATCTAAGGTCTTCGAACATTGAGTGCAAGCTAAAGTTAAGTTTCAGGAAGATAATCGGATATGTAAAAGTAGCATTTTAGATGATTTAAAACATAAATAATATTAATTGCGTAACACACTAACAGGTGCAATGGCTTTTATTTTGACAGTTCAACAACATTCATTGCGTTATTTACATAACAGGTGGTGAGCAGACAAATATTTAGAACATATGAAGCAATGGATTAGCAATATTCATTCAGATTCAGATAGTGATCGACAGTGTGTTACGCCACAGGGTGCGGTTTTGATACGACAACTAGCCATTGATTTCCATAATTTCCTAATTTAAAAACAGTAGAATAGACCTCTAAAGAGCTCAAGGGCATTGAACTTTTGCTACTTTCGTCGTTTGCTTATCCACGCGTCTATAAAAAACAAAAAGGTCTCATTCATTGACCTCCAGACGAAATAAAATAAAGAAAAACCTTTACTTTCTTGGCAACACATGTCGATAATGGTGCTTGTCCTCCCAAATGTACTGAAATACTTCAGCTGCAGCAAAACACTCGAGCAGCATAAAGACTATACTTAGTAATTAATGTTTTAATTGTGTGTTTGTATATTGAAAACTAATTAATATTGTAGCAAGTACATGGGTAAATAAATTGGAAGGAAACCTGAACTTCCGGGGTAAGATATGAAGAAGAATAGATTTCTTCTCTGTTTGAAAAGAGACCTTCTTCTTTTTAGTGTGTCGATGACTATCGAAATTATATCGGCCCAGATTTTAGCTAGAAGTATATCATCATCAGTAGCGTCCATAAGTTCCTTTAACATCAGGGCACGCAAGTCATGATGAAGAGGCTCCTCAATCAATTCAAACAATAAACGTAGCCTGTCGCAGTCCACTGTTGGCTGCGCCACAACACCCTGTTCACCTTCCCCGTCGAGTCTGTCGCATTCACCGTTTTAAGGTATATACATATGACCCTGCAGATGTATAATTTACACATCTAACCTTATCGACTTAGCAGTCTCAAGCACCAACTAGCAGTATGATTTTATATCAAATTCGCAACTGCGTCGTCTGAAAACTGCAGAATATAAATCGAAACCCACACAAAGCCACAGGACAGCACTAGTATAACACAAAGGCCGATTCCCTATAAATCACACTTGGTGCTTCATACCAAGCAATATTTTTGGCGCGCAAAAGCTTCGCCGTATATTTCAGAAATGTGAATTTTCCAATGAAATGCCACGTTATTTCTATTCTAATGTGAGGATAAAAGAAATATATTTACTTGCTTATCCTCGGGAGGTTGTTTCTTTGTAGATATATTCATATTCAGTATTCTTACTAAAGTATCTACCTTAGTAAGAAGTTCGATGGTACAATATGGCCTTGGGGATAAACATATTTGGAAGTTGTCCATTTATTTTTCTGATCTTATAGACCTGGCTGATTTTTAGCAAGAAAGAAAAGAACAAGTTTAAGGATTTGTACTTTCTCATTTACTATCGTAGAAGATGACTGTGAATATGTTTAGATTCTGAGCAGCAGTATTCTTCTGAAGCTTGTATCCAGGATTTTTAACAGCCTTCAGACTCCTGAATTGAAAATTTTAATTTTTTTTTCGGTTTCAATCATTTCTCCTTTTGGTATCCGAAAGGTAACAAAGTTAAACAAACCGTAATATAATCCGGAAAAATAATTATGTTTCAATTTTCCATTTCAATATATCAGAGATCGTTGTGGCGTAATTCCGATCCTTAATTGCGTAACACACGATCAATCGTAATCTGAATCGTTTTAAAGCAAATTGCTAATCCATTGCTTCATAAGTTCGAAAAATTTGTCTGCTCAACACGGAAATAACGCAATGAATGATGTTGAACTGTTAAAATGAAACCGATTCCGATTGATTGTGTGTTACGCAATTAGGGTGCCGATCCCGGTTGTGTGTTTAATGATTCACACTTTTTTCCAGTTAGATTTTCTGTGCTTAGGGTCAATAATTTGTCTCTTTTGATCAAATAAGCCATATATAACGTCTAACAAACCCTAGGTTTTTTGTCTTAATACTTCAAAATGGAAAAAAAATAAGATATGCGTGACGTCACTCTAGATAGAGTAGGATAATTCTTCAGTAATCCTGACAATTTAGCCAAAACTACACACTAAGTGTGTTAGAAACTCAATATGATTCTATTAGCATAGGCCTGTTTTAACACGTCTTGATAATCCCTTAATCACTCGCTACGACACCCTTGGGGAGGCCTTGTAGACTAGTACAGTAGTTATCAACATTAAGTAATTAATTTTACGTTAACAAGATTCCGGTACATTTTGTTCAGACAAATTATTATAAGATTGGATCGAGCTGTGTTGTAGAGCGGTAAACAGGGACCGGCGAATTTTCAGTCCACACGAATTCTTGTTCAAGCCGGGAGCCGGGAGAGAATTTGAATTTATTTTAACGTTCCTACATGAGGCTTGTACTGCGGGAATAGTGGCCTTGTTGAGTACGGTTTACTTGGAGATACTCTGTTGTGAAGTGAGTACAAGAAGTAGCATTTTGTTTATAAGAAAAACTGGTGTGAATTCAAACTCAAACTCAAATCATTTATTTCAATTAAACCCTTTCAGGCACTTTTGAATTGTCAAAATTAAATTGTCGGTCAGTTAGTCAGAAAGTTGAAGCTAACTGTAGATGCTACTCACCCCAGTATACCAAGTACTAAAAAGCTTTGGAATTATTTTGCACTTTAAGAAGCACTGTTATTTATTTATCAAGCAAGGCACACCAACGACATATTTACAAGATAGGTAATCACGAGTCTTCAATACATGTCAAGGGGTAAGTCGCTGGATCATGATAGCCTAAGTATTGAGCATGTGCAAAATGCAGGTGTTCATCTCCCAAGGATTCTTAGCCTTGCTGTTCAACCTATGTGTCAGTCATTCTTATCTGCTGGCTGATTTAGTGAAAACAGTTGTGGTTCCCATTCCTAAGAATAAGACCGGTGATATGTCAGATATAAGTAACTACAGACCAATTTACTTAGCAACAGTTACACCTAAAATTATGGATAGTTTACTTGACAGTTATCTGGGTAGTAAATTAATCATTAATGACAGACAGTTTGGTTTTAGGAATGGGTTACCGAAACTCCGATTATGACTCTAAAGAGCACAGTGATATAGTGATATTCTGGAAGGAGGACACCTGTGTATGCATGTTTCCTGGATTCATCCAGAGCCTTTGACCTTGTCGCATACGACATCCTTTGGGAAAAAATGTCCAATGAAGCTAACCTGCCACCAGAATTAATTGATATGTTGTTAAGTTCTGGTACGGTAACCAACACTGTGAGGTGGGCAGGCGCTTACTCAGATATGTACAGGTTGGAGTGCGGGGTGAGGCAAGGGGGTCTGACCTCACCTAAGTTATTTAATTTGTGTGTCTTTTAACAACATCAGTTACATATGCTGACGATATAGTGCTGCTGAGTCCATCGATCAGTGCCCTCAGAAAGCTATTGAGTGTATGTGAATGCTATGCTGGAGTCCATGGACTAAGCTATAATGCAAAGAAAAGCGAGCTGTTGGTTTTTATGACACAAAAGAAGACATATGAAGTGGTACCACCTGTCTCGCTATGTGGTGCAACTCTTAACAGAGTAAAGCAGTTAGCACCTTGGTCGCTGGGTTACAGAGGATGGCACTGACAACTGTGATATGGAGAGGGAACGCAATGCATTGCTAAGTGGGACAATAATGTCAAAATAACTGTTTAGGGCATATTGCCAGGCTTTCTACACCCGCAGTCTGTGACCAGATACACGCAAAAGACGTTTAATGCCCTGCGAGTGCAATACAACAATGCTTTTAGGATACTGCTGTCGCTGCCACGATTCTGTAGCGCGTCAGGGATGTTTGCAGCAGTGCATACTGATGACATTTTTGCGATCATGCGTAAAAAATCCGCATCATTACTGCGTCGGGTGCGAGACAGCGACAACAATCTCCTGAGCATTGTTGCGAGTAAGACTGAAAGTCACCTGATGAGGCACCTGTGTGCGCGCATGTACTTTTGCCGGGTGTCTCCAGAAGGGGATCCTGCCGTTTTGCCGAAAAGATTTTGCCAAAATTTCACTACCAAAAAAAATTTTAGCAACCTTTTTTTATACTAATGCAATGTTTGGAAAAATTTTAGTACGCACATTTTCATTTGGTCAAATTTTTAATTGGCAGAATATTATCAAGGATAATGTCATTTAGGCATTTGGTCTTTAATCAAATGATTTGTGATGGCAAATTGCATTTTTTAATTATATAATCATTTATTTAATACAAACAAGGCAAAAAAGAGGTTATTGTTAGCAGGCTATCAAGAACCAAACTAGATAGACGAGGTTAATTTAAAAAAAATAGGTTAGATTAGGTTAAAACTGTGACCTCCTACGCACGAGCCGAGCGAGCGAAGCGAGCGGTGTCGCGGCAGTGGCTGGCGAGTGCAGAAACGAATTGATTGTATAGAAAAAAAATATGGAAATAAAGAGATTATTTTTAGCAGGCTGTCGAGAACCGAACTAGTTAGACGAGGTTTATTGTTAAAAAAAATACTTAGGTTAGGTTAGGTTAAAACTTTGACCTCCTACGTACGAGCCGAGAGAGCGAAGCGAGCTGTACCGCGGTAGCAGCCGGCGAGTACCAGAAACGACTAGATTATGTATTATAGAAAAAAATATGGAAAAAAACAGGCTACCCGAGACTGAACCAGTTAGACTATAACTATTGAGTGAATAGAAATGGTAAATTGAAAACTGACGATAATATTTGGCAAATTTTATTTTGCGTAATATGAGTTATTCCAACTGAAATATTTGACTACATAAAAATTGGTAAAAGTACTAGTTGGTAAACAAGTCATTGTATAAACGTTGACTTGCCAAACATTAGGTTTGCGTTACGATTATTTGTGAATAGATTTTTTGCTAAGTAATAATTTGGCAAATGAAATTATGCGAAACATTTTTTGGGAAGTGATAATTTGGCAATTTCTTTTCGATGAAACAAGGGAGACCCCTCCAGGAGATGACTTAATAGGTATAACTAGTACTTCTTAAGTTACATTGGTTGTTATTATTGTTCCTTGTTTGTTTATGTGTATGTCTTAGATAATTATACTAACATAGTTGTAAGTAAGACTAACAAAATTTTTGGTAATGTGCCTGACTTAAAGGTAAATACTGTGCTAATTGTATGTCTGTGTTATACCATTTTAAAAAAAGTGTAACATTTTGACCGTCACTTTATTTTTTTATTTAGTTACTCTCATGCGTAATTAATTAATTTAATTGTGCCTCTTATTTAATACCTACATAATATACAGCGAAACGAATTTCGTTACCGCCGGGCGTCTCACGACACCTCCCGACTTTTTTGTTTTGCAGAAGGGTGCTTGTGGGAAAGCGCACCTGCACAGTACTTACCCAAAACACTTTACAGACCACAACAAGATAACCATAATAAGATGAAAATTATTCCTTGTCCCAAACTCCCGGCCTAACCCGTCCCCGTCTGGAACTTAAAGTACTCAGAACTTCTGGGGAATTTACATTTTCAATGCGAAATTATGTCCTCCGATGTCCTGGAATAAACGGCAGCGGCACTTATGCAAAAATAACTAGCAACTAAGTACTTGTTAAGGCTATTACCAAGCCTGCTGATTGACTTGAAAAACAGTTGCAGAAGTTAGCAGAGTTGCAAAGTTGGAGAGCTGCAGAGCTGCAGAGCTCGCCTCTGATTTCAAGCAGCGATTCATTGAAAATTGTTTCATTTGGGACCGCTATCGGTCGAGAGTTGAGAAGTGCACTGGATTGGATGGTGGATTCTGTCTTGAGATATTTTGTGATTTAGCGGATTTGTGTTGTTAAGATATGTAAATAGGATGCTATTGATGGAAATATGTAGGGGCTCTTGAGAAAAACTTGTTTCAACTCTCGAAAATTCAAGTGTTTTTATACTACATAGTTCCACATCTTACGCAGTACCTGCCACGGTAAATAATGAATACTTCAGAAAAAATGCAAAGTTGTTACATTGCTAGTTAAAACCATTATAATTAGTGTGTAGGTATAACAAGATACCAAGCATGTATTTTCTAGAATACTCATCAATTCATTAGAGTTCCCAATCAAATCAGATTCATTTCATTTCATTTATTTATTCACAAACAATTTACATTGTGTTTGAAATCGTTCCATATGATAAAAATAATTTTAAAAAAACCGGCCAAGAGCGTGTCGGGCCACGCTCAGTGAGCGTGGCCCGACACGCTCTGGTGTGGCGCGCCTGGGAACACTTATGAGTTTAAAGGTGGGTATCCATTATGTTCGCGCTCCAGCAGCGCTCCGCGCTCCTGCAACTGCTCCCGGTAGTGGGTACGTGCGCGAACACACAGGCGCTCCGACTCGTGACGGTTTTTAGCGCGAACACAAAGGGGAGCGCAGTGTGTCAAAGGGGAGCGCGCGGGGGAGAAGTGCGCGCGACGTATCCATTGGAGCAGTTGCTGAAGCGCGAACATAGTGGTAACCCAACTTAAAAAAGGCTATTTGTTACGGAACTCTAATAATTACGGAACACTAAAAACGATACCTAAAAAAAATATGTAAAGGAAGTTAAAAAAATGCTTGCATATACGATTATACTACAAACTTAGTCCAGAAATTGTATTGTACATCTTTTTGTCTTTTTTGTACAAAAACTGTTGTTTCCATCAAGTTCAAAATAGTTTTCCTAGAAAGACCTTATAAAGTTCTACTTTTTAGATTTTTTTCATATTTTCTAACCTTATGGTTCAAAAGTTAGAGGGGGGGGACACATTGTTTTTTACTTTTGGAGCGATTATTTCCGAAATTATTGACATTATCAAAAAATGATTTTATTAAACCCCTATTCATTTTTAAATACCTTTCTAACAATATATCACACGTTAGAGTTGAAATTAAAAAAAAATCACTTCCCACTTTACATATAGGGGGGCTACCCTAATAAAACATTTTTTTCCAATTTTTATTTTACCACTTTGTCGGCGTGATTGATATACATATTGGTACCAAATTTCAGCTTTCTAATGCTAACGGTCACAGAGATTAAGCGAGGACGGACAGACAGACATGGCGAAACTATAAGGGTTCCTAGTTGACTACGGAACCCTAATAACATTCATAATACAAGTAACACATTAAAAAAATAACAACATAACTCAATCATAGCTCAACTAAAATTACCTACAATAACATTTTTAATATCAACTCATTAAGAATTTAAGGATTTAAGATTAGAAATATAAATCATTTAACATAATTCAAAGTAACACATTTAAAAATTAACAACATAACTCAACTAAAATTACCTACAATAAAATTTTCAATGTCAACTCATTAAGAATTTAAGATTAATTATTAATTAATTAATGTCCTCGAAGGATTCTTAACGCATAACACGCAGATGATGTACGAGTACCTACCTAATTTGACTTCCTTTACAAATCCTCACCTGATCCGACAATTTTGCACGGAAAGTTTTTTTTTTTTTTTTTGAGATTTGGATAAAACTTGTCATAGCCGGTGTAGCAACTGTTTTTTTTTTTTATAAAATTTATTTAGTAATGAAACAATAGCGCGATACAACTGACGCTTAGCGCCATTTATAGACATTTCTATGGAGTTGTTCGAAATTTTCGAGTCTAATACAATTGGTCGACTATTACTCGTAAACTTGTAAAGCCCACTTAAGTGTGATAGTTTTCCTTTAAACTTCGTTATATATAGGTACTACTGCTGTGATATTTGAATTCCTAACTACAACCGTTTAGTTTGTAGAGGGGGGGGACACGACTCTAACGAAAATTGGTACTTTAAAGCTTGATAAGTCACGGACGGCTTACTTGATCAAAAAACGGTCTTCCCAAACCCGTAACATTTTTAAAAGACGTATCCAACGATATCCCACACTATGGTGAAGACGAAAAAAAAATTATCATCCCCACTTTAGATGTAGGATGTACCCTAAATATTTTTTTTTTCAAAATTTTATTTTTCCCGTTTTTAGGCGTCATTAACGTGTATACTCATGCCAAATTACAACTTTCTAGTACCAATAGTTTTTGAGCTAAGCCGCAGACAGACAGACAGACGACATAGCGAAACTATAAGGGCTTGTTGACTACGGAACCCTAAAAATGGTTATTTATGAGTATAACTTTGTCTATGTCCATCTTGTATCTCACTGATTTCTACAAACATTTTCTAGATAGGATAACAAAAGTTGGGAGACTTTGCCTCTGACTCTATAGTGATTTAGTTTAGCTATAATTGTGATCAACAGTGTCAAATGCTGAACTTAAATCTAAAAATACGCCAGCTACTCTCAATTTATTATTGATTACATCATTAACAAGAGTATATAATATAGCGTCTCCTGTGCCAACTTTTTTTGATATCCAAATTGTAAAACTTTGTTTAAGTTAATATGAAGTACAAGCCGAGATTTTATAATTTTTTCGAATATCTTTGAATGCGTTGGCAGCAAAGAGATTGGCCTGTAATTTCTAGGATCAGTCTTTGTGCCTTTTTTGTGAATCGGTATGATCTTTGCTATTTTTAGCTGTTCTGGAATAATATTCAGCAAAGAAAAGCTAAGACATTCAATATTAGAAATTTCATTTGGAGTGGTAAGAGTAAAACAAAGTTCGTTTTCCACCCGTTGTGTACTCTGGGGCAGTAATAGCGTCGCTTCCTCATTTTTACTGTCACTGGTAAGACATTTGTTATCAAAAAGTTTTGCTAGCGTGTTAGCTACTTTTTCGGGATCATCAACTATTTTGCCGTCAATTTTAAGTAGTAGATGTTCCGTATGCATAACTTTAGATCGGTTTGTGCAATTGTTAACAATTTTCCATATTTCTTTGCTAGAGTTTGTTGAATTCTTTATTTTTTCCATAACCGTTATTTTTTTAGGTTTCGTTATAACCTTTCTATATATTCTGATGTATTTATTTTTGTAATTTAGAACACTGGTTTCAAGATTATTACCATTATTAGCGTATAAAATGCGTTTCATTTTACTGTGTTGTTATTAGAACTGAAAACTCTCTTATTTATAACAATTTGCTGGTTGTAGTTACTTGACTTGCTTGTCACAGTTTCCGACCAAAAATTACCTAAAATACCTCCATGTCCATCAGCCAGACCATTATGGTCTACTTCACATTCTTTTACATAATATTCTGGCAAGTTTGTTAGGATATTGTCGATGCACGAATATGAGTCGTTTCGAATAAAAGTTACAGTGTTAACAAGATTCCTAAAATTGTAACATGATAATACGCTGAAATATTCAGTACGCTTCTTACTATCTACAAGTAAATCCATATTAAAGTCTCCTCATATAATGCATTTCCTATTATATAAATGTTGTAGCAATTTTTCCATGTGTGTCATGGATAGTTCAAAATTCTTGTCATTAGGACTACGATAGTAATTATCAACTTCAGAGGGTCAAAAACATAAATTTTAAAAATTGCCAAACGAAAAGGACATCCACAGTCAACCCTGTTAGTCCGAAAAATCACTTAAAATAACTTAATGAACTAAGTCAACCAACAGTTTCCGAAGAAAATACAAAGAAAGAATGCAAGTACTCGCAACTTGCTGCAAGTCGGGACATTGTCGAGTGCTAAGTATTTTAGCTGTCACAAGTTCTTGCAAGCTTTGAGCCACTTCAATAACATGTTTTTGTTGGCTTTCTAAAGAATTATTTCATAAGTTCGAAGTTTCAAACTGTGCTTTAAAGAGTCTTTGTGTGTCCTTTTACTTGTTGTAACTTTGTGAAATCTGAAGGTATACCTTTAAGTTTACTCACCAAATAATTATTAATTTGGTTTATCTTGATGTTTCCAATTTTCGTGATCACATAACGAAGGCATGAAGCGAAAACTGTATTTGAACATCAAAAAGTTTTCTTTTTTGAAGCGAAAACTTCTTTAGCGGCGTTGTGCACTTTTGTTGTGATAGGTAAAAAATGTTAAACTCGCGTCAGGACACGTGACCTGATCGAAAATTCCTAAGACGTAGTTCGCGTCAAGACACGTGACCTGATCGAAGATCTTAAGACGGAGGGAGAGTAGACCGCATTCCAAAATATCAAAAATGTATAACGTTAATATTCAAGTTTTAACTTCTGCCGGCACTCCCGGAGTGCAACCCGTTTTTTTTCATTAATGGCTGTTTAACCGGGCTTGCCTGTGGATGCCTCGATTAATTTATGCCTCCAACCAGGGCTTAAAAACTACGCGACTACACGCTAAGGGCATCTACGGGGTACGGACCTTGGTTTAGGGTGACGGAGGGCAGCAAGGGACAGGCCGGATCGGATTTATGAATGAATCCGGTCCAGCCAAAATTACACCATTGCAATACCATTTGTTTGTCATTTGTTTTGTTGTTGTTTATTCGCTTGTTTGTTTTTTTTTCTATATTTATTTATTTATAAATAAATAACTATATTCACATAATGTAACAATGAGTAACATTCAACTCTATTACTCTTCTTTCTCTTTACTTTTGAAAATTCTGCATCGACATTTTTCTGCCAAACGATGTAACAATGTAAACAGAATGTAGACTACAGAGTTATGACCACCATATTGATCTATTGGACCCTGCTCAAGAAGGACTACATGCTACATTGTCTAGGTACTACATTGTTTGTAGGTATAACTAGAAAAAGCACTTATTATACAGGGTGGCGATTAGGTTATCACATTAAATTGTACAGCAGGTATTACAAGTTGTTATCAGTCCGTTAAAATAATAAAATAAATAATTTTACTAAAATTAAAAAAATGCATTTTTCAAACAAAATAAATGGAGTTATAGTTGGTAAAAAATAAATCATCCTTTATAATATTAGTTTACTGACCTGTAAAAGCGGCAACGCCGCAGCGTCGCGCCGGCGGAGCACGCGCCGTACCTACGCGAGGTACGAGTACGAGTACCTACTTGTGGATGTAGGCACGCGCGCGTGGTGCGTGCGACAGTAATTCAACATTTTCACAACATACTTACGATATTGTTTTATGAAATAATCACAAATTAACTTTAAAAATCTCCACTTAAATGCAATCAATTATTACGTATTTTAATTTTTACGTTTTCAAAATGTCCACCGTTCTTCTGTACACACAAATGACATCGTCTTACGATATTATTTCGGACTCTTCAGAGTAGGCTTCGCGGCTAAAATTTTTAAATTGTCGAAGGCCCCAATTATTCGAGATTTTAAATCGTCCATAGTCGTCACTTCAACCTCATTCTTTAAATGTCCATTGCCCGAACTCCAAATCATATCGGTGTACTCCGGCGATGCGAAATTGATTCGAGGTATCTTGTTGGAAACAATAACACAATGAAAATAGCTACCTAACAATAATTATTATTTAAGCGTTTGATTTCGCATAAACTGTCACACACACCACCTTCACTAACCTATCCTATTCCTATTACTAAAATAAAGTTAACACAAAACAATGTCCACAAAATAAAAACAATAACAATACTACGAAAGGCGCGTGCGCCAATCGTCAACTATTCCTCAAGGATTTTGGCGGCGGACTATGTGACTCATTCGTCGCACGCGCCAAAGAAATGCCTACAAGCACACCCCCGTACCCCGTAGCATTTCGGGCATAGAAATTTATACCGTAAGTCGTCAACCGTAAGAATATTTTTGCATATTTTTTTCATACCTCTCATGCGGTCCCTTTTCATCTTTTAATTTTGCGCACAAAAAACGCCTTCAACTATTAGCCGTAAGAAGGCGGTAAGGACATTTTTCGCTTGAATTTTTTACGTTTCTTGTAATAATAGTTTGTAAAATGGTAGTTTAGTAGTGCTTGTAGGTAATTCGGAATGGCAACGTTTGAAGTTTTGAACTATCTTCACCGGCCACGGGTCTTTGACCTACTTTTATTGGTCAGCTGATTATGTTTATGCAATACATGATGTTGTGAAATATTAAAATGAAAAAAAGGGTCCTGCGGCTATAATATTGTTTATTATTAAATTATTTTAATTGAATATGATAAAATACCTAATATAGAGTACGTGGTTTCAATTAATGTGATAACCTAATCGCCACCCTGTAGTTTGAAAATTTATAAAAAGATTAAAGAAACCCAGGAATACAGTAGATGTAGACAACTACAGACTCGAGTCTTCACTTTGGAAGAACCAGAATTAGCCACACCTTAAGTTGAGTGGTCCAAATCGTAGACGCTGCCTATCTTCCCGGCAGTTAGCGTAAAATGAAACCAGGAAAAGATCTATTCTTGGTCTATATTTCAGTTCTGACAATTAGCAAGTTATAACTTTCTTTGAGCCGAGCACGTATTGAATTTCAATTATTTAGTTTTTTTTTTTATTTTTCACCCAGTTTTGCAAAGATGGCTAATAATTACAGGAAATGACTGAATGGTTTTTCATGAAATATACTCAAACTCAAACTCAAGACTACTTCATCATCATCATCTAGTAGCCTAGCCTTTTCTCAACTATGTAATAATATAATAACTACTACTACAACTATAATCTGAAGACTACTTAATACGCATAAATTGTATTAAGTATCAGGCTTAAGAAAACTTTAGGATTATAAAGCTAAGCGCAGATTATAGCCACATCGACCCGTAGCGCATCGCATGTCAATACAAAAAAATGTGATTGGGCCCGCGTGTAGTGTGCGATTTTCATACAAAATGTACGAAAGTGATTTAGAAGGATTTTTGCAATAAATCTGTGACAGACTCAGCTAGACTTCGGATCATAGCTCGCTGCTAAGCTTTGACGTCAAAACTTATGTCTAGAATAAATCTACAAAATCCATAAAGAAACCCCAGTTAGAACATAACAAATCCCACATCCCATTACACCGTAGTAAATAGATTCCTCGAAATCCAGAGGCGCCGGCAATATTTTTCAATACACTTTATTTTGCGTGATTTTTTATGGAAGCTCATAAACGTGTATTGTGGGTGGCCGCGGGATGACGTATGTGTTTGGGGTGATTGATGCCACAGCTTTTTCACTGTCCGTTGATGTAATTCACTTGCTTTGTCCAGTCTTGGAAGGATTACTTGGATGGGGAAAACATTTTACTGCCATTTGTTTTTTCTTTGCGTCTTTTCTGTGGAGAAAATATTCACTGAGTATATTTTTGTTGAGGGAAATTGTAAAGGCTGTTTACAAGATGTTAACAACAAAAAGTGGTTTTCCTACACTGATTAGGAACAGCTGGTTTCACTGTAGTAAAACAATTACAGCCACAAAAGCCCAAAAGATCTCCACAAATGTCTATATTTTTTGTAGAAGCCAATTTCCTGTGTTGTACGTGATTTTAAGACTAAGTAGAACAATGAATATCTAGATTGTCTTTTTTTTCTTAGCAAAATTGGAAACATGTCTTGAATAAATTAAAAATTCCTCGACAAACACAAGTTAAATAACTATTAAAAAATAGCCACATATAGAACAAAAAAGGTATAAACGTAAAACCCTATAAAAGATTAAAATAACCTTGAAATTATGACCCTACGTAAGTACCTACGTATGATTTTTTTTTTATTATTTAATGTTGTCGCGTCGGGGGACCGTTCTAATTATTAGCCTAGAATTCTGTTAAAGTTTCAAATTGTAACGATCAAACAAAAAACAAAATCAAAATCGGTTCATCCGTTCGGGAGCTACAATGCCACAGACAGACACACACAGAGAGAGAGACACGTCAAACTTATAACACCCCGTCGTTTTTGCGTCGGGGGTTAAAATCTATGGAATCAATTTCCGGTAGGTTGGTTGAGCGGAGCAACGTTATCATACGTAAAATTTGATAAACGCTATTTGACACAACGTTTAATCACGTCAGCAAAAAATATGTCTTTCTTAAAAGAACGTGTATAAACGGCTTCGGCTTATACCAATTCCTTCAAGCTACGTCATCGCGCCGTATCACTTTAAATTTTTGGACTGCTAGCGCCACGCCGCAGTTTTTTTGTACACTTTATAAGGCTGCTCACACACATACATTATAATAGTGCGCCGCCCAACAAACATTTGAAAACCCAGATGCTCAGCTGAAAGTGTTAATCTTTACTTTTGTCTATACAATTTGTGTGCCTCGGTAGGCAATTTGGCCAGGATATTATTATTGATAGAAACAGGAAAAAATGTTGATAAAACTAACGTCTAAACACAACTTAGCAACAGTAAAATATAACTAATATAAAATAGGTACAGTGAATATTTGTTGGTATTCTACCGAAGTTAGACTTATTATGTATAAAGCCACTTCCATCTTTTTTTTTTCTTATAAAACAAGAAAGGGACAAACATAATTATCATTATCATCATCATTATTTCAGCCGAAAGACGTCCATTGCTGAACATAGCCGCATTTTCGGCCGGTTTTTTGCTCCTCGCATCCAGCGGATTCCTGCAGAACATAATCATAAGACCTGATAATTTTAGTTAAACTAAAAACTAAAAACGTGTCAAAATCAAAAGTAATTTATTGAAATTAGGCTGAGAATCAGCACTTTAACTAACTGAGTTCTCACCTGTCACCGTCCTTTTCTCGAACTGTCGATCGATAAGAGATGTCAATTATCTCATTTTAGTTTAGGTCCCGGTCACACGAACTACAACCACACCACATCGCGGCAACAAAATGTGGGCAAGCAGTGATCACGTGTGGATAGTGTCATGTTTGTCTCTCCTTCCCCTTTTTAATCCATCCAAAGGTTGTCTTTAAAAGATCGCTCTTAGCGATAAGACCGCCCATTGTGTCACCCTTTGTAAAATTTCTATATTTATGTCTGTAACTTATAATTATGGAGTACATAATAAAGAGTACTCTATTCTGCAACTGCAAGAAGTTCACACCACATCGCAACTACTATGTTGGGACCGCGGTCCTGGTCCCAAAAGCCCCACGACCCGTTGCGATGTGGTAACGTTATGGCTAGTGTTCACAGACAGACAGAACGTTGTGTTTGCGCAATGCGGCCGGCCGCTAGTGGTTGCGTTGTGGCTGCGAAGTGGCCTTGATGTGGTCGGTATCGCCCACACGGTTAATTTAGACGGTCAAATGTGGTCCGTGTGAATAAACTACTAATTTTCATGCAAATTAGCGCCCGTCCACGTGTTGTCGTTGCGTGTGATCGGGCCCTTAATGTTTGTGTGTTTAGGTAATAGTACTTAGGTAATAGTACCTACTCAAAGTTCTTTAGTCACTAGAGTATTTTTACATAGAGCTTCTAGCACGAATGCGCAACGTTTCACACATAATATTATTTACTTATGTTTTTTTAAGTTGTTTTAAGACACAAATATCTATGGGTGATACCTGTTTATTGTGCTTGACGCAAAAATGCATGGAAAGTTGTACTTTTTATTCGTAAGTTGTATTTTTTGTAAGTCGTTCGTAGGCGAAGTGGTCTTCCGTTTTCCGGCGTTCGCGTGGAAGCCGCACAGAAGTGTGCCAAGTAATAACAACACCATTGTTGACCAGCTGAACCACCAGATGACCTTTATAAATTTGTACACAAAATATGAATGAATTAATTAACCAGATACGTCGCCTTATCGCCGGCCGGATAATCTAATTTCATACGGTGACCTTTCCTGAAAGCGGCTGTAAGGTTATTCACTTGTCAGGTCAATGAACTGTGGCTTAAACTTTATGCCTGGCATTGTTGGTTTTCCATGAACAAGGCCCAATACACGAGGTGGGCTTTGTTATTTTTTGCTTAGGACTAGATAACATGGGTTAAATGATAACCGCCCGAAAATAAAATCGATTCTGGTGACAATAAGGACCTGTGTGGTGAATATTGTTTACACAACATTTCAAGCCTTAGGGACCTTCTCCACGAGCGAGAGAATCGCGGCGATATTATCGTCGTGCCATCCAATTCTCGCCGCGATGATATCGCCGTGTGGAGCCGTTCTAAGAGAGTGTATAGAAATACGTGGCACGACGATAATGTCGCCGCGATTGTCGCTCGTGGAGACGGCCCCTTACAGAATATGTCTCGACGATCCCAATCGGCATTTAGAGACCAGTGATGGGCATGATGGCCGTTACAGGTACAGAAGGGTTAGGCAGAAGTGTACCTTTAGTACTCACATTTCGCCAGTTTTGTTTAAGTCCCATTTAGGAGGGGGTGAGCCCATTGCCGTCAACCGGGCGTAATAACAGACTCCGGGCTGCTACTGAGATATTCTTGATGGAACACCCAATAACACTTTGCCTGACCTGGGAATCGAACCGAGGATTTCATGTTCAGCAGTAGTGCTTGTGACCACTATCCAACGAGGCAGTGCACCTATCACTATTTGCTCTAGAAATAAGATTTGAAAAACGAAGTGTTTATCGACTATTTAATTGTGGCTGACCGGTACCTGTCAGTGTCAGAGTTGTTAAAGTCTGACGACTGGTCTTTTAACGTTATAATGTTGTCAACGAACACAATCTAGATAATTGAGTTTGCACATTGACATTGTGATCGTTTTGTGAATAAGGGCTCATAAGGGCTGCCACATTTTTTAGGGGAAATAAAGTACTTTCATATCTTTTCTACGGTAAAAAATAAAGTATAATGTGTAAATAAAGAAATAAAGTATTATTTATTTGACTTACCATTTTTAGTTCCTCGTATATTTTTTGTTGACTTTTATACGTTCGCCTTCATTTTACTTCCTTTGTTTCCATTTCTCGGAGCATATATTGTCTGTGTAGTCGTCGTCCAATTCTAACAGATCCGATTCCTGTATTTGTGTTTGAGGTGTATGCCATACGCTACAGTTACCTTCATTCGTAACTAAAGAATACAGGTTGTCTCACCAACTCACAAGAATCACTACAATGTCATTCACAGCAACACGACCAAAAGAACAAAAATAAAAATTACATAAACTTCAAAACCGACATAGCTTGCAGAGTAAGTAAGCTGAAGAGGTAGTAGGCTGGCCATGTTTGTCGAAAGGCTGATGGCCGGAGGAGCAGGCGAGTCCTGGAGTGGAGACCGCGTATCAGCAAGCGTAGCGTGAAACACCCCCCAGGTAGATGGACCGACGACCTTAAGGGGGTTGGGACAGACTAGCTCGTTATTATTTATCGATGCAATCCGTTCACGTAAAAATCACTAAACGTTTTTTTTTTTGCACGCACTCTATGCAGGTAGGCATATTATAAGTTAGGGATTAAATCGCTGATAAAAATGCCTGGCTCAATGCTGGTCCTGCTCTACGAGCACAACTAACTGATTATCACTTGAAAATACTGTTGGACCTGCTGAAGGTTATAAGACTATTTTTGCTTTGTATAAACTGAATCTCCTTTGTATTATATGATTGCATAGCACAGGTGTGAGTACTATGTACATTTATCGGAAAATATGTATTTCATTGGCTTGAATATACTCTGGAAGCTGATAATATGTCATGCTCACTCAAATGTCTCGCTGACGGTGGAGCGAGTGTTGGATCATTTAGCTCCCTTCAAAATGGTTAAGCTTAATGGTGCTGATTCATGCGTCATGTTCATGAACGAGCGCTGTCATTGTGACTGGTCATCCACGGCTTATTTTTTTTTGTTTGTGTTTGCTGTACCTTAGAAGTTTTTAAGGTCTTTATTACATCGTTCTCACATGAATACAATATTAATGATGTAACTAATATTTTGTAACAATATAATTTCAAAGAGAGATGGAGTTTCTTGTCCGTTTTTCTCCATAAGTACCTTCTACACTTTGAAAAGGGGAACTAGCTTCTTATTTCTGACTGAGCAACTTCTTGACACTACAAAAGTGCTTATAAATGGTTTAATTGAAATGAATACTTTAAGTTTGTTTGAGTTCGAATTTGTTTTAGTAAACAGTAAAATGAATCCTCAAAAAATAGGTAAAATAAAGTATTGTTACGTACTTTATTGTTTTCATAAAGTATTATACAATACTTTATTATAAAGTATGGGCGGGCAACCCAGATGCTAAATCTGCTTAAAAAAATTGTCACCAAGTAATTCATTTTCGTTTAAATGTACTTACGTAGCTTATTATCATAAGCTTATGGAAAAGCCCAATTGTATCTAAGTAAATAAAACAGGCAGACGCTGCCGACCTCTCCTTCAACATGGCTTCAAATACCCACAAAATATAAAACCAACGTTAGAAGCAATAACATGTAACGATCCAGATACATTTGTTTACGAAAATAAAATAAAACAAACATCATTAGAGAAACGGAAGTGAGCAATGGCTTTTTCCTGTCGCACAACATAAATATGTATGTTGGCAGCTTTGTGCGTACGTACGGTAGGTAGTGCCAACTGAAATATATTGTAGTTAGATTCAGTGCCAGTATCTTTTACATAAATGGGGATACAGAACAAAATAATTCGATTATGCTATTTAAACGTGACCCTAAAGATATTCTAAGTCGGTAGGTAGTTGTAAAAGTCCATTAACAGACGAAGGTACAGACGCAAGCAGGTCAAGCTACCCAAAACTGTCAAATTTTCCCAATCAACCTTGAACCTTAATGCTATAACGATAAAGTTGAAAATCTAATAAAGAAATTTGACAGATTGTAGTAGCTTGATGTGCTGGCGTCTGTACATAAGTACGTAAGTTGGGAGAAGTAGATAGACGACCGTATACTTTTGATTATACTGCAGTCAAAATGTACTACTCAAAAATATTTCGAGATTCGACACTAATTTATTTGACTGTCTACAATTTGCATTCCATAATACTGTATCAATATGTAACTACAATTAAGAACATACATAATCGACCTATAGTGTTCCTGTTGCTGGGACAAAGGCCTGCTCTGTTTTTGAGAGAGAGTGGGCCCCGCGGGCCCAGTACGGGTTTTAAGATGTCACCTCATGTCTTCGAATGTTTGGTTCTAGGACATGCCAGTTTCCTCACGATGTATTCCTTCGCCGTTTTGAGAGCAGTGGTGATGCAATTATTTACACAAAGTAACACGCCTGGCTGGGTTTGAACCCACGACCTACAACAATTAAGTACCTAATGTCTAATATGTATTTTTTTGTGGCTACACATTGATACAATATTATGAAACAAAGATTGTAGACAACTAAATGACTTCTTATCGATATCAACAACTTTTTGGGGCTGATTCTGCAGACACCATAGAATTACAATTTGATAATCTGAAAATAACAAAGGTTCACTTTTCAGGAAAGTATTTAAGCTGTTATGCTATGGGACCTTTATTTGTGGCACCCGCTTGTATGATGTAGGTCACTTTGATTCGAGAAAGGCATTTATGCCAAATACACCTTTGACCATCCTCCATATAGATTACTTAAAAGCCTATTTTCGCTAATAAACTTTTACGAAAGGTGTTATCGTAACTTTTTTGGATGTACACTTAACAACATACTGAAATAGGTTGATCAGCACTAAAACGATGTATGTAGCGTGTATGTGAGTTCATATTTAACGTAACTTTATACGATACGTTAATACTTCTAATACTCTTGGAGCAAATATCGCTAAACTAACTCGCCGCAATAAACAGGAGGGTCAGAAAACCTATTGAAAAGCACACAGAAATAAGTAAGGTGTTGGAAAAAAATCATTGCAGAGAGAGACACTAACTTTAAGCTAAACTATTTTTTTGTCTATACTTAGCATACACATTAATCAAGCACTTTCAAACTAATAGTTGCAGGGCCCTAGAATGTCTACAGTCGGCGCACCACATATGCGCGTGATTGACGGCGGAATGGCGGTTCGGGTGCCCTAGAGAATGACTGCCTGACTATTTTCATTGACAAGGTAGACTAAATATTCCTACTTTCACTATCATTACGTATACCTTAACCTTATTGTGCTCCAGAAAACTGGAGCTTCTGAACCACCGTGCTAGCTTCCCAAACAGCTGTAATAAACCAGCCCATTTCGGTTTTATCCAGTCATTACTGGCGCCTATAAACACAGGCGGTCTCTACCACGTGACTGGACTATGTACGCCTACTTTATGGCCCCACACTTATCATGGAACTTTATATGTACACTTAAATATTGTACGTGCTTTCGGAGGGTAGTAATTATTTTTTTATCTTTTGACTTGCTTGCCCGGTAGTGGTATAAGCTGCTTTGTTGTATACTTCTTAATTTTTGGCTGTTTTATCTTGTAACAGTTGCAGGGAATTTTATACATATTACAATCAACAATCTCTATTATGAAACTAATTAGCAGACCTAGAAATGAGGCATAATACCCTCTTTAGGTATACCTCCGGGCATTATATAAAATATGAATATCCTGGTAACACAACAAGTTCGATAACTGTCAACAAACCACTGGGGCTGGAGACAGAACCATTGTCTCCAGCCCCAGTGGTTCTGGGGTTGGGACTGGTCATCTCTTAACTGCCAGAGCTTATTTATAATCTTATGTTTGTAATTGTTTCTTCATTAGATTTTTTTTAATACTGTTTTGGAGGCATGAGGAACAGGGTGTAAAGTTCACTCAACCTCCATAGAAAAGGGAGGATCCTCCGACCAGATGGGTGTTGTGTCTGGCGGGCTATTGCCCAACGATTGGTGTTGGGAAATTGTATCTACGCTAAGTGCGCGGTAAACTCTGCTTGCGAGATGCAGGATTTGCGTGACGTCAGTATGACGCGTTGTTCGCATGTGGCGTTGTAGATACCGCTACACTGTTCTCAGAGCTCCCAAAAAAGCAACAAGAATAATGTACCCAGGATTTTGTAATAATTATCTTGATTTAAAAAAGTTTCTTGCCCGTTCTTCTCCTTTTGAGTTTGATGAACGAAAACGGAGAACAAGAAAATATAATAAAAAACCACAGTTTTTCAACCACACTGAAGGTCATCATCTACCTAGACCAAATATTACAAAGATAAAATCATAAAACAATCAACTGGTATTAGGCGAAAAGGCAAATCTTCAACTCTTAGATTCGATCTTTATTTCGAGCTTCTTATACATAACGCATTATATTGATTATCTTCATTGGTGGTAAAGATACAAGAGTCTTAATATTAACCAATAGCGGTCCGTTAATTATAGCATAATCAGTCTATAACGTTCCCACTGCTGGGACACAAGCCTCCTCCCTGTGAGAAGGAATGGGCCGTTATCTATCACGCGGGCCCAGTGCGGGTTGGTAGCTATGTCACATGTCTTCGAATTTTTGGTCCTACGACATGTCGTTTTCCTCAAGATGTTTTCCTTCACCGTTTTCAGAGCAGTGGTGTTGAAATTATTCACACAGAGTAAAGAGCCCGGGATTCGAACCCACGACCTACGACTCGTAAGTTGGGGCCGTCACCACTATCACCCCAATAGTAGTAAAACAAATGTCATATGATTTGTATTGAGTAAATATTAATTAGCAGTGAACAAAGTATCCATCATAAATATTAACGATCAGACGTCATAAGTTTACCACAGTATAATAAAGTAAGCAGTATTACATATCAGAAGTGCCCTGCAATAATTACTTACAGCCGCTCGGTAGACAAACATGCACTACGGTTGTCTTTTGACAATTCAAAAATATTCACTGCGTTATTTAAGTTGTTGAGCAGACAAATTTTTCGAACGTATGAAGCAAGTAGCGGCGCCCCGCGGTTTCACCCGCATAAATTTCGATCCCGTAGGAATATCGGGATAAAAGGTATCCTATGTGTTAATCCTGGTTATAAACTATCTGTGTGCCAAATTTCATCCAAATCCGTTCCGTAGTTTTTGCGTGAAAGAGTAACGAACGTCCATCCGTACAAACTTTCACGTTTATAATATGTATGAAGCAAAGCAATGGATTAGCAATATCCTTAAAAATAATTCAGATTGAGATTGATACCTCGTGTGTTACGCAATGAGAGTGCTGGTTCACAACCAAGTTACATGTTTTAGAATCTCTTTGCAATCAATGTTCCCCAGTAAACAAAATGTCCACTTTTACATATACAATTAAATTCAAATCAACGACAAATCGAGCAGTGCCAGCGCTAGCGGCGCGCGGCGCGACGAGCGGCCGAGTATTCATTAAAAGTTAAATTGGGATCGCCGTTGATTGGCAACGACCATGTCGGGTATCCGGATATACTTTGTTTTTATGTGGAAACTGGGTCATATGGGGAGTACTGTGACCTCCAGCTAGTTTTTACTTCGGAGGAGGTTCTCAAGTCGACGCGTATATACATATATTTTTTATGTTTGATCACGCATAACTTTTTACAGAGTAGTCCGATTTTAATAAAAAAAAAAATTGGAAAGGGTATTGTACCTACGGGATGCTCTTTACTTGCACCCCTTTTTGAAATAATGATAAATATCCGTTCGGCAACCGGGCATTCAGCCTCGCTACTGCCCTGCTGACTGGGTAATACTGGCTACCGAACTCATTAAGTTTGACCCAAAGGGTGCCAACGGGACCCTATTACCCCGGACCTTATTACGGACGGACTCTGCGGTCCGTCCATCCGACCGTCCGTCTGTCACAGGGCTGTCCTTGTACTGTCTTTTGAACCTTAATAGGTAGAAACTTGAAATTTCAAGATTTTTTAAAAATAAAATAAAGTTGTAAACTAAAGGGGGTCTCCCTTTAGTTTTTACTTTGTTTTATTTTACGTATATACCATTTTATATATTTTATTATTCATTCATTCATTCATTTATATATCCATACAAGAAACGTAAAGTTTTTAAAAAAATTATGTAGTGTTAATGTTCTCTGAAATAAAGTTATTATTATTAAATATTGTACGGTGGTACGGAGCCCTTCGTGTGCAATACTGACTCACAATAAACACCGCTTTAAAAAAAATATTATATTAATTACACAATATAAAAAAATAATTTTAGAACTGCAGGTGCGTTGTTCGTTTCAGCACCACGACACAGGATAAGTCCTGTTGAGGGCAAAGTTATCAATACACATTGTTCAATAAAAATTATTACAAAATTCATTGTTGAAGCATCCATATTTTAAACCTCCGTTTTCCTTATCTAATCTATCTAATCCTCCATCTAAAAATAACTATGTCCAACGTATATTTGCAAAGGTCAGAGGGCAGAGCTCGGCTAATCTAAGTTTTAATGGATATAGATGTCCTTCGGAAAAGCCCAAGTCCGGCAACTTTCTTCTGCCCTTGTGGACTAAGTTGGACCAAGAATTTGTGTGTCCTTTGGACTTTTGGAGTTATTTACATCCCGGATTTGGTTAAGGTGTATCTTTACAAGTGTTTGGGTCTTCAACAAGCTGGAGAGTGAGGATTTAGGATAATGTTGTGCGGTTATAAATAAAACTGCATAGAGTCGTAATTCCCATGAGCGTTTGAAGTTAAATGAAATTTTTTGTAACTGTAGCATTACCTATCAGTTGTGTACTACAACAGTGTACCAAAATAATTAACTTGACAGGTACCTAAGTGTAGACAATTGCATAAGCATAATCAGCTTACAATGTTCCCACTGCTGGGACACAGGCCTCCTCTCTGTGAGAGGGAGTAGGCCACAACCCACTACGCGAGCCCAGAGCGGGTCAGCGGATGTCACATGTCTTAAAATTTTCCAGGACATGCCGGTTTCCTCACGATGTTTTCCTTCATCGTTTTGAGAGCTGTGGTGATGAAATAATTTTGCACAAAATAAAGTTCCTGCTTGTGTTCGAATCCACGACCTACACTCGTAAGTCGCGGCCGTTACCACTGTGCCACGACTGCTCCACAGGGAGGTAATTGCTTTAGTAATAATTATAATTTTATTATCTAACAGGAACACGCACGATGTTTCAACAGTGTTGATGATCATTATCATGTGCATGTTATTTCCTTTACTAAGCTTATTAATAATAACATGAACGTTTCTATAACCCGCTGCCGCTTATAACTTGCAAAATTATTCAAACAATTTATAACTCACATTCCAGTTCGATACGTGTCTTGAACCGTGTACGGTCTCCCGTCAATCGTAAACGGCACTGACACAAAAGGCACCTTTTCCTCGACTCCGCTAATTCTTTACCACCGGAAGGATTCCGAAATTTTATTGTAGTAAACCCATTTTGTTGGGACGCACTTATTTTTTATGAATAGACGAGTATTTTGGGAAGAATTTCCCGTTTATAGCCTTAGGAGGCTGTTGAGTGGTTTCTATTGCTCGTTCTCGGGAACGAATCTGTTCTGTTCTAATATTTGTATGGGGCTTATTTGGGATCTTCACGGATCAATTTTCATGTAAATTCTGATGGAATTTACGTGGGTTTTCTCTTTGTTGTTTGTAAGTTTATATTTCCTGGAAGGCTGTGTGATGAGCTTTTATCTTTCTTTGTCGGATGTTCAAAGCAGAAAAGGTTAATTTTCTATTTTTAAATCTACGTAAACGGGTACCGTTAGTAAAACAGACAGCCCGCCTAAATCAGTAAGCCCACGTACCTCGCACGGACGTAATAATATTGCGCGGGATTTTATCGCGCATTGGATTTTCAAGTCTCGATGTTGAGTCGAGCATTGAGAATCTAACAGAGCGCATCTCAATACGTCAAAATAAGCACACTGTTGGATTTTTAACTCTCGGCGCAAAGCAATGCATTGAAAATCCACTACGCGAAATAAAACCGCCGCGGGAATACGCGCCCGTGCGTCACTGGGCTTACAAATCAAATCAAAATCAAATCAAAAGTCATTATTCAAATTAGGCTGAGAATCAGCACTTTTCGAACGTCAAAATTACAAAAGACAGTCCCCCAAAAACGCCCGCCCTTCACCACTTCCTAGTGCTATCGCTGGGAAGAAGAAGTGGCGGAACAAACTCCCCAGCAGCACAGCTGTCTGTTTAGTTAGAATATAGTTGCATGTATACAATACTAGGAACCTATGTTCAGTAATGAACATTACAAGAAGCTTAAATTATTTGCCATATTAAGTCAGCTAGCCACGCCCATATACCAACAAATTAAAAACTATACGTACTCAAGCTAAAAAATAATTAATTAAAATAAAAATAAAAACTCACTACCTAAATAAAAGCCTCCAGGCATAAAGGGTGTGACAGCTTAAGTAATAGTGTACTGTGCAGCTTACATATATTTATGCATTGCTGGGTTCGTCACATAGCTGTCACTTGCAGTCACAGATGATGAACTAGGACCTAGTGTATGTCGGAAATGCATGGAATTAGTATCTACTAAGACGGAAATTTCACTACATTATGTACTTATCAAGCATAGGCTTAAGAAGACACAGGTATCAAAAATATACCACTGCACATCATTATCATCACATAAAATCTTAAAAAAACCGGACACGAATCGACCTTGATGAGTATTCAGTAACCATCTGGCATTCCGGCAATTTTCCCGTGAGCCGTAACGGCGAACGTACGGATTTATTTTACGATCGCAATAATCATAACAGAGGCACAGACATGGAGCACAAAAATATATTGTTTGTGGGCAAGTTTAACTATGCCCGACCCACCAACAATGTCTTTGTGGAACTCGCTAAGAAATTTAATCTTCAGTTGCTTTGGCAATTTGCGAAGTTTTGAGGGTATTTTGACGAACATTGCTTTATATTTGTGCCTTGGTATTTTTTTTTTTGGGATAAGTTTGGCAGATGAATATTGAGTAGGTAGGTAAATTATTTTTATGGTGTGGTGAACTATGAAACCGTATAGTTTTATTTATTTAATTACGAACAACAAGGTTATGTAACATTCAACATTGGCTTACAGCAAATTGAAAAACGTTGTTCGAAGATTATTTGGCGATATGAGCAAAAATACGACAGTTCTCCTTATAACTATAACAACAAATGGTTGCTAACCTTACATTCAAAGGGCACAAGATGACCATCAATGCTCATTTGTAATATTCGAGCATTGCTGCGGAACGACGACAATGTCAAAATAACAAGTAGGAAAGGTTCCGATTTTCCACAAAAACTCCTTCCTTTGCGACCGCGTATTTCCGACACTTGGACAATTTTCTTGTCGGCAACTTTTCGAATAAAAATATACACAATTTTGGAGCAGTCCAATCCACTCGCAACTTCAAATCGATGTAAGTATATATGCAGAAAGTTTCAGTAAAATATAAGTGGATTTTGCTAGGTTTTTATTAGTTTCAAAGAGATTTTAAAAATGGTTCATTGTAGAATTGTGAAAATTGAATGTGTGTTATTGACTGACTGGTATAGTGCTACAAAGTTCTTTTAGCGCGTGGCCAAAAT
This sequence comes from Apamea anceps, assembly GCA_951799955.1. Classification (NCBI taxonomy): domain Eukaryota; kingdom Metazoa; phylum Arthropoda; class Insecta; order Lepidoptera; family Noctuidae; genus Apamea; species Apamea anceps. The sequence goes on along the minus strand of OX637513.1, from coordinate 20,185,107 downwards.
CGGAATTTACGCCGCCATCTAGTTACGAGTATTTCAATACATTTCACAAAATAATTACACACATATTTACCAACAGCGCCCCCTGTCAACGTCATTAGAGCGCCAAAAGATTAAAGAAATAAGAATGAATTGGTAGCAAGGAAAATAGGTTGTGTAAATTGGACAACGAAATTGATGTCTGTTCAACTCGACTAAAATCCAACGTCAAATCTTTAGTTACCTTTCTGTTGGGTCAACCTAAATAACAAGAGCCAATCAGCTAAAATGTTATATGCATTGATTAGGCTTTCTGTACCTTATTCTACCCTCATATAGCTACTTTGTAAATAAATGGAGAAGAATCCTAAAGTTCTCAGGTGGTATCGTTAGTAAGCCGCGCACGTGTCAAATCCCGCGCCATTCAATCTAGCGGGAATTAAGTGGGGAATGCGTTACGTGGACTATCTGTATCGAGGCCAGGCAGCTCGAGGGAGCATTACTAACCGACTTTGAAAAAGAGGAAGTTTGACTGAGCTGTGTATATGTGACCTCATATCTGCAGCATTTTCGGACGGACTAAGGGATGGTAATCATAAGGATATGCCTTCAGGTTCAATCTGATGAAGAACTAAGAAAATATAGAAAGAAAACTATGTATTCTACAGCGGTGTATTCACTAGGGGAAAATGTCCCGCGACACTGTCTCCAGAGCGAAACGTGTCTCGAGAGACAACGTGACGTCGTCGCTCGGTATTTGTGCCCTGGTGAAGGCTGTCGTCTGTGATAACTGCAGTCGTTTATGTCAGATCTGTGCTCGGCGCCTGCCAAAGAGGTACAGCCAGAGGTGATAAAACGCAGCACAGCACAGCACAATGTATGCGCGCCTTGTGTCATATTCTAAAATTGCGTCTTGCCATTGCCCTAAATCTTCTGTATAAACCAGACCTATAACCTAAGAAAAACGTGCTGTTCATGAACCTGAAGTACTGCCTAACAATTCAAGATACGACCGTTTTAACAGAAAACAATAAACTTTTTTGGAACGAAGTTCCTTATCGCGCGTTGCGAAAGGGGAAAAAATTTAGACCAAGAGTTGGAACGACACTTTTTGCTATAGTTGTAAGCCGTGCGGCGTGCGCGTGTTTCTCTGTCTGTCTCTCTCTCTCTCTTGTAGAAAGCAAGCCAGTTATTTTCGTTTCGTCTTTCTATTTCGCATTGAACAGTGTGGTGTCGCGACGATTATTTTTTATTTATTTTTTGTACATAATAAAAAATAATAACAACTTCGTTCCACCCGGGTGTCCTTTGACACCTCTCAAGTTTTTTTATTTTCTTTCTTTCTCTTATCCACCTTCCTTAGCCCCGTCGTCTTCCTGGCCACACACCCAAGGACGAATCCTACGTATTATTAATTACCTACACTTCTGCTGACCCACTGAAAGTCACGGATGCTTTATTTATCATCGAGCCTTATAAATAGTGATGGAGTTATATTTCTGTATATGTTTATATTAATAGAATTGTTTGGTCGGAGTCATTAATTACGGTGGGATCATTCTTCATCAGAAATATTTTCCTCGACTGACCTACTGATAGTCCAGAAGCCACATCTATTAGCTTGCAAGGCAAACTATAGTGTTCAAGGAAAAATGAGGCCCTGGCGCAAACGCGAATATTGTGTTCAACTTCATGCATTCTGGTTGTAAACCGCACATCAGTATCACCCATAGATATGAATATAAATAAAACTAAGTAAGTCATATACAAAAAGAGTACATTCGTCGTTTCGTCGAATTTATGTAACCCAGCGCGTTAGTGCTAGGACCAATAGAAGGAAACCGCAGCCCACCATCTTCATGTAATTTCTTGTCATCTTTTATGACATCAACAAGGCGTGGCTTCCTTTTCATTGTTCTCCTCATCATCTCAGCCGTTGCGTCTCAGCTTTCCGCATCCAGTCTGACCCGGACACCTTTTCAAGAACCACATGATGAGAACTAAAAATTGATTGTTTTGTAAATTATGGCTATCCTTGTCATTTTTATTACATTAAAGCAACGCAGCAAGAGATTTAGTTATAAGATATATTCACGAACTATAGCAACATATTGTAAACAAAAACTGTATTGCATAGAATCGTCGTCGTCTGCCTAGCCTTTTCCCAACTATGTTGGGGTCGGCTTCCAGTCTAACCGGATGCAGCTGAATACCAGTATTTTACATGGAGCGACTGCCTATCTGACCTCCACAACCATATTTTTGTATATTTGTATTGCATAGAATATCGTTTACTAATACCACGATACTGAACAAAATACTCCAAATAATATCAAAACACATATTCTCGATGTTCAGTTGTTTTTCTCCGTTCATCTCCCTCGGGAACTCCCCGCTCTAACATTATCTAAAGGAAATCATTCCGATACAAAACGTATTTTATTATGAAACTAGGACGCATGTTTTTATATAGAAATGTGATTTTATTCTAAAGGGATTTTAATGTTGTTAGGTACGCACAATGTTATGATAGTTTGTCAAAAAAATACATTTTTTTTTTTGGCAGAATTTTGTATTTATATTATTGTACCAAAAAGTAATACGTAACGAAGCTTAACCTAAAATTGCTCGGTTTTCATACATACATACATACACTCACGCCTTCTTCCCATGGGGTAGGCAGAGGCGACAGAAACCCGCTACGATCAGAGGTTTTCATATTTTACGTATCTAATCCTCCTTAAAACGATAACTTCATTTAAATGTCTTCTGACATCCCACGCAGACCGAGTCCCGGTTAATTCAAAGTGGTAACAGAAGTCCTGTCCCCGATGACGCACTTTGGAACACTTCATCATTGTTAGCTGTAAAGTATAAAAGTATTAGGTGCGCTTTTTAGATTCTGTCAATCACCCGCCAACGTTTTTTCTATGTCAAAATTGTGGTTCGGTTGTGATAAAATGGCTTGTGTGTTTGACGACCGACACCTGCTATTACACTACAGTTGAAAGTTGTATTGGCAGATGCAAACTTAATAAAAGAGTTTTATGTAAATTGCAATGCTTTTTACATTTGGAAGCAAGAACATCGACTATTAGGCTAAGTTCAGATGAACGCGCGTCGTCGCGCGTTCATCTGAACTTAGCCTTATTGGATGTTATTTCGCTTCTCGTAAGTACATTTTGGTATGTTTTGAGTGAGTATCCTCATATTTTGTGACATTTATTAAATTGCAACATTCTAAAAGAGTATTCTGTGTCATTTACGTATGATTTTATCCTTCCAGAAAGCGAAAAAAACGATTTAGGAATTACGTAATTCTTTTGGGAAAATGATTAGGATATCTATGTAAGTTTGAAGTCAAATGAAATGGCTTTATTATGACAAATCTACTGTAATCAATAGTATATTTTGTTCTTATGTTGATTATTCTAGTCTACTATGATCAGTTAACGCACTTGGGGGATTTTTTTTTCGAATTACTGGCATTTGTCTTCTAAACCATCGATATAATATATTATGCTTACAATTATCTAAACACTTATTATAAACAAGTTAAAGTATGTAATTACACATACAGTGTCCACATAATTATTATGTAGATAATTATAAAAAAAGGTAAAAAAAAAAGGGGAAAAAAAAGGAGAAGGGGTTAAATAAAGTATATTCTGAAGTATGTGTACCATGTTACAATAGAATCGTTACATTCGTTATCATTTTATCAGTGTTCTAAGTGTATGTTTGTTTGGGGAGATAACAGAAACACTCAAATATTGTAACATACAATAAAATATAATTGGTTCCATAACACACGTTGATATATCAAATAGATACCTACACTAATTGGCTAAAACATCGTTTTCCATTGGTCCACCTACTTGGAAGCAAAATCTTAATTAAGTAGGGACAAAATATAATTTTAGGTCCTTCTCATTAACATTTCAAAAGTACCAACCGTGTACTGTATTATGTCATCCATATTTTAATTTAATACACATTTTATATTTAAATAATAAGCAAAATCACAGCCACATTTACCTCAATGCTTGTTACGGTAAATTACAAGTTATTAGTTGAATACAAACCATAAGGTAATTTGGAAAATAATACCGATATGTTCAATTAAAATTGTTTGCAATAAACAATACAAATTAATAATAATTTTAATAGCCGTTCGTGTAGTAATAAATTACAAATACTACCTAATTTTTCACAGATTTGTCAAGTCATTTCTGTGGTTTCAGGCTGGGGTTTTTCAGGATAGCGTTAAATTAACGCTAATGCGATGCTGATGCGTGTGTGTGTGATTAGCGTTAATGCTTTTTCTTTCTTTCTTTTTCTTTCTTTCTTTCAAATTAGGATAGAGTGAATCGGGTTAGCATTATCTGGAGCTGAACGCTAAGCGCTCACCGGACGCTGCGCTGGCGCGGCACCGCTCACTTGGCTTGCACGGTTGGTCATTTTGAACTATCTCTGGCATAAAAAACATGGTTCAAAATACTATCGTAAATTTATTTGGGTACAGGGCCCATACATTTTTACCCATTGTCTTTTACCTCACTTAACTAAAATAGTCCAGCAATTGTTTTCACTGTTTAAGTCGTTAACACGCACTCTACTAAAGGCAACCGCTATCTTACTTCACGAACACTCTCTTCTCCCATCCCTCTCTCTCTACGAACTTGAGCCTGATACCTCCCACTGGATGGGTGATGAATGACTGAGGCTTGAAGGTCAGCTTCGTCGGCATACCATCAGCTAGCTCCAGACGGTACTTCTTCAAAATGGTGATGAGACCCGCAAGCATCTGCATTTTCGCGAACCGCATTCCTGACAACAAAGAACATCAATTAATAAATGGGATTACCGGTACCACTGCAGGCTGAGAGCGCAAGCTTATGTGGCAATGTATTCTTGCCCGTCGAAGGACAGACATTTACAGGAAAATCCTTTAATGGACTGATGAAACGTAGTGTGGGTCACTCCCCAGCTAGATTTGTCGAAGACCTGAAGAAGTTCTTGGGTACACAAGATATGCAAAGTGGAAAATTGAGTTTTTGCCCAACTTCCAACCAAAGAGTAATTATTAATCGGCATATAATCGAGAGATAGTATGTGTGAATTATGATAGACTTTATAATTATATACATCAGATATTTTGCGTGTGACAGTCACATGACTGTGCTCTCGTTTAAAACAATTAGGTATTGTGTCAGAAGTTGATACAGCACCGGAAAAGTAAGTAGAAGAATTATTAAATGAAACGACCTCTCTCAGAAAATTTCTTTTTATATTTATTTCTTATCTTATATCTAGTTGACTTTGCAATACAAATATTAAATATAGTTCTGTATCTATATCCGTGTTTTGACAACTTTGAGGTTATCTCATTGTATATGATACAACCGAAATATTGTTTAATTAAAAGTTAAAACATGATTGTCGTAATAGTTATCTCTGTATATATCTCTATGTAACTAATTCATAATATTATCATCTTACCAGAGTGAAAAAATTGTGAACTGTCTGAAGCACGATAATTATGACAACATCAAATAAATAAAGTCGTTCGTTGTGAAACAAAATAACTATCCAATTAATTGAACAAGATTGTGTATAATCTCTAAATCAGCACGAACTATAGATTAAAAGAAAAGCTCATGTCATGATTAAAAGATTAGACAATGGGCTAGGATTGTAGCAAGGCAGACTGGCCAAAGTGTGCTGGTCATGCTTTATCACACATAAATTCTCATAATGCACCTGATGCACTGAACGAAAACATTATCGGGCCCAAGATGCTTCCTTGGGGGACGCCAGAACCAATTTGCAACGTTTGTGTTTACAAACAGATTTTCAAAAAGTATGCCATATAATTATAGTTCTATAAATAAAAGCAATCACATGTTCACGGTAGTTGACCGCATTGATTTGTAGGCGACCTTCACATTGCTCGTTTCGTCAGCTGTGTTTACTAAATAATAGACGCGTCGGCGAACCGGTCTGTATGCAGATGATTTATGCAAACAAAATAAGGAAAATATACAAAATCAACACAAGTTTTTTCCCATTTTTCAATTACTATGGTTCATTTACGAGTTTAGAGTGCTAGTTTGATACATTCCTCATTTAGTTCGATTAGGGAATTATATTCCAAACTAAAAACATACAAATGTTTATAGCTCAAAACACAGCCTTAAAACGAGTAGTAAGTCACCTAAATCAACCGATATAAACTCTTGGTCATTTTCCAAAAGGCAGGTAAACATACACGGCTTAATGTTTCACTCCTCCTCACCCAGAAATCTCTCTGGATTTCACTTAAGGTTCTGGAAAAAAATTCGGATCGTGATGCAGATAGTACACCGGCAAATGTACTCACATGCCTCTATCTAACTTCGCGCCGCCAGGCATTGTGTAGTCTTCCATCAAATCACACGGGATCATGCCGAGAACTGGGTAGTAAAGAAAAGCCTCGACTATAATAGCTTTCAGATATGGTAAATCCGAAACACAATTATAATTCAGTTTATTCTCATGATGAGCTAAATATATATGTATTTCTTTTTGTGCTTTGTTCTGCATATCCTCATTCTTTGCCAATTCATCTGTATGGATTGGCGTATGGTTACACTCTGTAGTACGAGTATAACCCAAAGCTGTTGTCGACATTTTGAGCCCAACAGGGAAGAAAACATAACACTGAGTAAATAATAAATCATCATCAGCTTTTAAGGGGTTAAAGTATGCCGTTTTATTGTGTATAGGTACTTCGAATTGGCATAGAACCTTCATGGTTTGAGATTTTTGAGTGAATTTTTTTTCACATGACCTATGAAGTTCTTCTTTTAAAAAATGTGCAACATTTGATTATCGACTTTCAGTTGTTTTTTTTATTCAGCTTAATGTATGTATGTGTGTACTTTGCCATAGTTGTTTTTTTATTACAGTTCAGCATCATGTTAATATGACAAGAAAGATGCAAATTTCGAAAATTTGAGTTATTTTTGAATACGAGTCCCGACGCGGAACTAACGCGGCAGAAACAACTCGCAATATCAGTTGCGTTTGGAGAGAGGACTGCTAATGAACGCACCGTGCGGTTTTGGTTTAAACGCTTTCGTGATGGAAACTTTGATTTAAAGAACGAACGTGGAAGACCGCCCACACAGGTGAATAACAATGAATTGAAAGAGATAGTGGAAGCCGATCCAAACCAAACTACCCAGGAATTAGCGACATGGTTTAACGTTACCTTACCAACAATAATGACTAATTTGCGTCAAATCAATCAAATAAAAAAATATGAGAAATAAGTGCCTCATGATTTGACTAATCTGCAGAAAGAAACACGTGTTGAAACTTGTGTTGCCTTGTTGAATCGATACAGAAATGAAGGAATATTGGATCGAATTGTGACATGTGATGAAAAATGGATTCTTTACGATAGCCGTAAGCGAAAAAGGCAATGGCTGATCCCAGGTCAAACGCCTCAACAGTGTCCTAAAGCAAAGCTTACCGATAAAAAGGTAATGGTAACTGTTTGGTGGTCTCAGCATGGTTTTATTCACTATAGCTTTCTCCGATCTGATCAAGCAATAACGGCAGATGTCTACTGTACCGAACTCGGAACAATGATAGCAAAACTAGCAGTGAAACAGCCCCGACTCATGAATCGATCTTCACCATTATTGCTCCATGATAACGCGAGATCTCATACAGCACGAGAAACCGTTTTAACTCTACAGGAACTGCAATTAGAAACCATTCGTCACTCTCCGTATTCGCCAGACCTTGCTCTAACGGATTACCATTTTTTTCGTGATTTGGACAATTTTCTCCGTGATAAAAAGTTTTCTTCTCCGGAGGCAGTACAAAATGCTTTCACACAGTTTGTCCAATCTAGATTACAAGAGTTCTATCGCAAAGGCATAAATGACCTTCCTATTAGATGGCAGCAATGTATAGATAATAATGGTAATTATTTTGATTAAATAAAAATGTTAAATTTAAAAAAAAACGAATTTCCATTTTTCGGTACAAATCGGCAATTTCATACTTTAACCCCTAATATTATCACCTTTTGGCTTTTTGATTTTTTTTTTAATCTGTTGATCCATAGATTTATGTTCGCATAACTCGACATAATGTATGGATCAACTGTAAAAGTTGTTTATAACGATCAGTTAAATGACCTCCGGTGTACATACGGTCGAATTGAGAAACCTCTTCCTTTTTGAAGTATCTTTAATTACAATAATAATTATGGTACATATAATTATAAATAATAATTTGATCATAACACACTAGACCATTAGACTTCTATTTGCCAAAAAGACCGACAGAAAATTAACATAAAACCAGTCATCATGGGTGCGGTCCAACCTTTAGAATCAACGTTAAAAAGTCTCATGATCGGGAAACTTCAGTGCCACCAATATTTCTTCAATAAAACACTTGCTACAGGTCGGTAACAAGATTATACAGATTATTTTATCGTTATTCTTTTTGAGAAAGAGCGTCACTCTCCACAAGATTAAACGACAAAACGTAAATATACGTAAAATAAATAATAGCAGTCCATTACAGGTCTAGTAGTACTTCATAAATAAACCCTGTATCGTGAGTTGAACCCGTCAATATTAATGTGTTCCCTCGTTACTGAGCCGCGGGGCTTTTAAAACTTGCTCAAAATTGTATACAGGTTAAGTAGCAAGTTTGTAACGTCAGGAGGTTAATTTGTTCTACTCTTTAATGTAAGTGATGTTGTATGTTATTAAATACATAAATTGTTTTAATTTAAAAGTTCGGACACAAAAGCATACAGTGTAATTCAAGCCGCTCACGAAATCGTGTCTAAAACTAATGTAACTGCAAGAAGTGTTTTAGGATTAATAAAAAACTACAAGCCTGTATTATGGTCCTTGTGTGTAACATAACTAGCAGTGGAAACAAAATAGTGCAGTTTGATTATTACTTTTCAGTTGTTTTAAACGTTAGAAAAACATGCAACAATTAATCATTGTGAATTATTTTTGACCTCCATGACTGATCCATATCTCCAACTTTTTCAATCCGTGTATAACTCGAAACGTGGAAACAATTTTTTTTAAATAAAACTCACCAATACAAGTTCTTGGTCCTTCTCCAAACGGTAGATATGCATACGGATTAATATTCCGCTTTTCCTCACCAAGAAATCTCTCTGGATGGAACACTTCAGGTTCTGGATAAAATGCTGGATTATGATGCAAATACAAGACTGGCAAATGTACTCGCATGCCTTTATCCAACTTCACACCACCGGGCATTGTGTAGTCTTCCATCAACTCCCGCGGGATCATGCCGAGAACTGGATAAAAACGAAGAGCCTCGTCTACTACAGCTTCCAGGTACGGCAAGTCCGAAACACAATCGTAATTGAGTTTATTCTCATGTCGAGCTAAATATGCATCTACCTCTTCTAGCACTTTGTTTTGAATGTCATTATTCTTTGCTACTTCGTAAAGAGAGTATCCCAAAGTGGTTGATGACGTTTCAAATCCAGCAGCGAAGAAAATAAAACACTGAGCAACCAACAGTTCATCAGTAGCTTCTAACGTAACTTTATGATTTTCACCGGTTTTGATATTCTTCATACTATCACCAACTATTTGATGGGTTTGTTTCCAACTCATTACGAGGTCCACGAAATCATGTCTTCCAGAAGATTTGTATTCCCTTTGCGTCATTACAGAAGTAATCAGGTTGTGGAAGAACTGCAATTGTGTTTTCAGTAACTGGAATCCGAAGAAGTAAAAGATTGAAGGCCAAATTGCACGAATTACTCGCATGTAAACTACATATTTCGGCGGATCCAAAAAATCTGTGATTTTTCTAAAAGGATTGTCGTTTTCTTCTTCCGTCATCGTGTTCGTGTCTACGCCAAAAGCACAAGCTCCGATACATTCCATGGTATATTTTGAGGTCAACGACCTAACTTCAAGCTCCTTTGACACTTTTGTTTCACGATCCAACATTGTCTCGAACACGTGCGAACATTTCTCGATAAGATGAAACATATTCTTCATCTTTGCGGATGAGAATAGTGGAGTCATATTCTGTCGTAAGACCCTCCAAGTATCGCCATAACTACCGAAAAGGTTCAAAGATAATGGTTCCTTGTGACTGTGCTTAGATAATTCTCTTCCATGAAAGTAGTGAAAGTCCTTGGTCACGATCAGTTTGATAATTTCTGGATCTTTTGGAATAAGTACGGGTTCTGTACCAAAGAATGCTCCAATAAACTTTTCGTTAGGAAATTCATTGCAGCAATCTCGAACTGTTTCTCCGAACGATTTATTCTGCAGGATCAAGCCTGCGTAATTTCCCAATAAGAACGTAGGTTTGGTGTGTGGTACGTTCCTGTCTTTCCAGTAGTCATATTTCCTCGTGATCAAATAGTAAATAAGTAGCAGTACCGAGACAAGCAGGAACAGAAACATCGTGTGGTTTCGCTGCGCGACCTTAGTGGACTGACTATTAACTTGTTGTTCGTTATTTGAGCACCTATATGTGTTGAGTGTGAGGACATTGCCTGTGTATCATCTTCTTGCATTAGTGTGTGTAAACCTGTTGCCGTTAAGTGTGTTTTGTATTTATTCAGTGTTAGATTACACATTACGTCATTAAAATTATTACTTTTTTACGAATGTGTTAGTTTTAACTTTTGATGTAGATCATTATTTGGTTTATTGTACTAACCTAACTACTTGTAAGAATATTCAGTTTGATCCAAGCAGCACCTTTTTTTTTTAGACTGGTGGTTTTGGTAATTATTAATATATATAATTATTAATTAAATGATTTCTATTTATAACCTTAAATCCTTAAATTCATGATGAGTTGACATTGAAAATGTTATTGCAGGTAATTTTTAGTTGTTATGTTGTTTTTTTTTTATGTGTTTCTTGTATTATGAATGTTAATGTTTTTTTTTATTATATTTATCTTAGGAAACGATTTCAAACACAATGTAAATTGTTTGTGAATACATAAATGAAATGAAATTCTTCTATATCCTTTGAGTAAAGACGAAGGGTTACGAAAGTTGATACCAATTGCGAACTGGACCAATTGAGAATTGGACCGTTGGACATTTTGCGAATTGGACATAATGCGCCCAAAAAAAAAAACTGCAAAAAAAAAAACTCCAAAAAACTGCAAAATCCAAACTAAAACGTCAATCTCTTATCCCAATCGCACCCCATAGTACAATCACTTTTAAAATACATCAACACCTACCGCACCAACTCTCTCTCCTCACTCATACACGCATACCCACACTTACTTCATAGCCTCTTACTCACACAAATAACACACACACTCTCACACACACCCGTGCATTCACACACACGAACATACACACAATCACTAGCGCACACATTTAAATTACCCAATTTGATTTGTTTTGTTTAATTTAGACTCCTATAAAATGAAGGATTTGTCTTCTTATTTTTTACTAAGTACTTTCATTTTCATTTTCAATAACTCGAATACAACACTGTACTGTAGTTGAAGGGCGGAATGTCCTAACACAAGCATTTATTTTGCTTAAAGGGTCATTCCTAAAAGTAAAAATGTAACTATTGTAAGTTATTGAAATAAACATTTTTTTTTTTTTTTAAGGTTATTCTAAACGTATTATGACATAATTGACAAATTATTTAAAAACAGATTTAAACAGAATGCAAATTTAATAATATCCAATGTTCTTTTTATAACAATGAAAATCGCTAATTATCATTAAAATCATTAGGCGTAATCAGACCCGGTTTGTAAAAACTTGCGTACAAAAACCATACTGGATTTAGCTTGTGAAGTTATACCCCGCTTTTAATTTCAAGTACTTTTTTTTTGTTTAACTATGGGAGTAAAAAATTACAGGTCAATAAAAAATCGATGTTTATACCGGCTGTAACGCATATCAAGAAACTCTGCTACGGGATATACAGCGGCCGTAACGCACAGACGAGCAAACTCTGTCAGAAGCTTGCTGCGTTGAACGTATTAAAAAAAAGTATTTTTTTTATTTTTTCCAATACAAAAATGTTTAGTTTGCAGTAATAATTAATGACGCAAAATAATTCAAAGTTAATAATAATGCCTGATTAAGAAGTTAATTACTGGGTACGTCTTTCATTGACTTGAATGTGCCTTGGCGGCTGAGAGTATGTCATACTCACTCTAATGTCTTGCTGATGGTGGCGCATGTGTTGGATCATTTAGCTCCCTTCAAATTGGTTGAGCTGAATGGTGCTAATCCATGCGTCATGTTCGTGAACGAGCGCCGTCAGTAGGGACTGGTCAACTATTTGCTACCATGGCTTAATTTAATTTAATATTTGAATTGTTTTTTTTTTTTTTCATTACGGACGCTTTTATCGTTCTGCATCGTTCTCACATGCATGATGTAACCAATACTTTGTAACCATATTATTGTGATTTAAAAGAGTGTTCATAGAGTTTCTTGCCCGTTCTTCTCCATAGGTTCCTACTACGCTTTGGAATGGGCAACTATGTAGCTTCATCTTTTTGACTGACCGAGCCGACGATATTTTTTTAACAACAATTAAACTAAAACTCAAACTATTTATTTCAACTGAACCAATTACAGGCACTTTTGAATTTTGACCATTCAAAAGTGCCTCTAATTGGTTTAGTTGAAATAAATAGTTTAAGTTTTAGTTTAATTGTTGTTAAAAAAATATGCAATACACAATAATACACTTGGAAAAATACACTTTTTTTTTGCCAAACAAGCCTTACCCGGTACCCACACTAATGCAACCCATACTATCGTACATACCTAAACTAGAGACATTAATTAGTTTATTCCACCCTTTTTTATTTCATACAATGGTGCCCAGTGATCTTTATCTCGATTGCTCAGAGTTATAACGTATTGCATTACGTCGACCGTAGGTTCAATTGAGGTAAGGGACAAAATACCCAAAATGAGTTAAGTATACAGTTTTGTTCAGAATTTTTCGCTCTATCGAATGGTGTATATGAAAAAATTCTAGCTTAAGAAAAATGTCCCTTACCCTAATGATTTTTGGATCCAAATTTCGAATCAGCCCCATAATAACAATGTATCTGAAAAACTATGCAATATAGGAACATGAAATGATGTAATTATTGCCGCCAATCCACTTGAAATAAGGTAAGGGTCTTCCCAATCAACGAATTACCATTAAATTGAATCCAACGCAGAGGTCAATTTAATGTAAGGGACGAGACTACAAGATACTTGGTCAGTAAGGGACATTACTAACAAAATACGTTGTTGTAAGGGACATCTATTTTCTTAAATAGCTAATTTATTTATATAAATGTTACACGTGTAGATAGAGCACTAAAATACAAGATTATGTGTGAAATCAGACCCGAAAAAGGTTAATAAGAAAAAAAGTTATAGGCGATTTAGTCCGAAAAAAAACTTTGTCGGCCTCTCCTGAAAAATCGTATTTTGTCCCTTACCTCAATTGAACCTACGGTCGACGATCAGCCCACAATCGTGTCGGTCGGTGGAAGTAGCCTCAAAGACCTGAGAACCTACTGCTACCTCTTATGTCGGTATTATTTTAATCTTATTATAACATAGTCTGGAAATGAAATGGCGCCATACGTGACCTTGTAAATCGTGATGATCATCGAACTAATCAGCCTATTCAGGGACAGCAGTTTCATATGATGGAACATTATTATTATCATCAGCTATGCTCAAATCTATTGAACGGTAGCACTTAAGAATCAGCAACTAGTTTCATATCCACTTTAGATTATACTTGTAGGTTTCACTCCTACCGCATACTTAGTTCAGAAATACGCCACTAGTAGCGCTGCTGAGATGTAAACTTTCTGTCATGGCTGAGACATACATCCATTAATTTTCTTCAGTAATTTCAATTAATAATGTTATTGTGGTTTTGTGATCTCGTAAATAGTGTTTATCTTTTAAAGTTGAAATAAAGTACCTTAACTATGTGTAAGAATATTTAGGTTGGACCAAGTGACATCCTCTCTTTTAGACCAGTAGTGCGATTCTGTAACCATCTCACCGTGAAAACTTAGGTGAAGTGAGCGTGGAGTGAGCTGTCATTCCAAATAATGCTAGGGATTGACACTACTGACAACTCACATCAAGCTCACTTCACTTGAATTTTCACGGTGAGATTTTTACAGAATCGACGGGCAGTACATATGAAGAATAGTAACCACAAAAACGTGGTCGTGGCAACCATCGAACTACTCAGCATCTTCAGGGATAGCTCTGTTATAATATGTTAGAACATTATTATTATAGCCAGCTACGCTTTTATCTAAAGATTGTATTGTTTATATTGTTCTGAACGTTCCATATTTTATCATGTTTTCATTTACCTTTAGAAAAGCAATGAGAAGTTATTAACTATATCTATAATCAAGCGAAATTCCATGTTTCTAATCTGAATAGTCCGCGAGTAAAAAGGCTTCGACCAAACGGTCATGGCAAAATTAAGGTTTATAATACAGAAAAGTTTGATTGCGAATCGCTAAAATGGACTTCATCACTATTTAAAGCAAATTATGCCACAAGATGTTTTAATAGTAGGAATCACAAGAGTAACACGAAGTATGTTGCTGAACAAAAAATAATATATACTTATAATATACATACATACATATACAAAATCAAGGGAGAGAGGTGTTGAGATGACTCTACGCTATTTTTTTTATATCTTGCAGTTAATGACCTAGCGAGCTCCTTTGAAATTTTTGTTTTACGATCCAACATTTTCTCGAACCTGGGCGAACATTTGTTGATGAGAACATGTGAATGAGAACATGATGAACATGTTCTTCAGTTTGGCAGATGAGAACACTGGAATCATATTCTGTCGTAGTATCCTCCAATTATCCCCATGGGTAGCAAAGAGGTTCAAACCTAAAGGCTCCTTGTCGCTGTGTTCAGATATCAGTCCTTCATTGAAATAGGTGAAGTCTTTCGTCACAATCAGTTTAATAATTTCTGGATCTTTAGGAATCAGTACAGGTTCCGTTCCATGAAATCCTCCAATAAATTTCTCGTTTGTGAATTTATTACAATTATCTTGAATTGTCCCTTCTATGGATTTTTTCTGAAGAAGCAATTTTCCATAATTTCCCAATAAAAAAGTAGGTTTATTGTGTGGCACGTTCCTGTCCTTCCAGTAATTATACTTTCGCGTGATCACATAGTAAAGGAGGACCAGTAGCGTCACTGTTAGATAAAGAAATATCGTGTTGTTTCACTGCGTGATCGAAGTTGTCTAAGCGTCATTCGTAATCACCGTCGAGTGCATAACTGCGTCTTAGTCGACTTTATATTTATATCACGTCAGATTGCATATGATATCATTTATTATGATTGGCTTAACAACACACTGGTTACACCGACAGGTTGAAGCGTTATAATTTGAATACACTTGCCAGTTGTAGAAAGAGACTGGACTGCATCGTTCTTCTCAAAGTATTGAGTGGATTTAAATAAATGGCTTGTTGTCTTCAGTAAACACCTTTGTTTTTTTATCAAATATCTTTGCATATGTTGAAGTCATTGTACTTTAGAAAAGAGTTTACTTAACCATCGTATGACTTTTTATGTCAAGTAGGAGCATAATAACAAAAGAAAAGAAAGGTTAAAGGTTAAAGAAATTGATGATTTTTTCAATTAGTCAAACTGATCATTCTTATATTAGGATATCATCAAATATATTTGTTTAAAAGTTAAAACACATAATTTAACGTAATTGGAAGATATATTTCAACTAGATTGACCTGCGAGTAGAGTAGATTGTTATACTGCGGTGTAGCTAGAAAATAGCTGAGCACGCATTCACCCTTCACGCAGAGATTGCATCAGTCTCGGCCACAAAGAGATAACTTGGCATATCTTCAACCATTTTTGTTAAAAATAGTGATAAAGATAGGGGAAATACTACGCAGGGAAAACATACATATTTAATATCATTAATTGATTTCTGATAAATTCCCTTGCAAGTGAATGTAATCATTTTCTATGAACCACCAAGAATTGAAAAATAAAAATAAAAGAGTTTTTCAGCCTATGTCCTTCCCCAGCACGCCAAACATAGCTTTGCCAAATTTAATGAAAATCCGTTCTGTGTATTAGGCGTGAAAATATTTTTTTCACCGTATATATTTAACAAACAGAGATTAGAAATATTGTCAATAAAACCGTACCATGCAAAAGTGTTCGTGCTTAATAATATGCAGCAGTAAAATGGAGCGGGAGAGGGAGACCGAAGAAAAGACGAATTGGTTGTGTGAGGGATGATATGAGTCAAGAGGGAATGAACGATAACGTGAAAGCTAAAAGCATTGCATGGAAGAAGAAAACATTTTGTGCCATCTACAAACAAGGACAGCCAGAAGAAGAAGTATATTGAAGAAGTGTATTGTGGCAGCACGGTTGGCGCAGTGGTTAAGCGATTGACTGCTGCGCTGCGTGTCGCGGGTTCGATTCCCGCACGGAACAAATATTTGTATGACCTACATGTATTTGTTCCGAGTCTGGGTGTTTTTCTATCTATAATATGTATGTATTTACAGAAAAAAAAATGTATATAAGTAGTTTATCAGCCATCTAGTTACCATAACACAAGCATTAGGTTGCTTAGCTTGGGACTAGATGGCGCTGTGTGAAATGTCCAAGGATATTATTATTATTATAAGGAGCTTACCCATGCAAGTTCTTGGCCCTTCTCCAAACGGCATGTAAGTGTATGGGTTAATGCTATGCTTCGCCTCCCCGAAGAATCTTTCCGGACGGAATTCTTCAGGATCCGGAAAATATTTGTGGTTGTGATGCAAGTAATACACTGGTATATGAACTCGCATGCCTTTCTCCACAACCAAACCGCCAGGTAGTGTGTAGTCTTCCATAGTCTCTCGAAATATCACTCCAAGAACTGGATAAAGGCGCTGAGCTTCGCCAACCGCAGCCCAAAGGTAAGGAAACTCTTTCACACATTCGTAACAAAGTTTATTGTCATGGCGAACCATATATGCGTCTACTTCTTCCAACACTCTGTTCTGTATCACTTCATTCTTCGCCAACTCGTAAAGAGTGTAACTCAAAATAGTCGCCGACGTTTCAAACCCAGCGTTAAAGAAAACAAAACACTGAGCAACTAATAAGTCATCGTCAGCTTCCAACGACACTCTTTCAATTCCACCAGTTTTCATATTTTTAATACTATCACCGACAATTTGTTGGCTTTGCTTCCAACTCAATATAAGATCCAAGAAGTCATTCCTTCCAGAAGGCTTGTTATCTCGTTGATTCATCACCGAAGTGATCAATTTCTTGAAGAAATCCATCTGCCTTGACATTAGCTGTAACCCTAAACTATAGAATATCGAAGGCCAGACACACCGGACTCCTCTTATAAAAGCTGCATATTTTGTCGGACTTGTAAGAGCTGCGATTCTGCTAAAGGGATTGTCTTGCATTTTTTCTGTCATAGTATTGGCATCCACTCCAAACACACAAGCACCAATACATTCTATAGTAAACTTGGCTGCCACAGATCTGGTTTCTATCTCCGCTGATATGCTGGTCTCCCGATCCAGCATTGATTCGAACACGTAGGAACACTTCTCGATGAGATGAAACATGTTTCTCATTTTCCCTGATGAGAAAAGCAACGTCATGTTCTGACGTAAGACCCTCCAATTGTCTCCATAGGTAGAAAAAATGTTCAATGCTGCTGGCTCCTTGTAACTATGTTCTGATAGTTCCCTTCCATTGAAATAGTAGAAATCCTTTGCCACGATTAACTTGATAATTTCAGGGTCTAAGGGGATCAGCACTGGTTCTGTACTATAGAAGGCTCCTATGAATTTCTCGTCGGGGAGTTTTTTGCAAATATCTTCAACTCCTTCTGCGAAATTTTTATTTTGGAATATGATTTCACCATAGTTTCCTAAGAGTGGTGTGGGTTTGATGAACGGCACTTTCCTTATTTTCCAGTAATCAAACTTACGTATTGACACATAATAAACTACGAGTGCTAATGTCACTATTAGAAAGAGAAACATTGTGTTGTTCCTGAGCGTGATTCTCGTTGACTAAACTTTATGCGTGGCATAGGACTATATGTTTACTATTACCATATAATGCGTTATAGCACTGTATCTAATTAGTATTAATGGGCATCTGATTATTGCGTGTTTCATTATGTTTTGTTAATTTTATCTACGCTATGGCACGTGGCAGAGGTTATTTATTACTGAATAAATATCCATGAAGTAATTAACATTCCTAAAATTTGTTTATTAAATATCATTTGCTAGCTAAAATTAGAATTGAGTTTTAATATTTTTGTTTCTATTCTTAGAGCTGTAAAATAAATCCAATTTACTTGTAACGGATATTTCTAACAGTAGGTATATTTAATTCAACACAGACAGACATTTAAATCTGGATACCTTTTATAACACCTAATATACAATTACACCGATACATAAATATGTTTTAATGATGTAAAAGAATAATTTGTTTTTAAAAGAGACATTGACTTTTACTTTTTTTTTACTTTTGTTTCCTCTCAGTTTCAGAGGTTATATACAAATCGACAGTGTCATAATTTATATAAACAGACCATTTAACAGTTTGATTGACATAATCTTCATAATGATAAAAGATTTTTCATAATGATCGACGTGCACGCTGAAACTATAAATTCAGCACATGATTCTAGACACATTATTCGACGGTTATCCACAAAAAATTTGCTGTTTCATAGAAAAGTGCGCGACCTACGCGGTCAAAATGTATGGAACAGCAATTTTTTTTTTTTTTACCGACTAAAATTTCATTACTACTAGACTGTGTGTGTGTTGGCACAAGAAAAGAGAGATCTGTGCCTAGCAGCGGGTGAGGTCGGGCTGTGGATGACGATGGTCATGACGGGGTGTACAATCATGTGCTGAATTCATAGTTTCAGTTTGCGCGTCGATGTCCCTGGCCCTCTGAATGTACGAGTTACATACTCATATTTAAGCAGTTTTATTTCTATCGGAATTTGTATTCATAAATTAATTAAACTATGTTGTGCTCATTATTATTATTTTAACGTTCGATAATAATGATGTACTGTGTCCATTTTAAGATGGTCTTGTACGGAGTGTCGATGTCGGTTCCCATTATGTACAGATCGTAACAAATGACGTCAGGTATGGCGCAGTTCCTATACATATACAGAAAACGATTCTGTATTGTCAATTATAATCAGCCCACTGGCCACATCCCCACTTTTCCCACTGCTGGGACACAGGCCAAAAAGTATTTAATAGTCTTTTATCAGGCGGAAACAAGGTGCGCGCTTTCAATAGTTGGGTCATGCCGGTTTTGGATGTACTCTTTCGGCATACTCAAATGGACTCAGACCGAACTCGAGGCTCTGGATAGGAGGGTCCGTACGCTGTTGACTGCAAATCGACTGCATCATCCACGGTCATCGGTAATGAGGCTGTATATGTGTAACCTACCACGCGGGCCCAGTGCGGGTTGGTAGATGTCATATGACTTCGAATTTTTGGTTCTAGGACATGCCGGTTTCTTCACGATGTTTTCCTTCATTGTTTTGAAAGCAATGGTGATGAAATTATATACACAAAGTAAAGCGCCCGCCTGGGTTCGAACCCACGCCCCGAACTCGTAAGTCGGGGCCACCACTGCTCTCATTGTTACTTAATAGTAGTAAATACGCAATCGACTCGTGTGAATGAGCCTGATGCTATGTGTCATGTTAAAGGTCTGATTGATTATGTCGTAATTGCCTCTAATAGCTCTCAAGTGGCTGATAAGAAGTGACCTCTTCCAACTTCATCGACACATGTTTAAGATAACGCGTTTATAGATAAAACATTAAGACTATATCATTCCTATACACATAAAACAGCGGACTTACAACAGTCAATGCAATGCAGCTTGTTTTTCCTATGCATAATAAATAAAGCATAATCTGCCTACAATGTTCCCACTGCTGGGACACAGGCCTCCTCTCGGTGCGAAGTAGTGGGCCGTAATCCACCACGTGGGCCCAGTACGGTTGTTTTTGAATTTTTCGTTCTAGAACATGCCAGTTTCCTCACGATGTTTTGCTTCACCGCTTTGAATGCAGTGGTAATAAATAATTTACACAAACTAAAGCGCCTGTGTGGGTTCGAACCCAGACCTTGCAACTCGTGAATCGCGGCCGTGTCCACTGGGCCACCAATGCTCTCGTATATCTCTATCCTACTTTTCCTTTGTATCCACTTGAAACTTGAGCTAAATATTTTACAAAACATATGATAATATTTCACATAGAATTTTTTTAGTTTTTACCGTTAGGAATTTTTAGAAGCATGCCTGGAGTTATTATTGTTGTTGTGGCGTAAATGTGGATATAATACATACAGTCACGAGCACTAATATGTCACACTTGGCAACTTTAAATTGCGATTTTTTCGTGAACTATCGAATGCAACGTTGAAATACGACACATTACATAAACCTATGGGTTCGAAAATGCTACGTTCGTAACAACATAAAATTTCATTAAAAACTATAGGAGTAAATCGCTTTTGAATAAAGCCGAGTGTATACATACTTTTGCTCGTGACTGTACGTCTGCATATCCGCTAGAGCAGTATGTATAAATGAGATGTTAAGAACTACCTTTGTACTCATATTATGATTATGTCATATCAATATGTATTTTACTGTGTGTACATAAATAATAAAATAAATAAATGTTTGTTTTAGTCTCTTTACTAAAAAACAAGGGATATTTTGCAGAACCCACCCGCTGAAGGTTAGATGGAAATGTCGTAAGTGAATAAACTGTTATCCTAATATCGTGTACAAAGACAGGGGCAAAGGCTAGTCTAGTAGCGAATAGTTTTATAATCTGTATATTAGCATAATTACATAATCTACATATTATATTCTTGTGGTTATCAGTGTTGTCCGTGGCTGAATAATAACAGCCGCACAGGTCGATCGATCAGGTTAAGCTACGCTTGCCGCGGTTGGTCTGTGGATGGGTGACCATATTTACATACCGAGACCCGTCCGTGCCTTGGAAAGCACGCTAAGCCGTTGGTCCCAGCTGTCATTCGTGGATCTTTGACAGTCGTTACGGGTAGTTAGAAGCCCGAAAGTCTGACAACCAGTCTTACCAAGGGGTATAGTATTACCCAGTACCTAACTGGGTTGTGGAGGTCAGATAGGCAGTCGCTCTATGTAAAACATTGGTATTCAGCTGCATCAGGTTAGACTGGAAGCTGACCCCAACATAGTTGGGAAAAGGCTAGGCAGATGATGGTTATCAGTGTTGTATTACGCGGTCGATTACATAACACGTTGAATAGAGGGTGCAGTATAAGTACTAATTAGTAGGTACTTGGCTATCACGTGAGTAATTTGCCTCGTGGATTAATAATAACAGCCACACGTGTCGATCGAAGGTTAAACTACGCTTGTCGCGGTCGACTCGTGGATGGGTGACCAGTGACCATACATTACTTATACCCTCCATGCCTCGGAAAGAACGTCAAGCCGTTAGTCCTGACTGTCATTCACCGATCTTTGACATTCTTTACGGGTAGTCAGAAGCCCAAATAGTTTGACAAGCAGTCAAACTATCAGCCAAGCGTGATTTGAATGTTAATGCCGCCATTTGATTTTTCTTTGCATTGTAAAATAAATATTGATTAAGGATTATTTAAAGAAATGTGAACGCAACCTTCTGTTATGTTGACGAACGCGATGTTCTATGTGTCAAAATTAATATTGTATTTTGACTGTCTGGTTGGGAACACACAATACAAACTTTGCAACGATAGCTCCGCGATATTATTTTAATGTTTCTCCTATTTAATCTAGTCAATCCGTAAGTCACATACATACTCGTAAGTTTTCATGATTATATCTTACAAATCTTTTTTAAAATATCCATAAATTTCTTCACTAAAATCAAACAATTGAACATCACAATTTGTATAATTATTTTGACAATTTGACTTTCCAAAAGTCCTTTGAAAAGTGTCAGAAATTATTCAAATCGCTGGGAGTGCTCGAAACTCGGAATAGGAACGAGCGTCGATAAGAGCAGATAATTGAGGGCCATCGTTATCCCATTATCAATGGCGTTACAGAATATTTCCCGGTTGTCCTTTAAAAAAGAATAGCGTAGGACCTTGAAGATTTTTGCGATGATTAAAGTTACGTTTATGTTTTAATTTTTGGCTTTCACACCTGCTTTATCTAATGCGCTTAGCCGTGTATATATTTTAAATATAACAAAGCTGAAGATTTTTTTTGTTTGAACGCGCTAATCTTTGGGACTACGGACAATCGGAATAGATTTTTTTTTCCGATTCTTGAGGAAGGTTATTAGACGATTTGATAATCATCACGCTATAACCTATAGAGCCGAGCAAAAAGAAAAAAAACAAAACAAAGTAATAGCGCGAGCGGGCGATGCGATGCGACGCAGTGGGCCGATGGACCGAGGGAGTTAAAAAATAACTATTTCATAGAAACAGCGATTTTTTTTTTAAATGGCCCAATATGTCTACCCTAAGGGGTCTAGTATCATGTACTGAATCCATGGTAATTGGTGCATGTTTTACAAAGCGTATCTACATACTCTGATACTGGCAGAAAGAAATACTGGAGTAAAGAAATGTCTAAACGATCGACAATAATTACAACAAGGGTAAAAGTTTCGCTTTCAGAGAAACCAAAAATTGCTGACATTTCCTTATTTATAGGGTTGTCCTCTCTTGGTTTTTAAATATATTGTATATAATACCTACCTACAGATATCGGTTCAGATAAGAATGTAAAGCAAATATGTGTTAAATCATTGTAAATCGCTTTTAAGAAAATTCACCAAAAAAAAGCGCTTTAAGTATAATTTTAATTGTTAAATCAATTGCTTAAAAAGACTTTTAAATTCACATTTCGATATCGACCACTTATCATGCCAAGGTTTGTACCCGCCCTTTATATTAGCCTCTTAATTCAGTATCTGATCACAACTTGCATTACCCCCAGTAATTCTATGAAAAAACCTACAAGAACTGAAATCCCAGCATAAAATGGCACATAAAAGCCTCGTACATAACAGTAAAACATAGAAAATAATAACCGGCCTTTTGTCTATGTAATCGTGTAAAAAAGAGTTAGTCGTAACACTCGGCGCACGGAGTTTTTGCCGAGTTGTAACAAATTGCTTAAAGATTACAACCTTATTTTTTCTCGTAAAGCTCAGGACTCTTCAGCGGATGTAAAAACGTTGAAACCCGAGTTTTGTGTAACTTGCGTTTGTTCAAATGTTCCATACTTACGAAGGATGGACGATTTGAGACATTTTTGTGGCTTTTTTTCAGGTTAGATCTGTAGTTGTTAGTTGACCTGCGCCCGAATTGCGTAACACACAATTAATAGTAGGTAATCTGAATCATTTTGAAGCAAATTGCTAATCCATTGCTTCATAAGTTCGAAAAATTTGTCTGCTCAACACGTAAATAACGCAATGAATGTTGTTGAACTGTCAAAATGAAACCGATTCCGATTAATTGTGTGTTTCGCAATTAGGGTGCTGGTTTTAAAAGGCAGATCTAGAATGTGTAATGATGGCCTAATGCTAGGTTCCATACCTATTAATACTGCAATTTGAAAACATTGTAAAACACCAATTATTTTTAAAAGAGGAACCGTGGATTTTCTTGTCGGCTCTTCTCCATAGGACACGACCAATTGGAACCGTGCACCTAGCTTCTGACGTTTCATAAGTACGTGTAGGTAAGTAAGTGTAGGTTTATGTAATATAAAATATTTTGATTTTGTCCTGAGTGTCGTAATAAACAAGCAAATAAATATGAACCAAACTTTTATTACGAAGAGGTAGCATTGGAAGGCCTTCCACAAGTGTGAAGGCCGCAGGAATTCGCTGGATGCGGGAAACACAGAACCGGTCGAAGTGGCGGTGCTTGGGGGAGGCCCATGTCCAGCAGTGGACGTCTTTCGGCTGAAATGATGAAAACTTTTATAACGGTTTAAGACGACGACGTAGCAGGTTGAAATTTCAGTTTCAATTAAGTATATTACTGTTTGTCTCTACCAGAAAAATCTTTACTTCTGCCAGATAAACCTTAGGATGGCGAGGAAATTGAAGTGAATACAATGAGTGTCTTTTTCGTTGAAAGCAAATTGGTGATTAAGATTAATAACCAACTTTTTTTAGTAAATTGGTTAACTTGTCACCAATTTAACCCCTACACTGCACCACTCATTATTTTAACACCCACCTCTTCTTAACTCATAAAACACGTCGTCCGAGCATTATTATCTCCATCTCTTTCTACCATGTCCGAGTTAGAACTCTCCATTCCCCTTTATTTTGCAAGAACTTTGCTAAATAAAATACGTATTTACCTATTTTACGCTCTCCTTAGCTTGAAAGCCCAACACCGGAAGGAAAGGAGCGTTTGAAGCGATTTATCTTCAAGCCGACGCCGTTAGGGGGCTGGTTGAAATGTCTCGAGACCAATGACTGGGATACAGAGTGGCTGGATGTGGCATGATTCTAATTTGGCAAATTGGTTTTGTATAACAGAGGGCTGTATTGTCATATTTTTATGAAGTTTAATAATTCATGAAATTATAAAAAAATCATAACCCTTCCTTTTGGATTTGCCGTAGTCCGGTAAAATACTAGTAGGTACTAGTAACTATGTATGTTTGTTAAGCCTTTTTAAACTGAACTATTTATCGTTGTTTATTGGGGGTTTCACATCTATAGTACACATGTAGAATACGAACTCAAAACCTCTATCTCACCAGCCCACACCTTACCCTATGGGCGCTTTCATTTCAGCGTGCATCAGGCGACAGGAATGGTACGTATGTTTGTAGAAACAAAGCGATAGCAAATAATTAGTGCTCATGCAATTAGAGAAATTGTTTGTTAATGAAACCACAATACAAATAAACATAATGAAACTGTTCATGTGACTGCTAATCTGTGTTTTCCTAACACTATGTATTAATGAACTAATTCAAAGTAATTAATTACATTATTGAGTACGATCAATGACCATCCACTAATAGCTAATAGTAACTCTCTTGGAAACAATACATTCAATTTTATATGTTCTCTTCATTAACACAATCCTTTAGGTTCGAACTTAAAACCCAAATTTTTGGTCTATTACCGCTATTATTTACAGCAATTTCAAAATTTTTATTATCAAAAGCGCGAGTGTACGGTTTGCCAATTTTGATCATGTAATGATAAATGACATATTGTGTCCATGCATAACCCAGCCTTCGCAGCAGGACTAAATAGGCATCGTCTGGGCTTGGTCGTTTCATCATAGACCTCATCCATCGCTTTCTACCAGGCGAAATCGAGGTCAAGAGCTGGCCCATATAGCAACAAAAAATAAAAGAAAACGTTCTTAGTCAACTACGTTCAGACACAGTCCAAAACCACGCTCTAGTCTCACGCACATCTCGCACTGCAGCATCTTCGTCACATCTGTATAGGGGCAGCAAACAACAAGAATACTTTGTAAGCGACCGAAGATTAATGTACGTTTCACAATAGAAACGTTTTTTCAAAGTGAGTTGGGCCACAGTCTATTTTGTACCCCTTTGGAGTTCGATGAGAATCTACAGGAGGTTTTTTTGTTTTAATGTGTGTGTATGTGTTTTATGCACAAAAGGTCCCTGGCCTATACCCAGAAGTAGGTGGAACAAGGCTGCGAATGATGACGATGATGATAATTGTGTTTCCAATTATACCCAGTGCGAGTGTGGTGCCACTAATGAGTGCCCCAGTTGCAGGAGTGCCCTAAGTGCCCTAAGTGCCCGTTCATCTGCACCTTAGATGACCATCTGGAGCTTTCTTCAATGCCACATTGACGACACGGTTGGCGCAGTGGCTGAGCGATCGACTGCTGCGCTGCGTGTCGCGGGTTCGATTTCCGCACGGAACAAATATTTGTATTGCCTACAGGGAATTGTTCCGGGTCTAGCTGTTTGTGTATGTGAGTTTAAATGTTTGTAAACGCACCCACGATACAGGAGTAATTCCTAGAGTGGGGCAAAGTTTTTCTTTAAATTATACCGCAGTCGACTTAATTATACTGGTCTCAGAGTATATAAAGTATCGAAGACGAGTACCATCGACACGAAAAAAAGAAGAAGAATAGCACAGGCGTAAGGTAGCCAGCCTTTCGGTATTCTACAGGATGCATTCTGGAGAGTGTGCGCGGGAATTACATGGCTTAATTCCGCCATCACCGTTCTATCATCGGACAACCCGTCGTACGGCGAGTGTGCACCCTTACGTTGTTGACACCGCCGCGATCCGGACGAAGCGTTTTGCCTCGTCGTTTATACCGCGTACATCGAAAGACTGGAACAATTTGCCTGCAGCGGTCTTCCCGTCCGATTATAATTTGGGTGTTTTCAAGGCTAGAGTGAATAGGCTCATAATAAATTAGTGCGCTTTACCATCAACGATTGCATCTCAGCTTTCCATCAGGCGGGATCGCAGTCAAGCACTAGTTTATATCATAAAAAAAAAACGAATGTGTTTTATATAGATTTAATGGTGATAGAAGGAAGAACTAAGGTACAGGCCACACCACGACCATTAGCCGTGCTATAGCCATTTCATATCACTGTCAAAGACAGTTGTAATTTATGGACAATTAAGTTGGCAATTTGATCCCACCAAAAATATTAGATGTAAAAGTAGGTTGCCAAAACTCACTTTTACTGTTAAAAAGTTGTCAGATCGAATGTAGAGCTAAGCCCATAACTCTACAAGGGCAAAACTAAGTTTAATAAGTCTGCTAACTACATCTTATCCTGAGAAATTATCCAGGCCGAAGCCATGAGGGTTTGAAAATACGATGAAACGCTTTGGGAAAAGGTAAGTAATGCCCCTACTTTTTGTTTCTGGCTCGTCTTGGCGGTGGCACTACCATGCCGAACAACATTTTTTTAAGCGACTTCAAAAAAGTAGGAGGTTTCTCAATTCGACCGTATATACTCGTATATAAATGTGTTCGCCAAATGTGGATGAACTTCGTCGTTTATGAACCGATTTTGATGATTCTTTTTTTGTTGGAAAGAAGATATCCCAAGGGTGGTCGCATGACAAGGAAACCAGAATCTGATGATAGCATCCCAGGGAAATCGCGGGGAATATTCGAAAATCGTAGGGGCGACTAGTGCGTTTGTTAATTTTTTCATGAAGTATTTGAAAGCACTACAATTTAATGAAGGTCTGGAGTCGATCTGATGATGAAGCCGCAAGACAGTCGAGGGGACTCCTCTACGATTTGCATCAGTTATCTTGTATCTGGGCTTGATTATTGATGAGAACTTTACACCTAGATGGGTTGTGACTGTCATTAGGGGTCTAATGATGAAGACGAAGGACAGTTAAGGGAACTCCTCAACAGTTTACAGTAGCTACCTTGTTTTTAAATTAAATCCAATCACAAGTCATTTGTTCAAACTAGGCTAAGAATCAGCACTTTTTAACCGAGTTCAAAAAAAGGAGGAGGTTCTCAATTCGGATGTTTATATATTTTTTGTTTTGTTTATGTGTGTTCGGGCATAACTCCGTCATACATGAACGGATTTGAAAAAAAATTCTTCGGAACAACAACGGAACTCTTCAATAAATGCCAGCATATCAACCGCGATTGCTGCTATCGCATGTATGCATTGTTTGCAATCACATAACATAACATCACGCCTGTACCCTATAAAGGGGTACGCAGACGTGTTCAGTATACCCGGGTACACCCTCATTTCTGTCAAAGTTTTTATTGGGGTACCTCTAATCTTGCAAGTATATATGAGTTTGTGTAGGTACAACTAAAAAGTGAAAAATAAAAACTTTTTTACAAAAAAAAAACAACCAACTTCCAAAAAAACACTAGAAACAGAAAAATAGCTTTAATTTCGGAAGTCGGTGTCAAAAAACGAACATGCGGAACCAACGACACCGACTTCCGAAATTAAAGTTATTTTTCAGTTTGTGTTTTTTTTGGAAGTCGGTTGTTTTTATTGTAAAAACGTTATTATACCTTTTAATACTATAATTATACTATAATGTATGTGAGTTTAAATGTTTGTAAACGCACCCACGATACAGGAGTATCGGGCAACGTTTTTCTTAAAAAATACTAGACTAATATTTGTAACCGTTAAACAAAAACCAAGTCAAAGAACATAATCAATTAATATAAACTCATATAAACGCACAATAATGGATAGAAGGTTTAATTCTCATGTAAAAATAATACTTAACACTTTGCGGTACACTAAACGCGAGATGATGTAACAAAACAACTTCAATTGTATCTTGTTCAGTGTCCTTCAATAGTTTAATAGGCTTATGAAAGTATCAACAGTAATTAATGAACAGTCCGTGAAATATTAATCGATTATTGCCTATATTCAACCCATTCATTAATGCTTGCACAGTGACTGAAATTGTGCAAGCATTAATGAATGAAACCTAAAAAATCTGATAATTTTATTACATTCATAACGAGCTGTGATAAGATTATTGATAAGGTGTTAATTAATGAAAAATCCTCATAACACTGTGCAAATTTTAGCTAGTCATTGAAACTTGCACTTATTTCTGCCAACGTGAAAGTTAGATATCACATCCTGGACCAGGCAAAATAAACATTTATCAATGACTATTTGAAAAAAAGTCTCGATCACCAGTCGCACGGTTTCAAGTCACATAACATAACACAATCAGCATCTAATATTCCTACTGCTGGGATAAAGGCCTCCTCTCGGTGAGAGGGAGAGGAGAGGGGCCGTAATCCAGCACCGTGCGGGTTACGAGTAGTAGATGTCACATGTCTTCGAATTTTTGTTTCTAGGACATGCCGGTTTCCTCACGATGTTTTCCTTCACCGTTTTGAGAGCAGTGATGAAATAATTTGATGAATGAAATTATTTGATGAAATAATTTACACAAAGTAAAGCGCCTGTCTGAGTTCATAATAATCCCCCTGATCGATTTCGGTCACGGTGGCCAATCTCAACGGAGATTAGCCAGGTCAAGTTCGCAGGAGATATTATAATGCACAAGTGTGTGCGCAAACACAAGTGCCCTTTCTGTACCTTAGCTCTCACATCTGCCCGGTCGAGATCTCTTACACGTGCACGCCTAATAAATCTCTAATATCAAATCATGTGAAAACAGATTTGAAGGAATATTACTAAGTATCAATCTAACACAATCCCTTTCTCATATGTCTACCGAAATAGTTCGCTATTCCTATCACCACACGACTATACATTACCGAGATTAGACTGAGCGTACCATTCAAAACGTAGACCAATCATTAAGCCTAAATATGGTTAGGGAGACAAACGCGGGTGCTCCGCAGACAAATATCGCTGAGCGCTATATATCCAATGATCGTCTGACATTGAGGATAGGCGCGTATGATGAGGGAAGAGAGGAAAACGGTTGGTGAAATGTTTGCATGATAAACTCATATAGGGTGGTAATTACATACTTATACAGGTTGGTAATTTAGTCACCTACTGCATTTATCAAGAAGGTGATCCGGTGGTGGGAAGGTGGTGGTGAAGGTGGTGGTGGTGGTGGCCTTCGCTTTTGCTTTTGTTGTGATACTCACATCCAATTCGTGATAAAAACTTTGAATACGAATCACTTTTTGCAGCCGATTTCTGAAACTAAAGGTCTTTAGTTTTTTTCATTTTTATGTGGTAGTTTCGATCACAAATTCTTGTTTATTTTATTTTATTTCTTGATAAATGATAAATAAATGATAAATGATTTTATTTTGTAAGTAGGTTTGTACAAACACTTTTACACGTCAATCATATTTTAAAACTAGATGAGGTCGGCGTTTCCTATCTGACTAGTCTGAGAAGAAAGGCGGAAACAAACTCAGACGTCACAGTCTCTTTTAAAGTCCAGACATAATCTTGGTCAGATCATATGAAGACCATGTAGGTCGATGTCTGAGATGGTCTTTTGAGGAAAGAACCACACAGATTGAGAGGACCTGTCCAGTCAGTGCACGCATATGTCAGAAATCGTGCAGCTCAACTCAAAACTTAAAGAGCTCAACGGTTCGACGAACAATACCAAAGAAAGGACATTTGGGTAGGCCACATTAATTACTCAAACTGCCAGACCATGACAAAAACTAAAAACTTGTTATGTATTTATTCTATATTTTGCATAAATCTAGTTCGCCTATGCATGTTGTGGATTCACAATATAGACGAAGTAGATAAAATACGTAGGTACAATTGAAGCTGCATTCAAGAACTAGTCATCAGAACTTGACCTGTCTGAACATACTCATACATGCAAAAAAGACATGGCGCATTGAGAATTTCCTCCTTTTTTTAAATTGTTTTAACGTGGCTTAAGTTTTGTTCAAAATTTCATCATCTCTGTTATTCAGACAGAAAACACAACGGTTGGTGCAAGAAAAGTAAATAATGTGTCATTTTAGTGCACACGGATTAACAGGTAAAAATCGATAGCACATATCTATGATTTGGATATTTGGCGATAATATGTACTTTGTAAGTGTGATGCGACACTTATTGTTTCATTAATTGTTTTCGTATCTGTATCAATTTATATCAAGGTTACCTCTCATATTCAAGTAGTAGTTCTCAAGTATTTATGTATGTTTATTTGTTTGTATGTTAGTATATTCTCGTCATTTTTATTCAGTTTTTAAGTGAATTGTTTTTTTGATTCTATGCATTATTTTTTGTCTCCTTTGCTCTATCACACGCTGTCTACATCTCTGTATCTATTGTCCTATCTCAGGTATGCTGGAAGAGATTTCTTATGAAATAAGCTTCACCTCTGTACCTATTTTTTTCTGTTCTGTCCACTCGGCGATATCATCGCGGCATGAATTTAAGGGCACGGCGAGACTATAACGTGGAGACGGCCCCTTAGTAAAACCTATTCTCAAGCGTTGACATGCCGGTCATGTCGAAGTTTAAGAAAGTTTCGTGTTTAGCAAAATTTTCTTCGTATTTTCCTTTTCTGAAAAAAAATCACAGTCGCTCTAATGTTAATGTAGATTTCCTCAGTAGCAGTAAGCAGTAGATTATCACATAAAACTCGTCGATAAACATCGCCAGAAAAAACATTTTCATATCGCAAAATTCTCGTTTCTCAGTCCCCAACAGTCGTGGTTCTTTCTCAGTGCCCATTCGAAAGCCCACAGACTGTGTCGGACATCAGTTAAGGGATTCGCCGGGACACGTATGGATGTGTGTTTCTTAAGAGATTCGCGATGCAGTGGGCACTTACGAATGGGAGGATTACATAAGACGGTGCTGTTTATTTCATATGCTATTTTATTTTGCGAGGGTGGGCTTTTGGCAAGTTTGGATAGGCTGACGCTGATAAATTATAAGATAATCTCATGGCGTCGAATTTTATTTTTCATGAGTAGTAAGGTGCTGTTGCACGAGTCGATCGATCAGATTAAGATACGCTTGCCGCGGTTGGTCCGTGGATGGGTGACCAATCCTTCCGTGCCTTAACTAGTTGAAGGCGGTAATTAATTACAGCAATTCAAAAGTCTCGCGTGGATCCACGTTCATACGAAGGGTTAATCCTATAAACCTGAACCCGAAGTTTAATTACTATAAACCTAACAGCAATAACTAAAATCAATAAAGTCACGATGACGAAGCAGTATATTCCAGTAATTCTTGTAAAACAATTTGTGAATCAACCGCTAATACTATGTTGTGAGCAGATCACGTTTAAGTGTTTTTGATCAATTTGATAACATACCTACTGCATTTAAGTAACCCATCAAAAAAGTTGCAAAGTCATGATGATTGAGGAAAAAATAACAAAATATTAGGTAAGGTGGGTCCACATTGCGAGAATTTGTCAATCATTATTTTGCGAATTAATCACAGTGATTCAACAGGACGGTCCTCGTTGGAACGTTGATGGTGTGCACGTTCCATTAGAAAAAAATCGAGCCGTTTTATTCCAATCGACGTCCCACCGGATGGATTGATGACTTGGCGAAGGTAGACAGCCAGTGGATGCTGTGGACCAGAACAAAGCTTTGTGAAAATCTATGGAGAAGGCTTTAGTCCAAAAATTCCAGCTGGCATGGTCGTCAATTTTAAACTTTTCTGCTCAACTCTGCATTCCGGTTTCGTGGGATGTTTCACATTCATTAACATCTTACTAATATTACCTATAAAGAGGTAAAATTTTGTGTGTTTGTATGTAGGGTATCTTTGGAACTGTTGATCCGATCCGAAAAATCTATCGTCATCGGGAAGCTACAGTATTGCTGAGTGTCATAGAATATATTTTACATTAACACAAAAAAAAACACGTAGACGAAGTCGCGTTCTGAGGCTAGTCATCAATCTTCCCCGGTGGGTTCCCGCATTGTCGAGGCGGGGGGGCTCAGTAGCCATGGCTTGGTCACCCACGGTGAAGCCAAAAGAAATTCTGGAGTTGCGACCGCGTACCAGAGGACCTGGTGAAACCACATACGGTACTGAATTTAACATGTACCTCCTCTAAAACAAACCAAAAGCAAATAAGAACTAGAACGGTCTGTATTTAACATTTCATTATAATATGAGAGCCCGTTAGATACAATGTAAAAAGCGTTACCTTTTTTTTATCTTTTTCTAAAGAGTAACGAACTAAAATACTCATTCGCTTTGCTACTTTTTATATTTTTATTCTCTTTTTATTTTATTTCTCTGCTCCGCTAGTTTTGTTTCTATGTTAGTTTGTAGTGAACATTAGTTCATCTATACATATAAAATTCAAAGTCCTGACTGACTGACTGATTGACTGACTGACTGATAGATCAACGCACAGCCTAAACCGCTGGTCCTAGAGACATGAAATTTGGAGGGTGTGTTCTTCGTGAAGAGTAGGCATCCACTAAGAAAGGATTTTTCGAAATTCCACCCCTAAGAGGGTGAAAAGGGGGGAATTCGTTTGTATGAAAAATCTTATTCCTTGAGTTAATAAACTTGAAACTTCTCACGAATACTTATCTAAATAAATTATGAAGATTGTCAGTTTTTTTTTCTTCTAAACTACCCCCTAATAAGGGATTGGGGGTTTCAAAGTTTGTATGGAAGAATTTTAGCGCGCAGTCCGATTTACTCGAAACTCAGTATTTATACCTATTATTGAAAGTAAAGAATAATGTGTATCAAAGTTTTTTGAAAATCTACCCCTGACGGGCTGAAATGGGGTAGTCAATTTTTCAGGGGAGGCATGGCTTGATTAACTCGAAAATTAGTATAAATAATCTTTGAGTCAAGTTATGAATACATCTCAAACGATTTTTTTAAATTCCACCCCTGTGGTGAAAAGCGGGGATACAGTTTATATGAAAAATCTTCTTCATTAGGTTAATAAACTTGAAACTTTTCAAGAATACTCGCCTAAGTAAGTAATAAAGTTTATCATTATAAGTTTTTCAAAACTACCCCTCAAAGGGGGATATAGGGGTGTTGAAGTTTGTGTGGAATAATTTGAATGCGGAACTCAGTGTTTCTACTTGAGACCAAAAATAAAGAGTAACACGTATCAGGGTTTTTTGAAAATCTACCCCTAACGGGTTGAAAAGAGGTAGCGAAAATTTACCACTGACGGGACAAAAAGGGGTAATTCAGTTTTTAAGGGGAGGATTTGAACTTGAAACTGTATGTTACATTTTCACGCCTAAACCACTGAACTTCTGATTTGGCATAGAGATAGATGGCATCCTGGGGAAGCACATACATTTTATCCTGTTAGCACGATCCCGTGGGATAATTTCCGACATCCACGCGTGCGAAGCCGCGGGCAGAAGCTAGTTTTATTATAATGTTCTTAGAAAGAAATACAAATGTTTTATCACACACATAACATTTCAAAATACAGTCATAGGATTAGGAGGGACAGCAAACTGTTGTTCTCCTATATGTACACTAATATTTTTATATATATTCATTTGTATTAATACCATTATCAGATAAGATACCCTTTATTGATTTATAGAATTTATATTATTTACAAGGTGATATAGAGATCCTTTTTTTAAAAAAAAAAAACGTTGCCCCACACTAGGAATTTCTCCTGTATCGTGGATGCGTTTATAAACATTTAAACTCACATACACATACAGCTAGACCCGGAACAACTTCTTGTAGGTCATACAAATATTTGTTCCGTGCGGGAATCGAACCCGCGACACGCAGCGCAGCAGTCAATCGCTTAACCACTGCGCCAACCGTGTCGTCATGTCTTATGTCCTTATTATGTCCCAAACATGAACCCTACAAACGCACGGCAACACACAGACAAAAAAATGCTGTTCCATACATGTTGACCCCGTAGGTATTGCACGTTTCTATAAAACAGCAGATTTTTCTTGTTAACTGAAGGCCAATTCTCCTAATTTAAAACGTTCAAAATCTAGTCGCAGTCTCATCTCGGCGACAAACAAATGTCAAAAACTTGTCAAAATGTAGGAAAATTAGACGTATTTTTGACAAATTGAGACTGAGATCAGACTGTGAACGTTCTTAAAATTACGAGAATTGCCCTTCTGATCTTCTATCCTAGGGGGTCTAAAATCGTGTGCTAAATCCATGGTTTGCGCGTCGATGTCACCCTGTATGATGTATCAACCCGTTCTCAATTTCTACTACTTCTCATAACTGCAGAACTCAAAAATTATAATTGGAGACAACCTCGCGACCGAGTTAAAGTAGAAGTCCTGTTTTCAGATTGCCCCGATTCATTGATTCCTACAAAGTCAAAGTTAGGTCGAAGGAGCGGTCTAGTGGCAAACCCTACGGGGGTTCACATTCAAAAATAACTTATCGATAACCGATGGAGTGGACCGACGACCTTAAAAAGATGGCTGTGACACATGTGAAGTGGAGGATCGGGTATTGTGGTGCAGCCTGTGACAGGCTAAGCTGATTAATTGGTTGAATTCATGAAATCAGTTGTAAAATTTTATATGTTCATAAACTGTCACTTCGATTAGTTAATCGACAATGGCTCCCGCCCTCTAACCCGCCAACTAAGTCGTCTGTCCATATGGCGATAATCCCTTATTCCTACCTAACTTCAAATTATTAGCAATATTCCACCCAGTATTGAAATTAATACATAATTTAAATCAGCCTGCAAGGTTATGAACTCATAAATTGTTGTATAATTGTATTATAATACAGGGCTGGGCGCGAATTATACACGGCGACGAACATTAATTGTATTATACGGTAGGTAAATCGCTTTTTAACTGCCTCTCGTCCTTAGAACTGAAACCCTAAAATACTTTAAAAGGTTATGCAGAGGGTAAAGGTCCTGAACTGCAGAAAAGATTAGAATTACTTAGCATCATAGCTGGGCATTAACTCGTTAATCCGTTAATCGTTAATTAACGAAGTTAAGAAATTGTTTAACGATTTAACTTTTAAGTTAAGCAGTATCAACGGTTTACTTAATTTCCGTTAAATTAAACTTCCGTTAAGTCACAAATAACATTTCCCATTTGTCTCATTTGTTTATATAATACTCGTGCGCAGGTGATCAAATAGAAAGCTGAATTAGGCAGGAAACTAGTTTTACCGAATGCAACTAGATGGAACTCTACTTACGATGCTCTTGTGGTCCTCAACACAATGTTTGACAAGAAAAGACCTGCTCTTCATAGACTGATGATTCAGTTGAATCTACCACCATTCAATGACCAAGATGTAGCAA
Source organism: Apamea anceps (assembly GCA_951799955.1). NCBI lineage: Eukaryota > Metazoa > Arthropoda > Insecta > Lepidoptera > Noctuidae > Apamea > Apamea anceps. The sequence goes on along the minus strand of OX637513.1, from coordinate 20,149,225 downwards.
TAGTGAAGGAATATGTGAAGGTAAATATTATTATTATACATAATCTATCTACTTGTACCATTCGCAGAAGTCAAAGAACAACATAATATTTTCATTTCTATTAACATTGCGTTTCATCATTTTCTTTCAGGTCACACCATTGGCTAGGGCGCTAGACTCGATTCAAGGCGAAGCTCAAGCACATCTTGGAACACTTCTGCCAACAATCGCGACCACAATAGTCAAATTACAGGATATTATTCCGTTGGTGCGTTATTGTACCCCATCGGCTAATGCCCTAAAAAATGGAATAAAAAAAAGATTTGACCGGCTAATGGGTGACGAGGAATGCCACCTTGCTGCAGCCTTTCATCCTAAATTTCGACTGCTGTGGCTGCAAAAATATGATAACAACAAGGCGTCGAGAGTTAAGAAGCTTATGGAAGCAAAGGTTGAAGAAGCTCTGGCATAAGAAAGACATGCAAGTGAAACAGATAATGTTAGCATCAGTGGAATCAATGAAGAAGACTGTTACTCATCAAGATAGCAACAAGTCTTTTAAAAATAAAGCGCAGATTTAATAAGAACTTGGTTCTATTCTAAATCCAAAGACTGTGTTACTGATGAAGCATTTCTGGGTGAACCGGTTTTTATAAAATTGTTTATAAAATATACACGGCTATACCGTCAAGTGCGGCAGTCGAAAGACTTTTCTCAAAAGGAAAAGATATTTTAAGAGCAAACCGACCCTCGCTCTCCGACGATAATTTTAATATGCTGATGTTCTTAAAAGGAAATATGCCCCTAACTAACCTAAATAATACTTCTTAACTTTACTGTTGATTTAATGTTCTTTTAATTTAATTTAGAGTTGATAGGTTAAATAAATACTTACAATTATTACTTATTTTATTTACTTGTATAGCAAAATCAAGTCCCTTCAATTTATTAGTAACCATCTAGGTAAAACTATGTATTTGTTAACTTTATCGAATAACTTTAAACTTACGTAATTTTTTTGTACATTTAACATTTTAACGTTTAACGAAGTTAACTTTTTTAGTAACGGATTAGCTATTAACGAAGTTAACTATTTAATTAACGGTACCCAGCTATGCTTAGCTTCTATGTAAATACACTTTGCATTCAAAAGAACAATAATTTAAAAATATATATATTTTGCACTACACCTGGCTGACTTGCGATAGCATTATTATATTGTACCACTGAAGCTAAAAAGATCATGTTTATAGTAACGGTGTCCAACGTCTTGACATTAATCTATACCAACACTGCAAGACACTGAAACCTCCAATGAACTTTACCAAAAGTTGATATGTCTCATGTCACAAGTGTACCTTTTCAGCAATGGTGCCTGATAGCGAGAAAAAGATGGCACAGTAACCGTACATCGAAACAGAAGAGGCCCCAGCACGAACGCGCGTCGTAAACGTAACTTACCTAAATTCGAACGATTTTTTTTATTGGAATTACAACTATCCTAAAGCATTTTGACAAGTGACTATGAATAACGTTTTTTATGTAAATATCATGCCCAAAACGAGTATTTTCAATTTTAAAATTGTTCTAATTAGCGAAACTTTCTTGTTTGGCCCAAGGTTCTTCCTCAATGAGCTGTACTGCTGCATCTCCTCATATTTGAGTAAAGTAATTTTAACAGAATTTTAATAATTACGGCTACCATAATACGAAGACATTTTCAAGTTCCCGTGTTCCGCCTGCCCAAGTTGTTGTGTTGGTTGTATTTCATGGGTGAGGCCGTTGGCGAGTTTACCACATAAATTGTACCCAACACACTTTCGTTACGAATGTGGGTAGTTACGTCGGCGCTATTTTATTTATACTTTGTTGGTTTAACTTTTGGAAGGCTTGGAGGACCGCTTTCATGTTGTACCTAAGTATTTTTACGAAAAACCATGTTAAATATATTCTCAGATTGTTATTAGGTTTGTATTTGATAAGTCACTGATTGGAAAAGTTGGTCCTTATCAAGGATAATTTTTATTTCAAACCTTCAAAAAAATACAATATAGAGATATCGATACAAAGTTATTCATATTGAAAAATCAAATCAGTAACATTATTCAATCAAACTTTTCTTACTCGATATCAGAAATTACTTCAAACTAAGAAGTACCTAATGAAATGCGAACAATTCAGTTCAGAGGGCAAGTTGTTGTAATAAAACTAAGGCCCAACTCTTATAGGGCTAACTCGAGCTTGACCTTGCGACTTCGGATCGGAGTTCGAACGAATAACGTGAAGGTAATTAAGGTTGTTAGTTGTAACAATTTGCTGGACCAGTTGGGGCCGAGATGATAAGAAAACATTGAGTTATTTTATTAGTTCTGGAACTGGAGTTCATTACTCTGTCTAATAAAACAAAAACAATTGCCAAAAACTGTGCTAATGTAGTTGGACTTTACGTGAAGCTTACTAAACTTATTTCACTATTGTGGCCTTTTATAAAAATAGTCCTACAACGCCGTACTAAAAGACCAAAACCCATGGGTATGCACGCCGTCGAACTAAGACTAATTCCTTCAAAGTTATCTATTCCGTAACTTAACTCTGAGCTGCCGGGCCTGGGAACGTTTGAGCGCCTCTTAAACAGTTCTTAATGACTGTCGCTCGTTAAGGCGAAAGGTTTTGGCTGTTCTTCTGAATTAACAGTTACAACGCTTCCAGCTACCACCGTAACCTGAACTGCCTCCCCTCCCCTCATATTTAAACATTCTTACTAAATCCTGGTCCTATGGCTCAATTCCCGAGGTCGGTTTACGCTGGTACCTTATTTTGCGGCTCGGATGTAAAGTTTTATGCATTCAGAATAGCCCGAAAATTGCTCGTCTGTCGTTTTCAAAGCGTTCGTAGATGGGGTTTTATTTTAAAATAGTGATTCTTGATAAAGGACGAAATATGAAACGTGTGGAGGTAATGTTTGGAGGGAAATAGAACATGGACTCGAATGTGAGCTCGTTACCGGGAATGGGTATTCGAGGTGAGGTAATAGCTAGGTACATAGTGTTGTATGGTTTCGTTTCTTGAAAATAGATACATTTGTTCGTAATGGCCATGAAATAAATTCATATAGGTACCTTTCAAGCGTCATATTACTTGATATCAATTTGGGACATCAACGTTCACTATTCTTCGGGAAACGAGAAGGTCAGTTCTCGTAATTTAAAACGTTCAAAATCTAGTCGCAGTCTCATCACGGCGACAAACAAATGACAGATTTGTTTGTTTGACAGATTGAGACTGAGATCTGAGGGGCAATTCTCGTAATTTTAAGAACGTTCAGTCTGATCTCAGTCTCAATCTGTCAAAAATACCTCTAATTTCCCTACATTTTGTCAAGTTGTAGACATTTCCTGGTTGCCGAGATGAGACTGCGACTAGATTTTGAACGTTTTAAATTACGAGAATAGGCCTTCTGACTGTGAAAGTTCTTAAAATTACGAGAATTGCCCCTCTGATTACAAAGACAGTAAACATTTTAAACAAATTTTTAAACGAGCTTTATGCTTTTGCTAAATATATTATCTTGTATGTATAACTTTAAAACCCTTTCAGCAACGCAATTAGGCGTGGAACGAAAGAACCTATACGAAGACTCATCTTAAATAACCCAATCATTTAACCTGAACTAGCGCAGCTTTATCTAAATTATTCAGAACCCCTTGTTTCTAGGCTACCGATACGTGCCGAGACCAATGCAGAAGGTTCACACACACGCACTTTTGAAATGACGATGTAAATAAGGAATGTTGATTGATAATTGGCCAGCAGACGGCGGCTGATGATTATAATGGTCATACCACCGTCTTTTGTCCTCTGCCATACCAGAAGCTTCGCAAATTCTTCACCATCCTAGTGACAAAGTCGTAATGTTTATTGTGCCAATATTGTCGCCGGTAAGACGGATACTTATCACCGTCAACTGACTGTACCAGCACGCATTGAATTGCCTTAACTACCATCATTTGTAGAGCTCTAGTACACATGTTTGCTGGGAGGCACCGTTATTTGCAAGTATCCGTACCAAGTCGAGATAAGTATCCGTCTTACCTATATGCAACATACTCGACTTACATGTGAGAGGCGCCAGCGCCTAATCACAGAACTCAACTCCCCAATAACACGTCTCTCTTTGTGAAGGAGGATGATGTGGTACTTCTGAGTTGCTATACCCAAGTCAGCCTACACAGGCTATTAAGACAGGCAGACACGGCGCCGCTGTCGCCGTAATCCTTACAGACAGATGGGCCACTGTTAATACTGATTAATTGCTGGACAAATCTACCCGACACATATTTTGGGGATTGTATCGTCTTCAGCCTGGCAAATTGCTTAGCTCTATGCCGTCTAGATAACGTCTTGTAGACTGTTCATTGGTGGATACATATAGCTTGGTAATACCTGGGGTTATTGCTTGCTGTACAACGTGAGATTTGGACTAAGATTTTGTTGTGATTTGACTATACGACTATGGAGTCAAATAATTTATAGTACTTAATATTTCATGAGTAGCCGAGGTGGCCCAGTAGAAACGGGCGCGACTGACGAGTTGCATGTCGTAGGTTTGAACCCAAGCAGGCACTATACTTTGTCTAAATTATTTCGTCATCACTGCCACAGAAAATATAGTAAATAGTACACCACTGCTCTCAAAATGGTGAAGGAAAACCGGTAAGTTCTAGAACAAAAAATTGTAAGACATATAACATCCAAAATTAATAAATAATAAGTAAATCCACCACCACGCACTGCATTTCACTACTTGAGAGTAGGCCTGTGTGGACCACAGGCAGTCTTTAATATTCCTATTGCTTCCCAGCAATGGGAATATTATGAAATGCTAATGCTAACACCCCACGATCAAAACTCAATAATTATTTAGCGCCTGGAAAATTTATAATAGCAATGTGCTTTTGGTGTCGCTAAAACGCTTATTTTTATTGTTTCTAATTATGTTTTTTGCTTGGCAGTAATATTTTAATGAGTAGTACCTATTATAGAGAATGTGAAGGTATTCCGTATCTTAAATTAACACAAAATCTCCTTAGTCAGTCGATTATTTTCATTCACGTAGAAACACAACTACGTAAATAAGTGAAAAATTAAAAAACCTTTAAAACCACTACAATAAGAAAAACGATGACTGCTCCATTCGACAATATAAAATTGCAAAGTGGACATAGAAGGAATCTATCGAATGTCTGCGATTTCACATTTATTAAACGTACGAGTATGAACATTTGAAACTGAAACATTTCTGTACTTTAAAATATGCTTCAGACGAGGCGAACAGAGATATAGATTTCTGTTGGAATTTTATGATTTTGCAGTTATACAAGAATTGCTTTGCTTCGCGTTTCTGTCTGCTTACGATTTTAATTTTGAGAGTATGAAACTTGATCTCTCTTCTTATTTTGTTGCATTTGAAAAGCGCGTATTATTTATTCAAACGTTAAAAATATATGTGGAAACTAGGGTCGCCTGATGTTCCGGTTTTCTTTAGGTAAAAAATTGTCATGTCATCTTTTGTCCATCTTCGTTACATTTTTTCTCCTAACAAAGATGGATAAAGCATGATACCTAGCCCCGACCCTGCCCGTACTGGAAATTACATTTACAAACCAAAAAAAAAGCAACCCAACCTAATTAATTTAAAAATTAAATTAAAGCACAAACCTTCCGTTGGGATAATTTAAAATTTAAATAGAATAAACAGTTGAAATCAGCGTCGGATTAGTATTCTTTGCCCATCCCCCTACCCCTCTCGTGCCTAATTATTAATTAACACGGGAGGATAGGACCACGAAATAGATGGAAACAGAAGGTCGGCTCCAAATAACGAGTTAAATCGCACGCACACATAGACACACTTCACGTACAGCGAGTGCACGCGCACATTCGACTGGCATTTATTTGAGATCACCGTACGTACGCGTCTACGTGTGTGTGCGCCTGGTTTTGCTTGTTGTATGGACCCTACCTTCTGTATCTACCAATTTTGTGGTAGGACGGCCCTTGACAAATTGTCTGTTTGTCTCGTTATTATAATCCAGTTAAACAGGTAACGAGTTTATTTAAAAAAAGGGATCAGAAAGACTTGAGGGTATTTTTGAAAAGGCTTTAATTTTGTTTTGGGTCAAATCTCATTGATATTCATATGAACGTGTGTCCTAGATAAGGACGCCTGCGTGGGTTGCGTTTGCTAAGATATTTAAATGAGTTAGAGGTATTTAATTCGTGTAGGCGTCTCTACACATATCGGTAACTAAACCTCAAAAAGTTAAACAAAAGATAATTGCAATCACAAGACAAAAATAACTGAATTTACTGCTGGCGGCCATATTTATTGAAATCTATTTATATACAAGCAAAATATTTACTTTACTTGCGCCTTATGAAATCTACGACGCAATAAATCCCACAAAAGAAGTAAAACCTACTCGTAGGCGTACACAAAGAACGGATTTCTCAAAATAACTCTGAAGGTGGAATCGGGCAAAGAAGGTTCTGTGTGAACTTTACGGCTACTGAGCTTACAGACATAAATCTTAACTCTAAATGTTTCCTTTCATTCTGAAACTCGATAAAAATCAAGTATCCCTCATCTACCCGCTCATTGCAAGTAACCCTTACAAAATTTATATTTTCCTACCCTTAGATAAATTTTACGACAGTTTAAAACTCGAGCGGTAACCTACAAGGGTTTGAACCTAAACTATAAGGCCTTAAAATTGATGGCGACCATCTGTCAGCTGTTCCATGCAAATCAATTAAACTTCAACAAACTTAATTATGGGCATACAAAAGGCCCCCGTCTTTGTCCCAAAGTTCTCTTTCATTTGTGGATCACATAACTTCAGTTCGTTCGCTCTGTCGTTCATTCGTTCAATTGTTCACGATCGCTTATGTTGACATTGTCTAATTCTGACGTCATCAATCTATTTGGATTGTTATTGAAGCCCTTTGGACTTTAATTAGGGTTTTAAAGGACGACTCTACTTTGAGTTGGTTCCTGCAAATATGGTAAGAATAATTACTGCATTATAATTGTTGCAGTGCTATTTTGATACGGCGGCATTCATAGCTTTATAGCGACTTTAATGCAAAAACATAGAACGGTGAATAGAGAATTGAGTCTACTTTTGATGGGGTTAAAAACTGAAAGCTCGTCATAGGTGGCAGCACTGTTCAATGTCCACAAATCGCCATTGTTTTGTTTATGTTTGCTTTTGTGCCGATTACAAATTAAACGAAACCTATAGTCCATTTATAATAGCATTAGAAAAAAGAGGCTCGTAGAAGCAGGAATGCAAAACATTTTATTTCAAAGTTATGATAAAACAATTTTAAGGGAGATGCTTAAATTCTAATTTTCTTGCGTTTTTTGCAATTTGCAGGTCAGTGTAAGGTTGTATCTTAATAAAAATAATATGATGCGCAACAATAAGAAATATGTAGGCAATAATACAATTTTAACCTTAAAAATCATCAATACATCCCTTTAAATTAGAATTGCTCCGAATTCGTCTGATTTCGCGGGCTACTGCAGCGCATCCACCTTAATTAAAATAAAATTCGGTAGAATTATAGTGAAACGAATAACGTTCCAAGTATTGTTCATCCCTGCTTCTTTTAGGTTTTTAGCATTGACACTGTAATTTTAAATTGGAGTTATATAATATAAATAAATTAAAGCCACTTAATTTCATAAGATAAATAGTTAAAATGGTTACAATTAAGTGTGACAGCTGCTGTAAAAATAGATCATAATAAATTCGGCGTCTATCATAATGTAACAATGTTTATTGTATTTTTGTTACAAAGTGTGCATTAAAAATAACCTTTTTTAACTTCTTTCTAATGCTATTGTAAATGGACTTATAGATAAATATTTATGACACTTGCAGTGCAGTACTATTAAAAGACTAGCTAAGGAAAATAAAAGCGTCAACCACTGGTGAAAAAGCAGCTTTAGTGGAAAAGACAATTAATTATGAACGTTTTATATTTTAAAGGAATGATATCAAAATCAAAAGTCATTTATTCAAATTAGACTGAGAATCAGCACTTTTCGAACGTCAAAGTGATAAATGATAAATGAAGTGAGCAAGTGGCAGTTTTATCCCCATTATGACTATCAGTGCCTACAGTAATAACGTGATAGATATCACTCTGTATTCATCATAAACAAAATCGAAAATGTTTTATTCTATTTTTCAATCAAACCTACCCCAGCAAACAACACCAAAACAAAGCCTCAACGTGCACGATGCATCAGCCGGGCATCAAAGTCCAGTCAATCACGCGGTGGTATCGCCACCGCACTGACGTGCACCGTGCAGCACTAAGGCGCTTTCAATTACCTGCTGCGGGTGTGAACACCGGAAGGAACAGGCACGCGACCCCTTGGCGATGTACTGGAGACCACAGGAGGGACGGGGACGGAAAAAAAAACTGGTTTAGGATAAGGAAAGTAAGAAATAGCAGCCGCACAATAGAATGAACAGACTTAGGGATGATTTTCTCAACGTATACCTTTTCTGTAGGATTAAATTGCGTCTAAAATATACAAAAAGATGTCAATAATTCAATATTAGGTTGATAAATCAGTCCTTTTTAATCGAATGACACAAATTGACTAAACCCTTCAAAAATAAAGGTTTGATGTTATAATATACATATATTATAACGTTTATCAAATACTTTATTGTAAGACATCTTACATACCTACTCAATAAATATACCTAAACGCCTACAAGATTAAGTAAGGCAGTTGTCATCAACATCAACTTCTAGCTAATCGTGCACGCTCCAACTTAAATCTTCGTATGTTTCCTCTCTACCAAGTTTTTACACTTCACAACAAGCAATGTTTTTTTAGTTTTTGTCTGAGAGCGATTATTGCTGACTATGATTGTTCCTGGCACGTAAATGAAATCTGGTTACAATTTGAAAAGTTCGGAGCAAAATGAGGTTTGCGCTATCCAAGTTCCTGAATTAGGCTTGCGGAAATTATGGTCTTAAGAAATGAAATTAATTATTATAGTTATATTATACCTAAATGATGTTTATTTCTGTAAGTAGGTAACACTTTACACTAAAAAAAAACATGATGTGGTCTTCGTTTCCTATCCGACTACTCTGAGAAGAGAAACGTCTAGCTTGAGGTGGTCTGAATACCGTTACCGATCTCATTTTTAAACTTCAGCCCCCTTATTTATAAACGTTGCTTAAAGTTAAGAGACGTTTAAACTTCTGCAAGTTCAGAACGTATGCAAACTTGGCAGGAACGTATGTTGCTTAAACCATTGTACAATTGAATTTACTTTGTTAGTAATTTTAAGACGCAGTCTTACCAAGGGGTATCGTATTATTTTACCCAGTAATTGGGTTGTGGAGGTCAGAAAGGCAGTCGCTCCATGTAAAACACTGGTATTCAGCTGCATCCGGTTAGACTAGAAGCCGACCTCAACATAGTTGGGAAAAGGTTAGGTAGATGATGATGAGTTATTTTAAGAAGCCAAAATCGTGGAAAAATCCAACAAGCACATATTCGTGGAAAACACTGTTGTGCGATGTTGTCGCTAAGCGACACAGCCATTAAATCTTCCAAAAAAAAAACTTATTTTTTTCGCGAATGTGATGTTTTTTCACTGTTTTTTAATAGTCTTGTATCCCATTAATCTCTTCAACTCCCTGAACAGATCAAATCTCATAAACAAAACCCTCGTTCGAAAACTAATTTTATCGAAAACAAATGCCGCTAGCTGTTCACTGATTGGTGGATGCGGCGAACTCATTACCATGCTGTACTGCACCGCAAATATCTGCCGCGATGACGTCAGCAATTTCATATTAGCTTTAGAAATTGGTGGAAAATTCATTGTTGATCTACGTTATTAAATGCTGAAAATTACAGGGGTTTTGGTGATTTATTGGGACTGGATTGGTGTATGAGACTGCTATGCAGGGACAGGCCGAAGGGCGTTTGCAGGACAAACAATCACCTCTTGCTATCGCAGGTGTCATTTGGTGATGGTAACCTTCTTCATCCGTGGTAGTGATTGAAATACCACCAAAAAGGCTGCTGGTAAGCTCCTCAACCAAGTTTGTAAATTGTAAGACATCACTCGTGTCGTTCTATTGGAAGGAAACGGCGAAGCGGTGATAAGTGGTAGTTGTTGAGACTGGCAATACAACTGTCTGTGTGTTTATAAACAGCCAAATTACGCATTTGGGCCTATAAACACACAATCTGTACTGACATACGACATACGAGCAATCACAGGCGAAACAACATGTTTATCTCGTATTCCGATAAACTGAACAAAATTATAACAGAACTGGCGCCATTAATTACTCCCGTGACACTGACAGTTGAAATATAACATCGCGACTGCCATGTGCTAATAAAACTGCTTTACTTGTTTCAGGCTAGTTACACACACGCGACTTTTAATCGCGGTACGAAAGAGAGATCGATGAGTGCTCGTTTGGTTTTCGGACACAACTATATGGACCCCATGGGTGTCGTGGATGGTCATACTTTTTGAAAAGATAGTAGCATTGCTCTTCTCACCAAACTAAAAGCTTTGGTCTTTCCCTCGATACATCAATTTTATTACAGAAATAAATCACTAACGGAAATTATTGTATAATTAGTTACCCTACCTGAGAATCACAGCAGCGTTTTCAACCGCTAGAAAAAAAGCCGCTATAATAAAAGGAAGGCCTCTCTCGCTGCAAGGCATGTAACCAGCCTAAGTCGTTAAACCTTTAATAGGGCCACAAATGAAATTTACAGAATGAAAATTAAACGGAGTCGACTTCAAAAATTTATCACTCCAAGAAAAGGGTGATTGAATAAAGGGGAATAAAAAATTGGAGCTGTCAGAACTTCTCGTAAATAAAGTGAGAAGTAACGAAACGTGTGCTGAATAGGTAGGTGTGTGGTTGTGTGTGTGTTACATCTAGTGAAGAAAAAAGGCCTCTTTTTGCTACGACTTTCTACATATTACTACGTATTGCTACGCCTTGCTATGGCGTGCTACATATTACTACGATGTGTAACACCTTGCTACGGCGTGGTACGTATTGCTACAGCATGCTATGAATTAATACGGCGTGCTACGCATTGCTACTACGTGCTGCGCATTACTACGATGTGTAACACCTTGCTACGGCGTGCTACGCATGATTACAGCGTGCTACGCATTGCTGCTTCGTGCTGCGCACTGCAACGGCATGCCTTGCCCGGATTCAAACCTTTACTCTTGGAATATTTTTGAGAGATGCAAAATTCCAGTGTATTTTTTTAATACAATTCAATTTAAAGCATTATGACACAACTGTAACAAAAATTATTTTAAATGACGTACGGACATACGTACGTGTTACATCAGCAAAAACATTTTTCGAATCGATTTATTACGAGTTTAGAATACTGCTAAAGCTGTTCATTTGACAACTGAATTCTGTTCATTTGACAACACTCAAATCAACCATCAGATGTTTCTTGTTCACCCTTCAAATTCAGCAAGAAAAGGTACTTTCAAATCAACACAAACTTTACAGCGGATGTGCCAACAAAACTCTTACATGCTCAGGATTCAAACCCGGGGCTTTGCATGGCGTGTCGTCAAATGCGTGGCGATTGAAATTCAATGAGGTTGAGTGTAGGTACACCTCACAGACACATGTTTTTAGACTTTAGTTTCAGGATTCAGAAGTGAATTCAAGAGATTTCTTTGTTGTGATGTTGTTTGTTGATTTGTTCGGTGTGTGTGTGTTGGCTTTACTTTTGTTTATATATTTATTATATGAGGCTGACGATCGAAAAACTAATCGTCCTGACCGATCCGTCAGCCGATTTTAGTCTCAGAACTAGCCTTGTCGACCATGTCAGATATAAAAATAATGAGCTCTGAAATGAGAGTGGTTTATTCATTTGACGTTACTTGGCAGTCAGCTCCACTGTCATTCTTGCGGACTGAAATAGAAATACAATTACTTATTCGCAGAAATGTATAATATACACCACGAAAAACTACGATAAAAGAATATTAAACTAGTTTTTTCTTTCTATCAAAAGCCTATTAAGTTTAAACTTAGGTAATTAAGCTCCGAAAATGAAGCTAAAGTGTAGAAGCAATTACAAAAGTGATCTATTCAAATGCTTAAAAACTTTATATTTCGAGCATACCTAGTCCGCACGGCGTATAATTATTAAGCCGACCCCGACAAAAACTGGTATATACTAACTTGGGGAAACAGGCATGTATTTGGAGTGTTTAAATAAAAGGGTTCTTGTGACAGCTATTCATTTACTATCTAACTTCTCACAACATAACAACATGGCTGTATTCCATGAAGGGTTAAGTAGAGTTGTATTTAGTCCCATGTAATTTCCCTTGCCACTCACTAACCTTCAACATGGGCATTCAAATGGACACTAAAACAGAGATGTTAATCAAAGATTTGCCCTTACCGTACCTACTTAGGTACGTCGCGCGAGTAGTGTCAATCCTAAGCTGTGCGACGTCGCACACTGTGAATCATTCACTCACTCAAAACAGCCGCTCTATTCTGTACAAATCTCACCGTGATAACTCACGTGAAGTGAGTTTAAAGTGAGCTGTCATTCCACTTGATACTATGGGATTGATACTATTGACAGCTCACTTCAAGTTCACTTCACCTAAGTTTTCACGGTGAGATATTTACAGACTAGTATGGCAGTTCGTGCGACTTCGGAGTGAGACTTTGTTGTTTTTATCGGAGACTAGCTTCTGCCCGTGACTTCATCCGCGTGAAGCAATTAACTTATTTTTTTTCCGTAAGAACCTTCTACAAAGTATTATTAAAAACTTTAAAAAAAAAAGATGGATGAAATCGGTAAAGTCGTTCTTAAGTTATGGCGTGACCAAGGGAAATAGGGATTCATTTATATATATATATATATACATTTACCATGAATTCTAACATTTAAATAACGCTAAAGGTATTACTTTCCGTATGTAAGGACTTTTTTTTTTCAAATGAATTACGATTTCGAAAATAAATATTTTGACGGATGGTGATGATGACATATTATAACAAAAATTAGGCCCACATGACAACGAACAATATTGTACTGGAAATAGGTAAAAAAAACCAGCTGTGTGACAGATGACAACATATGCACAAACGTGATCATCATTTAACGCGGTAGAGCATACTTATTATTTTTCGATGAAAATCGATGCACAAAAATGGGTGATTTCAATCTATAAGAAATAATAAAAAACCTCATCATTTTTTGGTTTTTTGTTATCTTCTTGGCGTAAAATCTTCGTAAAGATATCTCATATAAAACCTAACAACTTATTTGCCAAGAGTCGTAGTGAAATTTCAATGGCTCACGTTCATAGATTCTTGTAACAAATCCATAATTTACATTCACAGGGACAAAGGTAACCACGTCAGATACTGACACCCTAAAACTAAAGGCAAACCTATTTCTTAAAATTGTAATTGCAAAAATGCTAATGTCAAACTCATTAAAAAAAAATCGAACACTAAACTTTATCTCCATTTCTCGATCAAAGCAGCCTCCCAAAAACCAATATCTCCGAAAAACTTGTCCGTCGACCAAATGGCAGCCATTTATAAAGGAATCGCTCCTCAAGCGATCAATTAATCAAAAGGGTGCATACAGATTAGTTCGGCCCTGTACTAAGATTAATTACGCTTGGACGGTTCGGGATTAAACACTTGGAAAAGTCTATTGGCTTTAAATTTACGGTCTAATTAGGTTTCATTAAACTTTCTTAAGTACAATTCGGGCCTGTCTTAACACTTTGCTTTGGAAATATTTCAAGTTTTGAGCTCTTCGGGCTATGTATTTTGATCTCTGTAGTTTGGTGAGGGAGATTGTGCGTGGTCGGGCTGGAATGGAAATATACGATGTGTATTTTGGTTTAGCTTCAGTTTCCCATTTAGAAATAGGAGTCACGATTTATACAGGGTCGAAAATTTATTTGTTTGTTCCCGACGGCTAAAGGATCAGCTAAACAAGAAATGAAATTAAAGTCGATGTTTATTTCTGTAAGAATATTTTTAAGACACTTTTACACGTCAATATTTTGTTGGTCAATATTTTCAAATTAGATGGCGCCGGCATTTCCTGGCTAACTGATATGAAATGCCGAGACAAACTCAGCGATCATAGTCTCTTTTAAAGTCCAAACATTACATGTATATTATTATTAGGATTTTATGTGAGTCTAACAATGCGGGGCCGTGTCTGGGAGGGCCTTTTGAAGAGAGAGCCATTGCAGCTTTGAGTTGACCTGTTCCAACAGACGGCATGCATGCATCAGTTATCGTGTAGCTTGTTCTATTCCTGATCCTTGTCGAAATTACGAACATTTTTGCTAAAACCATGTCTCGATACAAATGCAACATTATTCTCAATACAAAATAGAGAAAAAGAGTTCTTTTTCTTCCTGTTACGTTTGCTTCCCTAAGCAAACGTAACTAGTGCTTGCCAGTACATTCCCGTATTTTAATTCTAAATATGTTTTGTTAGCCGACACAAAATGTAACCGTTTTCACGCCGAACATACTCGTAATTGCGAGTAAGCGACTTAATTCTTTTAAAACACATTCAATTTTCAACTTTATCTCTACCTCCATAACTTTTGATTTCGTTTAGAAGATAACAGGGATTTTTAGAAATTTTCAGCTGCATTTTTAGAGCTGTCATCCGTAGCGGTTTATTTTTACCTACACGTCACATTGTTTTATGAGGCGGAATTTAAATGAAAAGGAACTTCGATTAAAAGGACTTTGTTGTGGGAAAATAAAAGTACAAAAAATATGGTTTTAATGTTTAAATTGGTTCGAAACAAAAGTCCTCGGAGCCGCAACTGATATATAATTCAGTCGTTACCTTATTGTCGACTGCCATGTAAGTTCTTCCGACCCCACTTATGCAAATCTAACAACTCAGATTGCATTGGAAGAAAGAAAGAAAAAGAAACTAAAAACCACACGTTTCTTTTATTCAGTGCGGTCGTAATTCGCTATTTGTACTGTGCATTCGTACCATTGTAGCCATGAATAGAATTAACCGTCCAGTGGTGGGAGTCCCTCATTACCATGGCAAATGTCCAGTGCCGGGGACTCCGTAACTCGGACGTATTTGCACTTAAATCGACTGAGCGGCTGCCGTGTTAGACGCTTCCAAATTTGAATTTTAAACTAAGCGTTCCGTTTTATGCTGAAGGTAAATTCTGGTAGGTTTTTTACACACTCCGAGGTAATTTGGTTTGTGAATAATTTATAGAGCAAGTAGGTATAAGCTCCTTGTGTTTTGTTGCAAGGAAATGGAACGTTGGGATTTTTTGACTATGGTCGGAGATGTCTTTGTTGTAGCTAATGGATTTGATTAAAGAAACAGGAACAGTTCAGTGCCTGTACGGTTTCGACTTAAAAATCATATGGATTTGCAAAGTATTTTACAAAATTAACTCAAATATAAATCGCAAACCGAAACGAAGTTCAAATAATCAAAAACTATATGTATTTCAGAAGTAGCTACAGCAGTAAAATATGAATAAACCTTGATGAGGATCGATGGAGAATTAACTCGTTAACTCTGGAATTTCTTTTAGTTAGGTAGGTATCATCATAATCTGCCTATAATGTTCCCACTGCTGGGACACAGGCCTCCTCTTGGTGAGAGGGAGTAGGCCGTAATCTACCACGCGGGCTCAATGCGGGTTGGTAGATGTCCCATGTCTTCGAATTTTTGGTTCTAGGACAAGCGAAAGCACTAGGAAGTGGTGAAGGGCGGGCGTTTTGGGCGACTGACTTTTGTAATTTTGACGTTCGAAAAGTGCAGATCCGCAGCCTAATTTGAATAAATGACTTTTGATTTTGATTTTTGCCGGTTTCCTCTCGATGTTTTCCTTCACCGTTTTGAGAGCAGTAGTTGAAATAATTTACACAAAGTAAAGCGCCTGTCTGAGTTCGAACCTACAATCTACAAACTCCATCGAACGATGACGTATGTTTATTATCGTTTATTCATATCTGCCTACTAGAAAACGAAATATTTTACATCTCTTTGAAAATAAAACACCTCATAATTCTTTCATATCATTTCTACCCGCATGTCTAACGAAAAATACTTGGAACATAAAAATATCTTAAACACAGCGTTCATAGTTACCTCTGCGGCTATATATCATGCAAGCTATCGACGACGACCGAAATGAAATATGCGCGGCCCGCCCAGCCTTTGAATATAATCGCCGGCCAAGAGGAAGCCTGGCCCCAGCCTAGCAGTTCCTTATCTTGGGAGAGGAGGGAAATGTTCTTTGTACAGGGTCAAATTAAAGTAACTAGCGAAACTCCGTAAACGTGATGGGTGGATATCTAAATATGATAAAAAAAAAATTGATGATAATTTTATTTTGAGGTTAACGACCTTAGGTAGTTTAATTTGAAATATCAGTTTTAAAACTCAGTTTTTTTTTGTGTAAACTTCACAGATGTGATGGCTCCCGACACTTATATCCACACGTTAAAATGAAAATAACTAATTTTCTCAACTCATACTTCGAGTAAATCAAGCCCCAAAAAAAAATCATCCAAACAATTTTTTTTGTTTTATTATTTTTTATGTTTAGATATTGAAACACATCATGTCTATCGAATTTCGCTAGCTAATTAAATTTGTCCCTGTATTGCGTTGTAAAAAATAAAACAAGGTCCAATCAAATTATCCAGCAAAAGTCCACAGACGTGATTGATGTAGGTACACGTGATGACACATGTATAAGTTTAATAAATGCGTTTTTCGTTTTGTTGTTTTATTGTGTTTAGATTTTGATATCTACCACATCTGAGGAGTTTCGCTAGCTAATTTATTTTGACCCGATACAAAGGTTCAAGTATAGTAGAACTCTTCGTAGGGAATCTAGTCTGAGAAAGTACCATTCTACCATTTTACTGCCTGCTCCTATCCTGCCCTCTATGTCCCAAAACATGCAGCCAAAGGACCTCTCCGCTGCCACCGACGACGCCGTGGAAGTGGCAAAGTTTTAGGCCAACAAGATATAAAACTCAGTCGTGCCAACGACTCGAAATAGAAAAAGACTGCCGCCAAGAAATTTATCAGAATTTTGGTTTGAAAGTTGCAACTGTAATTGAAGGGACATAACACCTTATTTTTACCAACCCTCTTTAGGCTCGCGTTCCAGCTGTGGGAAAAATATAGGCTGTTAAAGCATTTTTTTTTCTGTGATGGCTAGGCAACGCACCGGCGATGCCTGTAGTATTGCCTGTATCCATGGAGAGCAGATACCACTTACCATCAGATGTGCACAAAAAGCTAGGTTAAATTCTGAAGAGTATAACAATAAATCCAGCTCAGGTTAGTCAGTTAGCAAGGTGGCGGACTGCCAAGGGGCTGCCATTTGTGAGACGGCAGTACTTAAGTGTCGCTTTTAAAGCACATAGGGTTTATGAAGAACTTTATCTATTGAAAATGAAGAAGCTAGATATATTTGAAGTCTGTGAATGAGATGAGCTCAAACCTTCTTTGTATTTGATTCGATTATGGTAACTCCAACAACCTTACCAAAACGCATGTGCCTCTAATTTTACAGCAGCAATATCAAAATATTTTATTTCACATAATAATAATCCTTATATTTTTTATTTAAAAAAAAAACACAGATTGTAGTACATGTAACAGTTTTCACAAAGTAGGTAGTATTAAATATCTGAAAATCAAGTGGGTGACGTGCTGCTCTCCTTGCTAGGCTATGACATAGCCTGTATTAAGGAGTAACAGTTTTTTTTTTTTTTTCAGGATGGGAAATCGTCAAATGACCCCTCCCGCTCTGGGTGGAGCAGAAGGGAGTGTCAGACTCTTACTGACTAAAACCCACCCGTGTTCCTTCCTTAGCCCTTTATGTTCCAGGGCAGCGGTAACCCTTTCGGACGATCCCGCTACCCTGGAAGGAGTAACAGTGCCGATCTCATCTAATGGTATTACTATCATTTTTTTTTACGTAGACTTACTTTGGCACTTATGAAACGTCAGAAGCTAGACGCACGGTCTCAATTGATCGTTTCCTTTAGAGAAGAGCCGGCAAGAAACTCCACGGTTACTCTTTTTGCCGTTGCGATAAATACCTATAGTTTGGTTTTACGTTTCTAATCAAATCATTTCACTATTATTTAACGCATAGAGTAAAATTATATTGATTTAACGTCATGAAGTGAGTTGGCTTATCCGTCCATACGCTATGTGAATGTTAACAGGGTGTTTTCTGCCATTCTCTGCGGAACCCTAAAAGCTAGCCCAGTCCAACGTCGATTTATGCCTGTCTAGGATATGGCGAGAATCGATTCCTTTGCGGAGAGCAAAGGAATCGATTGGATTTACCCGGGTTTTTCATTCCCGGTTGTGACCGAAATGTCGCCTGTTTATGAATATCCGTTGCGTAAATGTCGTAGGCCTCCTTTTGCTTTGGTGTGAAGAAAAGTAACCGATACAGTACATTTTCCAAATCTATAAACCGGGTCGAATTAAATTATCTAGCGAAACTCTGCAACCGTGATGGGTATCGACACGATAAAATAAAAACAAAAAGTTTTGATGTTTTTTTACCCATCACGTTTGTGAATTTTACACAGTAAAAAGCTGATTTTAAACTAACATTTCACGGACTGTACTAACCGCGGTCGTTGACCTCCCCAAAAAAAACATCAAAACATTTAATTTTTTTATTTAAGTAATCGTATTGAGATATCAACACCCATCACGCCTGCGGAGTTTTGCTAGCTAATTTAATTTGATATGTATACATATACATACATATTATAAACTAGTTTCTTTTCGTGTCTGTCTGTGTAACCGCGTTGCTCTCCTATGTATAATACGCAACGGATTTTGATGCGATTTGCATCAACATAGAGAACTTATTTCAGAAGGTACGAGTATACCTACTATGTGTGTATGTACTACAATAATTTAAAACTTACATAATATAATAAAGAGAGCAGTTATGTCAATTTTATATTCCTCGTTTTTATGTAAGTTAATACGTCTCGTCCGTAGGTCGTGGGTTCGTACACAAGCAAACGCTTTACTTTGGGCAATTTATTTCATCACCACTGCTCTCAAAACGGCGAAGGAAAACATCGTGAGGAAACCGGCATGTCCTCTAAAACAAAAAAATCCAAGACATGTGACATCCACCAACCCGCACGGGGTCCGCGCGGTGGACTGTGGCCCACTCCCTGTCACAGAGAGTTGTGTCCCAGCAGTGGGAACATTAACGGCTAAGAAATCTCGAAGTTCAAGTCGTAAAAACCATTCGGCTCAATAAAACCTCGGAAAATATTTCAACTTCCCAATCGTAATAAATAAAACTGGATCTAAACTGTCTGAACTGCAGTTTCTTTTTTATTCTGCGCGAGATTTTTATGAACCAATAACGAAGTGCATTAATATTAAAGGGACCAGGAATTATAATTAAGTACTATATCCGTGCGATCGTTAATTAACTTACACAGTTAATTTTAAACGCGAAAAGAGAATGTTATAGCGATCTGCATCCAATTATATTTAATTCAGTGCCTACGTATGTTAATGTACCGACGAAATTCAAAATCACTTCAATATTTATTTGATAGAAGGTATTTATTTATTATAATAAGCAAGTGGGCCAAAATAACCACCACGTGGAGCCCTGACACAGCTAGAAGGCGTCGCGGCAGACCACGTAGAAGATGGCGGGACGAGCTGGACATAACAAACGACCAGCGGTCTACTTTAGCCCTGGATCAAAAGAGCTGGAAGTCATGAGGAGAAGCCTTTGCCCAGCAGTGGGATGATGCAGGCTAACCTGACAGTAACAGGTATTTATTTATTTACTTTACCACTTATGTAGGTACACACATATATAAACAGACAAGAAAGAAACAGAACAGAAGAATAGGTACAAAGGTGATGCTTATTTCATAAGAAATCTCTACAACATAGCAACCATTTCGTCAGTTTTGGTTATAGTCCCATGTAACACGGGGCGAACCTATTGCCATCAACCGCGCACTCAGAAAGCATCTTTATACGACTTCATTACAAAACATCGAGATTCCTATACTCACTATCTTTCAATCTGAAATGAATCTATTATGCATAATCTTCCGGAAGAAACTCCCAAAATGATGTTGAAAACCGCATCAAAGTCCGTTGTGAAGTTTACGTAGAAACGGACAGACAGACGCGTATTGACAACTTAAATACCTACTGACGTGTAAAGGTGTTTGTACAAACCTACTTACAAAAAAGTGTTTGTACAAACCTACTTACAATAAAAGTGTTAGTACAAACCACAGAACAGATAAAAGAGGTTAGAAAGGAAATAGTTCCTGATTTGTATTAAAACGCGTGTCGCCGCCTGTCTCCCACTCCTGTGTCTCCACTACAAGCAAGACATCAATACGTACGCGAATTACGCACACAAATAAACCACATGCACTTAGATCGCGTGTTTGCTATTGGTTCTCACACTAACGCAAATACTGCTCTGGACGTACACTCACACACGTGTAAAAGCAAATAGTTACGGCGACGAAAGGTCGATTAATCATATCGATAAAATTACTGTAATTTTGTTAATTAAAGTTTTGCAATTTTTTTAGTTGCGGGTACGATACGAATAATGTGGACATCCTAATTACATATAAATAAAATTAAATCAAAGTCAATTTAAGGAGGAACATCCGATACTGCCGCGAAATTTAATTTTTTTTTCGTTTTATGAAGTTGCAGCTCTGTTTTACGTCATAATAATAGAAACAAAGAAAAATAGCATTTTGAATAACATAAAACGTAAAACAAAGCTACAATATGCAAAAAAAACTAAAACGAAATTTTAAATTTCACGGCCATATCGAATGCTAAGTCGAATTAACATAATATAATCTAATTAATGTATTGTGAATTACTCTGTGAAAAATGTATTTATTAACTGTATCATGTTAATTTATGAATAATAGCTGTGCCCGCCAAATCAAATTTTAGACGAAAAACCAACTAAGAAACTAAATTAATAATAATAATCCACATTATACAATAATAAAATTAGTGTTAATAAAAACGAAGTTGTATTAATTGTAACATTACTGAAAATAATCATTCGTATAATACACATACTTAATATCGACATTGTTTACAATTTGATACAACACTATCGATGCGCATAGATTTCCCTGAATAGATGCTTTGGCTCGACACACGCGGCGTTCGCAGTGAACGCAATACATTGCGCGGCCGCTCACGTCGTACAAGATCGTGCCCATGTATTGCAAGCAATGTATAATTTTGCATCTGAATGCGATTTTATCGTTTTTGTCTACAAACTACATAATACTTTTGCAATAATTACAAATCATCATCATCATCATCTGCCTAGCCTTTTCCCAACTATGTTGGGGTCGGCTTCCAGTCTAACCGGATGCAGCTGAATACCAGTATTTTAATAATAATAATAATAATAATTACAAATATCACTCGTATTTTAAGGTTTTTGGACTTACCGGTGATAAGAAATCCCTCCTCGGGCCACATTACACCTCTGACTTCTTTTCCGACACGTTATAATAGCGCAAGACGGCATAATTATTATTTTTTTCCGCGGAGTTTCGAACGCTGTCACAACAAGAGCGCGATTGTTGAGCGGTGATTCAAATTTCTG
Organism: Apamea anceps; assembly: GCA_951799955.1. Lineage (NCBI taxonomy): Eukaryota > Metazoa > Arthropoda > Insecta > Lepidoptera > Noctuidae > Apamea > Apamea anceps. The sequence continues at coordinate 20,127,443 of OX637513.1, read as the reverse complement.
TTGACTTTGAGCGTCTGATCAACCTTGCGGCGCGCCTGCCCCGCCCACAAGGCCCTTCTAACCTCTTTTATCTGTTCTGTGGTACAAACCTACTTACAATAAAAGTGTTTGTACAAACCTACTTACAAAAATAAAATCATTTATAATTATCAGTTAAGTACTATTTTGTAGTATTTGGAGTTTAAAAGGTTTTATTTTTAGACGTCAAATTGTTGAACATTTTTAATTTTGTCTGTCATCATTGATAATAACGATTGTGCAATATTTTTGTGTTAAGTTTGCTAATTAAAGTTATATATTCGTTCACATTATAAATCCGCTATTTTCTTGCACCTGCCCTTTAAGACCACTACGAGAAACAACAACACTACTTAAGGAAAAACCAGATCTATAATCTCTTCTTTATTTTGTAATCTCTAAATGAGTGATTTAGAGATTACAGATAAAGACTTTCCTTAAGTCGGACTTCGTTTTATCGGATTATAAGACTCGTTTTACCAACAAATAGGCACCTAGTCTTGTGTGTCGAAACAACGTCAGACGAATCATTATGTCACTCCCGTCTTTAAATGCCTACTGTTCTATAAGACAGTTCTTCGCGGTTATTGGGAAACCAAAATTAAAAACTACATACTACTACTTCTAACTCAAAAACTACCCAAGCAAAGTTAATAAAATTTATATGAGCCCACTCCTGGGGCATAACTTATACATTAAAGAAAGAATTTTGCAAATCGGCTTATAAATAACGGAGTCCTGAGGTAACAAACATTTTTTTAAAAAATGAATTGAGAACCTCCTCCCTTTTTTGAAGTCGGTTAAAAATTATGGGACTCTCGCCTTTCATAAGACCTACAGCAGCAAGGGTTAACCAAAATGTGGGTAGTGATACGGATAATTAAAGCAATCAACTTGCTTTTAAGAAAACCCTAGACTTCAATGTAAAAAGTTGGGGCCTCCATTATCCGGTTATTATATGTAATAACAATTCTGGAAAATCTCTGTCTATAATATAACTTAGAGGGGCTTAAGGTATGAGAGAACGGGCAGAATGTGTTCTTCATGGTTCCAACATCACATAATATTACGTCTGATTTTCCCATAGCTTAGGCAGGGGAGTACCTACCTACATAGTATACCCACAAAAAAGAAACCAAAAAAAATCAAGTATCTAATTTTATACACTTGCTTACTAAAACGCAGTTACATTATGTGATAATTTATCATATAGGCCTGTATTCTCGAAAGGGCAGAGCTGTATCGAACACACTCACATTTTACCCAGGTATATTTAAGGTTCCATTCAAAGTCGAATCATTTATTTCAACTAGACACACAGAAGGCACTTTTGAACGTCAAAAAATTTAATTGATTCTAATTGGTTCCAAAAGGTAGCTTCGTATGGAGATGAATGGGCAAGAAACTCCACCGTTGGTCTTTTAAAATGTTTTACAATATTTTGTGTCATCATCATCATCATCGCAGCCGAAAGACATCTACCGCCTGCGGTGGACGTCTTTCGGACATATTCGTAGTCTTCCCCCAAACACCACCACTTTGACCGGTTCTATGCTTTAGTATTTATTTAAGGATTACCAACGAGATACATCAACAATTATCTTTTGCAATAACAAAACTTGTATAATATACATTATCCTGTCATGCACACAGGTAACCACAGCTTACACATTATCGAGTACGCAGTTGTTGCGGATATTCGCATCTGCATACAAAATTAAATTATAAATACATAAAAACAATAACCTAGGAGATTAAAATTACATTAATAAAATACAATAAAACCAAGCATTAACTTGATTTTCATTATGATGCCTGAATTCACTAATATGTGTTGTTCTTCTGGCATCGAGGGGATTCCTGAGGCCTTCACCAGGTCATCGGTTCATATTCATTAACTAAGTATATCATTATGTGCAATGCAAAAGTGGGGAAAGACCACTAAGAGTTTTTTTAAGTTTTCAATCACATTTTATCAAAAGTCCTTAACAATGAAGCATCTAACCAAAATCCTACTAATCCTACTAATATTATAAACGTGACAGTTTTTGTAGATGGATGTATGGATGGATAGATGGATGTTTGTTACTCTTTCACGCAAAAAAAACTTGAGAGGTGTCAAGGGACACCCGGATGGAACGAAGTTGTTATTATTTTTTATTATTTATTATGTACAAAAAAACTGTATACACAAAATAATCGTCGCGACACCCCACTGTTCAATGCGAAATAGAAAGACGATACGAAAATAACTAGCTTGCTTTCTACAAGAGAGAGAGAGACAGACAGAGAAACACGCGCACGCCGCACGGCTTACAACTATAGCAAAAAGTGTCGTTCCAACTTTTGGTCTTAATTTTTTTCCGTCTAGCCCCCTTTCGCAACGCAAGGAACTTCGTTCCAAAACTACTGAACGAATTTGGATGTTTGGCACACAGATGGTTTATAACCAGTATTAACATAGGTATAGGATACTTTTTATCCCCATATTCCCACGGAATCGAAACTTATGCGGGTGAAACCGCGGGGCGCAGCTAGTGATAATATAATTCTGTTTCACCTAAAAAATAAACAACAACAAGCATAACTCGCTACATCGCGTCACTTGAACACGCACCGCTATTACGCCGCCCCAGTTAATTACTTTAAGAAAAAAACTTGTTGAAAAGTTCGAAAAATTAAGGTGTATCACACCGCCGAACAAAGCCTGTAACAGTATCGTTAGAACCCTCATTACAGGGGAATGAGACCTCATTTTACTGTGGTTTTCTATACTAGTTTTAGTCCATGGATTTGTTTATATATATCGTGACTCCTGATACCTGGTACCTACACTAGAATTTGGTCATATGAGGCTTGATGAGGCACACTATTTCGTCGGTAATAAAAAATTAAATTGAAAATTTAAAAAACCCCCGACACAAAATAGTAATAAAATATATAATATGAATGTAAAAAGCCTAAAACAATTTAAAAAAAACTATTGAAAAAATAGCCACAAATAGAACAAAAAAGGTATAAACGTGAAGCCCTATAAACAGAAAAAAATAACCTTGAAATTATGACCCTACGTAAGTACGTATGAAATTTTTGGATTAAATGTTGTCCCGTCGTGGGACCGCTCTAATTATTAGCCCAACGTTCTATTAATGTTTAAAATAGTAGCGGTCCCCCGACGGGACAACATTTAATCAAAAAATTTCACACGTACTTACGTATGGTCAAATAAAAAGAACAAAATCAAACTCTGTTCATCCGTTCGGGAGCTACGATACCACAGACAGACATACAAACACACACACACACACACCCCCCCCACACACACACACACACAGAGAGAGAGAGAGAGAGGGACACGTCAAACTCATAACACCCCGTCGTTTTTGCGCCGGGGGTTAAAAACTAATAACAAAATAAGTTAATGATTTCCATTTCATCTCCATCATTTGAGTTTTTATACCCACAAAAAATTAACCTACATAAATTGTTTACAAGTCACTCCTTTATTTACTAAATCAAAATAATATTTACATAATATAAGCTAACATTTAAAATAATAATTACAAGATAAATTTCAAATTGATTACGCTAGCCGTTAGCGCTAACTTCCTTGTACCCACATTCATTAACGATAGGGTAGCCAGGTTTCAAGGAAACCAATTACGCTCGCCTTTATATATATTTTGACAAACAAGACAGGTCCTATAACAACATGTGGTCACCAAATTTTCCAGCCGTTGGTCTCAAACGTAAGCTTCCAAAGATACCATCAAGCATATCATTTTAGTCCATTGTCTCCTGTATAATTGGCGCCGGGTATCGAACCCAGGACCGCGCTAATTGAATTACAATAACGCTATTATTCCACCGGATCAATGGGCACTTCGCAGACAAAAGGCTTCCTAATGGCTTGAGAGTCAGCCTTAGAAATATTAATTTTAAATGGGTTTAATTAATGTGAATTTCTTTGAACCGAAAAAGTAATTTGGTTTTAATTATGGATATCAATTATTTTTTGTTTTGTGTCTGCGAAGCAGTCTCGGTTAAAGGAGACCCTTAAAGGAACCCTTTTTGGTTAAAGGAGATCAGCCATATTGGAGCAAAAATCCAAGTCCATAATCCGAAAAAGTGTGTGTCTACGACGGCACCAAATCTCTACGACCGTCCTACAGCTGTTCTATTTAAGTATATTTGACATACCTATCTACGCCACGTAAGCCAAGGGTCGTCCCGTGTCGTAGCTTAGTTGATAAGTTTTATGCCCTGGCTGGAGGCCTAAGCAGTCGAAATTAAATCGAAAGTTTGTACGAAAAATCTTTAGTTCAAAAGTTTAGAAAATTGAAACTTGGCACTAATGAGGCTGACAATTAAAAATTTAATTAATAATCAAAGAAATTAGTAACACAAGAACGGTAGGACGAATACATACAAAAAATAAACATGTATTTATACTAAGTTATTCGTAAAGGACTTGGTCAACCGACCTAGACCCGTCTAGACAATTTGTATGGCCCCAGTTACTTCACCAGCGGGGTAATCGCGTAACACACTTACAGTTGAATGGCTTTCATTTTGACAGTTCAACAACATTCATTGCGTTATTTACGTTGTTAAGCAGACACTTTTTTTGAACATTTGAAGCATTGGAATAGCAATATCCTTCAAATTGATACAGATTGTCCTTGATAGAGTGTTACGCAATTAGGGTGCTGGTCTGAATGTGGAATATTTATTATGTTAAACATCTTTTTAGATCAGCATTTTAAATAAAATACCTTTTTCTAGCCAAAAATAGACGACTCAAAAAATCAATTGAATGCAAAGTATTGCAAAGTTTATAAAAAAACAACATTAAAGTGACATACAAAACTGTTTCAATATCTGCTTTAAACCTATAATTAGTAGTTATCATAATACAAATCCAACATTTACAGATAGCCTGTAGGAGTCATATTGTAATACTTAATGTTTGCTAGAAAAATTGTAAGTACTGAACAAAACCGTACAAACAATGGAACAAACAAGTACACTGCAGACCGTAGGTACCAGTAATCAGTAACCCTGTAATTTCCCTCATACCCTCCATTCTCTCCAGACGAGGATACCTAAAAGTATTTCATCCTGAAAAAACAACTGTAGGTAATTTTCTCTCTCTTTCTTCTAATAGAAAAATGGAACAGGCGTTGATCCCCAATCCCCACAGTCGTATACTGCATGTTGCCGATTTTAAATCAGTAGGAGTACAGAACTTGTGCCCTGAGACAGTGAGACTTAGTCGCGGCAGACCGAGTAGGAGATGGCAACACCAGCTGGACAGGTTCCGTCAAAACTGGAAGAAGGACGCGTGGACTCGCGGCCGATGGAAGGAGTGGAGGAAGACCTTTGCCCAGGATTGGGGCAGCGTAAGCTAGTAAAAGAAAAAAGGTAGGTAAGTATTGATTCTTACAAAGTTAAAATAACATTGCTAGTATGTCAAAAATGTTAACTAACATGTTTACAAACGAGTTTTAAAGACCTTCAAACAGCCTCAACTGCAAGCAATATCTGCAATTTATCAAACGAAAATCGTTTCTCACGTTCGAAACTCGTCTTATCGTCTTTATCACGAGCCATATAAGCCAAGGAAATGCAAGATTAGTCACTTTGTCGCTCAGCAAGGCAAACTTGTTGCCATCATCACATTTGTGCGCGTTCAAACCAACAAACAAAACAAACAATCTCTTCAGCTTTATTATTAGTCAAAGACAAATCATTTATTTCAAATAGGCACTTTTTAACGTCAAAAATTAAATTAAAATAAAATTGATTCTAGTCGCCCGTAGTAATTATTGACAATTCACTTGGCCCCAGCCAAAATAGTTCCATTCATGTCTAGACCAAATTCCCTGAGACGAAGCAGTTTCCAACATTTTCAAGTCAACTCCACTATAAAGCACTTGTTCGTCTCTGCAATTTGCCGCGGACTTTAAACCGCCTTCATATATATTATCACTTATCAGCTATACAATAACAACAAGTACTAGCGTGCGAGTAGCGTGCGTGCAGTAGAGACAATGTACCTCTTGCTCGTAATACCGTTGAGTATATTTTTATTATGGTTGTACATAAAATGGATTGGAATGAAGAACTATTGGAGCAATCTTGGGGTTCCCCAAGGTCCGGTCCATCCCATATTTGGAAGCATGTCGTTTTTGCAGAAAAAGAATCCGGTAAGTGAGACATCTTTTATTTATTTCTTTTGACGTCTTATGCCACCTGAAAAACAAGTCCTAAGCCTGAGCGATGAGCAATGAGTTTTTTTTTATATTATTATTATGAATTTAAATAAATTTTATTTAAATTTAGCCAAGTGGGGAATAAGTAGGCATCTCAGAGGCCTCTCTGTGAGAGGGAGTGGACCGTAATCCACCAAGCGGACCCTGTGCGGGTTGGCGGATATCATGTCTTCGAATTTTTGGATGTAGGACATGCCGGTTTCCTCACGATGTTTTCCTTCACCGTTTTGAGAGCAGTGGTGATAAGATATATTTATTTGCTAAAAACATGTGTGCACATACTCGTACAATAATAAAACAGTGCGTGTAGGATGACAGAAATACAAATTCGTTCGGACATGTTTGCCACATACTATGGCGTGCAAATGTTTTGAATTCTAAATTGTGTTTTTTTTAATATATCATTTAGTCCAATATTTAGTGAATTAAAAAAAATGGCAAAATTAAACATTGCAAAAATAAAAATATAATGTAAAATTAGCATCAATTAATAAATAACCTACCCGCTGTCTTTCGAAACTGGTAGTTGTTTTACAAAACAGCTCCGATATGTAAGACAACTGAACAACGTTCAGCTGGATTGCCATTGCGCTGCGTATAACAAAACTGCCACCGATGTGTACACGTAATGCAGAATAGGTTATCTGCAGTCACAAAAAGTACCTTTCATAAAACTCTAATAACTTTTAACTAATATTGTCTTTTGTTAGTAAAGGTCATTTTCAGTCATATTTCTCGTTTTATTTATTTCTGTTTTGGACTCCATTATTGTTGTTATGATACATAGAGCCACGAGCAACTAAATTTAGAATTAGAACTAAAATCTACAATCTGACGTTTCATTTCACGCTGTTTTACATAACCTGTAATCGTTGACCCGCTACATCGACAAATGCAACGTTAAACATTTATGCAATTTTGTGTGTTTAAGTTCATTGTTTATGAAAAACTGTTAACCGTCGTTCATAACGGAGCTGTTTTGTAAAACAGCTAGCGGTTATGTAAAACAGCGGATACGACAATCCATCTGCGACAGCTACATAAGAATCTTTTTTGGGAGACAGTATTCAAAAATAAAAATCCAAAGTCATTTATTCAAATTAGGCTGAGAATCAGCACTTTTCGAACGTCAAAATTACAAAAGACAGTCCCCCAAAAACGCCCGCCCTTCACCACTTGCTAGTGCTATCGCTGGGAAGAAGAAGTGGCGCAACAAACTCCCCAGCATCACAGCTGTCTGTTCATTTAGAATATAGTTGCATGTATACAATACTAGGAACCTATGTTCAGTAATTAACATTACAAGAAACTTAAATTATTTGCCATATGTCAGCTAGCCACGCCAATATACCAACAAATATAATAAAAACTATACGTACTCAAGCTAAAAAATAATTAATTAAAATTAAAATAAAAACTTACTACCTAAATAAAAGCCTCCAGGCATAAAGGGCGTGACAGCTTACATATTTATGCATTGCTGGGTTCTGGTCACATAGCTGTCACTTGCAGTCACAGATGATAAACTAGGACCATCGAAGTAAAATAAATAAATGAGTTAATACTAATAACAGTATTGCGTTTTAAAGTTATTTTTTCCTAAAATTATCACCTGTCCCTGACCCCCAAAATATTAGTTTATATTTGGCTGCCATAGGTTATCCATAATAATCGTAAGCTTCGTTTTTACCAATTTAAATAAAATGTGACTTTGATTTGTCTTGATTTAAAAAGGGGTTAAATATAATGACCACCATAAAATGCTTTGATACCCCTAGTTCTTGCACTTCAAATTGTATTCGAACACCAAATGTAGTAAATGATCACTAAATCTTAGCGAGCAAATTAATGCGCTATTTCTGCCTAAATAAACCACCATGATTGCCATAAAATGTAGGTTTATTACCAAATAAAGTATTATGATGCCATATTAACGCACGAGCCGAACAACCGAAGCGAGCGGTGCCGCGGCAGCGGCCGGCGAGTCCCAGAAACGACTAGATTGTATAGAAAAAAATATGAAAAAAAAAGATATTATTTTTTGCAGGCTGTCGGAACATGATTTATTTGGAGTCATTTTGCCTAAATAGGATAGCGAGATGTTAAAACTTTGGTTATAATTTACATTAAAATGCGGGTTTAATTTTGATGATCATTTACTATTTTTGTCTGTTTTATTATGCGTTTAAAAACATTGTAAACCAAGACAAATGAAAGTCACATATTTTAAATAACGTCATAGAAAATTCAATATGGTGGACATTCCGTAGGCCCATCACGTGTTACAAATAAACTCAAATGACCAATGAGTAGCCAGAATGTCTACACTATCTCAATTTCAATGGTGCTCCCCACACGACGCGACTTACTTACGTATCATTAACTAGTTTGTGATTGGTTGCATCGTGTACGTAGTAAGGACCGAAATTGATATAGAGCCCGATTCCAACATTATGGCGGCTTGAAACATGAGACGAGTCGCTGTACAGTAACAAATTCACGCGTCACCGGGGGTGAGGGGTGCGGAACTGCGCAGCGAGTGGCGCCCTTCAGGCAGGCATGCTTTTTTTTGATCACGTAAATGCCAAAAGCCATGACTTCATCTATCCGTGATGATAAACTATTGACCGTGATTGCTTTGTTTTATTTAAACTGGATGTCACTATCATGTCATTATGATATGTTACAAAATAATCGCAGAATTTCATGTAGGTAACAACTCACTATTTATAATAGCGTTTATAATAATAATAGCAGTGATTACATAAAGTGGTTGTAATTCAATCATTATTTTTAATGATTCCTTTGTTTCTCTTGTTGTATTTACCTAATTGTTTGTAGTTACCTTGTTGTGTATTTTGTATCATGTATATTTGTTTCTTATCGTCTGGCACTAAGAAGTATGACATGCACGCTAAAATACTGTTAATTTCCCTAAGGTTTGTGAACAGGGGCATTTAGTTAACTGTTCATCTCAAAAATGAAACGCAAGTAGCATTTACGTTTTTTTGGAACGAAATTATTTATCGTGACTTGCGGTAGGACTTTACTGGTAAAAATCGTCACGTAAGAAAAGAGTGTTATGGCTCCTTCATGCGACTTTTTCTCTTTCTCTTTCTATTATATTTTGGTCTGGGTCTCAGTCGCCAAGTGGGCAAAATAAACTTTGTTCCAACCGGGTGTCCGGCGACACCTCTAGTTTTTTTTTTTGCACACGGACACTAAATAATACCAGCCTATATTGTCTCACTGCAGGGCCTTTTCTCAAACAGAGAAGGCACGACCATTGATCACCACGCTTGCTCAAGGCGGATTGGTGAATGAATGAATGAATGATTTATTTATTTAAACTACACACACACAATAAGGTACAAAGGCGGACTTAATCCCTTAGGCATTCGATGGTGTCGAATGTAAAATAAAAATGTTAAAAAGATAAGATAGTGGATTATAAATAACATAGGTACACAAGTACATAAATAGGACGATTTCAAAGTTAAATTAATTATAAGTCGTTGAAAACTTCATGAATATCCAAGATACAATTTATTTCTTGTCAAAATCTAAAAGACACTTCAATAAGAAATATTTTGTCAAATACATTCTTATTCGTTCCGTAAAAAATAACTCAGCAGGAATATGATGAATGAATATATTTTGAATACATTTACCTGCTCCAAATGTTACGTTGTTCCCTCACAACAGATTTATCTCTGTCATCTGCGGGAATCATTTGTCTTCCTAGCAACTAGTGTGCTTGAAGTCATCTTATCAAATCAATTTGTACATGTATCTAGTGTTCATGAAAATGACGCGAAAAGTGTTAGGTTATACAGCGACATCAGGGCATATTTTCTTCACGACTGCCCACAAATAGCATTCGTACTATGTACATAGATATAGCTGTCTCGGAGTTCTATTGGTCATAAACTCGTCTGCGGCATCCTAGATTCTGGATTTTAATCCCGTTAAAAGATAATAGGCTAATAGGCTCGCCCCTTCTGTATATACCTTCTATGGGACTAAGCCAAACTAGCTGAAGGTGAAAATACTACATACATATGTATCCCTCTATCTACCGCTTCGAGGCATGAGCGAGTTGAGTTTTTGTTAAATAAAGATCTTTTTTTTTATTTCCAGGGCATATGGCTGACTGAATTATACCAGAAATACAAGCCGTCTCCTTACGTGGGTATCTGGGTGTTCTGGCGGCGCGGCCTGGTCGTCAACTGCCCCGACCTGTCGCGCAAGATTCTCGTGAAGGATGCTGACAACTTCAGGAACAGAAACCTGGCGTCAGGGAAGTCTGACCCCATGGGAGCCCTCAACTTGTTCACTGTGGATGTAAGTTATTTATAACACTTAACGGGCTGTACGCTCGAGGTAAATATTTAAATAATTTTTGCTTCTTAAATGTGTTACTTCCATAACCTAATTAGCTCATAATGTTCAAATTGCTGGGAGTCACACAGTTCATCAGTGTGGGTTTTTGATTTGGCCATTATAGGTTTCTTTTTCTCATGATGCTTTCTTCCACCGTTTTAGAGCAGTGACAATGAAATAAATTGCACAAAGTACATTATAATCTTGTCCACCAACCCGCACTGGGCCCGCGTGGCGGATCACAGCCCACTCCCGCTCATAGAGAGGAGGCCTGTGTCCCAGCAGTGGGAACATTATAGGCATTCTTAATGTCTCCTATAGTTTCCATACAGACCATCAGACCACTATTACAAGCTTTACTTACTTTTCAGGATCCATTATGGAGTTCCGTCCGAAGGCGCCTGACAATGGTCTTCACTGGTTCCAAACTCAGGGGCTGGACGGAGCTGTACCAGAGCAAGGTGGCCGATCTGGTGTACCGCATCGATTCGGATAACGAGAAAGGAAAGACTATCGATTTGAGGGTATTTATGATTTTCATTTTTACTTAACTTACACCTGTTTTGCAGAAGTTTATTTAATTTCCAGCACTTTTATTTCTTTAGAAATAAACTGTCATACCGGTATATAATAAGTGACTCAGAAGACGCTCCACATAGCTAAACTTTCATACCGGTATATAATAAGTGACTCAGAAGACACTCCACATAGCTAAACTTTCATACCGGTATATAATAAGTGACTCAGAAGACGCTCCACATAGCTAAACTTTCATACCGGTATATAATAAGTGACTCAGAAGACACTCCACATAGCTAAACTTTCTCTAGATGCTGCCTATGATAAGTACATGTGCCATATTTCTGGCGGGTACTTTATTCTCTATCGATAATTGGTACGGTCAGCGACAAAAGTCAATTACTGCTTTTACACATTATTTAAATTGATATAAGAATATGTATTATATTTAATACATTGTATTTCAGCATTCTAAAGCGAAAAGTTAATATTCTTTCAATTTGACTTTTAAACCAATTGTAGACCAATATTTAGCTCAATAATTGAAGTGATAATCGACTTTCGTCGCTGACTGTACCGGAGGTAATAAAAACTAGAGTGAATATATTTTATTAAGTACTTAATTCCCTATTTGTGTATACAGAGCATATTTGCGGACTTCACTACTGACATCATAGGAGAGTCATCATTCGGCATTCAATGCCAAGCGACGAGGAACAACACCGGCCCGTTGAGGGAGATGACCAAAGAGTTCGAGAAGTACAGCACTTGGAGAGGCCTGGCCTGGTCCTCCATCTTCTTCTTGCCAGAAGTGGTAGATATATTTAGGTAAGAAGTTTGTTTTGTTTATAGAATTGGCTGATAAAACCTCTTTGTACCACTGTGTACCTATTAATGTCGCCGAGCAGTATTCAGTTTAAAGGGTATGGATGTCGGGTGTCTTATGTCTCATGTACCTAACAGGCACTGGACATAGATGAAGCTTTGTGTCCGAACTATCTGCATTCTATTGCCTATTGTTGAAATATTGTTCTTATTTGACACAGTGTGAAGCAGACAAAGTATTTTGTTTTTGTGTTCCCTCAATCCGAGTCACATAAATGGATTTTCTTTGTTTCTTTCCTTGGGCAGCGGATTATTTACCACCAAGTTGTCGTCAGCGAGCCACCCAAACAAAAATTGCTAAAACACAACATAATTCCCTCGAAACAAATACTAATATTTCTGTAATTTTCAGGTTCTCGTTTTGGCCCAAGCATACCGTGGACTACTTCAGAAAAGTCTTCAAGATGATGGTGGAAGAGAGAGGGGGGTATGAGAGGGAGATGGATGGGAAGAGAGACTTGCTCGACGCGCTGCTGAAGATGAAGCAAGATGCTAAGAAGGATAACCAAGGTAACCAGAAATTCGGTAATTTTATTTAAGTTTTTTTTATTATTTTACATTTGACAGAAGAAAGGTTGACCCAGTTATTATCAATTACGTAATGGGTAAACCAGCTGGTGATGATCGGTCAGGCTCGACTATCCATATATACCACGCTGCAATAACTTGCACGTCAGCTACAGTCGTGGGTCATTAATGTAAGTGTTTCCATTAGGAATTACCTTAGTAACAATCCGGAGTTTGGAACTTAGCGGTTTAATACTCCCTTAATGTTTACTTAGCGGTTTTTTTCTCGGGAAGCACGTAAGTAAAGCGTTGGACCTCCACCTGATCTCTCCCCGGTCGTGTCGGATTCCCGTCCCATCGGACTATGAGAGTAAAGGAACAGAGAGTGCACCTGTGTTTGCGCACACACTTGTACCTATTCTGTAATATTTCCTGCGAACCTGGGTAATCTCCGTTGAGATTGGCTACCGTGACTGAAATTGGTCGGGAGGCGATTAAGTGTTGAAAGTACGGTGGTTTTTGTTTTGTACCTATTTTATTGTAAACCGTTTCTTCGAAACTAGCTGCAATGATAATCTTCACCTTCCCTACATAATTGATGTCGGCACTTGATGAAGAGGTCGATAAGTTTCTGATGTGCCTATGAATATGAGAAATACAAGTTCCGTGTATGTATGCGCAAGCGCAACAGGTTACCAGCGCGTGAAATTTGTATGTTACATAACCTAGCAAAATTGATTTTAAAGGCACAAAAACTCATAATTATTACTTATACTTGACACATTAATTACCTGAGCAAACTTATATTCAATAATAAGAAGCTTTGTAAAAACTTGCTCCGGGCCAAATTATTACAATGCTTATTAACAAAATTTATATATTTTTCTTTTTTTTTTTTAGATATGAATTTGGACATTTTATTATCGAATGCAATGATCTTCCTCCAAGGAGGGTACGAGACATCTTCTACTTCTTTGATATATAACGTTATTGAGTTGGCGAACAATCCTGAACAACAGGTAACATCCAGCAAGTTATTTACAACGGTACAAGGATCATGTGGCGCGTGGCCAAAATCGGAACTAACGCCGCACTCTTGTTTTTGCAATATATTTCAGAAAAGAACTGCACATATGTTCACCAACAGTGCCCTCTTGTCAATGTCCAAAGTTGCAAATGTCTAAGCGCAAAAAAAATCCTGCAGCACTTTATTTACATGTATAGTATTTTTATCTCCCGAAGCGACGCGCGCTTTACTTGTTGTAACCAAGTGTACAAATACTCGCCTTAATTACATGCGGCTTAGAACTGGCGAAGTTTGGCGGTACGCACCGCTTCCGTATATTCGGTAAATCAACCAGTTCCTTGTTTTTTTACAGCAAATCCTATACGAGGAACTCGTGCATGCAAAAGAAGCACTAGGAGGCAAGGAGTTTGACTCAGAGAGTTTAGCTCAACTGCCTTATCTGGACGCTGTGATTAAAGGTACAACAGTGTACACCTTTTTTAATAATATAAGGTCAAAATATACTACCACTATTACTATGACCTATCGCCAGACTTTCAACCCTTCGACTGTCCATGACGAATGCTATCAATATTCGCATACGAGTAACAACCCACGGTAAACAAATCGGGTTTTTGAAAGAGACCGCCATACAGGTGAGTGACAAAGACACTACAAAGCCGAACTCTTTTATAGAGGTATTTGGAACTGCAGGGTGTAAATTTCACACAACCTCCATAGAAAAGGGAGGATACACCGACCAGACGGCTGTCGTGTCTAGTGGGCAACTACCCGACGATTGATGTCGGGACGTTACATATGGAATGCTAATTGCGCGGTAAACTTTGCTTGCGCGATGCAGGATTTCATGTGACATCAGTGTGATGCGTATCTACTATTCGAATGAGAGCAGTGGTGGCCTAGAGGCAACGGCCGTGACTTACGAGTAGATCGTAGTTTCGAACCCACACAGGCGCTTTACTTTGTGTAAATTAGTCCATCACCACTACTCTCAAAACGTTAAAAGGAAACATAGTGAGGAAACCGGAATGTCCTAGAACCAAAAATTCGTAGATATGTGACATCTTCTAAACCACACTGGGCCTGCGTAGTGGACCGGCCACTCCCTCTCACAGAGAAGCCTGTGTTCCAGCAATGGGAACATTATAGGCTGATTATGCTATACTATTCTGGTTTATCTACCGACTGACCGCGGCAAGTATAAATTATTTTCATCTTTCACAGACTTTTTTCTTCTTGTTTTTAGAATCCCTAAGAAAATATCCAATTATGGGCTGGCTGGACCGCCTCGCACTAAAAGACTACAAAGTGAACGAACAGCTGACTATCCCCGCTAAGACAGTGATCTATGTGAATGCTATCGGCATGCACTTGGATTCCACATACTTCCCAGAGCCTAAAGTCTTCAGACCTGAAAGGTTCCTGCCTGAAAACGCAAAGAATGTCGTCCCTTATAGCTATTTGCCTTTTGGAGAAGGACCTAGAATGTGTATAGGTATGTTTCACAGATTATTTTCTTTATAGAGTAATCCACTTGACAGTGCTACATAAACTCAGGGAATCTGATTGATGAGGAAAGAGACGAACAAACTAAATTGACCATAAATTCAATTCACAACTGTCAGTCGTATGTAATGGCTAAGACATGGCAAATCTACGAACTGTGTTAATTTACTCAAGAATTCCCGACTTGAATATCTAGATCACAGTGCCATGTTTCGAGCAAGTTTTGAACTAGCATTGTCGTACCTAAAAAGCGAGCCCCTTTGCCTCCGGACCATCACGACGAGCAATAAATTAAAGATAAATTTATCTATAGGGAAATAATATTAAGTCTACCAGAGGACAACTTTTGACACGACCGGGCAGCCAGTCAAGTTAATTCGATTCACTAATTGTTAATTAAATTTATCATTAATTATTACCGTTGATAAAGTGTCAAGGTGGAGATCGGAAGTCATTATTTCTTGTCCTATTAAGGTCATTGATAAGGGGTTGAATTAAAAGTGATTGAGGCATATTAATAAACCGCATTTGAAAGCTCCCTAATCCTACTAATATTATAAATGCGAAGGTTTGTAAGGATGGAAGGATGGATGGATAGATGGATGAATGGATATTTGTTACTCTTTCATGCAAAAAGTACTGAACGGATTTGGATGAAATTTGGCACACAGATAGTTTATAACCAGGAATAACACATAGGATACTTTTTATCCCGATATTCCCACGAGACCGAAACTTATGCGGGTGAAACCGCGGGGCACAGTTAATTAATCCATAATTTGTCTCCTGACAAGTTCTGCCAATGTTTACATTCTAGCTCTTCTTGTATTTGACAGCCTGGTCTGTGTTGTGTGCGCATACGCCACTAGTGCGCATTCGGTCCTAGTTTCGATTTCCTGAACGGGAAAAGTGTTTTTAGGTTTTTATATTTGGAATTTCTGTGTAACAGTCCGAGGAATTAAAACCCGGCTGATGGCAACAGGTCTGCCCCCTATTTTATGAGATTAAACTTAACGGGCGAAATGTTGGTGAGGTACTAGACCTCAACCATTCCCTTCAAGGATACAGACCTGCCATTATCAAAACCTTGCTAAGCGATGGCCGTTTTGCGTGAATGTCACGCATGTTAACCCCCAACTTGTGTGTTTATGTACTTTTCCATACGTCATATTTGCCGCAAATAAATGCATTTTCTTTCTTTCCTTATTTTTTTTTTTTTTTTGTTTTCGTCCACAGGTAAACGCATAGGACTGAACACAGTTCGCTACGGTCTAGCAGCCGCGGTGCTGAACTTCGAGCTCAAGCCACTACCCCAGTATCCTGTCCCCAACGATATCCCAATTGAGAAGAAAGGCATGTTCTATGTTCCCGGCATACCACTCTCCGTAGAATTTAAGCGAAGGAAGTAACACATGTGATTTTGTGTTTATATAGATAATCTACCTACCTATTTCCTTAGCGCGTCGATAGTAGAAAAAGCGGTCTATTCTGTAAAAATCTCACCGCGAAAAGTTCGCTGAAGTGAGCTGTCAATAGTGTCTATCCCAAGCATCGGGTGGAATAATAGGTAATTGCGTAACACACGTTGTTCAGCAGACAAATTTTTCGAAATATTCATGAAGCAATGTATTAGCAATATCCTTCAAAATGATTCAGATTGAGATTGATCGTGTAATTCGCAATTAGAGTGCAATTCAAACTCACTTCACCTAAGTTTTTATGATGAGATTTTTTACAGAATACACCCTAGGTTGTAAAAATCACATATTCTTTCTGTGATTTTATTCGTTCAATGTTACTTACGAGTGGTTTGATTTACAAAATGCGTAGATTTAGACTTGGTGACGGGCCTTTTTACACCCTGTATAAATTGCGTCAGCCCGTTCGAATTTGAACTTTGTCATGTACAAGATTGAATTTGTGTTTCTAAGACTTGATAATTACCCAAGGTTTTCATTTCAAGTTTAGTATGGATTATGTTGTACAGTCACGAGCACTAATATGTCAACACTTGACAACTTTCAATTGGGATTTTTTCGTGAAATAATGAATGCATCGTTGAAATACGACACATCACATAAACCTATGGGTTCGAAAATGCTATGTTCGTAACAACATAAAATTTCATTAAAAAATAAAGGAGTAAAGCGCTTTTGAATAAAGCTGTGTGTATACATACTTTTGCTCGTGACTGTATACGGTTACCGTATATACAGACGCCAGCACATCAAGCTAGATAGATTTTCAACTTTATCGCTATGGCATTAGGTTCTAAGTTGATTGGGAAAATTTTACTGTTTCAGGTAGCTTGATGTGCTGGCGTGTGTACTTAAGTGGTTTTCGCAATGCACTAAGTCATGACCTGTACGCTTATTGGGCTTGTTTGTAAACATTTAGTAGGTAATTACGATAAAACTGTTATAGTATTTATATTGTTAACAATAAATATTTGGATTACATAATATAACTTGTTCTGACTTTCGTTTTTTACTCATTAGGTTGCACTTATCCATAGATGCATATTAAGATATGCTTCAGACTAAGGTCTGATGCTTACCTATCTTAGTGCATAGATGTCTAGACATCTTTATAAGTTATGTATCATAATTATATGTAAGTACCTACACATAAAAAAAATTATATTGTTATTATTGCAGTTGAACCAGGAAAACATACCCAATTGCCTCATAATTTTCTATTTATTAATTTATATAACCAGGCTGGTTCGAGGTGGCGCTGGAAAAAAGTTCCTGGATGAAGTTGGGGGAGGCTTTTGTCCAGCAATGGGACAGTAATAAAAAAAAAACACTAGATTTCTAAAAAAAAAATATATAATAGACGAAACTACTATATTTTCAATTCAATACAAAATGGCGCAATAGGACCCGTATTAATCCCATAAAAGCTGAATTAATGGAATTTTGTAACCTTAATTTAGAGTATAATACTTAATAGCTATGCATAATTTAAAAAAAAAGGATCAGAGAAGCCAAAATTATGCATTAAACAATATATTTAAAAAACATACTTCCTATATTTTTTCGCCAATTATTATATTTTTACAGGCATTGGCTCCGAAAATATTATATACTAGCTTTTGCCCAACGAAGCAACTTTCTTTTTTTTTTTTCCCGTAGGAACCTTCTACAAAGTATTAGAAAACTTTTTAAAAAAAGATGGATTAAATCGGTAAAGTCGTTCTCAAGTTATGACGTGACCAAGGGAAATAAGGATTCATTTTTAACCGACTTCTAAAAAAGGAGGAGGTTCTCAATGCGACGGTATTTTTTTTTTTTTTATGTGTGTTTGTTACGCGATTTCTCCGCCAATTGTGGACCGATTTTCAAAATTCTTTTTTTGTTCGAAAGGAGATTCTTCTGAAGTGGTCCCATAGAAATTTCATCGAAAACGGTTCAGTAGTTTGGTTTTTAAACCTAAAAAATTTTACCAGTAAGGTAAAAATTACAACTTAAAAGTGAAAAATAAAAACTTTTTTGCAAAAAAAAACAACCGACTTCCAAAAACGACACTACAAAGTGAAAAATAACTTTAATTTCGGAAGTCGGTGGCAAATAACGAAAATGCGAACCCGACGACACCGACTTCCGAAATTAAAGTTATTTTTCACTTTGTAGTGTCGTTTTTGGAAGTCGGTTGTTTTTTTTTGCAAAAAAGTTTTTATATAGGTATATAGATTTGATATAGAAAGTTGGTCTTGGTTGCCACCCATCATCTTCTGCCTGCCTTTTCCTAACTATATTGGAGTCGGCTTCCAGTCTAATCGGATAGCTGAATACCAGTATACGATACGGAATCCCATAGAGCGACTGCTTATCTGACCTCCACAAGCCAGTTACTGGGTAATACGATACCCTTGGTTGTCAGACTTTCGGGCTTTCGGGTTTCCTGATTGCCACCCAATTATCATTAAAAATATGAAGTAGTAGGTAAAAACGCATAGCGTGTAAACCAGATAAACCATAACCATAAACAACCATGCTTGTCTAGCATGACAAATACTTAATTAGACAGTATTTATCATCAGTATGTACGTAGTGTGTTAAGAACATTATCTGAACATAACAACGCAATCTGAGTGCATTACGTACAACCCAATATCTAACGAAGACGATTAAAAAACGCTAATCATTAAGCGTAGGTAAATATCAGATTATATAAATTAATAAAAACCAAAACATGTTGTCGCAAGCAAGATGCCCGTATCATTGATCACCAAATAATATTTCTTACTTCTTTTCAGTGCACTGAGCGATGATTACACCGAAATACATAGGTAATAGGATATAAAATAATTCTAAATTAATAACAAAAAAAAAATAATAATAAAGCGCTCTTCCTCTCTCTACTTATTTAAAAACTTGCTGTGCCCGACAGGGTCCATCATTGTTTCTATTATTTTTCTTTTATTTACCACCTGTAATTGTACATTATAATAATAATAAAAAATAAAATAAATAAAAATGTTTATTGCATCAACTAAAATTCTTATTTCTATTTACAATATGGAGCATCCTTTTAAGCAAATAGTTTGCTTGTGTTAGGAAGCTCTGCCATTCTCTTAGTTTTGTTATAATAATGACTACAAGGTTGTCTCAAGCTCGTTCAGGATTAATGTAAATTTATACAATAAAATTATGAGAATTAAACTACATGAAAACACAAATGAAAGCAAAAATGAAAATAAAAAGAAAATTAAACATAATAAAATATAATATAACATTATGGATTGCAATAATCGATTTGAGATATCGAAATATTAGGATATGCAACAATTATTAGGTAAGTAGATGTATAAATAATTAAATATACCTGCTGGCGAAAAGTGGATGTGCTATAGGTACATTTCTGCTTAACTCTTGGGTTATCATCATCATCAGCCTACAGCAGTCCTCTGCTGGACATAGGCCTCTCTAACTGCACGCCACTTAGCTCAATTTTCGGCAGCACCCATCTTCTGCTACTAGTCGCCCTGTAAAGATCTTCGCTCTACCGAGCCTAAAAGCATCCTAGTTTACGTTTGCCAATTCACGGTCTCCACTCAAGAACACGTCTACCCCAACAGTCGTTGGTTCTACGGCTAATATGGCCGGTCCATTGGCACTTCAGCATGTTTATTCTGTGAGCTAGCATCGATATACACAAGCGTGATATTATGTAATGTTATTATAAAACCAGATGTTTCTGTTGTCTGAATGAGTTTCCTTTGCGTCATTTTATAATTTAAAACCTTTTTATGTCACTCGTTAAATACCAGTCTGTATACAATTACAGTCACATATCTACATTGCAATGACAGGGCAAGTTTCCGTAAATAGCCAATAATATTTTAATGAGCATAATACAGACGTAACAAGGCGTATGCTATCATCATCGTTTTTATACATTGATAAGAGATATGTACTTGTTATTGGTAAGTACCAATAAGATATACCTAGTAGATACAGACGCCAGCAGGTCAAGCTACCCGAAACTGTTAAAATTTTCCAATCAACCTTGAACCTTAATGTTTCAGCGATAAAGTTGCAAATCTATTAAAGAATTTTGACAGATTGTAGTAGCTTGATGTGCTGGTGTCTGTATGTACATTGTGAATGCTTCGAAAAGTATGCGCTGTCATCCAACTTATTTCTATTTTTTACACGATTGTACTCGTATACAAACAAAACTAACATTCTTTGTTTTTAATAATTAAAACAAATGTAAATTACTTACCTCACCCACCATAAAAATAAAAAAAACAACCTTTAATTTCGGAAGTCGGTGTTGTTGGTTCCGTATTTTCGTTTTTTGGCACGCACTTCCGAAATTAAAGTTATTTTCACTTTGTAGTGTTTATTTTTTAAGTCAGTTTTTTTTATTTTTTGTAAAAAACGTTTTTATTTTTCACTTTTTAGTTGTACCTGCCCCACGCAAATTCATATAACACTACCTACGTCAATGTCAGTGACAGGAAGTTATTGTACCATCAATATAAACTAAGTTGAAAAAATACGTATTATTGAAGCTAACTCAAAAACGACCGGCAAAGTTAATAAAAAATTTGTGGAAACATCCATTAAAAATAGGATTTTCAAAAACGACTAACAATTGCCAGAGATATCGCGTAACATACATACATACAAAAAAATACAGTCAAACTGACAACTCCTCCTTTTTGTAGTCATTCTAAAATTAAAAGTAATTTATTCAAACTAGGCTGAGAATCAGCACTTAAACGGCAAAATTACATAGACTGTCCCTCCAAACGCCCGCCCTTTACCATTTCCTAGTACTTTAGCTGGAAAGAAAAAATGGCGCAACAACTCCCCAGCAGCATCGTTCCCGCTCTACTGAACAATATGTTTTATGAATGAATGTATTATTATTTTCATTCAGTATCTGTTAAAAAATATTGATAAGTAATATTGACAACACTGCCCTTGTTATGATACCTACATAATGTGCACTCCTCACTATTTCTGACTTCCGAAACATGTTTCAGAGTGCAGCTATATAGATAAAAATGTCACGATTGTCATGTGACAATCGTGGGATTTTTATCTATATTTTACTTATAATAAAGCTGAAGAGTTTGTTTGTTTTTATGTACGCGCTAATCTCTGGAACTACCAGTCGGATTTGAAAAAATCTTTTTCCATTTGATAGCCCAACTCTTAAGGAAGCTGGTGTACTAATAAAACTAATTTCGATTTGTTTGTTTGTCTGAGAACCAACATATGCAAAAAGAGCATTATGTATGCGCTTTATAATTAACAGGTAAGTACTTTTGCGCCAACTTTTACTATTCGTTTTATACAAGCTTTTAGCAAGTACCTAAACAAAAGTCTATACATATTTCATAATATCCATAAATCCCTCGAGTTTGGGCTCATATCATTGTTTTAACCAAAGTTATGCACTTTTACCAGCGGCTTGAGACACCACTAGTTAATATTGCTTATGATGATTCTGGAATAGAGAAGCTAGTAGAGCGAAATTCTTAGGTATAATATAGATGATAAACTAACTTGAAAACCTCATTTGGAGGAAACTTGCAAACGATTTAGTAAATCAGCATATTTGTTATCTCAACTCTCAAAAAAAGTAAATATTTACACAGTTAACAGCCTATCATGGACTAGTCGCCTCAGTTCTGCGGTATGGTTTTATTTTTAGGGCCAGTCAACAGATCGGGAACGTGTTTTCAGGATGCAGAAAAGATGTTTAAGTTCAATGTGTGGTTTACAAACAACAGATAACTGCATTCCATATTTTAAAAACTTAAAAATATTACCCCTACCAGCCTTATTATTATTATAATATAATGCTGACATAAATTTTAATACTTTACATTAATACTAATCATTTGAAATGAATTGGCGGTATGTTTTTTTTTTCTGTTGGTTACGCGATTTCTCCGCCAATTGTGGACTGATTTTCAAAATTCTTTTTTTGTTCGAAAGGAGATACTTCTGAAGTGGTCCCATAGAAATTTCATCAAAAACGGTTCAGTAGTTCGGTTTTTAAACCAAAATTACTGGTAAAATTTACAACTTAAAAGTGAAAAATAAAAACTTTTTTGCAAAAAAATACAACCGACTTCCAAAAAAACGACACTACAAAGTGAAAAATAACTTTAATTTCGGAAGTCGGTGGCAAACAACGAAAATGCGAACCCAACGACACCGACTTCCGAAATTAAAGTTATTTTTCACTTTGTAGTGTCGTTTTTTTGGAAGTCGGTTGTATGTTTTTGCAAAAAAAGTTTTCCTCCAATAGGCTCCGGTATTTTATTGTACAATCTGGGTGACATGCCTAGAAAACTTTTTGTGTAAAAAGCTGTGTTGTGTGTATTAGCGCAAATCTCATTGTTGCGACATTTCGATTTCAATGTTTTAAATAGATATAATTATATTTGATTTTACGAATACTGCTGTCTCATAATTATATAAACATAGGGTTAGCCACTTATACTTTTTTTTAAAATGGCAAGCAACTGGCAGTTGATTTTAGTTTGAAGACAGATCGTAAACCTTTTTTCTGTGCCTTGAATGCGATGAGTATATCTGTATAATTTCCCCAGTATATAACTCCATAGCGTAAAGTAGATGTTACGTAGGCATTGTGCGCTACTAGGACGACGGACTCATTTACAATTTTTCTCAAGTTATAAAGTGTTTAAGAGTATTGATTTAGCTTTTTGCAGATGATTTCAATGTGAGATTTCCAAGATAGATGACTATCTAAATGCAGTCCCAAGAACCTGGCCATACTAGTGTCAGCTATTGTTATATTTTTATAAATGACATTTAATTGTTGTTTGCCCGTTAATAAAATGACATTATGTTTGTTTCATCTAAGTTTATTTTTAATTAATATATTTTTAACCAATTAATTATATTTTGTAGGGAACTGTTTATTTCATTTTCATATGTTTTTATATCTTTACATGGCACGATTACTGTGCTGTCATCGGCAAATAGAATAGTTTGATGTTCAGTGCATTTTGGTGAATCGTTTATATAGATAATGAATAGCAGGGGATGGGTATTTGGCAAAACAGACTGAATAAATCACAGCCAATTTAACAGATGTAGCTTCAACAGTACGGCCGCTATCAACTGTCAAAGTTCTGGAAGACCCTTTACTTAAATATTTTGAACTGCAGTAATAACAACAATTGATCTTATAACAATGACAAGCATTTTTAGTGCAGACCAAACTGATATTACCTATCGGCAAACTCAGATAAACTATAGGTTATGAAAATCTGTATAAATAGCACTCAGTGTTGATCTAGAATCACATCAGTGAACACGAGGGAGTCTGTGATCAGACAAATTTACGACAATGATCTTAATCCTCCTAGTGTTCTTAGTGACTTTTTTCGTTTGTGCGTGGCTGTTAATACGATGGCAGAGGGTTAAAAGTTACTGGTCAGAAAGGGGCGTCCCTCATAACCCGCCGCATCCGATATTCGGGAGTCTAACCTTTTTGCAGAGAGAAAATCCTGTAAGTACACTTTTTTTTGTGTTCCTTTTTTTACTTTTGTTATGCTTAATACTCAATCTGTGTAGTACTTTCTTCTAAAGACCGTTTCAGACACCAATCTTCACGGTATTCACATGATCTGATCAAGATTGGGTATGTCTGGACTTTAAAAGAGACTGTGAGCTCTGAGTTTGTTTCGGCCTTCTTCTCAGAGTAGTAAGATAGGAAACGTCATTATCTCGTTTTTAAAATGATTGACGTTTAAAAGTCTTTGCAGAAATTGCTTAGGGTTGATTTTTCCAACGCCAGATAATTTTATCCGAGGAATAATTTTGAATTTTTGACGTCAATTTTATTCCACAAATAAAAATTATGTGTCGATTGAAAAATCAGTCCTTACAGAAATAAAATCATTTACTTATTAAATTATTATTTTTAAAGCATGTTGACATGCGGCAACTAACAAAAAATCTGGATTACTTAAGGAACATCTTTATTCCTAACTCGCACTGGTCGGTTTTCTTGCCTTAAAACTTAAGATAAATAATTATATTATTAAATACTTACCTTACGTTTTTATTTCATTATAAAGGTCAAGTTTGTTAGAGCATCTATACTTAACTTATTTTATTACGGCCCTAAAGCTGCTTTCAAAATTAACCTAATATTTTGTAAGCATAATATGCTTAAGATTAAGATTTATTCTTAAAAGTCAGACCTGTTAATCAGAGGAAACATTTCTAGCCTGTGGCGTGTCTTAAAAGGCCACTAAGAGATAATGAAGAGGATGGGTAGTCTGTCAGTATGCCAACAAGAAATAAAAACTTTATTACAAAAAAGGAAAGAACCGAATTACAAAAAAAAAATCTATAAAGTGAAAAATAACATTAATTTCGGACGTCGGTGTTTTTATATTTTCGAGGCGGTTGTTTTTTTTTTAAGAACATTTCTATTTTTAAATTTTTAGCAGTGACCTACCAACCTATTCCACACAAATTCTTACACCTTCACTTGCTATAACTATATGTACCTTTTCAAACAAAAAAGGAGATTTTCAAATCAGTTTTTATATGAAGGAGTTCATATAACAAACATATTTTTTTTTTAAGTACCACTGAATTGAGAAACTCCTCCTTGTTTCGAAGTCGATTAAAATGGGGCTACCTATACTCCTTTTAAGCATTGTATTTACGTTTCAGCCATTTTTCAAGCCAGGAAAAAATATCAAAAGACATTGCTCTACGCCCATACATTGTTCGCCCTGGAACCAAGAGCATCGGAAAATTATGTGTTGTATTGTCAATCATTATTAAACTCCTATAAGATCTTATTTGTATAGCGGACTAGCTGCAGAATAAATATATTTCAAAAAAAGTATTAGATTTTGAGGTTATAAACGAACCATAACAACAAATAATTAGGTATAGTTTTAATAGCTCTGAGTGATTTTTAAGAAACTAAAAAACAATAACATAATACATTTAGCTATTTTTTGTACCTACCTAGATAATTAGGTATCTATGTAGTTTTTTTCTAAAGCCTAAAGTGTATGTAATTGCAACGTTTAAATGCATAGAATCTGACAACAACTGACACCCGCCATTTAGTCGCGTCAAAAATAGGGGTGGCAAACTTGATACGATTTATCGATATTTCCGAAGATTTACTATGGCCATACGTTACAAACTGAATTAAACATCAACTTTTGTCATACGATAATATTAATACCATTACAAATAAGACAATGTCCTACTTATAATAACACTCTTCTATACTTGTAATAATATTAATACATACAAACACCTGTATCTGGTCTGCAATATTGTGCTTTTGAAGAAAATATTTATAATGTATTCAGTAACGATAAGTATTTTTTACCCGACTGCGGCGACCCCCAAAAGCAGGGTCATTTAATTAACTGTCGTAAATAGTCGTTTAGTTAGAAGTAAACCACACAGTTTTCTAAACGATCATTAGAAAACCCTCAATAATGATCATGATGACATATGTAGGTTTTGTTCAATTCAGCATTATTCTAACTATCCATTTAAAATCGAGTATTACCTCATTCATACCTATACTTAGTAGGTTTTTTAAATTATACTTTTAGGGAATAATAATTTAAGGAATATGGAATGGTGATTGAATTGTTTTATTAATATATTCTAAATAAATTCAAAATGTGATTCAGATTCAAAAACATGCGACAATTCATTAAAAATTCGTACGATCGATTGCAATTGATTGGGCATCCCTAATCTTTTTCGATACGACATGACGTTTGGCGAAGATGGCGGCGATTAATGTTATTAGTCGCGGAAAATATTTTAAGGTGTTCATTTTGGCATGCAGCTCGTCCTTGTTACAAAAGTATTTGCTACTAATATAATATAATAGACAATTAATTATCGAGTATGTCGGAATATTTTTTGTGCACAGGGCGATTCCGGACAATGTCCTTCATATTTCTGCATTACCATTTTCTATAGTACATTTTTTTCTTCTATCAGTCTTATCTATACATATAATAAAATCGTAGGAAAGTCAAAACTGTACATTGAATATTTTTTTAAAAGAATACTTGGGGCGTGATCTACAATCGATATCGAAGCCAAAAATATAGTTTTTAGAATTTTTGTCTGTTTGTCTGTTTGTCTGTATGTATGTCCGGGATAAACTCAAAAAGTACTGCATGGATTTACTTCAAATTTTGCATGAATATTACTAAGAGGTCGGGTCAACATATAGGCTACATATTATCACGCTATCACCTACGGGGGAGGAGCTGTGAATCTTTATTTTTCTTAAGCATTCTGTGACAGCGTGTAATCTAACGACGCATATTTAAATGTTGTTTTTGAGTAAGCCATGCTATTATCAAGCTTTACACTATAAAAACTACGCCATTTAAGTAACTTGGGCAGAGAAACATAGTTTAATGAATGTTAGTAGTATAAATACAACTTTAAAGCAGCGCCATCTATGAGATTTCATAAAAATCAAATCGAGTTGCATGTTAACACTTTTTGGAAATTAATAATTTAAATTTGATCATGTTGGCGAGGTTAGTAGTTAGTTATTCTTAAAATTCATAGATGGCAATGTGCATTTTCTTCATAAAAGTTGCATCGTTTAGTTCATTTTGACAAATTCAAGTTCCAACAAAACCCTCAAAATCTTGAGCAGAGTAGAGAAAGACAATTTAAAAAAATGCGGTGTTAAGTAGTTCATTGATGATGATCATTTCTTCGTCAATTTCATGTTGTTAGTACAAAATAAACATTGACTATTAATACTTTTGTTCGCGTTGGGCAAAACCAGGGTTTTTCTTGGATGCTCCTGGTGGAACAGAAAAAACATTTGTTACCACTGGCATACTTGCAGAGGTCAGAATGCAAGGCAAAATTGCTATTGCTGTAGCGTCGCCGGGAATCGCTGCCACACTGCTTCCGGGTGGCCAGACAGCACATGCCATGTTTAAAATTCCCATTGATTTAGAGGGCGCCGAAACGCCTGTTTGTGGTGGTAACAGCGATAAGGGACACGTGCTCAAGGATTGCTCTCTGATCGAATGGGATGAGTGTACGATGGCCAATAGGAAGGCAGTTGAGGCCGTGGACAGAACCCTGCAGGACATTCGCAGGAACGAACATTTGATGGGTGGTGTCACAGTTCTGTTCAGTGGCGATTTCTGGCAAACGCTTACCGTGGTGACGCGGGGATCGAGAGCTGACGAGGTGAATACTTCGTAAAAACGATCTTCGTTGTGGTCAAGAGTTCGTACGCTGCGCTTGACCATTAATATGAGAGCTCGGCTCGGCGGCAATGCACGTGCTCAAGAATTCTCCGATACCCTTCTAAGTCTTGGTGAAGGCACTCTACCAGAAGAGAGAGATGGACAGGTGGTGCTTCCAGAGTCTCTCGGTAGAGTGGTATCCAGCTTAGAAGAACTCATTCGCTGTGTGTACGGGGACATCAGTCGTATACCGCACCAGCAGAATTCTTGGGTTTGTGAGCCATTCTCAGCCATTTTGACGCCCAAATATGATCACGCTGCAGCAATTAACGAATGCATTCTCTCGGAAATTTAGGGGAATGAAGTGGTCTACATCTCGATAAACACTGTTGTCGAGCAAGATGACGCCACACATTATCCCGTGGAATTTCTGAACTCCCTGTCTGGAAGTCCACTTGCTGAAGTGGACTTCCAGCGCATACCATCAAGCTGAAAGTCGGTGTCCCGATTATGCTTCTTCGGAACCTATCTCCTCCGAAGTTGTGTAACGGGACCCGCCTTAAAGTCATCTCGCTCCACAGCACACCATTGAGGCGGAAATTCTTACGGGTTGTGGCGTCGGCGAGGCAGTATTTATACCACGCATTCCCCTCATACCTCATAACTTCCCGTTCCAGTTCAAGCGCGTACAGTTCCCCGTGAGTGTTTGCTTCGCGATGACCATCAATAAGTCGCAGGGGCAGACTCTGAGGGTAGCGGGTGTCGACCTCAGGACGAGTTGCTTCTCACACGGGCAACGGGCGGGCGTTTTTGGGGGACTGTCTTTTGTAATTTTGACGTTCGAAAAGTGCTGATTCTCAGCCTAATTTGAATAAATGACTTTTGATTTTGATTTTGATTTTCAACTGTACGTCGCTTGCTCCCGCTTCACCAGTCCTGAATCTCTTTACATTTTGGCTCCTGGCAACATAACTACCAACGTAGTTTATAGGGAAGTGTTGTAAGGTATGATACCTTTGTACGTATTTGTACTCTTTTGTGCCCTGGAATGTATTCCTGTATTATTTTCTCTATTTTCTTCAGTCACATCTTATGACTGAACGCAGCAGGATCCCCATATAACTCTCTTCACTTGCTTTGCTTGCAAAAAACAAACTTATTTTAATGCTATTTTAAAAGTTGTTTACATAAAATGCTATAGCGACACTGGCATCTTAGGTATTTTTGGTGCTGTAGAGCCTTCACGCAGACGACGTCGCGGGCAGCAGCTAGTATACTATAAAAACACAAATATACCTAACCATCACTCTATTCTTGGGTAACACTGTTATTTTTAGGAAAAACGTTCGTCGCAGCATTTTTTCTAAAATACAGCGTAGTATTTTTGGCGAACAATGTGTATGAGGCGGAAAAAAAATCTAAAAACTTCCGAAAAGCCTAAAACGTACGGGTCAGAATTGGATAAAGAACATAGTGTATTAGTTGCTTTTTATTAAAATATTTAACAAAAAATAGTAGGAGTTTATCTAATACCAATTATTTTTAAAGTGGAGTTTCTTGCCGGCTTTTCTCCATAAGAAACGACCAATTGGAACTTTTCATATATGATTATATGTTCAGAAAAAACTTCTCTTAATAGTCAGCCAGTAAGTCCACTGCGAGTACAGGCTTCCTGAAGACCATGACACTTCCACTTCACTTTACGCGAGCCCGCGCGTCCTTTTTCTAGTTTGACGGAACCTATCCAGCTCATTCCACCATTCCCTACCCCGTATTTACCATAATTATTTTTGTTTTCAGTCACTATGGATGCGCA
Organism: Apamea anceps; assembly: GCA_951799955.1. Lineage (NCBI taxonomy): Eukaryota > Metazoa > Arthropoda > Insecta > Lepidoptera > Noctuidae > Apamea > Apamea anceps. The sequence goes on along the minus strand of OX637513.1, from coordinate 20,097,780 downwards.
AAATATATAAACAGTTCAGGACTCCCTACGTGGGCATCTGGCTGCTCTGGAGACCAGCCCTGGTCATCAACAGCCCTGAAATAGCTAGGAGAGTGCTGGTCAAGGACGCTGACTTCTTCCGGAACAGATACCTAAGCTCTGGCAAGAGTGATCCTATAGGAGCTCTGAATATATTTACTGTTAATGTAAGTAGGGTGTTCACTTCTTAATCAATAACCATGCTTGGTAAAGTAATGTGTGGATATGCGAAGCTGTGCTCAGTTTTGTCGGAAACTACAATCATCTCATCACTCTCCTCCCCGTATCCCAATTTATTCGGTCGGCGCAACATGTCTTTTTCTTCCATACTTCTCTATTAGTCGTCATCTCGGTAGACACAACCTTTAATGAAAACTTTAATTTATTTAAGAGAATCAATATTGCCATCCAACGTGGTAATACTGCCAGCCTTTTGGGCACTTATCCCATTGACAGCAATGCGGACGAATTTTTTGATGCCCAATGAGCTCCTGCATTTTTATTTGTTTCTTTTTTTTAATTATATACTTGTATATAATATATATATATATATATTAGTGTTTTTTTGAATAAATTTTTATTTAACATACACATCTTAAATACAAATTAATTCAAAAATAAAACATACTGTCGAATTGAGAACCTCCTCCTTTTTTGAAGTCGGTTAAAAATGATTTCTTAGATCGATATAGTAGGAGTTTTAGAGTAAACATTTAAGCAAAACTATCTACAACATATTATATTTTTATCCGATCAATACAAAGAATATTTGATAGTTTACGGTTAAATCAAAATTAATCAATTTGGAATATCTAAATTAAAACGATGTTTAATTGCGTTTTAATCACATCACTATTAGAGATAATTTGGCAACATTTTTTCACGAAATGACGGTAAGAAATGCAGTAAAATACTGCACTTAATTAAAAGTCGGACCATAGCTACTTAAAGCTTGAATGCATGTGTTTTGTTTGTAGGATCCAACCTGGACGATACTGAGGCGACGTCTGACATCAGTGTTCACGGCTGCAAAACTGAAGAGTCTCAACGGGATCACTATTTCCAAGTCAAAGGCTCTTATAGATCGCATAGGTGTTGACTCCAAAAAGGACACGCCTATTGATCTGAGAGTAAGTGTCCCTTTTCTCTCTTTTTGGCACGAAATACATGAGAAAAGCTCATGCCATAGTAACACGGCACGGTATGATGACGGCACGGATGGCGCAGTGGTTAAGTGATTGACTGCTGCGCTGCGTGTCGCGGGTTCGATTCCCGCACGGAACAAATATTTGTGTGGCCTATAAGTAGTTGTTCCGGGTCTGGCTGTTTGTGTATGTGAATTTAAATGTTTTTAAACGCACCCACGATACAGTAAAAATTCCTGGTATGGGGCAACGTTTTTTAAAACAAAAAAAAAACAATATTAACCAGTCAACAAGATGATACCGAGGATGACTACCAGCTTACACCACGACTTAATTTACGGATTGCCCACTCGTGGAGGTTATGTTAATTTTCCCTTTGAAGGGCTAAAGGAGCAAAGCTACAAATAAAAATTTTGTATCTTACATACATATAATCAATATTAGTCATGATAGTAACAATCCTTCTCCGTTTAGGACCTATGCACAGACTTCACGACAGACGTGATTGGAGAGTCAGCTTTTGGGGTGACCAGCAACTGCTTGGCAGACGGATACAGCATCATGAGGAAGGTGACCAGGGATTTCATGGAGTTCGGCTTGCATCGAGGGCTGTCCTGGTCTAGCATCTTCTTCTTCCCTGATCTGGTGGATATATTTAGGTAAGTTTCATCACCAGATAGTCAGAAATATAGGCTTTTTCATAGTCCACTCCTTTTTATGGCCAACTCATGCTTAAAAAATAACGTCTCGTTCCTTAACGAAAGATAGCTGCAGTCTACCTAAAAAAAAGGAGAGTTTATAGGTAGACCACAGCTATCATCATCAGCATTCATCTTATACAAGATCCACTCAAAAAAACCGGCTACTAAAGTTCGAATTTTAAATTCTTTGTCGTAAATAATACATGGAACATTATATTCGGTTACATGAGGCAGTTCCCCAAAGATACCAGTAATATCGCAGACAACGGCTAGATTTTGTATATTTTATGTATCCATTCGCCATTCTTTCAGAGCAGGTTTGGCCCAGTGATGTCGCCTCGACTTACAAGCTCGCAAGTCGTGAGTTCGAACCACCAGGCAACCATACCAAGCACTTAACTTTGTGTATTTAATTTCATCACCTCTGCTCTCAAAACGGTGACGAAAAACTTTCACGAAAGTTTCCACCGTTTTGAAAGGAAACCGGCATATCCTAGAACCTTGGTTGTTTTGGTTCCAGGATATGCCGGTTGATTTAATGTTGATGAAATGATGATGTAGTTAATGAAATGTCACAACATTCACTAACGCGCACAGGGCCCACGTGGTGGATTATGGCCCACTCCCTCTCACAGAGAGCAGGCCTGTGTCCCAGCAGTGGGAACATTATAGGCTAATTATAGTTATGCATTCTTTCAGATTCTCATTATTTCCCAAGAAGACTATAAAGCTGCTACGTGTAATCTTCCGAACTGTGATCGAACAGAGAGGAGGATATGAGAAGGAAGTCAAAGATACTCGGGATCTGCTCGATGCGCTGCTGAAGATCAAGCAAGATGCTGTAAAAGATAATGAAGGTAAAGATTCTTGCATTAATCCGTCCATCATAGCCAGCCATAGAAATTAGCCATTACCAACAAAAATTCTAGTATGAATAACCTCTGACTGGTGATTTATGATGATTGTAAAAGATATAGGATAGAAGAGTAAACTGTTTTTTGCTCTCGCTCATGACCAAGAATTCCAATAATTTCGACAATGACTTGGCAAAGTGCGTTATTACTATCAGCAACGCATCTTACCTTTGCGTTACCTTGTGCTAGTTAGCTGATGCATTGCCTTACACAACGTCTTAAGTTAACTAGAAAGGTCCTATTTGTCTATTCCCACTGTCATGCAGCATTGATTGTCCCGATATTAAGAAATTGATAAGCCATTTTCTCCAGTGTGGTTGTTTTTCAACTAACTCATTATCTTCCTGCCCTTGTGCGTTGGGGTCGGCGGAACATGTTTTTCTCTTTTCTCGCATTCTCCTCTGTCCGCCGTCACTCTATCATTCATTCATTTGTCTTCCATATCGCCCCTCACAAAATCCATCCATCAAATAACTCATTCACAAATATTTTGTCCTAGATATCACCGAAGACTTGCTGCTGGCACAAGCAGCTATCTTCCTACTGGGTGGTTTCGACACTTCAGGAACTACGTTATGCTGGGCTGTTTATGAGCTGGCTTGGAATCCACTTCATCAGGTATATATACTTACTACATCAAACATCATCATTATATGCGTAGGTCTTCTGCTAAATATATGCCAGTCATAAGGTTCCAATAAATTTCCATAATCTCTTACCAATGACCGCCCCGTTGGTCTCGTGGTCACCAGCGCGACTGCTGAGCGTGGGATCCTGCGTTCGATTCCCAGGTCCTGCACCTGATCCCTTTCCGGTCGTGTCATTCCATCGTAGTAAGAGAGTAAAGAAACAGAAGGTGCACCTGTGTTTGCGCACACACTTGTACACTATAATATCTCCTTCGTACTTGGCTAATCTCCATTGAGATCGAAATTGGGATCGAAAAATCGGTCGGGAGTATTATTATTATAACCACCGTGCTTGGAAGAAGGATTGGTGATCGCAATTTTGTACAAGCTTTTGCTCATTCCGTTGACAATGCATAACATTTTGTTGACCTGAAGGACAATTCTCGTAATTTTAAGATCGTTCACAATCTGAGGGGCAATTCTCGTAATTTTATGAACGTTCACAATCTGATCTAAGTCTTAATCTGTCAAAAAATACTTCTAATTTCCCTACGTTTTGACAAGTTTCTGACATTTGTTCGTCGCTGAGATGAGACTGCGACTAGATTTTGAATGTTTTAAATTACGAGAATTGGCCTTCTGATCTCAGTCTCATTCTGTCGAAAATACCTCTAATTTCCCTACATTTTGACAAGTTTTTGACATTGATTGTCGCTGAGATGAGATTTCGACTAGATTTTGAACATTTTCAATTACGGTAATTGGCCCTCTGTCCAAACGGTTCATTTTGCAAAGTTATTAACCTTTCAATGTTCTTCTTAGGAACGGGTTTACCAAAATATCTTAGAACTCAAAAGAAAGATTGGAAACCGTAGCTTCGACGCAACAATTCTCTCTGAAGCTAACTACATCGACAATGTCATCAAAGGTAAGACTGTTTCTCAACAGATTACTTATGCAGGATTTTTTTTAACCAGTCCCCAAACGTTTACTATGAATTCAGCATAAATGGTTCTACACGTCTAGTGTACAAATGCTAAGTAGGTTATTAAAATAAAATTGGTTGCTCCATACATTTTGTTCGCGTAGGTATTGCATTTTTCTATGAAACTTCGGAAAGAAAACAGGATATTCTACATTACTTATTAAAATCACAATGTTAAGTGCGACTACAATATCAGTTAGTCGTTTGAAATATCAGTTTAAAAAATTCGTTTTTTTTTGTGTAAACTTCACAAACGTGATAGGTATCAATATCTATACATGGTAAAACATAAGAAAACAAATTTTCTCAACTGATACTTCAAGTAACAATATTAACAGCGGTCGTTAACCTCCAAAAAATCTATTTATTTTATCTTGAAGTTTAGCTAGCCAATTTATAATAACCCTGTATGGGAAAAGGACACACAGAGGAAGAAGAAAATACTGTGGCTTGTAAAATTGTATTACCACAGCTTCTTCAACTGTGTGTCTTTTAGTGTGAATTTGGATACCTAAATTTTTCGATGCATAGATATATATTTCATTTAATTATCGTAAAAGCGTAAACTACTAGTTTACGCTGCTTGCGCGCTTATCTTAAAAAAAAACATGGTTTGCTGTTGCAGTCACAAGTTTATCAGTGAAACATTACATAATAACAATCTATATACAATGTGGCGCTACAACAACGGTAGCATTAATTTAACACACGGGTAGGGCTAGTGCCCATTAATCATATAAAGGACAATGTCCAAATTGGCCCTGTGCAATAAAGAGTATCAGATTAAACGATAATTAATCGCCTATTTTATTATTTAAGTTGCAAATACTCCTGTATCACGGACTAGCTGTATTCCAAAATGTACTTTTAATAGAATTTAACGCGACTAATAACATTAAATCGCCATCTTCGCCTAATGTCATGTCGTGTCAGAAGTGAAATAGGGATGTCCAATCAATTATAATCGATTGATTGAATTATTATTCGATCGATTGTGTTTTCTTTTCTAAAGTGCATTTTTAAAAACCTAATAAGAATACTTTATGTATGCAGTCATACTCCAATTTAAATAGGTAGTAAGAATAATATATACAGTAATCAAAACTTTTTATTTTGATTATCTAATTCATTTTTTACGACAATTAATACAAAAATAACATTTCTCTTTCGGCGTAAAATAAACCATTGTCATACATACTTGTAATGTTTATATGACAAAGGTGATGTAACAGACAGTTTGAAATAATTTAAGAACACAGTAAATCTTAATCGAAAAAATCGATTATTGGTGTGGTGTCGTACTACATCCCTAGATTTGCTGTGAACGTCACGTCGCGTCGTTAGTTTAAATGCATTTTAATTTTGCAATTGCATCCACTTTTCAGCATCTGCATAGGTACCTAATAATCTAGGTAGGTATTATGATATTACCTACTTTTCAGTTTCTCAAAAATCACTCAGAGCTATGAAAAATCGTAGGTACCTACATTTAATATTCGTTGTTATGGTTAGATTATAACCTCAAAATCTGATACTTTTTTTGAAATATACCTTTTTTGCAGCTAGTCCGCTACAAATACAAGATCTTTTAAGAATCTACTAATGATAGAGAATACAATACATAATTATCCGATGCTCTTGGCTCCAGGGCCAACAATGTATGGACGCAGAGCAATGTCCTTTGATAGGTTGATAAAACTGGTAAATTGAAAAAAAAATTCAAACAAACTAAATAATAAAAAAGCAACTAAAATTGGGATCGGTTGCAAAAATTCATTCATGAAATTACTTACCTAGCGCTAGCTGGCTTACGTTATCTCGTAACGGCAACGCGTCGCGTCGCGCGCTGGCAACGCGTCTTATACCTACTCGTGATCGGTCCGATTCTTTGACGGCATGTTATCAAAGAAACCGAGCGGCGCAAGTGGTACCTACAGCGGAGGTGCTTAGTCAAACACTTATCATATCACCCTCTCTTGTTACTATTAATAATAATAATAATATTTTATTCAGTATTCAATTGGTAAAATATTTACATAAAGTCTTAGAAATAACTTACAAGGGTATAATAATGTTAGATGCCTGTACTAGGATAAACCTATATCACAGGCGGCATGAGCATGCTTTATGGTAATTATAGGACAATACAATTCTTAACAATATTTAACATTAGAAGTCTTGATATAATTACAAAAAAAATATTAATTAAGTAGTTATTTTATACCTAGTTTACTTAAATACTATTTACCTTAAAGATCAAAATAACAAAAAGTCTTATAGTCTAATTATTTAGTTTGCGTAAAATAGTTTCTTGCACTTTATAACCTAGGTAAACACACATGATATGATTTTGCGTCAGCGGAATTTGGTAAGTGGGCTAAAGTCAATGTTGCACAAAATTAAATCACGTTCGAGGCAATGTGTTTATTCGAGTTTTGCTGCGCGCGACTAATGTGCTCAAACATAAAAAAATCGAGTTTTTGTAGGCCAGTGCAGTGTTTAGCTGAGTCAGCAGCAGGCATTAATCACGGAAGTCTGGCCTTAAGCATGACGCACTAGGCGCCCTCGTAATCGATAGAGTTGATGTACCTGTACTCCGCTATTTTCCTAGCAGGGCACTCAGCATCTTCCGTTTTGTCGTTATTGGGCTTTTTAAAGCGAGATCAAGTCGCACATTTCGGTGTGTCAACTTTCTTCACGCACTCTGACATCGGGTGTCCTTCTTCACCGCAGTGACCACAAGTAGATTTCAGCTCTCTGCATGTTTTTGCTGCATGACCATATTTTTGGCATTTGTAGCATCTGGTAACCAGGGTGAAGTCCCTAACAGGGAATGACGTGCAATTTATAAAAAGCCTTGGGATAATAGGGCTTTACGTATATGGGCTGTAACTTCAATGACGTAGTTACAGGTCGACGCATTTTTTTCCCAGATTTGTGGCTTAATTTAACCACGCTCAAAAAGGACTCCATAGACATTACTGGAAACTTGTCGGCTACGTTCTGTTCATAAATGCAACTGAAAACTTCAGTTCCAGCCAAAGTAGTCGGCACACCTACACTACACTACTACACTACATCAGAAAATTAGTCTATGACTTATACATTTCCTTTTTCAGAGACCCTCAGAAGGTACCCCCCAATGGGCTGGCTGGACCGCATAGCTACGAAGGACTACCAGATCGACGACAACCTGACCATTACGGCTGGCACCGCGGTCTACGTGAACGGGGTCAGCATGCAAATGGACCCCCAGTACTTCCCCGAGCCCAAAGTCTTCAACCCCGACCGGTTCCTGCCCGAGAACGAAAGGGATATCCTTCCATATACCTTCATGCCGTTTGGTGAAGGACCTAGGAGCTGTATTGGTAAGAAGCAGTTTTTTTTTTAAGATTTGGTCTATCATTTTTTGTTCGTATTTCAAATGTCTCATACTACCAACATCCGACGTTTGATGAACGTTAAACATGATGTTCCGATTCAGAAATCACAAATCAATCAAGAATACAAATTATAATATTATTAAATGAAAAACTGAATGAACCTAATTCAAGAATACCCACCTAAGGGCCGATTTTTCCAACGACAGATAATTTTATCCGAGGAATTATTTTTAATTTTTGACAGTTCTTCCATACAAAATCTGTCAGACGTTAATTTTATTCTATGAATAAATTTTTTCTGTCAATTGAAAAATCAGCCCTAAGAAAACCTACACTGCTACAAGGATCTTTTTTGCAATTGTTTTGTGAAAAGGAGGGAAAAAATCAAGATGGCGGCGTTAGATCATTTTGACCACGCACCAAAATATCCTTCTGCCGTTGTTGATATTTTTGATTTAAGAGAAGATATACATTATAGCCCACTTTTTTAAAATCACTAATCCATATTTTCATTTCTAGGCATGCGTTTCGCGTACCAGACTCTCCGGCAAGGTCTGGCAGACCTCTTGCTGAACTACGAGTTCAAAGTGATCCCCAACACCCCCAAACCCAGCGAAGTCACAATTGAAAAGAATGGAATGTTCCTCGTGCCCGATGAGAAGATATCCGTCCAGTTTGTGAGGAGAGATAATGAGTTTGTTGCCTCGGCTTAATAAAATATTTACTAAAATAATTATGGCTTATGTTTTGTTTTTTTTACTTTTCCCTAGCTATGGGGCCTTTATCCAGCAATCTCCCAACTATGTTGGGGTCGCCTTCCAGTTTATCCGGATGCAGTTGAATACCAGGATTTTACATGGAATGACTGCCTATCTGACCTCCACATCCCAGTTACTAAACCTGACCATTGCCCAGCAGTGGAACACTAAAAGTTGAAAAAAAAAACTATTATGTGACTATGCTAAAACCTGGTACGATGGTAAATTTATAGCATATTTTCGTGATGCTTCTAAAAAAAACTACAATAAAACGATAATTTTTGATTATTTAACAGTATTACTACAAGCAAACCATATGCTATAGGATAAATAGACTGACTTAGTCGAGACAGACAGTAATTTGCGTATCCTTGTGCAAATTAATGTCCGCATAAAAATATGTACTTACCTAGATTTCTGTAAAAGAAGTGATTATTTTCGGAACACCTTCTACGAGCGCATAGAGGAGACAATTTTCCTCGACGAAGCTTAAAATAGAGTAAAACAGACAGTAACTAAATTCGAACAGGATTTTTGATTTGGATAACGCAAAAAATCAAGCAAGGTTTTGTGACATTGATACAAGTGTTGTATTAGCTGAATAATGTCTGTTTATTGTACAAAAAAGTCAGCCAGGTAAAGATAAAGGATAAGAGAGAAAGATGAAGGCATAGTTGCACATACTGTTGAAAAACATGCTTGTTTGCTAGTCAGTAGCATGCTTATATAGTATGCTCTCCGTGTGTGTAAAATCAAATCAAAAGTCATTTATTCAAAAATCAGAAAAGGCTGAAAATCAGGACTTTCTGAACTCTAAAATTACATAAAGTCCCCCCAAATGCACGCCCTTCACCACTTCCTAGTGCTGTAGTTGGGAAGAACAATTGGCGCAGTAAACTACCCTGCAGCACAGCTGTCTGTTCAGTTAGAAGAACTTGATTCTATACAATAGTAAGTAATGATCACATTCTTTTCGTTGCATATGCTTATTGTGTGTTAAGGTAGAATCTGCTCGAAACTCGCATGATTTTGAGTATTCCAGGCTTAAAAGACGACCTCATTAAATCCCTAACATCCTTCAGTACATAATATTCTTTGAAAAAAACTAAACAACGTTTTCGCGTTCGTTACCCCCGTTATCGTCGATCTGCTTGGCTCACATCCCCCTCTCTCCCCTCCCTATAGATTAACACCCTTCCAGTTTATATATCATTACTGGCTATCGATGTCGCCACCTATTCTCATTAACGATAGTGCCGCGATCGTTACCGATAACTGTTATTTATAGCCGTTATTCAAAGGGTTATATTTTTTCGTTCAGATTTTTGGCAGAGATAAGTTTTTTTAGCTGATTTATTAGTTTATTTGTTTAAAAAACCACCAGTTGAATGTTACAAAAAATGTTGCCTTAACTTCGTCATGACGAAAGCAGATGTTAACGTAATAGGAACGAATATTTGCTGCCGTATGTGAGCTATGTATGTGCAAAATATGAATGCACTAATATAATTTAATGACAATTTAAATTTTTAATCATTTTATTTCATGTAGGTATATTGTTATAATTAAGTTAATGTTTTAATGACAATTTGAATTTTAATAATTTTTTTTATTGAATGTAATAATTAAGTTAGTTTTAATGACAATTTAAATTGTAATAATTTTATTTTTTTAATTGTAATAATTAATTCAATGTTTTAATGAGAATTTAAATTTTAACAATTTTGTATAATGAAAATGTTTGCACGCCGAATGGTGAAATATGGCAGAACTCTGATCTATACCTACTACTATCTACTTATGTATTAAAAAAAAAATGTGTAAAAGTGTTCATGTGCATGTGCCCGGAGTGTCAGGTGAGCGCGGACGGTACATGAACTGATTGTGTGTGCATTATTGTTACTAACATACTCGTAGTATGTAAGTACCTGTAGTGCACTAACAATATAAGTTAAACTATTTGTTTTTCTTGCCTTTTTTTGTACTAACATAGTTTCTTAAGTCGTGTGTAATGTCTAACAAAACTATGGATCTTTGGGTCTGAAATATTTTTTTTATTTATTATAGGCCCGCCCCATATTACATGGCACTTGAAAATAACGGCGCAATGTTAATGTAGTTATAGGTAGCTTCAGACAAAACCGTTTGAGACAGACAGACCGACTCCTGAGCGATAACATAACATAGTGCTCCTTCGGTCTTTTTAATAAATGAGAGCACTTTCTAAGTAGCTTTTGAACCGATGGGACAGTAAAAATATAAAAAATAACGTTTTAATACCGTTAAGAGTGTCCCATGCCTAACATAGCCATTACAGCTTAATCGTTAAGATAAAGGGATGGCCTCTTTTTATGATGTCTCGCGGGTTTATGTGTTGGGGCTTGTGCATACTGTCGCACTTTGTGACAGCATGTTGCAGTTGCATGATGAATAAAGCTACACTCATTTAAAAAAATTTTTCGTTATCCTAGTCGATGTTTGCGTCGTTACTGGCTTTAAAGACCGTTGGAGGCTTTGGTGTTCGCTGCACTACTAGCATAATCAGCCTTAGATAATGTTCCCGCTGCTGAGACACAGACCTCCTCTCTGTGAGAGGGAGTGGGCCATAATCCACCGCGGGCCCAGTGCGGGTTGTTAAATGTCACATGTGAAATAAAACAGCAACTCACTTCAATTTAGTATTCAATATATTAATAAATCACTTGATACATATATAACCACTTATAACTTAACAGCAAATATGAGTACTTCTTCTCCAGCTCAACTGTTCGTTTCGGCGTGTTGAAATCAACTGTCCTCACCCAGCGCCGGGCAGAAATCGCTCGCCCCATCACGCCACGTGACACAAGTGGCGGGAGTGTGGCGGCAGGATGTCGATAACCGAATCAATAGACGTACCAATAAATGTTATTTTATTTTCAAAACGTATTTAAAATCAAATCAGTACTAAATATTATTATTTCAATTAAAATTACAGAAATATATTTAAAAATCATGACATTCGGCCATCAGACATCGTGCCGACTCCTGGCGCACGACTTACTTAACGATTATAGTTTATATACAAGTGCTATTATGTGAGGACAATTGATTTTTATGTTATATATTTACATTACACTTAGTTTTATACCTAACGAAAACTTATCTCTACTTGCTGCAGAACAATATAACAATGCACATGAATTTAAAAGTACAACTCAAAACTTAACGCGCTGTTAATCCTACCTTCATACAACAAATCATGACATTCGTTAAATAAAATATGGTGTAAACAGTAACAAAATATTTTTAAACACATAGTGAAAATTAATAGGTATTGAAATTAATAGGGTAAATAGAGTGATTACATTCCAATAAATCAATGTTAATTCGCTTTTTAGGTCTAATAGATCGATAATCTACATACAGTAAATAACTTATATTTGTTACATTTATTTACAGAACTAGGTAAAACAAAACACACGCTGTACCAAAATAATAGTGTACAGTTAATTTTTACATGGATTTGGTATAAGACCCTGTGTACATTCAGTCGATATTATGATCATCACTATACTCACTAGAGCTGCTATTGTCTGAATGATGTACCTCCAAAGCCTTTATATGTATCCAGGGTCTCATCCTGTCTGCCGCTATCACAGTCTTATAGGGCTTGCCCGTTCTACTGAAGCCTGGTACATCGGCTATCCTATATCTATCGTTCCCTAGAACCTCTACAATTTTATAGGGACCTATGAACTTTGACAAAAGCTTTGTGCTCCTACCATCATTGGCAAAATTGTTTCGCGAAATCTTTACCAGGTTACCGACTTCATATTTGACAGCAGGAATTCTATTTTTATCATGTCTTAGTTTCATCTTTTCTTGCTCTTTCTGTATGTTAGAGCTAATGTCTTGTCTTAGTTCTTGTAAATTAGAGGTCATGGATTGATCTACAATATCGAGTTTATTTGCCAAATCATCCCGCATTTTGAGCCCAAACAAAGCTTCGGTCGCCGTTTTTTGTGTCGAGGCATTCACAGTGTTGTTAATGCCCCATTGGATTTTCCCCAGACACTTGTCCCAGTCGCGCTCGTGGCCAAAAGAATTTTGTGCCGCTAATGAATTAAGAATAGTCTGGTTAAATCTTTCGGCTTGACCATTGGCTCTGGGACAAGCGACTGCATTTAATACATGTTTAATTCCATGTCCCTCACAAAAGGTCTTAAAGGCTGTTGACGTGAAAGAAGTACCGCGGTCCGATATTATCCTAGCCGGAATACCGAAATCATAAAATATTCTCTCAAGGGCTTTGGTAGTGGTTTTTGTTTTAAGGTCTTTAACTGGTCTCACGAACACATATTTTGTGAAAGCGTCTACTATTGTTAAAATGTGCGTATTACCATCTTTGCTGCGTACAAATGGCCCGAGATGATCCATGTGGACAGTGTGAAAAGGTATATTTACCTTTTCAATTGGGTACAAATGTCCAGACTTTTGTTTTGCCGCAGTATCTTTATTGTATGCACACTCTAAGCAAGCCGTTACATATTTTTTTACAAATTTTCTCAATTTTGGGAACCAGAATTTACTTTGTACCCTTTCTAGCGTTTTAGAATAGCCGTGATGCCCTATCTCATCATGATTAGCGCGACATACTTGCCACCTCGCACTGCGTGGCACAACAAGGCGTAATTGGTCGTCTATTTTCCTATAAACAACGTGGTTTTTAACAACGTAATTTTTGCGAATATCCCGACACTCTAGGTCATCTTCCGGTTTTAAAATTTGCAAAATACGCGAGATATCAGGGTCTGCTTTTTGTAAACTTAAAAGCCAATTGTCCTGCTCTATAGAATAAATGTTAACGGATAAATGGTCATCAGAGTTCGCGGGTAGAGTGGTATTTCGACTGAGAGCATCCACATGCTGCATTTGTACCCCTGGCCGATACTCTATACTAAAGTCAAATTCGCTTATTTGCAGCCACCACCTTGCTATTCGCGGAATTAAATCTCTCTTTGTTAAGGTAGTTCTAAGTGCAGCACAATCAGTGAAAATCTTAAAAGGTATGCCTAATAGGTAAACCCTAAACTTTTTTAGAGAACATACGACGGCCAGTGTTTCGAGCTCGTAAGAGTGCAGATGTTTCTCCTCTGGTGTTGTTTGGCGACTAAAATACGCTACTGGTTTTAAAACACGCGACTCTTTTTGCCATTGCATCAATATGCCTCCCACGCCCAAAGAACTGGCGTCGGTATGCAATTCGGTCTCTAATTTTGGGTCGTAAAGGGCCAAAACGGGGCGACTAACAAGACTTTCCTTCAAAAGGGAAAACGCCTGGTCCTCGATTTCAGACCACTGCCATTTTGCCTCTTTCTTTAGTAGGGAAGTCAACGGTCGAGCGATTTCCCCATAACCCTTTATGAACCTTCGAAAATAACCAGTTAAGCCGAGAAATTGACGAACTTCGTGAATATTGCGAGGTGTGGGAAATCCCTTGACCGCTGTTACCTTAGCCTCGCCGGGTTGAATGCCATGTGAGGAAATATCGTATCCCAGGTAGCTGACTGTGACATCGAAAAAACGGCACTTAGAAAGCTTCAAAGTTAATCCGTACTCTCTAAAAATTTTAAGCACCTCCTCTAGTCGCCTAAACATCTCTTCCACATCTCTTGATGGTATCAGCACGTCATCTAAATAGGCCAACGCATATTCGAATCGCCTATTTCCGAGAATTTTGTTGATCATCCTCTGGAAGACGGCTGGAGCGTTAGCAAGTCCGAAGGGCATTCTTAAAAACTCGTAATGCCCATCAGGCGTGACAAAGGCGGTGAGATGTTGGCTACTTGGAGCCATTGGAATCTGATAATAGCCAGACGCGAGATCGAGGGTGGTAAAGAAAGTATTGCCGCTGAGATTAGATAATTGATCATCAATAAGAGGAAGAGGAAACCGGTCTTTGATTGTTTTATTATTTAAGGCCCTAAAATCTACACATAATCTCTGCTCACCGGTTTTCTTTTTTACCATTAAAATTGGACTAGCATAATCAGATGTAGACTCTCGGATGACATTGTTTTGCAATAGTTCATCAACGGTTTCTCTGACCTTTTCACGTTCGGAATGAGACAGGCGGTAGGGTCGGTAGACAATCGGTTTATTATCCACAAGATCAATTTTCATTTCCACGTCAACCGCACAGCCTATCTCACTCAAGTTGGTAGCGAAGCAATCCCTATAATTCTGAAGCAACGAATAAAGCGCGTTTGCTTGACTATTGTCAAGCCCTGGTCCAATCTTAATGTCGGTTTTATCGAGGGGTTCTAACGTAGAGAAATCCTCCGCAATCCTATTGATCTGGCAAGTGTCTCGTTCAACAAAGGGAATCGCCCTAGCTATCAAAGCGTTCTTTTCGAAGGTTATGGAGCTATCGGACAAATTTGATATAATGATCTCACCCTTGCCGCAAGAAATATGGTAAGCGCCCTGAAACAATCGGTATTCTTTCCGTGGTTCTACTGCGCTATAGCCTTCAATAAAAATATCTCCGGTAAAATCATGATCAACATGGACAGGGACAACATCGGTACTCGAAATGTCAGTGGTATCGGTGACGTAAAGTTTTAGTGCATCTCCGTTGTTATCAAAAGGATTCTTATTAGGACTTCGGTAGAACGTCAGACTGTCACTATCTTTTAAGACTGTAACGAATGACTGCTCCGTGAAGTTTTGTCCAATAATCGTAGAAGTCTGCATGTGTGCGTCATCAACCACTAACACTTCGATAGTCGACTCAATGTCATCAACCCTCACAGAAGCGAATGCTTTATACAAAGGTACTACAGAAGACTGACCAAATCCTCTTACGATTGGAACATTGTCATAGTTTTGCGCGAGTTTCAACTGCCCTGCATCTGTTTTACGCAATAGAGTACATTCACTCCCAAAATCTATATATGCTTCGAGAGAATGGTCATTGATTGTGATGGTTTTGAAAAATTTACTATTAGTGTCATTAGTTGTGTCAATTTTTAAAGTTTTCTTCTCAGAACTCTCTACGTTATTGTTTGAATTAAGATTTGCGGATGCTAACGGGTCTAACTTGCATTGGTCGTTGTTATGTCCTATCCGATTACAACGTTTGCATTTTATTATCGGATTAGTGCATTTAAAATAGGGATGGCCTTTAGCGCGACAATTGTAACAAATTACAGAACTTGAATTGTTGGCACCCGTATTGGAGTTGCCAGAGTTGTTAGGCTTTTGAAATGTGCGTTCACGTGGTCTATTATTGTTAATCGTAACCGGTTGTGGTTTTTGGGAACAAAGGTAATTGAGCAAATCTTCTGGTTCCGTACCATTTAGAGCCTGTGCCCCATTCCTAACTGATCGGTCGCTAATGCCGTACACGATGCAGTCAACAGCCTTTTTACCAGTAATTTCACATCTACTTAACAAACCCAACTTGTCATAGAAATATTCTCGCAGGCTCTCGTCATTACGTGATGTGCGAGTCAACATTTCTTCTAAAAGACGTCCGAAATTTTCCTCACTGGGAAATGCCTTGCGTAATTTCAGTTGCCACTCGTCCCAAGTGTATTTGACCGTCTGCAAAGACTCAAACCATTTCTTTGCCAGACCAATTAATTTTTGTAAAGAGTAGTGAATTGTTTGTTTGTCCTCCCAACCGTATATAGTGGCACATTCGTTTACTTTTCGCAGCCAGCAATCGATAGTTTGAGTCCTGTTAGATGGGTCGAATTCAGGAATAACATTGTTAAAATTATTGTTACTACCAAAATAATTCTTACTTGACTCTCCTTTCCATTTCGATAGAAGTTTCAGCACGTCTCTAGTGGATAGCCTGCTTGAAACCTTACGCGTCTTTCGCGGCGCCGGCTCAACAGTGGATGAAGACGTGGAAGACGAGCTCCTTCGCCTTCTTCGTTTCTTTGCCTTCTTTGGCCGCCGTCGCTTTGGAGGCGTATCAGGCGGCGTTCCCGCTTCGTGATCAGACGGCATCGCCAATAAATTCTGAAACGTTTCGACATTATCTGAGACGTAATCCGTTTATCATATAGCTACCATATATACATAGCAATAAGCTAGCAGTGAAAGTAAAATTAATTTAAATACACTAAAACAGAACAATAAGTAATCAGGAAAATACTCGAGTTCGTACTACTTTAAAAAGAAATAGCAACAAAGAAAAACAGATACATGGTTTATCTTTTAGTGATAATATATTTACTTATTATCTACCGGATTTGAGAGTTATCTGATCTGTCACTCTCCACATTTACAGGCATAAATACAAGTAGAGAATTCAACAAGCATACATAGCTCGCTATTAACCGACAACGATGATCATAACCAGCATATATATATAGCATAACCAGCGAGAAGCTAGTAACTTGCTAGTAAAATTTAATGCATAAACCGGTGAACAAAACTTAGTTCACCCACTAATATAATCCGATGAACATACGTAGTTCACCCCTAACACAGTCCGATGAACATACATAGTTCACCCCCTAACATAATCCGATGAACATACATAGTTCACCCCCTAACATAATCCGATGAACATACATAGTTCACCCCCTAACATGATCCGATGAACATACATAGTTCACCCCCTAACGTAATCCGATGAACATACATAGTTCACCCATATTATTTCGTTTTATAATATGTATTTAAATACTTAAAAATCTGGTATAAATTATTTAAAATTAATAAGATACTTTATTATCAGTGTGAGATTTAAAAATCAGCATTACGATTTATTAACCTAGTAAATATGTTGGTAGGATGGTAAATTATTTACAAGAAAAATAAAAATATAATTCCTAATATTTCATGTGTTATACTTAGATAATTGTGTGATCGTAATGTATTATGTATCGTGGATGTGAGCAGTTAAACAAAGAAAACACAATCAGAATTGCGTGGTCAAACAAGTATTTTATGTCTGTAAAATGAACGTTTATCGGAGCGTAGTCTCGGCCAAACGCATAAAGCAAAGAAATAGGTTAAAATCGAGATTATTTGTCCGCTGACAGTATTAAATATTAATAGTATCGGTATATAATTAACTTATGGTGGGCGGTGAAACAACATCCCAACAGACAAAATCTCTCGATAACGATATAATATGTGTTCAAACATACCTTTTTATCTGGTCCGTGTCACTTCTGAAGTGAAATAAAACAGCAACTCACTTCAATTTAGTATTCAATATATTAATAAATCACTTGATACATATATAACCACTTATAACTTAACAGCAAATATGAGTACTTCTTCTCCAGCTCAACTGTTCGTTTCGGCGTGTTGAAATCAACTGTCCTCACCCAGCGCCGGGCAGAAATCGCTCGCCCCATCACGCCACGTGACACAAGTGGCGGGAGTGTGGCGGCAGGATGTCGATAACCGAATCAATAGACGTACCAATAAATGTTATTTTATTTTCAAAACGTATTTAAAATCAAATCAGTACTAAATATTATTATTTCAATTAAAATTACAGAAATATATTTAAAAATCATGACACATGTCTTTGAATTTTTGGTTCTAGAGGACAATCCGGTTTCCTCGCGATGTTTTCCTTCACCGTTTTGAGAGCAGTGGTGATGAAATTATTTACACAAAATAAAGCGCCTGCCTGAGTTCAAACCCACGACCTAGGACTCTTAAGTCGCACATTCTCTGCATTCATTTGCGTCAAAACACTATATATTCACACATTTCCTGCCAATTGTCGCGATGTCCGTGTTCGTTCGTGTGTACACACCCTTAGATAATGATCCCTTACAATCTATTAACGTAAGGTCAGGTCTCTATATTAAGGCTTCTGATAACTGAGGGTTTCTTTCATCTTTTCTTTGGGGATGAACGCACTAGCTATAGATACAACTTGTGCAGTGGTAACCTCTCAGGAAAACAGTATGCGACCCAATTAAAAATTTACGAAAAAGGTTTTTAAATGCGGGATAATTGTGGTGACACACTCAGTAGCAACGATTTTTATTTATTAATTATTTATTAATTCATATAATAATTCGCATTGTGTTTGAATTATGTAGCACATTTTGATAGTTCAACAACATTCATTGCGTTATTTACGTTGTAGAGGAGACAAATTTTTCGAACATATGAAGCAATGGATTAGCAATATCCTTTAAAACGATTCAGATTGAGATTGTTAGGCAATTATGGTGCTGTTCAGATCTTTGGAATATGCAACAAATCTCTCAAAAGACAAAGAAAGTGTTTATACAACACAAACATGAGGCGAATAGTGGACAACTATAATAGCTTCGGGTTTAGAGGTCGTTGAAATAACCTTTGTACTTATATAAATCATCTGGAAACTAGTTTCAATCATATATGTATATATATATATATATATATATATATATTGTAAATGTGACATCCATATATATTTTATTTCAAGTTAAACAAATATCAACTGACACTAATATACACTATATACAATTATATACAAGTATATAATACGAAAAAATATAGAAAAAGGCAGGAGCTCATTGGGCATCAAAAAATTCGTCCGCATCACTGTCAATGGGATAAGTGCCCAAAAGGCTGGCAGCATTACCACGTTGGATGGCAATGCTGATTCTTTGGGCTAAAAATAGGCCAGCCTTCTGGTCAGGTGAAGAGTCAACCAACCGCTTGGCGATGTCACGAAAAATTCGATGAGCACTCGGACCCCAAGGCCCTAGTGTTTCAACCCCAAACGGCTCAAACATATAGCTCCCAATAAGGTTGTTATATTTGCGCCGTTTGAGGTTTTCTGCTCATGCAGCAGCCGCCCCAGCACAGCCCACCGTGCTAGGAAGATGGGATGGCGCGAGGGTGTCGACACAGGTTGCATCCCACACCAAAGGCCTACCCAACTTCCAAGGCATTATGGTCATTCCATCGGGCCTCTTTTCATCGTCGCGTGTAAATTAAAACAAACAGCGGTATATTAAAAATAAACAGAAATAAATGAACACTAAAGTTGTCAAAAAATAAAAGGCCCGTTTTGACATTGAAGGTTCTAGTAGTTAACAAAGATCAAATTCGCAAAACACATATACGTTTGTATGTAACTGACAGGTGTCAAGAACACATTATCAAATGTCAAAACGGGCCTTTTATTTATTGACAACTTTACAGTTAACAAATATAGGTACTACCCACTACATTTTCTAATGATTACAACTTAGATATTTACAAACTGATGGCAAACGTAACTGTAGTCAGAAAAAAATCTACATAAAAATACCAAACTATTACGTATTGTATATGATCGTATATACGCCACTAATAACAAAAAAAAAAAATATTATTTTGTCTCTCACTGTCTGTTTGCTCCGGCTAATCTCGGAAACGACTGGACCGATTTTGACGGGACTTTCCCTGTCAGATAGCTGATGTTATGAAGTAACATATAGGCTACATTTTGTCCCGGTAGCACGTTCTCGTGGGATAATTTCCGCCATCACGCGGGCGAAGCCGTGGTCAGAACCACAAAAGAAAATAAAAATAATAAAACAAGACTCTTGTTTGTGTGTCGTATCCTACGGGTCCTACAATAACAATAATAATTTGCTAAAGCATACAAAATCTACTGCTAATCCTTTAGAATTTTTGGTATATTACTTTTAAAAGAAATGGAATGTCGAATATGAAAAATTAATCTTCCAAGACTTTCTACAAATCCAATCATTACTTCACAAGACCCACCAATGTCTCATCAATTCCTTACCCCATAGATAACGACGAGCCCTTCTCCTTCACAGCCAGGTAAGCCTTCATCCACTAATGACCTCTAAGCCTCTAAATAATCACGCTTGGTCTCCGCAAGTCCTCGCGATGAAAGGCTTCCGAGGATTATGAGACTAATTGCCAATCGAGATACAACTCTCCTCAGAGAATTTGCAAGGTCAGGAGCTGAGCCCAGTTCTATTGCTTTGATTTAGCCAATTAACTTTGGTGCATCGTGATGCATTATTTAAGAGGGAGAATTTGTGAAGGTCTATTGTGTCTGGAATGATGACGGTTTCTTTGGGATTAACAGCTTTTGGTTTAAGTATCTTTTCAGACATTCAAGCATAGTTTTCACACATTAAGGAAATACCTACAACCTATAAAAACTCTAACAATAGCACTTGTCTACATAAACTTTTCACATTGCCGAATTTTAGTACGGAGGAAAATCGAAACCTCTATACATAAACCTCTAAGCATAATCCTCTATACATATAACATACACACCTACATAATTATTGATAAAACATGAACATAAATAAAACAGAAGTGTATGTAAGTAATTTCAAAATAACAGCTTTTTACTAAAGAAAGTATATACGGTACCTACTTAAAAACATCTTTTAAGATTTTGTATCTCTGTCTGTTTGTTTCGGCTAAATAAAATTTGGTACGGGGATACTTTTAACCCTGGGGAAGGACATCGCCTTTTTTTTACTTATTATCTATAGGCGAAGCCACGGGAAAATTATAATATGCCAAGAAACTGTAGGCATCGTCATCAGAATTATTATCATGTTTACAATAAGCGGTGCGTTTAATAAGTTTCACAGGTTTTTTGAGCTATATAAAGTATTATTATTTATTTCTAACACACTTAACCTATTTTACAATTTGGTTTTAGCTCCACAACGAAAACCTCTCAGGGTTTATCAGTAAATAGAAGTAATATCATTTCACCAAGAATAATCAACGGGCTCATATTTCAATATTCAAACAAGAAAACTGTAAAATAATTCAAAGGAAACCCCACTGAAATCCCAAGACACGTGGTTTAGCGCCGCGCCAGGAAAAAAATCCTCTTACAGTTAATCTGACAGCGAATGGTCCGGTCCCGGCGCTCCGGTTTGCATCCGGACGAAAAATATGGCGGATAGAGTTTCAAATGTTATGTCCGGGACGTTTTTGAATCGGTTATTTAGTGTGTTTTGGAGTAAAAATACTTAGTGAAAAAGATGAATAATGTAAAGTTCATTCAATAATTTGAGATACTAGAAAATCTTAACTAGTCAGCAAATAGTTTTGCGTTATTACATAAAGAACTTAACATAAACTTCATCAGTTTCCGATTTCTGGTTAACTTCGGAAAACATTATAACCGTCGATCTCGGTTGTTACACTTTTAACAGTCGTACAGACGCCAGTACATCAAGATACTACAATCATTCAAATTTCTTTAATAGATTTTCAATTTTATCGCTAAAGCATTAAGGTTCCAGATTGATTGGGAAAATTTGACAGTTTCGGGTAGCTTGACCTGCTGGCGTCTGTACCTACTGCGGCTCCGTCGAGGTAAAGTGGGGCCACTTTACCAGGTTGGAGTTACGTCTTCACACTTGTGTCCGGAGACGAAGAAGTTCAGGGTCTTCCAAGTGGACCATGGAAGGTTATCCCCTGCTGGGAAATGCTTCTTTGTTGGTAGATAGTAAGTAGGAGGGAGAAGAGTATCCTGCCACAGTTTGCAACGGGTGTCAGCCGGGTTTCCAGCAGTAGGGTGTGGATGTGGAGCTATGTCGCAAACTAAGCTCCACCTCCTATCCTGCTCTCTGTGTCCCAAAATATTTATTTATTTATTTATCAACCTTACAACTATCATTACAGGCCTTAACCCAATGCGACAGTTTAGTTATCAACTTAAAATTAACTTGTTTAACCTTACATACCTAACAACAAATAATATGACTTTTACCTTATATAACTAACTATATTTAAACTATATTTACATGCATCCAAAGTGACCACTGCGCTTCCACTGACAACGCCGTGGAAGTGGCAAAGCTTTGGGCCAACAAGATCTGAAATACTGCCAGCGACACGAAGAAGAACAGTTCTCAAAGTTAAGATCCAGTCACAAAGCAAAAAGCCTGATAAGAACAGTAATTCAGATATTGCCCAGTAATCGGATTTGAGAGGTAAGATAACTGTCGCTACATATACGTATAATGTATACTGAAAACGACCATAGTAGGGAAAGAGCTAGCAAGCATTGGATTTTGATTGTAACAATTTTGTGAACGTCCCATTGTGTCACCCTCTGTGAAATGTCTACTTTTACAGGTATCTGTAACTCATGGCGTATCTACATTATTTACCTGACAATTCTAATTTCCACTCCATTAGTGGCTTTTGTGGACAGGATGTTAATTCACATTTGTTACAGTTGTAATGGCCATCATGTCATTTGGTTTTAATATGTTCTTATTTCTATTATTTTATTTATCTTTACCCGTTGGATGCGAGAAGCACAGAACAGGTGCTTGGGGGAGGCCTATGTCCAGCAAAGGACATCTTTCGGCTGAAATGATGATGATGGTGATTTATCTTTTATATCTATTATTTTATATTTTATGAATGTGTGTGTGTGTTTTGTGTGTGTGTGTGTGTGTAGACTGTAGATGTGACGACCATTTTCTATTTTGTTAGTACTCGCTGACAGGCATACACTGTCCTCGTATACCTGTTATTTGAAAACATTGTAAAAGCCAATTATTTTCAAAAGAGTAACCGTGTAGTTTCTTACTGGCTCCTCTCCATAGGAAACGACCAATTGGGACCATGCACCTAGCTTCTGACGTTTCATATTTAGTAGGTGACGTTTAAAATAACATATTTTGATTTTAATAATCATACTGCATATACTGAATTTCACAAAATGTATGAGTAGAATAGAATACTCCTTGTATTCTATTCTATCCATACATTTTGTGATAATTCATCATTCATAATTCAGTATCAAGTTACCTCCAAAGAAACCTACTAAAATACACAGAGAACAAATCACTGGAATTGGCAACATTGATACAGCGATTACAGTTTGTCCCCGGACACTAGTTCAGAGGGCTTTGTTCACACCTTCCACCTAACTTAGAGGATTTTTGTGCAAAGCCCTTTGCGACACAATACTTGAGTTGTAAGCTCTTACACGTGAACGGTGAGGAAGTCTTTATTACATTTATTTATAGTGTTAGTAAAAGTTAGAATATGTGGTTCGAAATAATCCTAGTAATATTATATACTAGCTTCTGCCCGCGGCTTCGCCCGCGTGGATGTCGGAAATTATCCCACGGGAACGTGCTAACAGGATAAAATGTATGTGCTTCCCCAGGATGCCATCTATCTCGCGGGCCCTTTGTGGCTAATTACAATAGAAAACCAATTGTGTCTCATTAGTGGTGATTAAGAGGGTACCTATATGATATCCTTACCTAAATACCTACCTAATAAAAAAAAATAAACTCAATAACAGAAAATAAAATACCTACCTACCTAAATAAACCTATTTCTGATGATAACTAAACTCAATAAATAAGCAAAATCCCTAAAAACTAATATCTATACGAATGACTAATCCTACCTAACAGTATTATAAAATAACCTACGGTCACTACGTACACTATCAAAATATACTACCTATACTTTAAAATTAAAATCTATACCTACGACTTATAAAAATAAACCTAAATAACTCTAAAAACTAAAAGGAATAAAAAGGTTGCACTGAAAAGCACGGTTTAGAATTGCAAGTAGCAGTTAAAATAAGAACGAACGCTCGCCTCTCGACACGTCCGTTCAAATCAAAGTTCAAAAAATGTCCTTATATACGGTAGCGATCCGTGGCGGCCGCGCGCCACGCGTGTGCTGCGAACGGTGCAAGCCAAATTCAACCTTCAGCACTACATTTAGAGCATAACCATAGTGAGCTCCACTGCAGGTGACGTAACCTACGACAAACTATATTATTTGCGGTTGGTACCGTAATCGGGTCTAGGGATCGAACCGCAAAATTAAGTTTGTTTTTTATTGTATATACTTTTCCGGGATAAAAAGTACCCAGTGTGGTGCCCAGGATATTAAAGAATAATTATACCAAGTTTCATCGTAATCGAACCGGTAGTTTTTGCGTGATGCCTGAACAAACAGACAGACAGACAGACAAAAAAATTTTTAATCACATTTTTGGGTTCGGTGTCGGTCTAGTAGGTAACACCATTTATTTTTTTGATTATTTCAATGTACAGAATTTTCACTTCTACAGATTTATTATAAGTATATAGATGTGAAAGTTTGTCAAATATTTGTTACTTAATCTCGCAAAAACGACTTAAAAGGATTTGGATGGGCACACAGATAGTTTACAACCTGGATTAACACAAAGGATACTTTTTATCTCGATATTCCCACGGAATCGAGACTTATGCGGGTGAAACCGCCGGGTGCTACGAATTTACCTAATTGCAAAACATGTTAAGTTCGAAATATTATAAAAACTTTTTTACAAAAAAAAAAAAAACAACCGACTTCCGAAATTAAAGTTATTTTTCACTTTGGAGTGTCTTTTTTGGAAGCAAGTTTCAGTTGTATTTCAGCTGTTGCTCAAAAAAGGGATGTTAGAGAGAGGTAGAGTTTTAATTTGTAACAACTTATATTCACAGTGTGCACCTCGCATACACTGTATGAGAGGTGGTGGCTCAGTAGATTGGCCCAGACCTACGAGTTGTAGGTCGTGAGTTCGGTTCGTATCCAGTCAGGCACTTTACTTTGTGTATTTAATTTCATCACCACTGCTCTTAAAACGGTAAAGGAAAACATCGTGAGAAAACCAGCATGTTCAAGAACCAAAAATTCGAAGACGTGATATCAACCAAGCTGCACGACATCCACCTGCATCTGCACTAGGTCCGCATGGTGTGTGGCCAACATGAGAGATGCTCAAAGAGAGAGGGGCCCTGTGTCCCAGCAGTGGGAACATTAAAGGCGAATTGTGTATGTACAATTTATCGGTTAGTAAAGTAGGTAAATATAACAACTTAAAATACCTCAAAGTTAAATAACACAAATCTAGACACAATCACATACATTTTTACTATTTACTGCCCACACGACCTTTTTGAAGAGCAATTACACCACTACACATCTCTATTCAAACATGCACAACTCCAACATACATATGTCGAACCATGCACGCCACATGAAAGTAAACAAACAAACAGCTTCATAATTCCCGTGAAGGCAGGTAGTTCTGAACCCGGACCGGCACCGCCCCGGGCCGGCACCGGCCACGGCGGCGGATTGAATAAACATCCACTGTTTGACATCAAACGAGCTATTGATTGTCGGTTCAGATTGTAAATATACTGCTCTATTAATTCCTGAAGGCGTGGTGATGTGATGGTCGTACACAAAATATTGTAGTCGGTATCCGAAGATCGCGCAAGCTTGAAATTAAAGCAGAATTTGTTGTCTACAACAATTTTATCGTTTAAAATGCGGAATAACCATCGCATTGTTATGTCATTTTAATGTGCACGCCTTGGTAATGAGTTCTTGCGAATAAATAAAGATTGTTGCTCGCTATTTCCTACTTGTGGTTAAAACTGAAAAGCTACAGCGGCCGATCGATAAAGGAAGTATCATCACCAACATCTGGTAAAAGGTAAATCGTGGGCTAAGATTTACTTAAATACTAAACACCACTGAAACTGCAAAACTCACAAAATAACAGTGAGATTTCCTGCTGGAAAGCACAGCTCAAACACACCCTTTCATAAAATGGGTGAAACAAAAAAATGTATATGAAAATGAAACAATAAATCATGCGGAACACGGTGTATCGAGCGAATGGGCACGTAAGGTCGCCGTAAGAACGTTAATTTATTTTCTGACAGTGCCTACGGCGGGAATATGAAAATTTTCTCCGTAGGGAACTAGGGAGTCGCGGCAGACGGGCGATACCTGTGTCCTTTGAACTTTCCATCCAATGGCTTCACGCTTTTACATTCAGACTCTTCCATTTCGCCTGAGTAAAAAATTACAAAGTGGATACGAAAACACGGACGAATGGTATTTCTTTAATAGTGTTTAGAACTAAGCCCAGTTAATTCTTTAATTATACACCTTGAGTTGCGCCAAAACTTTGATCATCAGCATCATTTCAGCCGAAAGACGTCCTCTGTTGGACATAGCCTCCAAGCACCTCCACTTCGACCGGTTCTGTGCTTCTCGCATCTAACGGGTCCCTGCGGCTTTAACATGGTCGTCGGTCCACCTAGCAGTGAGAGGCCGACTTGAAAACTTTGGTACAAAACTATACAGTTTCGGCGCAAAGTGAAGTTCTACTTTCAGCGTCGAGTAGGTATAAAGAGCGAGCCTAATGTCATTATTATTATAGAACAAATACAAATCAGGTCTACTACTGAGTTTCTGATCATACAGGGTGGCAGGGATATCGACGCGCAAACTGAAACCATGAATTCAGCAAATGACTCCAGACCCCTATCGTAGAAATTTTAGTCTTTATATAAAAAAAACAGGTTTCAAAATGAACTGCGATTTTTCGGTAACAAAAAAGTCGGTTCAAAATCAAGTGCTGAATCCATGGTAACAGGTTGCACGTCGGTGTCGTTGCCACCCAGAATACTTTGCCTGACCTGCGACTTGACTGGACCCAGGGCTCCACGCTTAACAGATGCGCTGGCGTCCACTAGACCAGTTAGGTAATTAAACAATAATATCTATAACTAAAAGAGAATCCCAGATTTTTCTAAGCGTGCGAACCGCCAGTCTGCTCCTCCATTACCCAACTGGTCCGGTTTAATTGGAACACAGTAATTTATCGTGGGATCTCTGTTATCCGATTACGGACCTATCGAAATTGTATTTGAACGAGAGAATTAATTTAACTATGCACATACGATTGTAAGTCGGTTATAGTGTCTGATTGGGACAGTCTTGTGCCTGATCTAGCTAAGCTTGTCAAAGCAAATTGTCTTGATCGTCTCTTAATTTCATTGCTAGGACTGTGTATTTATAATAATAATACATTATAGCAATTTTATAATTACGGTGATGACGCTTTAAAAGATACTGTTTATACTGTACTGCTAAATTATATAGATCCCGTTAAATAAGAATACAATAGAATACTCTTTATTATGTACACCATATAAACTACAGATATATATAGAAATTTTACAAAGGGGACACAATGGGCGGTCTTATCGCTAATAGCGATCTTTTAAAGACAATCTTTGGATGGATTAAAAAGGGGAAGGAGAGACAAACACTGTAGGTAGTGTGTGGTGTACCATTTACATAATAAAATAAATACATACATAAAGTATATTATACTAATCTAAATAAATATGTAAATAATATTAATAAACAAGTATCTGTAAACACATCACAAATCAGAAGAAAATTTCAACAGAAAGCAACGTTTTCACGAAAAGTTTTAGCCAATTTCAACAACATCACACATCAGCGAAAACTTTCCAAATAAAGGTCACTTCAACTCCGAGGTGTAGAACAAAAACATCCAAAAATCAAAACACACAATCCGTCGGCGTTACTTTTTCAGTGAGTTGAGCTCAGTTGAGCTGCGTTGAGCTGAACTCACGATAACAAAGACAAACATGGCGGCGTGCAAACAGCTGTTCGCTTGTTTTGTTTCACTTTCTGATGACGGAACACTAACATTGTTAGCTCTGTTCATTTGTTGTGTACTCAAGCTTTTTCTCTGGGGTTAGTAGCCTTAAATATACAGGGCCCACCTTTGAAACTCAGGGAAACCGGAAAATTAATGCGAGGTATTAAGACTAAAGTTTTGAATTTATTTCTGCTTGGTCTGCTCAATCTGACGCTGGACAGACTTGTCCTTTATTGAAGTTGGTAGCGAGGCTGACTTCTAGGTCTGTATCATTTAGGATGTCTACGTCAAGGGTGTACGGAAGTATCCTCATCTCTCACACTCATGAAAGGTCTTCAAATGAAGCCGGGGATCACTTTCACTAATCTATGTACATGGTAGGTGAGCTTTACGGAAAATCGCTTAGAGAGGACATTTATACTTAGCCTATGGTACGTTGCTGATCATAGCATAAGCATAATCAGCCTAGTTTTCCCACTGCTGGGACATAGGCCTGAGGAAGTGGGCCGTAATCCACCGCGCGGACCCGTGCAAGTGCGGGTTGTTAGACTTCACGTCTTTGGATTTTTGGTTCTGGAACATGGTTTCCTCACTATTTTATCCCTCACTGTTTAGAAAGCAGTGGCGATGAAATTATTTACACAAAGTAAGGCACCTGCCTGGGTTCAGATCCGCGACCTACAACTCATAAGACGGGGCCGTTACACTGGGCCACCACTGCTTCTAGACTGATCATAGGCCTTTCCCTAAATGCGACACCTACTTCTGGTTGTTAGGTATCTATCCTGGGACCGTCTCACGCTACGTTTGTCGGCGTAAGAACTCTTGTAGCCTCCTCTGCAAGCTACGTAGGTTAGTCGATAATTCCCAGTCCAAACAGTAAAGGACTAATGGAAAATTTGCATTTTCTGCCACAGCGTAGTACCAAGCTTGGAAACTGCAAGGCTTAATAATTTGTGATTGAATCGCTGGCGCGCGCCCAGCTGGCGGGGCGAACGATAACGGTAACATGACCAGGGAACCTATCACTGTCATAGTTTTGGATCGAGGGGAGATGTACACTGATGCTGATGATGTTTTGGAAAATGTGAGCTTACACCTATCAAAAAAAAACATGTCAGCAGCTTAATAGTCTGGGAAAAAAGTGTCTTGGCAAGGGTCCTACGGCAACCTCATGAAATCCTGTCACAGACTTCTATCGACACCTGAAATAACAACAGCGGGTTAATTGCGTAACACACTAATGGTAGCAATGGCTTTGAATTTGACAGTTCAACAACATTCATTGCGTTACTTACATTGTTGATCAGACCAATTTTTCGAACACATGTAAGAGATTTGCAATATCCTTCAAAATGATTCGGATTGTGATAATTAGTGTGCTACGCAATAAGGGCACTCGTTTACTGATGAGTAGCCTGCCTTAGAGACGACGTTTGAAAGTTTCTGTAATATTAACAACTTGAATAAATCCGTAAACCTGTTTGGGTATGGTGGTATTCTTACTACCTAGTAAGAATGTCCCCGGACCGACACTGAAAATTAA
The DNA here is from genome assembly GCA_951799955.1 of Apamea anceps. Classification (NCBI taxonomy): domain Eukaryota; kingdom Metazoa; phylum Arthropoda; class Insecta; order Lepidoptera; family Noctuidae; genus Apamea; species Apamea anceps. Next base: position 20,068,236 of record OX637513.1, on the reverse strand, counting down.
TGAAAGTTAATGAAAGTCTTCCAGTGTCGACATATTTTTTTTTATAAAAGGAATATCACTTTTTTGTATTTTACCAGCTCTTACTCAGCTATACATACAAACTTACAGAGCTTACCTTTTAATTTTTCGCGAAAGAATCCCGCGGAGCGACGGGCCTTAATTAAATAATTAACATTTTTGTACTAAACTGGAGTTTTTGAGAAATATTCCTTTATTAATAACATTTTGTGATAAATAACTCAGATTTTTATCAACTTAATTGACTTGTTTTGTTATAAAACTTGCGTTCCTGAAAGTATTAGACAAAGAAATTATTTTATAATTAAATCATTTCAACCAGCGTTGTTGTAATTATTTTTCCCTAGGTCAGGCTGAAATCCGATTAAAATTACGTCAATCTAAATGTTAAAGAAATTAGTGAAGTCGTATTATTTATGAACTACTCACTGTAAAGCGCTAGAGTAACATTAAAACGTTAGTTAATTATCTGTAGTGCAATTTGTAAGCGATTAGTTACTTTGGACCTCTGGGTGCATTCCCAGAGGTCCAAAGTAACTAATCGCTTGTAGTAGGTCAGTGTTCAACTATTCATCTCACCAAAAAAATGTTTTGACAAACTAAAAGGAAATTAACAAAGATTTTGATGATGTTATTCCAAAGTTGAAACAGAGAATTTTCAAGAACCTGCTAACCCGCCGTCGCCATTCCCTTGAGCCAGCGATAAAGTAGGTAAGCTGAGTCGCCTAGCAAAGTAAACAGTGCTAAACTAATGAATTGCCCGGAACCGGTGTATTTTATTACGACTGTATACCATGTGCAAACTGCATGGTAATACTCTTATTATAGTGTTTTTGTAGGTACAGTCAGCCTCAAAACGATGTATACAACAAGAATTCGATGTGTATTATATTTTCGAAACTGACTGTACGTTTATCGAAATGAACTTTAAATTTTGTGAATGTCTCGGATGTTACTCCGATTTAACGCATATACATAAATCATTCAATAATACAGGGTAGCAGGGACGTCGATGCGGAACCTGTTACCATGGATTCAGTACATGATTCTGAACCCCCGTACGATAAAAATCATCGCCGGTTAATAAAAAAAAACAATCAGCCTACCTACGCGGTCAAAATGTATTGAAGAGCAATGTTTTTTCTAAATTACCGACGAGTTTCTGCGCTACGGTCTAAAATATTGTACTGAATTCATGGTTACAGTTTACGCGTCGATATACCTGCCATCCTGTATAATAAATGAGTCATTCCATCATCATCTGCCTAGCCTTTTCCCAACTATGTTGGGGTCGGCTTCCAGTCTAACCGGATACAGCTGAATACCAGTATTTTACATGGAGCGACTGCCTATCTGACCTCCACAACCCAGTTACTGGGAAATACGATACCCCTTGGTAAGACTGGTTGTCAGACTTTCGGGCGTCCGACCACCCATAACGACTGTCAAAGATCCACGAATGACAGCCGGAACCAACGGCTTAAAGTGCTTTCCGAGGCACGGAGGGGTCTCGGTATTTAAAGATGGTCACCCATCCACAGACCAACCGCGGCAAGCGTAGCTTAACCTGACCGATCGACCTGTGCGGCTGTTATTATTTAGCCACGGGCCCCTCTAAATGAGTCATTCCAAATAAGGATTTATTCCATCATCATCATCAGCCTGCAGCAGTGCACTGCTGGACATGGCCTCTCCAATTGCACGCCATTGGGATATCATTACCTACTTACTATTATATTAATTTCTTAGCAGCCTGGAGTCTGGACTCGTGCCCGATTGATGGCAATAATCTCGCCCCCTATTACGTGGAACTTAAACGTAACTTGCGAAATGTAGGTGTAGGTACAAAGGTACACCTCTGCCCTACCCTTCAGGGGACATAGGCGTAATTTTATATCTGAATCAAATCTGCAGAGAAATCAAACTACAAACAGCCAACGAAACTCAAATTCATGTTAGTATTGATTTAGTTATTTAGATTAATATCCGACCTACAAACTCGGCTTATTATGCGAAGGGTCAAATCAAAATGGCGGACATTTTCAGTAATATTCAGCAGTTTCAGTAACATTGTAATAGTTTAAACTAGGCTAATTGTAATTTCTAGCCAGAATCTGGCTGTTTGGTGATTGTTTACTGTATGATACGAAGGTAGATATGCTGTCTTGATGGTCTGGATCGTGGCTAAGTAATAACAGCCGCACGGGTCGATCGATCAGGTTAAGCTACGCTTGCTGAGGTTGGTCCGTGGATGGGTGACCATCATTACATTCCAAAGCACGCTACACCGTGGGTCCCGGCTGTCATTCGTAGATCTTTGACAGTCGTTACGGGTCTTGAGAAACCTGAAAGTCTGACAAAACCAGTCCAAGGAGCATCGTATTACCCAGTAACTGGTTTGTGGAGGTCAGATAGGCAATCGGGCCATGTAAAATACTGGTATTCAGCTGCATCTCGTAAGACTGGAAGCCGACTCCAACATAGTTGGGAAAAAGCAAGGCAGATTCATATATATGCTGTCTTGATAAGTACGTATTATTTTAGTCCCGTGTCATTGAAGACGATATACTGATAGATCAAACTTCTGAACTCATTATAAAATAAGGCGAATTCTTCAATTCTTTAATACTATTTTTTTTTTTACCAATTATTGTCATCTTTCACTGTTGACGTAGCGGTTCTATGGCAGTTCCTTGCGAAAAAAAAACCGACTGGAAAGATAGATCCAAGGGGAATCGTAAAAGTCGAAGAACTCCAAACAAGGGTAAGCAGTAGCGATTTCCGAGGGATTTAATTATTTTCTCCACATTCGAAGCCAGAGCTTTTTAAAAGTTCATGTTACACGTCCTAACATATTCGCCGAACCATCTCAGAAACACACTAACGAGCCGCCACGCCATAATCGCTACACTTTCCACTAGGAATCATTTCAAAAGGGTTCAAAATTATGAAACGTCATTAAGCTATGCCAGAAAAAAATATATAATATAAAAATCCCTTTGAAAGAGCGGAAAAATATATTGAATATTCATGACACTCTTGTATACCCTAAGGCAGACTGCGGGTTGAAAAAAAAGTTAATTGAATTTCCACAGAATATTTGGAAGTCTATTTAGATTTTGAGTGAACGGCTGAACGCCTTTATTTCTGAATTGGGTAGGAGGCTGCCGTTTTACTGGCGAAGTTATTTCAGTTTCATTTAGATACAGATAGCCTTGAGGAACTTCATGTTCCGCTTTCTTTGTAGAAAAAATTTGTAATTAAATTAAAATGACATCCTAAATTTGAATCATTTTGAAGGATATTGCTAATCCATTGCTTCATATGATCGAAAAAATGTCTGCTCAACAACGTAAATGACGCAATGAATGTTGTTGAACTGTCAAAATGACATCCATTGCTACTGTTAGTGTGTTACACGACTACCCCGCAGTGAATGCTGATGCGAATCCCGCACCCGGCCATAAGCAGAGGTGGAACACTGCGGTGATTTTAGCCGGTGAGAGTCCGGCAAACCCCTCTGTCACCCCCGCGATGGAGGGAAGTCCATGATGATTCCACCGAGCAACAAAACAAAAAGGTACCATTGGACACGATATGTTAAGCAAATGAAACGTTATTGGAGACATCTTTTCACCATTCGTGTTGGCCAATCGAATGAAAAATCGGGGTATCCGGGGTCAAAACACATTCGTGGTAAGCGCCAACGATGACGACCTACTTCAACCACTCAGAGAGGCCGAATGAAGCCAATAAAGTAGATTACTTCTCATCAAAATAAATGTATTAGATTCCAATAAAACAGGGACGTCGTGACACCGTGTCCAGAGGTCGGAATAAAATTAAATTAATGGACACTACCGATACTGAGGACATACAAGAGGAAACAGAAGGCTCACTCACTGTTATGCATGACAAATAACATAACATCACGCTTTGTTTCCCTGGCGGGTTAGGCAGACACAGGTGTACAGTATAGGTAGTTACACACATTTCGCCTGTTATGTTTAAATCCCATGTAACAGGGGGCGAGCCTATTGGCATCAACCGGGCACCCATCCAGACTCCGGGCTGCTTCTTGATGGAAAAACCCAATAACACTTTGCCTGGCCTGGGAATCGAACCCAAGACCTTATTCTCAGAGTTTGAGTTTGAGTTTTTGAGTTCAGTGGTTATACCTATCCATATGCGCAAAGTCAGTGGTTATACCTACCCATATGCACAGTCAGTGGTTATACCTACCCATATGCACAGTCAGTGGTATACCTACCCATATACACAGTCAGTGGTTATACCTACCCATATGCACAGTCAGTGGTTATACCTACCCATATACACAGTCAGTGGTTATACCTACCCGTATGCACAGTCAGTGGTTATACCTACCCATATGCGCAAAATACGGTACGCGATTGTACCATTAAATATTGCCAGTCGTATCGGACATTAATTTATTCAAAATACCAAGAATCCATACCTGTTAACTTTTATTATTTAACTAGCTGCGCCCCGCGGTTTCACACGCATAAGTTTTGATCCCGTGGGGATATCGGGATAAAAAGTATTTTATATGTCAATCCTGGTTATAAACCATCTGTGTGCCAAATTTCATCTAAATCCGTTCAGTAGTTTTTGCGTGAAAGAGTAACAAACATCCATCTATCCGTCCATACAAACTTTCACGTTTATTATATTAGTAGGAAGTAGGATGTACATCGTATACGCTGTTGACATACCTATTTTAAATAAATAATAAAAAACAAACAGATCGTTGTGTCATTTATTAATAAATAGGATGATGTTTCAGTCCCCTCTCGAATTATTTTAAGTATAAGCCTTCTACATATTCTCGTGTAGTGACTCAGCAACAGAGTACAGCGACAGAGGAAAGTGGAATTATTCAATTTCCGTAGAAAGCAAACCAAAATCCAATTGGCACAGGTTTAAATCGGTTTTACTTGATCAGACGTCGGCGAGGAGTAGCACTAGTATATTATTATATTTGGTTTAGTTTAAGATTGTATGAGAAACGGAAATATTGTAATGTAAGTTAACACATTTGTAAGATAACTGTAATAACATCCGTGAAAAACACGTTTATCTGTTAAAACTATTTCGGGAAACTTTTAATGGGAATGTAATATTTTCCCAACTTAGCAAATAGTTAAGAATAATAAGTACTGAATGGATAAAGGTTGAGCAGTGGTGGCCCAGTGGCAACAGCCGCGACTTACGACTTGTAGGTCACGGGTTGGAACCCAAGCAGGCACTTTACATTGTGTAAATTATTTCATCACCACTGCTCTCAAGCCGGTGGAAGGAAAACATCGTAAGGAAACTGGCTTGTCCTAGAACTAAAAATTCGAAGACATCTACCAACCCGCACTGGGCCCGCGTGGTGGATTATGGACCACTCCCTCTCACAGAGAGGCCTGTGTTCCAGTATTGGGAACAATATAGGCTGATTATATTATGAGTGGATTAAACATTGATTGTGCGTGGGCTGAACCCGATGTGTAGGTGTAGGAGTTAATACTTACATCTATTTGTACAGACGAGAAGCAAAGTTTAATGGAGTCACTCCCACTGACGGTACACAATCCTACAGCGCACAAGCAACAGTCGCCTGGGAAGTTGCTCCAGCATAAAATATGTAAAATCTGTTTCCGGAATTCATATATTATCTGGTGTGTTAATTTCCAAGGTTTCCTAAGTCGTGGTCAAATTGTGATAAGCGTGGGTCCGGTTAGATTTCCGATCGAGCAGTGTTATTAGGTGACGGAAAACATCGTGAGAAAGCCGGCATGTCCTAGAACCGAAAATTCGAAAACATGTGACATCTACCAACGCGCACTAGGCCCGCGTGGTGGATTACAGCCCACTCCCTCTCGAAGAGAGGAGACCTGTGTCCCAGCAGTGGGAACATTAAAGGCTGATTATGTATTAGGTTTATCATTAGGAAAAGCATAATAACCTGCCACAAACTCGAAGCATTTATTGCAATAAAACAATTTACGAACAATTTTGAATTGCCAAAAAGTCGATCAGTTAGTCAGATAGTTGTAGCTAGTTAAATCTGACTTCTAACAGTCAGCGGGGTATTTGCGTAACACACTTATGGTAGGAATGGCTTCATTTTGAACATAGATATAGGATAGAAGGAGATATGCCCTGTAGTTGAAAATGTATCAGAACTCCATGTCGCTAAGACGATCCCACTACCGCGCCACTACTACACACGTAATTCAGTAAAAGCAATAGATACAAAGTCGCGCACACACTTGCAATTCTTAAATCAGAACGTACTACACAATCAATTATAAACCGTAACTCATCAAACATAGCGTGCATTTACCATGCACCGTACAACTTACACAAAAACATCTGTCGCTATCGTTGTGCTGTGCAAAATTCGTTTATTTTACATATACGCTAATAGTGATTGACTAAATCGGAAAGTTATCGATTCTCCCGTTTATTATTGTACATGATTTTGACAGTTCAATAACATTCATTGCGTTATTTACGTTGTTGAGGAGACAAATCTTTCAAACATATGAAGCAATGGATTAGCAATATCTTTCAAAATTATTCAGACCGTGCTTGGCACTATCTGTTATGCAATTAGGGTGCCGATTTGTGCCATTTGAAATGATACAACACTGTGAATATTTCTGTATTTTATAATCGTGTACACGTACATACGCCAGCACATCAAGCTACTACAATCTGTCAAATTTCTTTAATAGATTTTCAACTTTATTGCTGAAACATTAAGGTTCAAGGTTGATTGGGAAAATTTGACAGTTTCGGGTAGCTTGACCTGCTGCCGTCTGTACAAACTTGGTAAATTAAATATATTATTAGCAATTTTTAACAAACTGATAACTTCTTATAAACAACCTTTTGTTTTTGAGGCTCCATCAGAACTGCCTTAGGAACTAGACGACACTCCAAACATCATGTTTCCACTCTGTTCAGTTAGAAAAAAAAAACAGTACTTTTTGCGGGAACTGTCAAATGAGATATACTTTTAAAATTCATGACTACTGATACAAAAATCATTTGAGTCAAGTTTTTAAAATCGATAAATCTTATTGTTAAATCATGACATTCGGCCGTCCGACACGGTATTACCTCCTGGCACACACACAACAATCTTACATATTCAATTAAATCATGACACATTATTATTAGATTATTAGCAATAGGTTTACTACATACATGGGACTTCCACTACATAACTGGCGAATTGTTAGGTACCTACTCTAGCTCTACCGTACCTGTCCTTCGGGATATACTTACAGGGGTGATTTCTTGTTTAATTCCCGAAAGGTAAACCAATTTTATAATTGGATCCCATTCACAGACTACACAGCTTTTTCGGCACAAAATTCATTTATTATCTCAATTTACTTGTTATAATTTAGCGAAACTTAAGCCGGGACTCAGATGTTAATGAATAGAGTTATTTATGCTAAAATATTAAAGTCTTTCGGGAAGACTGGCTCGTAATGCGGATGGCGAATATTAAGCAGTTCCTTGATAATAATGTTGCTGAATCTACGTTTTACCGAGTGCTTGGAATAAGCTTGTGTCTTTGTGTGAGAAAATTATCACACAGTACTTATGTAAGTACCCGGTCTAATTTAAATGCACATCGAGTTTTAGAAAGAGACATACAAACACACAATCCTTAATTCGATGTGTGATAGCATCTTGTTTTTGGAACGAAACCATAGATATCCGTCCGTGAACGAAACCCAACACAAACATTTGCAAATGGTTAAACGCATGTCAACGCATGGTTTTGGTGACTGTGTGTGTGTCGATTAACAACAGCCATCAGCTCAGTTGACACATAAAGAAATGTAAATTTTTAAACTTTTCGTTTCAGAAAAGTGTGTTGTGTACAGACGCCAGCAGGTCAAGCTGTCCGCAACCCGAAACTGTCAAAATTTCCCAATCAACCTTGAACCTTAATGGTTTAGCGATAAAGTGGAAAATCTATTAAAAAGAAATTGACAGATTGTAGTAGCTTGATGTGCTGGTCTGTACAACGCACCAAGGTTATTGTAGCGAGTTACCAAAATCGGAACTAACGCCGCCATCTTGTTTTGTCATTACAATTTCCCAAAATGTTTACCAACAACCTCAAAATATCCTTGTAACTGTAGTAGCATCATGGGTTGCAAATATGTCCCTGAAAAAAAAAACGTGTGCGGTCGAGGACCCGCACGAAGGAACGAAGTTCCTTACGCGATACTCGCACACACACACGCACTAAAGATTTAATATTCATAAACAGTTGGTCGGGTAGGTCATTCCTCACTTTGTCATTCTTTGCACATTCTGCCTCAGGCACCTACTTTGTTGTTTGTTTCTTGGTTTGCTTTCTACTAACACTACTTATAAGATATTTTACTAACAAAATGGACTTTAAAGTAATAGCGTAATAAACATTCTTACTCCCGAGAAGTGTCGTAAAAAACGTTAGAATCGGATCGTGCCTACCATCCGTGGGTAGGCTGTGGGTCGCTGCGGGTCGCCGCGGGTCGCCGAGGGTGGTCGCGGGTCGCGGTCGCCAGGAAATTGGACGCCAGCGCGAACTATCGCGGGTTTCATCGAGATGTATCGAATAAAACAAAATGAATGGCCCTGTGTTGGACTGTGTTGATTAAATGCAAGTTTAAATTGTACAGTCCATAGGTCTACTTTAATTATAGATGCTGGAGCAAATAAATCAGCATTGAAATTGGATAGTCAGTAGTTTTATTAAATAGGTATCTATTTTATTGATATCCAGTATAATTATTATTTTGCTCATTTTTCAAAGTCTCTTGCGGCAGCTGTAACTTTTGAAGTTACAAGTCTTGTTAAATTACAGTGAGGAAGCTTTTGTATACATAATCAGCATATAATGTTCCCACTGCTGGGACACAGGCCTCCTCTCGGTAAGAGGGAGTAGGCCGTCATCCACCACGCGGGCTCAGTGCGGGTCAGTTTGCACTTTTGCTTTTGTAAGACTTTTTGAAATGTCTAAAAATGTGAATAATCTAAACATGCTTGTAGGTAGGTATTAGAAGTTGACACATGCCTTCGTGGTGGCGATCGAACTCACAACCTCTCGCAGGCTGACTAATTAATATTCTCATCTCACTGACTAGTTCGCAACCTTGCCAAAAACCGCCCAAAAACACTTCTACGTACCTAAAGCATATATCTTGGTGTACAGAATATACCAAAATCTCAAGAACCAAATAATAGAACTCAAATATCCTCCTCAAAATTTGTCGCACAAACATAAATAAATCGATTCAGTTCCTGAAGAACCCGCCATCTTGATCAGCAGCACAAAGGGCCTTCTGAAGCGTGCGATGCTGTAGATAAACGCAGCTTTGAACTCCATTCACTTTCATGAAAGATCTGCGGTATAATGAGTCTCTCTGATTGTCTGGCAGCTGATATTTTTGTATTTTAGGTACCTACTTTGAAGTTCAAGAGGATTTTGAAGTCTTCAATTTCAAATACAACTGGACTTCTCTCGGCGGTTTTAGTGATGTGCTAGATTTGTAAATAGATGCCACGTTTTTTTTAAATGCCTCGCTGGTATAGTGTTCCCAAGCGCTACTGCTAAGCGTGAGGTCCTGGGTTCAATATCTAGGTCGGGCAAAGTGTTATTGGGTTTTACCATTAGGAATGTTCCCAGTAGCAGTCTGAATTTGTTCCCACTTGATGACAGATGACAGTAGGCTCACTCCTTATTATGTGGGAATTATACATAACAGGCGAAATGTGGGTGTAACTAAGGTACTTACACCGTTCTGGGAACACAAATTATGATAATTTTTTTGTTAACAGTTCTAGACTCTGGTCCAGAGATTTTGGGAAGGTCGACTGATTTCCGTTCCTATCTCAAAATGGCTACCTTTTAACTATATAACTCAGCAGTGCTGATTTCCAGTGTCGACATTCGATGAAGCAAGTTTTCCTAAAAAAATATTAGATGGTCACCTTGGAAACAATACGTAACAAAGCCTCAGTATAACAAAAGATTTACAACACTCAGCTATTGTGAATGGGATCCAATCCCATGAATAGGGACATAATAATACCTACAAGCACGGGATAACGTAACTATTTATGTTGGATGTAAAGGTCCCTGTAAATAATCCCGTAAGAAGGGTTGCGTAAAGGAAAACTAATAGTTCTCTGATAAACACGCGTGTTGATAGTTTCTTTAACGTCTTAGTTTTGGATGCTGAAAGCATTGGATCGGGGTGGTGGTTGGCTTGCTAAAGAGGTATTTGTAGCAGTGGGATGATGGTGACTGGTGGAGTGGTGGCTGAATATGAAGATGCTGATTATTATTCGTCCAGTGGGAGTTGTAAATAGTAGATAACCAGTGTCATAGACAGCGGGATGGTGAGCAGCATCTTCCTCTGCGCTTATGTATTGCAAACCTACTAGGATTTGGACAGGACTTCTAGCTAGACGAGGATATGGTCGATGGAGTAAAGTTGTTTTTTTTGGCCAAGGCTAGGTCAAAGAAACCAGGGCCGTCCAAAAGCGCGTTGGGTTGATGATATTGTCAAAGTCGAAGGAAACACCCGAATGAGGGACGCACGAAGCCGCGAAGTATGGCAGAGAAAAGGCAATATACCCAGCAGTGGGTTATTCTGGGCTGAAATGATGATGATGATGATAAAGTATATTTATGTAGTTCATACTAATTTCATGATAAAACCCACGGAATAATTTGGGAAGTACTAAGTATTCAAAAAGTAAGCTCTTTGATAAAACCTCACTAGAATCTAATAACGTGATGACTAGACCGTAGACTGTTATTTGTTTACGTTTCGGATCAGCACCCTAAACACGCTATCAATAACAAACTGAATAATTTTAAAAGAAATTGCTAATCCATTGCTTCATATGTTCGAAAAATTTGTCTGCTCAACAACGTATATATACGCAATGAATTTTGTTGAACTGTCAAAATGAAAGCCATTCCTACTGTTATTTTGTTACACAATTACCCCGCAGAACAAGAATCGAACCCAACCCAAGCCTTCTCGTCAATCAACTGTCGCACGTGTTAGATATTTAATTTTGATATAATTATAGTATTAGAATATTGTTTGTTGGATAATGGCATCTGTCACATTTACGAAGCTTGGGACCAACGTAGAAGTACCTAATTTGACTAGATATTGTGTTTACAAAAAACAAGTCTTAAACTTGTAAAAAAACACTTAAATGTTATTACTATAAATGATTAAGTAATATTTGATTATACTTGTAGTATATCTTAGATTTTATATTGCTATTTTAATATAGCGGTTGTTTCAAATGATTGGTACAGACGCCAGCACATCAAGCTACTACAAATAGATTTTCAACTTTATCTCTAAAGCATTAAGGTTCAAGTTTGACTGGAAAATTTTGACAGTTTCGGGTAGCTTGACCTGCTGGCATCTGTACAATACTGTCAGTTGATGTTGATATACTTTTTGATGATGTCTAAGAATTAAGAATCAACTGTTACTAAATTGATTAATTACCTTATAATGTTTTCACTTCATAAGATTTGTTCATTATTACCAGTGTTAGAAGATATTAAGCTAAAATATATGATGATCTGTGATTGGTTCAAAATGACGGTACATGTTTGACGTAAAAGACGTTGGTAGTGTATAAAAAGGATTGTAACGACGCGAAGTTATCATATTCTGTAGGAGCATCGAGTCGGCACCTTCGTCGCTGGTCGTCCCCCGCCGGGCCTCCCCCAGGTAACTGGGGGTCTCACCTGGCGGGGACTGACCGCCGAGGTGTCGTGAAGAAAGCGACGCTGCGAGTCGGCGCGGCGTCGCGACGCGCCTACAGAAATACACACTGCAATCACTCACATAGACGCGCGCAACTCACGCGCGTCCACATGCCAGGGGCCAATGTCGCCAACCTAGCGAGGGGCCCGTATTAGCGGGCCAACGAATGGCTATCTGCGGCCTGGGGGCGAAGCCCCGGTGCCGCTCGCCACGCCCCCTAACGGGGGCGTTGCGACTTCCAACAGTTGAAGTTATCAAGCCCGTCGGGCCTCCCCTAGGTAACTGGGGGTCTCACCTGGCGGGGACTGACCACCGAGGTGTCGTGAAGAAAGCGACGCTGCGAGTCGGCGCGGCGTCGCGACGCGCCTACAGAAATACACACTGCAATCACTCACATAGACGCGCGCAACTCACGCGCGTCCACATGCCAGGGGCCAATGTCGCCAACCTAGCGAGGGGCCCGTATTAGCGGGCCAACGAATGGCTATCTGCGGCCTGGGGGCGAAGCCCCGGTGCCGCTCGCCACGCCCCCTAACGGGGGCGTTGCGACTTCCAACAGTTGAAGTTATCAAGCCCGTCGGGCCTCCCCTAGGTAACTGGGGGTCTCACCTGGCGGGGACTGACCACCGAGGTGTCGTGAAGAAAGCGACGCTGCGAGTCGGCGCGGCGTCGCGACGCGCCTACAGAAATACACACTGCAATCACTCACATAGACGCGCGCAACTCACGCGCGTCCACATGCCAGGGGCCAATGTCGCCAACCTAGCGAGGGGCCCGTATTAGCGGGCCAACGAATGGCTATCTGCGGCCTGGGGGCGAAGCCCCGGTGCCGCTCGCCACGCCCCCTAACGGGGGCGTTGCGACTTCCAACAGTTGAAGTTATCAAGCCCGTCGGGCCTCCCCTAGGTAACTGGGGCTCTCACCTGGCGGGGACTGACCGCCGAGGTGTCGTGAAGAAAGCGACGCTGCGAGTCGGCGCGGCGTCGCGACGCGCCTACAGAAATACACACTGCAATCACTCACATAGACGCGCGCAACTCACGCGCGTCCACATGCCAGGGGCCAATGTCGCCAACCTAGCGAGGGGCCCGTATTAGCGGGCCAACGAATGGCTATCTGCGGCCTGGGGGCGAAGCCCCGGTGCCGCTCGCCACGCCCCCTAACGGGGGCGTTGCGACTTCCAACAGTTGAAGTTATCAAGCCCGTCGGGCCTCCCCCAGGTAACTGGGGGTCTCACCTGGCGGGGACTGACCGCCGAGGTGTCGTGAAGAAAGCGGCGCCGTGAGTCGGCGTCGCGGCGCACCTACAGAAAAACACATAGCAACTACTCACACGGGCGCGCGCAACTCACGCGCACCCGACAGGCCATCAGCCTTTTTTTTTTGCGCAAAAATAATGAGGGGCCCGTATTTACGGGCCACCGTATAGCGCTCTGCGGCTGGGGGGCAAAGCCCCGGTACCGCTCGCCTCGCCCCCTTACGGGGGCGAAGCGATCTCTCGATTGGAAGTTATCAAGGCAGTTGCTTGGTAGATGTTCAGTTGGTTAGTTCTAGTGCCATTATTATGTGGAATAGATCGACCAGATGTCACGTAAGTTAAGTAATTGGATATTATACCTTAATTATTGCTTATTATGACTATGTTTTTCTGTAAGTCATATTATGGCCAATATTCCTAGCTATTGTTATTATGTTGCTATTATTTTGAATTCTCTTGAACCGTTGTCCAAGAGATAGAATTAATTGTTTTTAAAAATAACGATAATTTATGACAACGTAAGAAATGTATTAATAGAATACTTTAATACTGTTTCCATGGAGTTTCTTGTCCTTCTTCTCCATGATGACCTAGTTTTACGAACGGACGACTAGTTTTCTGATGAATTACTTACAAGCCTAAATTAAAATAAATGCTTAGCCTTTTCTATCTGTGCTTTACTTCATAAAACCCCCTACAAACCATATTCAATAATAACCTTAATACACAGTAAATAACTAACTAGTAACCGTTTTGATATTCAAAGCTTGTTATTTGGGTTATTTGGGTAACATATAGGTACATGTACTTCTAGTAGGTATATACTAAAAAATCTAACACACGCAATTAACAAATACGACAAAAAACGTACCTACATATTCAACTTCTACCTACACCTGTCTACCTACCTGCCTGATTAGCAATAACGACACAAACAAAGTAATGCATGGATATATGCAATTCATTTACAATCAGCAATTAGATGCAAACAAACATAGGTACCTACGAAAAATGTAAACAAAACCATAGACATCAAATGCGAGGGGTTCATTAATCCATGTCAATGAAACTCCGAATTTGTAATTAAGTCGGGTAAAATGAAAAAATAAAGCGTTTGACAGCCAAGCGACCTAAATATCGGAGGTCGGGAGAGAAAGCGGAGCTAAGCGGAGCGGAGCGAGGGATGTAAACAAAAATAACGTTGTTTTGTAATCGTTTGTATTCCGTTTGAGTGTGTGGACTGACAGTTGGAATCCTCACGGGTCCCCGTGAGTTAATCCCATTCAGGGAGTGTCGTGAAATACTTAATTCAATCAATCCATCGAATCAATCTACAACAGTCCTTTACTGTACAATGCTCCCAATTTACGATAAACCAAGGCGTTCACGTTTACTGTAACTTTCTCAAATGCCCAAATGGTCAGGTTTTCCCTCCTGATCTATTGTTATTTTGATTTAGTCTGATGAATACGCGCAAAATATTCATTTTTTCGGTTAACTAAGTCAATAATAAATCACAAGGGACTCCTACATTAATAATTGAGCCTAACTTTCGATTCGGACAAGCTTTGGCATTGGTATGAGTCAAGTGCACAAAATCCTTCATGAACATTTAGCGGTCAGGAAGCTTTGTGCCGGCAGATACCTCATAATTTGACAGAGGCCCAAGTGTTGATTGGTGTCGTGAAATGATTCAAAGATTTAACGGAGGTGACTCAAATGCTGTGTTCGATATACTTACGGGTGTCGAAAGCTGTATTTATTGTTATGATCCAAAAACTCAGAGACAGTCTGCTGTCTGGGTGTTTCCTTCCGAGGAGTTGCAAACTAAAGTGAAGAGAGGTCGAAGCATGTGAAAAAAGATGGTGGCCTCGTTCTTCGGAAGGACAGGTCATTACGCAACAATTGTTTTAGAGGTTCGAAAAACAGTTACCGCAGAGTGGTACACTAACAATTGTTTGCCACTTGTCTTGGAAAAAGTTCGGGAGAAACAACCTCGCAGTAGGATCCTCCTTCACCACGACAACGTCTCGTCGCACACCGCCAAGCAAACAATCGACTACTTGGCAACGTCAGACGTGGAATTACTGGGGCACCCGCCCTAAAGCCCCGACCTCGCACCTTGCGATTTTTATTTATTTCCGAAAATAAAAGAAAAACTTCGAGGACAACGTTTTATGGACGCCGAGGAAGCAGTGGCTACGTTTCAAAATGCCGTCGAAGAGACAAGAGACCCCTAAGGACGAGCGGGCAAAGTGCTTTTCTCAGTGGTTCCATCGGATGCAGCGATGTATTGACGTAAAGGGACACTATTTTAAAAAGATATAATAAAACTAATACCTTGCTAGTTTGTTCAGTTTTTGATTTTCTAAGAACTTTCAGTGTCACCCTCGTACTTCAGATAGTATAGGACTCGCTGGGACTAAATATCGATATAAACAAGCACTGCTTGACGCTAGGCCTAACGAATTTATTGATCAACGCTATTTGGTGTTTAGATGTGATCGTAACCGTTTACTCACCAACAAAAAGGATGGCGGTGGCCTCCTTATAGCCGTATCTAAAGAACTAAATCCCTCTTGTAATTCATTTTTGCCCCCGTTAACCTTGCCCGAACATGTGATAGTTGAAGTTCCCGCGAAAAGCAATAAATATCATATAATCTGTGCTACGAGGTACCCCCAAACGCTGTTGATGTCAGTGTTGTGTGATGAGTGTGATGATTCTTCCGTAGAAAACATTATTTTAACAGGTGACTTTAATTTACCCTCGCATGCTTGGGTAAAAAAGTGATCATACCTACCTGGAATATGCTGCGAATAACAAACCGACAAACTTAACTCGTTTTTTATCAAATTTCTGTTCACAACATGTTATGAAACAATATAACCACTTTTTTTAACTCTAGCGGACGCATCTTAGACTTACTTTTTTGTAATACTCATGCAGTCACATTCTCTCCTGATGTCCCCCTTTTACCTGTTGAAAACTATCATCCAGCCTTCTATTTACACATTTCTTGCTCTCACCCCACACATATTCCAATAAATGTATTGTTGACAACAAACTGAATTATCACAAAGCTAACTATAACAAAATAAATACTTACTGATATTAGTGACGTGGATTGGAATGTCTTACTGGATAATTTAACAGCTCATGAATCAGGGGTCCTACTCCTAAGTGCAAAGTGAGAATGTTCGGATCAGACCGATACATGGCCGAACCGAATATTATTGAAAAAAACAATATTAAAAATTTTAAAAACCCCCGACTACGAGAAACCTTAGAAAAAGAAAAAAATAACCTTGAAATTATGACCCTACGTAAGTACGTATGAAATTTTTTGATTATATATTGTCCTGTCGGGGGACCGCTCTAATTATTAGCCTAACGTTCTGTTAAAGTTTAAAATAGTAGCGGTCCCCCGACAGGACAATATATAATCAAAAAATTTCATACGTACTTACGTAGGGTCATAATTTCAAGGTTATTTTTTTCTTTTTCTAAGGTTTCTCGTAGTCGGGGGTTTTTTAAATTTTTTATTTAATTTTTTATTTCATGCTTTTTGTAGGGACTCCTTATTATTTCTTTTCTTTTATTTTATTGCGTTTTAAGATTCAGGTAATCTGGTATTTAATCAGGTTTTTTGTAATTCGCCATTTTGTGGTGGTGGCCACCTTGGATTTGAAATTTGTCATAGTGTATAGTATTCTTAGTCAAGCCCTTTCGTTTGATACCCATATTGAGGGAGTTGTGAAAAAAAAACTGTAATTTGCCATTTTGTGGTGGCGGCCATCTTGGATTTGAAATTTGTCATAGTGTATAGTATTCTACTAGTCAAGCCCTTTCATTTGATACCCATATTGAAGGAGTTGTGAAAAAAAAATGTAATTCGCCATTTTGTGGTGGCGGCCATCTTGGATTTGAAATTTATCATAGTGTATAGTATTCTACTAGTCAAGCCCTTTCATTTGATACCCATATTGAGGGAGTTGTGAAAAAATATGTAATCCGCCATTTTGTAGCGGCGGCCATGTCGGACCGATTTTCATTAAACATAGCTAAGAACACTCCCGACAAATTCACCTTTCAAACAAAAAAAACAAAATTAAAATCGGTTCATCCGTTCGGGAGCTACGATGTCACAGACAGAGACACACACACACACACACACACAGACACGTCAAACTTATAACACCCCGTCGTTTTTGCGTCGGGGGTTAAAAATGCGAAAAAAGATCGGCTAGTTGGGTCGGGACCATAGTCAATATTCGAAAGGGTGTAGGAGTGTAGGATCGGAACCGACCGAACCAAATAGTAACTTCGTAGCAGGAAACGGCCGACTATTCGGCCGATACTACTTCGGAGTAGACCCCCTGTTTCTACATTTTATAAAAAACTTTATGAAATTATAAAATCACACACACCCACATGTAAACCTAAAAATGTTAATTTCCCCAATTGGTTCTGCAAATCTTACATACCTACAAAAAGAAAAGTCAAGCCTGGGTTAGGTGGAAGAAGTATGGGAATTTATGTGACTATGAGGTATTCTCGAGTAACAGGATTTTTTTTTTAAACTACCTGAGTTTTGCTATAGTAAACATATTAAGGCAATTGAAGACAGTGCTGCTACCAATAAGTACTAAAACATTTTGTTGTACAGACGCCAGCACATCAAGCTACTACAATCTGTCAAATTTCTTTATTAGATTTTCAACTTTATCGCGAAAGTATTAGGTTCAAAGTTGATTGGGTAAATTTGACAGTTTCGGTTAGCTTGATGTGCTGGCGTGTGTACGTTACTAGCCGTAAAACTACAAATAAAATTCCACCCACGATTCATTACAACCAAAATTCATCCAATGATCCTATTAGTATGTACAGACGCCAGCACATCAAGCTACTACAATCTGTCAAATTTCTTTAATAGATTTTTAACTTTATCGCTAAAGCATTAAGGTTCAAGTTTGATTTTGAAAGTTTGACAGTTTCGGGTAGGTTGACCTGCTGGCGTCTGTACGTGCAACTTGTTTGCTACATTTTTCCAGTCTGCTTATGAGCCCTCAAAGATGCTAATTATCGACCTCAAGGCAGACCCAGAAGATGTGCGCGGCCAGCTTTACCCGTACAGACAGGATTGGTCCACATTAGCTCAAGACAAATAGGAGTGGAAAGGAGAAAGGAAAGGGGGCCTTTGCCCTGGAATGGGACAACATAATAATTATGCTAAAAGTAAAATATTAGTATTAAAGATTTATTTTTACTTTTGTTGACAACATTGATAGGTTAAGTCAAAACAAAACTCAAACGTCAATCAACCAGACTGTCAATGTTGAATCCTAGGCCCCTAGGGTATTAGTGTTCTGTGGTGGAATGTCTCAGTTTTTAAGTGTATAGTCTATGGTGGAATGTGTGTTAGTAACAATACGTCAACTTGTGAAAATCTGAACAATTTTATGATAAATCCTCTTTCCTTGTATTATATGAAAAGATGGGAAGAGTAGAAGCATGTAGAATATGTTTAATTACTGATGTTAAAATGGAAAGGATTCAAGGATCCTTAGAAACGAATTTCAAGTCAGTTTTTGGGCACAACGTTAGTACAAAAATTTTTCATCTTCAGTCAGTCTCCGTTGGAATAAAATAGACCTAAAAACTCACACAAATAAACACTCTTCTGTTTTCATGGATTGAGGTGGTTTTTTTTTTTTTTGTTGTAAAAGATGGCAAAAGACAGGTATAAGTACTTAGTAATCAAAGAGGCTGGCCAGCATCTTGGATCCTCGGATTATATTATACTATTATTAAATCTGTAGTAACCAATATTAATTCATCCCTATTGTGCATCGATTGTTGTTTGTATTTCCAAGTATTGAATGACCTGCTGTACTGGATCCAACCATAATTGTGTGCATTACCATGGCAAAATGTTGTGCATTTGAGAGGTGAGACCATAACAAATAATTAGTGTATCATGAGGAGCAATTTGTTTACTAATAGCAAAATTTGTGTGATTTGCAGTTTTAAAGTTATTTGAGAAAAACACATTTTGCAGGAGTAACGTTTGAAACGTTATCCTGGCAAAATCAATTTTCAAAAATGCTCAGCAAAACGTGTTTTTTCAAATAACTTTAAAACTACAATTCACAAAATTTTGCTATTATTCAACAAATTGCTCCTCATGATACACTAATTATTTGTTATGGTCTCACCTCTCAAATGCACAACATTTTGCCAGGGTTATCCACCATAGCGTTGCCAGGCGTCCGGATAAAGCCGGACATAGGTAGGCTTTTTGATTGCGTGTCCGGCCAAAATAAACGGTGTCCGGCTTGTCCGGCTTTTGTTAGGGTTTTTACATTTCGTAAACGCACGAGCGCCAGTGACTGATTATGACAATAATCAAAAAAGCTTGATTTTACATAAAAAAAAATTGTCGTACCTATTAATACTGAGACACAAAATCCTCAATAATGTAGGGTGTCCGGCCTTTCTACCCAAATGTCCGGCCAAACTGGCTGGTCTGTCCGGCTATTAGGTTTGGCATAATTTCAGCGGTTAGTTGAACATTACTGAGACACTGTGAGTAGTAGTGGGCATCATGTCATTGCTGTCCTGTATCTGTCAATGTTGTCTCCTGTATACTGGAGATTAGTGCAGCCCTTTCACAGTTATTTTACCTCCGGCAGCAACAACCTTATTACAGTGAAAATAAAGATCACTGATTTTGACAGTCTTGTCAAAGGCAGCGACCCAACAGCAGCCTTATTGTTACAAGATCATTACATACCTTGTTAAAGAGAATCAAAATTATACACCTGCTTGTACAATGTTTGTACATTAACATTTCGTAGAAGGGTGCT